>OX451737.1:1399012753-1400294328 GCA_948472305.1 Vicia faba | reverse complement strand
AAGACCTAATGTGTGGTTGGAGGAAGTCAAAACAGACAGTGATGTAATGCTGATGATGCATGGGTCAGATGAAATTGTGTTAACAGTTGTAATTTCCTAGATTGAATATCGTTAATTATTGTTGTACGTGTTTTATTAACTGTAGCAAAATCTGTTAACGGAAAACCCTAATGTTTACAACACAAATATTGAAAAGATTTATTGTATTACAATATTTATGTGGTCGAGCCAGACGCCCGATTCGGACAGTTTTTGCGATTGTGTCCGACCTGACGGCATAAACCACACTTTCTTTCCAACCTGTCAAGATCGTCCATTTCTGTTGTGATGCGCCTACTTTTGGGACGACCCTTCTTGTTCCTTCGCATTTGGTCATTGTGCCAAACTATATCGCCGTTGTATTCAGGCCAATAATCTGGTTTTGCCACCAAAGGAAAGTTGTTGTTGTAAACAGTGAGCAACGTTTCAGATTTGTAAACGTTTGACAGCAGTTGAAGCGCGTCTTGATGGGTATGAGCACAAGCGGAAATGACATGAGAGCAAGGCATACGAAATGCTTGAAACCTTCCACAATCGCACCATTGAGAAGGTAAAATGACCCTGTATTCTTGTCTTGGCAGGCCTTCATTATGGTCGATTGTCTCTTTCACAATGAAGTTGTGGCTGTGTCGGTCAAACCGTGTAACCATGTGAGTGTTGGCTTTATCACTTTCAGCCTTAATGTATTTCATGCAGCTTTCACTCCATAGTTGTCCTGATTGCAACACCGCATTCCACATTTCACCTCTTTTGGCAAATAACGCAGCCATCTTAAAATACGTAGATTTTACCAAGGCAATGATTGGGAGGTTTCGTATGCCCTTGAATACCCCCATTCATTGATTCAATAAGATTCGTTGTCATATGCCCCCATCTTTGGCCATTGTCGTATGACCTAGTCCACTTTTCCACCGGAATATTATCGATCCACCTAATGGCTTCTGGATTAGACAAATGGATCTTGTTGCGGTAATATTTGAATGTGGGTTGTGTCAATGCATATCCCGCATTCATAACCGCTTTCCTCAATGTTTTGCCCTTGACCTCCCTCGAGAAATTCTGGACGAGATGCCTGACGCAATAGACATGTGTAGAAGGAGGGTCATGCCAACCATTTGCTGGATTATTGTAGGCACTTTCAATGGAGGCATGTCTATCCGAGATCAAACAGAGATCTGGTTGAGGAGCCACGTGTGTCCGAAGATTTTTCAGGAAAAAGCTCCAAGCACCACCGGTCTCCCCCTCGACAAGGGCAAACATAACGGGGAAAATGTTGTTGTTGCCATCTTGTGCAACTGCCATCAATAGCGTGCCTTTGTACTTCCCATACAACCAAGTCCCGTCAATTTGTAGAATTGGTTTGCATGATGCAAACCCTGTGATGCATGGTTGAAATGCCCAAAACACGCGACTGAATATTCCGTTGCCATGCAGTAGACTACCATCTTGGGTGTACGCTGGCAATGTTTCCAGAACATAAACACTACCTGGAGAATACGTCTTGAGTGCATTCAGGTAGCGGGGAAGTTCTCGGTATGACTCCTCCCAGTTTCCGTACACCCTTTCAATCGCCTTAGTCTTTGCTAACCACGCCTTACGGTAAGACGGAGTGTAGTTAAAAACCATGGTGATGTGGGAGATGATTGTTTTCACCTTCAAAGATGGGTCGTTGCTGACCAGGGGTAGGATTTCTTGACAGATTAGATCATGGTTGAGTTTTCGGTGGTCCTGTGATTGAGTGGAACTTACACAAGTGTGGGTAGTCATGGAACCTATGACCCAGCAGTCACCCCTTAATCTGTATGATGCGGTCAGCTTGAACATACAGTCAGGGTGGACACACTTGATCTTGTACCTTTCCGGGTTGACACGATCCACCTTAAAATCAACCGAGTTGAGCATGTGAAATTTTTTAATGGCCCTGATGCATTCCTCTCTGTTACGAAACTTGTCCTTCTCTTTTAAATTTTCATCCGACTGCATATACGGTTTGAAAAATAAGTCAGTAGAAGGTTCATCTCCGCCCATGTTGAAGTTTGTCATGTGCGGAGGTGGTGTGTAGATTTTGTCTGTAGGAATACTAGGGATGCCATCATCGTCAGAATCATCGTTCACCATTTCATCAAACTCTAACTCGTTATCTTCTTCTTCGTCATCAACTGCATCTACCTCATCTTGTTCATTCTCCAAAGGATCAACCTCCTGTGTCACCGGAGGCTCTACCTCCTGTGTCACCGGAGGCTCTTGAAGCAAAACGTACAACTCAATAGAGTCGTATCCAGAATAGACATGGCTGGAAATCATATTCTGGAGATCCTCGTCATCTTGAACTTCAACCTTATAAAAAATTACTTGGTTGTTTCCAAAAAAAACTGGATTCTGATAAAATATCTGGGACACCGGGCCTCGTTCAAGTTTGGCCTCCAATCTTTTCTTGAAGTACGAGAAATTGGCTTTCCCGTTTAAGAGAAATCGAACGTTGTCGGTGTTTCTAAACAAAAACCCAACTGTGGGACAAATGTATGTCTCACCGTTGAAATGTGCTTTGACGACAAATTATGGTGAAGAGGCCATTGCGTAGAATTGTTTTAAGGTTTGAAGGTTGGAATGTTTGAGGTTTATTGATTGTCTGAAGGTATGAATGCTGTAATGTTTGAAGGTTGGAATGTATGAATTTGTTGACTGATTCGAAGGTTGGAAGATTTGACAGATTATGTGAATCAATGTTATGTTAAACGTAAGGCTAAAAATTTCAATTAAGTAAGGATGCAACCCCCCAAGGCTGCCAATAATATTACATGCAATAATGAAACCCCATAGGCTGCCACCTATCCTGGCCCTATTCTGCACATATACATGTTTTTTGTAAGACTCCACCCATCAACTCCAATGGCCTTGCATGCAATAAAGAAAGGAATCCCAAAGGCTGTCACGTAGCCTGAGCCTATGCTGTAACAAATGACACCTCTTATTCGCCAAATGGGGTGGCGACACCATTCATTTTTGTACTCTTTCGCCAAGTCCAATGGCGCCTCCCTTACTGTCCAATCGTGATACATGCATGGGCTTATGAAACCCCATAGGCTGCCACCTATCCTGGCCCTATTCTGCACATATACATGTTTTTTGTAAGACTCCACCCATCAACTCCAATGGCCTTGCATGCAATAAAGAAAGGAATCCCAAAGGCTGTCACGTAGCCTGAGCCTATGTTGTAACAAATGACACCTCTTATTCGCCATATGGGGTGGCGACACCATTCATTTTTGTACTCTTTCGCCAAGTCCAATGGCGCCTCCCTTACTGTCCAATCGTGATACATGCATGGGCTGCCACCTAGCCTGCAAGAGTGACACCTTACATTTTTTGTACATGCATGCATGCATATGTGTAACCCCCTAAGCATGCAAATGTGACACTTCGCAGGCATGCAAGCACAAGCAACCACTACATCAAACTTATTTGCCTATAAATACATACCATATGAAACATCTCTCACACCCACACAAGTCTCACTCTCTGCTACGAAATATTTCATAAGTCTATCATACTCTCTATCTCTTCCTAACTCTTTCATACTCTCAAGCATTCTAAACAATGGCTCTTCTAACAATGAGCGATACTCACAGAGGCACAAGGGAAAACATTGCTGCATTTGTAAGTCTCTTCTTTGGTTATACATTTTTCATACTTCAAATAACGCGTTGTTCATCTTAATTAATCTTACACCTGTTAAATTATGATCTCAGGACACAAAAAGATTCAGAATCTGTTTGCACAACTACCTGGCTCCCGACCCATTTATCGTCCCTTATCTGGAATACGCAGGTTTTGGACATGTGATAAAGATCTCCAACTGCACCATTGACTCAAAGTTCATTCTTGCAATGTTGGAAAGGTGGAGACCGGAGACCCATACATTTCACCTACTAATAGGTGAATGTACCATCACGCTCGAGGATGTGTACATGCTACTGGGCCTTCCTATCGACAGTAAGGCGGTGAACGGGTCGGTTAAACAACCCAACTCACAGTGTGAAGAACTGTTGGGTAGGGATATGGTAGAAGGTGGTGGAGCAAGAGGGCAGGGAATACTACTCACTGACCTGAAACGTCATTATGCAAGTATGGAATTAAATGAAAATTCCTCAGAGAATGACCGAGTAGTAAAAGCCAGAACGTATCTTATGATACTTTTTGGTACATTTTTATTTCCTGAAAGTACGGGAAATAGTGTAAATTTTATGTACTTACATTTACTAACAAATTTTGAAAAAACTAGAAAATATAGTTGGGGTTCTGCAGTATTAGCCCACCTATACAGTTCCTTGTGCAAAAACGCTGTCAAGGAAAAATGTACATTTTATGGGTGCGCATTTTTACTACAAGCCTGGGGTTGGTGGAGGATGGAGTCCTTAAACCCCATCAACAACAACACTTTTGGTTTCCCGTACGCAACAAAGTAAGTCATTAAGTTATAGCATTTATAACTATTCTGCTCTTTCCAAAATATATGCTAAAAATAACATGTTTCTCATTTCCTTTAGGTACTGCGTGAGGGGTATGGATTACGGCAAGAATCCAAGATTCAATGTCGCACTCTACCGGAATCTGTTGGATCACTTAGGCCCAGATGACGTACATCGTAGCTTTTAACTTTTGTTCATTTTAATTATTTATACATTACTTTTGCGCTAACCTGATTTAAATTTTATCGCAGTTCGTCTGGAGACCATATTTGGGTTTGGGCCATGCTCAAAACCCAGAGGATGCAGCAACTTGGACTGCAAAGACTGCACTCATTCGGTTCAACATTGTGGAGATGCACCACAGCGACCGTGTGAAGATGCAGTTCAGAATGCATCAAGAGATACCAAGTGATCCAACAGATTTGTCCCCATGGCATCTTAAAAGGGTCGACGCCCAGTGGGGTCTTACCAACTGGAAAGACTTTGCTCCAGAATGGTGTAAGATGTGGCAGAGGCGTCACCGCTACGTCTTGCAATTCCCGGTTTTCCTTACTCAAGGTAACATACGACACACGGATCAATATATATCGTGGTACAGGTCGGTTAGTAACCCAGAAATGCACGTGTCTCATCTGAGGTACTTGGTTGACCCACGCACACAATGGGCACAACCCTCAATTCCCCATCAACAAACCCAAAACCCATCAACCTCCAACCAACCCCCAAGAAGAAACAGACCCACAAACACCCAACCACATTCCCCACCACAACACAACTACAATAAAATGTCGTACTACCAACCACAATCACCACCAAACTACCAATACCCCGATATGCCTCAAACCCAACCATAATACCAACCCCAATACCAGCACACCCACATACCCCAGACACAATTTCAATCTTCCACATATCCCAATATGGCGCCCTCAATATCCAGCCTTAGCACTGATATGGGAATGTCGGAAGATTATGACCAAGCCGACCAAACCTACCATCACCCACCATATCACCAAACCACCCAACATCCACAATACCAAACACCCCAAGATCCATTTCCTTTCTACCCCCCATACTCAGACGACCAATGCTACCGACCAACCATGGAACCCCACCCACCGCCAACACGACCAAACTTTGAGGGTATGGGTAACCGACTGTACCAGAGAGGATCTTCTAGATATGGAGATATTACTGATTTTATGGATTCGGACCGCATTGACTTCGCTGGGCCATCGACCTTGCCGCAGCAGGAAACGCGACGGCACCCAGCAAGAGAAAGGCGAGGACAGGGATGCGGAACCGGGGGTCATTACCGGGTTCCGGGGGATCATTGATGTATCTTTTTTTTTTCTAGTATTTTTGTATCCATTTTTTTTACTGTTCTTTTAATGTAATACAGTTGAATGTAATTATTTTTTTTTAATAAAAAGTCCATTTTGTTGATCTCTGTCCAATAGGCAACGCACAGGAAAAAAAAAATTTTTTTTGCCCTAAATTTACACTTAGGCGCCATCTCACTTGGCTTAGGGCATGCCCTAAGCACATAGGCGCCAAGTGAGATGGCGCCTCCCTTAAAAAGGGAGGTGCATGCGCCAAGTGAGATGGCTCCTCCTTTGTGGAGCCATCTGAAACATGGTTATTTGCGTAATTTTTTCCGAAACCTGGTTATTTGCGAAATATTATTTTAATACATGGTTATTAATAAAAAAAATTCTCATTTTGTTTCATTATTGTTGCATTCCTATGCATTTTGATTCCATAAATGAAAGTCCTAACCATTTGGGCATTGATCATATATGTATGCTGTTTAATTTGATTTTGAAGTTTTAGGTTTTTTCTGGTTTCTCCATGTTTTTAGATTCTACAATTTGATTCAATAAAATTAAATTCTATGGTTGTGTTCCTTGTTGAATTTTGTGTAAGATGGTATAATCATATGTTGTTTTTTATGCAAAAAATCATGTTTGCCATGGTTATGCTAATTCTGTGAGAGTGAGGAAGAAGAAGAGTGAAACGCGCGTATCTTAGTTTCAAATATTTGATGTGTCAGTTTCTGGTTGGTCTACGTGTTTAGTTTTTATTTTTATTTTTTAAAAGTAATATCATAAATGAATGAATGGGTTTGGTGCAATGGTAAGGTGTGTGTTTGGTGATTGAAGGGTCTTGGGTTCAATACCTAGGTGGACTCTTTTTTACCACCCTTGTTCAGTTTTTTCCATTTTTTTGCATTTATTTTTCCTTTTTTGTTTTTCTATTTCATTTCTAATTTTTATTTTAACTCCTAATATAAATAAAAAAATAGTTTTTTTGTTTTTATTTTATTTTGGGTTTTAATATTTATTAAGTTGGTTTATTCTTAACATTTTGTTTCTTCTTTTTAGATCTTTCAATGCTGAGATTATTTTGACCTAGCTTTGCCTTGCTATTGATGAATTTTTTTGGAGATCTTTGAGAAATTGTTCACGATGATATTTTAATTTAACCTTACTTGCCATTTGTGTTAGATCCATCCATGAGAATGTTGAACTTTACTCAAGTTTTCTTTTACCATGTTCTTAATGATGTTTTTGAGGATTGTGATGTTATTCTTGACATTTCCATGATTTAACTTTGAGGTATTCTTTGTTAGGGTTTTAGCATGTCTTAAATCTTGATAATCTTTGGTTTGGTGTTTGATTTATTATGTTAATTTTGGTGCATGATTAGGGTTTCAAACTTGAAGTTGCTTGAGATGTTTTCTTTTGAGATTATGTTGATTTGAGTCACTTATTTTGCCATACTTTTGGTTTATAACCTTTGTCTCTTGCTTTGATAAATGATTAAAATTCTTAGGCTTTATGATTGACAATGGCATGCTCACATGCTTACTTGATTCATGTTTTGAGGCCTTTCTTCTAAGTATTCCTTCAACATGACATTGTTTGCTTCCATGCTTTAACCTTGGCTTATAACATGACATGTGCTTCTCTTTGCTTGACCCTCACTTGTGTTTGAGTCTTGTCTCATATTTAACTCCTTTTTTTTACTTGAAGTCTTCCTTTATGCTTGAGTTGTGATTTTCTTTTGAGCTTTTTGTTTGGTATTTTAGACTTGTTTCACTTGATGTTGTTGATCATTACTTGTTTGATTCACATGCTCCCTTAAGTTTTCTTAAATTCAACTTAATCTTTGATTGATATTTGTATTAAGATAGACATTAGGATTCAATCCAAGTATGACAACTTCAATTAGGGCTCCTCATTTCAATCCAAACTTTAGGACCATGGATGCATGATAACATTCGGTTAGATTCCCTTAAATCTCAACCTTAAGTCCATTTATGCATGATCACATTAGGGTTCCAAGCTTCCCTTTAGATTTTGATTTCTCTTCTTTTGCATTACATCTCCTTAAAACTAAACTTATTTTCTTTAATCAAAAACCCAAAAACACTTAACAATGTCAAACACTTTCTAAAATTAAAGGAGGAAAAACTTAAGTATCCCTTGCTTAAGGGAACCACTTAAGACATTTCTCCAAAAAAAAAGACTCCAACAAATCCAAATCATTTTGCCTTAAGGAATTTTTATCTTTAAAACATTTCTCAAAAAGGACATATTAATTTCTTTCTACACAATACAACAATGCGTGAGTCTCCAAAGGTCGAACGATAAACTCTAACTATTAGAATGTAAACTTAGCATCATCCATAAAAAACACACAACAAACAAACATTTTTTAGAAGAACTACAGAGTTCTGATTCCCTTTGGGATACGTAGGCACTAAGTTGCAAAACTCGGATGAACTCAATAATGAAAACCTTTTATTTTCCCTTTAATAATTCATTCATGCATTCCCTTAGAAAGTAAGTTTTAAATATACACACCCTTTGATTTGAAAAAGAAGAGTGGATTTTGTTGAGTACAATGGACGTGAGGGGTGCTAATACCTTGCCCTTACGTAATCGACTCCCTGACCTATATATTGGTTGTGGGACCATGTCCTTCCCTTTTTTGAGTTTTTTTTGATATTTTCCTTTCCCTCTTTGGGATAAGTAAAATTCAATGGCGACTTCATTTTTTGTTTTGTTGTTTATTTTTCGCGGTGCGGCACTATTAAATGGCATTTATCCATACTCAGGAAGTAACACTTGAAGTTATTCATAATTCTACGAACATGTAAGAAAATTTCAACTTCGCAATACAAGTATAATTAAGAGGCAAAATATTTTTTATAGGTTTGATTTATTTTTTAAAAAGACAAAAGATATTGATTTTAGAATAATTTTGAAGTTTTTTTGTAAGCAAGGATTTGATGTCAAAGAGTAATAGGCATACTCTTGCTCGATTACAAAAGCCGAGAAAAAATTCTCGGAAAAGGAGAAATTACTACCCAACTGAAACTTAGGCTAAATAATACATAGGGTCTTTGAAAAATTCATAAAATTTACACTTGGAATTAGAAATATCTTCTATCAAGGACCACTTCCAAGCCTCCAATTTGATATTCCAAACTAGATCAGAAACATTACAAGCAGCATTGTTTAACAAAACATCGTTCCTTGATTTACAAATATACCACAAAATCGCCAACCAAATGGTTCTTTCTTTGTCTTCCTTCACTTTCTTATTTTTAAAATAAACAAACCAAAGATGAAATTTCTCCAAAGAATATCTTCCAAATCAAACTCCAAACCAATCCACCCCAACACTTCTCACCAATCAGTCTTCGAAATAGCACAATTAAGAAGAAGATGTTCCAAAGATTCCTCCTCAACGGAAAAAAAAGCTCAAATAAGATTGTTAGGGGAAGAAATAATACCCCTACAGAAGAGATGATCCCTCGTCAATAACTTGTTCAAGAAGCATCTCCAACCGAATGCTTTGATTCTAAAGGGAACACAAGATTTCCATAACAAATCAAAAGCTTTATCTTTACCTGCTTCGATGATAATAGAATCCTAGATTGAAATCAACAAATCATACCCTGATTTAACTAAATACCCCTTCAGAAAAACAAAAGACAACAAAACACGCAGTTCATGCACCCTAAGCAACACTTCCTGGTTCAAAAAACAGGTAAATCGAAATCTTTCTAACACCAACTATCCTCATTCCATCTACCCATATTCTCCACCCCTTACTTCTCCATGGAATTCAATAGAAATAAATTCAGGAAAAAATCTTTCAAACAAACACCCGTAAACCAAATCAAGGTCCAAAAAGGGATAAATTCTTCATTACCCAAAGAGAACCGACAATTACCTACGAAAGTCGCCTCAAGATGTCTCTTCTCTAAAGAGAGAATATCTTTCCACCATGTTCTTTTAGGAAAACTGTTGTTGGATATGATGCCCGACATAACAAGATGTTTCAGGTTATCATACCTCACCTTAATAATATCACACCACAAAGACTTTTCCCCTCTAAAATTTTCCATCTCCACTTAAAAAGCAAAGCAGTGTTAAATTCATAAATCCTCTACAATCTTAATCCCCTTTTATTAAACGTCAAACATACTTTCTCCCACCCGACCCAATATATCCTCCTATTAACATCCAAACTGTCCCAAAGAAATTTGTTCTAAATCTTAAAAATTTCTTTGCCAATCTTCACTGGTGCTCTGAAAATGAAAGATGGAAATGTTGCTACTACCTCCTAAATTGAGAAATCCCCCTCTCCAATTTTCTAGTCGAGCCTTCAACTTGGTTAACAATGGAATCCATGATGAAATCATATTCGGATTAGATCCAATTGATATACCAATAAAAGTGAAATATTTATCTTCAATCCTGCAAGACATAAAATTGGCTGCATCAGAAAGAAAATGATACCTGAGATTAATAACTATTAATCTACTATTTAGAAAATTGACCCCAAGTCCCGAAACAACTTCAAACCCTCTTAGAATTTCTTTAAGAGACCAAACATATTTCTAATTTCCTTCTCCAACTAATAGAGTATTCTTAGCAAACTGCAAAATATTCACAACACACTTCTCCTTCACGTAATAACTTTAAAACTCACTGATGTCGAATGCCTTTCTAACTAGGGAGGATAAACCTCTTGCTATAGGACCATAAAGAAAAGGGGATAACGAATCTCCCTGCATAAGGCCCCTGCCCACCATAAACTTTTTGGTAGGACTCCCGTTAACCAAAATGAACATATGACTCAAGAAGATAATAGCCTATATCCACCGCAACGACAAATCACTGAACCCCATCCTTCTTATCATATATTTAAGGAACTCCCAACTGACCTTGGCATAAGCCTTTTCGAAATCAACTTTGAATAGCAAACAAACCTTCTTCTCCTTTGTTGCATAGTCCACAATATCGTTAACAGCCAGAACTCCGTCCAACAATTATCATCCAAGGACAAAAGCACTCTGACACTTAGATATAATGGAACTCAAAACACTTTTCAACCGTGCAGAAAGAAGTTTAGATAAAACTTTGTAAAGAAAACCTACAAGACAAATAAGTATATAGTCGTCATGTCCCAAGGGATCGTTGTTCTTCGGAATCAAAGTTAAGAAAGATAAAGTAATTGATTTCAATAAACAAACTTTCCCATGAAAATCCTTGAAAAAACGAGTAATATCTTCTTTGAGAAAATGACAACACTTTCTAATGAAGAAGAAATTATATTCATCTGGGCCCAGAATCTTCAACCCCTCGCACCCCCAAACCGCCTCCTTGATTTCTTGATTAGAGAACAAGGTTTCCAGCGAATTACTCTCCTCCTGGGACAACACACTAAAAGAAATACCCTCTAAAAGAGGACAATACAAGTCAATTTCCTTGAACTTCTCATAAAAATGGCTCATAACTTCCTCCTTGACCTCCCCCATCGATTCAACCACTCCATGATCTATAACAATGGAACCAATAAAATTTCTACGAAGCCTCTCCTTCATAACATTGTGAAAGAATTTGTTGTTGGTGTCACCCTCACTATCCCACTTTAGCCTAGATTTCTAAAGAAGCGTGTTCTCTTTAAGCTTTAAGTTCAACCACATACAGCTAGTGGTTTCACTTCTACTAGTTACCACCTCCTCCTCTTAACTCTCCCTACAATAGACTAGCAAATCATCAGCTTCATTAATCTCCAATTTTCCTTCTTCAATCTCCAAATCAATCCTCCCAAACACTTAGGAGTTCCACCTACAAAGACTAATCTTGAGCAGCCTTAAATTATCTTTAATCACATAGTCACTTTTAACTTCAACTCTCAGATTCTTCCACTCCTTTTCCACCAACGGTAAGAAGTCTTTGTTGTCGAACTAACCATTATTTACATTGAAAGGTTTAGGGCCGCAATAATAATTATTGATAACAATCCAAATAGGACAATGATCAGATATGTCTCTCTTACCAATTAATTAACCAACAATACCCCATCTATTAATCAAAGTATCAGACATAAGAAAATGATCAATTCTGCTCATAGATTTGTCGTCTCTGCTAAACCAACTGTGTTTATTACCTTTGAAAGGAAAATCAGTAAGGTTTCTATCCTCAATGAAACCTGAAAACTCCCTTATTTATGTATTCCTACTATCAGACGATCTACCTTTCTTATCCCTTGGGTTGACGACGAAGTTGAAGTCCCCACACAAACATCATTCTATTTCTTTATATCTCGACTTAAAGTCCAACAAATCCTTCCATAATTTCCTTTTTAGATTCAAGGAACATGGAGAGTGTTGTACCCCAAAATTTACCCTCTCATTTTATCAACATTTCTCATCACAAGACCCTTGGAACTCAAGATCAAGCTAGGGTTTGCTCTGCTCAAGACACCTCCTTGCACTGTTGACCTAAATTAGAGTTTGAGTTTGCACAGGGATGTTTTGACCTACAATGCCTAAAGTGAATTTCATACTTCATGTTGGACTCACAAGTTTGTCCCTACCAAGTTTCAAGCCTTGAATCAAATTTTTGCCCAGTCAATTGGACAGTTGACCTAGAAATCAACTTCATTGGGGAAAAGTCAACTATGGCCAATTGACAGTCAAACCTCATGAATTTTGACCCACATCAACATTATGAACTCATATGAATCATTTGATCAAGTTTGGATCACAATTCCACAAGAAATTTAATCAGATCACCAAAAGGGCAAAATGGTCATTTTTAGGGTTTTGGCCGTACAAAGGCAATTTTTGACTGTTTAACCTAACCAATGGCAAATCAAGCTCAACCATGGACTCAAGGACTCAATAACATTGTCTTTACCCATTCAACAAGTTCAAAAGATCCCAAATGCATAGGATTGACAGATGAATTTTTCAGTCAACTGATCAAAATTTGACTATACACTGAAAAGTCAAACTTTGAATTTTTGGTCAAAATCAAGTGCCAAGGCTCATTTTTCATCAAGACATGTAAAATTATGAAACTTGTTCATCAAGAAACCCAAAATTGCAAATTAGGGTTTAAAATGGAAAAATTTCATAACTTGGAAATTTTCAAAGTTATAAAATTTTCTTATTTTTTCCTAACTTTGTCCCATTTTTTCACCAAGATGAAAATGGATTCAAACAAAACTTACAACATGAAAGTTGTAGTCCATCACAAAGTCTACAACTTTTAATCACAAAGTTTTCTCAAAAGAAGCTTGGATCTCAAGTTAGGATTTTTGGAACAAGGGTACCTAAAACTTTTAACTTAGAGAAATTTTGCCCTAGTTTAGGCAGGATTTTGACCCATATTCTTGGCCATTTTTCACATAGTTCCACTTGGAATCTTGAGTTGCATTTCAAAGATGGATTATAGTACATGTTGAAAGCTTTCCAAATTGTCCAATAACTCCTCAAACACCCTTGTGGTTAGGGAGAATCGAATGCTTGAAGTTGGCAAAAACTCACTTTGTAACCATGGCCAATACATGTTCATACCAAGTTGCAAATCTGACCAAACTAGCTTAGTACACAATTACAGGCCTCTAAACCAATTTACACTCAAAAATTGAATGCAAATACATTGGACTTTGGCTTTGTTCTGATCAAGAGAGCATTGTACATTGAACATTTCCATTTTGAGCATAAAGGTCATACTTTCATTTTCATAAAGGCCACTTTATGTCAAATTGCATTTTCTTGAGCCTTGGACTTTTTTCCTTGCAGAAAACAAGTTCCCTAATCTCAGGCATAGTACACCAACTTGAGCATGCTTGTAACTAGCCTGTACAGGCCCTAGCTTGGTCAGTTCACATCTTTGCTTCAAAACCAAGGCATTATGCAAAAAGCCAAGAACACACATATCTGATAAAACCAACTCAAGCAAAGTTTTGAAACAAGTTTTTCACATCCTTGCAAGCCAGAAGCATGAGCCTTTGACCTCTCAAACCTCCTCATACACAAAATCTCCATTTTTCTGCAAAACAGGGCCAGTTCTGCAAATCACAAGCCACAATCAAATCCCCTCGTGAGTTTTGTCCAAAAGCACTTCAAACACATTCCAAACAATATACCTAAGCTATCCAGACCATTCACAAGTTGCTGTAACTCCATTAACACACATCACCATTTTTGTTTGGAAGCTTTGCAGGTTGAGTTCTGTAGAACGATTCAGGCCACTTCAAAACAAACTAAGCATTGGGAAAGGTTCAGTGGACATCAGGCAAGCTCAAAAGAACCTCAGGCCCCATTGCAAGTTGCTGCATTGTCCAGCTCGAACTCAACTGAAATAGGTATTTCATGAACTTCTATCTCTCTATTTAGGAACATTTAGACTTAGGTTTATGAATGAAAGATGTTGTATTCATTGCCCTGAAACCATACATGTGCTTAGTTTTCATTTATATTAATCGTGCTAGGAGAATTTCATCCATGAACTTTCTGAAAAAACTAGGTTAGAAATTAGGGCCAGAGAAATTCTCTCTGGTCTTTGAGAGTTAGCTTAAGTTTTTTATATGATTAGATTCGTTGTTTGATGCTCTACAAGTTTCATGTTTTGAGTTTTATCAAAGGATCACAAATACAGGAGATACAGGTTTGTGTAGCAAGCGCGCGTTTTTTCAAACTTCTGTTGGACAGAGGAAGAAGATGAAGTAGCTGGGCTGGCCTGGCTACTTCCTGCTTTTGGCACCCCCATTTTCAGTTTCACACCCCCTGGCCCATTTCTTTGTATTTTTATTATTTTTGCATTTTTATTTCATTTCTGACTTTGATATTTTATTTTCAAACATAAAAAAATACTTAAAAAATATTTTCATAAATATTTATATTTATTTGATATTTATTTTAATTACTTCTAACATAAAAATGCTTAAATATTTATATTATTTTATTTAAACTTAAAAATAATGCAAACAATAATTTTATTTCCATTTCTATTTTTATTCACACCAAAAATAACTTTCTTGAATATATTGTATTTTTGTAAATAATTTATTTTATTTTTTACACACTTAATATATTATATATATATATATATATATATATATATATATATATATATATATATATATATATATATATATATATATATACTTTATTTAATTAAAAGCATAGAATAAAAAATACAAAAATAATACATTTTTATTTTTATTGATATTTTATACTAAAAATACTTTTTTCAATATACTTATATTTTTATAACATGTTAATATTTTTTTGTACATAAATAATACATATATTTATTTTCTTAAGAAATTAGGGTTTTTGCCCTAAAAACAAATAAAATTAACTTTATATTTATTTCTTTACATTTCTTTACATTAAAAATACTTTTTGCATACATGAACAAATAAAAACTTTTTTTGCATAATACATTTTATTTAATATTTATTTATTGTATTTATTTAAATATTGTACATTTAAATATTATGCCTTGCAAATTCAATTTGGTTGTAATAATTTAGGGTTTAATTTCTTGCAAAATAATCCCCTATTCAAATTTGTACCCCCTCCCTATATCATGTTGTAATAGCTTAGGATTTAAATTCTCACACCTTTAAGCTTTCAATTATGCCATGATTAGAGAATTAGGGTTTGTATGCAAAAATCAAATTAACAAATAGTTTGACCTAATCAAAGACAAAAATGCATGAAAAACAAACACAATACACACTTGCACCCCTAGGGTTACAATCCACTTGTTGCCTTCAAAAATGGGCCATGGTATACATGTCAAGTACTTTGGAAAAACAAAAACAAAACAAAAAGATCATGGTCCCTCGATGACGCTATCTGAGTTGCCTAAACAAAATGATCAAGTCCCTTAAGAAAATTGCCAAAAAATACTTGACACAATTGCTATCATGGTCTATACGATGACCTGTGCCTGTCCCATTTAAATATCCTAACACAAGGTTGTTCACCAAATACAATGGTGAAGCAACACTATTAAAAGGGTTAAAAACATAAGAAAGATCTTTGAGTAAAATAGGGTAGACAACTCTTAGTTACTTGATCAAAAACTTGCAAAAATATCCTTGCTATCTTCAAAACACACTTCACAACACAATTTTAAAACCCTACTTTCAAACATTAAAAACTTTTCAAAATACAAAAACACCTTTGTATACATTCAAACAAGAATCATTACAAAGGTTGCTACAACGATGGCCTCTTTTCAAAACATCTTTCAAAACCACACACAAAGCACCATTTCAAACAATTGAAAAGCAAAACAAGTGATCTAAGCAAGTAACTAAGAGCCCATGGATAACCATGGATAGAAAGGGTGCTAATACCTTCCCTTTCTATAATCTACTCCCCGAACCCAAGAAAACATCTCAAAGGTCTTTCCTGTGCTTTTTGACCTTTCCTTAGGATAAAATAAAAAGTCGGTGGCGACTCTTGCTAAACCGAAATATTTGCAAACACAAACACAAAATCCCAAGTCAGTTCTCCCACCGTATCACATAACTGGCGACTCTGCTGGGGAAAACATTAAAAGTGGAGTAACCTTAGGGCTTAGATCACCCTTTGCATGATTATATTGTTTGCTTTGATTGCTTTACATTTGGTTCTCTTGTTTGGGCTTGAAATCCTTTACCCGGATTTGGGAAACATTCATAGGTAAATAGCAATACGTTGTGGAAACTGTGCGGGGTATACCGACATGGTTGAAGCAATAGCTATATTAGTGCGACATATTTGTGAGTACCGGTAGCCTTTGAGTCAATCAAAGAGAATACGGGGCGGCTGAGTGATGTCATAAAGCACTAATGAACTCTTAGAACCTTACTTGACCATCTTGGCCTTTTATTAGGGGAAGTGAGATGACCGGCTTTGGTGCAGTCCGAAGTTGGTAGATACTCGATACTACACTCATTGAGAGTTGTTTTCTTGGAATATTTTGGTCGCTAGTTAAGTGGCTAAACCAAAACAATGAACATAGAAAACAATCCAATGATATTGAGATCCCTAGAACCCGATTACTATTTATAGGACAGGTTTGAGCCAACTAAACTCAAGAGGGTATTTTCCTATGAAACCTCATGCAAGCCTGAAACTAGGGTTTTGTGTGACTTGTTTGTACATTTGCTTGTGCATATATCATGAACATCGTAAATCATCATATGCATCCACTAACCATTTCAAGGGTTTGGATCTTCATCTTTGTTCTTGTTTTGTAGGTCATGGAATCTCTTCGCAGGAAAACAATTCAAGTCAACCTTGTGAGAAACCCTCCTCAACTCAATGAGCTTACTTCTAGGATTCCAGAGAATTCTCTCTTCATTGAAAGACATGGTAGACTTCTCAACTTGGTCAACTCCAACATTGAAGAATGTTAGAACATAGTTTGATTTTACAACCCTCAGTTAGAGTTTTGATGATAACAAAATACAAGATTAAATAAATTGTAAGATTTATATAAGACATATGTGCTACTTAAAATTATGTTGTGTATTTACAGAAACTCTGATGGAATCAGCATCAGAAGATCAATATCAACATCAGCATCAGAAGATCAATATCAACATCAGCATCAGAAGATATGTCAGCATCAGAAGATCAAATAACATGTGCTATACGCTGAAGCCTGATGAACAGAATCTGCGCATAACATACTCTGACTCTGATCAAGATCATAACCAAGTCATCAGCACTCAGAAGCGTCAGCATAAAGGAAAGAACACTCTGATTACCATAAGCAGAGAAGACTCTGAAGTGTCAACGTTACTAAGCATTCAAGGCATATTAATTACCAACGGCTTTATCCAATACATGATCTTCTTAAAAAGGAAAGAACGTTAATAGCATTGAAATGGATTTATGGACAACCAACGTATCTCTTCCGTGGCTATTTAAACAAGTCTGTGAGAAAAGAAATGGCTAATACTCTACACGCACATACGCCTAAGCTAATCATCTTCACGTTCTCACTCATTCAATTTGCTAAAGCTCTCAACCACGCTTACTCTATAGCTCTAGCAATCCAGTTTTTATTCCAAGCTTAATATTGTGTATTATCACAGTTGTGATATATAGTTTTGTTAGAAAACATTAACACACAGTTTGTTCATTTATCTGTAAGAGAATTTCCTTGAGATAAACCGGTCTGTGATTAGACTCAAGAAGGCTTTAACAATTGTTAAAGTAGTTGTTGTATTCAGTTGAATATAGTGGATTAAGACCTCGTTGGAGAGAGGCGAAATCACCTTGACGGGTGGACTGGAGTAGTTTGAGATCAAACGAACCAGGATAAAATAACGTGTTGTCTGCATTTGATTTTAAGTTTTACAATTCAACCCCCCTTCTTGTGTTTTTCACTTCTTCAATTGGTATCAGAGCGCCTGGTTCTGAGCTTATAACACTTAATCGTGTCAGTACAAGATCCAGCGTCAAAAAAACACAATGGCAGGACCACATCAAAACATCAGCAATGACAACAATGAAGAAAGAGACAGATTCAGTGGCAAACCTCCAGTCTTTGATGGAGAGAACATTGACTACTGGAAAGACAGAATTGAAAGCTTCTTTCTGGCCCATGATGCTGATCTGTGGGACATGGTGACTGATGGATACACGCACCCAGTGGATGCAAGTGGTCAGAAGATTGACAGGAAAGCAATGTCTGATCAGCAAAAGCGTGATTTCAGAAATCATCACAAGGCCAGAACAATTCTTCTCAGCGTTATCTCTTACTCTGAATATGAAAAGATATCAAACAGAGACACTGCAAAGAATATGTTTGACTCTCTGAGAATGACACATGAAGGCAACATTCAAGTCAAAGAAACTAAAGCTCTTGCGCTCATTCAGAAGTATGAGGCATTCAAGATGGAAGAAAGTGAATCAATTGAAACTATGTTCTCAAGATTTCAAATTCTGGTGGCTGGTCTCAAAGTTCTGGACAAAGGGTATTCTACTTCTGATCATGTTAAGAAGATCATCAGAAGCTTGCCAAAACAGTGGAGGCAAATGGTCACAGTGCTGAAGCTAGCTAAGGATCTCAACAAAATCTCTCTGGAGGAACTTGTCAGCTCCCTCAGAAGTCACGAGATAGAGCTAGAAGCAGATGAACCTCAAAATCAAGGTAAGCCATTAGCTTTAAAATCTAACAGAAAATCTGACTCCAAAGTTTTGCAGGCTGTTGAAGAAACCTCTGATGGGTCCTCATCAGAAGAAGATGAACTGTCTCTCCTCTCCAGAAGGGTGAACCAATTATGGAAGCAGAGGCAAAGGAAGTTCAGGAATCCCAGAAGATAAGAGAATTAGAATGAATCCTTCTCCAGATACAGAAGGTCAGAATCCTCCTCTGGACACATAAGATCTGAAGGTTCTTCAGGAAGCAGAAAGCCAAACAACAAAGACATCATCTGCTATGAATGTAACGAGCAAGGACACTACAAGAGTGATTGCCCAAAGCTTCAGAAAGAAAAGCCCAAAAAGAAGTTTGGCAAGGAGAAGAAGAAAATTCTCATGGCTACATGGGATGACTCTGACACATCTGAAGCTGACTCAGAATCAGATGATGAAAGAGCAAACATTGCTCTCATGGCAAACATAACAGAAGACAGTGAAGCTTCCGAGTCAGACTCTGAATCAGAAACAGAAGAGGTATTTCCTGACTTTGCTATTAACTTTACTAAGGCTGAACTAGCTGAAAGCCTTAATGAAATTATGGAAAGATATCAGCAGATCAGAGTCAAATTCAGAAACCTGAAAAGGAATCTTACTTCTGACTCTGATAAGACTGAGAGTCTCAAATTGGAGAATTCTGAGTTAAAAAATAAAATTTCAAAATTAGAAAATCTATTGCAAAACTCTCAGAAGGAAATAATTCCTGAAACTCCCAGTAGTGCTGATGAGATCATCAAGGAGTATGATCACAACTTTCAGAAGTTTCTAGCTAAAAACATAGATAGAAGCAAAATGACTTCAATGATCTATGGAGTTAGCAGAAATGGCAGAAAAGGAATAGGATACCAAGGTAAGGTACCTACACCAAACAATGTCATGGATTTAGTTTTAAAACGCACCTCACTTGATTCACACTTTGTATATGGGCACACACATGACATCAAATATACTAGTAGTAATTATTCTGTCAAACCAAAATTCAACCAGAGTTTTGGTAAAACTAACAAATCAGGACCCAAGAAAATATGGGTACCTAAGGATAAAATAATACATGTTGCAGATATCTTTAGCAGCAAAGCAGAATCACCAATCATGGTACCTGGACTCTGGCTGCTCACGACACATGACAGGAAGAAAGCATATGTTCCAAAGCCTGGAACTTAAGCCTGGAGGCCACGTAGGCTTTGGAGGCAATCAGAGAGGAAAGATCATTGGCTCTGGAACAGTAGGTAATGGAAATATTCCCTCTATAAGTAATGTTTTATTAGTAGATGGATTAATGCATAACCTGTTATCCATAAGTCAATTAAGTGATAACGGTTATGATATAATCTTTAATCAAAATTCATGCAAAGTTGTTAGTCAGAAAGATGGGACTATCCTATTTAATGGAAAGAGGAGAAACAACATTTATAAAATCAAACTTTCTGAACTGAAAAGTCAGAATGTAAAGTGTCTTCTGTCTGTTAACAACGAGCAATGGATCTGGCACAAAAGATTGGGACATGTTAGTATGAGAAGAATATCTCAGATTAACAAACTCAATCTGGTCAGAGGACTTCCTAACCTGAAGTTCAATTCAGATGCTCTGTGTGAAGCATGTCAGAAAGGCAAGTTTGCAAAACCTGCTTTCAAATCTAAAAACATTGTTTCAACCTCTAAGCCATTAGAACTTCTGCACATTGACTTATTTGGACCAGTTAAAACTGCTTCAGTCAGTGGAAAGAAGTATGGGTTAGTAATCGTAGATGACTATAGCAGATGGACATGGGTAAAGTTCTTAAGACACAAGGACGAGTCACACTCTGTGTTTGTCACCTTCTGCAACCAAGTTCAGAATGAAAAGGATCTTAGAATCGTTAAAGTCAGAAGTGATCATGGTGGAGAATTTGAAAACAAAGATTTTGAGTCATTCTTTAATGACAAAGGCATTCTGCATGATTTCTCTTGTCCTAGAACTCCCCAGCAAAATGGAGTTGTAGAACGAAAGAACAGAACATTACAAGAAATGGCCAGAACCATGATCAATGAGACAAACGTTGCTAAGATCTTCTAGGCAGAGGAAATAAACACAGCGTGCTACATTCAGAATAGAATCTCCATAAGACCTATTCTGGAAAAGACTCCATATGAATTGTGGAAGAACAGAAAGCCCAACATTTCATATTTTCATCCATTTGGATGTACTTGTTTTATTTTAAATACAAAAAATTATTTGAACAAGTTTGACTCTAAAGCACAAAAGTGTATTATGTTAGGATACTCTGAACGCTCAAAAGGGTACAAAGTATACAATACAGAAACACAGATTGTTGAAGAATCAATCAGTGTTCGTTTTGATGATAAGCTTGACTCTCAAAAGTCAAAGCAGAATGAATTACTTGTAGGTATGGAAGTTGAATTCACAGGTACTGAAGACAAGTCATCAGAAGCTCTTAACAGAGACACTCCCTCAACATCAGAAAGAGGCACTGCAAGCAATCCAGCACCTTCTGTTGATCAACTTCAAAAAAGACCATCTAGAAGCAGCATGGATCACCCAGAAGAAACAATCTTAGAAAGAAAGGAAGATCCAATCAGAACAAGATCTAGCTTCAGAAACTCTGAAGAATCCCTCATGGGACTTGTTTCTCTGATTGAACCATCTTCAATTGATGAAGCACTTCTGGACAATGACTGGATTCTAGCAATGCAAGAGGAGCTGAATCAATTCACAAGGAATGACGTATGGGATCTAGTTCCCAAACCAAAAGGATTCAACATCATTGGAACAAAATGGGTATTCAGAAACAAACTGAATGAACAAGGTGAAGTCATCAGAAACAAGGCACGATTGGTAGCACAAGGTTATAGTCAGCAAGAGGGGATAGACTATACAGAAACCTTTGCTCCAGTCGCCAGGTTAGAATCTATCAGACTTTTAATTTCATTTGTTGTAAATAAAGGCATCACTCTGTATCAGATGGATGTTAAGAGTGAATTCTTAAATGGCTATATAGAAGAAGAGGTATATGTGCACCAACCCCCTGGTTTTGAAAGTTCAAAAAATCCAGAATATGTTTTCAAACTAAAGAAGTCACTGTATGGTCTGAAACAAGCTCCCAGAGCTTGGTATGAAAGACTAAGTCACTTCCTGTTAGAAAAGGAATTCACCAGAGGGAAAGTGGACACAACCTTATTCTATAAGACAGTTAAGAATGACATTTTAGTATGTCAGATTTATGTTGATGATATCATTTTTGGATCTACTAAACCTTCTCTGGGAAGAAAGTTTGCTAAGTGTATGCAGGAAGAATTTGAGATGAGCCTAATGGGGGAACTGAAATTCTTTCTGGGCATTCAGATCAATCAAAGCCCAGAAGGAACTTACATTCATCATAGAAAATATGTCAGAGAACTTCTGAAGAAATTTGATCTCTCAGAATGTAAGCCATCAAAGATTCCAATGCATCCCACGTGCATTCTGGAAAGAGAAGAGGTAAGCAAAAAGGTAGAACAGAAGGTCTACGGAGGTATGATTGGTTCTCTTCTTTATCTGACAGCATCAAGGCTTGATATTTTATTCAGTGTATGCATTTGTGCAAGATTCCAATCAGATCCTAGAGAATCTCACTTAACAGCAGTTAAGCGAATTTTCAAGTATCTGAAAGGTACTACTAATCTGGGTTTATTTTATAGAAAATCAAGTGATTACAGCTTAGTAGGATACTACGATGCTGACTTTGCTGGAGACAGAGTTGAACGTAAAAGCACTTTTGGAAGCTGCCAGTTTCTGGGAGAAAATCTGATCTCATTGTCCAGCAAAAGACAATCCACAATTGCTCTATCAACAGCAGAAGTTGAATACATAGCAGCAGCTGGATGCAGCACACAAATGCTTTGGATGAAAAGTCAACTTGAGGACTTCCAGATATTTGAGAGTAACATTCCTATCCTTTGTGACAACACTTCTGCTATTTGCTTAAGTAAAAATCCAATTTTGCATTCTAGGGCTAAGCATATAGAAATAAAACATCATTTTATTAGGGACTATATTCAGAAAGGGATTTAAAATTTAAAATTTATTAACACAGACCATCAATGGGCTGATATTTTCACAAAATCACTTTCTGAAGATAGGTTCAACTTCATTCTGAAACATCTCAGCATGAAGCTCTGCCCAGAATAAAATTGTTTTAATTTTATATATTAACCTTCAGAATTGTGTTTATTTTCTGTGAACTACTGATCAATCTTATTTCAGAACTTTAGAAATGCAGATTGTATCAGAATCTATCCATGAAGATATGAGCGCTTCAGTTCAAGGATAGAAGTGCTGTTCACTCAAGCAAACAAGTGTCATCCAGTCATCAGCTGTTTTCTCAGGCTGAACACGCGTTCACGTTTCTGAAAAGGAAAAGCGCTGATTGGATGCATTGAGACACATGTCATGGGTAACCGTTCCAAATATCTTTCTGAATCCCCTAAAATCAGCTATCATTAAATGCTAATAATCATTATTTATTTCTCTCTCTTAAACGTTTATGTTTTCAAAAAAAATTTAGAAATCTATTTAAACACTTCACACCATTCACTCTTTTTACTTTCACTTTTGTTTTCTCTCAATATTTCTGATTTCAGTATTCTTACTTTCCCAAGAAAACCTTTCAATCGTTTTCACAAAAACCTCGTGTGAACATGGCTTCTTCCAACATTCCTTCTTCAGGTTCCCAGAAAACTGTTTCATCTGAACAATATGAAGTACCATTCAAAACGCTTCTCACTCCAATCAAGAATCTTGAAGTTCTGTCTGAACTGATAGTGGATTTCAACAGTCTCAAAGAAAATGGTTTTGATTTATCTGAAGAGATTAAAGCTCAAGGTTGGGAAAAGTACTTTGACAGGCTGGTGGTTCCAACATTTCCTATTCTAGTAAAGGAATTTTGGATTCACGCTTCTTCTTCAAATCATCAAGTTACGTCTTACATCATGGGGAAGAAGATTGTTATCACTGAAGACCTGATTGCAAGACTCATAGGGTACAATGGTGGTGGTATTCGTTGCATTGATATGGCAGAAAGGTGTGCAGATGTTGCCCTAATTGCAAGGGAAATTTTCACGATGGGGCTTCCCTCCAGCAAGATAAGGGATTTGAAGGACAAGCACATAATTTGGGCCAAGATCATTCTGGGCTGTTTCAACCACAGGAAGCCTACCAGCTCTCCTGATTACATTAACATTGATCAGCAGTTTCTGCTCTATTTCATCTCTCAGAAGGTCAAGATAAATCTAGTTCATCTTCTGTTCAACCATCTCAGAACTAGTGTCAAATAAACAAGGGAAGAGGAACGTACAAAAAGGGATTGGATACCCTTGGGAAGACTGATATCAGATATTCTGACTGAGAATAGGCTGATTGATCATTTGACAGAGGCACAAGAAATCAGCACTCTGGAACCGTCTGTTGGCAAGCAGCTGAATGCCAAAAAACTGAAGAAAATGAAGCTGATAGAGAACATTAAGAAGGAGCCCAGTGTCACTCCTTTTGCTGAAATCTCCAGCAGAAGAGTCCCTCTGGACGACTTCCCTATGTTCTCAGAAATTGACTCTAAGCCTCAAATCATTCTGAGATATTTGGATACTTGTAAAGCTGATGGTACATCACCAAATCTAAATATTCAAGATCTTCAGCAGAAGGCTCTAGAGGTTGTTTTGAAGAAGACGAAGAAAAGAAAAGCAGCTGCAGAAGGATCATCTCAACAGACTCCCAAGAAAAGAGGTAATCCTGCTTCTATAATTGTTTTAGATTCAACTGCTATTTCCACATCTATCCCTATTCCAACTCCAATTCCAACTCCATCTGAAAACCCAACACCTCAAACTTTCGATGATTTTGACTTAGACTTTGACCCTTATAAATCATTAACCCTCAGAAGATCTCACTCCAAACCATAAAATCCAAATACTGAAACCATACCAGAACAAGAACTTGAACAAGTTCTTTCTGATATAGACCAACACACTTTCGTTCCCGAACTAGAAAATCCAAATCCAAACACAGAAACTCCACTCTCACCAATACCAGAAACTCCACTCTCTCCAATACCAGAAATCCCATAACCAGATATTAATCCACCCTCTCCTCAACATGAACAATCTCCACAACCTGAGACTCAAACCTCTGAGGCTCAACCCTCTGAATCCCCTGAACCACAACCTTTGGCCATTCAATTGCCATGTGGTACCACTGTGAATATTCCTTAACTTCCCTCTTCACTAGAAATAACTCCACCAAATTCCCCATCAAGTCCAATCACAATTCCTGACTCTCCCACTCCCTCACCAAAAGCCAATTCAGAAGACCACAGCAAGACTGTCATTGATCTCACAGTCTTTGAACGCCTTGCTGCAATCAACCACAAAACTGCTATCCCTAAACCAAAACATCCAGATGTTGGTTCCATCATATTGAACTTTGAAACAGATATACAAAAATGGATCACTTCTTTGAAACAAGCAAGTTTGGAACTGGTGGATCCTGCTGTATCAGGCCTCCTCTGGACAAAATTCAGAATATGGGTATGCTCTCAAACCTTTAAGTTGCAAGACCAGAGCTATGGACAGACTCAACAGAACTTCAGCAATCTGCTGAAGGAAATTGAAAGTCCAATTCTGAGCAAGCTGCTTAAGGAAGAAATTCTCCATCTGGACATTGCTCCTTGGTCTGAAAAGCGTCCAGCATCCAAAGTTCAACCTGCAGAAGAACAGATGATCCCAGCTGAAGAACAGTTTCAAGAAGAAGATATTGAAGAAAGCTCTGAGAAGCATCCTGTGTCTGAAGATCCTCAAGCCTCCTCTCTTGACAGGCAGACTCTGGAGGACTTGAAAAGATCTGACATGCTGATGAATGAGAGAATGGATAAGCAGGATGCCAAGATTGATGATATAGCAAACATGGTATCTCAGCAACAGGAAACCAGCACTCAAATCAAGAGCATGTTGGAAGCTCTGTTCACACGAATTCCACCCTCTTAGAATTTTTCTTGTGTTCCTTGTTTTCTTTACATGTTTGTCTTTAATATTTTTCCATTATTCTGAACTACTCATTGCTTCTGTTTTTAATATAATCTCTTTTTTAGCTCTGATCATTTTAACTCTGATTATTTGTGCTTTTTGATAACTGACAAAAAGGGGGAGAAAGAATGATATTTTTCAATAACGGATTACTGAGACATAAGTCTCAAACATTCTAACATTCTGATATATTTGAATTTCTTTCTTCTGAAAAGCTTACAGGTACAAGAATCTGATGAACTCTGATAAAGTAAAGTTCTAATGCTCAAGGTCTCATGGAATTAAAGGGAAGTAATCAACTCAGGGGGAGTTTTTCTCTTCATTGCTCTGATACTTTTATTCCTTATCTTTAATCTCTGATACCGTTTATTATTTATTTGTTTATCTCTGATATATTTTTATTCTTAATTTTAATTGAAAAAAATCCAGTTTTTGTCATCATCAAAAAGGGGGAGATTGTTAGAACATAGTTTGATTCTACAACCCTCAGTTAGAGTTTTGATGATAACAAAATACAAGATTAAATAAATTGTAAGATTTATATAAGACATATGTGCTACTTAAAATTATGTTGTGTATTTACAGAAACTCTGATGGAATCAGCATCAGAAGATCAATATCAACATCAGCATCAGAAGATATGTCAGCATCAGAAGATCAAATAACATGTGTGTGATCGGTGGATCTGGAACTGACTGTTTAACGCTGGTTCGCGAAATGTCGCTGAAGCAAGAGTCGCCACCGTCTTTTATTTTCTCCAAATGGAAAGGACAAAAGCACAGAAAAATTCCTTATAGAGATTGCTCTCGGTTCGGGAGGTAGGTTATAGGAAGGGAAGGTGTTAGCACCCTTTCTATCCATGGTTATCCATGGGCTCTTAGATACTTGCTCATTTGTGTTTTCAAAATTGTTTGCTTGCTTTTCAATGTGGGTTTTAAAAAAGTTTCTTTGAAAATTCCAGTTCGACTCTTGTATCGGTCCTCAAGAGTGTTTGAAAAATTGCTTTCGAAAGCTTTTTGAAAAGGTGTCGGTGTGAAAAGTATTTTTTTGTTTTGTTTTGAAATTAGAGCAAGTATCTAGAGTCGTCTACCTACCCTAAGGAATTCGTCTATGTAAATGTCCTTTAAAGTAGTGCCATCCCATCATTGAGAGGTAGGTAGCACCACCGTTGGAGGTGTTCGGGTCAATTCGAGGTTCGGGACATGGTGATCACCAGAGCAATAGGAAGATACCTTAGAAGCTACCCTCATGCCAGGTTCCCGGATCATGAGGACTTACTAAGACATCCTCTACTCGACGATCACCTTTCGAGGCAAGGCAACAGTGAGGCGTACCCTAGGGGTGGTGTGTGATTTGTGTATCGTTTTCATTTATTTTTGTCTTGTCATGTTATGGGTGATCTACGCGTTCGTTTTTATTTTAGGCCATTCATTCTTGCATGCCATTATTTAACAGTTAAAAAGGCTGCTGAAATATAAAGTTCTAAACTATTACAAAGGCGCGGGTCCACATCGCCAAAAATTAAACCAGGACCCGATTTGACAGAAAATAAAGAAGTAAAGTAAAGTGCGAGAAATTAAGTTTACACGGCTTTGGGAGAGGTACATAAATATTATAAGAAATAACATAAGATGCGCGAATTGATTTGAAATTGAAAGCGAGGGCGTTGGGCCCTTTTTTAATGGAATTAAATTAAATTATTAAATTAATAAAATTAAAATGAAAAGAAATTGTTTTTTTTTGTTGAGATTTTTTGTATTTATGAATCTTTAATGAGAGAATTAAATGAAATTGAGAAATTAACCCTAATTCTAATTTTTTATTTATTAAGAAAATGTGAAAATTATCTAAAGTTAAACCTAATTAATTAATGCGATTTGATTTATAAAAATAATAGTAAAGTATTAGTGATGAGAAAATAAAAGAAAAAAAAAGAGTAATTAAACTAATTAAACCTAATTCTACAAGTTTTTGATTTATTAAGGAAAGATATTAAAAATTAATCCTAGAATAAAAACTAATTAATTGATACAAAACTTTATTTACAAAAATATTAGTTAAATAAAAATATATTTAATTTTGTCTTTTTCTGATTTTTTATTGTTTTTATGTTTTTATGAAAATAATAATTAAATTTAAGGGAAATTAATTAAATCAAATAAAAAATAAAATGTAAAAGAATAGCAAACCTTAGGGGGTTCTGTCCCCAAACTTGAGGTACATTCCTAGCAATTAGGCCCACTTGTTTAAGGCCTCAGTTGACCTTCCCTGGGAGCGTACATACGCGTTGACCTGGGCCTATGATGTTCTCCAACTCCCAGCCTTGTGATTGATCCCAACAAACGCGTGGCACGCCTGGATGGGGGACGTACGGTGAACGTCTGGACTGAAGCTGCATGAGAACATAATTAGAAGCAAAATATAGGGAAAGAGAGGGGGACCTGGGATCGAACCCAGGTCCTAGAGATTACCACTACCAAGCCTTGCCACTGAAGCACTTTACGCGCGTTGTATATTGTATAGGAAACAACTAATATAAGATAAAACAAATGGTTAGTGGAAAATTAGCGCGCAAATTCAAATCCCCCTATCATTGCTGGACACTTCACCATCTTCTTCTTCGTTTTGTTTTTTTTCTGAAACATAAAACCATTAGCAACGGTTTTGAACCGTTCCTATATACACCATTCTGGAAAATAGCGACTAGCTCCTGGAGACACATAAATTAGGCACGAGGGGTGTTTCCCAATCATCCAAGCACGCTGATTTCAATGGTCCAGGTCTCGAGTCTCAATTGTTCCTTAACCAGGAAACCCCAATTCAAAGCTTTGAAAACCCTAAAAGACAACAATGGAGAAATCTCCAATAGTGCATAAAAACTCAATTAAAATATGCAGTTAGCTTCAGAATCCATCAATTAGTAAGAATCCATGAAAAAAATGCAATGAATACGCTTGAATATTAAAACACGATTATGAAAAAAATGAAAACAGTTTGACTTATAACTACCGATTCTCAAGGCTTCAGGCTATGATATTGATTCAGTCTCCTTCCTTGAAGTCTCAGCAAGCCAATGGAACAGGTATTTTGGCTTGAATCGCCCTAGAACTTAGTTTTCAGTATTGGACTTTTCTTGAAAAAATTCAAGTTTGCTTAGGGATTTCTGGCGCAGCTGGGAGGTTCATATGCATTAGGGTTAGCATCAATATATACATGTGAATGATTAGAGTTGGTTTTTTGTCCAAAGAATCCATGAATTGAAGGAATCAATCTTTGATTTTTATGCCATAATTTTCCAATCTTTTTCAAGCATATTTGGTCTCAATCATATCCAATCACCATAATTCCTTCCAAATCTGATTGTGCACGAAATCCTAAGCCTATTCCATGCATAAAAAGATTTAAAACATTAGGTTTAGTATTTTTCACCTATTTATTTTAATTAAATGAATTATTAATAATTAAAAATCCAAATAAATAAATAAAAATGATAAAAAACTTCCCTTTGGGCCAAATGGTCGTGCACATGCCTTGGATGATGAATTGTGGAAGAAAAAGAGGCCCATTAGCATTTTTAAGACATTTGAATCAATGTTGACTTTCCAAAATATCCAAAAATTTCCCAACTTCTACAAGGCATAACTTGCTCAATTTTTAAGCTTTACTCATGTTCTTGGACATTTTGGAAAGCTCGTTGAGTCCTCTAACCAATGTCTTTGGTCCCATGTCATTTTGATTTACCAATCTCAAGTTATGGCCTTTGACTTAAAGTCCCTTTTTGTTGACTTTTGAAAATGACCTATAATGTTGAGATTGATAACTTTTTGTGAGAGCATTTCTTGGACTTGAAGTGTGAAGAGGAGTTGTAGGAAATGTCTTTCTATTAAAAATGAGCTTTGGAGGGAATTTTTATGATAATCCATGTGGAAGTTATGCCTTGGTCAAGTTACGGTTGACTTTTTCAACTGTCCAAATATGGAAACTTTTGCATCTTGATGATTTTTGAGCCAAGCTTTGAGAATCATGATCAAGCATTGATCAAATGATGTTTGTGGCTTCAAAATGAGATGTTGACCAAAAATTTGAACTTCTGACTGTCAAATGACCATTTTGCCCCTACAGTTGACTGTAGTGCAATTAGGGTTTTTGACTGTGCAATTTTGTGCTGTAAGTCTTGAAACTTGGTATGAGGATACTTGACCATGTTTATAGGCATGTGGGACTTGATTGGACCCTTGGAAACTTCATTTTCTTTGTCATAACAAAAACCCTAGTTTCTGACTGTTATGAGGCCCTTGAACTGTGCAACCCTTGAGGAATTTTGAAGCATTGACTTGGCAAATTTTGAAGAATATGGGAGGGCAAATTTTGGGGTACAACAGTTGCCCCTGTTCAATCTTCTTAGACCTGAGGATGCAGATTGGCTGACGTGCCTTTCGTAATCCGAAGGTGGAAGATGATTGAACACTAGAGTGCCCAGAAATTTGCGCTCACATAGTAGTGATAATGGGAATGGGCTTATAGATTCCATTTGGAGATTGATGGATAAGATGATGGGCTTATAGATGCCATGCTGAGAGATGATGGAAGGTGGATGGGCTTATAGATGCCATCTGGGTGCTGATCGCGTAAGAGATTCCTTAGCGAGGACTTGCGTACCTGCAAAAGAAAATGATTACCTGACCTGGTACAAGAGTGGTCTTCAAATTCTTTGCATAGATATGTCCTGACTGGTTACAGGAGCGGAATCTGGAGCTTCAAAAGGTGATGAATGAACCAGGGATGGTTACTACCTCAACAGGGACGGTGAGAGAACCTTGGATGATTACTACCTCAACAGGAACGCTGAGAGAATCTTGAACGACTTCAACCTCAACAGTAGCGCTGAGAGAATCTGGGGACGATTTCAACTTCAACAGCAATGCTGAGCGAATCTGGGGATGATTACTACCTCCGCAGTATCGGGGAGAGAACCATAGGCGACTTCAACCTCAACAGTAATCATTGAGAAAATCTTGGACGACTTCAACCTCAACAGCAATCATTGAGAGAATCTTGGGGCGATTACTACCTCCGCAGTAACGGGGAGAGAACCTTGGGCGACTTCAACCTCAACAGCAATCATTGAGAGAATCTTGGGCGACTTCAACCTCAACAGCAATCATTGAGAGAATCTTGGGCGACTTTAACCTCAACAGCAATCATTGAGGGAATCTTGGGCGACTTCAACCTCAACAGCAATCATTGAGAGAATCTTGGGATGAGTATCAGAAGGTAGCCATATCCAGGTCACATCTGAACCATCTCTAGAAAGGTGATCTCTGAATAAACAATAGAACAACTTCCGTGTCCGGAGCATCTCTAAGTTATCTGAGGGGGGTCTGGAATAAGTGTCAGAACGTCGCCATGCCTGGGTCACATCCGAACCATACCTGGAAGGAAATCTGGAAGAAGTATCAGAACGTCGCCATATCTGGTTCACAACTGAACTATATCTGGAAGGAAATCTGGAAGAAGTATCAGAATGTTGCCATATCTGGTTCACATCTGAACTATATCTAGAAGGAAATCTGGAAGAAGCATCAGAACGTTGCCATATTTGGTTCACATCTGAACTATATCTAGAAGGAAATCTGGAAGAAGTATCAGAATGTTGCCATATCTGGTTCACATCTGAACTATATCTAGAAGGAAATCTGGAAGAAGTATCAGAACGTTGCCATATCTGGTTCACATCTGAACTATATCTAGAAGGAAATCTGGAAGAAGTATTAGAACGTTGCCATATCTGGTTCATATCTGAACTATATCTAGAAGGAAATCTGGAAGAAGCATCAGAACGTTGCCATATCTGGTTCACATCTGAACTATATCTAGAAGGAAATCTGGAAGAAGTATCAGAACGTTGCCATATCTGGTTCACATCTGAACTATATCTAGAAGGAAATCTGGAAGAAGTATCAGAACGTTGCCATATCTGGTTCACATCTGAACTATATCTAGAAGGAAATCTGGAAGAAGTATCAGAATGTTGCCATATCTGGTTCACATCTGAACTATATCTAGAAGGAAATCTGGAAGAAGCATCAGAACGTTGCCATATCTGGTTCACATCTGAACTATATCTAGAAGGAAATCTGGAAGCAGTATCAGAACGTCGCCATATCTGGGTCACATCTGAACTATATCTAGAAGGAGTTGCGATAGTTGATAGTAATCATCTTTGTATTGACCTTTCCTGAAAAGGTAAAGCATCAGTTGTATGCAAGATCATGATGCATGAACTGCATGATTTCAGGATGTCCTCAAAATTGGTGAGATTCATGTAGTATGATGCATATGCATGCTATAATGTATGAAGATGTAATGTTCATGAATGTGTTTTTGTCTAAGAAAATAAATCCTTGACGGGTGCCAGGAAGTTAACTCCTGGGCTGGTGTTGAAGAATAGATTTTGCTTCCGCTAGGGATGATGGTTGCAAGAATACCGGCAGGAGAAGATGACTCCGTTGAGGAATAAACTTGGCGAATAGATTACTCTGCGGGGAATACTCTGTGGGGAGAGGAATACTTCGCTGAGGTTGATGATAACTCCGTTGGGGATATCATTGTTATGTTGGAAGTGCTAATAGACTCCGCTGGGGGTAAGAAAACTTCGTCGAGGACGATCTCTCCGTGGCTTTTGGCTGAGGATAACCCAGTTATATCCTGGTAGGGAAATAACTCTTTGAATAAAGCCGGGAGACGCGTTCGTGCTCCGCGGGGATAAGCTTCCAGAATCTACTGGGGATAAGCTTACTGCTTGGGGAGATGGATTCCAACTTTCTTGGGGAAACTGGATTGGACTCTCCTGGGGAAGTATTGAACTGTATTGGTTATGTTCTTCAACGGAACCTACCTTGATACCTTGGAGGACAGAACAATCAGATTGCTTAGACTACCCATTATTGCCCCTGTTTCTATGAGGGAGGCACCTGTGGGATACTGATAATTGTTGAGAGTCAAACCTTCTTCAGGTAGGCAGGTGACAAGATGACAGGACATAGTCGTACGCTTTGATCCCTAACTTTTGCCTGGACCGCCCTTTCGGGTTTTCAGTCCACCGGGATACCCATTTTTGCCCAAGCCGCCTTTTCAGGTTTTTGACTTGCCGGGTGTACATATTTTTTCATTTCATCCCTTCATTTTGCCCGAACCCTTTTGGTTCGCCGGGAAGCCCTTATTTTTGCCTAGGTGTGTCAACCTAGCGGGTCTTTGATTATGCGCAGTATCTTTTCGACTATATCCACGCTCTCAGGATGTAGGGAGCTGCCCCTGTTAGAAATGTTTTGTCATACCCCAGAAGATGTTTAATCCGGCAAGATTCGTTGCTGGAATGCCCCAAGTGACCCAAGCGGAGATTTGCCCCAGGCTATTTGGTCTTTGAGAGATTCTCCGAATCTTGACTTGATTGCCCCAGATGATGGACAATAATCATGCCATGCCCCTTGATTGGAGATACTCTTGTTCATTAGACTCTCGTCATGCGAATTTCCCTGTTGTTCAAACAAAAAGTCATATGCAAACAAAGTTATGTTAAAAATGCAAAGCTTATGTCTGTCTTGAAGATTTTGAAAATGCATTTTTTTATAACACAAATGAAACCTTTTTGTAAACTGTGATGTCAACTTGTTATTTTACCGCAAGCCTTAAGGTACCAGGATACCTTTCGTAACAGTATGCTTTCGAACTAACCCATGCTTCAGCTAGGACTTTTGAGGGTTATAACGTAGCCCGGTTCATGGTTTAAGAAACAAAGGATAAAGGCTCAAATTTTATTTGTGCCCACCCGCTCTTCGTGATGTTCTCCAAACCTAAACTCAGTTGATCATATGTTAGACCTTGTTTGAGTCTTTGCTCTGATTTTTCGGTGATGATTCGGATGTTGATAACTTATTTTGAATAGGCAGTCATTCCTTTTTTTGTTGAGGGTTTGTAAGACCTCTTTCTTGTCTGACTTTTTTGTTATCCCTTTCTTTTTTTGCCTGAACTGTTTCCTTTGGTGATTACAGTCAGCGGGATGCCCCAGCTTTGTAAGTCTCCTTCATGGGTTTTGACTTAATGGGTTGTTATTATTTTTATTTTTTTGAGATATAATGACTGCCTTTCTTTATTGAATATTCGGAACCATCACTGTATTTTGTTTTGTAAGGACCTCTTTGGTGCCATTCGTTATGCACTTGGATCAACTGAGAGACTACCCCGCCCCAGGTTATGATTAAGGGTTTTAAATTTCGAAAAGAAAAACTCCTACTTCTTTGGCTCAGAGGGGTTGACGAGGGATTATCTTCCTTATAACTCCAGTGTTTAGGAATTGAAACAATGCATGTACCTCATCAGCGGGGTCTGTTCAAAATCATACTGTAAGGATCGTGGTATCGTTTTCGTCATCCTCCCTCAAGAGGCTTAGAATTATTGAGAGTTGATCATCAGAAAAAATATGAAAATAATTTGCATAGAGTGAATACGAATATATTGTTTCAAAACAGACATATGCGATGCATTAATGAAATAACGATGTTTAACAATGAGTAAATGTTTGAACAAAAGAAAATTACAACTTGAACATTCGAATGAACAAAAGTTTTCTCTTCTCAGGGCCTGTTACTTCAGCTGGTGAGTTTTGGAGGGATGGTAGAAAAATTCAGCCTGACCATCTTGTGTGAACTCCAATGCCCCTTCATCAATCAGGTCCTGGATCTTGTTCTTCAGAGCCCAACACTCATTTGTATCATGTCCTGGGCAGGCAGAATGGTAGGCACACCTCTTATTGGGATCATAGATGGGAGATGCTGTGTTGGGATTCTGGGGATGAGCCCTTAATGTGATCAAATTCAATCTCAACAGGCGTTGTAAAGCTTGAAACAGCGACATGTTGAGCGGGGTGAATTGCCTCCTGGACTTGTCTGGCTGAAGCCGATGAGGTTGATGCTGAATTTGTGACACTGGAGCCATTTGAGGAGCTCTCCCCTTATCTCCTTGTCTCAACGGTGATTGAACGATGACTGGCTTTTTACCCTTAGGCGTTTGCCCCAGTTGGTTGCCCTGAAGCAGTTGGTTGACGAGAACCCCGAGCTCATCTTGTCTTTGAGCTAACCCTTGAATGGCAGTCACCTGCCCCAGCATCTGGACCTTCAATGCATCCACCTCAGCTTGTAGGTGTTTCAGCCTTTCATCCTCAGCACTGTTCCTGACAAAAGTCTCCATGAGAAGTGTCCTTAACTCCTCCTGCCCCTTGGATAGATTCAGGAGGATTTCCCCGAACCGAGTCTCTTGAGCAAGAAAGTCCTGGTTATCTTGCTGGAAAGCCATTGCTGAAATAAACAGCGCGAAAGGTAAGTGACCTGCAACAAGGGTACATGTAATGCAATGATATGTATGATATGCATGCAATGTTTTCAAGGATCTCGCGGGATAAACAAGAAAATTTGTTAGCCTTTGGATTTATAGCTTGATTGAAGGAACTCCATATTGCTGGGAATCCTTCTTCAAGGGTCAAAAGCTCACCATATCAAGTGGGTCATAGCCCCTGACAACCTTGGCTAGAGGAAAATAAATCCTCTTTGTCCCTTGCTAGATGTTTGATTTATCATGACCTGCATCACAAGCCCTTGAGATCCTTGAAACGGGTTAGGATGTATGCAATGGTATGATGTTATGTTATGCATGGGGTACTATGGGTAAACCCTGTTATGAGTCCTCATTAAGGACTATAAACAAAACCTGCAAGAAACTCAGTACACTCTATTATGAGTCCCAATTAAGGACTATAAACGAAACCTGCGGGAAGCTCAAGTAAAACCTGTCATGAGTCCCAATTAAGGACTATAAATAAAACCTGTAAGACTTAGTAACTCTGTTATGAGTCCCAGTTAAGGACTATAAACAAAACCTGCAAGTAGCTTATGTGTCAGATAACACGCATGCAATTAGTCAAGTACGAAAGCACACAAGTCACACAAGAGAAGCCCCTAGAGTTTAGGCCAGCATGAAGTTTGGGGTACTACCCTCTTGAATTTAGTGGGCTCAACCTGTCCTATCAGAAGTAACCGGGTTCTAAGGGTCCCAATATCACGGGATTGCTTTCATTGTTCATCGTTTCGATTTAGCCACTGAACTGGCGACCGAAATATTCCAGGAAAGCAACCCTCAATTGAGTGTAGTATCGAGTATCAACCAACCTCGGACTGCACCAAAGTCAGTTATCTCACTACCCTAAAGAGGCCAAGATAGTTCAATTAAGGTTCCTAAGGTCTGTTGATGCTTCACGACACCACGCGGAGGCCCCGTACTCTCCTTGACTGAACTCAAGGGTTACCGGTACACACCAAAGTTCCACATCAACGTAGCAGACTGTTTCAACCATGTCGGTATACCCCGCACAGTTCCCTCACAGCCTTGTTGCTACTTTCTAAGAAGGTATCCCCAGATCCGGGTTAGGATCTATAGAACTCCCAAGACAGTCCCACAATAATAAAGCAAGCAAAGAAAGCAATTGAAAACACAGTGATCTTAATCCTAAGGTACACCTCACTTTAAAAGATATCCCCAGCAGAGTCGCCAGTTCTGTGATCGGTGGATCTGGAACTGACTGTTTAACGCTGGTTCGCAAAATGTCGCGGAAGCAAGAGTCGCCACCGTCTTTTATTTTCTCCAAATGGAAAGGACAAAAGCACAGAAAAATTCCTTATAGAGATTGCTCTCGGTTCGGGAGGTAGGTTATAGGAAGGGAAGGTGTTAGCACCCTTTCTATCCATGGTTATCCATGGGCTCTTAGATACTTGCTCATTTGTGTTTTCAAAATTGTTTGCTTGCTTTTCAATGTGGGTTTTAAAAAAGTTTCTTTGAAAATTCCAGTTCGACTCTTGTATCGGTCCTCAAGAGTGTTTGAAAAATTGCTTTCGAAAGCTTTTTGAAAAGGTGTCGGTGTGAAAAGTATTTTTTTGTTTTGTTTTGAAATTAGAGCAAGTATCTAGAGTCGTCTACCTACCCTAAGGAATTCGTCTGTGTAAATGTCCTTTAAAGTAGTGCCATCCCACCATTGAGAGGTAGGTAGCACCACCGTTGGAGGTGTTCGGGTCAATTCGAGGTTCGGGACATGGTGATCACCAGAGCAATAGGAAGATACCTTAGAAGCTACCCTCATGCCAGGTTCCCGGATCATGAGGACTTACTAAGACATCCTCTACTCGACGATCACCTTTCGAGGCAAGGCAACAGTGAGGCGTACCCTAGGGGTGGTGTGTGATTTGTGTATCGTTTTCATTTATTTTTGTCTTGTCATGTTATGGGTGATCTACGCGTTCGTTTTTATTTTAGGCCATTCATTCTTGCATGCCATTATTTAACAGTTAAAAAGGTTGCGGAAATATAAAGTTCTAAACTATTACAAAGGCGCGGGTCCACATCGCCAAAAATTAAACCAGGACCCGATTTGACAGAAAATAAAGAAGTAAAGTAAAGTGCGAGAAATTAAGTTTACACGGCTTTGGGAGAGGTACATAAATATTATAAGAAATAACATAAGATGCGCGAATTGATTTGAAATTGAAAGCGAGGGCGTTGGACCCTTTTTTAATGGAATTAAATTAAATTATTAAATTAATAAAATTAAAATGAAAAGAAATTGTTTTTTTTTGTTGAGATTTTTTGTATTTATGAATCTTTAATGAGAGAATTAAATGAAATTGAGAAATTAACCCTAATTCTAATTTTTTATTTATTAAGAAAATGTGAAAATCATCTAAAGTTAAACCTAATTAATTAATGCGATTTGATTTATAAAAATAATAGTAAAGTATTAGTGATGAGAAAAAAAAAGAAAAAAAAAAGAGTAATTAAACTAATTAAACCTAATTCTACAAGTTTTTGATTTATTAAGGAAAGATATTAAAAATTAATCCTAGAATAAAAACTAATTAATTGATACAAAACTTTATTTACAAAAATATTAGTTAAATAAAAATATATTTAATTTTGTCTTTTTCTGATTTTTTATTGTTTTTATGTTTTTATGAAAATAATAATTAAATTTAAGGGAAATTAATTAAATCAAATAAAAAATAAAATGTAAAAGAATAGCAAACCTTAGGGGGTTCTGTCCCCAAACTTGAGGTACATTCCTAGCAATTAGGCCCACTTGTTTAAGGCCTCAGTTGACCTTCCCTGGGAGCGTACATACGCGTTGACCTGGGCCTATGATGTTCTCCAACTCACAGCCTTGTGATTGAACCCAACAAACGCGTGGCACGCCTGGATGGGGGACGTACGGTGAACGTCTGGACTGAAGCTGCATGAGAACATAATTAGAAGCAAAATATAGGGAAAGAGAGGGGGACCTGGGATCGAACCCAGGTCCTAGAGATTACCACTACCAAGCCTTGCCACTGAAGCACTTTACGCGCGTTGTATATTGTATAGGAAACAACTAATATAAGATAAAACAAATGGTTAGTGGAAAATTAGCGCGCAAATTCAAATCCCCCTATCATTGCTAGACACTTCACCATATTCTTCTTCGTTTTGTTTTTTTTTCTGAAACATAAAACCATTAGCAACGGTTTTGAACCGTTCCTATATACACCATTCTGGAAAATAGCGACTAGCTCCTGGAGTCACATAAATTAGGCGCGAGGGGTGTTTCCCAATCGTCCAAGCACGCTGATTTCAATGGTCCAGGTCTCGAGTCTCAATTGTTCCTTAACCAGGAAACCCCAATTCAAAGCTTTGAAAACCCTAAAAGACAACAATGGCGAAATCTCCAATAGTGCATAAAAACTCAATTAAAATATGCAGTTAGCTTCAGAATCCATCAATTAGTAAGAATCCATGAAAAAAATGCAATGAATACGCTTGAATATTAAAACACGATTATGAAAAAAATGAAAACAGTTTGACTTATAACTACCGATTCTCAAGGCTTCAGGCTATGATATTGATTCAGTCTCCTTCCTTGAAGTCTCAGCAAGCCAATGAAACAGGTATTTTGGCTTGAATCGCCCTAGAACTTAGTTTTCAGTATTGGACTTTTCTTGAAAAAATTCAAGTTTGCTTAGGGATTTCTGGCGCAGCTGGGAGGTTCATATGCATTAGGGTTAGCATCAATATATACATGTGAATGATTAGGGTTGGTTTTTTGTCCAAAGAATCCATGAATTGAAGGAATCAATCTTTGATTTTTATGCCATAATTTTCCAATCTTTTTCAAGCATATTTGGTCTCAATCATATCCAATCACCATAATTCCTTCCAAATCTGATTGTGCACGAAATCCTAAGCCTATTCCATGCATAAAAAGATTTAAAACATTAGGTTTAGTATGTTTCACCTATTTATTTTAATTAAATGAATTATTAATAATTAAAAATCCAAATAAATAAATAAAAATGATAAAAAACTTCCCTTTGGGCCAAATGGTAGTGCACATGCCTTGGATGATGAATTGTGGAAGAAAAAGAGGCCCATTAGCATTTTTAAGACATTTGAATCAATGTTGACTTTCCAAAATATCCAAAAATTTCCCAACTTCTACAAGGCATAACTTGCTCAATTTTTAAGATTTGCTCATGTTATTGGACATTTTGGAAAGGTCTTTGAGTCCTCTAACCAATGTCTTTGGTCCCATGTCATTTTGATTTACCAAGCTCAAGTTATGGCCTTTGACTTAAAGTCCCTTTTTGTTGACTTTTGAAAATGACCTATAATGTTGAGATTGATAACTTTTTGTGAGAGCATTTCTTGGACTTGAAGTGTGAAGAGGAGTTGTAGGAAATGTCTTTCTATTCAAAATGAGCTTTGGAGGGAATTTTTCTGATAATCCATGTGGAAGTTATGCCCTGGTCAAGTTACGGTTGACTTTTTCAACTGTCCAAATATGGAAACTTTTGCATCTTGATGATTTTTGAGCCAAGCTTTGAGAATCATGATCAAGCATTGATCAAATGATGTTTGTGGCTTCAAAATGAGATGTTGACCAAAAATTTGAACTTTTGACTGTCAAATGACCATTTTGCCCCTACAGTTGACTTTAGTGCAATTAGGGTTTTTGACTGTGCAATTTTGTGCTGTAAGTCTTGAAACTTGGTATGAGGATACTTGACCATGTTTATAGGCATGTGGGACTTGATTGGACCCTTGGAAAATTCATTTTCTTTGTCAGAACAAAAACCCTAGTTTCTGACTGTTAGGAGGCCCTTGAACTGTGCAACCCTTGGGGAATTTTGAAGCATTGACTTGGCAAATTTTGAAGAATATGGGAGGGAAAATTTTGGGGTACAACAATGTGCTATACGTTGAAGCCTGATGAACAAAATTTGCGCATAACATACTCTGATTCTGATCAAGATCATAACCAAGTCATCAGCACTCAGAAGCGTCAGCATAAAGGAAAGAACACTCTGATTACCATAAGCAGAGAAGACTCTGAAGTGTCAACGTTACTAAGCATTCAAGGCAGATTAATTACCAACGGCTTTATCCAAGACATGATCTTTTCAAAAAGGAAAGAACGTTAATAGCATTGAAATGGATTTATGGACAACCAACGTATCTCTTCCGTGGCTATTTAAACAAGTCTGTGAGAAAAGAAATGGCTAATACTCTACACGCACATACGCCTAAGCTAATCATCTTCACATTCTCACTCATTCAATTTGCTAAAGCTCTCAACCACGCTTACTCTATAGCTCTAGCAATCCAGTTTTTATTCCAAGCTTAATATTGTGTATTATCACAATTGTGATATATAGTTTTGTTAGAAAACATTAACACACAGTTTTTTCATTTATCTGTAAGAGAATTTCCTTGAGATAAACCGGTCTGTGGTTAGACTCAAGAAGGCTTTAACAGTTGTTAAAGTAGTTGTTGTATTCAGTTGAATATAGTGGATTAAGACCTCGTTGGAGAGAGGCGAAATCACCTTGACGGGTGGACTGGAGTAGTTTGAGATCAAACGAACCAGGATAAAAATAACGTGTTATCTGCATTTGATTTTAAGTTTTACAATTCAACCCTCCTTCTTGTGTTTTTCACTTCTTCAAAGAAGACATGGTGAAAGTTCTCTTCCAGTTCTTTGACCCCCTACACCACTGTTTCACATTCCCTGATTACCAACTGGTGCCTACTTTGGAGGAATTTTCTCAACTCCTGAGAATTCCTATTCTTCATAAACTACCCTACAACGGTACGGAAAAAGAACCAAAGCCTGAAGATGTTGCTCAAGCATTACACTTGCAACCATCTGACATCAAGGGTCATTGGGAAACCAGAAGTGGTATCAAGGGATTCTTGGCAAAGTTTCTGTTTGAGAAGGCACAAGACTGCTAATTCTCTAGATCTACAAGCCTTTGAAGAGATTGTGGCACTCCTCATCTATGGGTTGGTTTTGTTCCCAAACCCTGATCAGCTTATAGATGTGAATGCTGTCAAGATTTTCATATCCCAAAATCCTGTACCTACATTGCTTGGGGACATCCTACACTCATTTTACACACGAACAATGAGGAAAAGAGGTGTTCTCATGTGCTGTACTCCTCTCCTAGCAAGGTGGTTTATTTCTCACCTTCCACAATCAGTATTGAAGAATGAGCAGGGTTTAAGGTGGTCACAATGGTTGATGACCCTCACACATTCTGATGTACATTGGTGTTCTCGGTCCAGAGAAAATGTCATCATTGATCATTGTGGGGAATTCCCTAATGTCCCACTACTTGGCATTAGGGGAGGTATTACCTACAACCCCTGTTTAGCTCTAAGACAGTTTGGATATGCTCGGAGGGATGGCCCTCATGACATGCTGATTCCTGACCTAGTTTTTGACTTCGACAACAATGCGCAGGGACTTCGACAAAGGTTCATCAGAGCTTGGAGGATGCCCAACAAGGTGGATAGTAAGACACTGGGGCACAATAATTCCATCCCCCTTGAGCCTTATCTCAAGTGGGTACGAACCCGCGCCCAAAATATTATGATGCCATTCTCCACTTGATCAAAGAGCCTGTTATGGAAGGAGAGGTTCCATACACCCTCCTACATCCTGACATGCCAACATCATGGGAAGAAATGCAAAAGAGTTGGATCCAACTCAAGGAAGAACAGAATACTTTTGAAGCCAGCTTCTATGCCAATGAGAAGAAGGTTTTGGAGCTTACCCGCCGACTTCATGAGGAGGAAACTCTCAACACTTACATCGCACCAAAGAGGATGCGCAATGTCTTTTTACATTAAGAATTTTGTAATATTTTGCCCATGGGGCACTTATGTACTAACAAATTTCTTCTTAATATGACGTGTGTTCCTTTTTGTTTGCAACAAATTTGAATTTATGAATCCTTGAATGCATTACATGAATAACATACCATTCATCATATGCATAAACAGGTCTTCACACCAGGTTTCCTTATCTTTCTGCTGTTTATTTCAGCAAGATGGATTTGGAGCAGACGGTTAAGGATCTGCAAGCATAGAATTCTCAATTCCAGCAACTCCTCATGACCTTAGCAAAGGGTCAAGAGGATCTTAAAGCACTGTTGGAGAAAGATAAAGAGAAAAAGAAGAAAAGGCCCGGAGTAGCCACTATGGGAAGAAGGTTTGAAAGCAATGCTAGAAAAGTTCTCGAGTTCCCCTCAACGTATGATGACGGGGATGGTAAAGGAAAATGAGCTGCGGGACCTTCTGAATCTGAAGTTGAAGAGGAAGAAGAGGAAGAGGATGAAGACTACTCCGAACAGCAATATCCCCCAGCGGATGATACATATAAAAATCTTGAGGACAGATTGGCAGCCATGGAGTTGCAAAGGGTACTTGGTTTAGATTTTGAAGAACTAGGGCTGGTCGCTGGGATCGTCATTCCTCCCAAGTTCAAAGTTCCAACATTTCCTAAGTATGACGGCCTGTCCTGCCCAAAGATGCATCTGAGATCCTATGTCAGAAAGATCCAACCACACTCATCTGATAAAGACCTTTGGGTACACTTTTTTCAAGACAGTTTGTTAGGCACACAATTGGACTGATTCTATCAACTTGAGAGATCAGAGGTTCATAACTGGGAAGACTTAGCTGCTGCTTTTTACCGTCAATACCAATACAATGCTGATTTGGCACCCACCCGTACTCAACTACAGAGTATGGGTATGGCTCCTAATGAAGGGTTTAAAGAGTATGCCCAGAAGTGGCGTGATCTGGCTGGAAGGGTGCAGCCACCATTTTCGGATAGAGAGCTAGTTGACATGTTTCTGGGGACCCTGTCTGGCCCTTTCTTCAATCATTTAATTGGGAGTTCCTCCGCGGGATTTACTGAACTAATTCTGACCGGCGAAAGGGTCGAGGCCAGTATTAAAAGTGGTAAGATTCAGAAAGATACCTCTGCGTCCACTGTTGTTAAGAAAACCTTCCCAGCTAAGAAGGAAACCTCTGCTGTTTACTCTCAGAAAAGTCAGGGAAGAACCGAGCGCCGGACAACTGTAGGGGCTGTGATGATTCAAAACTCTTTAAATGATCAACCTTGCGGCAATCAGTCAAGACCTAATCAACAACGGGTAGAAAGGACACAACGGCAGTTCACCCGAATCAACATGACGCCAGCTCAAGTACTCCCTCATTTGTTAAAGCTGAATCTTACCAGTTTGAAGGAAGCGCCAAAGAACCCTAATACTTCCTCTCCATACTACCACTCCAATGCCAAGTGTGCTTACCACTCTGACAGTGTTGGGAGCTTAAGAACAAAATCCAAGACCTGATTGACGCCAAGGAAGTAGAATTCGATGCGCCCGAAAAGCCAAATGTGATTTCTGCTCCGATGCCCAAGCACGATCATAATGTTCATGCCGTTATGGAAGACCTTCATGTTACCAATGTTGCTGACCTTTTGACTCCCTTACCAGTGATTAAAGTGAATTTTATGAGAGCCGGGATATTCCCAGGCTGTGGAAAGGACTGTTACTTTTGTTTGAATATATGAGCTGATTGCCCAATGTGGAAGTCAGGCATCCAATGCCTGATGGATACCCAAGAGATACTCTTCCAAAAAAACCCTGTTGATACCTTCACTCATGTTACTCCTGCTACTTTTGCTACTTCAACCAACGATATTGCAATAATAACCATTCTCGACAATCTTCCCAAGGCTTGCAAAGGGCCTGTCAAGATTACACCTGATCCTGAATTTGTACCATTAAAAATCACTATGCCGGGGCCTGTCCCGTATCAATCTGACAAGACGGTACCATGGAACTACGGAGGAGAAATATTCTATCATGGCATCAAACAGATTGAATCAGTCCAAGAGAATTATGAAGAGGAGACCCCTGATATAGGGAACATTGCGGGAACAAGCAAGATAACCCGCAGTGGATGGATTTTCTCTCCGGATATTGCTCCCCCTCGAGCAGTTTTCGGACCCTCGAAAGCTTATGTGCCTATTAAACCATCTGTGCAAGGCCCATTAATCGAAGAATTGGATACTCCTGAAGTTAGACCATATGTTGATACCACCAATAAGGGTAAGGGGATACTAAAAGCGCATGTCAGGACGAAGGCTCATGTTGTGGTTATCCCCGAAACCACCCAGAAAGAAATGGATGAAATCTTGAAAATAATCAGAAAGAGTGACTATGACGTCGTGGAACAGCTAGGGCAGACCCCTTCTAAAATTTCAATGTTGGCTCTTCTACTCTGTTCTGAGGCCCATGCTAAGGCCCTGATCAAATTTTTGAAGGCGGCACACGTACCCCAAGAAACTTCGGCTGACCAGTTTCAGGAGTGCGTGGCCAGTCTTACTGCTGATAATGGTCTGGGTTTTTCCGATGCTGATCTGACTTCCAAGGGAAGGAAACATAACGACGCGCTACATGTCTCAGTTGAATGCAGGGGAACCACCCTCGCCCATGTTGTAGTTGATACTGGTTCTTCCTTGAATGTGTTGTCGAAGAAAGCGTTGGACCGTTTGGACTGTGAAGGATTGACCCTCAAACCTAGTAACATCGTTGTTAGGGCCTTTGATGGGTCCAAAAGAATGGTTCACGGAGAGGTTGACATTCCTATCAAAGTAGGCACAGAATTTTTCAACTCCACCTTTTATGTGATGGACATCCGTCCTTCATATTCGTGTTTGCTGGGAAGACCGTGGATCCATTATGCTGGGGCGGTTACCTCCTCTTTGCACCAAATGCTGAAATATCCTATTAAGGGTAAGATTATAACGGTGCACGGCGAGGAAGAGTACATGATAAGTCATCTCAATTCCTTCCGCTATGTGGAATTGGATGGCGAGTTCATAGAAACGCCTTTCCAACATTTTGAGGAAGTTTCTCCTGAGGTAGCAGTTACGAAGACAATGGTTGAGGTGCCTATCGTTCCCAAGCATGTTTCTAGGATGGCATCTCTCAAGGACACAGAGGATGTAATTAAAGAAGGGAAGAGTACAGTATGGGGGCAATTGCCTGATTTTCCCCATAAGACATACAAATTTGGACTAGGGTTTACCGCTGCAGGACAGAAGGCTATGCGTCACTCCAAGGCTGGAGGACCACCCGTCAAAATCACCCACCACGGAATTAATGTTGTAGAAGATGAAGATGAAGAGGACAACTTCGCAGATTGGATCTTTCCAACCATCAAAGGGGGTTTAAGCAACTGGGAAGCAAAGGATTTTATTCCCATCACCTTCATCAACCAGTAATTTTATCTTTGAACAATTTCTTATTTTGGTCTGTAATAACTAAACAATTCGTACACTATTTTCACCATATGCCTTTCCCGGGGCATATAGGTCCATTTGTAAGGGCTTGATTTTCTTCATTATCATATGCCATGTTTTAATGAATCATTGGACGTCTTCATCTACAAACTGTTGTGTTCATTTTCTTTCCTTTTGCATTTTTGTTTTGTTTAAAGATGGCTATCCCTTACACACACCCACACTCACAAATGCAGGTACTCATCCACTCCGGATTCCATGGGTGACTATTCTGCTTTAGCCTTCGATAACTCTGAAGATTTGGTCAATCATGCTGAGTACAAAGTTGACGAAGACTGTGAAGTGCCGAGAGAGTTAGCCAGACTTTTGCAACAAGAAGAGAGGGCTATTCTGCCTCATGAAGAGTTGCTAGAAACCATCAACTTGGGGACAGAGGAAGACAAAAAAGAGGTAAAAGTGGGTGCCGACCTGGAACCGGGTGTCAAAGAGCGTCTAGTGTAATTGCTGAACGAATATGTTGAAATCTTCGCCTGGTCTTATGAAGATATGCCGGGATTAGACACAGATATCGTGGTTCACCGTCTCCCTACAAGAGAAGACTGTCCACCGATCAAGCAAAAGGTCCACCGAATGAGGCCTGACATGTCTGAGAAGATCAAAGCTGAGGTAATGAAGCAATTCAATGTTGGCTTTCTGGATGTTACTTCCTATCCACAATGGGTTGCTAACATTGTGCCCGTGCCTAAGAAGGACGGCAAAGACAGAATGTGTGTGGACTATCGGGATTTAAACAGGGCTAGCCCTAAAGACGATTTTCCACTGCCACATATCGACATCTTGGTTGACAACACGGCTCAACACAAGGTATTTTCCTTCATGGATGGATTCTCGGGATACAACCAGATCAAAATGGCCCCCGAGGACATGTAGAAAACTACTTTTGTCACGCAATGGGGTACCTTCTGCTACAAAGTGATGCTATTAGGACTGAAGAATGCAGGGGCAACCTATCAACGCGCCATGGTAGCTTTGTTTCATGATATGATACATCATGATATTGAAGTCTACATAGACGACATGATAGCTCGATCATAGACAGAGGAAGAACACCTTGATCATTTGCAAAAGTTGTTTTCCAGGTTGAAGGAGTATAAGCTCAGACTGAACCCAAGCAAGTGCACTTTTGGAGTTAGGTCTGGTAAACTTTTGGGATTTATTGTCAGCAACAAAGGCATTGAGGTTGATCCAGCTAAAGTAAAAGCTATACAGGAAATGCATGCCCCCCCACTAAAAAGGAGGTTAGAGGATTCTTGGGATGCTTAAACTATATCGCGAGGTTCATCTCTCACCTGACATCTACCTGTGAGCCAATTTTCAAACTGTTGAAGAAAGATCAGGTAGTTGAATGGAACAATGATTGTCAAGTTGCTTTTGACAAGATCAAGGAGTATTTACTAGAACCTCCTATCTTGATGCCACCTGTCGAAGGAAGGCCGTTAATCATGTATCTGACTGTGTTGGATAACTCAATGGGGTGCGTACTGGGCCAACATTACGAGTCTGGCCGAAAAGAGCATGCCATTTATTACCTTAGAAAAAAGTTTACCGACTGTGAGACTCGCTACTCACTGCTCGAGAAAACTTGATGCGCTTTGGTATGGGCTGCTCGCCGGCTAAGGCAGCATATGTTGACTCATACCACTCTGCTGATTTCCAAAATGGATCCGATCAAGTATATCTTCGAGAAGCTTGCTCTATCTGTAAGAATCGCTAGATGGCAAATGATCCTGACTGAGTATGATATCCAGTATACTACCCAAAAAGCTATAAAGGGGAGTGTACTAGCTGACCATCTAGCTCATCAAGCCGTCGAAGATTACCAATCTATGAGATTCGACTTCCCTGACGAGGACATCATGACATTGAATAACATTGAAGGTAACAGACTATATGACGGACCTGAACAAGGATCCCGATGGACCCTGTACTTTGATGGTGCTTCAAATGCACTTGGCAACGGTATTGGTGCGGTACTCATTTCTCCGGAAGGTTGCCATACACCCTTCACTGCCCGACTTTGCTTCAGCTGTACCAATAACATGGCTGAATATGAAGCTTGCATCTTTGGTCTCAAGGCTGCTATAGACTTGGGAATCAAATCTTTGGTCGTATTTAGGGACTCGGCTTTGGTTATCAGTCAAGTCAAAGGAGAGTGGGACACCAAACATCCTAATCTTATCCCATACAAAGAACATGTCCTGACATTGTTGCCTCATTTCGAGCAAATTACCTTCGAGCATTTCCCACGAGAAGAAAATCAGCTAGCAGATGCTCTGGCTACAATGTCTTCCATGTTTAAACTCAACTGGGATAACGAGGCTCCCCAAATTACCATCGAGCGAATGGAAAAACCTGCATACTGTCATGAGATTAATACCGAAGAAGTAGTGGAACAACCCTGGTTTCATGAAATCAAAAGGTTTCTCCAGAATAGAGAATATCCTGAAGGAGCTTCAGTCAATGATAAAAAGTTCTTAAGGAGATTTGCTGCCAAGTTCTTCCTAAGCAATGGCATCCTTTATAAGCGCAGCCATGATTGTGTTATACTTCGTTGTGTGGACAAGGTTGAAGCAGAGTTAATCATTACCGAAATACATAGCGGCACATTTGGCACCCACTTGAGCGGACATACGATGGCTAAGAAGATTCTAAGGGCAGGCTACTACTGTTCTACCATGGAAGCTGATTGTCATCAACATTTTTGTACCTGCCACAAATGTCAAGTCTATGCCGACAAGGTACATATTCCTCCTGTTCCTCTCAATGTTCTGACAGCTCCTTGGCCATTCGCAATGTGGGGCATTGACATGATTGGAGAGATCAAGCCTATGGCATCCAATGGACATCGCTTCATCTTGGCCGCTATTGACTACTTCACCAAGTGGGTCGAAGCAGCTTCCTATGCCTCTGTTACAAAGAATGTGGTTGCCCACTTCATCAAGCAGAACCTCATATGCCAGTATGGTATCCCCGACAGGATTATCACAGACAACGGTACAAATTGGAACAACACTATGATCACCGCTTTATGCGAACAGTTCAAGATTTATCATCATAATTCATCTCCCTATCGGCCGAAGATGAACAGTGTTGTTGAAGTCGCGAACAAAAATATCAAGAAGATCATTCAAAAGATGGCAGTCACCTACAAGGACTAGCATGAGATGTTATCGTTTGCTCTGCATGAATATCGTACAACGACACGTACTTCAATAGAGGCAACCCCTTTTTCTTTGATATATGGCATGGAAGTTGTTTTACCTATAGAAGTTCAGATTCCTTCCTTGAGGATTATGAAGGATGCTGGTTTGAGTGAAGATGATTGGATTCAGACCCGACTTGATCAACTTAACTTGATCGACGAGAAGTGACTTACTGTTGTTTGTCATGGTCAGAAGTATCAAAAACGGATGATCAAGGCTTTCAACAAGAAATTCAGGCATCAGGAGTATCGATTCGGAGATCTTGTAATCAAGCAGATCATCTTACCGCAAAGTGATCCCAGGGGCAAGTGGACTCCTATTTACGAAGGACCATTTGTGATCAAGAGCATCTTTTCTGGTGGGGAAATGATTCTGACCACCATGGACGACGACGACTTGCCGCACCCTGCAAACGCAGACATAGTCAAAAGATACTATGCATAAAACGACCCGACAAGTTGAAAACCCGAAAGGGCGAATTGGACAAAAATGGGCATCCCGGTGAATCGAAAACTCGAAAGGGCGGTTCAGGAAAAAATTAGGGATAAAACAAAAAAATCTGTACACCCGGAAAGTTGAAAACCCGAAAGGGCGACTTGGGCAAAAAAGGGTTTCCCGGTGGATCGAAAACCCGAAAGGGCGATCTAGGAAAAAGTTAGGGAATTAAAGCGTATGACTATGTCTCGTCGGATCACTTTAAGGACAATCTCTTCACCCATAAGTTCCAAGCTTCTGATCAATCCAATCATCTGCGGACGAAGCAACGAATGGACAAGATACTCAGAGTTGTGAAGGCTATAGCAGAATGGGAATCCCATGGAATTGTTACACATAACCATCTTTCTTTTTGTATAAATTTTTTCTCAATTTTACGACAACATTCTCTTACTAAGATGTCTGTCTCCTTTGTACAAAGATACTCACAAAAGTTAATACAAAGATACTTCAAAATGCAGAAATTTGCTTGCCTTTCATTCTTTTTACACTTATGTTTTATTTGAAAACATCCAATGTTTTGTTAAATAGGCATATGCATTTGAATATAATCACTGCTTACAAATAAAACGAAATTGAGAAAGGATAATTACTGGTAGGATGAAGGTGTAGGAAGATATCTTTGTGCTGTTCCAGAAGGAAATCCCCTACAGCACACCTTTCAGATCCTCAACAAAGCTAAAAATTTGGAGTATGTCTCCCCAGCGGAGTTAAACTTCAAGATCCCCAGTGGAGCCCAAAAACCCTGAAAAACCTATCCCCAGTGAAGCCAGAATATTCTAAACCTTCTTCCCCAGCGAAGTCAAGTTTCCAACTATCCAACTTCCCCCAATTTCCCCAGCAGGTTATCTTAAAAATCTAAGAATCAAGCAGATAACAGTTAAGTTCTTGGCTTATCCTCAATTAGGATTCTTCCCCAGTAGATTGGCATACAACCCAAGCTCCTGATTTCACCAGCCGAGTAAACATTCTCCCCATAGAGTTATCTCCCAGCAGATCGAAGATTCTCGGTCTCATTTCTCCAAGCAGAAGCCTCCCAGGTTTTTAACTCCCTAGTAGAGATTTTCAAAATTTTCCTTAGTTCCCAAGAAAGTCATGAAGGATCCTCATTCCCCGCAGAAGTTGTCAGAACCCTTATGAATCCCACAAGTCATCAAAGATTTTAATCCCCAAGCAATCAGCAAGGATTTCTCATTTTCAACAATTAAAGATTTTTTGAATCCTCAGCATTGGACAAGGATTTACTTTCCCCGACAGCAGCCAAAGGATTCTCAATCCCCAGCAGCAGTCAAGGATTTATTTTCCTCAGCAAGACAGCTACTCAGCTTACATGCACATCCATTACATTCATATATCATAAATATTGATGAAACACAATTCATTGCATCATACATATCATGCAACATAACTTTGTGTTTTAGCTAACATTTTACCCTTTTCAGGATAAGATTAAAAGGCTATTGTTAACAATTATTCTGATATAGTATGGATACACCCCAGACACGGTGGTCATTCTATTACTCATTCAACATTTCAAGCCAGATACAGTACGGATACACTCCAGACACGGTGGTCATTCTACTACTCATTCAAACTTCAGCAATCGGATACAGACTAGATACGCTCCAGACACGGCGGCCATTCTATCTCTCATTCAGATTCAACTATCAACTTCAAGTTCAAATACGCTCCAAACACGGATGCCATTCTGGCCCTTACACCAACAGTTTGATTCTCCCCAGTGCAGTCGCCACGGAAGACATTCTATCACTTATTCAGATCCCAGTTACAGTTTCAGATACACTCCAGACACAGAAGTCATTCTGCTACTCATACAGATCTCAACTTCAGATACAGTCCAGATATGCTCCAGACACGGTTGCCATTATGTCACTCATTCAGAACTTATCCTTAACACACAGTTGCTCCATACACAGATATTTCTCTGTTACCCATTCACAATACAGATACACTCCAGAAACGGCAGTCATTCTGATATTCATTCAAATTTCAAGTACAGTTACAGCTCGAATACTCTCTAGACATAGACGCCATCCCTTTTCTCATACAGACTCAGTCTCCAGATACAGTTCAAATGCATTCTAGACACTGATACCATTTTGATGCTCATTCTCCTGACCTACAACATTACAGTTCAACAAACATTCTTGGATGGAATCTTTAAGCCCATCTCCAGCAAGATTCTACCATCTCCAAATGGCATCTTTAAGCCCATTCCCTCAACAATATTTTGGCGAGTGCAAATTTACGGGCACTCTAGTGTCCAATCTTCCTTTACCTTCGAGTCGCGAAAGGCAAAACTTGCCAATCTAACTCTTCAGGTTCAAGAAGATTGAACAGGGGAAACTGTTGTACCCCAAAATTTCCCTCTCATTTTATCAACATTTCTCATCACAAGACCCTTGGAACTCAAGATCAAGCTAGGGTTTGCTCTGCTCAAGACACCTCCTTGCACTGTTGACCTAAATTAGGGTTTGAGTTTGCACAGGGATGTTTTGACCTACAATGCCCAAAGTGACTTTCATACTTCATGTTGGACTCACAAGTTTATCCCTACCAAGTTTCAAGCATTGAATCAAATTTTTGCCCAGTCAATTGGACAGTTGACCTAGAAATCAACTGTATTGGGGAAAAAGTCAACTGTGGCCAATTGAAAGTCAAACCTCATGAATTTTGACCCACATCAACATTATGAACTCATATGAATTATTTGATCAAGTTTGGATCATAATTCCACAAGAAATTTGATCAGATCACCAAAAGGGCAAAATGGTCATTTTTAGGGTTTTGGCTGTACAAATGCAATTTTTGACTGTTTGACCTAACCAATGGCAAATCAAGCTCAACCATGGACTCAAGGACTCAATTACATTGTCTTGACCCATTCAACAAGTTCAAAAGATCCCAAATGTATAGGATTGACAGATGAATTTTTCAGTCAACTGATCAAAATTTGACTGTACACTGAAAAGTCAAACTTTGACTTTTTGGTCAAAATCAAGTGCCAAGGGTCATTTTTCATCAAGACATGTCAAATTATGAAACTTGTTCATCAAGAAACCCAAAATTGCAAATTAGGGTTTAAAATGGAAAATTTTCATAACTTAGAAATTTTCAAAGTTATAAAATTTTCTTATTTTTTCCTAACTTTGTCCCATTTATTCACCAAGATGCAAATGGATTCAAACAAAACTTAAAACATTAAAGCTGTAGTCCATCACAAAGTCTACAACTTTTATTCACAAAGTTTTCTCAAAAGAAGCTTGGATCTCAAGTTATGATTTTTGGAACAAGGGTACCTAAAACTTTTAACTTAGAGAAATTTTGCCCTAGTTTAGGCAGGATTTTTACCCATATTCTTGGCCATTTTTCACATAGTTCAACTTGTAATCTTGAGTTGCATTTCAAAGATGGATTATATTACATGTTGCAAGCTTTCCAAATTGTCCAATAACTCCTCAAACACCCTTGTAGTTAGGGAGAATCGAATGCTTGAAGTTGGCAAAAACTCACTTTGTAACCATGGCCAATACATGATCATACCAAGTTGCAAATCTGACCAAACTAGATTAGTACACAATTACAGGCCTCTAAACCAATTTACACTCAAAAATTGAATGCAAATACATTGGACTTTGGCTTTGTTCTGATCAAGAGAGCATTGTACATTGAACATTTCCATTTTGAGCATAAAGGTCATACTTCCATTTTCATAAAGGCCACTTTATGTCAAATTGCATTTTCTTGAGCCTTGGACTTTTTTCCTTGTAGCAAACAAGTTCCCTAATCTCAGGCATAGTACACCAACTTGAGCATGCTTATAACTAGCCTGTACAGGCCCTAGCTTGGTCAGTTCACATCTTTGCTTCAAAACCAAGGCATTGTGCAAAAAGCCAAGAACACACATATCTGATAAAACCAACTCAAGCAAAGTTTTGAAACAAGTTTTTCACATCCTTGCAAGCCAGAAGCACGAGCCTTTGACCTCTCAAACCTCCTCATACACAAAATCTCCATTTTTCTGCAAAATAGGGCCAGTTCTACAAATCACAAGCCATAATCAAATCCCCTCGTGCGTTTTGTCCAAAAGCACTTCAAACACATTCCAAACAATATACCTAAGATATCCAGACCATTCACAAGTTGATGTAACTCCATTAACACACATCACCATTTTTGTTTGGAAGCTTTGCAGGTTGAGTTCTGTAGCACGATTCAGGCCACTTCAAAACAAACTAAGCATTGGGAAAGGTTTAGTGGACATCAGGCAAGCTTAAAAGAACCTCAGGCCCCATTGCAAGTTGCTGCATTGTCCAGCTCGAACTCAACTGAAACAGGTATTTCATGAACTTCTATCTCTCTATTTAGGAACATTTAGACTTAGGTTTGTGAATGAAAGATGTTGTATTCATTGCCCTGAAACCATACATGTGCTTAGTTTTCATTTATATTAATCGTGCTAGGAGAATTTCATCCATGAACTTTCTGAAAAAACTAGGTTAGAAATTAGGGCCAGAGAAATTCTCTCTGGTCTTTGAGAGTTAGCTTAAGTTTTTTATATGGTTAGATTCGTTGTTTGATGCTCTACAAGTTTCATGTTTTGAGTTTTGTCAAAGGATCACAAATACAGGAGATACAGGTTTGTGTAGCAAGCGCGCGTTTTTTCAAACTTCTGTTGGACAGAGGAAGAAGATGAAGTAGTTGGGTTGGGCCTGGCTACTTCCTACTTTTGGCACCTCCATTTTCAGTTTCACACCCCCTGACCCATTTCTTTGTATTTTTATTATTTTTGCATTTTTATTTCATTTCTGACTTTGATATTTTATTTTAAAACATAAAAAAATACTTAAAAAATATTTTCATAAATTTTTATATTTATTTGATATTTATTTTAATTACTTCTAACATAAAAATGCTTAAATACTTTATATTATTTTATTTAAACTTAAAAATAATGCAAACAATACTTTTATTTCCATTTCTATTTTTATTCACACCAAAAATAATTTTCTTGAATATATTGTATTTTTGTAAATAATTTATTTTATTTTTTACACACTTAATATATTTAATATATATATATATATATATATATATATATATATATATATATATATATATATATATATATATATATATATATATATATATATATATATATATATATATATACTTTATTTTATTAAAAGCATAGAATAAAAAATACAAAAATAATACATTTTATTTTTATTGATATTTTATACTAAAAATACTTTTTTCAATATACTTATATTTTTATAACATGTTAATATATTTTTGTACATAAATAATACATATATTTATTTTCTTAAGAAATTAGGGTTTTTGCCCTAAAAACAAATAAAATTAACTTTTTATTTATTTCTTTACATTTCTTTACATTAAAAATACTTTTTGCATACATGAACAAATAAAAACTTTTTTTGCATAATACATTTTATTTAATATTTATTTATTATATTTATTTAAATATTGTACATTTAAATATTATGCCTTGCAAATTCAATTTGGTTGTAATAATTTAGGGTTTAATTTTATGCAAAATAATCCCCTATTCAAATTTGTACCCCCCCCCCCCCCCCCCCTCCCTATATCATGTTGTAATAGCTTAGGATTTAAATTCTCGCACCTTTAAGCTTTCAATTATGCCATGATTAGAGAATTAGGGTTTGTATGCAAAAATCAAATTAACAAATAGTTTGACCTAATCAAAGACAAAAATGCATGAAAAACAAACACAATACACACTTGCACCCCTAGGGTTACAATCCACTTGTTGCCTTCAAAAATGGGCCATGGTATGCATGTCAAGTACTTTGGCAAAACAAAAAAAAAACAAAAAGATCATAGTCCCTCGATGACGCTATCTGAGTTTCCTAAACAAAATGATCAAGTCCCTCAAGAAAATTGCCAAAAAATACTTGACACAATTGCTATCATGGTCTATACGATGACCCGTGCTTGTCCCGTTTAAACATCCTAACACAAGGTTGTTCACCAAATACAATGGTGAAGCAACACTGTTAAAAGGGTTAAAAACATAAGAAAGATCTTTGAGTAAAATAGGGTAGATAACTCTTAGTTACTTGATCAAAACTTGCAAAAACATCCTTGCTATCTTTAAAACACACTTCACAACATAATTTCAAAACCCTACTTTCAAACATTGAAAATTTTTTAAAAGACAAAAACACCTTTGTATACATTCAAACAAGAATCATTACAAATGTTGCCACAACGATGGCCTCTTTTCAAAACATCTTTCAAAACCACACACAAAGCACCATTTCAAACAATTGAAAAGCAAAGCAAGTGATCTAATCAAGTAACTAAGATCCCATGGATAACCATGGATAGAAAGAGTGATAATACCTTCCCTTTCTATAATCTACTCCCCGAACCCAAGAAAACATCTCAAAGGCCTTTCCTGTGCTTTTTGACCTTTCCTTAGGATAAAATAAAAAAGTCGGTGGCGACTCTTGCTAAACCGAAACATTTACGAACACAAACGCAAAATCCCAAGTCAGTTCTCCCACCGTATCACAGAGAGTAAACATTAACCACATAATAGTAATTCTCATTCCACTTCATTTTGAATCCTAAGAAGCCATCACCCTTGAAACTGAAAATTACATCGAAACACCCATCCTTCCACAACGTAATCAAACCTCCTGAATGACCTACTGACTTAGAGTATGACTAACCCCCTTTTCCTTATTCCAAAGACTACCCACTATAACAGAATCCACAATAGAAATTTTGGATTCTTGGATGAGAAAAATGTATGCATTACCTTGGTTAATGATCTGACGGATTATCTTCATCTTCACCAAGCTACCTCCCCCTCTGATAGTGAATGAACCGATAATCATTTCCCTGATTTTATAAGCTTATTCGGCACCTGCTTCCTCTCTTTATCACTCTTTTGCATCTCTTCTATCTTCTTCTTGTGATCCTTTTCTGAACCATTAGAGACTATTCCATGATTCGAAATGGCCTTCCAAGTCTTCTCCCCTACATTGGATTCAATGTTATCCCAGAACTGAGAATTGCATTGAACAATATCAGAAACCGTTGTTTAATCACAACGAAGGATAACCCATGGAGAAAATCTATCCTCCTCCCCAAGATTTAAAGCAGACGAAAACAATAGAGAAGGGTTATTTTGAGAATTACTTAGACTGTTGGATGAAGTAAAAAGAGGAAACAAACTCGTGACTACGCAAATGGGATAAGAGACCACTGGATCACAAACATTTAACAAACGCTTCTTGGGCCTATGCTTCTTGACCGATAAAGGTCCACCCACTTGATAAATGGTTTTGACCTTCTTAACCTTATTAATATTATCTTTGAATTTCACTCCTTTATCATGAATTTAAAGAATGTGTCCATCGAGAGTCTAACCTTCATACCCGAAGATTCGGAATAGTTGTTGTTTCTCTTGGGAGAACCACCTCTTTTTAACCTATCTGCTTGAACCTTGTTTGATTCTTTCTTCAAAACTAATTTTACTTAAACTTAAAATTTATACTTTATAAATTCATCTCACAGTTACATAAGTATATTCAAATATAGATTATTATATAACCTGTTGTGCCCCAAAATTTTCCCTCCCATATTTCTCAATACATGACAAGTGAGGTCCTCAAATTGCTCAAGGAATTCCAAGGGTTGACCAGACAAACCCTCTCCTAAGGCAGTCTACCTCAAATTAGGGTTTCATTTTGCATCAAGATGCTTGATTCCAAAGGATCCCAAATGCTCACCATTGTCCTAATATGTTCTCAAGATCATCCATGACAAGTTTCAAGCCTTGCAGAGAAAATTTGCTCAGTCAATTGCTCAAAGGCCTAAAAATCGACTGTGCTAGGGCAAAAGTCAATTGTGTCCCACATACAGTCAAACTTCAATATTTTTGGCCAACATCATCATTTTGAAGTATTATGCATCATTTGATCAAGGGTTGATCATGATTCCTCAAGGATTGCTCACAATTCATCAAAACCCAAAAGTTGCTAAATTAGGGTTTTGAAGGAAAAGTCAACTCAGCTTTGACCAAGCATAACTTTCTCATACTTTATCAAAAATGACCCATCCAAAGCTAACTTTAAAGAGGATGTAATTCCCTACAATTCATCTTCATCTCCGAAGTTCAAAATATGCACTCACAAGAAGATATGAATTTGGACATTATAGGTCATTTTGAAATGTCAACAAAAACACCTTTTGGGTCAAAGCTTCATACACAAACGTGGAAGACTCAATTGAGATGAGACAAAAAGGGTTGCTTAGAGGACATCTTAAGCTTTCTAAAAAGTCCAAGAACACATCTCTAGGGTCAAAATTGAGAGAGTTAGGCATTGGCCAAGTTGACCCTTTTTTGCAAAATTGCCAAAAGTTAAATGTGTCTAAAATTGCATTGTTTTGTCAAATGGGCCCAACTTTTTATGCTTGCACTGAGTTTGTAATGTGACCCACGACCCATGAGCCCTTCCACTTGTCATTCTTTTATTTTTGTCATTTATTTTGATTTTATTTCATTTAAATCAAATAAAATCAAAATAAAATAATGAAAATATCAAAAACTAAATAAATCTTGAGATTTTGTGCATGATTAGGTCCATTACACAGCTGGAGACAAAATCAAATTGTGAAAGGTTCACATGGACACAAAAATATTGAATTTGCTTGATTTGGACAGATTTGGTGCAAGGATTGAATCATGAATCAATATTCATAATTGAGAGAGATTTGATACAAAGTTGCTACCCTAATACACTCTAGTATACATAAGGGACAAGTGCAGACCAAAAACAAGAGGCTAGAGGCGTGCAAAGGCTAAAAAACAAACTTCAAAAATTCAAGAAAAAGTTGCAAACTGATTTCCAAGTTTCATGCCATCTCAAGCCATTCTAAGCATACCAATCGTTTGCTGGACATCCCAGGATCATGTTTCAATCGCTAGCAAGCTTCCCCGCGCTATGAAACGCCCTGTAAGAGTCATACGATTTGTCTCTTTTCTTGAATTCGAATACATTAATTTTGGCATATTTAGCATGATTAATTGATATATTCATGATTAATTGATATATTCATAATCATTGAGTTGTTTGCAAGCTAATGGTTATGATTAATTGCATTTTTATTGACTGTACATCAAGTTGCCATGGCTAGGGTTCGTGCTTTGTTTTTAGGGGTTTTGTGTACAAGGAAAATTGGCCATTAATAATGGTACCATGATGCTTACGAGGTTGCAACGAGTTGATTGGTACCATTGGTTGTCATTTATCATACACATACAGGTTTTGGAAATGCACAGGGTTATACCTACGCTCAGTGTCCGTAGGTAAAAGCTATGAAACTTAAAGCGACGGTGGGAGGAAGAAGAAGGATACGTAGTGCTCCATGACTTGCCAGTTTGAATTTCGCGCGTTTCAAAGATTAGCTTTTTGTTTATATTATATAATAATTGTGTGTTATTGTAATGACAACTAAACATTTTGGCTCAGTTGGCAGCGTGGCAAGGGGATAATTCCTAAGGGCCTGGGTTCGATCCCCAGGTCCCAACTTTATTTCATGTTTTTCTTGGACAGGCAATCCAGTGCATCTCACACTCCAGGATCCATCATGCACTCTCCGGATCTGATCATCCAAACCACCAAGGCTTCAGATCTAAGGCCTTACCATGAGGGTCCACCATGCGCCCAGTCAAGCATAAACACAGAATCTGACAAAGTCAAAAAGGGCCAGGAATTGTTGGGCCAAGAATTGCAAGCAGCACCCCCTTTTTTTTGCTAACAGCAACCAGGCCCATTCTTTCTCTTTTCTATTTTTTTCTTTTATTTAACTTAATTTGCTCAAATATTTTTTTAACAAAATTAATTTCCTTTTTTTCATAAAAAATCATATAATTAAGAGTTTGTAAAAAATTCGAATTAGTTTGTTTTTTTTATCAACTTTAATTTAATATTAGTTTAGTTTAATCTAGGGTAATTCTAACTTTTTTTATAATTAAAATCAATTAGAAAAATTAGGGTTAACTTTTGATTTAATTTTTATTTCTTTCTCAAAATTAAAAAATACAAAAAATAGGTTAATTTAATTATTTTTCTTAATAAAAATTAAATTAGTAATTAGGTTTTTGGTATTATTCAATTAAGCTTTATTTTCTTAAATAAATACAAAAAACGACAAAAAAATATGTTTTCTTTTAAAATTGCAATTAGGCTTAGTTGGGATCAAAATCCTAATTCTCTTGTTTTCGATTCATCGCGCTGTTTCCAGTGATTTCTGGTAAACAACTGCTAGTCTTCCAAACTATCGAATAATCTTTCTGACTGTTATTCAATTCCTCTGGTAACTCACAGGATCGACTAGATTGATCCTAGGATTCCTTGGACATTAAGGTTACTCTCACGATCGAACAAATATTCATGGTTGATATTTGAGTGTTGTATATGCGTTTGGCTTATTTCGATTTCTCTCTCAAAAAGTCTAAAGATGTAATCAAAATGTGCGTGTACGAAACTAAGTTGGATGAATAAATGTTAATTGTAAAGACATGTAAAATTGCATAAAAGTCAAGTAAATGGTTTCGAATTATAAAACAGTTAATGTAAAGGATTTTTGGAACGTAAAAGGTTTGAAATATGAAGAAAGCGTTTAATGCAAGAAATCTGTAAATGACTTTAAGTAAAAATATGCGTTCGAAGGATAAGACTTGAAGGTAAAGGTATGGAAAATATGACAGTTTTCTGAGATGTAAAGTGCTTGAAATGTGAAGAAAGCATTAAAATGTAAAACTTTGAAGAAGCAATTTCGAAGTGAAAAGACTGTAAATGAGAAAACTTGTAAATGTTATTTGACAAAAAGATAAAGGAAAGTGCTGGAAATGGTAAAAGGTTTTCATTAAATCAGAAATACATGGTGCTATCATATGTACATTTCTCTTGCATTCGTTTCCCTTGCCATGTGGTAGTTTGAATGTTACTGAGTATTTAGTCCAATAGATATGACACACGAAATCCTAATACTAAGACTTCTATTTATACTAATTCGACCATAACGGTCTTGCTATAGGATTATGCCACGTTCAGAACATGCAGAACAATGCCTCTTTCTTCTTTCCACGTGTCCCCAAATGCTCCAGCACATAACTTTCAAACTTCGAATGTCCCGCTTCTATTTGAATTTCAAATGCTTTGGTACTTCTCCGTTTCGAACGCACTTCCCAGACACAGCCTTGTTGTTATTTCGAGACTTCTTTAGATATGTTCCCATAATTGCCACTCAAAGCTCCAAGCTTTGACATGCTTATTCGAAACATTGCTTCTGCTACTTCGAAACATAACGCTTTACCTCATTTCGATCGAAACGTTTAATTCATTTGACTTCTAATAACATTATCAAAATCTTCAGCCAACAAATTGCCCCTTTAAAATATGTATTTCGATTCCTCTGAGAAATACCTATTTTAAACATCTACACAAGATTTTGATGTGACTTTCGAATCATCGTAACATTTAATGCATTTGACTCTAGTCACGTAAATCATAGCACCTTTTGGATTCCTTAACCGCCTGGAGCCACTTCACAGCATGGTGCAGTTACAAATAATGATTATCTTTAAATCACGCCTATTACCCATGTTAACTTTAAGCCACCTCTTCATCACACCAACCCATGATTTCCACGTATCACACCCTTATTCAGTGGATGCTTAAACTTCCCCATTATAAAACATCACCAACTTAATCTTTTTCTTTTCTTTTCACACTCTAAATCTTTTACCCTCCTTCTCTCATCAAAAAACCCCAAGCTTTCAACATCTTTCAAAAATGTCTTCTTCTACTTCATCCCAACTCAAGAAAGTCTCCAAGAAGAAAGGAAAAACTGCAGGAACTACCATGGAAAGTAAAATCATCACTCACCAAGGTCAATCCGTTCTTGCCCCTCAGATGATTTCAAAGGAAAAAGAAATGCTGTATGCGTCACAGGTACTCATTCCTACCAACGTTGCTGGTAAGAGGTTAGCTTTAAATGGCCCTCTTACGGTTTTTGAAATATTAAAAGACACCAGGACGATTTTCCCAGTTTGTTATAGTTTTAAACCCTTGTTTAACAAAATGGACGCCCCTAAGGCAGTAGAATCTTCTAGTTCAAATACCATAGAAAACCCAACTGTTCCTCCTAAGGACCCCTTTGTATTGGATTATGTAAAAAGTAATTTTAAGCCATTTCGATCTTGCCCCACCTCTAATATTGCTTATCAAAATTGGTTCAAGAAAGTAGAAGCTAAGAAATCCCAGCAATGGGAAGAATTAGGTATCTATAACCTGATTAAGCTATCGAAGCCTGGTTTCACCTACAACCACCCTCTGCTATTCGCGTCCCTCTATTTCTGGGACAGTACCTATAACACTTTCCATCTCCCAGGTGGAATGATCACCCCAACCTTCTTCGACATAGCGGCCATCACTGGGCTATCGCCAGTGGGAGAAACTTATATACCCGACAACGAAGAACATTCAAGCATAATTGACTTCGAAGTCAAGCTAGCCAGTTTTTCCAAGTTTATCAGTCATTACCATGCTGAGGGGGACAATGTGTCTGACGTAGAGCACATTGCTTTCTTAACCCTGTGGCTGTCAAGATACGTTTTCTGCAGTAGATCCCTACAGGTAGCTAGTAGGTTCATTCCTCTAGCTAGGGACTTGCATGAAAATCGAAAAGTGTGCCTAAGTGAACTGCTCTTAGTTGACCTTTATGAAAGCCTGAGGTCAGCTGTTTCGAGCCTCAAATCCCACACCTCCAAAAATATTCTGTTGGCTGGCCCTTTTTGGTTACTTCAACTATGGCTAAATGCCATGTTCGAACCCTCCTTATCAACCGCCAACACCATTGATGAGCAAGATTCTGAGATAAATGATAGGATAGTCGAAGGCACTAGGCTTCGAAGATTAACTCCCAATGACGACAAAGATGACTTCAAAGTCCAATTCTCGAAGTACATCATGATATTCTCCAAAAGGCACAAGTTCGAAGAGAGCATGGCGCCTTTTGCTTCGAGGGCTCATGGACCTTCTTGGTTCACCATGGCTCTCTCAGAAGCTATCAAGAGCAAGGAGATTCAGGATGTATGGAGAGCTTTTTTGCTACCTAGACTCATTTCTTCAAGAATAACTCCAGCCAAGAACCAGATTTTTCTCTTTGCCTACCAACCAAACTTTGTTTCGAGGCAGTTTGGCTTATGCCAACTGATTCCTGAACCTTTATTTCAAACTGAGAGTGCCATCACTTCTGGACGAACTTTCAAGGCACGGGAAGCCAAAATACAGCAAGAACAATATCAAGGCTTTGCCCAATTTGAGCTGATAACCTTCGAACCTACCCATCTCACTGCTAAAGGGTTTCTGGAATGGTGGACCAAGTTTTATCAAACTTATATGTTTGATACACTTACAATTCAACAGAAACTAATTGATTCCTTCGATGTGCAGGTACCAACAAAGAAAGGTATGTTTACTCATGCCAAAGAGATTAAAGCTTTCCAAAATTATTTTGAAACTACTTATGACCCCACGCGCTTGGACTCCACTGTGCATCAAGCGGCTGAGACCTTGAAGGAAAAATTTAAACAAAAAGTTTCTAAGTTAAAACTTCCTTCAGGGTTGTCACCTGAGGATAGGTATAGGTTGGCATTCGAAATGCATCCACCTAAATTTCCCAGATTACCTACCTCAGAACTGGCTCTGGCTTGGTTTCCCCCATATCCTTGGTGGTTTACTTGCAAAGAGATGTTCAAATATCTTCAAAGGAAACCAAAGCCATCTGAGACTGTGACATGGGCTCGATACTGGCTTCATGATTTCCCAGGACACCTTCGATACGACCTTTCTGCCATGTCAATTAAATCTGATCAAGGCACGGGTGCAAATGCTTGGGAAAATCGCAAACGTCTTTTATTTTCCATATCTTTAACCTTTGCTTTAATTGTTTCGATTTTCAGCCATCAAGATAAAGACAGTTGCCTCGAAGTCGAAAGAAGGGAGTGCCTCTCAAGCCTCCATCGAAACTACTGACAAAGTGACTCCACCCGAAACAACCACTATTGCTGCAACCACAACAACAACAATAATACCAACAACAACCAGTGTTCCAGTTCCAACGGTAATCAATTAGCCTTGATGTTTCGAATTCACTCATGTTTTATGGTTTGCATCTAACTCTTCGTTTAAAATCCTTTCAGACCAACAAGCTTCCTCCTACTACTCCCAAGAAGCGGAAATCAAGCACCACTGGGGAAGATCCCAAAGCTGGAGGAAACTTAAACACTGCTTTGAAGAAGAAGCCAAAGAAAGATATTTCGAAAAGTACCGTTCCAACTAGTGTCTCTGGACTTGATTCCAGGGATGCTGCTCCCTCACCCAAATCCAAAAATCCACCTTCGACCTCCAACACAACGTTGGAACGTATAGCTAGTAACCTCTCCTCCGAGAGTCCACAGGTAAATTGAACCTTTAAATTTTTGACAATAATAACTTCTTATTACCTTGGTGAATGTTTTTTTAACATTCTGTTGTTCCTTGCAGAACATCTTGAATCCAGCTTCCACTACTTCGAACTCACCATCCAGAGCTGCTGCTCCGCTCAACTCCTCTCCTCAAGGATATTCCAGCAACCTGGTTCAAAATAAAGGTTCCTCCAATATGGCGGTTCTGGCTGGAACTTCTGAACAGCAGGATGATCAAGGTACCTCCATTCCTCTGAAAGAGATAAACGAAACACCACTTCAAACATCTGCAGAGGATTTGCAAAGGGCTTCTCTTCAAAAGTCCCCTCTTGAAACTCTTTAAGAGGACCCAAAGGACACTCAAACTGAAGAAGAGAAAGCTGATTCTGGGCAAAGAGCCGAAGAATCTGCAGACGAAGAATCTGAGGAGGAGAATGCCAATGAAGGTTTGACTGCTGGGACGGAGTCCAACGCAAATAGCAGTGAAAGGGATGGTATCGAAGTGGTGGACTTGGATGAGGATGAAGAAGACCAAGAGCACGAAACGAATGAAGGGAATGGTAATGCAACCAACGAACCCATAGAGGTTGAAATGGACGTGGCTCCCCTACGTGTGGAACTCCCTCAATCCTCTTTGTCTCGAATGACTGACGAGGAACTGGCACTTCTGAGACGAAATGACCCTATTGGGTACATGAAGGCAAAGTTGGCTCAGAGGGACGTCCCACTTGCTAGGGCTGGCACAAGTTCGACCAGCTATCCTCTTCCCACAGATGAAAGAATTGTTCTTCTTAATAAAATTAGGAAAACCATTCTCAATGTGGATATATTCGAAGTGCTTAAGCAAGATAGTACTGCTTGCTATACTATGAAGGAGCTGCTCACAAAGGTCAATCTTTCTACCTGCTCCTTGCCAGTTAGTACTCTCTTGTTCGATCTTCAGGCTTTGCTAGACAACGTAACTGGTTACCTTCTCCAAGACGAATCTGCTGCCAAGAAGGTTCAAGAGAAACGCATTGCCATGGATGCTACTTATGAACAAGCTTCGAAACTCTCTCAAGAAGCTGAGGATCAAGCTATGCATCTGAAGCAGGCGAAAACTGATTATGAGGCTCGAGCTGAGTCCATACTTCTTTGGGAAAGGCAGATTCTGGAACTTCAACAGAAGGTTAAGGAGGCTAAAGAACAACAAATAGCCTTCGAAACCAATACTGCTGGTAACCAATTCGAAGAGCTTCTCAACCAGGGGCTTGCGGAAATGGAGACTGCAGAACAACTTAAAGGAGAAGTGGCAACCTTGGAAGGAGCCAGGCGGTTCGCTCAGCAGAAACTTGAATCATTTCGAAGCACTTTTAATCGATTGAAAAATAACTCTTATTTCTAGATTTTGATGTTTATTTGACTACAATTTTGGTTTCTTATATGTAATATTCGAACAACGCCATTTTGGCATTTTATCTTGCCATCTTGGCCTTTTATAACATCTTGGTTACGTTGTTACTATTCGAATCTCCTGCAGGCGTGGCTTATATTTCTTTAAATATTTCCCATTAACCTTTAGGATACGTTTATCATCCACGAGTTCTTCGATTTCGTATGCATTGTTTGAGAATACTTTTAATATTCGAAAAGGTCCTTCCCAATGAGGTGACCATTTACCTAACGCTTTATTCTTCTTGTCCATAGGCAATATGACTCTCCAAACCAAGTCATTAATAATGAATACTTTTTTCTTCACCCTTTTATTGTATGTTCTGGCCACTCTTTCTTTTTGTCTCATCAAAATTTCCAATGCATGTAATCTAATTTCGTCCAACTCAACTAATTCATTCATCATCATTTCCCAATATAATGCAGCTGGGATTTCGTTTTGTCTCTGAATTCGAACTGATTGTAGATGAATTTCTACTGGAAACACTGCATCATGACCAAATGTGAGTTGGAAAGGCGTAGTGTTAGTAGCTTCCTTAGGAGATGTTCTACAAGCCCATAATATTTGGTCCAGAGTTTTGTGCCAGTTTCTTGGCTTTTTGCCAATATGCTTCTTGATTAATCCTATTATTACTTTATTTGCTGCTTCGACTTGACCGTTTGCTTGAGCATAATATGGCGTTGATGTTAGCAATCTAAACCCCATTTCTTGGGCAAATCCTTGCATCTTTCTACCAGTAAACACAGAGCCTTGGTCTGTGGTTATGCTCTCTGGCAATCCGAACCTATAGATAATGTGCTTTTGTATAAATTCAATAATAGCCTCTTGATCAGCAACTATCAGTGGTATAGCTTCGATCCATTTGGTAAAATAATCTATTCCCACCAAGATGTATTTCTGTCCTTTGGACGAAGCAGGATTTATTTCTCCTATCAAATCCAATGCCCATCCTCTAAATGGCCATGGTTTGATGATCGAATGCAACTCACTTGCAGGGGCATGTTGAATTCCTGCATGTTTCTGACATTCCTCACATCCTTTAGCAAAGTATATGCAATCTTTGAGCATGCTAGGCCAATACAAGCCGTATCGAAATAACAGCCATTTCATTTTATGGCCTGCTTGATGTGCCCCACATGCCCCATTATGGACTTCAGACAATGTTAAATATGCCTCACTTTCTCCTAGGCATTTCAATAATACCCCCTCTTGGGTCTTTTTAAACAATTCGTTCCCCATGAGGAGATATGACAATGCTCTATATTTTGTCTTTCTATCCACATTCAGAGTTGGGTCTGCTAAATAACTCTTCAGTGGACTTCGCCAATCTGCATCTGACAAAGTATTTATGGCTAATATTTCGAATCCCTGTTTCTCAGCATATCCCAATTTCATACTTTCCAGATCCGATGGTGTGAATCTAGTAGCCATAACTCTTCCCCTTAATTCAACCAAATCCTTGAAGTTCTTGGTAGACACTTTATAACCCGAAGCCAACTGCGCTAAGTCATTTGCTTCTTGGTTCTCTATTCTTGGTATGTGTTGAATATCCATGTATTCAAATTTCCTCAATAGCCTATTGACTATGACGAAGTATACCATTAAATTTTCCTTTATGCACTTGTATTCCTTTGTGATTTGTTTGACCACTAATTCAGAGTCTCCTTTAATTTCGACTCTGGTTGCCCCCAATTCCAACAAAGCTTCAAGTCCAACAATGAGCGCTTCATACTCAGCTTCGTTGTTCGAACAACGAGGACCATCTAATTTATACTTGAATTTTGTTGGAATTCCTTCAGGAGAAATCAGAAGGACTCCAACACCACTTCCATTCCTGTGGGTTGAACCATCAAAGTACAATTTCCATGGTTGCATTTCGACGTAACTCATGACAGTCTGCTCAACCAAAGAATGGTCCACAATGAAGTCAGGAATCACTTGACCTTTCATAGCTTTTAAAGGCATGAAAGTTAAAGAATATTCTGTTAAGGCTAAAGCCCACTTGCCAACTCTACTATGCATTATTGGTTTTGAAAGCATATGTTTAATGACATCGAAATGAGATGAAACATAAACATCAACAGGTTTTATATAATACTTGAGTTTCATACAAGAGAAATACAAGCAGAGACATAGCTTTTCTAAATTGCTATATCTGGTCTCTGCATCATTTAGCACTCTACTTAAATAGTATATGGCTCTTTCGATGCCATTGCTATCTTCTTGTGCTAGCATACTACCTATACTAACTTCAGAGGCAGATATGTACAATCTCATGGGCTTCCCCCATGAAGGTGGAGACAAAATAGGAGGCTGAGAAAGGTATTCTTTTATCCTGTCAAATGCCTCCTGGTGAGCTTCGTTCCATTCGAAGGCTTGGCCTTGCTTTAGACGAAGTAACGGAGAGAAAGCTTGGGTTCTTCCACTTAGGTTCGAAATGAATCTTCTGAGGAAGTTAATTTTCCCTAGCAGAGATTGCAACTCCCTTTTTGACGTAGGTGCTTTCGTCTCCATTATGGCTTTGGTTTTGTTCTGGTTGATTTCAATTCCTTTCTTGTGAACCACAAAACCAAGAAAATCTCCAGCCTGCACAAAAAATGCACATTTAAGGGGATTCATCTTTAAGCCATGTTTTCTCATTCGCTCGAATGATTGGCTTAAATGATGCAAATGTGTTTCTGCAGATATAGATTTGATGACTATATCATCAATATACACCTGCATGAAGGTTTCAATGAAATCATGAAAAATTGAATTCATTGCCCTTTGATAAGTTGCCCCAGCGTTCTTTAAACCAAAAGGCATCACTACCCATTCGTAGGTGCCTAAGGCTCCTGGGCAACGAAATGCTGTCTTTGCAACATCTTCTTCAGCAATGAAAATCTGGTTATACCCAGAGTATCCATCTAACATACTCAAGTATTCGAACCCTGCAGCAGAATCTACTAGCATTTTTGCCACAGGCATGGAATATTCATCTTTAGGGGTTGCAGTGTTTAAATCCCTAAAATCTATGCAAATTCTTAAAGAACCATTTTTCTTAATAACAGGTACTATGTTTGCTAACCATTCGACGTACCTTGTTGTTTTGATGAATTTGCAATGCAGCAACCTTTCGATCTCAGCTTTAATTTTTGTGAGAACCGCTGGTGCGAATCTTCTGGGAGTTTGTTTGATGGGCCACTTGCCATCTTTGATTGGCAGTCTGTGTTCGACCAACTCCCTCTTTAAACCAGGCATCTCGTCATAATCCCATGCAAAGCAATCTTTGTTTTCCTTGAGGACTTCGATCATTTCCTTCTTGAGGCCTGGGCTAAGTTTAGCACTTATGTAGGTTACTCTTTTCGTTTTTTCATCCCCTAAGTTGACTTCTTCGAGTGGATCTTGTGCCAACATTTTGGCACCTGAGTTTATGGGGTCCCTTTTGAAGCCTAAGGGTTCTTTATCATAGATGGCATCCAACCTTTGATCCATCCCAAACTCTTCGAAGGGTGAGCATTTCGAACCATCCCCACTTACTTCGTTCATCTTTATAGTTGATTTATTTATTTCAACCTCTAAGGCCGCTTTTGATTCGTTCTCAGCCATATAGGCCGAAATCCTTTTGAAAAAGGTAGACTCAGTCATGGATAAGGTTGTCGAAGTCCCAGCCTGCTGGCCGTTTTTGTATAGTGCTTTCGACTCCCTCTTCTTCACTGATTATTGTTCTATCCCAGTAAAGGCCATCATGGCGAAGGGTCATGTAGTAGTGGGCGTTTCTAGTTTCATTAATCTCATCATTTGGAACACACGGAGCAATCTTTGCCAGATTTTTATCATAATCCCTCTTGTCAACTAAATTGACAGTTGACATAAAGTAACTCTGGTCTGCTTCGATGTTTTCCACGATTCCATCATCTCTCCACAGAACTAGTCGCTGATGCATTGACGAAGGAACTGCCCCCACGCCATGGATCCACTCCCTTCCCAGCAGTAAGTTATAGTTGGCCTTGGCTTCGATCACCATAAACATGGTGGGCCTACAGCTTGAGCCTATTGTCAATTCCAACTGGACCACTCCCAGTGTTTTGCCCACTTTTCCCTCATAATTGGACAGAACCATATTATGGGGCTTGATGTCTCCTTCGCGGATCTTTAATCTTTTTAGCATGAAATGGGGTATCAAATTGACTGCAGCACCCCCATCCACTAGAACTTTGTTCACACCATGGACACCAACTTTCGCCCGAATAAAAAGTGGCTTGAGATGGTTCTTCATTGCAGGTTCTGGACGTTTGAAGAACGCATTTTGTTCCTCAACAGCCCCATTGTCCATCACATAGTAGCACACAGGCCTATGTTTCATCAAATCTGTGGTGTCTTCCTCCTCATATTCATCGATTTCGGTTTCCTGCCCAAATTCGCAGGGAAGCACAGACACCACGTTACAGTTCAGGTTAAATAAAGACTCCCCCTCCGATTCGAAGTTATCTGTTATCATATCTTCGTCCTCTTCCGGGCCTGGAGTGTATTCCTTTGGTTCATCGCGTTGTACTTCAGAGAAGAGCCTCCTATTGACTGGAGGTTTGTCTTCAGTTTGATTTTTTGGTTTGTTAGTGCTAGATTCACCTTGGTTTTTTGTTGAAGTAACCCCTTTGTTTGCCACAGCTTCTCTCTCAGCCTTTCGAATCCTTTGCTGTCTGCGCCACTGGGATCTTGACATGGGGTTCCTTCCTTTGTAATTTTCTAATCTCACCTCCTCCCTTTTTGCTGTGTTGAATTGCCTCCTGTATGTCACAGCATGGCGTGCATTTCGTTCAGCGTTTCTCCATCTATCTTTGCCTTTGTCATTTCTGACCTGTAACCATCTATCGGTTGGCACTTCAGCAGGGAGTTTGAAAGTCACTCTTCGAGCAGCCTTGGGGTGAGGGCTATCAGGCCTTCGCTGTTTGTGTCTGCTGTCGAAACGTGGGCCCATCTGGACAGTTTCTTGATGGTTCCAGCAAGGAGCAAAGGGAATCGTTTCGAAGGCCCTGGCCATGCTTTGGTCATACACAGCAGAACACCTTGGGATAATCAAGCACTTGGTTGCCCCTTTGTAGCAGCGAAACACAAATTCCAGCAAACTCTCTCCAGCCTTGGGATAACACCTAAAAAGCTGGTTATCCTGGCGCCAATTGTTGCCAGTTCGAGTCCTCTGTACCCTTTCGAAATTCACAGTGATTCTTTGATTGCAGAGGATGCTGCACCTAGGGCATAATATCATGCCTGAATCTCCTTTGTGGCATGTCATGAGATAATCCTTGAGACTAGCATCTCCAGTGTGATTATCCCCCATTCTATACTTTTCTTTTTCTAAGTATTTTTCTACTTCCTCCATCTCAGAGCGAGGTCTTTCCATATCCACCATATTTATTTCAACATCTTCCCCCTTCGCTTCATCATCGCCCCATCCTGTGGGCTTTATATCCTTAATCTGAACCTTCGAACTCTCTGGGGCAGAATATTTGACCAAATAGTCAAATTTTCCACTGGGTCCCCCTAGAGTGTCCCATATTTCCTTCTGAGGGGAAATTGGCTGCGTGATTTGGACTTTCTCCAATTCCAGCCTCAAGCCTTCAGTGACTTGTGTTAGTTCTTGGTTTTGATTTCCCTGGCCTTCAGTAGCCTGGGTTTCTCTTGCAACAGCTACAGGTGTGGCAATCGAAGTCTCTGGCGTATTCTGGATGTCTTCAGTGACCTCCTTATTGACTTCGACCATCACCCAGTTTTTAGCTTCAGTACCCTTCTCTCCTGTTAGGGCGTCGCTTTGATCAGTTTCCACCATGTTGACCTCTCCAATGCATGCAGGCTCGGAGTAGTTGGTGTCTGCGACGTCCAAGGGATCTTCGTCCACTTTCATCTTCACCTTATTAGCAAACTTTAGTCTTCCATCTTTGATCGCGTTTTGAATTAGGTCCCTGAAAAGAAAACATTGTGAGGTTTTGTGGCCTAGGAAACTATGATATTTGCAAAATCCTCTCTTCTTTCTCTGATCCAAAGGAGGTATTTTGACATTTGATGGCACAATTAGTTGGCCATCTTTGACAAGTAAGTCAAAAATCTCGTCACATTTAGTGACATCGAAGGTATAAATCTTGTCACTTTTCTCATTTTCAACAATGTCTTTCCCTTTTGTGGGAACTAACAATTTGCAGGAATAAGGCGGGGCCTGTTTTAATTCAGCGAGGTCGATTTCGACCTCTTCGAATTCGAATTCAGGATATTCTTCTGCTTCCTCAATCCCAACATAGGAAATCCTTTCTTTCTTGCTATTCTTAAAGACTCTGGCTTTTTCGGCCTTTAGTCTTTCGACCTGTCGAACCCTATCGGCTAACTGAGCCATATCCCTCAAATATTGAGTGTCTAGTTTCTTTCGAATAGAATAATCCAAGCCACCAGCGGCCATTTCGACTAACTCATGTTCAGGCACTACTGTGTAACATCTGGATTTCAAAAGCCTAAATCTATTCAGATAATCATCTATGGGTTCGGTGAACTTTCTCTTAACACTGGCCAATTCCTTCAAACTTATTTTCGACTGTCCCATGTAAAATTGTTCATCGAATAATCGAATAACCAGATGGTCTAGTTATTCCCATCGAAACCGGGTGGTCTAGTTAATGGAGTGGCGAAATGGGATTGTGTCCCTGATGGTGGAACGAATCCCCCAGGGTAACCAATGGTTCCAGTATTTCCTAAGATCGAACTATTAGTTGATATGCCACTTACTCCATTGGTGGCTATGTTACTGGTTGAAGATGCAACAGACTGTGCATTCGAAGGGATTACATTAGATGTTCCAATCGAAGTGGACGCATTAGTGCCTGTTGTATGTGGGCCATTTTGTTCCCCTTGTTGATTGTCAGAATTAGACATTTTGTCCAAACGTTTTCTTCTGGATGAAGGTTGGTTGCTGTTGGTTATTTTACCACTTCTCAGGTTCATAAAACAGCAAACTTCTTAGGTTCCAACGTTTTTATAATGGTTATGTCTCAACAATCTTTATTTCTAATATCCAATTATTGGTCCCACCGGGTGTGCCAATTTGTTTCCAGTGATTTCTGGTAAACAACCGCTAGTCTTCCAAACTATCGAATAATCTTTCTGACTGTTATTCAATTCCTCTGGTAACTCACAGGATCGACTAGATTGATCCTAGGATTCCTTGGACATTAAGGTTACTCTCACGATCGAACAGATATTCATGGTTGATATTTGAGTGTTGTATATGCGTTTGCCTTATTTCGATTTCTCTCTCAAAAAGTCTAAAGATGTAATCAAAATGTGCGTGTACGAAACTAAGTTGCATGAATAAATGTTAATTGTAAAGACATGTAAAATTGCATAAAAGTCAAGTAAATGGTTTCGAATTATAAAACAGTTAATGTAAAGGATTTCTGGAACGTAAAAGGTTTGAAATATGAAGAAAGCGTTTAATGCAATAAATCTGTAAATGACTTTAAGTAAAAATATGCGTTCGAAGGATAAGACTTGAAGGTAAAGGTATGGAAAATATGACAGTTTTCTGAGATGTAAAGTGCTTGAAATGTGAAGAAAGCATTAAAATGTAAAACTTTGAAGAAGAGATTTCGAAGTGAAAAGACTGTAAATGAGAAAACTTGTAAATGTTATTTGACAAAAAGATAAAGGAAAGTGCTGGAAATGGTAAAAGGTTTTCATTAAATCAGAAATACATGGTGCTATCATACGTACATTTCTCTTGCATTCGTTTCCCTTGCCATGTGGTAGTTTGAATGTTACTGAGTATTTAGTACAATAGATATGACACACGAAATCCTAATACTAAGACTTCTATTTATACTAATTCGACCATAACGGTCTTGCTATAGGATTATGCCACGTTCAGAACATGCAGAACAATGCCTCTTTCTTCTTTCCACGTGTCCCCAAATGCTCCAGCACATAACTTTCAAACTTCGAATGTCCCGCTTCCATTTGAATTTCAAATGCTTTGGTACTTCTCCGTTTCGAACGCACTTCCCAGACACAGCCTTGTTGTTATTTCGAGACTTCTTTAGATATGTTCCCATAATTGCCACTCGAAGCTCCAAGCTTTGACATGCTTATTCGAAACACTGCTTCTGCTACTTCGAAACATGACGCTTTACCTCATTTCGATCGAAACGTTTAATTCATTTGGCTTCTAATAACATTATCAAAATCTTCAGCCAACACGCGCGCATTTATTATTTTTGCAATATTATTGTAACTATCTACGGTATGTAATAGTTTAATCTAGGACTTTCTTTATTTATCGTTTTACAGGTTTTTTGGCTATGTAATTAATCCCCTCCCCGAAGCCTTGTAATAGAGTAGGTTTTATTTCTCGCATTTTAATTTCCGCAAATATTAACTGTTTAGATGTATGTTAATAGGATTATATGACAAGATTGCATGATAATTTAAAACGGCTAGAAAACCCTAATGTGCAAAGATAATATCTGAAATCAAATCACTCGCACATGCGCACTCCTAGGGTATACTCTCACTTCGGTTGCCTTCGGTAAACGGTCATTAAGTATAGGGTGTCTTAGTGGTTGCCCTCCTGTCTAAGCAAAGATCAAAAGTCCAATTTGGAAATGTTGCCTCGGAAACGTCGCCTCGGAAATGTTGCCTCGAATATGATCTTAAGACTTTAGGGTTATTACTAAGACGTCCTAACATTGCTTTAGTGATCGTACGTCCCTTTCGAATTGACCCTTACAATTCCAACGACGGTGCTACCTATTTCTCAATAGTGGGATAGCGCTGTCTAAAGGAAACGAGAATAGAAACAATATTTTTTCGAGTAGGTAGATGCTAGTAGGTACTTGCTCAAAATCAAACTTTTTCACACCAAACACTTTTTCAAAATAGTTTTCAAAACAATTTCGTAACACCCTTGAGGACAGAAACAAGGGTTAAAACGAAGTAAAATAAAACTTTTCAAAACAAACACACACAAGCAATTTAAAAGATGAGCAAGTACCTAAGAGCCCATGGAAAACCATGGATAGAAAGGGTGCTAACACCTTCCCTTTTCTATAATCTACCCCCCGTACTCATAATCTAGAAAAAGGATTTTTTTTTGTGCTTTTTTCCTTTCCGGTTGGATAAAATAAAAGTCGGTGGCGACTCTTGCTTACCGCGACATTTTGCGAACAAAAAACACAAAACGCAAAGCAGCATTTCCAAAACAGTCGGTTCTGCCACCGTATCACAGAACTGGCGACTCTGCTGGGGAGTAATAAGTGGGGTATACCTTAGGATCTAGGTCATTTAAAATTGCTTCTCTTGATTGCTTTGTTTGCTTTATTTTTGAGGGTTTTATTTAGGGTTACTATAGATCCTACACCCAGATCTGGGGAATACCTTTTAGGTAAGTAGAAATAAACTATGAGGGAACTGTACAACGTAGACTGATACGGTTGAAGAAGTAGCTACGTTGATATGGCATATTGGTTGGTACCGGTATCCCTTGTGGAGAAACGAGGAGAATACGGGGCCGCTACATGTGTTGTTAAACATCAACTGATCTTAGAACCTTTAATCGACCAACTTGGCAATTAGAAAGTAGTGAGATAGCTGGCCTCGGTATAAAGCTGAGAACTGGTTGATACTCGATGCTACACTCATTGAGAACATACTCTCGAGATAGTTTCAGCTGCAAGAAAAGATTGCGTGAGCTGAAACCATGACCGATGGAGGATGGTCAGTGATATTGATAACCTCTAGAACCCGGTTACTTTTGCTAGGACAGGTTGAAACCAACTGAACTTCAAGAGGGTAATACCTTTAACCCCATGCAAGCCTTAAACTTAAGGGCTTTTGTGTGACTTGTTTGCCTTTGCCATGCCTGTTATCTGCTATACATGTGTTTCTTTTATCATGACATCATGCATCATAACATGGCATTCATATTTCATTACACTAACCATTTCAAAGACCAGGGGAATTTATCTTTGTTCTGTTTTGCAGATTATGGCTTCCGTGCGCAGAAATACCATTCGAGTTAACTTTATGCAAATACCTGCTCAACTTAAAGAGTTAGCCTCAAGATTTTCTGAGACTTCTATGTTCATTAAGAGACATGGTCAGCTTCTTAGCCTGGTCACCTCAAAGTTTGATGAGCATATGATGAGTGTGCTTTTCCAGTTCTTCGATCATGTGCATCATTGCTTCACCTTTCCATATTACCAACTGGTTCCCACTTTGGAAGAGTTCTCTCACTTATTGGGCATATCCATCCTTGAACAGGTACCCTTAACAGGTATGGAAGAGACTCTTAGACCAGAAGACATTGCCTCAGCTCTGCATCTGAAACGGGTCGATGTAGTATCCAATTGGGAAACACGAAGCGGGGTCGAAGGTTTCCTAGCCAAATTTTTGATAGACCAGGCTCAGCTATTCTAGGATAGTTTGGATTTTCAGGCTTTCAAAGATTTCTTGGCTCTCCTTATCTATGGTTTGGTTCTCTTCCCGAATCCGGATTCCTTTGTAGATGTGAACGCGGTCAAGATTTTCCTTTCTCGCAATCCAGTGCCTACTCCACTAGGTGATATCTTGCATGCCCTCTACACTCGCACTGTGCGAAGAAGAGGGACTCTTATGTGTTGCATGTTGTTGCTGTCGAGGTGGTTTATTTCGCACCTCCCTAAGTCTGTGCTGAAGAACGAAGAAGGTTTGGGTTGGTCCTACAGAATAGTGTGGCTTGCCCATACAGACATTCTTTGGTGTTCCCGGGCTATGGAAGACACTACTGACATTGACCGTTGTGGGGGATACCCTAATGTCCCATTGCTTGGAATCAGAGGGGGTATAACCTACAATCCTTGTCTGGCTTTGCGACAATTTGGTCGTGCTTGGAGAGATGGTCCCCATGATCTAATTCTTGAGGATATTGCATTTGACTACAAAGAGGACGTTGACGAGCACCGCCGGAGGTTTATACGAGCTTAGGGCATGGTGAACAGATCTGACCCCCAAGAGTTAGAACCAAGGACTTCCCTTCCTATGCAGCCTTACCTCCAATGGGTCCAAGCACATGCCCAGAAGCTTGGGATGCCTTGTGAAGCCGTATTTCTAGTGATTTTAGAGCCCACTAATGAAGAAGGCATTCCTTACACAGTTCTTTATCCTTACATGCCCACTAATCCTGGGGCGTTGCAGAGGTCTTAGATTCAGCTGAAAGAGGAGAGGGATACTTACTGGGAAAAGTACCATGAGCAAGAAAGGAAGATTTTGAAGCTCACCAGGCAGCTCGAGGAAGAAAGAGTGATCAATGACTACGTCAGCACAAAGAGGAAGCGTCCATGGGACTTTTGATTTTTCTTTTCTAGTTTTAGATTTGTTTTCCATTTATTTCTTTGTAACGCCTTCAAGGCATTGTTGAACCTTTTACAAGTTAATCTAATAAAGTTTGTTTCTTTTTTGGTTTGCAAATTTAAATTTCCCAAAGTCTTTGAAATCATTACATGCGCATCCCATTATCATGCACACCATTACAGGTACAATTACAGGTTTCTCATCTCCTTCGCTGTTTATTTCAGCAAAAATATATTCTGATCAAGCCATCAAAGATCTTCAGGCACAGAACGCCCAATTCCAACAGATGTTCTTAAGTCTGGCCAAAGGGCAAGAGGATCTAAAAACTCTCATTCTGAAAGAGAAGAAGAAGAAGAAGAAGAAGAAGGTCATTCTTCTGAATATGGGCAAAAGGTATGGGGAAAGGTTGAAACAGCAAGATGATCTGACCTCTTCATCCAAGGAAGGGGAGAACCAAGAAGAAGAAAAGGGCCTCAGTCTTGCAATCTCTGATAATGATACTGATTTTGATGATGAGCAATATCCTCCTGCCGAGGATAGGTACAAGCAGCTAGAAGATCGTCTGAGTGCTATGGAAATCCAGAAGATACTTGGTTTAGATTTCGGAGAACTAGGACTGGTATCTGGAATAGTTATCCCTCAGAAGTTCAAGGCTCCAGTTTTTTCTAAGTATGATGGAGTGTCTTGCCCAAAACTCCATCTCAGCTCTTATGTTAGGAAAATTTAACCCCACACTGCTGATAGAAATTTGTGGGTACATTTATTTCAAGATAGTCTGTCAGGGACTCAGCTTGAATGGTTTTATCAGTTGGAAGGAGACAACGTCTGATACTGGGAAGACCTTGATGCTGCTTTTTACAGGAAGTATCAATATAACGCCGACCTTGCTCCCACTCGTACTCAGCTCCAGGGTATGTCTATGGGTGCTAGTGAAGGTTTTAAGGACTATGCTCAAAAGTGGAGAGACTTAGCTGGAAGAGTCCAACCCTCTTTGTCTGATAAGGAATTGGTTGACATGTTTCTAAGTACGCTATCTGGTACATTTTTCATCCATCTGATCGGTAGTTCGTCATCTGGGTTTACTGAGTTAATCTTGATTGGAGAGAGAATAGAAGTTGGTATCCGAAGTGGTAAGATACAGAAGGACACTTCATCAAGTGCAGTGAAGAAGCCTTTCACCGGTAAGAAAGAAGCTAGTGCAGTCTACGGCCTGAGGGGCCAAAGCAGACCTGAACACCGTCAAGCAGTAAATGCGGTAGTGATATCAAGACCCACAGTTGCTCCACAATGCAACAATCAACAAAGGGTGGAAAGATCACAAAGGCAGTTCACTTGGCTCAATATGACCCTGACTCAAATTCTACCACAATTATTGAAGACCAATCTGGTAACTCTGAGGGAAGCCCCAAAGAACCCCAACACCACTTCCCCCCACTATAACCTGAATGCCCGCTGCGCCTATCACTTTGAAAGTCCAGGTCATGATACAAAAAAATGTTGGGCCTTGAAAAACAAAGTGCAATACTTGATCAAAGCCAAAGAGATTGAGTTTGACGCTCCGGAGAAGCCCAACGTCATAACTGCTCCTATGCCCAAACATGGTCATGGAGTAAATGCTGTAGGCAATGATTTATTTGTGACCTCTGTGGAAGAAATTTATACTCCTTTGATGATAGTTAAGAAGAATTTTTTTTTTGCCGATTTATTTTCGGGTTGTGGTGAAGGTTGCCACACGTGCTCAATTCTGCCTGCTGGTTGCCACTTATTGAAATCAGGTGTTCAGCGCCTGATGGATAATAAAGAGATCTTGTTCGAAAAAACTATGATTCTGTTGGTTCCAATTGAAGATGTTGCCATTATAACCATTTCCTCCAATCCTTCCAAGGTTTCCTCGAGAAAGCCTGTTAGGATTACACCCGTCCCAAGAATTTCTTCGTTAATAATTACTGTCCCTGGTCCTATCCCATACACTTCGGATAAGGTTGTCCCTTGGCATTATGGGGCTGATGTGTATTACCATGAAGTTAAACAATACTTAAAAAGTGAGGAAGCGGATGTTAATGTCAGCAATATTGTCGGGGCGAGCAAGATCAACAGAAGTGGAAGACTCTTTTCTCCCGAGATTTCCCCTCCGACTGTCCACAAACCTATTGTCATTCCATCTGCTAGTACATCAGCTACTATCCTAGTTCCTATTCCAATTATCACCCTTGTCGCCGAGCCATCTGGGACTCGGAGCAAAGAAATCATAGGTGAACCTTCCCGGACGGAGGCACCTAAGAAGATCATTGTAGAAATCTCGAAAGAAGAGATAGAAGAAATTTTGAAGATTATCAAGAAGAGCGACTATAACATAGTCGAGAAGCTAGGGCATACCCCATCAAAAATTTCCATGTTGTCCTTATTATTATGTTCTGAAGCCCATGCAAAGGCTTTAATTGCATTCCTCAAGACTTCGCATGTGCCGCAGGAAACATCAGCCGACCAATTTAAAGATTGCGTAGCTAGCCTGACTGCCGACAATGGGTTGGGTTTCTCAGATGCAGATCGGACTGTTAAAGGAAGGAATCATACTGACGCTCTGCACGTCTCGATCGAGTGCATGGGAACTATTATGGCCCATGTACTGGTGGATACCGGGTCCTCATTGAATGTTTTGCCAAAGAAAGAATTAGACCATCTGGACTGTGAAGGTTTGATTCTAAAGCCGAGCAATATTGTGGTCAGGGCTTTCCACGGGTCAAAAAGGATGGTGCACGGGGAGGTGGACATCCCTGTTAAAGTTGGCTCTCAGACTTTTGCATCCACCTTTTATATGATGGATATCCGACCATCGTATTCTTGCTTGCGGGTCGCCCTTGGATTCATAAGGCTGGGGCAGTGACTTCCACGCTGTTTACCTGGGGATTTGGTAAACAACCGCTGATCCTCCAAATGGTTACTTATTTGGTTACTCGCAGGATCGATCAGATTGATCCTATGGACATAGGTTGATTTTGAAGTTTAATTAATGTGGATAAGGCTTTAAGTAAATTGTTTAAAGTAAATTGCATAAAGGAAAAGGCTTGGTAAAATAAACGAGGCTTGAATGTAAAGGTTCGACAGGAATCTTAAAGGGAAAAAGCATGTAAAATACTGGAAAAGTAAATGACTTGAATTAATAAATTGGTGTTTCACACATACATTTCTCAACAATTCGTTCGCTCACACTGGGTACTTGAATCTAAATGAGTGACTATGTATCTATTGTGAACACACGCGAGAAACCACACGTCTACTCCTATTTATACAAAAACATTCCAAGTAACCGTCGGGCAGTTACACTGCTTCGAGATCAAGCCACTTGTCACGTTCTCCATGCTCGACGCTCCAGATCCTTGCACGTTCGCACGTAGTAACTGCTGGAAACCGTTTTCCCTCCAAAGCTTTGAATTTCAAACTGCTCCACTCTGGACCATCGAACACGTTCGTCAAGAGACGTCTTCGACGAAAACTCCTTCGACGTCGAAGGCAATCAGCCTTCTTCCTTGGAAGAAATCTTCTAAGGATTCGGCCATCTTTCGACGGGCACTTCGACAGGCTTAGCCAGTCGAAAGCATCTTTCAGCTTTTAATGGCTGTCATCAATTGAAACAAAGGTGTCGAATTTAGGAGCCAACAAATTGCCCCCCAAGAATGCCTTATTTCGACTCTTGAAAGAAAAAGGCATTCTTTGAAAACGCCATTCGACACCTGTTTGTCCACGCTGAGTCACAAGTTAACTTGTGCACTTTTTGTTGCTTTTTACCAACTATTGGCAATCCCAAGAAACCATCATTGATTTGATCCTAGGACGTCAATGTCAGTACGGCGTGCAGAACCAAAACATCACTTCATAATTTGTCATTATGACAAATTCAAAAAACGAGGACGCACGCTGCGTCTCTCTGTTTCTGCAGAAACGGCCAAAACAACAGGATGCTGCCACGCGTCCCACTACTCCCTGCAGCATTAAATGACATTTAATGCCCTCGTTATTGGGAATTTCTCCCACTACTATAAATAGTAGTGAATATCCCATTGTGGGACTTTTCACGCAAACAATCTCTCAAACTCCCTTGCTTTCTTGCAAACTTGTTTCTCTTTGCAGAAAAACTCTTCCTTTTCCAACTTCATCTTCATCCTCAACAATGGCTTCTGCTTCAACTGCCCCCAAGACTAACGCACCAACTGAACAACTTGCTAAGCCCAAGGTTTTTGTAACCGCTCCGGTAGTGAACGCTACAGGGAAACGAAGGGTCCCTGAACCATCTGATATCTCCGTTCGCGACGCTTACTCGCGTCACTTGATGATTCCGGTTGGATACTCCAACCAAATCTTCGCAATGGCTGGACCCATGAACCCCAGCATCTCTGAAGCTCTGAAGATCAAGAGCTACTTTCCCATTGTCGAGAAACTCAAGCCAGTAGCTTGTGCTAAGAAGGATCCAGAAGACAACGAAGACCCCACACACGAGAAGATCGACCTTCGTTTCTTCAACAGAAGTGTTAGAGTTTTTAGGTCTTGCCCTAATCTCACCCAGGACTATGTTGCTTGGCTAACAAAGCTGGAAAAACATCAAACTCCAGTCTGGAAGGAGATGGGCATCTTTGACCTAATAATGCTGTCGAAGACAGGTTTAAACTACTCCCCAGAGATGCTTATAGCTTCGATGCTGTTCTGGGATAACTCTCACTTCACCTTTCACCTTCCATGTGGGATGTTAACTCCCACACTCTTCGACGTAGCAGCCATCACTGGACTTCGACCAACCGGAGATTACTTCGACCCGGAAGAGATGTCGGAGGACCAAATTGGCTTTTCTGAGACGAAGCCAACATTCACCACCTTTATCAACCACTTTCATGACAAGTCGACAGACACAGTGTCCGACGTTGAACACATAGCGTTTCTAGCCTTATGGCTAACTCGCTTCGTGTTCTGTTCGAAGTCCCTGCAAGTGACCAAAAAGATGGTCACTCTGGCCACCCAACTGCATCACCGTCAGAACATCTGTCTGGCAGAACTAATTCTGGCCAGTCTTTATGACTCCATCAGCAATGGGGTTACTCTTTTGAAGCATATCGAAGATAGGAACAGTCTGCTACTCGCTGGGCCTTTCTGGTTACTTCAACTGTGGCTTAACGCCACTTTCGAGTCTTTCTTACCCAAGAAGACTCAGATAAATGAACAAGCCCCAGCGATAGCTAATAGACGTATCGAAGGGATTAGGCTGGCTCTACTGACACCTGTGGAAGATGGGCTAGAGTTCCAACAAACCTTCACTAACTTCGTGCTGATGTTCGCTCGAAGGAAGGAATTTGTTTCGACTATGGCTCCATTCGCTCAGCGAAAGGTGGGGCCAGCTTGGTTCACAAGGCCACATCCCAAGGAGTCGAGTGGTCCCAATGTTGATGAGCACACCATACTGTGGGAGGCATTCCTTACTCCAAGGATTATGCCTCTTCGATTTAAAAGTTCTAAGACTCATCTGAGTCTGCTGGCCTATCAACCAAACCTGGTATCTCGCCAGTTTGGTATCATCCAAACCTTGCCTTCTCCCATTTTTCCAAGAGAGAAGTCAATGTTGTACTTCTGCAACGATTATACAGAAGAAGCTGCTACCAGGCATATTGGGAGATATGCTGGTCGAACCATCCTCTCGCTGTTCAACTACCAGCTTAACTTCCTTTGTTCGCCATCTTTTGAAGAATGGTGGAGAAGCTATTACGCTGAGTACTTCTTCGACGAGAAGGACTTCACAGCAGAGTTGCAGAAGTCTTTTGTCCTCGTATTTGACAAAGTAAAGAAATGTAAGTTCATACTCTCACATTACTTTTTATCTTTCTCTTCGACTGTTAGCTTGTTAACTTTCCTTTTCGCTTCCAGTTGTTCGAAAACCCTTGGTCAAGAAGGCTACAGGAGGCCCACAAGGAGGGGTCCCTTCGACAAAACCTCCACCGCCGGCGAAGACTATAGCGCCGGCAAAGACAACAGGCAACCAACAGGGGGAAGGCTCTTCGAGGAGGCCTCCTGCATCGGTAACCAGATTTTCTTTATTTTCATTCTGGCTTTCGGTTTTTTATTTTCGACGTAATTATTCAATCGAATTCCTATTGGTTTTATAGGCCCCTTCGCCCAAGAAAAGGGCAGCATTTGTGATCGAATCGGGGAGTGATGAAGAAAGTGATTCTCCTCCTTCCCCCTTAAAGAGGCGAAAGTTAACAAAGGACGCTTCTGTTCCTACTCCAGCTCCTGAAGGTCGAACCGTCAGAATAAAAGTTGGTGTGAGGAAGCCTAGGCCACCTGCAGTGGTCATCGAAGAACCAACTGAGGAGGAACTGAACGCTCTAGTCACCCAGCCTGTCGAAAGTGATAATTCCAGCCCTGGGGCTGAAGCCAATCCACAGGTAATCTATTGGACCCTTCTTATAACTTAGGCATAAATACCAGTATTTGATTATATCTCTTTCGACATATGAAGATTTGTCCTCTTCCTCTTTTTCAGGAAACTACTGGAAGTTCCCCACCAAGGACTTCAGAAACTCTGGAATCTGCTGACCTCAGCAGGCCTCAGGTGCAAGATTTGGGCAATGACGAAGCCCACACTGAGCATGAGGCCAATGCTGAAACAGTGGAGAAGACAACTGAAGAACCTATGGCGGAGGAAACACAGCCAGAAAAGGTTCCTGTGGTGGTCTTGTCGTCAGAAGAGAATCCTGAAGGAAGAGACCAAGGCAATGGCGAAGAGAATCAAGATGCTGTTGTCGAAGAACATGAAGGTGGTACTGGCGAAGAACACCAGGATGACGCTAGCGAAGAACCACAGAATGACGCTGGCGAAAGACCCCAAGGTGAAGTTAACGGAGAACCACGAGTCGACGCTAGTACCGCCTCAGTTCAAGTCGAAGAACAACCAAACGAGGCACTCAGCATTCAACAGCCTCCAGTCCAAGATAATGCTATGGCAAGGGTCACCTCCTCAAAGCATAGGTCGAAAGAAGACTTGGAAATCTTGAAACGAACTGACCCTATCAGCTACCTCAATGCAATCGTCGAGAGTAAGAGTTCTTCTGACACTAGTCAAGAAATTCCTACTCTGTCAGGGAAATCTACTGAGACTTCTCCTCTTGATGATGCGTTGGCGAAGGTCAAGGCCCAGTTCTTCAAGAGAGATTTAATGAAGGCTTTAGAGGGAGACCCCACTGCTCCATCTTGCTTAAAAGAGGTTTTGAATGCTGTTGATTTCGATGCTGTAGCCCCAGAAATCTCAGACTTAATCATGGAATTACATTCTATGATTGGCCAAGTCTCAGCGGATTACCGGCGCCAACGAACTTTCAACAGTCAGCTCGAAACGTTGCATGGCAAGAGCCTATCTGCGTGGACTGCTGTCTCAAGTTCGACTTCTCGAATTGCCGAGTTGTCGAAACAAAAAGCGTCTGCACAGGAAAGGTTCGATGCTATTGAGCGAGAGAATGTCTCCTTCCGAGCACAAATTGCAGAGATAGAGGCGAAGATAAACGCCAACACTGTGCTCCAGGAGGAAATTCTTTCGACCATCCCAGACGCTGAGAGCCAGACTGAGGTCAAGCAAGGCCTGGAGTTCGCTGAGAGGGCCCAAAGCCTCGACGCTCAAATTGCCAAACTGGAGCAAGAAAAATCTTGGTGCAAGAAGAGGTTGGATTTGCAGCATGCCAAGTATCTTCGACTTAAGAATTCTCTTTCTTTTTGATTCTCTTTTGTAATCATCTTCTGTAATCACTTTCGACAACAATTGCCATTTTGGCAGAAATTAATAAACATTTCCATTTTGGCATTTCTATGGTTAATTCAGTTTATTATTTTATTTTTATCTCTTGAAGTATAGGCTTGTATTTTTTCAAATATTTACCATTTACTCTCAAGAGTCTTTTATCACCACTTATCTCTTCGACTTCATAGGCTCCACCAGAAAAAGTTTGGATAACTCTGAAGGGTCCTTCCCATTTGGGTGACCATTTCCCCATGCTTCGATCCCGTCGATCCATGGGAAGAATTACCTTCCAAACTAAATCTTCAGGCAAAAATGCCTTAGGTTTTACCTTTCTATTATAAGAGTCTTCGACTCTTTTCTTCTGAAGCCTGAGCAAGTCGAGAGCATGTAATCTCTCTTCGTCTAAATCCACCAATTCATCTAACATCATGTTCCAATAAACCTCAGAAGGAATATCATAATGCCTCTGAACTCTTGCAGATTGAAGACAAATTTCTGCTGGCAATACTGCATCATGGCCAAAAGTTAGCCTATATGGTGTTGTACCAGTGGCTTCTTTTGGGGACGTTCGACAAGCCCATAAAATCTGGTCTAACGTCTTATGCCAATTCTTTGGTTTCTTCCCAACATGCTTCTTTATCAAGCCAATTACCACTTTGTTAGCTGCTTCGACTTGACCATTCGCCTGTGCATAGTAAGGCGTGGATGTTAAGAGTTTGAAACCTGTTTCCTGAGCAAATTCCTGCATCTTTCGACCAGTGAAAACTGAACCTTGATCAGTTGTTATTGTCTCAGGGATTCCATACCTAAATATAATGTTCTTTTGAATAAATTCAATGACATTTTCTTGGTCTACATTGACTAAAGGGACAGCTTCGATCCACTTAGTAAAATAATCAATGCCTACCAATATGTATTTCTGACTCTTTGATGATGCTGGTCGAATCTCTCCAATAAGATCCAACGCCCATCCTCGAAAGGGCCAAGGCTTCACTATCGAGTGAAGTTCGCTTGCTGGTACGTGCTGGATGCCTGTATGAACTTGACACTCTTGGCAACCTTTGGCGAACTCAACACAATCTTTCAGCATAGTGGGCCAATATAGTCCTTGTCGAAACAACAACCATTTCATCTTATGGCCTGCTTGGTGAGCCCCACATGCCCCAGCATGCGTAGTCGAAAGGGCTATGTATGCTTCAGTTTCACTTAAACATTTCAGCAACACCCCTTCAGGCGTCTTCTTGAATAACTCATTACCCATGAGTACAAAACTTAACGCCCTGTATTTTGTTTTTCGTTCTGTCGGAGCTCCTGGATTTTGAAGATAGTCCACAATGGGTTTCCTCCAATCCTGGTCTGACAAATTGTCAATGAACGAAATCTCGAAGTTTGAGTGATCAGCGTATCCTAACCTTGTTGATTCCAAGTCTGTTGGTGATAGACAAGTCGCTCTTATCTTCTCTCGAACTTCGATTGCTCTTTGTAATCTCGTTTTTGAAATTTTATACCCAGATGCAATCTGTGCCAAGTCATTGGCTATTTGATTTTCGACTCTGGGTATGTGTCGAATATTGACACTTTCAAATTGTTTCAATAAACGATTTGCAATCACAAAGTACATAATGAGATTTTCTCTTATGCATTTATACTCCTTTGTGACTTGCTTGATGACTAACTCTGAGTCTCCCATTATTTCGACTCGAGTTGCCCCCAATTCCAACAATATTTCAAGGCCAGTAATTAGAGCTTCATACTCAGCCTCATTGTTCGAACAAGAACCTTCGATTTGGTACTTGAATGTTGTTGGAATTTTATCTGGAGAAATAAGTAAGACTCCTACTCCTGTTCCATTTTTATGGCTGGAACCATCGAAGTAGAATTTCCAAGGTTCTATCTCCACATAATTAATATTCTCGACTTGAATAGAGTGGTCGACTATGAAGTCTGCAACCACTTGTCCTTTTACTGCCTTAAGAGGCATAAAGGTCAAGGAGTATTCAGTCAATGCTAATGCCCACTTGCCAATTCGACTATGCAAGATAGGTTTCGACAACATATATTTGAAAACATCAAAATGAGACGAAACATAAACATCAACTGGTTTTATATATTGTTTGAGCTTTGTACAAGAAAAATACAGACATAGACACAATTTTTCAACTTCGCTATATCTAGTTTCTGCATCATTCAAAACTCGACTGAGATAATAAATGGGTCTTTCGACTCCATTCTCATCCTCTTGGGCTAACATACTTCCCAGAGTTTTGTCAGATGCAGCTATGTACAATCTCATACTCCTATTGCTACAAGGAGGCACCAAAATAGGTGGCTTAGTGAGGTACCCTTTGATTTTGTCGAAGGCTTCTTGTTGCTCTTGCCCCCATTCGAACCCCTCCTTATTCAGTCGAAGCAAGGGTGAAAAGGCCTGAGCTTTCCCACTTAGGTTAGATATAAACCTTCTCAAGAAATTTATCTTGCCTAAGAGAGATTGCAATTCCTTCTTATTCGATGGCGCTTTCGCTTCCAAAATTGCCTTCGTCTTGTTCTGATTGATTTCGATCCCTTTCTTGTGGACAACGAAGCCCAAGAAATCTCCAGCTTTTACACAGAACGCACACTTCAAAGGGTTCATCTTCAGACCATGTTCTCTCATTCTTTCGAATGATTGTCGAAGGTGGTCAATGTGACTCTTCCTGGAAACAGATTTTATAACAATATCATCAATATAAACTTGCATAAACGTGTTAATAAAATCATGGAAGATAGTATTCATTGCTCGCTGGTACGTTGCCCCAGCGTTCTTTAGGCCAAAAGGCATCACTACCCATTCGTAAGTGCCTAAGGCCCCAGGACATCGAAAAGCTGTTTTCGACACATCCTCTTCAGCAATGAAAATTTGATTATATCCTGAATAACCATCGAGCATACTCAGGTATTCGTAGCCAGCGGCAGAATCGACTAGCATTTCCGCCACAGGCATTGGATATTCATCTTTGGGGGTGGCAGCATTCAGATCTCTGAAATCTATGCATACCCTTAATGTGCCATTTTTCTTAATTACTGGCACAATATTTGCAATCCATTCGACATACCTTGTAACACGGATGAATTTGCATTTCAGAAGTCTTTCGACCTCCGTTTTGATCTTCGACAAGATTTCTGGAGCGAAGCGTCTTGGATTTTGCTTGATTGGCTTCTTTCCAGGTTTGATTGGCAACTGAAGTTCTACCAATCCTCTGTCGAGACCAGGCATTTCGTCATAATCCCATGCAAAACAGTCTTTAAACTCTTTCAGCAATTGGATTACTTCTAACCTAAGTTCTGGATCAATTTTGGCGCTGATGTAGGTTGGCCTATTCTCTGATCCTTCGCCTAAGTTGATTTCTTCTAAAGGGTCTTGTGCTAACATCTTAATGTTGTTCGCCAAGGGATCCTTTTCGAAGCCCAGAGGCTCATCGTCATAGATCGCGTCGAGCCTCTGTTCCTGCATTCCTTCTGTCGAGATATCAGGAGGTTCTGGGTCAAAATCTTTTCCAGGACCTATATCTGGTGGCTCTGGGTCGAAATCTTTTCCAGGACCTATATCTGGTGGCTCTGGGTCGAAATCTTTTCCAGGACCTGCAGAAGGTAGTGCTTGGTCATTGGCGGCCTTGGTGGCCATGTATTTTACTTCGGCTTCGAGAGCCGTTATCATCTTGGTTTCAGCCACATAGGCCGAAATTCGCTTCAGAGATTGTGACTCAGTCATTATCACTGAATTCACTTCCCCAACCAGTTGGTTGGATACCAGTTAGCCCGCTGAATTCTATGTGTGACACGTCCTCTCTGTCCCATTGGAAACCATGCTCAGGATGCAGGTATAGGGAACAAAAGGTGTTTGGCGCTGGCGCCATGTCGAAATCAGGAGCTGGACATGGCCCTATGTGAGCCAAGTTTTTGTCGAAATCTGTTACACCCAAGTGGTTTACTTCGCCAAGGTAGTAACTCTGATCAGCCTCTATGTTTTCGACCAACCCATCTGGGCGCCATAGAAGCAGTCTTTGATGCATCGATGAAGGCACAGCACCTACACCATGTATCCACTCACGACCTAACAAAAGGTTGTAGTTAGGTTTGGCTGAAATGACCATGAACATTGTTGGTCGAAGGATCGACCCAACTTTTATGTCGAGCTGGATCACTCCCATGGTGGTCCCAATGCCTCCCTCATAGTTGGACAGGACCATATTGTGAGGTTTTATTTCTTCATCCCTTTTGCCAATCTTTATTAGCACAGAATGAGGGATAATATTGATAGTGGCCCCACAGTCGACCAATATCTTGTTCACAGTGGTCTCTTCGAGCTTAGCCCTTATGAACAAAGGTTTGAGGTGATTCTTCATCGCCTCTGTGGGTGGCTCGAAGAAGCCATTTTGTTCTTCTGTAGTGCCATTGTCCATGACAAAATAGCACACTGGCCTGTGTCTGGCCATTTCTTGTTCCATCTCCCAGTCACTGGTTTCGACTTCTACTTGTCGATTGAATTCCCTAGGCAGCATTGAAACAACGTTCACCATTATGTCCAGGGTATCGTCGGACTCAGCATCATCTTCGTCTTCGACTTCGCTCTGGTTAGGCCAAACTAGCCTGTTGGTAACTGGTTCTCTCTCAAGAGGCTTTCTTTGTTTCCTTTGAGGCACATTCGAACTAGTTTCAGCCTTAGGTTCGTTGGCGGCCTCTCTTTCAGCTTTTCGCCTTCTTTGATACCTCCTCCATTGGGATCTCGACATAGGATTTTTTCCCTTGTAGTTGCTGGACACTTGAGCAACCTTGGGTGCAGCAACTTGAGGATCTTTTTTCTGGATTAAAGAGGAACCTCTTGGCACTTCGAAAGAATGCCATTTGTCTTCACTTGGCCTTTTCCGGCCAGATGTTTTGTACCAAGTGTCTACTGGTACATTTGTTGGAGGCCTAAAAGTCGAGGGCCTCTTGTCTTGATTAGAACCCCTTCTGGGATCATGTCGAAGGTCAGAATTCTCCCTTCTCTTGTTCGCTGCTCTCACTCCTTGGATGTGCTCAGCAGCTTTTTTATCAAAGATAGAACTACATCTTGGACATAGCATGACCTCTGATTTCTTCTTCTGGCATCTTTGTAAAAAATCTGCCAAGTTTTCGTTTTCCTTAGGGAAAGCCGTTTTATTTGCCTGCTCTTGCCTTATGGCTTCTTCTGAAGCTTTAGGGTCAGAAAGTTCAACCATGTTGATGTTCATGGTATCCTTAGTAGCAAGAGTTAGTTGTTTCATTTGTGTCTCCAGTTTCTCCGTCTGGCCTTGAACAGTGGCCAAGTGGGAACTGGGCCTTGGTCCAGTTGTTTGTACTTCAGCAGTCTTCGACTTTGGATCTTCGACCGCTTTCTGGACAGCCTCAATTGTCTTCCTGGATAAGTTTCCAGAAAAACTGCCAAAAATTGGCATGTTGATGTGGTCCTTAGAGACTTCGACCATGTTAATGCCTGGCTTCTTCGACTGGATCTTGGTAGCCTCTATCATGTTCACCTCAGAGGGTTCTGCATAGTGGGCTTCAGCCTTCATTGGATTGGAGTCGACAGCCATGGGGGATTTGTCAGCAAACTTTAATCTCCCTTCCTCAATAGCGTCTTGTACAAGATTCCTGAAAAGAAAACATTGAGAAGTTTTATGGCCCAGAAAATTATGATATTTGCAAAAACCTCTCTTCTTTCTTTGATCAAGAGGAGGCACTTTTACCCCAGGGGGTACTATCATTTGGCCATCTTTAACTAGCAAGTCGAATATTTCATCACATTTTGTGATGTCAAAACTATAAGTCTTTTTTGGGAACCTATCATTGGTCTTGTCTGGACCAATGGGATTTTTCCCATTTGAGGGGACTAACTGTTTACAAGAGTATGGAGGCCCTTGTTTCAGTTCTGCTAAATCGACTTCTCCTTCCTCGACAGCTAAAGTATCGTCGAAGGATTCTAGCTCTTCGTCATCCATCTCAACGTAAGCTATTCTCTCTCTCTTGTGAGTTTTTGTTGCCTTAGCTTTTTCAGCTTTAAGGCGTTCGACTTGTCGAACTCTATCGGCCAGTTGGGCCATGTCTCTTAGGTACTGGGTATCTAGCTTCTTCCTAATGGAATAGTCTAAACCGCCTGCGGCCATTTCGACCAGCTCATGTTCTGGCACTTGTGTAAAACATCTCGCCTTAAGCAACCTAAACCTATTCAGATATTCGTCTATAGGTTCAGTGAAACGTCTCTTCACACTCGCCAGTTCTTTCAGGCTTATCTTGGTTTGCCCCATATAGAATTGTTCATGGAACAATCTTTCCAATTGGGTCCAATGGTGGATCGAATTGGGGGGGAGAGTTGTAAACCAAGTAAAAGCGTTCTTGTTTAAGGAACTTGGGAAGTATTTGATTCTTAGGTTTTCATTATTCGAAATGTCTCCTGCTTCGATCAAATACCTAGCCACATGCTCGACAGTAGACTCTGTCGTGTCCCCAGAGAACTTAGTAAATTTGGGGACTTTGGTTCTAGGGGGTAAGTCAGTTTGTAACACATATTCTGACAATGGAGATGTAAAGTTGGGCCTTCGAAAGCCCATGTTCATTCCATTCTGAGTCATGATCCTTTCGATCATGGTTGCCAGATTGTTTTCCAACCCCATGTTTTGGTATTGGACATGCTGAACCACTTCGTCAGCATTTTGGTTTCTGTTAACTAACCTAACCTCTGGGGCTATTACCCTAGGTTCTTCGACAGGTTGTTCTACAGGCTGTTGGGCCTGATTAATGGTGGTTTCTTCCTCTACAAATATCCCCTGACTTCCTCTTATTTGCGCCCTTTGGGGCTGTCGAATAGGTGGGGGTACTCCAAAGAAGTCAGCCAAACGCGTCATTTGCGCTGTAACTTGCTGATTCGACTGAGTAGTATTTTGTATTAGAGGATTTAGCACTGTACTCAAAGTTTGTGCCAACATTTGCACCATATCATGGTTGCTTTCGTCCATCTGTTGCCTCAAGACTGCTGTCGAGGCATTTGTAAGGCCATGGGCTACTTGGGACGTTCCTCCTAAGAGTTGGGTCCTATTTCTATTCGCCATGCCTACTCCAGAGCCTTGGAGTGGCGAAGTGGCACTCACGAAAGGGTCTGAATAAGTGGACGCAGCATTCGTCAGGCTTGCCAATTCAGAAGTTGGCATACCATAGAATGGAATAAATCCTGGGGGAACCACTGGCCTTGGGCCAGTATTTCCCCTTGGAGGGGGAGTTCCCAAAGTCATTCTGGGGCCTGTTAACGAAGTTATTGGCCCCGTGGTTGTGACTGACACTGCTGGCCTCGAACCAACATTCGTCGCTTCACTAACGGTCATATTAACCGTTGCTCCCACACTCGTTTGTGGGATTTCATTGTTGTTTGGCGGATTCGCCATCTCTTCCCTTCTTCTGGCAGTATTATTATCGTTGGTGTATATTCTACCACTCCTCAATAACATACAACTCGAAAAGATGAGATTTTTCAACAATCAACACACAGTCCCACCGGGTGTGCCAATTTGTTTACCTGGGGATTTGGTAAACAACCGCTGATCCTCCAAATGGTTACTTATTTGGTTACTCGCAGGATCGATCAGATTGATCCTATGGACATAGGTTGATTTTGAAGTTTAATTAATGTGGATAAGGCTTTAAGTAAATTGTTTAAAGTAAATTGCATAAAGGAAAAGGCTTGGTAAAATAAACGAGGCTTGAATGTAAAGGTTCGACAGGAATCTTAAAGGGAAAAAGCATGTAAAATACTGGAAAAGTAAATGACTTGAATTAATAAATTGGTGTTTCACACATACATTTCTCAACAATTCGTTCGCTCACACTGGGTACTTGAATCTAAATGAGTGACTATGTATCTATTGTGAACACACGCGAGAAACCACACGTCTACTCCTATTTATACAAAAACATTCCAAGTAACCGTCGGGCAGTTACACTGCTTCGAGATCAAGCCACTTGTCACGTTCTCCATGCTCGACGCTCCAGATCCTTGCACGTTCGCACGTAGTAACTGCTGGAAACCGTTTTCCCTCCAAAGCTTTGAATTTCAAACTGCTCCACTCTGGACCATCGAACACGTTCGTCAAGAGACGTCTTCGACGAAAACTCCTTCGACGTCGAAGGCAATCAGCCTTCTTCCTTGGAAGAAATCTTCTAAGGATTCGGCCATCTTTCGACGGGCACTTCGACAGGCTTAGCCAGTCGAAAGCATCTTTCAGCTTTTAATGGCTGTCATCAATTGAAACAAAGGTGTCGAATTTAGGAGCCAACACACGCTCCATCAAATGTTGAAATATCCGGTGAAGGGGAAGATTGTCACGGTACAGTGTGAAGAGGAGTATATGGTGAGTCATCTCAATTCCTTTCGCTACGTAGATATGGATGGGGAATTCATCGAAACCCCTTGTCATAACTTTGAAGAGGTCCCTCAGACCTTGGCGTCAACTGAAGTTGCTACCGACAAACCTCCGATGAAGATGGCTTCTCTCAAGGATGCCAGGGCTGTAATTGAAGAAGATTGGTGTACGAATTGGGGTTAGCTCCCTGTGATCGGTGGATTTAGAACTGACTATTTAAAGATGGTTCGTGAAATGTCGCGGAAGCAAGAGTCGTCACCGTCTTTTATTTTCTCTAACATGGACAGGACAAAAGCACAGCAAAATTCCTTATGAGATATTCTCTCGGTTCGGGAGGTAGATTTATAGAAAGGGAAGGTGTTAGCACCCTTTCTATCCATGGTTATCCATGGGCTCTTAGATACTTGCTCATTGTGTTTTCAAAAGTGTTTGCTTTTCAAAGTGTGAGTGGGTTTGAAAAAGTTTCATTTAAAGATTTCAGAATGACTCTTGTATCAGTCCTCAAGAGTGTTTGAAAAATTGTTTTGAAAGCTTTTTGAGAGTGTCGGTGTGAAAAGATTTTTGATTTGTTTTTGAATAGAGCAAGTATCTACGAGTCATCTACCTACCCTAAGGAATTAGGCTGTGTAAATGTCCTTAAGGTAGTGCCATCCCACCATTGAGAGGTAGGTAGCACCACCGTTGGAGGTGTTCGGGTCAATTCGAGTGTAGGGACAGTGTGGTCACCGAAGCAACAGTAGGACACCTTAGAAGCTACCCTTATGTCCTTGATCCTTTTTTAATCCGAGGCAACCGTTTCGAGGCAACTATTTTGAGGCAACTGATTCGAGGCAACCGTTTCGAGGAAACTTGTTTCGAGGCAACTGGATCATGGACATAAGGACCGCTAAAACGTCCTATACTTGACGACCACGTTTCGAAGGCAACAGGTGAGGCGTACCCTAGAAGTGGTGTGTGTATTTGTGTGTTGTTTTCAGTTTACATTTATCTTTGAACATGCATCATTGTGAGCTACGGGTTGATTTTATTTGTCATACAAATCTTGTCATGCATAATTAACAGTTTAATAATTTGCGGGAAGTAAATTGCGGAAAATTAAATCTAAGCTATTACAAGGCGCGGGTCTATACATCGCCAAAATACAAAGACCCGTTTTTGATAAAAATGCGGAAAGTAAAAAAGGACCTAATTACTATTACAAGCCTTGAACAGTTACATAATATTCGAAAGAAAATAAATGCGCGAAAGGAAATTGAAATTGAATGTCCGAGGGTTTCGACCCTTTTGAAATTAAATTGAATTAAAAGCTAATTAATTATTTTATAAAAAAAAGGAATTGTTTTTATGTTTTTTTGTATTTATGAAAATAAAGAAAATTGAAAATCAAGAGAAACCCTATTTCTAAGTTATTTTTAACTATTAATGAAAAATATACAAGTTAACCTAATTTATACTAATTAATTAAATTACATGTTTATTTAAAAAAATATTTAGTAATTAATAATAATAATAATAATAATAATAATGAGAGAAAATTATTTATTAAGAAAAGGATGGAAAATGTTAAAAAACCTAATTCTGCCTATTTTAATTTATTAAGAAAAATACTAAAATTGAAAGCCTAATTTACTAAATTAATGGTTAGAGTTTATTTACAAAAAATATTTTAATGGTGAAATAATAATATATTGCATTTTTTTGATTTTTCTGTTTTTATTATGAAAAGAAAATTATTTTAAGTGAATTAAATAAAAATAATTAAAAGAATTAGAAAAGAGTTAGAATTGAAAAGAAAATAAAATTGAAGAAATATAATACAAACATTGGGGGGTGTCTGGCCCATTTTGGAGGTTTTTTGGAAGCAATTTTGGCCCATCAAGACAAGGCCTATTTGACGTTCCAGCTTGTGTGTAGGATGGTTGACTGAGTGTACCATGGACCTCATCCTGCAGCCTTCAGATTGTACCTTGAAGCCACTTGGCAAGCTAGCATATGAGTGTGTATGGTAGGCCATGGAATGAGCGCTGCATGGAATCATAGTATAACAAAATTCATGAATTAAATGGGGGGGACCTGGGAATCGAACCCAGGTCCCAATACCTGCAAGACAACTCACCCACTAACTGAGCTAATGGGCGCATTTGTAATGTTAATGGAACATAAATAATATAAAAGAAACAAAAGTTAATGATATCAAACAAGAAAAAACGCGCCAGATTTTGAATTGCCCAACCACATAGTGACACGCCAGGCTTCTTCTTCGTTGTTCCTGAAAATACAAAACAAGTAGCGGGGGTTTTAAACCCCCACTAAATGAAAACTGCAAAATAGCGATTAGAACATGGACAAATATAAAAAGGGCGCGAGGTATTGGTTTGCTTCGTCTTGATACCACGAATTCAATGGCATAGGTTTTAAGGGCCAATTTTTCCATATGTGAGAACCCCTAATTTGGAGCTTCTGAAACCCTAGGTTTCATCCATGGTGAATTTTGTTTCAAGCATTTTTAGGACAATTAAACTATGCCAAAAGTTTCAGAAGATCATTAGTAGCAAGAATCAACAATTAAAACATATGAATAATGCATGGAAATCAAAAATCGATTATGGACATATTCATGAAAAACGCAATGTTGTTCTACCAATTCTTGGAGTATGGAGACTGGTTCTTGATTGCAATCGACTCCTAGCAATGTCAGGAATGTATTAAAATGCTTGTTATGCTTTGAAACGCCCTGTAACTGTGATTTCAGTTTTCAACTTTTGGTGGAAATTTTGCAATTTGGTTATGGCCTCCTGAGCAGTTTTTCGTGTCTTTGTGCATTAGGTTATGTTGTCCTATGTAAGTGAATGAAATTAGGTCAAGAAAACAAGCCCAAGGTCCATGAATTGATGATTTGAAGATTTGATTTTCTCATATCTTTTTTCCATGCCAATCTTGCCAAATATGGATGATATTGTCCCCTTGAGATGGTGCACGAAATCTCTTGCATATAATGAACATATTTGCTGCACCAAAAAGATTTAAAACCATTATTTGATATTTTTTTCATATTTAAATCTAATTAAATAAATTAATAATAATAAAAATTCAATTAATTAATTAAAAATAAGAAAATAAATCCATTTGAGCTTAATGGGTCGTGCATAGCCTTTGGGTAATGATTCAAGGAAGAATTTGAGGCCCATTAGCATTTTTGAAGTGTTTGAAGCAAAGTTGACTTTTCAAAATTCCCAAAAATTTCCCAACTTCTCCAAGGCATATCTTGCTCAATTTTGAAGCTATGATCATGTTCTTGGACATTTTGGAAAGTTCTTGAAGTTCTCTAACCAATGCCTTTGGTCCCATGTCATTTTGATTTACCAATCTCAAGTTATGGTCTTTGACTTAAAGTGCCTTTTTGTTGACTTTTGAAAAGACCTATAATGTTGAAATTGATAACTTTTTGTGAGAGCATTTCTTGGACTTGGAGTGTGAAGATGAATTGTAGGAAATGTTTTCCCCTTCAAGATGAGCATTGGATGGGATTTTTCTGATAAACCATGAGGAAGTTATGCCCTGGTCAATTTGCAGTTGACTTTTCAACTGTCCAAAAATAGAAACTTTTGCATCTTGAGACTTTTTGAGCCATGCTTGTGAAATCATGATCAAGAATTGATCAAATGATGTTTGTGGCTTCAAAATAAGATATTGACCAAAAATTTTGACTTTTGACTGTCAAATGACCATTTTGCCCCTACAGTTAACTGTGAAGCATTTAGGGTTTTTGACTGTGCAATTTGATGCTGTGAGTCTTGAAACTTGACATATGGATGCTTGACAATGTTTATAGGCATGTGGGACTTGATTGGACCCTTGGAAACCTCAATTTATTTGCCAGAACCAAAACCCTAATTTTGACTGTGTTAGGAGGCAATTGGACTGTGCAACCCTTGAGGGATTTTGAAGCTTGATCTTGCCAAATCTTGAAGAATATGGGAGGGCAAATTTTGGGGTACAACACTCCCTGATTTCACGCACAAAACTAACAAATTTGGTTTGGGCTTTACTACAGGGGATCAAAGGGCTGTTAGGCACGCACGGATTGGAAGACCTCCTATGCACATCAGCAATCAGGGAGTTAATGCAATTGAAGATGGTGAAGTGGATTTAGACATCGACAACTGGATCTACCCTACAACCAGTGGTGGATTGAACAACTAGACGGCGAAGGACTTCATACCTGTTTCTTTTGTTCCACAGTAATTGACTTTTGTTTTAAGATTTGTAATAAACAGTTTGAAACTTTATGGCCCAGTGCCTTGCCCGAGGCGCTTTGGCCTTGCTTGTGAGGGCTTATTATTTGTCATTTTCATATATCATTAACAAAGCATTGGATGTTCTTGCATTACAAATTTTGTGCTCCTTGTTTTTCTTTCTGTCTCTCACTTTATCGAAACAGCTATTCTCTTACACACACTCACGTATCATAATACAGATCCATATCCACTATGGATCCCATTGATAACAACTCTGCTACTTCCAGTTATGACTTCGAAAATCTGATCAACCAAGCCGAAGATGAAGGTGAGGATGATTGTGAGGTGCCTGGAGAACTTTCTAGACTGTTACTACAGGAAGAAAGGGTCATACAGCCTCATGAAGAGCCAGTTGAATCAGTGAATTTGGGTACGGAGGAAGACAGGAAAGAGGTTAAGATAGGTGCGAATCTGGAGCCTAGTGTCAAACAACGTTTGATATAGATGCTACGCGACTATGTTGAGATCTTCACTTGGTCTTATAAAGATATGCATGGTTTGGACACTGATATTGTGGTACACCGCCTGCCAACCAAAGAAGACTGCCCTCTGGTAAAGCAGAAGGTTCTTCGTATGCGCCCTGAGATGTCTGAGAAAATCAAAGCTGAGGTCATGAAACAGTTCGAAGCGGGATTTTTAGCTGTCACTTCTTATCCACAGTGGGTTTCCAACGTTGTTTCGGTGCCTAAGAAAGATGGTAAGGTACGGATGTGTGTGGACTATAGAGATCTGAACAGGGCAAGCCCCAAAGATGACTTCCCACTTCCTCACATCGATGTTCTGGTCGACAACACCGCGCAGCATAAGATCTTCTCCTTCATGGATGGTTTTTCTGGTTACAATCAGATCAAGATGGCTCCCAAGGACATGGAGAAGATAACCTTCATTACACAGTGGGGCACCTTCTGTTATAAGGTAATTCCTTTCGGGTTGAAGAATGCCGGGGAAACTTATCAGCGCGCCATGGTCGCTTTGTTCCATGACACGATTCACCATGAGATTGAGGTTTATGTTGATGACATGATCGCAAGGTCCCAGACTGAGGAAGAGCACCTTGACCATCTCCAGAAATTGTTCGATAGGTTGAAGACGTACAGGCGGAGGCTGAACCCGAACAAGTGCACCTTCGGGGTAAGGTCTGGTAAGTTGCTGGGTTTCATCGTCAGTGATAAGGGTATTCAGGTGGACCCGGCCAACGTAAAAGCCATATAGGAGATGTCGGCTCCCCGCACAGAAAAGAAAGTTAGAGGATTTTTGGGATGTCTGAATTACATCGCCAGGTTCATTGCACATCTGACTGCTACTTGTGAGCCAATCTTCAAACTGCTGAAGAAAGATCAAGTGGTAGAATGGAATGATGAATGTCAGACCGCTTTCGAAAGAATCAAGGAATATCTCCAAGAGCCACCAATTCTGATGCCTCCAGTTGAAGGAAGACCCTTGATTTTATACTTGACAGTACTGGATAGTTCAATGGGGTGCGTGCTGAGGCAGCATGACGAGTCTGGCTGAAAAGAGCACGCTATTTACTACCTTAGCAAAAAGTTTACCGACTGTGAGACCCGATACTCATTGCTCGAGAAAACTTGCTGCACTTTGGCATGGGCTGCTTGCCGGCTGAGACAGTATATGTTGACTCACACTACCCTATTGATATCAAAGATGGATCCAATCAAGTATATCTTCGAAAAGCCTGCCTTATCCGGAAGAATAGCGAGATGGACAATGATCTTAACCGAGTACGACATCCAATACACAACCCAAAAAGCAATCAAGGGGAGTGTATTGGCGGATCATTTGGTGCATCAGGTCATAGATGACTACCAGTCCATGAATTTTGAGTTCCCGGATGAGAACATCATGTTGGTGACTGACTGTGAAGAACCTGTACCGGGTGAAGGACCTGAGGAAGGATCCCGATGGTCTATGTATTTTTATGGAGCCTCGAACATGCTGGGTAACAACATTGGTGCTGTGATTATATCTCCTGAGGGCTGTCATACTCCGTTCACCACCCAATTATGTTTTAACTGCACCAATAATATGGCGGAGTATGAAGCATGTATCCTGGGTCTTCGAGCTGCTATTGACCTGAGGATTAAGTTCTTGAGTGCATTCGGAGATTCTGCCCTAGTGATCAGTCATATCAAAGGCGAGTGGGATACGAAGCACCCAAATTTTAATCCTTACAAATAATACATACTGACATTGCTCCCACACTTTGAGGAGATAACCTTTGAACACTTCCCCACAGAAGAGAACCAGTTGGCGGACGCGCTAACTACCATGTCTTCTATGTTCAAAGTCAGGTGAGACAATGAAGCTCCCCAGATTACCATCGAGAGGTTGGACGAACCCGCACATTATTGTGACATTGAGACGGAAGAGGTAGCAGATAAACCCTGGTTTCACGAGGTAAAGAGGTATCTTGAGGCTCAAGAATACCCCGAGGGTGCATCTGTTAATGATAAGAAGTTCCTGAGAAGGTTCGCTGTAAAGTTCTTCATCAATAATGAGACCCTCTATAAGCGTAACCATGATTCAACCTTATTGCGATGTGTGGACAAAAGCGAGGCAGAAAGGATCGTGGCAGAGTTACATGAAGGTACCTTCGGAACTCATTCCATTGGACATACCATGGCAAAGAAGATCCTACGGGCAGGATATTATTGGTCCACTATGGAAGCCGATTCTTATCAGCATTCTCGAACCTGTCATAAGTGCCAAGTCTATGCTGATAAAGTGCATATACCTCCAGTTCCTCTGAATATTTTGACAGCTCCCTGGCCTTTCGCAATGTGGGGCATCGACATGATCGGCGAGATCAGACCTACTGCGTCCAATGGGCATCGTTTCATTCTGGTGGCTATTGATTATTTAACAAAGTGGGTTGAGGCAGCTTCCTTTCCTACAGTAACCAAGAACGTCGTGGCGCAGTTTGTCCGACACAATCTGATTTGTCGATATGGTGTACCAGAGAGGATTATTACTGACAATGGTACAAATCTCAACAATACGATGATCACCGAGCTCTGAAAACAGTTCAAGAAACAGCATCACAACTCTTCTCCCTACCGACCGAAGATGAATGGGGCTGTTGAAGCAGCTAACAAGAACATCAAAAAGATTGTACAGAAGATGACGGTAACCTACAAAGACTGGCATGAGATGTTACCATTCGCTCTTCATGGGTACCGTACCTCGGCAAGGACATCAACAGGGGCAACACCCTATTCTCTGGTGTATGGCATGGAGGCAGTCCTACCCATCGAAGTCCAGATACCCTCTCTTAGGATCATGAAGGATGCGGGTTTGAATGAGGACCACTGGATCCAAACCAGGCTTGATCAGCTGAATTTAATCGATGAAAAGAGACTTGCTGCTATTTTTCATGGTCAGAGGTATCAAAAGCGAATGATCAAGGCTTTTAACAAGAAAGTCAGACGTCAAGAATATCAAGTCGGGGATCTGGTGATCAAACGCATCATACTGCCACAAGGTGATCCCAGGGGAAAATAGACCCCCACATACGAAGGGCCATTTGTGGTTAAGAACATTTTCTCGGGAGGAGCTATGATTCTAACCACCATGGATGGTGATGACCTTCCTTACCCCGTCAATGCAGACATAGTGAAAAGATACTACGCATAATCAAAGACCCGCTAGGTTGACTGGCCTAGGCAAAAATAAGGGCTTCCCGGTGAATCAAAAGGTTTCGGGCAAAAGTAAGGGATGAAAATGAAAAAAAATTTACACCCGGCAAGTCGAAAACCTTAAAAGGCAGCTTGGGCAAAAAAGGGTATCCTGATGGACTGAAAACCCGAAAGGGAAATCCAGGAAAAAATTAGGGATCAAAGCGTAACACTATGTCTCATTGGATCATCTTGCGACCAGACTTCGGTATCGACTATCAAGCTCGGACGGCGCCAATCAATCTGATCTACCTTCGACCAAGTAGCAAAGTGATGAGACGCTCGAAGATATAAAGGCAATAGCAGAGTTGGAACCCAATGGGATTATTTCACATAGTTGTTTTTCTTTCTTTTACACAAATTGTATAATTTTTGTTCCCTCGGCGGTGTTCTCTTACTAGGACGTCAGCCTCTTTGTATAAAACGCCTATTACAGGACAACTTCAAAAATCAATACAATTCGTTTCTACAAGAAATTTCAACTTGTTTTGCTTTTTCTGTTTTGTTTTGCAAGAACGTCCAATGATTCATTTTTTATATATGCATTTGAAAATAACTGTTGCTCATAAATATTTACATAAGAAACAAAATACAATTACTCGTAATTCTAGGAAAAGGGGTGTTGTACCCCAAAATTTTCCCTCTCATATTTCTCAAAACATTGCAAGAAAAATCTCCAAGTTGCTCAAGTTTGCTCAAGAGTGGGACAGTCAAGCTATCTCCTAAGGCAGTCAATCCCAAATTAGGGTTTTGTGTTGCATCAAGATCCTTGAGTCCAAATGACCTCAAATTCTCCCTAATGTCCTAATATGCTCTCAAGATCATCCATGTCAAGTTTCAAGCCTTGCAGAGGAAGTTTGGTCAGTCAATTGCTCAAGGGGTCCAAAAATCGATTGTGCAATGGCAAAAGTCAACTGTAGTTGTTTAGGTATTGGCTTGCATTTTTGGTAAAACCCAAGTGTATGGGTGAATGTCATGACTGATGTCATAACATTCTAGTTTAGTTTGTACTGACTCATTAGGTACCTTTGCAGAAAAATATTGTAATTCAAGTACTGATGTTTATAAGTGTGTATCTGAGCATTTTGCAAAATGATCACATTTTGCTAAATCAGTAGACAGGTTTTCTCAGATGTCATAACAGATGTTATGACATCCTGTTCTGAACTAACAGGTTTGCAGGTTGGATAAGTCTGAGTTTTTTCAGGAAAATAACTCAGTCTTTCCAGAACAGAATCCTGCATTTTCTGAGGGGTAACCTAGCTCAACCCTAACCTGGTTAATAAAAGTCCTGTGACCTGGTCTTTAGGTCAAACGGAATTAACCCTAGGTTTTTGTGGAAACCCTAACTGAAGTTGCAGCTGCTATATATTCAACAGAGCTGCTGTTTTGCAAGGAATCCCTTTTGTTGATCAGAAGATCATTTGTAAACTGTATAGGTTTGATTATTGTACTCCAAGCAATTATCATTGTGATAAGTGACTTGGAATAGGTTTTTAATTGTAAGGGTTGTGTAGCACTCAAAGCTTTGAAGCAAGAGTGTTTAAATGTTCCTTGACTAAAACTGTGAAGCAGAGTCAATTTAGTGTGTGCATCACTCAAAGCTGTGAAGCAAGAGTGATTGTGTTGCTTGATTAAAAAGCTGTGAAGCTTAATCAAGTGTTTGTTTTTGAAGAGTGTCTTCATCAATTCTTTAGTCAAATTGTCTTATGTATCACTGCTGTGATTGAGGGGGAGTGAGTAGGAACTCAGGTTTAAGTTGTACTTAGATTGGAATTGCATTGGGTAGGTCTTAAGTGAAGGAGATAAACTGGTTGGTTTATTCCTGAATTAACATCTCTTATAGTGGATTTCCTCCCTGGCTTGGTAGCCCCCAGAGTAGGTGTTGTTGCACACTGAACTGGGTAAACAATTGACTGTGTTCTTTATTGCTTTTGTATTTACTGTCATATAGTAAGTCAGATACGGTGTCATAACATTGAACGTGACATTGAGTATCTGCAGCCAGAATTTCAATTGGCATCAGAGCAGGCACCCTGCCTGTATTACTGGGTGAGATCTAGGGATATCACTTTCTGGCACTATGGACAAAGAAGGAGTTTTTGGAAATAGACCACCCATTCTGGATGGAACTAATTATGACTACTGGAAACCTCGTATGATTGCCTTCCTAAAATCTCTGGACAAAAAGGCTTGGAGAGCTGCTGACAAAGGATGGATTCATTCCACCATAACTGAGAAAGATGGGACAATCAGTCTGAAGCCTGAGGAAGATTGGAGTAAAGAAGAAGATGAGTTAGCCCTGGGAAATTCAAAAGCTTTAAATGCCTTGTTCAATGGAATTGATAGAAACATTTTCAGACTAGTACATCAATATGAACTGGCCAAGGAAGTTTGGGACACTCTCAAAACTACTCATGAGGGCACTTCCAGAGTAAAAATGTCAAGGCTTCAGATGTTGACTACCAAGTTTGAGAATCTAAAAATGATGGAAGATGAAACCATTCATGAGTTTCACATGAACATCTTGGAGATTGCCAACACCTCAGGAGCACTGGGAGAAAAGATGTCAGAAGAAAAACTGGTAAGGAAGATTCTCAGATCCTTGCCTAAAAGATTTGCAATGAAGGTAACTGCCATAGAGGAAGCCCAGGACATCAGCAAGTTGAAAGTGGATGAACTTATTGGGTCTCTTCAGACTTTTGAGATGGGGATCACTGATAATGGTGACAAGAAGAACAAAAGCATAGCACTTGTATCCAACACTGATGTTGAAAACAAGGAGGATGAAGAAGAAAATATATCAGAAGCTATTTCCATGCTTGGAAGACAGTTCAACAAGCTCATCAAAAGAATGGATCCAAAGTCAAGGTCTAATGTTCATAACATTCCCTCTGACATTGACAGTTCCAGCAGAAGACCAAGGTCAGAAGATAAGGGAAACCAAGGCAGAGGTATTCAATGCCATGGATGTGAAGGATATGGACATATTCGAGCTGAATGTCCTACCTTTCTTAAGAAACAAAAGAAAGGAATGACTGTTACTTGGTCTGACTATGATTCAGAAAGTAATTCTGAAGAAGAATTTGCCAAACTAGTTACTGCTCTAACTAGTGTTTGTACTTCTGAAAGTGACACTAGTGATGAAGAAGTGACATTTGAAGAACTGGCTGATAACTACGAGAAATTGTGTATCAGAAGTGCTGAAGTCTGTGTGCAGAATGAGAAACAATCAAAACTCATTATAAAGCTGGAGGCTGAAAAAAGGGCAGATCTTGAAACTATAAGTCACCTAGAAGGGGAAGTTCAATTACTGAACTCACAACTGAACCAAATGATAAAATCTGTCAAGATGTTGACCAATGGATCAGATAAATTGGAAGAGATCCTACAAGTGGGACAAAATGTGGGAAACAAATCTGGTCTAGGATTTGTGGAAGCTAAGAAACCTGGTGCAGACAAGAAGATCAGGCATGTTAAACAATTGTCAAAGCAGATGTCTCAACACAACTCTCAACATCAGAAATACATGAAGAAAAAATACCAAAGATGGAGATGTCATCATTGTGGGAGGTATGGACACATAAAGCCCTTCTGCTTCAAATTGCATGGATACCCTAATCAAAACTCAGGTGCTAAACCTAAGCCAAAAAGGGTACCACATACTCCTCATTGGAAGAAAAAGGCTACTGCCCTGATAGCCCATACTTCCCTGAGAGTGTCTGCAAAGGAAGGCTGGTACTTTGACAGTGGATGTTCCAGACACATGACTAGAATCAAAAATCTCCTCAATAATGTTATGCCTCACACCACCAGTTTTGTGACCTTTGGAGATGGTGCTAAAGGTGAAGTCAAAGGAGTTGGTAATTTGGACTGCCCTGGAGTTCCAAGTCTGAATAAAGTACTGCTGGTAAAAGGGCTGACTGCTAATCTCATTAGTATCAGTCAATTATGTGATCTAGGATTCAAGGTCAACTTCTCAAGATCTGAATGTCTAGTAATTAATGAAAAACTAGAAGTTGTAATGAGAGGAATCAGATCCAAAGATAACTGCTACTTGTGGTAGCCTGAGAACACTGATATCTCCACTATGTGTCCAATTACCAAAGAAGAAAAAGAGATGAAACTGTGGCAGCATAAGCTTGGTCCTCTTCATCTAAGAAGAGTGAAAAGATCTATTTCTATGGAAGCAGTCAGAAGAACTCCAAAACTACAGGTTGATAATATCTGTGATGTGGCAAATAAACTTGAAGAAGGATGTGTTGTCAGAACCATAAGTTATCTTGACAAGGATGTTGGAAATAACAAGTCTAATAAATTCTGTTTCCCTGAAGAAATGAGGCTTGAAGTCTCCTCTCCTATAACTCTCCATCAAAATGGACTGGACAAACAGAAAATTATTCAAGAATCAACCAGAACTATGATTCATATCAAAAGAAAGCCTTCCCAATTATGTGCGGAAATAGTTGCTGCTAGGAAAAACTGTTCTCAAAACATCTGGTCAAAACAGATGCTCACTGAGTACAATGTCACACAAGATGTTGTGACATTGTGTTGTGACAATCTGAATACAATCAATATTTCCTTGAACCCTATTCACCATAACTGGAACAAGCACATTGAATTTGAAGAGAAGAAGTCATTTAAACTGGAACATAGTTTCTCTAAGCTTCAGCTGACTGATTCTTCTACCAAGGCTCTTGTTGGAAATAAACTTGAAAATTTGAGGGGCAGGTTGGGTATTTACCAACATGAGAAATTATAGCAATTAATTTTGCTTAAAACAAAGGTTGAAGGAATTAATTTTATTAAGTCTATCTTTAGTGGGTTAATCATATGCTTTCACAATTCTTTCAAAATCTTTAAGAAGTTGAAAAGACTCCCTTTTGCCCCCTACCTCTCTCGTCCTTGCAACCTGTTTCCTCCTCTCAATCAAAGATTTTTCTCAAATTGCTACCATTACTCAAAGTCAATCAAAATGTCTCAGACATCGTCTTCAACCATGGCGACTTCGTCATCCTCATCATCTTCATCATCTGACCAAGACTCTAGGGCAATCACCACATGCATAGAATCTGAAGTTCTTGAGGTCACTCCTCTCAGAGAGATGGCAACTGACCCAGCCAAAGTCAAAAAGCTCAGAACCAGACATGTAGGAAGAGCTCAAGCTACAGCCTCTGGTAATTCTTCTCATCCTTCTTCTTCTGTACCAAATAGAGAAGGATCAGTTCAAGTTCATCAAGCTATTGCTAGGCTTGTTACTAGTATACTGAGTGGAAACCAATTTGTACCGGGGATTTCTGTCCCTTTAAATCAATCAGAAAGTCCAAATGTGGAAGTCTCTGAGAATGTAGATGTCACCGAGAATGTTGTGACACAAAAAGACAACATTCAGAACCCTTCAGAAAAGGCTGCTGATCTACCTATCATTGATGTGGATGAGGATTACTCAGATAATGATCTGATTGCTAATGTGAACCCTAGCATAGCTAGGAGATTGATGAAAAGAAAGAGTAGTCAGAATGATAAACCTGCTGCTAAGAAATCCAAGGCTGAAGGCATGGCTGAGAAAAGTATTCAGACAAAAGGGAAGAAGGCCCAGGTGCATACTGCTAGACAACCAATCTCTAAGAAGAGAAAAGAACCTGAATCTTCTGATTCTGATGAGGAATCAGAATTTGAGATTGATATTGAAGAAACTCCTATCAGAAGGAAGCTCCCCTCCAGCAAAATTGCTAGAGTGCCTGAAGTCCCAACAGACAACATCTCTTTTCATCATCCTGACAATGCAAACAGATGGAAGTATGTTTGCTTAAAGAGAATAGCCTTAGAGAGAGAACTCAACAATGATGCCTTGGAATGCAAAGACATCATGGACCTGATCAAGAATGCTGGACTAATGAAGACAGTGATAAAATTTAACAAATGTTATGAAAATCTGGTCAAGGAGTTTGTAGTGAACTTGTCTAATGATTGTGCTGATGGAAGGTCAGCTGACTTTGAAAGTGTTTTTGTTAGAGGAAGAAGGGTCAAGTTCTCTCCATCAGAAATCAACAAGTTTCTTGGAAGAACAAATGAGGATTGTCCTGATCTGGAGGCAACTGACAATGAAGTTTGTCAAACCATCACAGCCAGGCAAGTAAAGTGCTGGCCCTTGAAAGGCAAGCTGAATGCCAGTAAACTCAGCATGAAATTTGCCATCTTGCATAAAATAGGTGCAGCCAACTGGGTGCCTACAAACCATAAATCAACTATCTCCACAGGATTGGGGAGATTTATTTATGCTGTGGGAACCAAGACTGCTTTTGACTATGGCAGGTACATCTTTGAACAAACTTTAAAGCATGCTGGCAGTTATGCTGTCAAAGGACCAATTGCCTTTCCCTCCCTCCTTTGTGGAATCATCCTTGCACAATACCCTGATGTCCTTGTGGCAAGAGATACAGTCTGCAAAAGAGCTCCTGCCCTTGGCTTGCACTACAAACTGTTTCAGGGATCTCATGCTCCAGACATTGTCATAACATCAGCTGAGACATCGTCTATGAAGACCCAGTCCAAGACATCAGATGTCATAGCTGTTTTAAAAGAAACTTGCAAAGAGCTGGATGCTATAAAAAAGACCCTAGAAATTCTAATTGCCAGGCTAGAAAAGGAGGAAGCTGAAGAAAATAGAAGGGAAGAAGGTGTAGAAGCTGAAGGTCATCTCAACATTGAAGAAACTAGCTCCTCTGAGTCTGATGACAGTGCTTGAAGGTTGGTTGTTGTTTGGTGGTGTTGCTGGTTGGTGCTGATATCTGGTGGAGTTTGGAAGTGTGTTCAGTTTTTTTTTCTGCTGCTGCTCTTATTATTTGTTTTGGATAACTGTATAATCATTATGAACATGTTTCTTTGGCCCATTTGTGGCTAAAGAGGGGGAGAATATTTTGGTACTTAATATGTACTTGCTCAATTAGACATTCTATTTTTCTGCAGTCATTTATTTCTGCTGCTATCTATCTCTGATTGCTTAGGGTCTTTAGCCAAAAATCTGCCAAAGGGGGAGTTTGTAGTTGTTTAGGTATTGGCTTGCATTTTTGGTAAAACCCAAGTGTATGGGTGAATGTCATGACTGATGTCATAACATTCTAGTTTAGTTTGTACTGACTCATTAGGTACCTTTGCAGAAAAATATTGTAATTCAAGTACTGATGTTTATAAGTGTGTATCTGAGCATTTTGCAAAATGATCACATTTTGCTAAATCAGTAGACAGGTTTTCTCAGATGTCATAACAGATGTTATGACATCCTGTTCTGAACTAACAGGTTTGCAGGTTGGATAAGTCTGAGTTTTTTCAGGAAAATAACTCAGTCTTTCCAGAACAGAATCCTGCGTTTTCTGAGGGGTAACCTAGCTCAACCCTAACCTTGTTAATAAAAGTCCTGTGACCTGGTCTTTAGGTCAAACGGAATTAACCCTAGGTTTTTGTGGAAACCCTAACTGAAGTTGCAGCTGCTATATATTCAACAGAGCTGCTGTTTTGCAAGGAATCCCTTTTGTTGATCAGAAGATCATTTGTAAACTGTATAGGTTTGATTATTGTACTCCAAGCAATTATCATTGTGATAAGTGACTTGGAATAGGTTTTTAATTGTAAGGGTTGTGTAGCACTCAAAGCTTTGAAGCAAGAGTGTTTGAATGTTCCTTGACTAAAAGTGTGAAGCAGAGTCAAGTTAGTTGTGTGCATCACTCAAAGCTGTGAAGCAAGAGTGATTGTGTTGCTTGATTAAAAAGTTGTGAAGCTTAATCAAGTGTTTGTTTTTGAAGAGTGTCTTCATCAATTCTTTAGTCAAATTGTCTTATGTATCACTGCTGTGATTGAGGGGGAGTGAGTAGGAACTCAGGTTTAAGTTGTACTTAGATTGGAATTGCATTGGGTAGGTCTTAAGTGAAGGAGATAAACTGGTTGGTTTATTCCTGAATTAACATCTCTTATAGTGGATTTCCTCCCTGGCTTGGTAGCCCCCAGAGTAGGTGTTGTTGCACACTGAACTGGGTAAACAATTGACTGTGTTCTTTATTGCTTTTGTATTTACTGTCATATAGTAAGTCAGATACGGTGTCATAACATTGAACGTGACATTGAGTATCTGCAGCCAGAATTTCATCAATTGTGACCCAAATACAGTCAAACTTCAATATTTTTTGTCAACATTCTCATTTTAAAGGATATTTCATCATTTGATCAAGGGTTGATCATGATTCATCAAGGATTGCTCAAAATTCATCAAGACTCAAAAGTTGCAAAATTAGGATTTTGTAGGAAAAGTCAACTCAACTTTGACCAAGCATAACTTTCTCATACTTTATGAGAAATGACCCATCCAAAGCTCATTTTGAAGAGGATTCAATTTCCTACAATCCATCTTCATACCCCAAGATCAAAAAATTCTCTCACAAGAAGTTACAAATTTGGACATTATAGGTCATTTTTGAAAGTCAACAAAAACACCTTTTTTGCCAAAGCTTATAACTTGAGCATGGAACATCAAAATGAGATGAGACCAAAAGGGTTGGTTATAGGACATCTCAAGATTTCTAAAAAGTCCAAGAACACTTCCAAAAGTTCAAAATTGAAGAAGTTATGCATTGTTGAAGTTGGGCATTTTTGCAAAATTGCCAAAAGTTAACTACCCCCAAAACTTCAAATTTTGTCAAATGGGCCCATTATTTTCCACTTGATTTGGGGTTGACAAATTCCACACGTGTCCTAGCTTCATCCTTGTGTCCATTTATCAATTTTATTATTTTATTTGATTTTTTATTGAATTATTTCATTTTAAATCAATTTAAATCAAATAAAATCCCAAAAACTTGATTACATGAGATCTTTTTCTATTTTCAAGACCTAATCACCATCAATATCATGATCAAACTCGTATCAAGTATTCCATGTGCAAAAAGATTGAGTTTTTGGCAAATTAGGCAAGTTATCAATGGTGAATCAAATCCAATCTCAAGGCATCAATGTGCAAGGATTCAGTCCACAAAAGTTGACCTAATACATTGCAACATACATATACAAGTGAAAGCACACGAATTTGGGACCTAGAGACTGCAAGAACATCAAGAACCAAACTTGAAAAAAGGTGAAAAAATTGCAAAACTGAAACATCCTTTGAGGCATTTACAAAGGCAAAACTCAACACCAATCAATTGTTGGGTGTCTACTCAACCTCCTGCAATCAAAAGCAAGCTCTCACACCCTCTCAAACGCACTGTAAGCATCACATTTCTTGGCCCTGTATTCCAAATTGCAACTCTCTATTTTCGCATCATTCTAACAAATCTTTGACATATTTGTGATGCTTATGAGATTTCTGGACTTTTGGCATTATTTGATTGCATTGATATGGACTCTAACCCCATAACCGTATGGCTAGGGTTTTGCATTATATTTTAGGGTTTTCTTTTTCAGGGGAAATCAAGGTTCAAGAAGGGTATAGGTTTACTCAGGATGCCCAGACGAACACAACCATGGTCTTGGGGGTCGTTTTCATGGCCTAGATTTTATTTTTGGAATGTCCTGAGAATTTAGCTGTGGATCTAAATCCGCAGGTAAATGTTACAGGGTTGGAGGTTAGGGACGACAAACGTGTCTCCCCTTGGTTGGCCAATTCAAATATTCACGCTTTTTTTTTAATTCTGCCATATTAATGTTGTTTCTCATATTATCATTATTATTGAATATAGTAACAATAGAAACGCGTTGGCTTAGTGGAAAGAGGAGCTGGCAGTCACCAACAGGACCTGGGTTCGAATCCCAGGTACCCCAAATTGCATTGTTATTATTTTTCTTCAGGTGATCCAATGCCATGACAAGCGCACAACCTACGATACTCCCTCATTCAATCAATGGACAGATGGCCCCGGGCCAGATCTGATGGTCCAGATGGGACGTCCACCATGCTACCAAGTCAAGGTGCCACATGGAATCCAGAAAAGTCAGCCAGGCCAGCGCCTAATGGGCCTTGAATTTGCCATTCTAACGCCCCTAATCAGGCCCAAACCCTAACTCTTTCTATTTTCTTTTTATTATTTCCTTTAATTATTATTTTTTTATATTATTATTAACTAACCAATTTTATTTTTTTTCATAAAATAAAAAACCAAAAAATATTTTCTTTATTAAAATTAAATTTCAGCATTTTATTTTTTTTAACAAAATTAATTTAATTAATTTAGTTTTAATTAGGAATAACTTTTAATATATTTTGCAATAATTAAAATTAACTTAGACAATTAGGTTTTTATTAACATTGATTAAATTTATTTTTATTTCTTTAAATACCAAAAACCCAAAAATATTTTATTAATTAATTTATTTATTAATTTAATAATTAACTTAGTTTAATTTCTTTTTAATTCAAAATAACCAAAAAATCTTTTCTTTAAATTAAAGGGTCAAAACCCTAAAAAACTTGCGCCCGATTTAATTTCCCACACGCGATTCATTTTATTCAATATTGTATCTGTTTCTGGAATGTAATAGCTTAATAGGACTTTACTATTTTTACCGCTTTATTTACTTTCCGCATTTTAATTTCAAGGGTTGCTTTTGGCGATGTAAATACCCGACGCCTTGTAATAGTTAGTTTAATTTCCGCAATTTAATTTCCGCAACTTATAAACTGTTACATATTTGATAATAGGGAATGCATGACAAGATTGAACGTTTAAACCTAAAATCAACATAGATAACCATTGACATGTACAAAGACAAAATAACTGAAAACAACACACTCGCACATGCGCACTCTTAGGGTACACCTCACTTGGTTGCCTTTGTAACGCGGTCATTGAGTATAGGTCACTTTAGAGGTCGCCCTCTTGTCCAAAGATCATAGTTGCCTCGAAACGGTTGCCTCGGAAAAAATGATCTAAGACATTAGGGTTACCGCTAAGGCGTCCTAACATTGCTTTAGTGACTGCACATCCCTTAATCGAATTGACCCTTAAACTCCAACGACAATGATACCTACTCATCGATAGTGGGATAGCATTGTATAACAGAAGATAGCATAGAACGATTCCTTTTTCGAGTAGGTAGGTGGTTCTTAAGAACTTGCTCTTTCAAGATAAAACCAATTTTCACACTTACACATTTCAAACAAAAACTCTTTCAAACCCACAAACACAAAGAAAAGCAATTTTGAAAACACTTTGAGAAAGTACCTAAGAGCCCATGGATAACCACAGATAGAAAGGGTGCTAACACCTTCGCTTTCTATAATCTACCCCCCGGACCCGAGAAACATATCGAAAAAGGAAATTTTTTTGTGCTTTTTTTTCCTTTCCTTGTTGGATAAAATAAAAGACGGTGGCGACTCTTGCTTACCGCGACATTTTGCGAAAACAAACGCAAAATGCAAACCAGCATTCCAAAAAACAGTCAGTTCTCTCCCACCGTATCATAGAACTGGCGACTCTGCTGGGGATGCTTAATAAGTGGGGTGTACCTTAGGATTAGATCATTGTGTTTTCAATTGTTTGCTTTGTATGCTTTATATTTGTGGGCTTGTATCGGAGTTACTATAGATCCTAACTCGGATCTGGGGGATACCCTTTAGGTAAGTAGCAATAAACTGTAAGGGAACTATACGGCGTAGACCGATACGGTTGAAGCAGTAGCTACGTTGGTGTGGCACTTTAGTATGTACCGATATCCTTTGTGTTGGAACGAGGAGAATATGGGTCTGCTAAGGGGTCATTAAGCACCAACTGACCTTAGAACCTTTAAATTGACCAACTTGGCCATAGAACAGTAGCAGTATGCTACACTCATTGAGACTAAACTCTCGCGATGATTCCGACTGCAAGAAAAAGGTTGCTAAACTGGAATTATGACCGATTGAGGGTAGTAAGTGATATTGAGATCCTCTAGAACCCGGTTACTATTTTTAGGACAAGTTTAAACTAACTGAACTGAAAGAGGGTAGTACCTAAGCTCCTTGCCAGCCTGAAATTTAAGGGCTCTCTGTGTGACTTGTGTGCCTTTACCATGTTTGCTATTTGTGGATACTTGTGATGTGCTTTCCATCATAACATCATGACATCATAACATTGCATACATCTTGAATTGGACTAACCTATTTCAAAGACAGGAGGGATTCATCTTTTTTCTGTTTTGTAGGTCATGATGCCCATGCATATGAATACCATCCGGATCAACTTTATCCAGGTTCCCACCATGCTTAAAGAATTGATTGCAAAGATGCCTGATACTACCTCCTTCATCAGAAGACATGGGTATCTTCTCAGTTTGGTTACTTCCAAATTGGACGAGCAGATGATGAGTGTTTTGGTCCAATTCTATGATCCATTATACCATTGCTTTACTTTTCAGGACTATCAGCTAGTCCCCACCTTAGAGGAGTTCTCTGATCTGCTCGATATCTCTATTCTGGAGCAGACCCCGTTTACTGGTTGGGAGAAGATCCTTAGGCCAGAAGAGATTGCTTAAGCCCTTCATATGACAAAGGATGAGGTAATGGCTAATTGGGAGACTAGAAGTGGGGCAAAGGGCTTTCTGACTAAGTTTTTGGTTGGTAAGGCTAATTATTTCTGGGATAGTCTAGACTTCAAGGCATTCGAAGATATTCTGGCTCTTCTGATATATGGCTTGATATTGTTTCCGAACCCCGACTCATTTGTTGATGTGAATGCGGTGAAAATCTTCATCTCTCGTAATCCTGTACCCACTCTCTTGGGCGACATTCTTCATCAGCTTTATGCCCGTACTGCTTGAAAGCGGGGAACCTTGATGTGATGTGCTCCATTATTGGTGAGGTGGTTTATTTCGCACCTCTCCAAATCAGTGCTAAAGAACAAAGAAGGCATGGGTTGGGCTTATAGGGTTATGTCTCTCTCTCATAATGACATCATCTAGACTATCAAGGGTATGGACGAGGTGGCCATTATTGATCGTTGTGGGGAATACCCCAATGTTCCACTGATAGGAACCCATGGAGGAATTACTTACAATCCATGCTTGGCCTTACGTCAGTTTGGGCGTGCCAGAAGAGAAGGACCTCATGAATTGTTAATGCCTAGTATCATCTTTGATTTTCAAGGGGATAGTGACGAGCAACGCCGCAGATTCATAAGGGCTTGGGATAGAGTTCACAGATCTGATCCATATGAGCTGGGTTCAAAGACTTCACTTCCTATGGAGCCATATCTCAGATGGATTCGTATCCGTGCCCAAAAGCTAGGTATGTCGTATGAAGCCGTCCTGCCTATCATTGTTGAAGTTGCTAATGAAGAGGGGGTTCTTCCTACCATCCTCCACCCTTACATGCCCACTGACATTGGGGCACTAAAAGGTCTTGGATGCAGCTGAGAGAAGAGCGGGATGCTTACCGAGAAAAGTTTAACGAGCAAGAGCAAAAGATCCAGAAGTTAACTAGGCAGCTGGAGAACGAGCGGATTCTCAATGACTATGTCCGCACCGACAAGAAGTGACCATGGGAGCACTGATTGTCCTTTGATTATTTCCTTTCCAGTTTTTATTTCCTTTTCAGTATGTCCTTTCTTGTAATGCCTTAAGGGCAATTTGTTGAACAATTTGAATTTCAAGTTTATCTAATAAAAGTGTGTTTCCTTTTTGGTTTACGAATTTGAATCTCTCGATGTCTTTGAAATCATATCATACACATTTCATCCCATGCACTCCATAACAGGTACCCATTATAGGTCTCTTATCTTCTTCGCTGTTTATTTCAGCATCATGTCTGTTGAACCATCAAATGAACAAGCAATCAAGGCTCTGCAGGCCCAGAATGCCCAATTCCAAGAGCTGTTCATGAATCTAGCCATGGGTCAGCAAGATCTGAAGACCCTGATTCTGAAAGAGAAGAAGAAGAAGAAAAGGATAGTCCTGTTTAACACAGGTCACAGGTTTGGAAACAGGCTACGGGATGAAGTTGATTTAACCACCTCATCTGGAGAGAAAGATAGTCAGGAAGAAAGGAGGGCTCCTAGCCCTGTGGTCTCAGACAATGAGACGGACTTCGACGAAGACCAGTATCCTCCGGCTGAGGATAGATACAAGCAACTGGAGGATCGGTTGAGTGCGATGGAAGTTCAAAAAGTTCCTGGTCTGGACTTTGGTGATCTAGGTCTATCATATGGGGTGGTAATTCCCCACAAGTTCAAGGCACCAGCCTTTGCTAAATATGACGGAGTTTCTTGTCCGAAGTTGCACCTCCGATCATATGTAAGGAAGATTCAGCCGTACACCACTGATAAGAACCTATGGATCCACTTCTTTCAAGACAGTCTCTCAGGGACTCATCTTGAATGGTTTTACCAGTTAGACGGAGCCAGTATCCACTGTTGGGAAGATTTGGTTGCTGCTTTCTACAGGCAGTACCAATATAATGTCGGCCTCGCTCCTACGCGTACCCAACTCCAGGGTATGTCTATGGGAACGGGCGAAGGTTTCAAAGATTATGCTCAGAAGTGGAGGGACCTTGCTGGAAGAGTGCAACCACCCTTGGCTGATAGGGAGCTGGTTGATATGTTTCTGAGGACCTTGTCTGGTCCATTTTTCAACCATCTGATCGGAAGTTCTTCATCCGGGTTTACAGAGCTAATTATGACCGGTGAAAGGATTGAGGCTGGTAGTAAGGCTGGTAAGATACAAAAGGGTGCTTCATCAAGCACCGAGAAAAAGCCTTTTAAGAAAGAGTCAAGTGCTGTCTACAGTTTGAAAAGCCAGAATATACCTGAACGCTGCCAAGTTGTTAATGCGGTTGTTATTTCAAGACCTGCTGGTGCTACTCTGCGCAATAATCAACAAAAGGCCGAGAGACCTCGAAGGCAATTCACCCATCTCAACATGACTTTGTCTCAGATTATGTCGCAGTTATTAAAGGCCAATCTAGCAACTCTAAGGGAGGCTCCGCAGAATCCCAACATTGCATCACCTAAGTACAACCCTAATGCCCGCTGTGCTTTTCACTTTGATATCCCGGGACATAATACAGATGATTGTTGGGCTTTGAAGAATAAAATACAGGACTTAATTGATACTAAGGAGATTGAGTTTGAGGCGCCCGAAAGACCTAATGTTGTGACTGCTCCTATGCCCAAGCATGGAGTAAATGCTATAGATAAAGACTCGTTTGTGGTTTCTGTGAATGACATTGTTACCCCTTTGATGGATGTGAAGAAGAACCTTTGGTTAGCTGGTTTATTTCCGGGTTGTGACGAAGGTTGTCGTATGTGTTCCATCCTACCTACCGGTTGCCATCTTTTGAAGTCAAGTGTCCAACGCCTGGTGGATAATAAAGAAATTCTGTTTGAGAAGACTGTTGTTCCTTTAGTTCATACTGAAGAAGTTTCCATTATCACCATTCTCGATAATTCTTCCAAGGCTTCCTCGAGAAAGCCTGTTAGAATTACATTTTTTCCAAGAATCGCATCGTTGACCATCATTGTTCCTGGGCCTATCCCCTACACCTCTAATAAAGTTGTCCCTTGGCATTACGGGGCTGATTTTTATTTTCATGGAGTTAAACAAGATTTGGATGCTGATACTGACGTCAGCAATATTGTTGGACCTGCTAAAGTCACCCGCAGCGGAAGACTTTTCTCACCTGATATCTCTCTGCCAACTGCACGGAGACCTGTTGTTATTACAGCTGCCAGTGTACATGCTGCTACTCCTGTTCAAGTTCCCATTTTTACCCCTGTTGTCGAGTCATCTGACACTCGGGGCAAAGGGACCACCAGTGAGCCTGCCCAGACAGAGGCACCAAAGACGATTATTGTTGAAGCTTCTAGACAAGAGATGGAAGAGATTTTAAAGATCATCAAGAAGAGCGACTATAATGTAGTCGAGCAGTTGGGGCAAACCCCATCCAAGATCTCCATGTTATCACGGTTGCTATGCTCAGAGGCTCATGCCAAGGCTCTGATTGCTTTCTTGAAGATTGCGCACGTACCACAAGTAACATCAGCCGATCAGTTTAAAGATTGCGTGGCTAGTCTGACTGCTGATAATGGGTTAGGTTTCTCTGACGCCGACTTGACTACTAAAGGGAAGAATCACAATGATGCCCTGCATGTCTCCATTGAATGCAGGGGCACCACTCTTGCTCATGTATTAGTGGATATTGGTTCCTCGTTGAACGTTTTGCCTAAGAAAGCTCTAGACCGGTTGGACTGTGAAGGGTTGGAGTTGAAACCAAGCAACATTGTCGTCAGGGCCTTTAATGGGTCTAAGAGGAGGGTGCACAGAGAAGTTGATATTCCGATTAAGGTTGGTTCTCAGGTTTTTGCATCTACATTCTATGTGATGGACATTCGGCCATCTTATTCTTGTTTGTTGGGTCGTCCGCGGATCCACAAAGCTGGGGCAGTGACCTCTACGCTTCACCAGAAACTGAAGTACCCGGTCAAAGGGAAGATTGTGACAGTGTAAGGAGAAGAGGAGTACATGGTGATCCACCTCAACTCTTTCCGATATGTAGAAATGGATGGGGATTACATTGAGACCCCGTTTTAGCATTTTTAAGAGGTTCCCCAGACGCTGGCATCAACTGAGACTGTTGTTGAAGATTCTCCTATGAAGATGGCTTCCTTTAAGGATGCTCAGGCTGTTGTCGAGAAAGGTGGGTGTGCGAATTGGGGCCAACTCCCTTACTTTACACAGAAGACTAACAAGTTTGGTTTGGGTTTCACTGTAGAAGCTCAAAGGGCTGTTCAGAATGCCCGGATCGGACGACCTCCCGTGTTCATCAGCAATTCAGAAGTAAATGCCATTGAAGACGATGTTGAAGAGTCTGAGTTCGACAATTGGATCTATCCTACGACCGACGGTGGACCAAGCAACTGGACAGCAAAGGACTTCATCCCAATTTCTTTTGTTACCCAGTAATGAGACCTTTTGTTTTGAATTTGTAACAGACAATGTTTTAAACTCTACGGCCCGGTGTCTTACCCGGGGCACTGTGGCTTCATTTGTGAGGGCTTCATGTGTGTCATTTTCATATATCATTAATAAAAGCATTGGATGTTTCTTGCATTTCAAATTTTGCGCTCCTTGTTTTTTTATTATATTGCAAAAATAGCTATTTTACACACACTCACATATACAGGTCTACATCCACTCTGGATCTCACTGGTAACGACTCTGCTACTGCCAGTTATGACTTCAAAAATCCGATCAAATTAGCCGAAGACGACGGTGAAGATGATTGCGAAGTGCCTGGTGAACTTGCGAGACTGTTACTCCAAGAGGAGAGGGCTATACAGCCACATGAAGAGCTAGTGGAATCAGTAAATCTGGGTACAGAGATAGACAAGAAAGAAGTTAAGATCGGTGCAAATCTAGAAGCTAGTGTGAAGCAACGGTTGATTCAGATGCTGTGTGACTACGTTGAGATCTTCGTCTAGTCTTATGAAGACATGCCTGGGTTGGATACTGATATTGTGGTTCATCGCCTACCTACCAAGGAAGACTGTCCTCCAGTGAAACAGAAGGTCCGCCGAATGCGCCCAGAGATGTCTGAGAAAATTAAGGCTGAAGTTATGAAACAGTTTGACGTCGGTTTTCTAGCAGTTACTTCTTACCCACAGTGGGTGGCCAATGTGGTTCCTGTACCGAAGAAGGATGGTAAGGTTCGAATGTGTATCGACTATAGGGATCTGAATAAGGCAAGTCCTAAGGATGATTTCCCTCTACCTCATATCGACGTTCTGGTTGACAACACCGCTCAGCACAAGGTATTCTCCTTTATGGATGGTTTCTCCGGCTATAATCAGATTAAAATGGCTCCCGAAGACATGGAGAAGACAACTTTTGTTACTCAGTGGGGTACTTTTTGCTACAAGGTCATGCCTTTTGGACTGAAGAATGTTGGGGCAACGTATCAGCGTGCCATGGTTGCTTTATTTCATGACATGATCCATCACGAGATTGATGTATACGTAGACGACATGATTGCAAGGTCCCAAACTGAGGAGGAACACCTTGACCATCTGCAGAAGCTGTTTGACAGGTTGAAGTTGTACAAGCTGAGGTTAAACCCGAACAAGTGCACCTTCGGGGTGAGATCTGGTAAGTTGTTGGGCTTCGTCGTAAGCGATAAAGGTATTCAAGTGGATCTAGAAAAGGTGAAGGCCATACAAGAGATGCCAGCTCCCCAAACAGAGAAAGAAGTCAGAGGCTTTCTGGGACGTCTGAACTACATTGCCCGATTCATCTCGCACTTGACTGCTACTTGTGAGCCAATCTTCAAGTTACTGAAGAAAGATGTAGTAGTACGTTGGAATGATGAATGTCAGGACGCTTTCGAAAGGATCAAAGAGTATCTCCAAGAGCCACCTATTATGATGCCTCCAGTTGAAGGGAGACCTCTGATATTATACTTGACAGTACTCGACAACTCAATGGGGTGTGTGCTGGGGCAGAATGACGAGTTTGTCCGAAAAGAGCATGCTATTTATTACCTTAGCAAAAAGTTTACCGACTGCGAGACTCGATACTCGTTGCTCGAGAAAACTTGTTGCGCTTTGGCATGGGCTGCTCGCCGGCTGAGACAGTATATGATAACTCACACTACTCTATTGATATCAAAAATGGATCCAATCAAGTATATCTTCGAGAAGCCTACCTTGTCTGGAAGAATAGCGAGATGGCAGATGATATTGACTGAGTATGACATCCAATACACGACTCAAATTGCAATCAAGGGAAGTGTGTTAGCAGACCATTTGGCACATCAGGCAGTGGATGATTACCAGTCTATGAATTTTGAATTTCTGGATGAGAATATCATGCTAGTAACTGATTATGAGACACCTGGACCGGATGAAGGACCTGAGGAAGGATCCCGATGGTCTATGTACTTTGATGGAGCTTCAAACGCTTTGGGCAATGGCATTGGCTCCGTGATCATATCTCCTAAAGGCTCTCATACTCTGTTCACCGCCCGACTATGTTTCAACTGCAGCAACAATATGGCGGAGTATGAAGCATGCATTATGGGTCTTCGAGCAGCAATTGGCCTAAGGTTAAGTTCTTGAGTGTTTTCGGAGATTCCGCTCTTATGGTCAGTCAGATAAAAGGCGAGTGGGATACGAAGCACCCAAATATTATTCCTTATAAGGAGTATGTGTTGACTTTACTTCCTCACTTTGAGGAGATAACCTTTGAACACTTCCCTAGAGAGGAGAATCAGTTGGCAGACGCGCTAGCTACGATGTCTTCTATGTTCAAGGTCAATTGGGACAACGAAGCTCCCCAGATTATCATTGAAAGATTGGACGAACCTGAACATTGTTGTGATCTTGAGACTGAAGAGGTAACAGAAAAGCCCTGGTTTCACGAAGTAAAAAGGTATCTTGAAGCTCAGGAATACCCCGAGGGTGCATCTGTTAATGACAAGAAGTTTCTGAGGAGGTTCGCAGCAAAGTTCTTCATTGTCAATGGCATCCTTTACAAGCGTAACCATGATTCGACCCTACTGCGATGTATGGATAAGAACGAGGCAGAAAGGATCATGGCAGATTTACATGAAGGTACCTTCGGAACTCATTCCAGTGGACATACCATGGCAAAGAAAATCCTTCGGGCAGGATATTATTGGTCCACAATAGAAGCCGACTGTTATCAGCATTCTCGGACATGTCACAAGTGCCAGGTCTATGCTGATAAGGTGCACATACCTTCAGTCCCTCTAAACGTCTTGACAGCTCCGTGGCCTTTTGCAATGTGGGGCATTGATATGATCGGCGAGATCAGACCTACAGCATCCAACAGGCATCATTTCATCCTGGTAGCAATTGATTACTTTACGAAATGGGTTGAAGCAGCTTCCTTTGCTACTGTAACCAAGAACTTCATGGCACAGTTTATTCGATATAATATGATCTGTTGATACGGTGTACCAGAGAGGATCATTACGGACAATGGTACAAATCTCAATAATAAGATGATCACTGAGCTCTGCAAGCAATTCAAGATACAGCATCACAACTCTTATCCCTACCGGCTGAAGATGAATGGGGTTGTAGAAGCGGCTAATAAGAACATTAAGAAGATTGTGCAGAAGATGACGGTGACATACAAAGACTGGCACGAGATGTTACCATTTTCTCTTCACGGGTACCGTACCTCAGCGCAGACGTCAACAGGGGCAACACCCTACTCCTTGGTATATAGCATGGAGGCAGTCTTGCCCATTGAAGTTCAGATACCCTCTCTTCGGATCATGAAGGATGCAGATTTGAGCGAAGATGACTGGATTCAGACCCGGCTTGATCAGCTGAACTTAATCAACGAAAAGAGACTCACTGCTATTTGTCATGGTCAGATGTATCAAAAGCAGATGATCAAGGCGTTTAACAAGAAAGTCAGACGACAAGAGTATCAAGTTGGGGACCTGGTTATCAAGTGCATCATACTACCTCAAGGTGATCCCAGGGGCAAATGGACTCCTACTTACGAAGGGCCATTTGTGGTTAAGAACATTTTCTCAGGAGGAGCTATGATTCTAACCACCATGGATGGTGACGACCTTCCTCACCCCGTCAATGCAGACATAGTGAAAAGATACTACGCATGATCAAAGACCCGCTAGGTTGACTGGCCTAGGCAAAAATAAGGGCTTCCCGGCGAACCAAAAGGGTTCGGGCAAAAATAAGGGACGAAAATGAAAAAAATCTGTACACCCGGCAAGTTGAAAACCTGAAAAGGCGACTTGGGCAAAAAAGGGTATCCCGATGGACTGAAAACCCGAAAGGGCGGTCCAGGAAAAAATTAGGGATCAAAGCGCAACATTGTGTCTCATTGGATCACCTTGCATCCAGACTTCGGTATCAACTATTAAGCTCGGACGGCACTAATCAATCTGATCTACCTTCAACCAAGTGGCAAAGTGATGAGATACTCAAGGACTTAAAGGCAATAGCAGAGTTGGAACCCAGTGGGATTACTCACAAAGCTGTTTTGTTTTATTTTCACAAATTGTGTAAATTCTATCTGCTCGGCGGCGTTCTCTTACTAGGACGTCAGCCTCTTGTACAAAACACGCCTATTTACAGGCCAAACTTCAAAATCAATACAATTCATTTTCAAATAAATTTCAAACTGTTTTTCCTTTATCTGTTTTTATTTGCAAAGAACGTCCAAGGTTCATTTTTGATATACGTATTTGACATTAATTGCTGCTCATAAATATTTACATGCGAAGCAAAAATGATTACTGGTAATATCATAAACGGGGGCAAATAAGAATTGTCTGAACTGTACAGTTGCTCTATCCACCAGGTATCGGGTAAATTCATCTAAAGAATATAGCTAAGATACCTTCACTCCCCGCAGAGTAAGGCAGTAATGGTAGCTCTCCCCCAGCTGGGACTTGCAACTATCAGCAATGCTCTCCCCAAGCAGAGTTGATCTACCATCAGCACTAAAAAGGCTTGATATCCCCGGCAGTCTTAATATTCCCTGGCAAAGTATAAGAATGTCCTCCGACAGAATACAAGATACCCCCAGTGGAGTTAAAATTTTCCCAGCGCAGTCTGAATAAGCTTCCCCAATGGAGTTGAAGCATCGTCCCCAGTAGACTCTGGAAGTCTATCCCCAGTGGAGTGCAAAATAAATCTCCCCAGCCGAGTTCAAAGGATCATTCCCAGTAGAATTCAGAGGATTATCCCTATAAGAGTCTAAAGAGGAATCCCCAACAAGTTGCCACTGGAAGATCATCCCCAGTGGAGTCCTTTCCTTTCATAAACAGGAATTCAATCCCCAACAGATTCAATATCACCAGCAGAATTTATCAGTGGAATCTTCAGCAGAGCATCTCTTCCCCATAGAGTAATCTCCTCATCGGTTTATTCCCCAACGAAGTTATCTTCTCCCGCAGGTTTATTCTCGCAATCACCTTCGTTCACCATCCCCAGCGGAAGCGGAGAATTCAACTCTTGTTTCCAGCAGCAGTCCGGGATTTATTTTCCCCAGCTAAAACATTACATTTCCATACATCATGATACATGCATATACGCATCATACCATACAATCTCATTTATGTTGAGAGCATCATTGCTTGGTATATATCATGCATTTCATACATCATGACATCGTATATGACTGACTCTTTACCGTTTCAGGGAAAAACGAATCAGCAAAACACCGTTGACTACTCATATGACTTGGTAGTCCCCTCAAAAGAAAAACTACAACTATGGAAGACTTTTGTCTGGTTCAGTTAAATCGATCCTAAGATTTTTCTGATTCTTATCCAGCCAAAGTTAATCTAAGACCTTCTCTGGTTCAGCCAGATCGACACTAAGATCTCATTGATTCGTATTCCAGTTGAAGATATTCCAAGACGTTCGTCTGGTTCAGTTAAATCGATCCTAAGATTTTTATGATTCTTATCCGGCCAAAGTTAATCCAAGACCTTCTCTGGTTCAGTCAGATCGACCCTAAGATCTCCCTGATTCGTATTCCAGTTGAAGATATTCCAAGACTTTCGTCTGGTTCAGTTAAATCGATCCTAAGATTTTTCTGATTCTTATCCAGCCAAAGTTAATCCAAGACCTTCTCTGGTTCAGTCAAATCGACCCTAAGATCTCCCTGATTCGTATTCCAATTGAAGATATTTCAAGACTTTTGTATGGTTCAGTTAAATCGGTCCTAAGATTTTTCTGATTCTTATCCAGCCAAAGTTAATCCAAGACCTTCTCTGTTTCAGTCAGATCGACCTTAAGATCTCCCTGATTCGTATTCTAGTTGAAGATATTCCAAGACTTTTGTCTGGTTCATTTAAATCGATCCTAAGATTTTTCTGATTCTTATCCAGCCAAAGTTAATCCAAGACCTTCTCTGGTTCAGTCAGATCGACCCTAAGATATCCCTGATTCGTATTCCAGTTGAAGATATTCCAAGACTTTTGTCTGGTTCAGTTAAATCGATCCTAAGATTTTTCTGATTCTTATCCAGCCAAAGTTAATCCAAGACCTTCTCTGGTTCTGTCAGATCGACCCTAAGATCTCCCTGATTCGTATTCCAGTTGAAGATATTCCAAGACTTTTGTCTGGTTCAGTTAAATCGATCCTAAGATTTTTCTGATTCTTATCCAGCCAAAGTTAATCCAAGACCTTCTCTGGTTCAGTCAGATCGACCCTAAGATCTCCCTGATTCATATTCCAGTTGAAGATATTCCAAGACTTTTGTCTGGTTCAGTTAAATTGATCCTAAGATTTTTCTGATTCTTATCCAGGCAAAGTTAATCCAAGACCTTCTTTGGTTCAGTCAGATCGACCCTAAGATCTCCCTGATTCGTATTCCAGTTGAAGATATTCCAAGACTTTCGTTTGGTTCAGTTAAATCGACCCTAAGATTTTTTTGATTCTTATCCAGTCAAAGTTAATCCAAGACCTTCTCTGGTTCAGTCAGATCGACGCTAAGATCTCCCTGATTCGTATTCCAGTTGAAGATATCCCAAGACTTTTGTCTAGTTCAGTTAAATCGATCCTAAGATTTTTCTGATTCTGATCCAGCCAAAGTTAATCCAAAACCCTCTCTGGTTCAGTCAGATCGACCCTAAGATCTCCCTTATTCGTATTCCAGTTGAAGATATTCCAATACTTTCATCCGGTTCAGTTAAATCGACCCTAAGATTTTTCTGATTCTTATCCAGTCAAAATTAATCCAAGACCTTCTCTGGTTCAGTCGGATCGACGCTAAGATCTCCCTGATTCGTATTCCAGTCGAAGTTCAAACCACCTATCAACAGTCTCCAAATGGCATCTGTAAGCCCATTCCCGACACCACCAGGCTGATACTACTTCATGCAAGTGCAAATTTCTGGGCACTCTAGTGTTCAATCATCTTCCACCTTCGGATCACGAAAGCCAATCTATATCCTCAGGCTTAAGAAGATTGAACAGGGGAATCTGTTGTGCCCCAAAATTTTCCCTCTCATATTTCTCAAAACATTGCAAGAAAAATCTCCAAGTTGCTCAAGTTTGCTCAAGAGTGGGACAGTCAAGCTATCTCCTAAGGCAGTCAATCCCAAATTAGAGTTTTGTGTTGCATCAAGATCCTTGAGTCCAAATGACCTCAAATTCTCCCTAATGTCCTAATATTCTCTCAAGATCATCCATGTCAAGTTTCAAGCCTTGCAGAGTAAGTTTGGTCAGTCAATTGCTCAAGGGGTCCAAAAATCGACTATGCTAGGGCAAAAGTCAACTATAACCCAAATACAGTCAAACTTCAAGATTTTTTGTCAACATTCTCATTTTGAAGGATATTTCATCATTTGATCAAGGTTTGATCATGATTCATCAAGGATTTCTCAAAATTCATCAAGACTCAAAAGTTGCTAAATTAGGGTTTTGCAGGAAAAGTCAACTCAACTTTGACCAAGTATAACTATCTCATACTTTATGATAAATGACCCATCAAAAGCTCATTTTTAAGAGGATTAAATTTCCTACAATCCATCTTCATACCCCAAGATCAAAAAATGCTCTCACAAGAAGTTACAAATTTGGACATTATAGGTCATTTTTGAAAGTCAACAAAAAAACCTTTTTTGCCAAAGCTTATAACTTGAGCATGGAATATCAAAATGAGATGAGACCAAAATGGTTGGTTAGAGTACATCTCAAGATTTCTAAAAAGTCCAAGAACACTTCCAAAAGTTCAAAATTGAAGAAGTTATGCATTGTTGAAGTTGGGCATTTTTGCAAAATTGCCAAAAGTCAACTACCCCCAAAACTTCAAATTTTGTCAAATGGGCCCATTCTTTTCCACTTGATTTGGGCTTTACACATTCCACACGTGTCCTAGCTTCAGCCTTGTGTCCGTTTATCTATTTTATTATTTTATTTTATTTTTATTGAATTATTTCATTTTAAATCAATTTAAATCAAATAAAATCCCAAAAACTTGATTACATGAGATCTTTTTCTATTTTCAGGACCTAATCACCATCAATATCATGATCAAACTCGTATCAAGTATTCCATGTGCAAAAAGATTGAGTTTTTGGAAAATTAGGCAAGTTATCAATGGTGAATCAAATCCAATCTCAAGGCATCAATGTGCAAGGATTCAGTCCACAAAAGTTGACCTAATACATTGCAGCATACATATACAAGTGAAAGCACACGAATTTGGGACCTAGAGACAGCAAGAACATCAAGAACCAAACTTGAAAAAAGGTGAAAAAAGTGCAAAACTAAAATCATCCTTAGAGGCGTTTACAAAGGCAAAACTCAACACCAATCAATTGTTGGGTGTCTACTCAACCTCCTGCAATCAAAAGCAAACTCTCACACCCTCTCAAACACACTGTAAGCATTACATTTCTTGGCCCTATATTCCAAATCGCAACTCTCTATTTTCGCATCATTCTAACAAATCTTTGACATATTTGTGATGCTTATGAGATTTCTGGACTTTTGGCATTATTTGATTGCATTGATATGGACTCTAACCCCATAACCGTATGGCTAGGGTTTTGCATTAGATTTTAGGGTTTTCTTTTTTAGGGGAAATTTAAGGTTCAAGAAGGGTATAGGTTTACTCAGGATGCCCAGACGAACACAACCATGGTCTTGGGGGTCGTTTTCATGGCCTAGATTTAATTTTTGGAATGTCCTGCGAATTTAGCTGCGGATCTAAATCCGCAGGTAAATGTTACAGGGCTGGAGGTTAGGGACGACAAACGTGTCTCCCCCTGGTTGGCCAATTCAAATATTCGTGTTTTTTTTTAATTCTTGCATATTAATGTTATTTCTCATATTATCATTATTATTGAATATACTAACAATAGAAACGCGTTGGCTTAGTGGAAAGAGGAGCTGGCAGTCACCAACAGGACCTGGGTTCGAATCCCAGGTCCCCCATATTGCATTGTTATTATTTTTCTTCAGGTGATCCAATGCCATGCCAAGCGCACAGCCTACAATACTCCCTCATGCAATCAATGGACAGATGGCCCCAGGCCAGATCTGATGGTCCAGATGGGACGTCCACCATGCTACCAAGTCAAGGTTCCACATGGAATCCAGAAAAGTTAGCCAGGCCAGCGCCTAATGGGCCTTGAATTTGCCATTCTAACCCGCCTAATCAGGCCCAAACCCTAACTCTTTCTATTTTCTTTTTATTATTTCCTTTAATTATTTATTATTTTTTATTATTATTATTAACTAACCAATTTTATTTTTTTTCATAAAATAAAAAACCAAAAAATATTTTTATTAAAATTAAATTTCAGCATTTTATTTTTGTTAACAAAATTAATTTAATTAATTTAGTTTTAATTAGGAATAACTTTTAATATATTTTGCAATAATTAAAATTAACTTAGACAATTAGGTTTTTATTAACATTGATTAAATTTATTTTTATTTCTTTAAATACAAAAAACCCAAAAATATTTTATTAATTTATTTATTTATTAATTTAATAATTAACTTAGTTTAATTTCTTTTTAATTCAAAATAACCAAAAAATCTTTTCTTTAAATTAAAGGGTCAAAACCCTAAAAAACTTGCGCCCGATTTAATTTTCCGGATGCGATTCATTTTATTCAATATTGTATCTGTTTCCGGAATGTAATAGCTTAATAGGACTTTACTATTTTTACCGCTTTATTTACTTTCCGCATTTTAATTTCAAGGGTTGCTTTTGGCGATGTAAATACCCGACGCCTTGTAATAGTTAGTTTAATTTCCGCAATTTAATTTCCGCAACTTATAAACTGTTAGATGTTTGATAATAGGGAATGCATGACAAGATTGAACGTTTAAACCTAAAATCAACATAGATAACCATTGACATGTACAAAGACAAAATAACTGAAAACAACACACTCGCACATGTGCACTCTTAGGGTACACCTCACTTGGTTGCCTTCATAACGCGGTCATTGAGTATAGGTCACTTTAGAGGTCGCCCTCTTGTCCAAAGATCATAGTTGCCTCGAAACGGTTGCCTCGAAAAAAATGATCTAAGATATTAGGGTTACCGCTAAGGCGTCCTAACATTGCTTTAGTGACCGCACATCCCTTAATCAAATTGACCCTTAAACTCCAACGACGATGCTACCTACTCATCGATAGTGGGATAGCATTGTCTAAAGGAAGATAGCATAGAACGATTCCTTTTTCGAGTAGGTAGATAGTTCTTAAGAACTTGCTCTTTCAAGATAAAACCAATTTTCACACTTACACCTTTCAAACAAAAACTCTTTCAAACCCACAAACACAAAGAAAAGCAATTTTGAAAACACTTTGAGCAAGTACCTAAGAGCCCGTGGATAACCACAGATAGAAAGGGTGCTAACGCCTTCCCTTTTTATAATCTACCCCCCGGACCCGAGAAACATCTCGAAAAAGGAATTTTTCTGTGCTTTTTTTTCCTTTCCTTGTTGGATAAAATAAAAGACGGTGGCGACTCTTGCTTACCGCGACATTTTGAAAAAACAAACGCAAAACGCAAACCAGCATTCCGAAAAACAGTCAGTTCTCTCCCACCGTATCATAAGGGGCAAACAAGAAGTGCCCCAACCTTACAGTTACTCTACCTCCCAGGTACATGGATAGAACCAGCTTGAGATTATGACTAAAGATACATACATTCCCCACAGAATAGGAAGTATCCAAAGATAGTGGTGTTAGCTCTCTCTAGCAGAAGTTCATAATCGTAAAGGAGTGGACAAAATTCTCCCCAAGTAGAGTTTATCTATCACCAGCAATAGAAGTTCACCACCACCTGAGTTTATTTCTCTAAATCAGCAGATCGTCCAACAGAGTATCTCTTCCCCACAGATTCATTCTCCCACAGGATTGTTCCCAAACATAGTCTCTCCCGGTGGAATGTTCTCAAGCAGGACAGACGCAAGTCTCCAGCTAATCATCTTCGGTCACTATCCCCAACGAGAACGAAGAACTCAACTCATTGTACTCTCCAATAGCAGTCCAGGATTTATTCTCCCCAGCCGGAAGATGTCACAAGAACATTGCATATCCATACATCGTGGCATACGCATATGCATCATACAACACAATCTCATTTATTTTGAGAACATCATTACTCAATACAATTCATACATCATGACATTACATACGACTAACTCTTTACCTTTCAGGGAAAGATACAATCAATTTCTCACAAGTTTTCTCTGGTTCAGTCAAATCGACACTAAGATTTCTATTCCAGTTCAAGCTATGAAGCCCAGAAATCGACCGGATAATATCTTGATTTCTCCAAAATACTATGAAGCCTGGAATCGACCAGATAGTGGTATATCTTAAATTCAAGCTATGAAGCCCGGAAATCGACCGGATAATATCTTGATTTCTCCAGAATACTATGAAGCCTAGAATCGACCAGATAGTAGTAAATCTTAAATACAAGCTTTGAAGCCCGAAAATCGACCGGATATTAGTATACCTTAGATTCAAGTTGAAACCCGGATGCGACTGGATAACCACTTAACTCCTTCTGAAGCCTGGAGCACGACCAGATAAGAATAGGAGAAATTGCAAAGCCTGGGGCATGACCAAATAGCAAGTTTAATCTCATCTCCCCAATAAGTCACTGTAAAACCTGGAGCACGACCAGATAGCAGTAGTCTTATTATCCTCAACAAATCACTGTAGAGCCTGGAGCACGACCAGCTAGCAGTTCATTCTCACCTCCTCGACTAAGAGATGATTCCCCAATAGCGTAACGGACAACTGAAGTTCCTAAAACTCTATTTCTCTCAAGACAGAGAACAGCATTCCCCAACGTAGTCCTCCTCAGCAACAGGTGAATGGGCTCTCGCAAAGGAATCTCTTATGTGATCGACACTTTTTCTGATGGCATCTTTAAGCCCGTCTTCCGTCATTGACCTCCAAATGGCATCTATAAGCCTATTCCCGATATCGCAAGACAAGCACCACTTCATGCAAGTGCAAATTTCTGGGCACTCTAGTGTTCAATCATCTTACACCTTCAGATTGCGAAAGGCAGACAAGCCAATCTACATCCTCAGGTTTAAGAAGATTGAACAGGGCCAGCTGTTCTACCCCAAAATTTTCCCTCCCATATTTCTCAATACATGACAAGTGAGGTCCTCAAATTGCTCAAGGAAGTCCAAGGGTTGACCAGACAAACCCTCTCCTAAGGCAGCCTACCTCAAATTAGGGTTTCATTTTGCATCGAGATGCTTGAGTCCAAAGGATCCCAAATGATCACCATTGTCCTAATATGTTCTCAAGATCATCCATGACAAGTTTCAAGCCTTGCAGAGAAAATTTGCTCAGTCAATTGCTCAAAGGCCTGAAAATCGACTGTGCTAGGGCAAAAGTCAATTGTGTCCCACATATAGTCAAACTTCAAGATTATTGGCCAACATCCTCATTTTAAAGTATTATGCATAATTTGATCAAGGTTTGATCATGATTCCTCAAGGATTGCTCACAATTCATCAAAACCCAAAAGTTGCTAAATTAGGGTTTTGCAGGAAAAGTTAACTCAACATTGACCAAGCATCATAATTTATCAAAAATGACCCATCCAAAGCTAACTTTGAAGAGGATTTAATTCCCTACAATTCATCTTCAGCTCCAAAGTTCAAAATATGCACTCACAAGAAGATATGGATTTGGACATTATAGGTCATTTTGAAAAGTCAACAAAAACACCTTTTGGGTCAAAGCTTCATGCATGAACATGGAAGACTCAATTGAGATGAGACAAAAATTGTTGCTTAGAGGACATATTAAGCTTTCTAAAAAGTTCAAGAACACATCTCTAGGGTCAAAATTGAGAGAGTTAGGCATTGGCCAAGTTGACCCTTTTTACAAAATTGCCAAAAGTCAAATGTGTCCAAAATTGCATTTTTTGTCAAATGGACCCAACTTTTTATGCTTGCACTGAGTTTGTAATGTGACCCACGACCCATGAGCCCTTCCACGTGTCATTCTTTTATTTTTGTCATTTATTTTGATTTTATTTCATTTAAATCAAATTAAATCAAAATAAAATAATGAAAATATCAAAAACTAATTAAATCTTGAGATTTTGTGCATAATTAGGTCCATTACACAGATGGAGACAAAATCAAATCGTGCAAGGTTCACATGGACACAAAAAAATTGAATTTTCTTGATTTGGAAAGATTTGGTGCAAGGATTGAATTATGAATCAATATTCATAATTGAGAGAGATTTGATACAAAGTTGCAACCTTAATACACTCTAGTATACATAAGGGACAAGTGCAGACCAAAAACAAGAGGCTAGAGGCGTGCAAAGGCAGAAAACAAACTTCAAAAATTCAAGAAAAAGTTGCAAACTGATTTCCAAGTTTTAGGCCATCTCAAACCATTCTAAGCATACCAATCGTTTGCTGGACATCCCAGGATCATGTTTCAATCGCTAGCAAGCTTCCTCACGCCTTGAAACGCCCTGTAAGAGTTATACGGTTTGTCTCTTTTCTTGAATTCGAATACATTAATTTTGGCATATTTAGCATGATTAATTGATATATTCACAATCCTTGAGTTGTTTGTAAGCTAGTGGTTATGATTAATTGCATTTTTATTGATTGTACATCAAGTTGCCATGGCTAGGGTTCGTGCTTTGTTTTTAGGGGTTTTGTGTACAGGGAAAATTGGCCATTAATAATGGTACCATGATGCTCACGAGGTTGCAACGAGTTGATTGGTACCATTGGTTGTCATTTATCATACACATACAGGTTTTGGAAATACACAGGATTATACCTACGCTCAGTGTCCGTAGGTAAAAGCTATGAAACTTACAGCGACGGTGGGAGGAAGAAGAAGGATACGTGGCGCTCCATGACTTGCCAATTTGAATTTCGCGCGTTTCAAAAATTAGCTTTTTGTTTATATTATATAATAATTGTATGTTATTGTAATAACAACTAAACATTTTGGATCAACTGGCAGCGTGGCAAGGGGATAATGCATAAGGGTCTGGGTTCGATCCCCAGGTCCCAACTTTATTTCATGTTTTTCTTGGATAGGCAATCCAGTGCATCTCACACTCCAGGATCCATCATGCACTCTCCAAATCTGATCATCCAAACCCCCAAGGCTTCAGATCTAAGGCCTTCCCATGAGGGTCCACCATGCGCCCAGTCAAGCATACACACAGAATCTGGCAAAGTCAAAAAGGGCCAGGAATTGTTGGGCCAAGAATTGCAAGCAGCACCCCCTTTTTTTTGCTAACAGCAACCAGGCCCATTCTTTCTCTTTTCTATTTTTTTTTCTTTTATTTAACTTAATTTGCTCAAATATTTTTTTAACAAAATTAATTTCCTTTTTTCATAAAAAATCATAAAATCAAGAGTTTGTAAGAAATTAGAATTAGTTTGTTTTTTTTATCAAATTTAATTTAATATTAGTTTAGTTTAATCTAGGGTAATTCTAACTTTTTTTATAATTAAAATCAATTAGAAAAATTAGGGTTAACTTTTGATTTAATTTTTATTTCTTTCTCAAAATTAAAAAATACAAAAAATAGGTTAATTTAATTATTTTTCTTAATTAAAATTAAATTAGTAATTAGGTTTTTTGTATTATTCAATTAAGCTTTATTTTCTTAAATAAATACAAAAAACGACAAAAAAATGTTTTTTTCTTTTAAATTGCAATTAGGCTTAGTTGGGATCAAAACCCTAATTCTCTTGTTTTCGATTCATCACGCGCATTTATTATTTTTGCAATATTAATGTAACTGTCTACGGTATGTAATAGTTTAATCTAGGACTTTCTTTATTTATCGTTTTACGGGTTTTTTGGCTATGTAATTAATCCCCTCCCCGAAGCCTTGTAATAGCGTAGGTTTTATTTCTCGTATTTTAATTTCCGCAAATATTAAATGTTTAGATGTATGTTAATAGGATTATATGACAAGATTGCATGATAATTTAAAACGGCTAGAAAACCCTAATGTGCAAAGATAATATCTGAAATCAAATCACTCGCACATGCACACTCCTAGGGTATACTCTCACTTCGGTTGCCTTCGGTAAACGGTCATTAAGTATAGGGTGTCTTAGTGGTTGCCATCATGTCTAAGCAAAGATCAAAAGTCCAATTTGGAAATGTTGCCTCGGAAACGTCGCCTTGGAAATGTTGCCTCGAATATGATCTTAAGACTTTAGGGTTATTACTAAGACGTCCTACCATTGCTTTAGTGATCGTACGTCCCTTTCGAATTGACCCTTACAATTCCAACGACGGTGCTACCTATTTCTCAATAGTGGGATAGCGCTATCTAAAGAAAACGAGAATAGAAACAATCTTTTTTCGAGTAGGTAGATGCTAGTAGGTGCTTGCTCAAAATCAAACTTTTTCACACCAAACACTTTTTCAAAATAGTTTTCAAAACAACTTCGTAACACCCTTAAGGACAGAAACAAGGGTTAAAACAAAGTAAAACAAAACTTTTTAAAACAAACACACATAAGCAATTTAAAAGATGAGAAAGTACCTAAGAGCCCATGGAAAACCATGGATAGAAAGGGTGCTAACACCTTCCCTTTTCTATAATCTACCCCTCGTACTCAAAATCTCGAAAAAGGATTTTTTTCTGTGCTTTTTTCCTTTCCGGTTGGATAAAATAAAAGTCGGTGGCGACTCTTGCTTACCGCGACATTTTGCAAACAAAAAATGCAAAATGCAAACCAGCATTTCTAAAACAGTCGGTTTTGTCACCGTATCACAGAATTGGCGACTCTGTTGGGGAGTAATAAGTGGGGTATAACTTAGGATCTAGGTCATTTAAAATTGCTTCTCTTGATTGCTTTGTTTGCTTTATTTTTGAGTGTTTTGTTTGGGGTTACTATATATCCTACACCCGGATCTGGGGAATACCTTTTAGGTAAATAGCAATAAACTGTGAGGGAACTGTACGGCGTAGACTGATACGGTTGAAGTAGTAGCTATGTTGACGTGGCACATTGGTTGGTACCGGTATCCCTTGTAAAGAAACGAGGAGAATACGGGGCGGCTACGTGTGTCTTTAAGCATCAACTGACCTTAGAACCTTTAATCGACCAACTTGGCCATTAGAAAGTAGTGAGATAGCCGGCCTCAGTGTAAAGCTGAGAACTGGTTGATACTCGATGCTACACTCATTGAGACCATACTCTCGAGATAGTTCCGGCTGTAAGAAAAGATTGCGTGAGCTGAAACCATGACCGATGGAGGATGGTCAGTGATATTGAGAACCTCTAGAACCCGGTTACTTCTAGGACAGGTTGAAACCAACTGAACTTCAAGAGGGTAATACCTTTAACCCCATGCAAGCCTTAAACTTAAGGGCTTTTGTGTGACTTGTTTTCCTTTTCTGTGTTTGTTATCTGCTATACCTATGTTTCTTTTATCATGACATCATGCATCATAACATGGCATTCATATTTCATTACACTAACCATTCCAAAGACCAAGGGAATTTATCTTTGCTCTGTTTTGCAGATTATGGCTTCCGTGCGCAGAAATACCATCTGAGTTAACTTTGTGCAAATACCTGCTCAACTTAAAGAGTTAGCCTCAAGAGTTTCTGAGACTTCTATGTTCAATAAGAGACATGGTCAGCTTCTTAGCCTGGTTACCTCAAAGTTTGATGAGTGTGTTTTTCCAATTCTTAGATCATGTGCATCATTGCTTCACCTTTTCAGATTACCAGTTGGTTCCCACTTTGGAAGAGTTCTCTCACTTATTGGGCATATCCATCCTTGAACAGGTACCCTTCATAGGTATAGAAGAGACTCCTAGACCAGAACACATTGCCTCAGCTCTGTATCTGAAACGGGCCGATGTAGTATCCAATTGGGAAACACGAAGCGGGGTCGAAGGTTTCCTAGCCAAATTTTTGATAGACCAGACTCAGCTATTTTAGGATAGTTTGGATTTTTAGGCTTTCAAAGATATCTTGGCTCTCCTTATCTATGGTTTGGTTCTCTTCCCGAATCCGGATTCCTTTGTAGATGTGAACACGGTCAAGATTTTCCTTTCTCGCAATCATGTGCCTACTCTACTAGGTGATATCTTGCATGTCCTCTACACTCGCACTGTGTAAAGAAGATGGACTCTTATGTGTTGCATGTCGTTGCTGTCGAGGTGGTTTATTTCGCACCTCCCTATGTCTGTGCTAAAGAACGAAGAAGGTTTGGGTTGGTCCTACAGAATAATGTCGCTTGCCCATACAGACATTCTTTGGTGTTCCCGAGCTATGGAAGACACTGCTGTCATTGACCGTTGTGGGGGATACCCTAATGTCCCGTTGCTTGGAATCAGAGTGGGTATAACCTACAATCCTTGTCTGGCTTTGCAACAATTTGGTCGTGCTCGGAGAGATGGTCCCCATGAGCTACTTCTTGAGGATATTGCATTTGACTACAAAGAGGACGTTAACGAGCACCGTCGGAGGTTTATACGAGCTTGGGGCATGGTGAACAGATCTGACCCCCAAGAGTTGGGACCAAGGACTTCCCTTCTTATGCAGCCTTACCTCCAATGGGTCCGAGCTCGTGCCTAGAAGCTTGGGATGCCTTATGAAGCCGTATTGCTAGTGATTGTAGAGCCCACTAATGAAGAAGGCATTCCTTACACAGTTCTTTATCCTTACATTCCCACTGATCCTGGGGCGTTGCAGAGGTCTTGGATTTAGCTGAAAGTGGAGAGGGATACTTACCTGGAAAAGTACCATGAGCAAGAAAGGAAGATTTTGAAGCTCACCAGGCAGCTCGAGGAAGAAAGAGTGATCAATGACTACGTCAGCACAAAGAGGAAGCGTCCATGGGACTTTTGATTTTGCTTTTCTAGTTTTAGATTTGTTTTCCATTTATTTCTTTGTAAAGCCTTCAAGGCATTGTTGAACCTTTTACAAGTTAAGCTAATAAAGTTTGTTTATTTTTTGGTTTGCAAATTTAAATTTCCCAAAGTCTTTGAAATCATTACATGCGCATTCCATTATCATGCACACCATTACAGGTACCATTATAGTTTTCTCATCTCCTTCGCTGTTTATTTCAGCAAAAACGTCTTATGATCAAGCCATCAAAGATCTTCAGGCACAGAACGCCCAATTCCAGTAGATGTTCTTAAGTCTGGCAAAAGGGAAAGAGGATCTAAAAACTCTCATTATGAAAGAGAAGAAGAAGAAGGTTGTTCTTCTGAATATGGGAAGAAGGTATGGGGAAAGGTTGAAACAGCAAGCTGATCTGGCCTCTTCATCCAAGGAAGGGGAGAACCAAGAAGAATAAAAGGGCCCCAGTCCTGCAATCTCTGATAATGATACTGATTTTGATGATGAGCAATATCCTCCTGCCAAGGATAGGTACAAGCAGCTAGAAGACATTCTGAGTGCTATGGAAATCCAGAAAATACCTGGTATGGATTTTGGAGAACTAGGACTGGTATCTGGAATAGTTATCCCTCAGAAGTTCAAGGCTCCGGTTTTTGCTAAGTATGATGGAGTGTCTTGCCCAAAACTCTATCTCCGCTCTTATGTCAGGAAAATTCAACCCCACACTGATGACATAAATTTGTGGGTGCATTTCTTTCAAGATAGTCTATCAGGGACTCAACTTGAATGGTTTTATCAGTTGGAAGGAGCCAACGTCCGAAACTGGGAAGACTTTGCTGCTGCTTTTTACAGGCAGTATCAGTATAACTCCGACCTTGCTCCCACTCGTACTCAGCTCCAGGGTATGTGTGATCGGTGGGAATGAGAACTGACTGTTTTGGAATGCTGGTTCGCGTTTGCGTTTGTTTTTGCAAAATGTCGCGGTAAGCAAGAGTCGCCACCGTCTTTTATTTTATCCAACAAGGAAAGGACAAAAGCACAGAAAAACTCCTTTTTGAGATATTTCTCGGGTTCGGGAGGTAGATTATAGAAAGGGAAGGTGTTAGCACCCTTTCTATCCGTGGTTATCCATGGGCTCTTAGGTACTTGCTCATTGTGTTTTCAAAAGTTTGCTTTTCTTTGTGTTTGTGGGTTCGAAAAGAGTTTTTGTTTTTGAAGAGGGTGTAAGTGCGAAAAGTTTTGTTTTGTTTTAAAAGGAGCAAGTACTTAAGAACCATATACCTACTCAAAAAGGAATTAATCTGTACAAGTGTCCTTTAGACAATGTTATCCCACTATTAAGGAGTAGGTAGCATCATCGTTGGAGTTTTCGGGTCAACTCGATTAAGGGACGTGTGGTCACTAAAGCAATGTTAGGATGCCTTAGCGGTAACCCTAATGTCTTAGATCATTTTATCTGAGGCAACCGTTTCGAGGCAACTTATGATCTTTGGACGAGAGGGCGACCTCTAAAACTTCCTATACTCAATGACCACGTTCGAGGCAACCAAGTGAGGTGTACCCTAAGAGTGCGCATGTGCGAGTGTGTTATTTCGGTTAATTTTATCTGTACATGTCATGGGTGAGCTATTGTTGATTTTAAGTTTAAAGATTTATCTTGTCATGCATTGCCTATTTATCAAACATCTAACAGTTAATATTGTGCGGGAATTAAATTGCGGGAAATTAAATTTAAGCTATTACAAGGCGTCGGGTATTTACATCGCCAAAAGCAAACCCTTTAATTTAAATTGCGGAAAATAAAAATAAAGAGATAAATAAATAAAGTCCTAATTAAAACTATTACATACTCGAAGCAATTACATTATTGGATAAAAGATGAAACGCATGCGAGAAAATTAAATTGGCGTATTTTTAGGGTTTTGACCCTTTTTTATCAAAGAAAGCATTTTTTTTGTTATTTTAAATTAAATGGAAATTAAATCTAAGTTAATTAATTAATTAAATTAACTAAATGAAAATATTTTTTGGTTTTTTATAATTAAGGAAATAAAACAAAAATGGTTAAAAGTTATTAAAAACCCTAATTCTACATTAATTTTATTTTGTTGCAAAAATGTTAAAATTTACCTAATTAATACTAGATTAATTAATTATTTATTTACAAAATAAAATAGTGAAATTAATAATAATAATAATATTTTTATATTTTTTTGATTTTTATTAGGAAAAATAAATTGGTTAGTATAATAATAATAATTAATAAAAACAATTAACTAAAAAGAAAATATAAAAGAGAAAAAGAAATAAACCCAGGGGGTGTGGACCTGAATCTGGGTGTAGAATCATCAATTTTCCAAGCCCAAAACGTTGGCCTGATTGACTTTTCTAGTCTCCTATGCGTGCTTGTTGACTAGGACACATGATAGTCCTTCATTCCTGGCCATTTGATTTTATCTGAAGCCACCTGGCGTGTTGATGTTTGAGGCATATGGTGCACTACACTCTAGGCGCTGCATGTGAATACCTGAAGAAAAATTGTAACAAATATTGGGGGACCTGGGATTCGAACCCAGGTCCCAATGCTCATTGACACGCCTCCCTTGCCAACTCAACTGGCTTGTTCAATTGTTAATGAAATACATAATAAATATTATATTGAAAATAATTAATTATGCCTGGAAAAAATAAAAAATAAAAGCGCGCTGATTCGAATTAGCCAATAGGAAGAAGACACGCCTTCGTCTTCTTCGTTGAAAAAGCCAGCGTTTTTACCTGCGGATTTTATCCGCAACAGAATCCATGGCTGCCATCTAAAATCACCTGTAGGCTTTGGAAACGAGTTCTAAGAACACCATCGTACTCGTCTCCTTCCTCTGATCATCCCTGTACCAATTATTTGCCTTGATTTTTCCTGTATCGAAAAGGCCTAAAAAACAAGAACAAGAACCCTAGATTCGAGCGCTATGTTACAGGCCATGAAAACGAAATTGAATATTGCCAAAATGTTCTAAATCAAACAACAAACACAAATATGCAAAGATTTCAATTAAAGGATGCAAGAATCAGAGGTTTGGATTTCGTGTTCAGGGGCATATTCGTGAGTACTTACAGTGCGTTACAGGGAAGAAGAAGGCCTGGTTTTTGTTCCAATCGCTTCAGGGGATGGAAGTCAAGCACACTACGTTGAGATTTTGGGTTGAATTGACCTCCAAACAAGAATTCGATCTCCACTTTTTCCAAGGTTTTTTTCAATTCTAAGTTGGTCGTTTCTGCAGTCCTTAGGTTGTGTACTTGCTATGCCTCACTTGTGTGTGTGTGTAAGGGAATGAGTTTAGGTTAAAATTTGGGCTTGAATCCATAAGAATTGATGAATGGAGATTTGATTTGATCACCATTATCAAGTTTCCATATTTGCCTCAAATCTAAGATTTTATGCATGTTTTGACTTGGCACGAGTTTGATTGATTGTCTCATGATATTTTCAAGTTGTAATGATCACAAGAATCTCATTCCATTAATTTTTGGATTTTATTTGAATTAATATTGATTTAAAATGAATTAAATTAATAAAAATTAAATAAAAATAGAAAAATAAATGATTGGTCACGAGATTAAATATGGGACACGTGTGTGGTGTGATAAGACCAAATCAAGTGGAAAAAAGTGGGCCCTTTTGTCAAAAATTGGAGTTTTGAGGATAGTTGACTTTTGGCAATTTTGGAAAAATGCCCAACTTCAACAATGCATAACTTCTTCAATTTTGAACTTTTGGAAGTGTTCTTGAACTTTTTAGAAACCTTGAGATGTCCTCTAACCAACCCTTTTGGTATCATCTCATTTTGATCTTCCATTCTCAAGTTATAAGCTTTGGAAAGAAAGGTGTTTTGTTGACTTTCAAAAATGACCTATAATGTCCAAATTTGTAACTTTTTGTGAGAGAATTTCTTGATCTTGGGGTGTGAAGATGGATTGTAGGAAATTGCATCCTCTTCAAAATAAGCGTTGGATGGGTCATTTCTCATAAAGTATGAGAAAGTTATGCTTGGTCAAAGTTGAGTTAACTTTTCCTGCAAAACCCTAATTTAGCAACTTTTGAATCTTGATGAATCTTGAGAAATCCTTGATGAATGAGGATAAACCCTTGATGAAATGATAAATTATCCTTCAAAATGAGAATGTTGACAAAAAATCTTGAGGTTTGACTGTATTTGGGTCAGAGTTGACTTTTGCCCTAGCACAGTCGATTTTTGGACCTCTTGAGCAAGTGACTGACCAAACTTCCTCTGCAAGGCTTGAAATTTGACATGGATGAACTTGATAACATATTAGGACATTGGGGAGCACTTGGGGTCATTTGTATATGAGGACCTTGATGCAACATAAAACCCTAATTTTGAATTAACTGCCTTAGGAGGTGATTTGACTGTCCAACTCTTGAGCCATCTTGAACAACTTGAAGATTATTCTTGACATGTCTTGAGAAATATGGGAGGGAAAATTTTGGGGTACAACAGTTGCCCCTGTTCAATCTTCTTAAACCTGAGGATATAGATTGGCGTTCGGGCCTTTCGTGATCCGAAGGTGGAAGGTGATTGAACACTAGAGTGCCCAGAAATTTGCACTCGCATGAAATAGTATTTGTCTTGTGATGTCGGGAATGGGCTTACAGATGCCATTTGGGAGATTGATGATGGGATATGGGCTTAAAGATACCATCCTAAGGAGTGTCGATCGCGTAAGAGATTCCTTAGCGAGAGCTTGTATACCTGTCGTTGAGGGAGATTTCGCTGGGGAATGTTGTTCTTTGTCTTAGGAGAAATAGAACTTTAGGAGCTTCAGTCGTCTGTTATTCTACTGGGGAATCATCTTTGTTGAAGAGGTGAGAATGAACTACTATCTGGTCGCAACCCAGGCTTCATAGTGATAAGGTCGACTGCTATCTGGTCATAATCCAGGCTTTATAGTGACTTACTGGGGAGATGAGATTAAACTTGCTATCCGGTTGTAATCCAGGCTTTACAATACCTCACTTCTTATCTGGTCGAAATCCAGGCTTCAGAACAAATCAAGTGGTTATCCGGTCGCATCCGGGCTTCAACTTGAATTTAGGGCACACTAATATCCGGCCGACTCCGGGCTTCTTAGTAACTGTCTATGTAAACTGCTATTTGGTCGGAATCCAAGTTTCACAGTGCCTTGCTTCTTATCTGGTCGACATCCAAGCTTCAGAACAAATCAAGTGGTTATCCGGTCGCATCCGGGCTTCCTTTTGACTGTTGGGTTTACTAGTATCCAGTTGAATTCGGGCTTCATAGTAACTGGCTGGGTAAACTGTTATCTGGTCGTAACCCAAGCTTCATAGTGTCCCTTAACACTATCTGGTTGTAATCCAGGCTTCACGATGTATCATACCACTATCTGGTCGAAATCCAGGCTTCGTAGTACTCTTGGTTGCTATCTAGTCATAATCTAGTCTTCACAACATCTTCTACCATTATCTGGTTGTAATCCAGGCTTCATGGTCTTGTATTGCTTTCTGGTCATCATCCAGGCTTCACAATAACTTGCTGAGCTGTTATTCAGTCGTGATCCGGGCTTCACGGCTTGTGTTTATGATATACCATTATCTGGTCGAATCCAGGCTTCATGGTGCTTACTGAGCTGTCATCCGGTCGTAATCCAGGCTTCACGGCTCACTGGGGAATAAACTATTATCCGGTCGTTCTCCGGGATTCATATCTTGCTTTTGAGAGATGTCACTTGTGATCGGTGGATTTGGAACTGACTGTTTAACGCTGGTTCGCGAAATGTCGCGGAAGCAAGAGTCGCCACCGTCTTTTATTTTCTCCAACATGGACAGGACAAAAGCACAGCAAAATTCCTTATGAGATTATCTCTCGGTTCGGGAGGTAGATTTATAGAAAGGGAAGGTGTTAGCACCCTTTCTATCCATGGTTATCCATGGGCTCTTAGATACTTGCTCATTGTGTTTTCAAAATGATTTGCTTTTCAATTGTGAGTGGGTTTGAAAAAGTTTCGTTTTAAAGATTTCAGATCGACTCTTGTATCAGTCCTCAAGAGTGTTTGAAAAATTGTTTTGAAAGCTTTTTTTTGAAAGTGTCGGTGTGAAAAGAGTTTTGATTTGTTTTTTAGAGCAAGTATCTATGAGTCATCTACCTACCCTAAGGAATTAGGCTGTGTAAATGTCCTTAAGGTAGTGCCATCCCACCATTGAGAGGTAGGTAGCACCACCGTTGGAGGTGTTCGGGTCAATTCGAGGGTTAGGGACAGTGTGGTCACCGGAGCAACAGTAGGACACCTTAGAAGCTACCCTTTTTTCATGGGGCATGGACATAAGGACTTACTAAAACGTCCTATACTCGACGACCACGTTTCGAGGGGCAAGGCAACAGTGAGGCGTACCCTAAGAGTGGTGTGTGAATTTGTGTATTGTTTTCAGTTATGTTTTATCTTGTCATTGCATTGTGAGCTACGCTTGCTTTTATTTTTGGTCATTCATTCTTTCATGCAAAGTTTAGCAGTTTTAAGGGTGCGGAAATTAAAGTGCGGAAAATAAAGTCCTATGTTATTACAAGGCGCGGGTCTATACATCGCCAAATTAACAAAGAACCGATTTGAATAAAAAATGCGGAAAGCAGATAAATTTCCTAATTACTATTACAAGGCTTGGGCAATTACATAATATTTAAAACGACAAATAAGAACAAACGCGCGAAAAGAAAATAGAATCGAATGTTCGAGGGCGTTGGACCCTTTTGAAATTAAATGAAATTAAGAAAGCTAATTAATTATTTAATAAGAGGAAATATTGTTTTTTATGTTTTTTGTATTTAATGAAAATAAGGAAAATTAACTAAAATTAGAAATTAACGAAACCCTAGTTCTAAGTTGTTTTTAATTATTTATGAAAGATATTCAAGTTTTAACCTAATTTACCCTAATTAATTAATTATATGTTTATTTACAAAATAATTAATAATTAATAATGATAATAAGAAAAATTTGTTTATTAAGAAAAAAAAAGAATAAAAATGCTAAAAACCTAATTTATACATATTTTAGTTATTAAGAAAAACATTTAAATTTTAAAACCTAATTTAACTAAATTTATGATTTAAAGATTTATTTACAAAAATATTAATGAATTAAATATTAAATAAACATATTTTTAGTTTTTATTTTTCTGGTTTTATTATTGTGAAATTATTTTGTGCAATTTAAAGGAAACAATTAAAAGAATAAAAGGAAAAATAAATAAAAATTAAAAATTGGACAACCCATGGGGGGTATTCAGACCCCTTTGGAGGTTAATTGTGAGTAATTTGGCCCATTGAATCAGACCCTTTTTGACTTTTTGTGGTTACGTGTGCATCAGTTGACCAGCGTACATGGTGGACCTCCATTCATAGTCTTCAGATTGAAGCTTCTGGGCGCGTGGCAAGCTAGGAGATGGGGTTGTACAATGGACCTTTGAGGGCATGCTGCATAGAAACATATTGAGAAAAAATTTATGGAAGAAGTGGGGGACCTGGGAATCGAACCCAGGTCCCAGTACCTGCACGCCAACGCAACAGCCAACTGAACCAACGCGCGTATTTGTTAACATAGTGATTGGAAAATATAATATGTGAAAACAAAGGTTAGTGGTGTCTACAAAAATTCGCGCGCCAGGATTTGAATCCTCCACTCACGTCAAGCCACGCCAGCATCTTCTTCGTCTTTATCCCTGTAACATAATCAAATAGCGGGGGTTTTAAACCCCCACTAACTACAATGCACAAAAATAACGATTAGAGCATGAGCAAATATAAAAAGGGCGCGAGGTGGTCAAATGGTTCGTCTGGATGTCCTGGTTCCATTGGCATAGGTTTCAAGGCCTGATTTTACCATATGTGTAAAGCCCCAAAATTGAATCTTCTGAAACCCTAACCTACATTAATGGTGGATTCTTGTACAGGCAGTATTAGTTCAATTGAGTAGTACCATTAGCTTCAGAGCATTCATGTTAGTATAAATCAATCAACAAAATACATGAACAATGCTTAAAAATCAAAACACGATAATGGATAATTTCATGAAAAGTAAGACATCGTTCTACCACTTCTTTGGGTATGGAGGCCTGGATTTGATTGCAAATGCTCCCTAGTAGTATCAGGAGTGTATTGGAATACTTTTCAAGCCTTGAAACAAGCTCTAGGTATCAAAACAGTTTTCAACTTTTTGTCCAAAATTGCAAGTTTGTTATTGATTCCCTGCGCAGCTTCTTGTGTCCAATGCTTTAGGTTTCAATTGTGCTTATGTATTTGAATAGAATTAGGTCAAAAAGCCAGCCCAAAATCCATTCATTTATGATTTTGAATATTTGATTTTCCATATCTTTTTTTCAATCTTTTTCATGCCAATTATGCCAAATTTGGATGATTTTGTCCTTGGTGATTGATGCACGAGATATTGAGATCATAATGGGTGAACTTGTTGCACAAAAAGATTTGAAAAGTATCATTTGCTATTTTTTCATATTTAATTTTAATTAAGTGAATTAATAATAATAACAATTCAAATAATTAATCAAAAATGAGAAAATAACTCCCTTGGAGGTCAATGGGTTGTTCATGGCCTTTGGGTAATGATTCATGGAAGAAATTGAGGCCCATTAGCATTTTTGAGGCATTTGAAGTAAAGTTGACTTTTCAAAATTCCCAAAAATTTCCCAACTTCCACAAGGCATATCTTGCTCAATTTTTAAGCTTTGATCATGTTCTTGGACATTTTGGAAAGGTCTTGAAGTCCTATAACCAATGTCTTTGGTCCCATGTCATTTTGATTTACCAATCTCAAGTTATGGTCTTTGACTTAAAGTGCCTTTTTGTTGACTTTTGAAAATGACCTATAATGTTGAAATTGATAACTTTTTGTGAGAGAATTTATTGGACTTGAAGTGTGAAGATGAGTTGTAGGAAATGTAATTCTATTCAAAATGAGCTTTGGATGGATTTTTTCTGATAAACCATGTGGAAGTTATGCCCTGGTCAATTTGCAGTTGACTTTTTCAACTGTCCAAAAATAGAAACTTTTGCATCTTGAGACTTTTTGAGCCATGCTTTGAGAATCATGATCAAGAATTGATCAAATGATGTTTGTGGCTTCAAAATAAGATGTTGACCAAAAATTTTGACTTTTGACTGTCAAATGACCATTTTGCCCCTGCAGTTGACTGTGAAGCAATTAGGGTTTTTGACTGTGCATTTTGATGCTGTGAGTCTTGAAACTTGGTATATGGATGCTTGACAATGTATAAGGGCATATGGGACTTTATTGGACCCTTGGAAACCTCAACTTCTTTGTCATAACCAAAACCCTAGTTTTGACTGTGTTAGGAGGCATTTGGACTGTGCAACCCTTGAGAGATTTTGAAGCATGATGTTGGCAAATCTTGAAGGATATGGGAGGGCAAATTTTAGGGTACAACAGTTGCCCCTGTTCAATCTTCTTAGACCTGAGGATGTAGATTGGCTGGCGTGCCTTTCGTAATCCGAAGGTGGAAGATGATTGAACACTAGAGTGCCCAGAAATTTGCACTCACATAGTAGAGTGTCAGCAGTATGATGGTGGGAATGGGCTTATAGATTCCATTTGGAGATTGATGGATAGGAAGATGGGCTTATAGATGCCATCTGGAAGTGTGACTGAACTTTGTCGGGAATGGGCTTATAGATGCCATTTGGAGACTGTTGGTATGTGGAGAGATGGGCTTATAGATGCCATCGGGAGGTCGTCGATCGCATAAGAGATTCCTTAGCGAGAACTTGCATACCTGAGAAAGAAAAATAATTATCTGGCCTGTTACAGGAGTTGATCTTCAAACCCTTTATGTAGATGTGCCCTGGCTGGATACAGGAATCGAATCTTGTAATGTTGATCGTCAACAGATACACCCTGGCGAGATACAGGAATCGGATCTTCAAACCCTTCAGACGCACCCTGGCAAGATACAGGAATCGGGTCTTTAAACTCTTCAGACGTGCCCTGGCGAGATACAGGAATCGAGTCCGGAGAATATAGTCGTCAACAGATACACCCTGGCAAGATACAGGAATCGGATCCTCAAACTCTTCAGACGCACCCTGGCAAGATACAGGAATCGGGTCTGGTAATGCTAGTCATCAACAGATACACCCTGGCAAGATACAGGAATCGGATCCTCAAACTCTTCAGACGCACCCTGGCAAGATACAGGAATCGGGTCTGGTAATGTTAGTCGTCAACAGATACACCCTGGCGAGATACAGGAATCGGATCCTCAAACTCTTCAGACGCACCCTGGCAAGATACAGGAATCGGGTCTGGTAATGTTAGTCGTCAACAGATACACCCTGGCAAGATACAGGAATCGGATCCTCAAACTCTTCAGACGCACCCTGGCAAGATACAGGAATCGGGTCTGGTAATGTTAGTCGTCAACAGATACACCCTGGAAAGATACAGGAATCGGATCCTCAAACTCTTCAGACACACCCTGGCAAGATACAGGAATCGGGTCTGGTAATGTTAGTCGTCAACAGATACACCCTGGCAAGATACAGGAATCGGATCCTCAAACTCTTCAGACGCACCCTGGAAAGATACAGGAATCGGGTCTGGTAATGTTAGTCGTCAACAGATACACCCTGGCAAGATACAGGAATCGGATCCTTAGTTGCGACCGTTGATGGTAATCATCTTGGTATTAACCTTTGTCCTGAAAAACGTTAGTTGCATGCAATGTCATGATGTATGACATGTGTGATATTCTCAAAATAAGTGAGATTGTATGTTCATGATGCGTATATGCATGCTATAATGTATGAAGATGCGATGTTTATGAATGTATGTTTTCTCCTTAGGAAAATAAATCCATGACGTATGCCGGGAAGTTAAATCCGGGGCTGATGTGAATAGCATTCTTTGTTTCCACTGGGGAGTGATGGTTGCAAGAATACCGGCAGGAGAAGATGACCCCGTTGGGGAATAAACTTGGAGATTAATCTGTGGGGGGAAATTACTCTAGCGACTTTGCTGGGGAACAATACTCTGTGGGGAGAGAGGTACTTTGCTGGGATGTTGATGATAACTCTGCGGGGGATACCATTGTTGAGTTATGTTGAAGGAATTGATGAACTTCGCTGGGGATAGGAAGACTTCACTAAGGACGATCTTTCCATGGCTTTTGGCTGAGGATAACCCAGTTATATCCTGGTGAGGAAATAACCTTTGAATAAAGTCGGGAGACGCGTTCGCGTTCTGCGGGTGATAAGCTTCCAGAATCTACTGGGGATAAGCTTCCTGCTGGGGAGATGGATTCAACTTTCCTGGGGAAACTTTTAGACTGGACTCTCCTGGGGAAATTTTTGAACTGTACTGGGGAAGTGGCTCCACTGATTGTCTGTATACCGCCGGGGAACAATCTTAGATCAAGACTGTTGGGGATGCTTGTTAAGAAGGTTGTATACTCCGTCGGGGAATGTTGAGATCTTCTGGGGATACCCAAATTCCTTGAGGCTGACAGTATAACTTTGCTTGGGGAGAGTATGTTGACTTGCTGGCTCACTCTCTGGGGATTTAATGATATCTTGGTTACATTCTCAACTGAATTTACCTTGGTACCTTGGTGGACAGAGCCATTAGATTGCTTAGACAACTCGTATTGCCCCAGTTTCTGCTGGAGAAAAGGTACATGTGGAGGCCTTGATAACTGCCGATTGACAAATCTTCTTCAAGTGACGAGATGACGGGACATAGTCGTATGCTTTGATCCCTAATTTTTCCTGGACCTCCCTTTCGGGTTTTCAGTCCATCGGGATACCCATTTTTGCCCAAGCCGCCTTTTCAGGTTTTCGACTTGCCGGGTGTACAGATTTTTCATTTCATCCCTTATTTTTGCCCGAACCCTTTTGGTTCGCCAGGAAGCCTTTATTTTTGCCTAGGTGTGTCAACCTAGCGGGTCTTTGATTATGCGTAGTATTTTTTTCGACTATGTTCGTGCTTTCAGAGTGTAGGGAGGTGCCCCTGTTGTTGTGTAGTGTTGCCATACTACCAGAGGATCTTTGTTTGATCGTCCAACGCTCCAAGTGATCCCGGTGGAGATTTGCCCCAGGCTGGTTGGCCTTTTGAGAGATTCTCCGAATATTGACTTAACTGCCCCAGATGATGGACAATGATCATGCCATGCCCCTTGATTGGAGGTGCTTTTGTTCATTAGACATTCGTCATGCGAATTTCTCTGTTGTTCAAACAACTAGTCATATGAAAGCAATGTTATATTAGAAATGCAAAGCTTATGTCTGTCTTGAAGTTTTTTGAAAATGCATTTTTTAGTAAAAACAAGTGAATTTTGTAAACTGCGATGTCAACTCGTTATTTTACCGCAAGCCTTAAGGAGTCAGGATACCTTTTGTAACAGTATGCTTTCGAACTAACCCATGCTTCAGCTAGGACTTTTTAAGGGTTATAACGTGGCCTGGTTCACGGTTTAAGAAACAAAGGATAAAGGCTCAAATTATTTGTACCCACCCGTTCTTCGTGATGTTCTTCAAACCTAACTCAGTTAATCATGCGTTAGACCTTGTTTGAGTCTTTGCTCTGATATTCCGGTGATGGTTCGGATTTTGATAGTTTATTTTGAACAGGCAGTCATTTTTTGTCGAGGGTTTGTAGGACCTCTTTCTTTTTGATTTCATTATCCCTATTTTTTTTTTGCCTGAACTGTTTCTTTTTGAATTTACAGTCAGCGGGATGCCCTAGTTTTGTAAGTCTCCTTCATAGGTTTTGACTTATTGGGCTTTTTATTTTGATAGATAATGACTGCATGTCTTTACAATTATTCGGAACCATCACCATCTTTTGGTTTGGAAAGACTCCTTTGGTGCCGTTCGTTATGTACTTGGATCAGCTGAGAGAACTACCCTGCCCCAGGTTATGATTAAGGATTTAATTTTTGAAAAGAAAAACTCCTACTTATTTGGCTCAGAGGGGTTGACGAGGGATTATCATCCTTATAACTCCAGTGTTTAGGAATTGAAACAATGCCTGTACCTCATCAGCGGGGTCTGTTCAAAAGCATATTGTAGATTGTGGTATTGTTTTCGTCATTCTCCCTCAAGAGGCTTAGAATTATTAACCGAGAATTGATCATCACAGAAAAATGAAAACAGTTTGCATATAGTGAATACGAAATAATTACTTCAAAACAGACATGTGTAGTGCATTAATGAAATAACAATGTTTAACATGAATAAATGTTTGAACAATCAAAAGAAAATTACAACTTGAAAGATCCTAATGAACAAAAAGTCTTCTCATCTCAGGGCTTGCTACTTCAAATGGTGAATCCTGTAGGGATGGTAGAAGCACTCAGCCTGGCCATCTTGGGTGAATTTCACAGCTCCTTCATCAATCAGGTCCTGGATCTTGTTCTTCAAGGTCCAACAGTCATCTGTAGCATGCCCCGGGCTGCCAGAATGATAAGCGTAGCGGGCGTTGGGGTTATACCTTGAAGGTGTCCTGTTGGGATTCCTAGGAGGATCCCTTATAGTTACCAAATTCAAACTCAACAGTTGTTGTAAAGCTTGAGGCAGCGACACGTTGAGTTTGGTGAATTGCCTTTTGGGCTTGTCTGGCTGAAGCTGGTGAGGTTGATGCTGAATTTGTGACACTGAAGCCATTTGAGGAGCTCTCCCCTTATCTTCTTGTCTCAAAGGTGGTTGAATGATGACTGGCTCTTCACCCTTAGATGTTTGCCCCAATTGGTTACCCCGAAGCAGTTGGTTGACGAGAACTCCGAGCTCCTCTTGTCTTTGAGCTAAGTCTTGAATGATAGTTACCTGCCCCAGCATCTGGGCTCTCATTGCATCCACCTCAGCTTGCAGATGTTTCAGTCGTTCGTCCTTATCTTCCCCAGCATTGTTCCTGACCAAAGTCCCCATGAGAAGTGTTCTCAGCTCTTCCTGCCCCTTGGATAGATTCGGGAGGATCTCCCCGAACCGGGTTTCTTAAGCATGAAGGTCCTGGTTGTATTGTTGGGAAGCCATTGCTGAAATAAACAGCGCAGATGGTAAGTGACCTGTAACAAGGGTACCTGTAATGCAATGATATGTATGATATGCATGTAATGTTTTCAAGGATCTCGCGGGGTAAACAAGAAAATTGTTAGAATTAGAATCCGGTGACTTGATTGAAGGCACTTCATATTGTTGAGAGTCCTTCTTCAAGAGTCAAGGCTCACCATATCGAGTGGGTCATAGCCCCTGACTCAAGTTATCAACTCTGGCTAGAGGAAAATAAATCCCCTTTTTCCCCTTGCTAGATAGTTGGTTCATTATGACCTGCATCACAAACCCTTGAGATCCTTGAAATGGATCAGTCTTTATGCAAGATGCATGCAATGGTATGATGTTATGCTATGCATGGGGTAATGTAGGTAAACCCTGTTATGAGTCCCAATTAAGGACTATAAACAAAACCTGGAAGAAACTCAAGTTTCAGATAACAAGCATGCAAGTAGTCAAGTTTGAAAGCACACAAGTCACACAAGAGAAGCCCCTAGAGTTTAGGCCAGCATGGGGTCTAGGTATTACCCTCTTTCAGTTTGTTGGTTCATACCTGTCCTATCAGAAGTAACTGGGTTCTAGAGGATCCCAATATCACTGACTACCCTCAATCGGTCATAACTCCAGCATCGCAATCTTTTCTTGCGGCCAGAACCATCACGAGAGTTTAGCCTCAACGGGCGTAGCATACTGCTACTGTTCTATTGGACAAGTTGGGTCATTTAAGGTTCTAAGGTCGGTTGGTGCTTAATGACTCCTCAGAAGACCCATATTCTCCTCGTTGCGACACAAGGGATATCGGTACAGACCAAAGTGCCACACCAACGTAGCCACTGCTTCACCCATGTCGGTCTACGCCGGACAGGTCCCTCACAGCTTATGCTACCTAATAGGGTATCCCCAGATCTGGGTTAGGATCTATGTAACTCCGATGCAACCCACAATAATAAAGCAAACAAAGCACAACAATTGAAAACACAGTTATGAACTATCCTAAGGTACACCTAACTTTATAAGAATCCCCAGCAGAGTCGCCAGTTCTGTGATCGGTGGATCTGGAACTGACTGTTTAACGCTGGTTCGCGAAATGTCGCGGAAGCAAGAGTCGCCACCGTCTTTTATTTTCTCCAACATGGACAGGACAAAAGCACAGCAAAATTCCTTATGAGATTATCTCTCGGTTCGGGAGGTAGATTTATAGAAAGGGAAGGTGTTAGCACCCTTTCTATCCATGGTTATCCATGGGCTCTTAGATACTTGCTCATTATGTTTTCAAAATGGTTTGCTTTTCAATTGTGAGTGGGTTTGAAAAAGTTTCGTTTTAAAGATTTCAGATCGACTCTTGTATCAGTCCTCAAGAGTGTTTAAAAATTGTTTTGAATGCTTTTTTTTGAAAGTGTCGGTGTGAAAAGAGTTTTGATTTGTTTTTTAGAGCAAGTATCTATGAGTCATCTACCTACCATAAGGAATTAGGCTGTGTAAATGTCCTTAAGGTAGTGCCATCCCACCATTGAGAGGTAGGTAGCACCACCGTTGGAGGTGTTCAGGTCAATTCGAGGGTTAGGAACAGTGTGGTCACCGGAGCAACAGTAGGACACCTTAGAAGCTACCCTTATGCCATGGGGCATGGACATAAGGACTTACTAAAACGTCCTATACTCGACGACCACGTTTCGAGGGGCAAGGCAACAGTGAGGCGTACCCTAAGAGTGGTGTGTGAATTTGTGTATTGTTTTCAGTTATGTTTTATCTTGTCATTGCATTGTGAGTTACGCTTGCTTTTATTTTTGGCCATTCATTCTTTCATGCAAAGTTTAGCAGTTTTAAGGGTGCGGAAATTAAAGTGCGGAAAATAAAGTCCTACGTTATTACAAGGCGCGGGTCTATACATCGCCAAATTAACAAAGAACCGATTTGAATAAAAAATGCGGAAAGCAGATAAATTTCCTAATTACTATTACAAGGCTTGGGCAATTACATAATATTTAAAACGACAAATAAGAACAAACGCGCGAAAAGAAAATAGAATCGAATGTTCGAGGGCGTTGGACCCTTTTGAAATTAAATGAAATTAAGAAAGCTAATTAATTATTTAATAAGAGGAAAAATTGTTTTTTATGTTTTTTGTATTTAATGAAAATAAGGAAAATTAACTAAAATTAGAAATTAACGAAACCCTAGTTCTAAGTTGTTTTTAATTATTTATGAAAGATATTCAAGTTTTAACCTAATTTACCCTAATTAATTAATTATATGTTTATTTACAAAATAATTAATAATTAATAATGATAATAAGAAAATTTTGTTTATTAAGAAAAAAAAAGAATAAAAATGCTAAAAACCTAATTCCTACATATTTTAGTTATTAAGAAAAACATTTAAATTTTAAAACCTAATTTAACTAAATTTATGATTTAAAGATTTATTTACAAAAATATTAATGAATTAAATATTAAATAAACATATTTTTAGTTTTGATTTTTCTGGTTTTATTATTGTGAAATTATTTTGTGCAATTTAAAGGAAACAATTAATTAAAAAAAATTAAAAGAATAAAAGGAAAAATAAATAAAAATTGAAAATTGGACAAACCATGGGGGGTATTCAGACCCCTTTGGAGGTTAATTATGAGTAATTTGGCCCATTGAATCAGGCCCTTTTTGACTTTTTGTGGTTACGTGTGCATCAGTTGACCAGCGTACATGGTGGACCTCCATTCATAGTCTTCAGATTGAAGCTTCTGGGCGCGTGGCAAGCTAGGAGATGGGATTGTACAATGGACCTTTGAGGGCATGCTGCATAGAAACATATTGAGAAAAAATTTATGGAAGAAGTGGGGGACCTGGGAATCGAACCCAGGTCCCAGTACCTGCATGCCAACGCAACAGCCAACTGAACCAACGTGCGTATTTGTTAACATAGTGATTGGAAAATATAATATGTGAAAACAAAGGTTAGTGGTGTCTACAAAAATTCGCGCGCCAGGATTTGAATCCTCCACTCACGTCAAGCCACGCCAGTATCTTCTTCGTCTTTATCCCTGTAACATGATCAAATAGCGGGGGTTTTAAACCCCCACTAACTACAATGCACAAAAATAACGATTAGAGCATGAGCAAATATAAAAAGGGCGTGAGGTGGTCAAATGGTTCGTCTAGATGTCCTGGTTCCATTGGCATAGGTTTCAAGGCCTGATTTTACCATATGTGTAAAGCCCCAAAATTGAAGCTTCTGAAACCCTAACCTACGTTAATGGTGGATTCTTGTACAGGCAGTATTAGTTCAATTGAGTAGTACCATTAGCTTCAGAGCATTCATGTTAGTATAAATCAATCAACAAAATGCATGAACAATGCTTAAAAATCAAAACACGACAATGGATAATTTCATGAAAAGTAAGACATCGTTCTACCACTTCTTTGGGTATGGAGGCCTGGATTTGATTGCAAATGCTCCCTAGTAGTATCAGGAGTGTATTGGAATACTTTTCAAGCCTTGAAACGAGCTCTAGGTATCAAAACAGTTTTCAACTTTTTGTCCAAAATTGCAAGTTTGTTATTGATTCCCTGCGCAGCTTCTTGTGTCCAATGCTTTAGGTTTCAATTGTGCTTATGTATTTGAATAGAATTAGGTCAAAAAGCCAGCCCAAAATCCATCCATTTATGATTTTGAATATTTGATTTTCCATATCTTTTTTTCAATCTTTTTCATGCCAATTATGCCAAATTTGGATGATTTTGTCCTTGGTGATTGATGCACGAGATATTGAGATCATAATGGGTGAACTTGTTGCACAAAAAGATTTGAAAAGTATCATTTGCTATTTTTTCATATTTAATTTTAATTAAGTGAATTAATAATAATAACAATTCAAATAATTAATCAAAAATGAGAAAATAACTCCCTTGGAGGTCAATGGGTCGTGCATGGCCTTTGGGTAATGATTCATGGAAGAAATTGAGGCCCATTAGCATTTTTGAGGCATTTGAAGTAAAGTTGACTTTTCAAAATTCCCAAAAATTTCCCAACTTCCACAAGGCATATCTTGCTCAATTGTTAAGCTTTGATCATGTTCTTGGACATTTTGGAAAGGTCTTGAAGTCCTCTAACCAATGTCTTTGGTCCCATGTCATTTTTATTTACCAATCTCAAGTTATGGTCTTTGACTTAAAGTGCCTTTTTGATGACTTTTGAAAATGAGCTATAATGTTGAAATTGATAACTTTTTGTGAGAGCATTTATTGGACTTGAAGTGTGAAGATGAGTTGTAGGAAATGTCATTCTCTTCAAAATTAGCTTTGGATGGATTTTTTCTGATAAACCATGTGGAAGTTATGCCCTGGTCAATTTGCAGTTGACTTTTTCAGGTGTCCAAAAATAGAAACTTTTGCATCTTGAGACTTTTTGAGCCATGCTTTGAGAATCATGATCAAGAATTGATCAAATGATGTTTGTGGCTTCAAAATAAGATGTTGACCAAAAATTTTGACTTTTGACTGTCAAATGACCATTTTGCCCCTGTAGTTGACTGTGAAGCAATTAGGGTTTTTGACTGTGCATTTTGATGCTGTGAGTCTTGAAACTTGGTATATGGATGCTTGACAATGTATAAGGGCATATGGGACTTGATTGGACCCTTGGAAACCTCAACTTCTTTGTCATAACCAAAACCCTAGTTTTGACTGTGTTAGGAGGCATTTGGACTGTGCAACCCTTGAGAGATTTTGAAGCATGATCTTGGCAAATCTTGAAGGATATGGGAGGGAAAATTTTGGGGTACAACATCACAATCTGGTCGTAATCCAGGCTTCGCGGTAGTCTGATGTTGTTATCCGGTCGCAATTCGGGCTTCACAATATGCTGTAGAAATCAAGATACTATTCGGTTGTACCCGGGCTTCATAACTTGAATTTTGATTGTATCTTTCCTGAAAGGTAAAGGTTAGCTGTATGTAATGTATGATATGTATCAAGAAATTATGTTCTCAAAATAAATGAGATTGTATGATATGATGCGTATATGCATGTATCATGATGTATGGACATGTAATGCTTTAACTGGGGGAAAAAATCCCGGAGCTGCTGGAGAATAGAGTTGAATTCTTCATTTCCGCTGGGGATGGTGAACGAAGATGATTGCGATAATAAGTCTGTAGGAGAAAAGAACTCTGTTGGGGAATAAAATGATGAAGAGATTACTTTGAGGGGAATTAACTCTATGGGGAAGAGATGTTGTGCTGAGGATTTTAACGATAAACTCCGCTGGCGGTTCCGCTGATAAACTATGTTGGGGATTTTAATGATGAACTCCACTGGGGATGGATTACCGTTGCTGGTGATACAGAATCGGTTGAGGATTGAACTCCTGTTTGGGGAAAGGAAAGAACTTTGCTGGGGGGATGATCTTATGCTTGCAACTTGCTGAGGATAACCCAGTTAGACTTTTGTGGGGATAACCCTCTGAATTTAGCTGGGGAGATTTATTTGTGCTCTGCAGGGGATAAGCTTCCAGAATCTACTGGGGAAGATGATTCAACTCTGTTGGGAAAGCCCTTTTTTAGACTGCGCTGGGGAAATGGCTCCACTAGGGGTATCTTGTGTTCTGCCGGAGAACATTCTTATACTCTGTTGAGGAATATTAAGACTGTCAGGATTACTCTTATGCTTGTTGGGGAATATCTTTATGCTCCGCTGGGGAATATTAAGACCTTCTGGGGATACCCAACCTTTTTAGGGATGATGGTAGGCTAACTCTGCTTGAGGAGAGTATTGTTGATTCGTTCATGGTTGCCAGTTTCAGCTGAGAGAGCTATCATTATTGTCTTACCTTGCGGGGAATGAAGGTATCTTAGCCATATTCTTCAACTGGATGTACCTTGGTACCTTGTGGACGAAACAATTACACAGCTTGGACATTTCTTATGCCCCTGTTTCTGATATTACCAGTAATTCGTCTTTCGTTTCGCATGTAAATATTTATGATCAGCAATTAATGTCAAATTCATATATCAAAAATGAACATTGGACGTTCTTTGCAAAACAAAACAGATAAAGGAAAATAGTTTGAAATTTCTGAAAATGAATTTGTATTGATTTTGAAGTTTGGCCTGAAGATAGGCGTTTTTGTACAAGAGGCTGACGTCCTAGTAAGAGAATGCCGCCGAACAAATAGAATTTATACAATTTGTGAAAAGGAAACAAAACAGCTATGTGAATAATCCCACTGGGTTCCAACTCTGCTATTGCCTTTATATCTTCAAGCATCTCATCACTTTGCTGCTTAGTTGAAGATGAATCTGATTGATTAGTGTCGTCCGAGCTCGATAGTCGATACCGAAGTCTGGATGCAAGGTAATCCAATGAGACATAGTGTTACGCTTTAATCCCTAACTTTTTCCTGGACTACCCTTTCGGGTTTTCAGTCCACCGGGATACCCATTTTTGCCCAAGCCGCCTTTTCAGGTTTTCGACTTGCCGGGTGTACAGATTTTTTTATTTTCATCCCTTATTTTTGCCCGAACCCTTTTGGTTCGCTGGGAAGCCCTTATTTTTTCCTAGGCCAGTCAACCTAGCGGGTCTTTGATTATGCGTAGTATCTTTTTACTATGTCTGCATTGACGGGGTGAGGAAGGTCGTCACCATCCATGGTGGTTAGAATCATAGCTCCGCCTGAAAAAATGTTCTTAACCACAAATGGCACTTCGTAAGTAGGGGTCCATTTGCCCCTGGGATCACCTTGAGGTAGAATAATGGGCTTGATTACCAGATCCCCAACTTGATACTCTTGTCGTCTAACTTTCTTGTTAAATGCCTTAATCATCCGTTTTTGGTACGTCTGACCATGACAAATAGCAGTAAGTCTCTTTTCATCGATTAGGTTTAGCTGATCAAGTCGGGTCTAAATCCAGTCATCTTCACTCAAACCTGCATCCTTCATGATCCAGAGAGGGGGTATCTGAACTTCAATAGGCAAGACTGCCTCCATGCCATATACCAAGGAATAGGGTGTTGCCCCTGTTGACGTCCGTGTTGAGGTGCGGTACCTATGAAGAGCAAATGGTAACATCTTGTGCCAGTCTTTGTATGTCACTGTCATCTTCTGCACAATCTTTTTAATGTTCTTATTTGCTGCTTCGACAGCCCCATTCATCTTCGGCCGGTAGGGTGAAGAGTTATGATGATGTATCTTGAATTGCTCGCAGAGCTCAGTGATCATCTTGTTGTTAAGATTGGTACCATTCTCTGTAATGATCCTCTCTGGTACCCCGTATCGGCAGATCAGATTGTGCCGAATAAACCGTGCCACGACGTTTTTGGTTACACTAGCAAAGGAAGCTGCTTCAACCCACTTCGTAAAGTAATCAATCGCTACCAAGATGAAACGATGCCCGTTGGATATTGTAGGTCTGATCTCGCCGATTATATCAATGCCCCACATTGCAAAAGGCCAAGGTGTTGTCAAAACATTCAGAGGAACTGGGGGTATGTGCACCTTATCAGCATAGACCTGGCACTTGTGACATGTCCGAGAATGCTGATAACAGTCAGCTTCCATCGTGGACCAATAATATCCTGCCCGAAGGATCTTCTTTGCCATGGTGTGTCCACTGGAATGAGTTCCGAAAGTACCTTCATGTAACTCCGCCATGATCCTTTCTGCTTCTTTCTTATCCACACAACGCAATAAGGTTGAATCATGGTTACGCTTGTAAAGAATATCATTGCTGGTGAAGAACTTCGCTGCGAAACTCCTTAGAAACTTCTTGTCATTAACAGATGCACCCTCGGGGTATTCCTGAGCTTCAAGATACCTCTTCACCTCATGATTCCAGGGCTTTCCTGTTACTTCTTCAGTCTCAAGATCACAGCAATGTGCAAGTTCGTCCAATCTTTCAATAATGATCCGGGGAGCTTCGTTGTCCCAATTGACTTTGAACATAGAAGACATTGTAGCCAGCGCGTCCGCCAACTGATTCTCCTCTCTAGGGAAGTGTTCAAAGGTTATCTCCTCAAAATGGGGAAGCAATGTCAACATATACTCCTTGTAAGGAATAAGATTTAGGTGTTTCGTATCCCACTCGCCTTTGATCTGACTGATCACGAGAGTGGAATCTCCGAAGACACTCAAGAATTTAATCCTTAGGTCAATTGCCGCTCGAAGACCCATAATGCACGTGTTGTACCCCAAAATTTGCCCTCCCATATTCTTCAAAGTTTTGACAAGCATCATCTCAATTTGCTCAAGTCTACTCAAGGGCTACACAGTCAACCATCCTCCTAAGCCAATCAAAATTAGGGTTTTGGTTCCTTCAAGGAAGTTGAGGTTTTCAAGGGCTCAACCAAGTCCCATATGCTCATATACATTGTCAAGCACCTACATGTCAAGTTTCAAGGCTCACAAGGTCAAGTTGCACAGTCAAAAACCCTAATTGCCTCACAATCAACTGCAGGGGCAAAACGGTCATTTGGCAATCAAAAGTCAAAATTTTTGGTCAACATCTTATTTTGAAGCCACAATCATCATTGGATCAAATCTTGATCATGATTCCACAAGAATGGCTCAAAAATCATCAAGATGCAAAAGTTTCCATTTTTGGACAGTTGAAAAGTCAACTGTAACTTGACAAAGGCATAACTTTTTCATGGTTCATCAGAAAAATCCCATCCAATTCTCATTTTGAAGGGGAGGACATTTACTACAACTCATCTTCACATTCCAAGTCCAAGAAATTCTCTCAAAAAAAGTTATCAATTTCAACATTATAGGTCATTTTTAAAAGTCAACAAAAAGGCATTTTAAGTCAAAGACCATAACTTGATATTGGTAAATCAAAATGACATGGGACCAAAGGCATTGGTTAGAGGACTTCAAGACCTTTCCAAAATGTCCAAGAACGTGTTCATATGATCAAAATTGAGCAAGATATGCATTGGAGAAGTTGGGAAATTTTTGTGAAATGGCAAAAGTCAACTACCCTTGAAAATTCATTTTTTTGACAAAAGGGCCCACTTTTTCCACTTGATTCAGCCTTGTCATGCCACCCACGTGTCCCATGATTAAATTCAAGATTAAACATTTATTTTTTCTATTTTTATTTAATTTTATTGATTTAATTCATTTTAAATCCATAAAATTCAAATAAAAATCAAAAAAATTAATTAAGGGATATCTTGTGGCTTGAATGGCTTTGATACATCATAATTCACATACCAATTTCGTGTAAGGCCTATTATGAGCATGAAAATTCAAATTTTGAGCAAACATGGCAAGTGCTTTAATGGTGGTAAAGAGAAAATCTTAAACATCATTACATTGGTTAAAGGCCCTTAATATTGATTGATTCTCATTCAAAGACACATATGAAAGTGTTCCATACCTCAAGCACGACCTAAGCATCACAAAAACGGCCAAACCAATTCCAAAAAAAAACTCAAGAAAATTCAAATCCTAATTCTACCTTCCAGGCCATTTCAAGGAGATTTAAAGATTCAAACACCTTGCAATTTCTAGCTATTTTATTCACATTTTATTTTATTTTATTCAAATAAATATAAAATAAAAGGCATAAAATAATAGATATTTGTTTTGGGCACATGGGCTAACACTTTGGATCAGCCTTGGGCCCATAAATTTGTGCCAAGATGTCCAGATGCATGTAAGCATGGAAAGGGAAAGTTTTGCAAATTTTGGAAGCTTTTTAATTTGTTGGATTTTGGTTTGAAAGCATGGCTTTATGGCTTGGATTCTTTCCTTATTTCTTTGTCCCCTCCATCTCCTCTATAAATACAAGCCATGAGAAAGCATTACAGAAAAATACACACAGCCTAGAGAACGCCCCAAAATTGCAAAAAATTTCCTTGAAGTTGTCAAGCTCGAAAGACCTGATCTAGCCAGATTCAACTACTTCCAAGCACTCCATCAACATCCCAGGTCCCCCATAATTTCCATGTATTTTTTTTTTCTTTACATACTTATGTGCAGGTTCACAAGAAAGGTGCATCATACACCTCACACCCAAACACGCCATGTGTCCTCAAGCATGCATCCAAAGGCCAGGAGCTGATCCCCACCATGTACCCTGGTCAACCTTGTGCATAGGCAAGCAAGGAAGTCAACAGGCCTGGAAGCTTAATGGGCTGGAATTTCTGAACACACACTCAATTCTGGCCCAAAACCCCCTTGGGTTTGCATTTTTATTTTGTCATTGCATTTTTATTTGCCTTATTTTATTTCTTATTCTTTTTTATTAATTATTAACATAATTAATATTTTTCATAAAAAATAAAAAAAAAACACTAATATTATTATTATTATTATTATTAATTTCATGTTATATTTTGTAAATAAAATACTAACAAATAAAATAGTTTAATTAAGTCAATTTTAATCTCTTTTCTTTATAATAAGTAAAAACAATTTAGAATTAGGTTAACTTTAAATTTTAATTCCTTTTATTTTATTTTCATTAAAAAATATAAAAACACAAAAAAATATTTTCTTTTAATAAATTAACTAATTAGTTTAACAATTAGTTTTAATCTCATTTAATCACAAAAAAGACAAAAAATTCATTTCTTTTCTTAAAAGGGTCAAAACCCTTAAGGCATTTCCGATTAACTTTTATTCGCGCGCATTTTATTTTGATTATTATGTAATTGCTTCCAAGAATGTAATAGTAATTAGGTTTACCGCTTTATTTAATTTCTCGTACTTATTTACCAAAACGGGTCTTTGTATTTTTGGCGATGTATAGACCCGCGCCTTGTAATAGCGTAGAATTTATATTTCCGCAATTTACTTTCCGCACCCCCTAACTGTTAAATGCATGAAAGAATGTATGTAAATAAAAACAACCTGTAGCTCACAAATAACATGTACAAGATAACATTAACTGAAAAACAACACACAAAGCACATGTCACTCCTAGGGTACGCCTCACTGGTTGCCTCAAAACGTGGTCATCAAGTATAGGGTGTCTTAGAGGTCGCGCTTCTGTCCAAAAGATCCAGTTGCCTCGAAACGGTTGCCTCGGATACAAAGGATCTAGGACATTAGGGTTACTTCTAAGGTGTCCTACCATTGCTTCGGTGACCACACTGTCCCTTAATCGAATTGACCCGAACACCTCCAACGATGGTGCTACCTACCTCTCAATGGTGGGATAGCACTATCTAAAGGACTCTTACACAGCCTAATTCCTTAGGGTAGGTAGATTCTCATGGGTACTTGCTCTTTTCAAACAAACAAAAACAACTTTTCACACCTTACACTTTCTAAAAGTTTTCAAACAAAACACTTCATACACTCTTGAGGACTGATACAAGAGTTACTTAGAAGTTATTTTTCAAACGAAACTTTTTCAAAACCCACACACACTTGAAAAGCAAACAAATTTTGAAAACATAAGAGCAAGTACCTAAGAGACCGTGGATAACCACGGATAGAAATGGTGCTAACACCTTCCCTTTCTATAAATCTACCTCCCGAACCGAGAAACATTCTCAAAGAAGGAATTTTGCTGTGCTTTTGTCCTTTCCATATTGGAGAACATAAAAGACGGTGGCGACTCTTGCTTACCGCGACATTTTGCGAAACCAGCTAAAAACAGTCAGTTCTATTTCCACCGATCACAGAACTGGCGACTCTGCTGGGGACATTAATAAGTGGGGTGTACCTTAGGAATAGTTCATCTTCATGTTTTCAATTGCTTGCTTTGCTTGATTTAATATTGTGGGCCTGTCTGGGAGTTTCATAGATCCTAACCCGGATCTGGGGGATACCTTTTAGAAAGTAGCAACAAACTGTGAGGGAACTGTGCGGGGTATACCGACATGGTTGAAGCAGTTTGCTACGTTGATGTGGCACTTTGGTGAGTACCGGTAACCCTTGAGTCAAGTCAAGGAGAGTACAGGGCCGCCGCGTGGTGTCGTGAAGCATCAACTGACCTTAGGAATCTTACTTGACCATCCTGGCCTCTTTAGGGGTAGTGAGATGACTGACTTTGGTGTAGTCCGAAGTTGGTTGATACTCGATACTACACTCATTGAGGGTTGTTTTCTTGGAATATTTTGATCGCCATTTCAGTGGCTAAATCAAAACAATGAACATAGAAAACAACCCTATGATATTGAGCTCCTTAGAACCCGGTTAATTTTGATAGGACAGGTTTTGAGCCCACCAACTTCAAGAGGGTAGTATCCCAAACTTCATGCTGGCCTAAACTCTAAGGGCTCTTTGTGTGACTTGTGTGCCTTTAAACTTGACTACTTGCATACTTGTTATCTGACACTTGAGTTTCTTGCAGGTTTTGTTTACAGTCCTTAATCTGGACTCATAACAGGGTTTACCTACATTACTCCACGCATAGCATAACATCATACCATCATACCATTGCATGCATCCTACATAAAGACTAATCCATTTCAAGGACCTCAAGGGTTTTGTGATGCAGGTCATGATGAATAAAATGTCCAGCAAGAGGTAAAGGGGATTTATTTTCCTCTAGCCAAGGTTAATGACTTGAGTCAGGGGCTATGACCCACTCGATATGGTGAGCCTTGACTCTTGAAGAAGGACTCTCATCAACATGAAGTCCCTTCCATCAAGCTACAAAATTCAAATTCTAACAATTTTCTTGTTTACCCCGCGAGATCCTTGAAAATATTGCATGCATACATACATATCATGGCATTACAGGTACTCCTTTGACAGGTCACTTACCATCTTCGCTGTTTATTTCAGCAATGGCTTCCCAACAAAACAACCAGGATCTTCATGCTCAAGAGACTCGGTTCGGGGAGATCCTCCTAAATCTATCCAAGGGGCAGGAAGAGCTGAGAACACTCCTCATGGGGAATTTGGTCAGGAAGAGTCCCGAAGACGACAAGGACGAACGGCTGAAACATCTGCAAGATGAGGTGGATGTAATGAGAACCTAGATGCTGGGGCAAATGGCTCTTATCCAAGACTTATCTCAAAGACAAGGAGAGCTCAGGGTTCTCGTCAACCAACTGCTTCGGGATAACCAACTGGGGCAAACATCTAAGGTTGAAGAGCAAGCCATCATTCAACCACCTGTGGGGCAAGAAGACAAGGGAAAAGCTCCTCAGTTTGCTTCGGGGTCACAAGCCCAGCATCAACCTCACCAGCGTCAACAGGGTAATTGGCGTAAGCAAAATACGTCTGGAAGACATTTCTTAGAGACTGGTGTGCCATCCTCACTAATACTGAAACGCTTGTTGGAGGTCAAGCTGATTGCTTTAAAGGATCCTCCTAAGAAGCTCAACATAACCTCCCTAAAGTACAATCCTGATGAGAGGTGTGCCTACCATTCTGACAGTCCTGGACATGACACCGACGACTGTTGGAGCTTGAAGAACAAGATCCAGGACTTGATCGACGGAAGGGTGCTGGAGTTCATGCCGGGTGGCAAAATGAAAATCTTCTGCTGAGAATCTCCCATCTGAAATGACTAGTGCAAACTAAGAAGCTTTTGTTCATTCGAATGTTCAAGTTGTATTTTTATTTGATTGTTCAAACATTTGTTCATGTCAAACTCTTTTACTTTATCAATGCATCGCATATGTCTGTTTTGAATCAGTATATTCGCATTCGCTATATTCAAACTGCTTTCATTTTTTGATGTCAACTCTCAATTAATGATTCTAAGCCTCTTAAGGGAGGATGACGAAAACAATACCACAATCTACAGTATGCTTTTGAACAGACCCCGCTGATGAGGTACAGGCATTGTTTCAATTCCTAAAAACTGGAGTTATAAGGAAGATAATCCCTCGTCAACCCCTTTGAGCCAAAGAAGTAGGAGTTTTTCTTTTCGAAAATTAAAACCCTTAATCATAACCTGGGGCAGGGTAGTTCTCTCAGTTGATCCAAGTGCACAACGAATGACATCAAAGGAGTCCTTCCAAAAACAAAAGGTGGTGATGGTTCCGAATAATCGTAAGGATAGGCAGTCATTATCTCTCAAAATAAAAGCCCAATAAGTCAAAACCTATGAAGGAGACTTACAAAACTGGGGCATCCCGCTTACTGTAACCACAAAAGGAACAGTTCAGGCAAAAAACAGGGATAACGAAATCAAAAAAGAAAGAGGTCCTACAAACCCTCAACCAAAAAAGGAATGACCGCCTATTCAAAATAAACTGTCAATATCCGAACCATCATTGGAATATCAGGACAAAGACTCAAACAAGGTCTAACGCACGATTAGCTGAGTTTAGGTTTGAAGAACATCACGAAGAGCGGGTGGGTACAAATAAATTTGAGCCTTTATCCTTTGTTTCTTAAACCGTGAACCAGGCCACATTACAACCCTTAAAAGCCCTAGCTGAAGCATGGGTTAGTTCGAAAGCATACTGTTACGAAAGGTATCCTGACTCCTTAAGGCTTGCGGTAAAATAACGAGTTGACATCACAGTTTACAAAAAATTTCACTTGTTTTTATGAAAAAACTGCATTTTCGAAAACTTTAAGACATAAGCTTTGCATTTTTAAATAACATTGTTTGCATATGACTATTTGTTTGAACAGCATAGAAGTTCGCACGACGAATGTCTAATGAACAAAAGCACTTCCAATCAAGGGGCACGACATGATCATGGTCTATCATCTGGGGCAGTTAAGTCAAGATTCTGAGAATCTCTCAAAAGGCCAACCAGCTAGGGGCAAATCTCCGTCTGGATCACTTGGGGCATTGGACGATCAAACGAAGATCTTCTGGTGGCATGGTAACACTGCACTACTGACAGTGACAACTCCTGGCATCCTAAGAGCACGGACATAGTCGGAAAAAAACACTACGCATAAGCAAAGACCCGCTAGGTTGACACACCTAGGCAAAAATAAGGGATGAAATGAAAAAAATCTGTACACCCGGCAAGTCAAAAACCTGAAAAGGCGGCTTGGGCAAAAATGGGTATCCCGGTGGACTGAAAACCCGAAAGGGCGGTCCAGGAAAAAGTTATGGATCAAAAGCGTACGACTATGTTCCGTCATCTCGTCACTTGCCTACCAGAAGAAGATTTGTCAACCGACAGTCATCAAGCGCCTCCACAGGTATCTTCTCCCTCAGAAACAGGGGCAGTAATGAGTTGTCTAAGCGATCTAGTTACTCTGTCCACCAAGGTACCAAGGTAGGTTCGGCTGAAGAACGTAACCAAGATACCTTCACTCCCCGGGAGTAAGACAAGGTTCAACAATACTCTCCCACGAGCAGAGTTGGTCTCCCGACAGCCCCGAAAAGGCACAGTATCTCCAGCAAGTTAACAACACTCTCCCCAAGCAGAGTTAATCTACTGTCAGCCTTAAGGAAGTTGGGTATCCCCAGAAAATCTCAATATTCCCCAGCGGAGTATACAGATATTCCTAAGCAAGCATCCCCGGCAGTCTTAATATAAGATTGTTCCCCGGCAGAATACAGACATCCAGTGGGGCCATTCCCCAGTACAGTCCAAAAGTCTCCCCAGGAAAGTTGAATCAATCTCCCCAGTAGATTCTGGAAGCTTATCCCTAGTAAATTCTGGAAGTTAATCCCCTGCAGAGCGCAAAAGCATCTCCCCGGCTTTATTCAAAGGTCATTCTCCACCAGAGCCTATAATTGGGTTATCCTCAGCTAATTACCACGGAAAGATCGTCCTCGACGAAGTTCTTCCTATCCCCAACAAAGTTATCACTAAATCTCAGCCAAGTATCTCTTCCCACAGAGTAATCCCCCGCAAAGTAATCTCTTCAACAAGTTTATTCCCCAACGGAGTCATCTTCTCCTACCGGTTTATTCTTGTAATCATCATCCCCAGCGGAAACGAAGAACTCTGTTCTTCAACATCAGCCCAGGATTTAACTTCCCGGCATGCGTCAAGGATTTACTTTCCCAGACGAAGATACATTCATAAACATCACATCATGATACATGCATATGCGCATCATGTCATACAATCTCGTTTATGTCGAGAACATCATTGCTTGATCCATATCATGCATTGCATACGATTGACCTTTACCTTTCAGGAAGGATACAGTTAAATAATCAGCTACGTCAAAGTAGACAAATACAGTCAAAAGAGACCAATACAGTCAAAAGAGACCAATCCAGTCAAAAAAGACAAATCCAGTCAAAGAAGACAAATCCAGTCAAAAAAGACAAGTCCAGTTAAATCCCAAAGGTTTTTCTGATGCTCATCCAGTCAAAGAAGACAGGTCCAGTTAAATTACTTCCTAAAGTCAAAGAAGACAACCCGTCATTAGACACCCATCATTATAGACAACTCGTCATTTAAGACAACCCGTCATTGAAGACAACCCGTCATTATAGACAACTCGTCATTTAAGACAACTCGTCATTTAAGACAACTCGTCATTGAAGACAACTCGTCATTGAAGACAACCCGTCATTGAAGACAACTCGTCATTGAAGACAACTCGTCATTGAAGACAACTCGTCATTTAAGACAACCCGTCATTATAGACAACTCGTCATTTAAGACAACTCGTCATTGAAGACAACTCGTCATTGAAGACAACTCATCATTGAAGACAACTTGTCATTGAAGACATCTCGTCATTGAAGACAAATCGTCATTGAAGACAACCCGTCGTTATAGACACCCGTCATTATAGACAACTCGTCATTTAAGACAACTCGTCATTGAAGACAACTCGTCATTTAAGACAACTCGTCATTTAAGACAACCCGTCATTATAGACAACTTGTCATTTAAGATAACTCGTCATTGAAGACAACTCGTCATTGGAGACAACTCGTCATTGAAGACAACTTGTCATTAAAGACAACTCGTCATTAAAGACAACTCGTCATTGAAGACAACTCGTCATTTAAGACAACCCGTCATTATAGACAACTCATCATTTAATACAACCCGTCATTGAAGACAACCCGTCATTATAGACAACTCGTCATTTAAGACAACTCGTCATTTAAGACAACTCGTCATTGAAGACAACTCATCATTGAAGATAACCCGTCATTGAAGACAACTCGTCATTAAAGACGACTCGTCATTGAAGACAACTCGTCATTGAAGATCACTCGTCGTTGAAGACAACCCGTCCAAAGAGACAACTCGTCAAGAAAGACAAAACCTCCTCTGGTTCAGTTAAATCCTAAAGATTTTTCTGAGATAACCTGTTAGTAGAGACAACCCATCAACCTTTTGAAGTTCCAGATTCGATACCTGTATCTAGCCAGGGCATGTCTGTGAGCGATTGAGTGAGGATCAACACCTCTAACGGGCCATGAAATTATCTTTCTCAGGTACGCAAGTTCTCGCTAAGGAATCTCTTACGTGACCGACCCTCCCGATGGCATCTATAAGCCCATCTCCACAACTATCCATTACAGTTCCAAATGGCATCTATAAGCCCATTCCCGACAAGGTTCTGTCACATCTCCATATGGCATCTATAAGCCCATCCTCCTATCCACCATCTTTCCAAATGGCATCTGTAAGCCCATTCCCGCCATCACACTGCTGATACTCTACTATGTGAGTGCAAATTTTTGGGCACTTTAGTGTTCAATCATCTTCCACCTTTGGATCACGAAAGGCACACAAGCCAATCTACATCCTCAGGTCTAAGAAGATTGAATAGGGGCAACTGTTGTACCCCAAAATTTGCCCTCCCATATTCTTCAAAGTTTTGACAAGCATCATCTCAATTTACTCAAGTCTACTCAAGGGCTACACAGTCAACCATCCTCCTAAGCCAGTCAAAATTAGGGTTTTGGTTCCTTCAAGGAAGTTGAGGTTTTCAAGGGCTCAATCAAGTCCCATATGCTCATATACATTGTCAAGCACCTACATGTCAAGTTTCAAGGCTCACAAGGTCAAGTTGCACAGTCAAAAACCCTAATTGCCTCACAATCAACTGTAGGGGCAAAACGGTCATTTGGCAGTCAAAAGTCAAAAAATTTGGTCAACATCTTATTTTGAAGCCACAATCATCATTGAATCAAATCTTGATCATGATTCCACAAGAATGGCTCAAAAATCATCAAGATGCAAAAGTTTCCATTTTTGGACAGCTAAAAAGTCAACTGTAACTTGACCAAGGCATAACTTTTTCATGGTTCATCAGAAAAATCCCATCCAATGCTCATTTTGAAGGGGAGGACATTTACTACAACTCATCTTCACATTCCAAGTCCAAGAAATGCTCTCAAAAAAAGTTATCAATTTCAACATTATAGGTCATTTTTAAAAGTCAACAAAAAGGCATTTTAAGTCAAAGACCATAACTTGATATTGGTAAATTAAAATGACATGGGACCAAAGGCATTGGTTAGAGGACTTCAAGACCTTTCCAAAATGTCCAAGAACATGTTCATATGATCAAAATTGAGCAAGATATGCATTGGAGAAGTTGGGAAATTTTTGTGAAATGGCAATAGTCAACTATCCTTGAAACTTCATTTTTTTGACAAAAGGGCCCACTTTTTCCACTTGATTCAGCCTTGTCATGCCACCCACGTGTCCTATGATTAAATTCAAGATTAAACATTTATTTTTTCTATTTTTATTTAATTTTATTGATTTAATTCATTTTAAATCCATAAAATTCAAATAAAAATCAAAAAAATTAATTAAGGGATATCTTGTGGCTTGAATGGCTTTGATACATCATAATTCACATACCAATTTCGTGTAAGGCCTATTATGAGCATGAAAATTCAAATTTTGAGCAAACATGGCAAGTGCTTTAATGGTGGTAAAGAGAAAATCTTAAACATCATTACATTGGTTAAAGGCCCTTAATATTGATTGATTCTCATTCAAAGACACATATGCAAGTGTTCCATACCTCAAGCACGACCTAAGCATCACAAAAACGGCCAAACCAATTCCAAAAAAAAAACTCAAGAAAATTCAAATCCTAATTATACCTTCCAGGCCATTTCAAGGAGATTTAAAGATTCAAACACCTTGCAATTTCTAGCTATTTTATTCACATTTTATTTTATTTTATTCAAATAAATATAAAATAAAAGGCATAAATAATAGATATTTGTTTTGGGCACATGGGCTAACACTTTGGATCAGCCTTGGGCCCATAAATTTGTGCCAAGATGTCCAGATGCATGTAAGCATGGAAAGGGAAAGTTTTGCAAATTTTGGAAGCTTTTTAATTTGTTGGATTTTGGTTTGAAAGCATGGCTTTATGGCTTGGATTCTTGCCTTATTTCTTTGTCCCCTCCATCTCCTCTATAAATACAAGCCATGAGAAAGCATTACAGAAAAATACACACAGCCTAGAGAACGCCCCAAAATTGCAAAAAAATTCCTTGAAGTTGTCAAGCTCGAAAGACCTGATCTAGCCAGATTCAACTACTTCCAAGCACTCCATCAACATCCCAGGTCCCCCATAATTTCCAGGTATTTTTTTTTCTTTACATACTTATGTGCAGGTTCACAAGAAAGGTGCATCATACACCTCACACCCAAACACGCCATGTGTCCTCAAGCATGCATCCAAAGGCCAGGAGCTGATCCCCACCATGTACCATGGTCAACCTTGTGCATAGGCAAGCAAGGAAGTCAACATGCCTGGAAGCTTAATGGGCTGGAATTTCTGAACACACACCCAATTCTGGCCCAAAACCCCCTTGGGTTTGCATTTTTATTTTGTCATTGCATTTTTATTTGCCTTATTTTATTTCTTATTCTTTTTTATTAACTATTAACATAATTAATATTTTTCATAAAAAATATAAAAAAAAACACTAATATTATTATTATTATTAATTTCATGTTATATTTTGTAAATAAAATACTAACAAATAAAATAGTTTAATTAAGTCAATTTTAATCTCTTTTCTTTATAATAAGTAAAAACAATTTAGAATTAGGTTAACTTTTAATTTTAATTCCTTTTATTTTATTTTCATTAAAAAATATAAAAACACAAAAAATATTTTCTTTTAATAAATTAACTAATTAGTTTAACAATTAGTTTTAATCTCATTTAATCACAAAAAATCATTTCTTTTCTTAAAAGGGTCAAAACCCTTAAGGCATTCCCGATTAACTTTTATTCGCGCGCATTTTATTTTGATTATTATGTAATTGCTTCCAAGAATGTAATAGTAATTAGGTTTACCGCTTTATTTAATTTCTCGTACTTATTTACCAAAACGGGTCTTTGTATTTTTGGCGATGTATAGACCCGCGCCTTGTAATAGCGTAGAATTTATATTTCCGCAATTTACTTTCCGCACCCCCTAACTGTTAAATGCATGAAAGAATGAATGTAAATAAAAACAACCCGTAGCTCACAAATAACATGTACAAGATAACATTAACTGAAAAACAACACACAAAGCACATGTCACTCCTAGGGTACGCCTCACTGGTTGCCTCGAAACGTGGTCATCAAGTATAGGGTGTCTTAGAGGTCGCCCTTCTGTCCAAAAGATCCAGTTGCCTCGAAACGGTTGCCTCGGATACAAAGGATCTAGGACATTAGGGTTACTTCTAAGGTGTCCTACCATTGCTTCGGTGACCACACTGTCCCTTAATCGAATTGACCCGAACACCTCCAACGATGGTGCTACCTACCTCTCAATGGTGGGATAGCACTATCTAAAGGACTCTTACATAGCCTAATTCCTTAGGGTAGGTAGATTCTCATGGGTACTTTCTCTTTTCAAACAAACAAAAACAACTTTTCACACCTTACACTTTCTAAAAGTTTTCAAACAAAACACTTCATACACTCTTGAGGACTGATACAAGAGTTACTTAGAAGTTATTTTTCAAACGAAACTTTTTCAAAACCCACACACATTTGAAAAGCAAACAAATTTTGAAAACATAAGAGCAAGTACCTAAGAGCCCGTGGATAGCCACGGATAGAAAGGGTGCTAACACCTTCCCTTTCTATAAATCTACCTCCCGAATCGAGAAACATTCTCAAAGAAGGAATTTTGCTGTGCTTTTGTCCTTTCCATATTGGAGAACATAAAAGACGGTGGCGACTCTTGCTTACCGCGACATTTCGCGAAACCAGCTAAAAACAGTCAGTTCTATTTCCACCGATCACAACACGCTTCATACTCTGCCATGTTGTTGGTGCAGTTGAAACATAGTCGGGCGATAAACGGGGTATGAGAGCCTTTAGGAGATATGATCATGGCGCCAATGCCATTACCCAAAGCGTTCGAAGCTCCATCAAAGTACATAGACCATCGGGATCCCTCCTCAGATCCTTCATCCGGTCCAGGTGTCTCACAATCAGTTATCAACATGATATTCTCGTCCAGGAATTCAAAGTTCATAGACTGGTAATCATCCACTTCCTGATGTGCCATATGGTCTGCCAATACACTTCCCTTGATTTCTTTTTGAGTTGTGTACTTGATGTCATACTCAGTCAAAATCATCTGCCATCTCGCTATTCTTCCGAACAAGGCAGGCTTCTCGAAGATATACTTGATTGGATCCATCTTTGATATCAACAGAGTAGTGTGAGTCAACATATACTGTCTTAGCCGGCGAGCAGCCCATGCCAAAGCGCAACAAGTTTTTTCGAGCAGTGAGTATCGGGTCTCATAGTCGATAAACTTTTTTCTAAGGTAGTAAATAGCATGCTCTTTTCGGCCAGACTCGTCATGCTGCCTCAGCACACACCCCGTTGAGTTGTCAAGTACTGTCAAGTATAAGATCAGAGGTCTCCCTTCAACTGGTGGCATCAGAATAGGAGGCTCTTGGAGATACTCTTTGATTCTTTCGAAAGCGGCTTGGCATTCATCATTCCAACGTACCACTTGATCTTTCTTCAGTAACTTGAAGATTGGCTCACAAGTAGCAGTTAGGTGTGAGATGAATCGGGCAATGTAATTCAGACGTCCTAGAAAACCTCTGACGTCTTTCTCTGTTCTGGGAGTTGGCATCTCTTGTATAGCTTTTACCTTCGCATGATCCACTTGAATACCTTTGTCACTTACGACGAAACCTAGTAGTTTTCCAGATCTCACCCCGAAGGTGCACTTGTTCGGGTTCAACCTCAGCTTGTACATCTTCAACCTGTCAAAGAACTTCTGCAGATGGTCAAGGTGTTCCTCCTCAGTCTTGGACCTTGCAATCATATCGTCGACGTATACTTCAATCTCATGATGGATCATGTCATGAAACAAAGCAACCATGGCACGCTGATATGTCGCCCCAACATTTTTCAACCCAAAAGGCATGACCTTGTAGCAAAAGGTACCCCACTGAGTAATAAAAGTTGTCTTCTCCATGTCTTCGGGAGCCATTTATATCTGATTATAACCGGAGAAGCCATCCATAAAGGAGAATACCTTGTGCTGAGCGGTGTTGTCAACCAGAACGTCAATATGAGGTAAAGGGAAGTCATCCTTGGGGCTTGCCCTGTTCAAATCACTGTAGTCAACACACATTCGGACCTTACCATCTTTCTTTGGTACAGGAACCACATTGGCAACCCACTGTGGGTAAGAAGTCACTGCTAGAAAACCGGCGTCAAATTGTTTCATAACTTCAGCCTTGATTTTCTCAGACATCTCTGGGCGCATACGGTGAAACTTCTGTTTTACGGGAGGACAGTCTTCCTTGGTGGGCAGGCGATGAACCACAATGTCGGTATCCAAACCAGGCATATCTTTGTAAGACCAAGCAAAGATCTCAACGTAGTCATGCAGCATCTGAATCAACCGTTGTTTCACACTAAGCTCCAGATTTGCACCGATCTTGACTTCCTTCTTGTCTGTCTCAGTACCCAGATTCACTGATTCTACCAGTTCTTCATGTGGCTGAATGGACCTCTCTTCTTGGAGCAACAGTCTTGCAAGTTCACCAGGCACTTCGCAATCATCTTCACCTTCGTCTTCGGCTAAGTTGATCGGATTTTTAAAGTCATAACTGGCAGTAGCAGAGTCGTTACCAGTAGGATCCAGAGTGGATGTGGACCTGTATATGTGAGTGTGTGTAAAATAGCTGCTTTGCAATATATAATAAAGAAAAACAAGGAGCGCAAAATTTGAAATGCAAAAAACGTCCAATGCTTTTATTAATGATATATGGAAATGACACACAAAAGCCCTCACAAATGAAACCACAGTGCCCCGGGTAAGACACCGAGCCATAAAGTTTCAAAACATTGTCTATTACACATTCAAAACAAAAGTTCATTACTGGGTAACAAAAGTAATAGGGATGAAGTCCTTTGTTGTCCAGTTGCTTGGTCCACCGTCGGTCGTAGGATAGATCCAGCTGTCGAATTCAGACTCTTCTACATCATCTTCAATGGCGTTCACTCCCGAGTTGCTGATGAACACAGGAGGTCTTCCGATCCTTGCACTTCGGACAGCCCTTTGAGCTTCTGCAGTGAAACCCAAACCAAACTTGTTAGTCTTCTGTGTAAAATCAGGGATTCGGCCCCAATTTGCACACTCACCCTTCTCAATAACAGCCCGGGCATCTTTTAAGGAAGCCATCTTCATAGGAGAATCCTCGACCACAGTCTCAGCTGATGCCAGTGTCTGGGGAACCTCTTCAAAGTGCTAGAATGGGGTCTCAATGAACTCCCCATCCATCTCTACGTATCTGAACGAGTTGAGGTGGCTGACCATATACTCTTCCTCCCCTTGTACTGTCACAATCTTCACTTTGATCGGGTACTTCAACTTCTGGTGGAGCGTTGAGGTTACGGCCCCGGCTTTGTAGATCCATGGATGACCCAACAAATAAGAATAAGATGGTCGAATGTCCATCACATAGAATGTAGAATTGAAGACCTGAGAACCAACTTTAATTGGAATATTAACTTCACCGTGCACCATCCTTTTAGACCCATCAAAGGCCCTGACAACGATGTTACTTGGTTTTAGCTCTAACCCTTCGCAATCCAACCGGTCTAGAGCTTTTTTGGGCAAGGCGTTCAATAAGAAACCAGTATCAACCAATACATGTGCAAGCGTAGTTCCCCTGCATTCAATGGAGACATGCAGGGCATCGTTATGATTTTTCCCCTTGGTAGTCAAATCAGCGTCGGAGAAACCCAACCCATTATCAGCAGTCAAATTAGCCACACAATATGTGAACTGATCAGCTGATGTCTCTTGTGGCATGTGGGCAGTCTTCAGGAAGGTAATCAGAGCCTTGGCATGGGCCTCTGAGCACAGCAATAGCGACAACATAGAAATCTTGGATGGGGTTTGCCCCAGTTGTTCAACTACGTTGTAATCACTCTTCTTAATAATCTTCAGAATCTCTTCCATCTCCTGTTTGGAAGCTTCAACAGTAATTGTCTTCGATGCCTCCATCTGGGCAGGCACATCAGTGGTGATCCCTTTGCCCCGAGCATCAGATGACTCGGCGACAGGGGTAAGGATAGGAACTTGATCAGGAATAGTGGTAGTTACACTTGCAGGTGTAATAACAACAGGTCTTCGGACAATTGGTAGAACAATATCAGGTGAGAAAAGTCTACCGTTGCGGGTGACTTTAGCAGGTCCAGTAATGTTGCTGATGTCAGTATCAACATTCAACTCTTGCTTAACTCCATGAACATAAACATCTGCCCTATAGTGCCAAGGGACAGCTTTGTCAGAGGTGTAGGGGATGGGCCCCGGAACAGTGATGATTACAGGTGCGATCTTCGGAACAGATGTAATTCTAATAGGCTTCCTCGAGGGAGCCTTGGAAGAATTGTCGAAAATGGTAATAATGGCAACTTCTTCAGAATGAATGGAAGGAACAGCAGTCTTTTCAAACAGGATCTCCTTACTATCCATCAGGTTTTGGATACCTGACTTCAGGAACGGGCAACCGGTAGGTAAAACAGAACACATATGGCAACCTTCATTACAGCCCGGAAATAAACCGGCTAGCAACAGGTTCTTCTTGACAGTCATCAGAGAGGTATCAATGTCATCCACAGACACTACAAACAAGTCTTCATCTACAGCATTTACTCCATGTTTGGGCATGGGAGCAGTTACAACATTAGGCCTCTCGGGCGCCTCGAACTCAATCTTCTTTATATCAATTAAGTCTTGTATCTTGTTCTTCAAAGCCCAACAATCATCTGTATTATGCCCCGGGCTATCGGAGTGATAAGCGCAGCGGGCGTTAGGGTTATACCTTGGTGACATTATATTTAAATTCTTTGGGGCTTCCCTTAGAGTCACCAGATTAGTCTTCAGCAATTGTGGCAGAATCTGAGATAAGGTCATGCTGAGACGACTGAATTTCCTCTTAGGTCTCTCATCCTTTTGTTGATTATTATACTGAGGAGCACCAGCAGGTTTTGAAATAACAACCGCATTGACAACTTGGCGGTGTTCAGGTCTATTCTGTCTTCTTACACTGTAGACAGCACTGGACTCTTTCTTAAACGGCTTCTTCTCGGTGCTCGATGAGGCACCCTTCTGTATCTTCCCAGCCTTAATACCAGCCTCAATCCTCTCACCAGTCAAAATAAGATCTATAAATCCAGATGAAGAGCTTCCAATCAAGTGGTTGAAAAATGGACCAGACAGGGTCCCCAAAAACATGTCAACAAGCTCCCGATCAGCCAAGGGTGGTTGCACCCTTCTGGCAAGGTCTCTCCACTTTTAAGCATAATCTTTAAATCCTTCGCCCGTTCCCATTGACATACCCTGGAGTTGGGTACGCGTAGGAGCGAGGTCGGAGTTGTACTGATAATGCCTGTAGAATGCAGTAGCCAAATCTTCCCAACTGCAGATACTGGCTCCATCTAACTGATAGAACCACTCAAGCTGAGTCCCTGAGAGACTGTCTTGAAAGAAATGGATCTATAGGTTCTTATCAGCAGTGTAAGGTTGGATCTTCCTCACATATGACCGGAGGTGCAACTTCGGACAGGAAACTCCGTCATACTTGGTAAAGGATGGACCCTTGAATTTATGGGGAATCACCACCCCAGATGATAAACCTAGATCTCCGAAGTCCAGACCGGGCACCTTCTGAATTTCCATAGCGCTCAAACGGTCTTCCAGTTGTTTGTACTTATCCTCAGCAGGAGGATACTGTTCTTCATTGTAGTCCGTCTTGTTGTCGGAGACTACAGGGCTGGGAGCCCTCCTTTCTTGTGGACTATCTTTCCCTCCAGATGAGGTGGTCAGATCAACTTCATTCTGCAGCATGTTCCCAAACCTGTGTCCTGTGTTGAATAGGACTGTCCTCTTCTTCTTCTTCTTTTTCTCCTTCAGAATCAAGGTCTTCAGGTCCTGCTGACCCTTAGCTAGGCTCATGAACAGCTCTTGAAATTGGGCATTCTGGGCCTGGAGGGCCTTGATAGCTTGCTCAGTTGAAGGTTCAATAGACATGATGATTGCTGAAATAAACAACGAAGAAGATAAGAGACCTGTAAAAGGGTACCTGTTTATGAAGTGCATGGGATGAAATGCGTATGATTTATGATTTCAAAGACAATCGAGATTCAAATTTGTAAACAAGAAAAGAAACACACTTTATTAGATTTAAACTTCAAAATTTCAATTGTTCAACAAACTGCCCTTGAGGCATTACAAGAATGGAAATACTGAAAAGTAACAAAAACTGGAAAGGAAATCAACAAAGGTCCATCAATGCTTCCATGGTCTCTTCTTCTCAGTGCGGACATAATCATTCAGGATCCGCTCGTTCTCCAGTTGCCTAGTTAGCTTCTGGATCTTCTGCTCTTGTTCATTGAACTTCTCCCGATAAGAATCCCGTTCTTCCCGCAGTTGCATCCAAGATCTCTTCAGTGCCCCAATGTCAGTGGGAATATAAGGATGGAGAATGGTTGGAAGAACCCCTTCTTCATTAGCAACTTCAAGAGTGACAGGACAGACAGCTTCATATGGCATACCTAACTTATGGGCACGGATGCGGACCCATCTGAGTATGGCTCCATCGGGAGTGAAGTCTTTGGACCCAACTCATGTGGATCTGATTGGTGAACTCTGTCCCAAGCCCTTATGAATCTGCGACGTAGCTCGTCGCTATCTCCCTGAAAATCAAAGATGATATGAGGCATCAACATCTCATGAGGCCCTTCTCTTCTGGCTCTTCCAAACTGACGAAGAGCTAAGCATGGGTTGTAAGAAATCCCTACATGGGTTCCTATCAATGGAACATTTGGATACTCCCCACAGCGATCAATGACAGTCACCTCATCCATACCTTTGAGAGTCTAGATAATGTCATTATGAGAAAGAGACATCACCCTATAAGCCCATCCCATTCCTTCTTTGTTCTTTAGCACTGACTTAGGGAGGTGCGAAATAAACCACCTCGACAATAAAGGAGCACAACACATCAAAGTTCCCCGCTTTCGGGCAGTACGAGCATAGAGCTGATGAAGGATGTCACCCAAGAGAGTGGGTACAGGGTTCTGAGAGATAAATATCTTTATGGCATTAACATCAACAAAAGTATCAGGATTCGGAAACAGTACCAAGCCATAAATCAAAAGAGCCAGAATATCCTCGAAAGCCTTGAAGTCTAGGCTATCCCAGAAGTAGTTATCCTTGCCAACCAAGAACTTAGTCAGAAAACCCTTAGCTCCACTTCTAGTTTCCCAATTAGCCATTACCTCCTCTTTGGTCAAGTGAAGGGGTGCAGCAATCTCTTCGGGCTTAAGAGTCTTTTCCCAACCAGTAAATGGGGTCTTCTCCAGAACAAAGATACCGAGCAGCTCAGAGAACTCTTCTAGGGTAGGAACCAGCTGGAAGTCTTGAAAAGTAAAACAGTGGTACAGCAGATCATAGAACTGGACCAGGACACTCATCATCTGCTCGTCCAATTTAGAGGTGACCAAACTGATAAGAGAACCATGCCTCCTGATGAAGGAAGTAGTGTCAGGCATCTTGGCAACCAACTCTTTAAGCAAGGTAGGTACTTGGACAAACTTAATCTGGATGGTATTCTTACGCATGGGCATCATGATGACCTACAAAACAGAGCAAAGATGAAACCCTCCTGTCTTTGAAATAGGTTAGTCTTATGCAAGATGTATGCAATGTTATGATGTCATGATGTCATGATAAAGATACACCATAAGTATCCACAAAAAGCAAACATGGTAAAGGCACACAAGTCACACTGAGAGCCCTTAGATTTCAGGCTGGCATGGAGCTTAGGTACTACCCTCTTTCAGTTCAGTTGGTTTAAACCTGTCCTAAAAATTGTAACCGGGTTCTAGAGGATCTCAATATCACTGACTACCCTCAATCGGTCATAATTCCAGTTTAGAAACCTTTTCTTGCATCCGGAATCATCGCGAGAGTTTAGTCTCAATGAGTGTAGCATACTGCTACTGTTCTATGGCCAAGTTGGTCAATTTAAGGTTCTAAGGTCAGTTGGTGCTTAATGACCCCTTAGAAGACCCATATTCTCCTTGTTCCAACACAAGGGATATCGGTACAGACTAAAGTGCCACACCAACGTAGCTACTACTTCATCCGTATTGGTCTACGCCGTACAGATCCCTCACAGTTTATTACTACTTACCTAAAGGGTATCCCCAGATCCGGGTTAGGGTCTATAGAACTCTGATACAAGCCCACAAAATTAAAGCATACAAAGCATACAATTGAAAACATAATGATCTAATCCTAAGGTACACCTCACTTATTAATATTTCCCCAGCAGAGTCGCCAGTTCTGTGATTGGTGGGAATGAGAACTGAATGTTTTGGAATGTTGGTTCGCGTTCGCGTTTGTTTTTGCAAAATGTCGCGGTAAGCAAGAGTCGCCACCGTCTTTTATTTTATCCAACAAGGAAAGGACAAAAGCACAAAAAAATTCTTTTTTGAGATATTTCTCGGGTTCGGGAGGTAGATTATAGAAAGGGAAGGTGTTAGCACCCTTTCTATCCGTGGTTATCCACAGGCTCTTAGGTACTTGCTCATTGTGTTTTCAAAAGTTTGCTTTTCTTTGTGTTTGTGGGTTCGAAAATAGTTTTTGTTTTTGAAGAGGGTGTAAGTGCGAAAAGTTTTGTTTTATTTTAAAAGGAGCAAGTACTCAAGAACCATCTACCTACTCAAAAAGGAATTAATCTGTACAAGTGTCCTTTAGACAATGTTATCCCACTATTAAGGAGTAGGTAGCATCGTCGTTGGAGTTTTCGGGTCAATCCGATTAAGGGACGTGTGGTCACTAAAGCAATGTTAGGACGCCTTAGCGGTAACCCTAATGTCTTAGATCATTTTATCCGAGGCAACCGTTTCGAGGAAACTTATGATCTTTGGACAAGAGGGCGATCTCTAAAACTTCCTATACTCAATGACCACGTTCGAGGCAACCAAGTGAGGTGTACCCTAAGAGTGCGCATGTGCGAGTGTGTTATTTCGGTTAATTTTATCTGTACATGTCATGGGTGAGCTATTGTTGATTTTAAGTTTAAAGATTGAACTCCGATACAAGCCCACAAAATTAAAGCATACAAAGCATACAATTGAAAACATAATGATCTAATCCTAAGGTACACCTCACTTATTAATATTTTCCCAGCAGAGTCGCCAGTTCTGTGATCGGTGGAATGAGAACTGACTGTTTTGGAATGTTGGTTCGCGTTCGCGTTTGTTTTTGCAAAATGTCGCGGTAAGCAAGAGTCGCCACCGTCTTTTATTTTATCCAACAAGGAAAGGACAAAAGCACAAAAAAATTCTTTTTTGAGATATTTCTCGGGTTCGGGAGGTAGATTATAGAAAGGGAAGGTGTTAGCATCCTTTCTATCTGTGGTTATCCACGGGCTCTTAGGTACTTGCTCATTGTGTTTTCAAAAGTTTGCTTTTCTTTGTGTTTGTGGGTTCGAAAAGAGTTTTTGTTTTTGAAGAGGGTGTAAGTGCGAAAAGTTTTGTTTTATTTTAAAAGGAGCAAGTACTCAAGAACCATCTACCTACTCAAAAAGGAATTAATCTGTACAAGTGTCCTTTAGACAATGTTATCCCACTATTAAGGAGTAGGTAGCATCATCGTTGGAGTTTTCGGGTCAATCCGATTAAGGGACGTGTGGTCACTAAAGCAATGTTAGGACGCCTTAGCGGTAACCCTAATGTCTTAGATCATTTTATCCGAGGCAACCGTTTCGAGGAAACTTATGATCTTTGGACAAGAGGGCGATCTCTAAAACTTCCTATACTCAATGACCACGTTCGAGGCAACCAAGTGAGGTGTACCCTAAGAGTGCGCATGTGCGAGTGTGTTATTTCGGTTAATTTTATCTGTACATGTCATGGGTGAGCTATTGTTGATTTTAAGTTTAAAGATTGATCTTGTCATGCATTGCCTATTTATCAAATATCTAACAGTTAATATTGTGCGGGAATTAAATTGCGGGAAATTAAATCTAAGCTATTACAAGGCGTCGGGTATTTACATCGCCAAAAGCAAACCCTTTAATTTAAATTGCGGAAAATAAAAATAAAGCGATAAATAAATAAAGTACTAATTAAAACTATTACATACTCGAAGCAATTACATTATTGGATAAAAGATAAAACGCATGCGAGAAAATTAAATCGGTGTATTTTTAGGGTTTTGACCCTTTTTTATCAAAGAAAGCATATTTTTTTGTTATTTTGAATTAAATGGAAATTAAATCTAAGTTAATTAATTAATTAAATTAACTAAATGAAAATATTTTTTGGTTTTTTATAATTAAGGAAATAAAACAAAAATGGTTAAAAGTTATTAAAAACCCTAATTCTACATTAATTTTATTTTGTTGCAAAAATGTTAAAATTAACCTAATTAATACTAGATTAATTAATTATTTATTTACAAAATAAAATAATGAAATTAATAATAATAATATTTTTTTATTTTTTTATTTTTATTAGGAAAAATAAATTGGTTAGTATAATAATAATAACTAATAAATACAATTAACTAAAATGAAAATATAAAAGAGAAAAAGAAATAAACCCAGGGGGTGTGGGCCTGAATCTGGGTGTAGAATCATCAATTTTCCAGGCCCAAAATGTTGGCCTGATTGACTTTTCCAGTCTCCTATGCGTGCTTGTTGACTAGGACACATGATAGTCCTTCATTCCTGGCCATTTGATTTAATCTGAAGCCACCTGGCGTGTTGATGTTTGAGGCATATGGTGCACTACACTCTAGGGGCTGCATGTGAATACCTGAAGAAAAATTGTAACAAATATTGGGGGACCTGGGATTCGAACCCAGGTCCCAATGCTCATTGACACGCCTCCCTTGCCAACTCAACTGGCTTGTTCAATTGTTAATGAAATACATAATAAATATTATATTGAAAACAATTAATTATGCCTGGAAAAAATTAAAAAAAAAAGCGCGTTGATTTGAATCAGCCAATAGGAAGAAGACACGCCTTCATCTTCTTCGTTGAAAAAGCCAGTGTTTTTACCTGCGGATTTTATCCGCAACAGAATCCATGGCTGCCATCTAAAATCACCTGTAGGCTTTGGAAACGAGTTCTAAGAACACCATCGTACTCGTCTCCTTCCCCTGATCATCCCTGTACCAATTATTTGCCTTGATTTTTCCTGTATCAAAAAGGCCTAAAAAACAAGAACAAGAACCCTAGATTCGAGCGCTATGTTACAGGCCATGAAAACGAAATTGAATATTGCCAAAATGTTCTAAATCAAACAACAAACACAAATATGCAAAGATTTCAATGAAAGGATGCAAGAATCAGAGGTTTGGATTTCGTGTTCAGGGGCATATTCGTGAGTACTTACAGTGCGTTACAGGGAGGAAGAAGGCCTGGTTTTTGTTCCAATCGCTTCAGGGGATGGCAGTCAAGCACACTACATTGAGATTTTGGGTGAATTGACCTCCAAACAAGAATTTGATCTCCACTTTTTCCAAGGTTTTTTTCAATTCTGAGTTGGCCATTTCTGCAGTCCTTAGGTTGTGTTCTTGATATGCCTTACTTGTGTGTGTGTATAAGGGAATGAGTTTAGGTTAAAATTTGGGCTTGAATCCATAAGAATTGATGAATGGAGATTTGATTTGATCACCATTATCAAGTTTCCATATTTACCTCAAATCTAAGATTTTATGCATGTTTTGACTTGGCATGAGTTTGATTGAGTGTCTCATGATATTTGCAAGCTGTAATGATCACAAGGATCTCATTCCATTAATTTTTGGATTTTATTTGAATTAATATTTATTTAAAATGAATTAAATCAATAAAAATTAAATAAAAATAGAAAAATAAATGATTGGTCATGATATTAAATATGGGACACGTGTGTGGTGTGATAAGACCAAATCAAGTGGAAAAAAGTGGGCCCTTTTGTCAAAAATTGGAGTTTTGAGGATAGTTGACTTTTGGCAATTTTGGAAAAATGCCCAACTTCAACAATGCATAACTTCTTCAATTTTGAACTTTTGGAAGTGTTCTTGGACTTTTTAGAAAACTTGATATGTCCTATAACCAACCCTTTTTGTCTCATCTCATTTTGATCTTCCATGCTCAAGTTATAAGCTTTGGCAAAAAAAGGTGTTTTTGTTGACTTTCAAAAATGACCTATAATGTCCAAAATTGTAACTTTTTGGGAGAGCATTTCTTGATCTTGGGGTGTGAATATGGATTGTAGGAAATTGGATCATATTCAAAATGAGCTTTGGATGGGTCATTTCTCATAAAGTATGAGAAAGTTATGCTTGGTCAAAGTTGAGTTGACTTTTCCTACAAAACCCTAATTTAGCAACTTTTGAATCTTGATGTATCTTGAGCAATCCTTGATGAATCATGATCAACCCTTGATCAAATGATGAATTATCCTTCAAAATGATAATGTTGACAAAAAGTCTTGAGGTTTGACTGTATTTGGGTCACAGTTGACTTTTGCCCTAGCACAATCGATTTTTGGACCTCTTGAGCAAGTGACTGACCAAACTTCCTCTGCAAGGCTTGAAATTTGACATGGATGAACTTGAGAACATAATAGGACATTGGAGAGCACTTGGGGTCATTTGGATATGAGTACCTTGATGCAACACAAAACCCTAATTTTGAATTAATTGCCTTAGGAGGTGATTTGACTGTCCAACTCTTGAGCCATCTTAAACAACTTGAAGATTATTCTTGACATGTCTTGAGAAATATGGGAGGGAAAATTTTGGGGTACAACAATATGTCTATGGGTGCTAGTGAAGGTTTTAAGGACTATGCTCAAAACTGGAGAGACTTAGCTGGAAGAGTCCAACCCCCTTTGTCTGATAGGGAATTGGTTAACATGTTTCTAGGGACGTTATCTGGTTCATATTTCAACCATCTGATCGGCAGTTTATCATCTGGGTTTACTAAGTTGATCTTAACTAGAGAGAGAGTAGAAGCTGGTATCCGAAGTGGTAAGATACATAAGGACACTTCATCAAGTGCAATGAAGAGCATTTCACCGGTAAGAAAGAAGCTAGTGCAGTCTACAGCCTGAGGGGCCAAAGCAGACCTGAACACCGTCAAGCAGTAAATGCGGTAGTGATATCAAGACCCACAGTTGCTCTACAATGCAACAATCAACAAAGGGTGGAAATACCATAGAGGTAGTTCACTTGGATCAATATGACCCTGACTCAAATTCTACCACAATTATTAAAGACCAATCTGGTAACTCTGAGGGAAGCCCCGAAGAACCCCAACACCACTTCCCCCCACTATAACCCGAATGCCCGCTGCGCCTATCACTCCGAAAGTCCAGGTCATGATACAAACAACTGTTAGGCCTTGAAAAACAAAGTGCAAGACTTGGTCGAAGCCAAAGAGATTGAGTTTGACGCTCCAGAGAAGCCCAACATCATAACTTCTCCCATGCCCAAACATGGTCATGGAGTAAATTCTGTAGGCAATGATTTATTTGTGACCTCTGTGGAAGAAATTTCTACTCCTTTGATGACAGTTAAGAAGAAGTTGTTGTTGCCCGGTTTATTTCCGGGCTGTGGTGAAGGTTGCCACACGTGCTCAATTCTGCCTACTGGTTTCCACTTATTAAAATCAGGTGTTCAGGGCCTGATGGATAATAAAGAGATCCTGTTCGAAAAAACTATGATTCTGTTGGTTCCAATTGAAGATGTTTCCATCATAACCATTTCCTCCGATCCTTCCAAGGTTTCCTCGAGAAAGCCTGTTAGGATTACACCCATCCCAAGAATTGCTCCGTTAATAATTATTGTCCCTGGTCCTATCCCATACACTTCGGATAAGGCTGTCCCATGGCATTATGGGGCTGATGTGTATTACCATGGAGTTAAACAAGACTTAAAAAGTGAGGAAGCTGATGTTGATGTCAGCAATATTGTCGGGGCCAGCAAGGTCACCAGAAGTGGAAGACTCTTTTCTCCCGAGATTTCCCCTCCGACTGTCCATAAACCTGTTGTCATTCCATCTGCTAGTACATCAGCTACTATCTCAGTTCCTATTCCAGTTATCACTCCTGTCGCCGAGCCATCTGGGACTCGGGGCAAAGAAATCCTAGGTGAGCCTGCCCGGACGGAGGCACCTAAGAAGATCATTGTAGAAACCTCGAAATAAGAGATAGAGGAAATTTTGAAGATTATCAAGAAGAGCGACTATAACGTAGTCGAGCAGCTGGGTAGACCCTGTAAAAAGTTTCCATGTTGTCCTTATTGTTATGTTCTGAAGCCCATGCAAAGGCTTTAATTGCATTCCTCAAGACTGCGCATGTGCCGCAGGAAACTTAAGCCGACCAATTCAAAGATTGCGTAGCTAGCCTGACTGCCGACAATGCGTTGGGTTTCTCAGATGCAGATCTGACTGCTAAAGGAAGGAATCATAATGACGCTCTGTATGTCTCGATCGAGTGCAGGGGCACTACTATGGCCCATGTACTGGTGGATACCGGGTCCTCATTGAATGTTTTTCCAAAGAAAGGATTAGATCGTCTGGACTGTGAAGGTTTGATTCTAAAGCCGAGCAATATTGTGGTCAGGGCTTTCGACGGGTCAAAAAGGATAGTGCACGGGGAGGTGGACATCCCTGTTAAAGTTGGCTCTCAGACTTTTGCATCCACCTTTTATGTGATGGATATCCGACCATCGTATTCTTGCTTGCTGGGTCGCCCTTGGATTCATAAGGTTGGGGCAGTGACTTCCACGCTCCATCAAATGTTGAAATATCTGGTGAAGGGGAAGATTATCACGGTACGGGGTGAAGAGGAGTATATGGTGAGTTATCTCAATTCCTTTCGCTATGTAGAGATGGATAGGGAATTCATCGAAACCCCTTGTCAAAACTTTGAAGAGGTCCCTCAGACCTTGGCATCAACTGAAGTTGCTACCGACAAACCTCCGATGAAGATGGCTTCTCTCAAGTATGCCAGGGCTGTAATTGAAGAAGGTGGGTGTACAAATTGGGGTCAGCTCCCTGATTTCACGCATAAAACTGACAAATTTGGTTTGGGCTTTACTACAGGGGCTCAAAGGGCTGTTAGGCGCGCACGGATTGGAAGACCTCCTCTGCACATCAGCAATCATGGAGTTAATGTAATTGAAGATGGTGAAGAGGATTCAGACATCGACAACTGGATCTACCCTACAACCAATGGTGGATTGAACAACTGGACGGCGAAGGACTTCATACCTGTTTCTTTTGTTCCACAGTAATTGACTTTTGTTTTAAGATTTGTAATAAACAGTTTGAAACTTTATGGCCCGGTGCCTTGCCCGAGGCGCTTTGGCCTTGCTTGTGAGGGCTTATTATTTGTCATTTTCATATATCATTAACAAAGCATTGGATGTTCTTGCATTACAAATTTTGCGCTCCTTGTTTTTCTTTCTGTATGTCACTTTATCGAAATAGCTATTCTCTTACACACACTCACGTATCATAATGCAGATCCATATCCACTCTGGATCCCATTGATAACAACTCTGTTACTTCCAGTTATGACTTCGAAAATCCGATCAACCAAGCCGAGGACGAAGGTGAGGATGATTGTGAGGTGCCTGGAGAACTTGATAGACTCTTACTACATGAAGAAAGGTCCATACAGCCTCATGAAGAGCCAGTTGAATCAGTGAATTTAGGTACAGAGGAAGACAGGTACGAGGTTAAGATAGGTGCGAATTTGGAGCCTAGTGTCAAACAACGTTTGATACAAATGCTACGCGACTATGTTGAGATCTTCACTTGGTCTTATGAAGATATGTCTGGTTTAGACACTGATATTATGGTACACCGCCTGCCAACCAAAGAAGACTGCCCTCCGGTAAAGCAGAAGGTTCGCCGTATGCGCCCTGAGATGTCTGAGAAAATCAAAGCTGAGGTCATGAAATAGTTCAACGCGGGATTTTTAGCTGTCACTTCTTATCCACAATGGGTTGCTATCGTTGTTCCGGTGCCTAAGAAAGATGGTAAGGTACGGATGTGTGTGGACTATAGAGATCTGAACAGGGCAAGCCCCAAAGATGACTTCCCACTTCCTCACATCGATGTTCTGGTCGACAACACCGCGCAGCATAAGATCTTCTCCTTCATGGATGGTTTTTCTGGTTACAATCAGATCAAGATGGCTCCCAAGGACATGGAGAAGACAACCTTCGTTACACAGTGGGGCACCTTCTGTTACAAGGTAATGCCTTTCGGGTTGAAGAATGCTGGGGCAACTTATCAGCGCGCCATGGTCGCTTTGTTCAACGACATGATTCACCATGAGATTGAAGTTTATGTTGATGAAATGATCGCAAGGTCCCAGACTGAGGAAGAGCACCTTGACCATCTCCAGAAACTGTTTGACAGGTTAAAGACATACAAGTTGAGGCTGAACCCGAACAAGTGCACCTTCGGGGTAAGGTCTGGTAAGTTGCTGGGTTTCGTCGCCAGTGATAAGGGTATTCAGGTGGACCCTGCCAAGGTAAAACCCATACAGGAGATGCCGGCTCCCCGCACAGAAAAGGAAGTTAGAGGCTTTTTGGGACGTCTGAATTACATCGCCAGGTTCATTACACATCTGACTGCTACTTGTGAGCCAATCTTCAAACAGCTGAAGAAAGATCAAGTGGTAGAATGGAATGATGAATGTCAGACCGCTTTCGAAAGAATCAAGGAATATCTCCAAGAGCCACCAATTTTGATGCCTCCAGTTGAAGGAAGACCCTTGATTTTATACTTGACAGTACTGGATAGTTCAATGGGGTGCGTGCTGGGGCAGCATGACGAGTCTGGCCAAAAAGAGCATGTTATTTACTACCTTAGCAAAAAATTTACTGACTGTGAGACCCGATACTCATTGCTCGAGAAAACTTGTTGCGCTTTGGCATGGGCTGCTCGCCGGCTGAGACAATATATGCTGACTCACACTACCCTATTGATATCAAAGATGGATCCAATCAAGTATATCTTCGAAAAGCTTGCCTTATCCGGAAGAATAGCGAGATGGCAGATGATCTTAACCGAGTACGACATCCAATACACAACCCAAAAATCAATCAAGGGGAGTGTATTGGCGGACCATTTGGCGCATCAGGCCGTGGATGACTACCAGTCCATGAATTTATAGTTCCCGGATGAGAACATCATATTGGTGACCGACTGTGAAGAACCTGGACCGGATGAAGGACCTGAGGAATGATCCCGATGGTCTATTTATTTTGATGGAGCCTCGAACACGCTGGGTAACAACATTGGCACTGTGATTATATCTCCTGAGGGTTGTCATACTCCGTTCACCTCCTGATTATGTTTTAACTGCGCCAATAATATGGTAGAGTATGAAGCATGTATCCTGGATCTTCGAGCTGCTATTGACCTGAGGATTAAGTTCTTGAGTGTATTCGGAGATTCCTCCCTAGTGATCAGTCAGATCAAAGGCGAATGGGATATGAAGCACCCAAATCTTATTCCTTACAAAGAATACGTACTGACATTGCTCCCACACTTTAAGGAGATAACCTTTGAACACTTCCCAAGAGAAGAGAACCAGCTGGCGAACGCGCTAGCTACCATGTCTTCTATGTTCAAAGTTAGGTGGGACAATGAAGCTCCCCAGATTACCATCGAGAGGTTAGACGAACCCACACATTGTTGTGACATTGAGATGGAAGAGGTAGCAGATAAACCCTGGTTTCACGAGGTAAAGAGGTATCTTGAGGCTCAAGAATACCCCAAGGGTGCATTTGTTAATGATAAGAAGTTCCTGAGAAGGTTCGCTACAAAGTTCTTCATCAGTAATGGGATCCTCTATAAGCATAACCATGATTCAACCTTACTGCGATGTGTGGACAAAAGCGAGGCAGAAAGGATCATGGCAGAGTTACATGAATGTACCTCCGAAACTCATTCCATTGGATATACCATGGCAAAGAAGATCCTACGGGCAGGATATTATTGGTCCATTATGGAAGTCGATTGTTATCAGCATTCTCGAACCTGTCATAAGTGCCAAGTCTATGCTAATAAAGTGCATATACCTCTAATTCCTCTGAATGTTTTGACATCTCCCTGGCCTTTCACAATGTGGGGCATCGACATGATCGACGAGATTAGACCTACTGCGTCCAACGGGAATCGTTTCATTCTGGTGGCTATTGATTATTTCACAAAGTGGGTTGAGGCAGCTTCCTTTGCTACAGTAACCAAGAACATCATGGCGCGGTTTATCCGACACAATCTGATTTGTCGATATGGTGTACCAGAGAGGATTATTACTGACAATGGTACAAATCTCAATAATACGATGATCACCGAGCTTTGTAAGCAGTTCAAGATACAGTATCACAACTCTTCTCCCTACCGGCCGAAGATTAATGGGGTTGTTGAAGCGGCTAACAAGAACATCAAAAAGATTGTACAGAAGATGACGGTAACCTACAAATACTGGCATGAGATGTTACCATTCGCTCTTCATGGGTATCGTACCTCGGCAAGGACATCAACAAGGGCAACACCTTATTCTCTGGTGTATGACATGGAGGCAGTCCTACCCATCGAAGTCTAGATACCCTCTCTCAGGATCATGAATGATGCAGGTTTGAATGAGGACGAATGGATCCAAACCCGGCTTGATCAGCTGAATTTAATCGATGAAAAGAGACTTACTGCTATTTGTCATGGTCATACGTATTAAAAGCGAATGATCAAGGCTTTTAAAAAGAAAGTCATACGTCAAGAATATCAAGTCGGGGATCTGGTGATCAAACGCATCATACTGCCGCAAGGTGATCCCAGGGGCAAATGGACCCCCACATACAAAGGGTCATTTGTGGTTAAGAACATTTTCTCGGGAGGAGCTATGATTCTAACCACCATGGATGGTGACGACCTTGCTCACCCCGTCAATGCAGACATAGTGAAAAGATACTACGCATAATCAAAGACCCGCTAGGTTGAATGGCCTAGGAAAAAATAAGGGCTTCCCAGCGAATCAAAAGGTTTCGGGCAAAAGTAAGGGATGAAAATGAAAAAAAAATGTACACCCGGTAAGTCGAAAACCTGAAAAGGCGGCTTGGGAAAAAAAGGGTATCCTGATGGACTAAAAACCTGAAAGGGCGGTCCAGGCAAAAATTAGGGATCAAAGTGTAACACTAGGTCTCATTGGATCATCTTGCGACTAGACTTCGGTATCGACTATCAAGCTCAGACAACGCCAATCAATCTGATCTACCTTCGACCAAGTAGCAAAGTGATGAGACGCTCGAAGATATAAAGGCAATAGCAGAGTTAGAACCCGATGGGATTGTTTCACATAGATGTTTTTCTTTCTTTTACACAAATTGTATAATTTTTATTCCCTCAACGGCGTTCTCTTACTAGGACGTCAGCCTCTTTGTATAAAACGCCTATTACAGGCCAACTTCAAAAATCAATACAATTCGTTTCTACAAGAAATTTCAACTTGTTTTGCTTTTTCTGTTTTGTTTTGCAAGAACGTCCAATGATTCATTTTTTATATATGCATTTGAAAACAATTGCTGCTCATAAATATTTACATAAGAAACAAAAGACAATTACTCATAATTCCAGGAACAGGGGAAAACAAGAAGTGCCCAAACCTTACAGTTACTCTACCCACCAGGTACAGGGATAGAGCCAGCTTGAGAATATGACTAATAAAACATACATTCCCCGCAGAGTAGGAAGTATCCAAAGACAGTGGTGTTATCTCTCTCTAGCCGAGGTTCATAATCGCAATGGAGTCGGCAAAATTCTCCCCAAGCAGAGTTTATTTATCACCAGCAATAGAAGTTCACCACCAGCTGAGTTTATTTCTCTAAATCAGCAGATCGTCCAACAGAGTATCTCTTCCCCAGAGTCATTCTCCCACAGGATTGTTCTCAAACAGAGTCTCTCCCGGCGGAATGTTATCAAGCAGGACAGACGCAAGTCTCCAGCTAATCATCTTCGATCACTATCCCCAGCGAGAACAAAGAACTCAACTCCTTGTACTCTCCAATAGTAGTCCAGGATTTATTCTCCCCAACCGGAAGATGTCACAAGAACATTGCATATCCATACATCGTGGCATATGCATATGCATCATACAGCACAATCTCATTTATTTTGATAACATCATTACTCAATACATTTCATACATCATGACATTACATACGACTAACTCTTTACCTTTCAGGGAAAGATACAATCAAGTTCTCACAAGTTTTCTCTGGTTCAGTCAAATCGACACTAAGATTTCTATTCCAGTTCAAGCTATGAAGCCTGAAAATCGATCGGATAATATCTTGATTTCTCCAAAATACTATGAAGCCTGGAATCGACCAGATAGTGGTATATATTAAATTCAAGCTATGATGCCCGAAAATCGACCAGATAATATCTTGATTTCTCCAGAATACTACGAAGCCTGGAATCGACCATATAGTAGTTGTGATCGGTGGATCTGGAACTGACTGTTTAACGCTGGTTCGCGAAATGTCGCGGAAGCAAGAGTCGCCACCGTCTTTTATTTTCTCCAAATGGAAAGGACAAAAGCACAGAAAAATTCCTTATAGAGATTGCTCTCGGTTCGGGAGGTAGATTATAGAAAGGGAAGGTGTTAGCACCCTTTCTATCCATGGTTATCCATGGGCTCTTAGATACTTGCTCACTTATGTTTTCAAAAATGGTTTGTTTGCTTTTCAAGTGTGGGTTTTTTTTTTTTTTTTTTTTTTTTTTTTTTTTTTTTTTTTTTTTTTTTTTTTTTTTTTTTTTTTTTTTTTTTTTTTTTTTTTTTTTTTTTTTTTTTTGTGTGAAAAGTATTTTTGATTTGTTTTGAAATTAGAGCAAGTATCTAGAGTCGTCTACCTACCCTAAGGAATTCGTCTGTGTAAATGTCCTTTAAAGTAGTGCCATCCCACCATTGAGAGGTAGGTAGCGCCACCGTTGGAGGTGTTCGGGTCAATTCGAGGTTCGGGACATGGTGATCACTAGAGCAATGGGAAGACACCTTAGAAGCTACCCTCATGCCAGGTTCCCGGATCATGAGGACTTACTAAGACATCCTCTACTCGACGATCACCTTTCGAGGCAAGGCAATAGTGAGGCGTACCCTAGGGGTGGTGTGTGCGATTTGTGTGTCGTTTTCAGATATTTTTGTCTTTTGTCATGTTATTGGTGATCTAGCGTTTGTTTTTATTTTTGTCCATACATTCTTTCATGCCTTGATTAACAGTTAAAAAATTGCGAAAAGTAAAAGATTCTAAGCTATTACAAAAGGCGCGGGTCCACATCGCCAAAATTTCTTGAACCCGGTTTGACAGAAAAATAAAGAAATAAAAGTGCGACAAATAAAAGATGTTACATGGCCTTGGGAGAGATACATAAATATTATAAAGAAATAAAAATAACTATGCGAATTAATAAGAAATTAAGAACGAGGGCGTTGGACCCTTTTTGCAAAATTAAATTAATGATGGAATTAATTAATTAAAAAAGAAAAGAAATTGTTTTTGGTATTTTTTGGTATTTTATGATTTTTATGGGAAAAAGAATTAAATGCGATTAAACCTAATTCTACAATTTTATTTATTAAGAAAATATGTTAACGTTTAACCTAAAATTAACCCTAATTAATTTACATGCAATTTAATTACAAAAATAAATATTTAATTATTTAATTATTATGAGAGAAAAATAAAAAGGGATAAAAATTAATATGAACCCTAGTTCTACATTTTTTAGATTTTTATTAAAAGAGTTAAAATTAAAACCTAATTTAAAACTAGCTAATTTATGAATTTATTTACAAAATACTAAAACAAACTATTTATTATATTTTTTCTCTTTTTTTGATTTTTTATGTTTTTGTGTTTTTTTTTATTGAGAAATTAAATTAAAAGAATTAATTGAAAAGAATAATAATCAAAATAGTAAAATAAAGAATAAAAAAAGATTTAAAGATAGCAAACCTAGGGGGTCTGCCCCTTAATATGGAGGTTTTCTCTTAGAAATCTGGCCCATTTGAATTTCTGGCCTCTTTGACTTTTTCATGCAACGTGTGAGAGCATTGACTAGCGTGCATCATGTTCTCCAAATCTATGCCTTTGAATTGATGAAGCTAGACGCGTGGACGGTTTGATCGTGAAGGTGTATTGTGAACCACACCGTTGAACCTGCACATGAACACTAAATGAAGAAAAATGTGAAAGGGGGTGGGGACCTAGGGCTCGAACCCAGGTCCTATGGTTTACCAATCAACGCGCTTGCCAGTGGAGCTATTGTGTTCATCTGTAAATTAAATAACCAATGAATATAATAAAACAAAACAATGCGTTAGTGCTACTTTTCGCGCGAACTTTCAAACCAGCCAACCATCGCCTGCCACGAGATCATCTTCTCCATTGTTTTATTTTTTTCTGAAACACAAACATAATAAGCAACGGTTTTGAACCGTTCTATAACCTAGCATTAGAGAAAATAGCGAATAGGCCATAAGGCCTCATAAATTAGGCGCGAGGGCTTGTTTCTGTTCGTCCAGACATGCTTGATTCAATGGTGTAAGTCTTGAAGGCCAATTTTTCCTTAATTGAAAAACCCTAATCCAAGGTCCTGGAAACCCTAATGTTCAACAATGGTTAAATCGCATATGGGTGACAAAAAGACTATTAAACCATACGGTTAGCATCAGAATCTTACAATGAACATAAACCAAGCATTAAAAGTTACAAAAGATGCATGAATTAAGATGCACGAATGAGAAATTTTTTTGGTACAGGTGAGATCGTTCTCACGTTTCTGGGCACGAGAGCTTGTGGTTTTTGATCCAAAATCCTTCTATGAAGCCTTAGCAAGCTAATGAGATCAAAGTCTTGCCTTGAATCGCCCTAGAACTAGGTTTTCAGAATTGGAATTTTTGCCAAAAAAGCTTGAGTTTGATAATGGGGTTTTTGCGCAGCTGAGTGGTTCTGAGGCATTAGGTCTTGCTTAGGCTTATGTATGGAGTGAATTAGGTCAAAGAAAACAATCAAAATCATTTGCATTCATGGTTTTTGAGATTTGATTTTTCAAGATCTTTTTCCAATATTTTCCATGCTATTTTGTACCAATCATGACCAATTCTCTTCAAATCTTTCCATATTTGATTATGCACGAGTTTTTGAACCTATTACATGTACAAAAAGATTTGATAAATTAGGTTTAGTATTTTCCATGTATTTAATTAATTTAAATGAATTATTAATAATAAAAATCCAAATAAATAAATAAATAATGAAGAAAAACTTCCCTTTGGGCCAAGTGGTCGTGCACATGCCTTGGATAATGAATTGTGGAAGAAAAATAGGCCCATTAGCAATTTTAGGTCATTTGAACCAATGTTGACTTTTCAAAATATCCAAAAAATTCCCAACTTCCACAAGGCATAACTCGCTCAATTTTTAAGCTTTGCTCATGTTCTTGGACATTTTGGAAAGGTCTTTGAGTCCTCTAACCAATTTCTTTGGTCCCATGTCATTTTGATTTACCAATCTCAAGTTATGGCCTTTGACTTAAAGTCCCTTTTTGTTGACTTTTGAAAATGACCTATAATGTTGAAATTGATAACTTTTTGTGAGAGCTTTTCTTGGACTTGAAGTATGTAGATGAGTTGTAGGAAATGTCTTTCTCTTAAAAATGAGCTTTGGATGGAATTTTTCTGATAATCCATGTGAAAGTTATGCCCTAGTCAATTTACAGTTGACTTTTTCAACTGTCCAAATAAGGAAACTTTTGCATCTTGATGATTTTTGAGCCAAGCTTTGAGAATCATGATCAAGCCTTGATCAAATGATGTTTGTGGCTTCAAAATGAGATGTTGACCAAAAATTTGACCTTTTGACTGTCAAATGACCATTTTGCCCCTACAGTTGACTGTAGTGCAATTAGGGTTTTGACTGTGCAATTTTGTGCTGAAAGTCTTGAAACTTGGTATGAGGATGCTTGACCATATTTGTAGACAGGTGGGACTTGATTGGACCCCTGGAAACTTCATTTTCTTGATCAGAACCAAAACCCTAATTTTGACTGTTAGGAGACCCTTGAACTGTGCAACCCTTGGGGAATTTTGAAGCTTGACTTGGCAATTTTTTGAAGAATATGGGAGGGAAAATTTTGGGGTACAACAGTTGCCCCTGTTCAATCTTCTTGGACCTGAGGATGCAGATTGGCTGACGTGCCTTTCGTAATCCGAGGGTAGAAGATGATTGAACACTAGAGTGCCTAGAAATTTGCGCTCACATAGTAGTAGTATGATGATGGAATGGGCTTATGGATGCCATTTAGAGGTTGATGAATAGGATGATGGGCTTATAGATGCCATCTGGATGTTGATCACGTAAGAGATTCCTTAGCGAGAACTTGCATACCTGCAAAAAGAAAAATGAGTACCTGACATGTTGCAGGAGCTGATTTTCAGATGCTTGGTATAGATGTGTCCTGACTGGTTACAGGAGCTGAATCTGGAGCTTCAAACGGTGATGAATGAACCAGGGGTGGTTACTACCTCAGCAGGAACGGTGAGAGAACCTTGGATGATTTTAACCTCAACAGCAAACGTTGAAAAAATCTTGGATAACTTCACTTCATCAGCAAACATTGAGCGAAGTCTTGGTGGGGATTACCATCTCCGCAGGATCGGGGAGAGAACCATAGGCAATTATAATCTCAAAAGGGGACGTTTGAGAAAAACCTGGGATGGAATTATCGTCTCCGCAACATTGGGGAGAGAACCATAGGAAATTATAATCTCAAAAGCGGACGTTTGAGAAAAACCTGGGATGGAATTATCGTCTCCGCAACATTGGGGAGAGAACCATAGGAAATTATAATCTCAAAAGCGGACGTTTGAGAAAACCTGGGATGGAATTATAATCTCCGCAACATTGGGGAGAGAACCATAGGAAATTATAATCTCAAAAGCGGACGTTTGAGAAAAACCTAGGATGGAATTATCATCTCCGCAACATTGGGGAGAGAACCATAGGAAATTATAATCTCAAAAGCGGACGTTTGAGAAAAACCTGGGATGGAATTATCGTCTCCGCAACATTGGGGAGAGAACCATAGGAAATTATAATCTCAAAAGCGGACGTTTGAGAAAAACCTGGAATGGAATTATCATCTCCGCAACATTGGGGAGAGAACCATAGGAAATTATAATCTCAAAAGCGGACGTTTGAGAAAAACCTGGAATGGAATTATCATCTCCGCAACATTGGGGAGAGAACCATAGGAAATTATAATCTCAAAAGCGGACGTTTGAGAAAAACCTTGAATGGAATTATCATCTCCGCAACATTGGGGAGAGAACCATAGGAAATTATAATCTCAAAAGCGGATGTTTGAGAAAAACCTGGAATGGAATTATCATCTCCGCAACATTGGGGAGAGAACCATAGGAAATTATAATCTCAAAAGTGGACGTTTGAGAAAAACCTGGAATGGAATTATCATCTCCGCAACATTGGGGAGAGAACCATAGGAAATTATAATCTCAAAAGCGGACGTTTGAGAAAAACCTGGAATGGAATTATCATCTCCGCAACGTTGGGGAGAGAACCATAGGAAATTATAATCTCAAAAGCGGACGTTTGAGAAAAACCTGGGATGGAATTATCGTCTCCGCAACATTGGGGAGAGAACCATAGGAAATTATAATCTCAAAAGCGGACGTTTGAGAAAAACCTGGAATGGAATTATCATCTCCGCAACATTGGGGAGAGAACCATAGGAAATTATAATCTTTAAAGCGGACGTTTGAGAAAAACCTGGAATGGAATTATCATCTCCGCAACATTGGGGAGAGAACCATAGGAAATTATAATCTCAAAAGCGGACGTTTGAGAAAAACCTGGAATGGAATTATCATCTCCGCAACATTGGGGAGAGAACCATAGGAAATTATAATCTCAAAAGCGGACGTTTGAGAAAAACCTGGAATGGAATTATCATCTCCGCAACATTGGGGAGAGAACCATAGGAAATTATAATCTCAAAAGCGGACGTTTGAGAAAAACCTTTGATAACTTCTACTGAGTCTTCATCAGAAAAATCTGTTTGGGGTCGATTTAGCTAGACTAGAGAAGGCCTTGGACTGGATAAGAAATCTTTGGAGTCGATTAACTGAACCGGTCTAGGTCTTGAAATGTCTTGAAATATGATTTAGAATTTAACTGAATCTTTCCTGAAAGGTAAAGGTTAGTCATATGCAATGCATGATATGGACCAAGCAATGATGTTCTCCCCGTAAGTGAGATTTGCAAGATATGATGCGTCTATGCATGCTATAATGATGTATGTGATGTTTACGAATGTATGTTTTTGTCTAGGAAAGTAAATCCTTGACGGGTGCCGGGAAGTCATATCCTGGGCTGATGTTGAAGAATAGATTTATTTCCGCTGGGGGTGATAGTTGCAAGAATACCGGTAGGAGAAGATAACTCCGTTGGGGAATAAACTTGGCGAATGGAAAATTCTGCGGGGAGAAAAAATACCCTAACGATCTTGTTAGGAAGCAATACTCTGTGGGGAGAGAGATACTTTGCTGAGTCGTTGATAGTAACTTGCTGGGGGTACCCTTGTTGTATCGGAAGTGTTAATAGACTTCGCTGGGGATAAGAAGACTTCGTCGAGGACACTCTTTCCATGGCTTTTGGCTGAGGATAACCCAGTTATATCCTGGTAAGGAAATAACTCTTTGAATAAAGCCGGGAGACGCGTTCGTGCTCTGTGAGGATAAGCTTCCAGAACCTACTGGGGATAAGCTTACTGCTTGGGGAGATGGTTTCCAACTTTCCTGGGGAAACTGGGCTGGACTCTTCCTGGGGAAGTTTTGAATTGTATTGGGAAAGGCTCCGCTGAATGTTTGATATACCGCTGGGGAACAATCTTTAGACCAAGACTGCCGGGGATGCTTGTTAAGAATATGTATATTGCTGGGGAATGTTGAGATCTGCTGGAGGATACCTAATTTCCTTAAGATTTGATAACTTTGCTTGAGGAAGAGTGCACTGACTGCTGACTTACTCTCTGGGGAATCAAGATATACTGGTTATGTTCTTCAACTGAACTCGCCTTGATACCTTGGAGGACAGAACAATTAGATTGCTCAGATAACTCTTTATTGCCCCTGTTTCCATGGGGGAGGCATATGTGGGATGTTAATAATTGTTGAGGGTCAAACCTTCTTCCGGTAGGCAGGTGACAAGATGACAGGACATAGTCGTACGCTTTGATCCCTAACTTTTGCCTGGACCGCCCTTTCGGGTTTTCAGTCCACCGGGATACCCATTTTTGCCCAAGCCGCCTTTTCAGGTTTTCGACTTGCCGGGTGTACAGATTTTTTCCATTTCATCCCTTCATTTTGCCCGAACCCTTTTGGTTCGCCGGGAAGCCCTAATTTTTGCCTAGGTATGTCAACCTAGCGGGTCTTTGATTATGCGTAATATTTTTTCGACTATGTCCACGCCCTCAGAATGTAGGGAGTTACCCCTGTTAGAAGTATTATGTCATGCCACCAGAAGATCTTCGTTTGATCGTCCAATGCCCCAAGTGACTTAGACGGAGATTTGCCCCAGGCTGGTTGGCCTTTTGAGAGATTCTCCGAATCTTGATTGGACTGCCCCAGATGATTGGACCATGATCATGTCGTGCCCCTTGGTTGGAAGTGCTTTTGTTCACCAGGTATTTCTCGTGCGGATTTCCCTGCTGTTCAAACAAAAAGTCATATGCAAACAAAATTATATTAAAAATGCAAAGCCTGTGTTTGTCTTGAAGATTTTGAAAATGCATTCTTTTTCATAAAACAAGTGAATGTTTGTAAAACATGATGTCAACTCCGTATTTTATAGTAAGCCTTAAGGAGTCAGGATACCTTTCGTCACAGTATGCTTTCGAACTAACCCATGCTTCAGCTAGGACTTTTAAGGGTTATAACGTAGCCTGGTTCTCGGTTTAAGAAACAAAGGATAAAGGCTCAAATTATTTGTACCCACCCGCTCTTCGTGATGTTCTCCAAACCTAAACTCAGTTGATCATACGTTAGACCTTGTTTGAGTCTTTGCTCTGATTTTCCGGTGATGATTCGGATGTTGACAATTTATTTTGGATAGGCAGTCATTCCTTTTTTGTTGAGGATTTGTAAGACCTCTTTCTTGTCTGATTTTTGTTATCCCTTTCTTTTTTTTGCCTGAACTGTTTCCCTTTTTTGGAATTACAGTCAGCGGGATTCCCCAATTTTGTAAGTCTCCTTCATGGGTTTTGACTTAATGGGTTTTTTATTTTTTTGAGAGAATGACTGCCTTTCTTTATTGATTATTCGGAACCATCACTGTCTTCTTTTTTTGTGAGGACCTCTTTGGTGCCATTTGTTATGCACTTGGATCAACTGAGAGAACTACCCTGCCCCAGGTTATGATAAAGGGTTTTAAATTTCGAAAAGAAAAACTCCTACTTCTTTGGCTCAGAGGGGTTGACGAGGGATTATCATCCTTATAACTCCAGTGTTTAGGGATTGAAACAATGCCTGTACCTCATCAGTGGGGTCTGTTCAAAAGCATACTGTAGATTGTGGTATCGTTTTCGTCATCCTCCCTCAAGAGGCTTAGAATTATTAATTGATAGTTGACATCAGAAAAAATATGAAAATAATTTGCATATAGTGAATACGAATATATTGCTTCAAAACAGACATATGCGATGCATTAATGAAATAACAACGTTTAACATGAATAGATGTTTGAACAAGAGAAAATTACAACTTGAACATTCGAATGAACAAAAATTTCTCAATCCTAGGATTTGTCACTTCAACAGGTGAGTCTTGCAGGGGTAGTAGAAGAACTCGGCCTGACCATCTTGGGTGAATTTCACTGCTCCTTCGTCAATTAGGTCCTGAATCTTGTTCTTCAGAGACCAACAAACGTTTGTATTATGCCCCGGGCTGTCGGAATGATAAGCGCAACGGGCGTTGGGATTATACTTTGGTGACGCTGTATTCTGATTCTTAGGAGGGTCCCTTAATGTAGTCAGATTTAGTCTCAACAAGTGTTATAGGGCTTGAGACAGCGACGTGTTGAGCTGGGTAAATTGCCTCCTGGGCTTGTTTGGCTCACTCTGGTCAACCCTTTGCTCCGGGCGAGGTTGTGGTTGGACCTGTGAAGTAATAGCAGCTTGGAGAGGCCCAAACCTTTGACTTCTCGGAGGTTGATTAATGACTGGGTCCCTGACTTGGGTTGGTTGCTTCCTGTCTTGATGAAGCTGACTGATCATGGCCCTCAGCTCTCCTTGCTCCTGAGCTAAACCTTGAATGAGGGCCCTTTGCCCCAGCATCTGGGTTTTCAATGTGTCTACCTCAGCTTGTAGACGTTTCAGCTGCTCGTCCTTGTCGTTCTCAGCATTGTTCCTGACCAGAGTCCCTGTGAGAAGTGTCCTCAACTCCTCCTGCCCCTTGGATAAATTCAGGAAGGTTTCCCCGAACCGAGTCTCTTGAGCAAGAAGGCCCTGGTTATCTTGTTGGGAAGCCATTGCTGAAATAAACAGCGCAGATGGTAAGTGACCTGTCAAAAGGGTACCTGTTATGCAATGATATGTATGATATGCATGCAATGTTTTCAAGGATCTCGCGGGGTAAACAAGAAATTGTTAGCATTTGGGGACCCAGTAGCTTGATTGAAAGAACTTCATATTTGTTGAGAGTCCTTCTTCAAGGGTTAAAGGCTCACCATATCCAGTGGGTCATAGCCCCTGACTTTAGTCATCATGTCTAGTTTTGGTTTCCAAACAACCTTGGTTAGGGGAACCTTCTCCAGGAGTCAAAGCTCACCATATCAAGTGGGTCATAGCCCCTGACAACCTTGGCTAGAGGAAAACAAATCCCCTTTTGCCCCTTGCTGGACAGTTGATTCATCCTGACATGCACCACAGACCCTTGAGATCCTTGAAATGGGTCAGGATGTATGCAATGGTATGATGTTATGCTATGCATGGGGTACTATGGGTAAACCCTATTATGAGTCCTCATTAAGGACTATAAACAAAACCTGCAAGAAACTCAGTACACTCTGTTATGAGTCCCAATTAAGGACTATAAACGAAACCTGCGGGAAACTCAAATAAAACCTGTCATGAGTCCCAATTAAGGACTATAAACAAAACCTGCAAGACTTAGTAACTCTGTTATGAGTCCCAATTAAGGACTATAAACGAAACCTGCGAGAAACTCAAGTAAAACCTGTCATGAGTCCCAATTAAGGACTATAAACAAAACCTGCAAGACTTAGTAACTCTGTTATGAGTCCCAATTAAGGACTATAAACGAAACCTACGAGAAACTCAAGTAAAACCTGTCATGAGTCCCAATTAAGGACTATAAACAAAACCTGCAAATAGCTCATGTGTCAGGTAAAGCATGCAAGTAGTCAAGTACGAAGGCACACAAGTCACACAAGAGAAAACCCTTAGAGTTTAAGGCCAGCATGAGGTCTAGGTATTACCCTCTTTCAGTTTGTTGGTTCATACCTGTCCTATCAAAGTAATCGGGTTCTTAGAGGATCCCAATATCATTGACTACCCTCAATCGGTCATAACTCCAGCATCGCAATCTTTTCTTGCAGCCAGAACCATCACGAGAGTTTAGCCTCAATGGGCATACCATACTGCTACTGTTCTAATGGCCAAGTTGTGTCATTTAAGGTTCTAAGGTTGTTGGTGCTTAATGACTCCTTAGAAGACCCAAATTCTCCTCGTTGCAACACAAGGGATATCGGTACAGACCAAGGTGCCACACCAACATAGCCACTGCTTCACCCGTGTCGGTCTACGCCGGACAGGTCCCTCACAGCTTATGCTACCTAAATAGGGTATCCCCAGATCCGGGTTAGGATCTATGTAACTCCCAGGCAACCCACAAATTTAAAGCAGACAAGTCAATACAATTGAAAACACAGTTATGAACTAAGCCCTAAGGTACACCTCACTTTAAGTTAAGTCCCCAGCAGAGTCGCCAGTTCTGTGATCGGTGGATCTGGAACTGACTGTTTAACGCTGGTTCGCGAAATGTCGCGGAAGCAAGAGTCGCCACCGTCTTTTATTTTCTCCAAATGGAAAGGACAAAAGCACAGAAAAATTCCTTATAGAGATTGCTCTCGGTTCGGGAGGTAGATTATAGAAAGGGAAGGTGTTAGCACCCTTTCTATCCATGGTTATCCATGGGCTCTTAGATACTTGCTCACTTGTGTTTTCAAAAATGGTTTGTTTGCTTTTCAAGTGTGGGTTTTAAAAAGTTTCTTTGAAAATTCCAGTTCGACTCTTGTATCGGTCCTCAAGAGTGTTTGAAAAATTGCTTTCGAAAGCTTTTTGAAAATGTGTTGGTGTGAAAAGTATTTTTGATTTGTTTTGAAATTAGAGCAAGTATCTAGAGTCGTCTACCTACCCTAAGGAATTCGTCTGTGTAAATGTCCTTTAAAGTAGTGCCATCCCACCATTGAGAGGTAGGTAGCGCCACCGTTGGAGGTGTTCGGGTCAATTCGAGGTTCGGGACATGGTGATCACCAGAGCAATGGGAAGACACCTTAGAAGCTACCCTCATGCCAGGTTCCAGGATCATGAGGACTTACTAAGACATCATCTACTCGACGATCACCTTTCGAGGCAAGGCAACAGTGAGGCGTACCCTAGGGGTGGTGTGTGCGATTTGTGTGTCGTTTTCAGATATTTTTGTCTTTTGTCATGTTATTGGTGATCTAGCGTTTGTTTTTATTTTTGTCCATACATTCTTTCATGCCTTGATTAACAGTTAAAAAATTGCGAAAAGTAAAAGATTCTAAGCTATTACAAAAGGCGCGGGTCCACATCGCCAAAATTTCTTGAACCCGATTTGACAGAAAAATAAAGAAATAAAAGTGCGACAAATAAAAGATGTTACATGGCCTTGGGAGAGATACATAAATATTATAAAGAAATAAAAATAACTATGCGAATTAATAAGAAATTAAGAACGAGGGCGTTGGACCCTTTTTGCAAAATTAAATTAATGATGGAATTAATTAATTAAAAAAGAAAAGAAATTGTTTTTGGTATTTTTTGGTATTTTATGATTTTTATGGGAAAAAGAATTAAATGCGATTAAACCTAATTCTACAATTTTATTTATTAAGAAAATATGTTAACGTTTAACCTAAAATTAACCCTAATTAATTTACATGCAATTTAATTACAAAAATAAATATTTAATTATTTAATTATTATGAGAGAAAAATAAAAAGGGATAAAAATTAATATGAACCCTAGTTCTACATTTTTTAGATTTTTATTAAAAGAGTTAAAATTAAAACCTAATTTAAAACTAGCTAATTTATGAATTTATTTACAAAATACTAAAACAAACTATTTATTATATTTTTTCTCTTTTTTTGATTTTTTATGTTTTTGTGTTTTTTTTATTGAGAAATTAAATTAAAAGAATTAATTGAAAAGAATAATAATTAAAATAGTAAAATAAAGAATAAAAAAAGATTTAAAGATAGCAAACCTAGGGGGTCTGCCCCTTAATATGGAGGTTTTCTCTTAGAAATCTGGCCCATTTGAATTTCTGGCCTCTTTGACTTTTTCATGCAACGTGTGAGAGCATTGACTAGCGTGCATCATGTTCTCCAAATCTATGCCTTTGAATTGATGAAGCTAGACGCGTGGACGGTTTGATCGTGAAGGTGTATTGTGAACCACACCGTTGAACCTGCACATGAACACTAAATGAAGAAAAATGTGAAAGGGGGTGGGGACCTGGGGCTCGAACCCAGGTCCTATGGTTTACCAATCAACGCGCTTGCCAGTGGAGCTATTGTGTTCATCTGTAAATTAAATAACCAATGAATATAATAAAACAAAACAATGCGTTAGTGCTACTTTTCGCGCGAACTTTCAAACCAGCCAACCATCGCCTGCCACGAGATCATCTTCTCCATTGTTTTATTTTTTTCTGAAACACAAACATAATAAGCAACGGTTTTGAACCGTTCTTAACCTAGCATTAGAGAAAATAGCGAATAGGCCATAAGGCCTCATAAATTAGGCGCGAGGGCTTGTTTCTGTTCGTCCAGACATGCTTGATTCAATGGTGTAAGTCTTGAAGGCCAATTTTTCCTTAATTGAAAAACCCTAATCCAAGGTCCTGGAAACCCTAATGTTCAACAATGGTTAAATCGCATATGGGTGACAAAAAGACAATTAAACCATACGGTTAGCATCAGAATCTTACAATGAACATAAACCAAGCATTAAAAGTTACAAAAGGTGCATGAATTAAGATGCACGAATGAGAAATTTTTTTGGTACAGGTGAGATCGTTCTCACGTTTCTGGGCACGAGAGCTTGTGGTTTTTGATCCAAAATCCTTCTATGAAGCCTTAGCAAGCTAATGAGATCAAAGTCTTGCCTTGAATCGCCCTAGAACTAGGTTTTCAGAATTGGAATTTTTGCCAAAAAAGTTTGAGTTTGATAATGGGGTTTTTGCGCAGCTGAGTGGTTCTGAGGCATTAGGTCTTGCTTAGGCTTATGTATGGAGTGAATTAGGTCAAAGAAAACAATCAAAATCCTTTGCATTCATGGTTTTTGAGATTTGATTTTTCAAGATCTTTTTCCAATATTTTCCATGCTATTTTGTACCAATCATGACCAATTCTCTTCAAATCTTTCCATATTTGATTATGCACGAGTTTTTGAACCTATTACATGTACAAAAAGATTTGATAAATTAGGTTTAGTATTTTCCATGTATTTAATTAATTTAAATGAATTATTAATAATAAAAATCCAAATAAATAAATAAATAATGAAGAAAAACTTCCCTTTGGGCCAAGTGGTCGTGCACATGCCTTGGATAATGAATTGTGGAAGAAAAATAGGCCCATTAGCAATTTTAGGTCATTTGAACCAATGTTGACTTTTCAAAATATCCAAAAATTTCCCAACTTCCACAAGGCATAACTTGCTCAATTTTTAAGCTTTGCTCATGTTCTTGGACATTTTGGAAAGTTGTTTGAGTCCTCTAACCAATGTCTTTGGTCCCATGTCATTTTGATTTACCAATCTCAAGTTATGGCCTTTGACTTAAAGTCCCTTTTTGTTGACTTTTGAAAATGACCTATAATGTTGAAATTAATAACTTTTTGTGAGAGATTTTCTTGGACTTGAAGTATGAAGATGAGTTATAGGAAATGTCTTTCTCTTCAAAATGAGCTTTGGATGGAATTTTTCTGATAATCCATGTTAAAGTTATGCCCTGGTCAATTTACAGTTGACTTTTTCAATTGTCCAAATAAGGAAACTTTTGCATCTTGATGATTTTTGAGCCAAGCTTTGAGAATCATGATCAAGCCTTGATCAAATGATGTTTGTGGCTTCAAAATGATATGTTGACCAAAAATTTGACCTTTTGACTGTCAAATGACCATTTTGCCCCTACAGTTGACTGTAGTGCAATTAGGGTTTTGACTGTGCAATTTTGTGCTGAAAGTCTTGAAACTTGGTATGAGGATGCTTGACCATATTTGTAGACAGGTGGGACTTGATTGGACCCCTGGAAACTTCATTTTCTTGATCAGAACCAAAACCCTAATTTTGACTGTTAGGAGACCCTTGAACTGTGCAACCCTTGGGGAATTTTGAAGCTTGACTTGGCAATTTTTTGAAGAATATGGGAGGGTAAATTTTGGGGTACAACAGTAGTATATCTTAAATACAAGCTTTGAAGCCCGGAAATCAACCGGATATTAGTATACCTTAGATTCAAGTTGAAACCCGGATGAGACCGGATAACCACTTAACTCCTTCTGAAGCCTGGAGCATGACCAGATAAGAATAAGAGAAATTGCAAAGCCTGGGGCACAACCAGATAGCAAGTTTAATCTCATCTCCCCAGTAAGTCACTGTAAAACCTGGAGCACAACCAGATAGCAGTAGTCTTATTATCCTCAGCAAATCACTGTAGAGCCTGGAGCACGACCAGATAGCAGTTCATTCTCACCTCCTCGACTAAGAGATGATTCCCCAATAGAGTAACGGACAACTGAAGTTCCTAAAACTCTATTTCTCTCAAGACAGAGAACAACATTCCCCAGCGTAGTCCTCATTAACAACAGGTGTACGGGCACTCGCAAAGGAATCTCTTATGCGATCGACACTTTTTCTGATGGCATATTTAAGCCCATATTCCGTCATTGACCTCCAAATGGCATCTATAAGCTCATTCACGATATCGCAAGACAAGCACCACTTCATGGGAGTGCAAATTTCTGGGCACTCTAGTGTTCAATCATCTTCCACCTTTAGATTACGAAAGGCAGACAAGCCAATCTACATCCTCAGGTTTAAGAAGATTGAACAGGGGCAGCTGTTGTACCCCCAAAATTTTCCCTCAAATATTTCTCAATACATAACAAGTGAGGTCCTCAAATTGCTCAAGGAAGTCTAAGGGTTGACCAGACAAACCCTCTCCTAAGGCAGTCTACCTCAAATTAGGGTTTCATTTTGCATAAAGATGCTTAAGTCCAAAGGATACCAAATGCTCACCATTGTCCTAATATGTTCTCAAGATCATCCATGACAAGTTTCAAGCCTTGCAGAGAAAATTTGCTCAGTCAATTGCTCAAAGGCCTGAAAATCGATTGTGCTAGGGCAAAAGTCAACTGTGTCCCACATACAGTCAAACTTCAAGATTTTTGGCCAACATTCTCATTTTGAAGTATTATGCATCATTTGATCAAGGGTTGATCATGATTCCTCAAGGATTGCTCACAATTCATCAAAACCCAAAAGTTGCTAAATTAGGGTTTTGTAGGAAAAGTCAACTCAACTTTGACCAAGCATAACTTTCTCATACTTTATCAAAAATGACCCATCCAAAGCTCACTTTGAAGAGGATGTAATTCCCTACAATTAATCTTCATCTCCCAAGTTTAAAATATGAACTCACAAGAAGATATGAATTTGGACATTATAGGTCATTTTGAAATGTCAACAAAAACACCTTTTGGGTCAAAGCTACATACATGAACATGGAAGAATCAATTGAGATGAGACCAAAAGGGTTAATTAGAGGACATATTAAGATTTCTAGAAAGTCCAAGAACATATCTCTAGGGTCAAAATTGAGAGGGTTAGGCATTTTCCAAGTTGACCCTTTTTGCAAAATTGCCAAAAGTCAAATGTGTCCAAAATTGCATTTTTTGTCAAATGGGCCCGACTTTTTATGCTTGCACTGAGTTTGTAATGTGACCCACGAACCATGAGCCCTTCCACTTGTCATTCTTTTTTTTTCATTTATTTTGATTTTATTTTATTTAAATCAAATTAAATCAAAATAAAATAATGAAAATATCAAAAACTAATTAAATCTTGAGATTTTGTGCATAATTAGGTCCATTACACAGCTGGAGACAAAATCAAATCGTGCAAGGTTCACATGGACACAAAAAGATTGAATTTTCTTGATTTGGAAAGATTTGGTGCAAGGATTGAATCATGAATCAATATTCATAATTAAGGAGATTTGATACAAAGTTGCAACCTTAATAAACTATAGTATACATAAGGGACAAGTGCAGACCAAAAACAAGAGGCTAGAGGCGTGCAAAGGCAGAAAACAAACTTCAAAAATTCAAGAAAAAGTTGCAAACTGATTTCCAAGTTTCAGGCCATCTCAAGCCATTCTAAGCATACCAATCGGTTGCTGGACATCCCAGGATCGTGTTTCAATCGCTAGCAAGCTTCCTCACGCCTTGAAATGCCCTGTAAGAGTCATATGGTTTGTCTCTTTTCTTGAATTCGAATACATAAATTTTGGCATATTTAGCATGATTAATTGATATATTCACAATCCTTGAGTTGTTTGCAAGCTAATGGTTATGATTAATTTCATTTTTATTGACTGTACATCAAGTTGCCATGGCTAGGGTTCGTGCTTTGTTTTTAGGGGTTTTGTGTATAGGGAAAATTGGCCATTAATAATGGTACCGTGATGCTTACGAGGTTGCAACGAGTTAATTGGTACCATTGGTTGTCATTTATCATACACATATAGGTTTTGGAAATGCACAGGGTTATACCTACGCTCAGTATCTATAGGTAAAAGCTATGAAACTTACAGCGACGGTGGGAGGAAGAAGAAGGATACATGGCGCTCCATGACTTGCCAGTTTGAATTTCGCGCGTTTCAAAGATTAGCTTTTTGTTTATATTATATAATAATTGTGTGTTATTGTAATGACAACTAAACATTCTAGCTCAGCTGGCAGCGCGGCAAGGGGATAATACCTAAGGGCTTGGGTTCGATCCCTAGGTCCCAACTTTATTTCATGTTTTTCTTGGACAGGCATTCCAGTGCATCTCACACTCCAGGATCCATCATGCACTCTCCAGATCTGATCATCCAAACCACCAAGGCTTCAGATCTAAGGCCTTCCCATGAGGGTCCACCATGCGCCCAGTCAAGCATACACACAGAATCTGGCAAAGTAAAAAAGGGCGAGGAATTGTTGGGCCAAGAATTGCAAGCCGCACCCCCTTTTTTTTGCTAACAGCAATCGGGCCCATTCTTTCTCTTTTCTATTTTTTTTCTTTTATTTAACTTATTTTGCTCAAATATTTTTTTTAACAAAACTAATTTCCTTTTTTCATAAAAAATCATAAAATTAAGAGTTTGTAAAAAATTAGAATTAGTTTGTTTTTTTTATCAAATTTAATTTAATATTAGTTTAGTTTAATCTAGGGTAATTCTAACTTTTTTTATAATTAAAATCAATTAGAAAAATTAAGGTTAACTTTTGATTTAATTTTTATTTCTTTCTTAAAATTAAAAAATATAAAAAATAGGCTAATTTAATTATTTTTATTAATTAAAATTAAATTTGTAATTAGGTTTTTGGTATTATTCAATTAAGCTTTATTTTCTTAAATAAATACAAAAAACGACAAAAAAATGTTTTTTTCTTTTAAATTGCAATTAGGCTTAGTTGGGATCAAAACCCTAATTCTCTTGTTTTCGATTCATCGCGCGCATTTATTATTTTTGCAATATTAATGTAATTGTCTACGGTATGTAATCGTTTAATCTAGGACTTTCTTTATTTATTGTTTTACGAGTTTTTTGGCTATGTAATTAATCCCCTCCCTGAAGCCTTGCAATAGCGTAGGTTTTATTTCTCGCATTTTAATTTCCACAAATATTAACTGTTTAGATGTATGTTAATAGGATTATATGACAAGATTGCATGATAATTTAAAATGGCTAGAAAACCCTAATATGCAAAGATAATATCTGAAATCAAATCACTCGCACATGCGCACTCCAAGGGTATACTCACTTAGGTTGCCTTCGGTAAAAGGTCATTAAGTATAGGGTGTCTAAGTGGTTGCCCTCCTGTCTAAGAAAAGATCAAAAGTCCCATTTGGAAGTGTTGCCTTAGAAACGTCGCCTCGGGAATGTCGCCTCGAATATGATCTTAAGACTTTAGGGTTATTACTAAGACGTCTTAACATTGCTTTAGTGATCGTACGTCCCTTTCGAATTGAACCTTATAATTCCAACGACGGTGCTACTTATTTCTCAATAGTGGGATAGCGCTGTCTAAAGGAAACGAGATTAGAAACAATCTTTTTTCGAGTATGTAGATGCTAGTAGGTACTTGCTCAAAATCAAACTTTTTCACACCAAACACTTTTTCAAAATAGTTTTCAAAAACAACTTTGTAACACCCTTGAGGACAGAAACAAGGGTTAAAACAAAGTAAAACAAAAGTTTTCAAAACAAAAACACTTAAGAAATTTAAAAGATGAGCAAGTACCTAAGAGCCCATGGAAAACCATGGATAGAAATGGTGCTAACACCTTCCCTTTTCTATAATCTACCCCCCGTACTCAAAATCTCAAAAAAGGATTTTTTTTTCTGTGCTTTTTTCCTTTCCGGTTGGATAAAATAAAAGTCGGTGGCGACTCTTGCTTACCGTGTGTGATACGGTGGGAGAACTGACTTGGGTTTTGCGTTTTTATTCGCAAATGTTTCGGTTTAGCAAGAGTCGCCACCGACTTTTTATTTTATCCTAAGGAAAGGTTTAAAAAGCACAGGAAAAAACCTTTGAGATGTTTTCTTGGGTTCGGGGAGTAGATTATAGAAAGGGAAGGTATTAGCACCCTTTCTATCCATGGTTATCCATGGGCTCTTAGTTACTTTCTTAGATCACTTGCTTTGCATTTTCAATTGTCTGAAATGGTGCTTCGTGTGTGTGTTTGAAAGATGTTTTGAAAAGAGGTCATCGTTGTGGCAACCTTTGTAATGATTCTTGTTTGAATGTATACAAAGGTGTTTGTCTTTTTGAAAGGTTTTCAATATTTTGAAAGTTGTTTTGAAATTGTGTTGTGGAGTATGTTTTGAAAAATAGCAAGGATGTTTTGCAAGATTTTTTATCAAGTAACTAAGAGTTGTCTACCCTATTTTACTCAAAGATCTTTCTTATGTTTTTAACCCTTTTAACAGTGTTGTTTCACCATTGTATTTGGTGAACAATCTTGTGTTAGGATGTAAACGGGACGGACGCGGGTCATCGTATAGACCATGATAGCAATTTTGCAAAGTATCTTAGCATTTTTTTGAGGGGCTAAGATCATTTTTGTAAGACAACTTTAGATAGCGTCATCGAGGGACTATGATCTTTTGATTTTGTTTGTTTTACCAAGATACTTTGCATGCGTAACATGGCCCATTTTTGAAGGCAACAAGTGGATGTAACCCTAGGGGTGTTAGTGTGCAAGTGTATTTTATTGCATACAAGAGTTTATCTTTGAATTAGGATTTTCTATTTCATTGATTTTATCTTGCCATACACACCCTAATTACTAGCAATAAAAAGCAGAAATATAAAATCCTACGCTATTACAACAATTAGGGAGTGGAGATACACATTTGTACATGGGGTGGTTCAACGAGAAAAATAGACAAGAAAAGAAAATAACAAAAACAAGATAGAGAGAAAGAGAGAGGGAGCCAGCGCGCTGCTGAGAGGTCATCAGAAGTTCTGACTCAGGCCCGCTGCCAGATGATCAACCTTTTGGTTAAACTGTATGAGTCAGAACTTCTGACTCTGGCACCTGCAAAACAGAAACCTGTTAGTGGGAAGATCAGAAGTTCTGACCCCCCCTGTGCTGCAAGACAAAAGTTTGTTAATGGGGAAATCAGAAGTTCTGATCCTGCTGGAAATACAATAATTCTCAGAAGTTCTGATATTATTGACAGCAAAACAGGATTCAGATGTGCTAACGTCAAAGTCAGCACTTGGCTTCTCCCTGTGTTAATCAGAACATCTGCAATTTTGTTATTTTTCCACAAAATAGAAAACATGTTTGGGACAGCTTCAGCAACTGTCAAAGTGTTTCAGAGGACAGAACCAACAAGGTCACAGGCAGGTTCTATGCTGGCTCAAAACGTTCTGAGGTATGAAAATCCTCAGAACACAAACAGCAACAACATGATATTTACATTATGTTTATTTGAGCATGCAAAGCTGATGATGCTTAGCAGCGTGATGAAGGTCAGCAGGTGCTTACCTGGCTGTTGGAGAAGTTTGTGGATGAGAGCTAGCTTTTGGCTCTGATGGTGTTCTGGACAGGTTCTTTTTGAAAAGGGTAGATGAAGGTGTATGCGTATATATGGTCAGAAGTTGAAAGGGTGTTCTTTAGTCACAAAGAAAACTGGGTATTGATGAAGTTTGAAGGTAAGAAATTCAAAGTTATGAAACACTGGAGATTTTGGCAGAGTTTCACAGCACTTTCTTGCTAAAGATTTCTGTTTCTCTTCTAGCAAGTTTTCTGTTTTTTGGACTCCCTTTTTCAGTGGACAATGGTTCTCTATTTATAGGCAAAGCTCTTGTGGATTTCTTGAACATTAAAGGCGCCAACAGAGGTTGAATTGTTCTTTGAAAGAAATTCCTGGGAAGTTGTGATAACAGATAGCCTTTCATCCTAGGCTGGAACAGCAGGCATGGATTGGGGTGAAGTGACCTCTTAGGTGGACGGTGGTGCGTAGACCCATGCCAGAACCTGCATAAAGGCATTTACCAAGCCACACGTGAAGGGGCTACTTGGATGAATGTTCAGGAGTGGTTGGGAGCATTAATGAGCATTAAATAGTGATGAGACTTATCAACACCAATATTCTGGTAGTAGAAACAAAACTTTGAACCAGCAGTTCTGTTTTACCAAGAACAACGTAAACCATGCTCTGGTCTTGGCCTCTTGTTGTCTTAGCAAATTCTGGGGATTCTCCTGACCTTCTGACACGTTCCTTGGATTTGCTTCTGGAAATCCTGGACTTTAGAGATTCTGTATCAGTGTAACACCCACTCTTCTGACCTTTTATCTTCTGATTTCGGCATGTTCTGAAGGAGCCTTCAGACTTCCTTGCCTCCTTTGCGTTCCTTTAGCAAACTCTGGCTGAACTTACGTAATTGCTGAAAGAGTCATGTTCTGTTTGAGGCTTACGTGTTGAACCATGTTTGCAACTTCTGACTGAGTTGATGTAGCTGTTGAAGAGCCAGCTTCTGACTGCGTTGAGCCAAGCTTGCAACTTCTGACCGTTTCTATCTGGAGTTTGGTCCAGAAGTTCTGAAGCGCCAATTTCTTCTTAAACACCCATTTTTTAGAGGAAAATTCCAAATGTTTAGAATTTAATTTTTCTCAAGATAAAAGTGTTGCCTTTAGAGCTTGTGTGATCATTTTGCTCTTGTAAATGGCTTGCTTGGGCAAAAAAATGACAATTCAGGACTTGGATTTGTTTCCAAGGGACTCTGAGAATCCAAGATGATTTCCTGAAGAAAGAGAGGGCAAATTTTGGGGTACAACACCGTGACATTTTGCGAACAAAAAACGCAAAACGCAAACCAGCATTTCCAAAACAGTCAGTTCTGCCACCGTATCACAGATCTGGCGACTCTGTTGGGGAGTAATAAGTGAGGTATACCTTAGGATCTAGGTCATTTAAAATTTCTTCTCTTGATTTCTTTGTTTGCTTTATTTTTGAGGGTTTTGTTTGGGGTTACTATAGATCCTACACCCGGATCTGGGGAATACCTTTTAGATAAGTAGCAATAAACTGAGAGGGAACTGTACGGCGTAGACTGATACGGTTGAAGTAGTAGCTACGTTGATGTGGCACATTGGTTGGTATCGGTATCTCTTGTGGAGAAACGAGGAGAATACGGGGCCGCTACGTATGTTGTTAAGCATCAACTGACCTTAGAACCTTTAATCGACCAACTTGGCCATTAGAAAGTAGTGAGATAGCCGACCTCGATGTAAAGTTGAGAACTGGTTGATACTCGATGCTACACTCATTGAGACCATACTCTCGAGATAGTTTCGCCCGCAAGAAAATATTGCATAAGCTGAAACCATGACCGATGGAGGATGGTCAGTGATATTGAGAACCTCTAGAACCTGGTTACTTTTGCTACGACGGGATGAAACCAACTGAACTTCAAGAGGGTAATACCTTTAACCCCATGCAAGCCTTAAACTTAAGGGCTTTTGTGTGACTTGTTTACCTTTGCCATGCCTGTTATTTGCTATACCTGTGTTTCTTTTATCATGACATCATGCATCATAACATGGCATTCATATTTCATTACACTAACCATTTCAAAGACCAGGGGAATTTATCTTTGTTCTGTTTTGCAGATTATGGCTTCTGTGTGCAGAAATACCATTCGAGTTAACTTTGTGCAAATACCTGCTCAACTTAAAGAGTTGGCCTCAAGAGTTTCTGAGACTTCTATGTTCATTAAGAGACATGGTCAGCTTCTTAGCCTGGTCACCTCAAAGTTTGATGAGCAGATGATGAGTGTGCTTTTCCAATTCTTCGATCATGTGCATCATTGCTTCACCTTTCCAGATTACCAGCTGTTTCCCACTTTGGAAGAGTTCTCTCACTTATTGGGCATATCCATCCTTGAATAGGTACCCTTCACAGGTATGGAAGAGACTCCTAGACCAGAAGACATTGCCTCAGCTTTGCATCTGAAACGGGCCGATGTAGTATCCAATTGGGAAACACGAAGCAGGGTCGAAGGTTTCCTAGCCAAATTTTTGATAGACCAGGCTCAGCTATTCTGGGATAGTTTGGATTTTCAGGCTTTCGGAGATATCTTGGCTCTCCTTATCTATGGTTTGGTTCTCTTCCCGAATCCGAATTCCTTTGTAGATGTGAATGCGGTCAAGATTTTCCTTTCTCGCAATCATGTGCCTACTCTACTAGGTGATATCTTGCATGCCCTCTACACTCGCACTGTACGAAGAAGAGGGACTCTTATGTGTTGCATGTCGTTGCTGTCGAGGTGGTTTATTTCGCACCTCCCTAAGTCTGTGCTGAAGAACGAAGAAGGTTTAGGTTGGTCCTACAGAATAATGTCGCTTGCCCATACAGACATTCTTTGGTGTTCCCGGGCTATGGAAGACACTGCTGTCATTGACTGTTGCGGGGGATACCCTAATGTCCCGTTGCTTGGAATCAGAGGGGGTATAACCTACAATCCTTGTCTGGCTTTGCGATAATTTGGTCGTGCTCGGAGAGATGGTCCCCATGAGCTACTTCTTGAGGATATTGCATTTGACTACAAAGAGGACGTTGACGAGCACCGCCAGAGGTTTATACGAGCTTGGGGCATGGTGAACAGATCTGACCCCCAAGAGTTGGGACCAAGGACTTCCCTTCCTATGCAGCCTTACCTCCAATGGGTTTGAGCTCGTGCCCAGAAGCTTGGGATGCCTTATGAAGCCGTATTTCCAGTGATTGTAGAGCCCACTAATGAAGAAGGCATTCCTTACACAGTTCTTTATCCTTACATGCCCACTGATCCTGGGGCGTTGCAGAGGTCTTGGATTCAGCTGAAAGAGGAGAGGGATACCTACCGGGAAAAGTACCATGAGCAAGAAAGGAAGATTTTGAAGCTCACCAGGCAGCTCGAGGAAGAAAGAGTGATCAATGACTACGTCAGCACAAAGAGGAAGCGTCCATGGGACTTTTGATTTTGCTTTTCTAGTTTTAGATTTGTTTTCCATTTATTTCTTTGTAACGCCTTCAAGGCATTGTTGAACCTTTTACAAATTAATCTAATAAAGTTTGTTTATTTTTAGGTTTGCAAATTTAAATTTCCCAAAGTCTTTGAAATCATTACATGCGCATCCCATTATCATGCACACCATTACAGGTACCATTACAGGTTTCTCATCTCCTTCGCTGTTTATTTCAGCAGAAATGTCTTCTGATCAAGCCATCAAAGATCTTCAGGCACATAACGCCCAATTCCAGCAGATGTTCTTAAGTCTGGCCAAAGGGCAAGAGGATCTAAAAACTCTCATTCTGAAGGAGAAGAAGAAGAAGAAGAAGGTCGTTCTTCTTAATATGGGCAGAAGGTATGGGGAAAGGTTGAAACAACAAGATGATATGACCTCTTCATAGAAGGAAGGGGAGAACCAAGAAGAAGAAAAGGGCCCCAATCCTGCAATCTCTGATAATGATACTGATTTTGATGATGAGCAATATCCTCCTGCCGAGGATAGGTACAAGCAGCTAGAAGACCGTCTGAATGCTATGGAAATCTAGAAGATACCCGGTTTAGATTTCAGAGAACTAGGACTAGTATCTGGAATAGTTATCCCTCAGAAGTTCAAGGCTCCAGTTTTTGCTAAGTATGATGGAGTGTCTTGCCCAAAACTCCATCTTCGCTCTTATGTCAGGAAAATTCCACCCCACACTGCTGATAGAAATTTGTGGGTGCATTTCTTTCAAGATAGTCTGTCAGGGACTCAGCTTGAATGGTTTTATCAGTTGGAAGGAGCCAACGTCCGAAACTGGGAAGACCTTGATGCTGCTTTTTACAGGAAGTATCAGTATAACGCCGACCTTGATCCCACTCGTGCTCAGCCCCAGGGTATGTCTATGGGTGCTACTGAAGGTTTTAAGGACTATGCTCAAAAATGGAGAGACTTAGCTGGAAGAGTCCAACCCCCTTTGTCTGATAGGGAATTGGTTGACATGTTTCTAGGGACGCTATCTGGTCCATTTTTTAACCATTTGATCGGCAGTTCATCATATGGGTTTACTGAGTTGATCTTGACTGGAGAGAGAGTAGAAGTGAGTATCCGAAGTGGTAAGATACATAAGGACACTTCATCAAGTGCAGTGAAGAAGCCTTTCACCAGTAAGAAAGAAGCTAGTGCAGTCTACGGCCTGAGGGGCCAAAGCAGACCTGAACACCGTCAAGCAGTAAATACGATAGTGATATCAAGACCCACAGTTGCTCCACAATGCAACAATCAACAAAGGATGGAAAGACCACAGAGGCAGTTCACTCAGCTCAATATGACCCTGACTCAAATTCTACCACAATTATTGAAGACCAATCTGGTAACTCTGAGTGAAGCCCCGAAGAACCCCAACACCACTTCCCCCCACTATAACCCGAATGCCCGCTGCGCCTATCACTACGAAAGTCCAGGTCATGATATAAACAACTGTTGGGCCTTGAAAAACAAAGTATAAGACTTGATCGAAGCCAAAGAGATTGAGTTTGACGCTCCGGAGAAGCCCAACGTCATAACTGCTCCCATGCCCAAACATGGTCATGGAGTAAATGTTGTAGGCAATGATTTATTTGTGACCTCTGTGGAAGAAATTTCTACTCCTTTGATGACAGTTAAGAAGAATTTATTGTTGGCCGGTTTATTTCTGGGTTGTGGTGAAGGTTGCCTCACGTGCTCAATTCTGCCTGCTGGTTGCCACTTATTGAAATCAGGTGTTCAGCGCCTGATGAATAATAAAGAGATCCTGTTCGAAAAAACTATGATTCCGTTGGTTCCAATTGAATATGTTGCCATCATAACCATTTCCTCCAATCCTTCCAAGGTTTCCACGAGAAAGCCTGTTAGGATTACATCCGTCCCAAGAATTGCTCCGTTAATAATTATTGTCTCTGGTCCTATCCCATACACTTAGGATAAGGATATCCCTTGGCATTATGGGGCTGATGTGTATTACCATGGAGTTAAACAAGACTTAAAAAGTGAGGAAGCTGATGTTGATGTCAGCAATATTATCGGGGCCAGCAAGGTCACCAGAAGTGGAAGACTCTTTTCTCCTGAGATTTCCCCTCCGACTATCCACAAACCTATTGTCATTCCATCTGCTAGTACATCAGCTACTATCCCAGTTCCTATTTTAGTTATCACCCCTGTCGCCGAGCCATCTGGGACTCGGGGCAAAGAAATCATAGGTGAGCCTGCCCGGACGGAGGCACCTAAGAAGATCATTATAGAAACCTCGAAACAAGAGATAGAGGAAATTTTGAAGATTATCAAGAAGAGCGACTATAACGTAGTTGAGCAGCTGGGGCAGACCCCGTCAAAAATTTCCATGTTGTCCTTATTGTTATGTTCTGAAGCCCATGCAAAGGCTTTAATTGCATTCCTCAAGACTGCGCATGTGCCGCAAGAAACTTCAGTCGACCAATTCAAAGATTGCGTAGCTAGCCTGACTGCTGACAATGGGTTGGGTTTCTCAGATGCAGATCTGACTGCTAAAGGAAGGAATCATAATGACGCTATGCACGTCTCGATCGAGTGCATGGGCACTACTATGGCCCATGTACTGGTGGATACTGGGTCCTCATTAAATGTTTTGCCAAAGAAAGCATTAGACCGTCTGGACTGTGAAGGTTTGATTCTAAAGCCGAGCAATATTGTGGTCAGGGATTTCGATGGGTCAAAAAGGATGGTGCACGGGGAGGTGGACATCCCTGTTAAAGTTGGCTCTCATACTTTTGAATCCACCTTTTATGTTATGGATATCCGACCATCGTATTCTTGCTTGTTGGGTCACCCTTGGATTCATAAGCCTGGGTGTTGTACCCCAAAATTTGCCCTCGTATTTTTTTCCACAAGAAATCACAGCTTCGAGCTTTTCCTGATTTTTCAGACTGGCTCAAGAATCGGTCAAACAGATTTTTCTCGTCAGTCAGACAAAATTAGGGTTTTCATGGATCTGGAACAGTTCACACAGTTTGTTTAGGGTTTGGTTGATTTTGGCTCAGGTTTTGATCAGGCAGACGCTTCTTTGACTTTTAATCAAGAATTAGGGATTTGTGCACGCAGAAAGAATTAAGTCTACAGTGCTTTTCACTCTGGAATATGGACTGAGGTTTCTGACTGGGAGCTTGCAGTGTTTGATTGAATCATTAAGAGAAAAGACATTTGGGCAGTTGTTGTGATTGACTGTGTATTGCTTTGGATTTTTGAAGCGTCAGGTTTATTAATTGATCGATGCTAAAACCACAATGTTTATTTAATTGTTTATTTATTCTAAGATAAGATAATTGGAATTTATTTCCATTTATTATAATTTAAGAATTATAAATAATAAAATAAATATTTGAAAAGAAGAAAAGGAATTAACTGATAAAAAAATGGATTTTATTCATCTTTTAATTATTCGTTACAATTGTTGTTTGAATACAGTATTTATTTACAATGTATTCATAATAATAAATGTTTACAAATGATTAAATTTGGAATAAAACTATCCTAAATTCCTAAGTCTTCATCTTCTGTTCATTGCTCCAATGCTCCATTGAATTTTATCTGCAAAACAAAGAAAAGAAGAAAAAGTCAGAAGCAGATAAATTGAAATTAAGAGCAGACAGTTAATTCAGAATTCATCATTAAAGGCAACTGGCTGGAATCAGTTCGCCCTCTCTGCAAATCACGGGATTTCTCCCGGTTCACAAAGAGGGATGGAATGTCCTGCAATTTAAATATGAAATGCACAAATTCAAGGTTTGTCAAAAAGCTGCATAATTTCAAAAATCCCAAACAGCATGTGCAAGTACAAAATCCAAAGGCAAACTGAACTAGAACTACAAAGTCCAAACTGAGTTCACATTCAAACTATCCAAAAAGCTGTCCACAAGATATCCAAAAGGCTATCAAAAGGCTATCACAAAGATGCAGGAAAGCTGGAGAAAGAGATAAAGTATGCAGGTTAAAACCAATATTGCAAGCAAGCATAGTCAAAGGCATCATTTTCCAGCAGTGCCTTTTCAGAACCTAAGAACATCTAAGCAATATTCAAATGCTTAAAACTGTACTAGAGAGAGAGGGAAGAGAGAAAAGAAAGCAAGCTTACAGCAGGTTTAGGCATGAGGACAAAAGAGAAAAAACAAAACTGTTATGACACAGTAGAGGGAGAGAGATTACAAAAGGCAGAAGATAATAAAACTGTGGAGGAAGAACACAAAACTACCACCAAGCTGGAAACCAAACCTTCAAACCACCCTGTTAAAACCTGCTGAAGCCCAAATCCTGCATAGTTCATATAACAGAAACCTAAACCTGTCAAACAGATCACCAAAGCCTTATCATGTTCAAACCAGAAGTTCAAACAAATCTGTCCAGCTCTAAGCCTAAAACCTGCTTGGGCCTAAAAGGCTGAAGCCTAAAGCTTCAAGCCTTCCAACCTGAAACCTGTAACTCATCAAAAAGCCATAGCCTCAATCAAAACAAGAGCTTACAAACCTCTAAACTGCATAAACCACTGTCAACCCAACATGTATCAGCTGAAAACCCTCTAAGCTTATAATCACTAAAAGCTCAAGCCTTACCTGATAAAAAGATTCAAAGCCTTTAACCTGCTAGCACACTCAACAGAAAACAATCAAAAAGCCAAACCTGCATGAGTCCCAACCTCAAACAACACAAAATGTCCAGTAAAAAGCCTAAGACCTTTTTTTGAACTCAAAACATCAAAAACTGACCAAGTTCATACTCAAAGTCCTTGTCAAAAGCCATGATCAATCCAACACAACATAAAAAAATATCTCAGCATATCAAACACTAAGCATTTTCGAACCAACAAAAGCCTCAGAAAACTTTCATCATAGGCAAGCATACAAGGCAACTGTCTAGGCATGTTCAGATGTTCAGGGCAAACATATCATCATCAACACAGCAAAGCAAACTCTCAGAACCTAAGGCCCTTCGCTGAGTAACATGTTAACAAGCAATATTCAGAGCAAACATTATACAAAGACGAGGCAACCAGAAGAGAAGAGGAAAAGAATCAAATAATCTCAAAGGCTTTCAGATATATCATCATCATAAAACCTAGCAAAGGGGCGAATACAGAGTACCGTGGTTATCAAAGCCAGTCCACAGTATCGCCATCTCCTCGCCGTCAAGCCGCCACAGCGCCTCCGATCCCATCTCTTCCTCTGTCTCCAAAAGGTAATATCTCTTTTTTCCTATCCTTTCACGCACTTCCAACAAGAATCACAAACAAATATCAACGCACAAAATCAGAACATGCAAGAAAGAGGAGTTAAAACCCTAAAATGTGCTGAGTTAAAATTTTACCTTGCATGAACCATCGCTCGAGCGATCCGTGGACGGAGAAAGAGGTGGATGATGGCACTGGTGGCTTGGGCAAAGGACTTGATCTAGGCGCTTGGCGTGAACAAAGAAGATGACGAACGAAGCAAAGAGAACCGCGCCTTTCATTATCACAAACCCTAAAATTCCAATTGAAAACAAATCCAGTTAACCCTAAACAAAAACAAAATGTTATGAGACCCATGGGCCTTTGCCCTTTCTAACGCGTTTAAGGCCCATTCTCTTTAAAACTGAAATTACTTTTTTAAAATACCATTTACCTTTTATAATTTAACCTTAAACAATACTTTATATTTTTTATTATATATAACATAATCAATTTTTGTATAGAAATCAAATTCAAATAATAATTTTTTCTTTAAATTTAAGACAATTTTCCTTTCTTTTAATCAAATATTTGTATATAAAAAATACTAACATAAATACCTAAAAAAAAAAAACATTAATACATAATACTTTTCTTTTCTTAGGGTATTTTGCTTTATACATAATTAACAATAATACATTAATTAAAATACATTAATTTTTTTTAATACATAAAAGAATAGAACTTAAAAGCATTTTCTTGTCCTTTAATTAATTTTTCTTATTTGTACATAATTAATTAAAATACATTATTTTTAATGCCTAAAAGAATAGAATTTAAAACATTTTCTTTTTCTTTTAATTAATTTTTCTCCTTTGTACATACTTAACCAAAATACAAAACAAGAATACATGCTTAATAATACATTTAAGTTCACATTTCTCAACTTGTAAATAAATTACACTTACACACTTACAATACACACATACATTGACACATTCACATTTGTTTTATTCTTATACATTGTTGTATATTCGATTACATATTACATTTGATCGTAATTCGATTTGGTTGTAATTATTGGACACTATCCTCCTATAAGTCTCATCCCCATTTGTAAATTTGTACCCCCACTCCCGGATACTATTTTGTAATGGCGTAGATTTTAAATTCCCGCAATTTACCGCTTTCAAATATACCATGGTTAGACCTAGGGTTTGTAGGTACATATAATCGAACGCTAGATAACCTAATACAAGACAAATACATGAAATCAATACACAATCACACTTGCACCCCTAGGGTAATCCCACATGTTGCCTTCCAAAATGGGCCATGCTTGCACGTCGAGTTTCTTTGGCAAAACAATTCAAATAATTATAAGTCCCTCGATGGCGCTTTCGAAAGTTGCCTAATCAAAATGATCATAGTCCCTTCAAGAAAATTGTCAAAGACACTTGGCACCATTGCATTCATGGTCCATACGATGACCCGCGCCTGTCCCGTTAAACATCTTAAACGCAAGATTGTCCACCAAATACAATGGTGGAACAAAATTGTTAAAAAGGGTTAAAACATAAGAAAAACCTTTGAGTACATTAGGGGTAGACAAAACTCTTAGTTACTTGATCAACTTGCAAAAACACTTGCCTACTTTTTAAACCACACTCCACAACACTTTCAAAACAAAACTTTCAAAAACATTTGAAACATCTTTTCGAAAAGATACACACCCTTGTATATACTCAAACACGAGTCATTACAACGGTTGCCGAAACAAAGGCGTCTATTTCAAAACATTTTCAAAACACACACACACACACACACACCATTTCAAGCAATTTGAAAATCAAAGGCAAGTGATCTAAAATCAAGTAACTAAGAGCCCATGGATAACCATGGATGAAAAGGGTGCTAATACCTTCCCTTTTCATAATCTACCCCCCGAACCCATGAAACATATCAAAAGGTTTTTCCTGTGCTTTTTTAACCTTTCCTTTAGGATAAAATAAAAAGTCGGTGGCGACTCTTGCTAAACCGAACAAGTGCGAATACAAACGCAAAAACCTCAAGTCAGTTCTCCCACCGTATCACAGAACTGGCGACTCTGCTGGGGAGTTCACTTAAAAGTGGGGTTACCTTAGGGTTTAGATCACCTTTACATTCTTGCTTTGATTGCCTTGATTGCTTTATCCTTTTGGGTTCTTGTTTGGGTTTATTGTAAATCCTACACCCGGATTTGGGGCACCTTCTTAGGTAAATAGCAATAAAACTGTGAGGGAACTGTGCGGGGTATACCGACACGGTTGAAGCAGTAAGCTATGTTAGTGTGACATATTTGTGAGTACCGGTAACCCTTGAGTTCAATCAAGGAGAGTACGGGGCCACTGAGTGATGTCGTGAAGCACTAACGAACTCTTAGAACCTTACTTGACCATCCTAGCCTTTTTAGGGGTAGTGAGATGACCGACTTTGGTGTAGTCCGAAGTTGGTAGATACTCGATACTACACTCATTGAGGGTTGTTTTCTTGGAATATTTTGGTCGCCAGTTAAGTGGCTAAACCAAAACAATGAACACAGAAAATAACCCAGTGATATTGAGCTCCTTAGAACCCGGTTTCTATTTTAGGACAGGATGAGCCAACTAACTTCAAGAGGGTACATACCTACAACCCCATGCAAGCCTAAACCTAAGGACTTGTTTTCTTTGTGTGAATATGATTACCTGTATATACACTCACTTGCTTTTGCATACATGTACATAACATCATAACATCATACCATAGCATTTTCAATAACCATTTCAAGGATCTTGAGGGTTCTTTTGATGCAGGGTTACGTTGAACCAGACGTCTACCAAAGGGCAAGAGGTTTCCTCCTCTAAACAAATGCCATCAAAGTTCAAGTGCAACAACTTGAATCAGGGGCTATGACCCACTCGACATGGTGAGCTTGATTCTCGTGGAAAGACATCCACCGGTGCAAAGTTCTCCAATCAAAGATCGAAGTTCAACCTCTAACATTCTCTTGTGTTTACCCCAAGAGATCCTTGAAAACATTGCATATATATCATACATATCATTGCATAGCAGGTTTCTTCTTTTCAGGTTCCCTTATTCTTCCTACTGTTTATTTCAGTAAGATGGATATGGAACAAACGGTGAAAGATCTCCAGGCTCAAAATGCTCAGTTCCAACAAATGTTGCTGGCTATGGGTAAAGGGCAAGAGGATCTAACAGCTCTCCTCCTCAAAGACCAGAAGAAGAAGTCCAAGAAGGCAGCCAGCATCCTGAACTTGAGGAGAAGACCTAAAGCCCAAGATCTTCCAACTCCACCCAATATGGGGGATAGTCTTGAAGAAGACCACAATGTGGAGATTGTTGAAGATGAAGCTGACTACTCCGAAGAACAATATCCTCTCGCTGATGACAAGTACAAAGAGTTGGAGGATCGCCTTAATGCTATGGAGATCCAACAAATACCTGGCTTGGATTTAGGAGACATGGGTTTGGTTCCTGGATTGGTCATCCCTCCAAAGTTCAAAGTCCCTACCTTTGCTCTGTACGATGGAGTCTCTTGCCCTAAGATGCATCTAAAGTCTTATGTCCACAAGATTCAACCATACACAGCTGATAAAAGGCTTTGGATCCATTTCTTCCAAGAAAGTTTGGTAGGGGCTCAACTCGAGTGGTTCTATCAATTGGAGAGTTCTCACATCCACACCTGGGAAGATCTAGCCAGGGCTTTTTACGAACAGTATCAGTACAATGCTGATCTCGCACCAATTCGTGTGCAATTGCAGAACATGACCATGGGTTCGGACGAGAATTTCAAAGGGTATGCTCAAAGGTGGAGAGATTTGGCTGGTAGGGTGCAACCTCCTTTAACTGATAGGGAGATGATTGACATCTTCATGGGAACTCTGACCGGGCCTTTCTTCAATCACTTAATTGGAAGCTCCTCAGCTGGGTTCACTGAGCTGATATTGACCGGCGAAAGGGTCGAAGCTGGCATCAAGAGTGGAAAGATCCAAGGAGCTACAACCTCCGATATTCAGATATTTCCCTACAACGGAAAGCAAGAGTTCAGTGCAGTGACTAGTCAAAAGGGTCGTCATGATCAACATACAGGGGCAATCCTAATCTCTGATCCCACAACTGTTCAACAAAAACGGGGCAAGAGACGTAGGGTGAAATATCAAGAAAGGCAGTACACTGACATCATCATGCCTTTGTCTCAAGCGTTTCAACAATTGCTGAAGTTGAAGTTAATCACGCCAAAGGACTCTCCTCAAAATCCTGATACTTCCTCTTCTAGGTTTGACCCGAGTGTGAGATGCGCCTACCATTTTGACAGTCCTGGGCATGACACTGACAGCTGTTGGACTTTGAAGAACCAGATTCAGGACTTGATTGATGCCGGGGAGATCATGTTTTGACCCTCCAAGTGTGATCACTGCTGATATGCCAAATCATTGAGAGTGTCTTTGTTTCTTTGAATTTCCAAGTTGTAATCTCTTTGTCATTCAAACAATTATCTATTAATGTCAAACTTTGTTTCATTAATGCATTGCATATGTTTGTCTTGATTTGATCCACTCATTTTCATTACACTTGAACTATGCTTTCTGCTTTCTTTATGATATTTGACTCTTGATAAAAAGCTGCAAGCCTTTAGAGGGAGGATGACGAAACAATACCATAATCTCATACAGTATGCTTTTGAACAGACCTTGCTGATGATGTACAGGCATTTCTTTCAATTCCCAAACACTGGAGTTATAAGGAAGTTAATCCCTAGTCAACCCCTTCGAGCCAAAGAAGTAGGAGTTTTTCTGTTCTAAACAATCGAAACCTTTGATATAAACCTGGGGCAGGGTAGTATCTCAGTTAATTCAAAAGAAAATGTGCATTGAAGTCGCAAACTCTCAGTTCGTAATACAACGAACGACGACAAAGAAAAGCATCCCTTCGGACAAGGGTGGTTCCCTATCACATAGGCAGTCAATCTCTCAAAAGAGAAAAGCCCACCGAGCCAAAACCTGTAAAGGAGGCTTAAGAAAGCTGGGGCATCCCGCTGACTGTGATCTCGAAAACAGAGATAGTCAGGCAAATGTTAGGGATAACAAATCAAAATCAAAATAGAGAGGTCATTACAAATCCTCAACAACATGAAAAATGTTGCAAAAAAAAAAAGAAAAAGGAGATGATGATTGTCTCCCAAATTCATCTGTTGAACCATCATCCAAAGGTTGTTCTAAACTCGAATAGAGTGCGACACACAATTAACTGAGCTTAGGGTTGAAGAACATCACGAAGAGCGGGTGGGTACCAATACACTTTGAGCCTTTATCCTTTGTTTCTTAAGCCGTGAATCAGGCCACGTTACAACCCTTTAAAAGTCCTAATTGAAGCATGGGTTAGTTCGAAAGCATACTGTTACAAAAGGTATCCTGACTCCTGTAAGGCTTTGCTCTAAAATCTTGTGTTGATTTGCCTTATGAAAAAGTTTTCTGCTAAAAAACGCATTTTTCAAAACTTCGAGACCAACATAAACTTTGCATTGCCTGAATATCACTATTTTCATTTGGCTTTTTGTTCGACAGCAAAGAAATTCATATAGCGAATGTTCGGAGGAACGAAAACTCTCTCAGTGAATAAAATCACTTCAAAAAGGATGACACTTCCATTACAACAATCTCCTATCAACAAGGGGGCATGATATGTCACTATCCAGCACGCCTGGGGCAGTCCAGTCAAGGTTTCAACAGATCTTTCGAAGTTCGGTTAACCTGGGGCAGTCCAGTCAAGATTTCAACAAAATCTCTCAATTGCAGACTAACCTGGGGCAAGTCTCCGTCACCATCACTTGGGGCATTCGAATGTCAATCTCAAGGGTTACGAACAGACCAAGTTTCCTGGCAATATCACATGCATCTGATACTGGGGGCAGTGATGAAAACTTCTCTAGCAGACCAGCAATCATGGGTTTATTTCCCCAACATTTGTCAAGGATTCATTCTCCGGCACAAATTACCTTTCAACAGCATTCTTAACATATGCAGATTGATCGACAGGTTCCTTCATCTTGAAGTAGTAATCATCCAGGTTCCTTCATCTTGAAGTAGTAATCATCCAGGTTCCTTCATCTTGAAGTAGTAATCATCCAGGTTCCTTCATCTTGAAGTAGTAATCATCCAGGTTCCTTCATCTTGAAGTAGTAATCATCCAGGTTCCTTCATCTTGAAGTAGTAATCATTCAGGTTCCTTCATCTTGAAGTAGTAATCATCAAAAAAAAAAATTTTTCATCACCTGCTGAAAATTACAACCACCAACAAGATAACAGACAACTGAAAATCTGTTTTCTCTCCGGAATGAAGACTCTCATCCTCAAAACCTCATAAGATTGGTATACTCCCAGTTTCTGATCGTTAACAGCATGAAGATTCTCATCACCTCAGAAGATTGGTATACTCCCAATTTTTGACCCCCAACAGATTAAAGATTCTCCTGAATTCCTAATTCCCCAAGCAGAGTTAACTTCAGGATCTTCAGCAGAGCAAGAGCATTCTCAAAGAAATCCACAGCCAGAGAGCCTTACAGAAGCTAATTCCCCTCAGAGTCAAGTTTCAATATCCCCAGCGGAGCTAAAACTTCCAACTATCAATCCCCTAGCAGGTTGAAGACTCTCATTCTCAGTGTCTCACAGAATATTCGAATATTCTCCATCGAAGATCTCCTCAAGACAGGAATTCTCCAGTAGTTTGGCATACAACCCAAGCTTCTGATTCCCCAACAGCGGTCCCAGGACTCCTCATATGCAGCAATCAAAAGATTCTTGCCCTACTCAGCAGCAGTCAAGGAATTATTTTCCCCGGCAGCAGTCAAGATTCTTTTATCTCCAGCCCTCCAGGATTCATCTATCCTTAGCAAGATAGCTCATCAGCTTACATGCGCATTCATCACATTCATATCATGAACATTGATATAACATACATTGCATCATGCATCATGACATTGCATACAACTAACTCTTTACCTTTTCAAGTAAGTTCAGTCGACAGACGAGGACCATCATCTTCCGAGATTCATCCAGAAATAGTTCAGATGTGACCCAAACACGGAGACATTCTGATACTTATTCCGGATTCATCCAGATGCGGTTTCAAACGGACTCGTCATCAGGAAACCCTACACCAGTTCCTTCTTCAACTTCTGAAAATAGTTTACGGACACTTTCCAACAACGGATGCTGCTCTATTGCTTATTCAACTCCAACTCCTGAAAACAGTTTACGGATTCTCCAAAACATGGATGTCAATCTATTGCTTGTTCAGAACCCCAGTTCAGAGATGCTCCAAAACATGGATGCCTTTCTGATACTCTTCCACTCACCAGTGACATACAGTTTAACAATTTCCAGATGGCATCTATAAGCCCATCCTCCTCCAGACATTTCCAAATGGCATCTTTAAGCCCATTTCCAAATGGCATCCTTAAGCCCATCCTCCTACCAGCAACTTCCAAATGGCATCTTTAAGCCCATTTCCAGATGGCATCTCTAAGCCCATCCCCCGACAAGATTCGGTCACATCCCTAGATGGCATCTTTAAGCCCATCATCAAATGGCATCTGTAAGTCCATTCCCTCTACCATCACGTCACCGAGTGTAAATTTTCTGGGCACTCTAGTGTCCAATCTCCTTTCACCCTCGAGTCGCGAAAGGCAAACTTGCCAATCTAACTCTTCAGGTCCAAGAAGATTGAACAGGGGCAACTGTTGTACCCCAAAATTTGCCCTCGTATTTTTTTCCACAAGAAATCACAGTTTCGAGCTTTTCCTGATTTTTCAGACTGGCTCAAGAATCGGTCAAACAGATTTTTCTCGTCAGTCAGACAAAATTAGGGTTTTCATGGCTCTGGAACAGTTCACACAGTTTGTTTAGGATTTGGTTGATTTTGGCTCAGGTTTTGATCAGGCGGACGCTTCTTTGACTTTTAATCAAGAATTAGGGTTTTGTGCGCGCAGAAAGAATTAAGTCTACATTGCTTTTCACTCTGGAATATGGACTGAGGTTTCTGACTGGGAGCTTGCAGTGTTTGATTGAATCATTAAGAGAAAAGACATTTGGGCAGTTGTTGTGATTGACTGTGTATTGCTTTGGATTTTTGAAGCGCCAGGTTTATTAATTGATCGATGCTAAAACCACAATGTTTATTTAATTGTTTATTTATTCTAAGATAAGATAATTGGAATTTATTTCCATTTATTATAATTTAAGAATTATAAATAATAAAATAAATATTTGAAAAGAAGAAAAGGAATTAACTGATAAAAAAATGGATTTTATTCATCTTTTAATTATTCGTTACAATTGTTGTTTGAATACAGTATTTATTTACAATGTATTCATAATAATAAATGTTTACAAATGATTAAATTTGGAATAAAACTATCCTAAATTCCTAAGTCTTCATCTTCTGTTCATTGCTCCAATGCTCCATTGAATTTTATCTGCAAAACAAAGAAAAGAAGAAAAAGTCAGAAGCAGATAAATTGAAATTAAGAGCAGACAGTTAATTCAGAATTCATCATTAAAGGCAACTGGCTGGAATCAGTTCGCCCTCTCTGCAAATCACGGGATTTCTCCCGGTTCACAAAGAGGGATAGAATGTCCTGCAATTTAAATATGAAATGCACAAATTCAAGGTTTGTCAAAAAGCTGCATAATTTCAAAAATCTCAAACAGCATGTGCAAGTACAAAATCCAAAGGCAAACTGAACTAGAACTACAAAGTCCAAACTGAGTTCACATTCAAACTATCCAAAAAGCTGTCCACAAGATATCCAAAAGGCTATCAAAAGGCTATCACAAAGATGCAGGAAAGCTGGAGAAAGAGATAAATTATGCAGGTTAAAACCAATATTGCAAGCAAGCATAGTCAAAGGCATCATTTTCCAGCAGTGCCTTTTCAGAACCTAAGTACATCTAAGCAATATTCAAATGCTTAAAATTGTACTAGAGAGAGAGGGAAGAGAGAAAAGAAAGCAGGCTTACAACAGGTTTAGGCATGAGGACAAAAGAGAAAAAACAAAACTGTTATGACACAGTAGAGGGAGAGAGATTACAAAAGGCAGAAGATAATAAAACTGTTGAGGAAGAACACAAAACTACCACCAAGCTGGAAACCAAACCTTCAAACCACCCTGTTAAAACCTGCTGAAGCCCAAATCCTGCATAGTTCATATAACAGAAACCTAAACCTGTCAAACAGATCACCAAAGCCTTATCATGTTCAAACCAGAAGTTCAAACAAATCTGTCCAGCTCTAAGCCTAAAACCGGCTTGGGCCTAAAAGGCTGAAGCCTAAAGCTTCAAGCCTTCCAACTTGAAACCTGTAACTCATCAAAAAGCCATAGCCTCAATCAAAACAAGAGCTTACAAACCTCTAAACTGCATAAACCACTGTCAACCCAACCTGTATCAGCTGAAAACCCTCTAAGCTTATAATCACTAAAAGCTCAAGCCTTACCTGATAAAAAGATTCAAAGCCTTTAACCTGCTAGCACACTCAACAGAAAACAATCAAAAAGCCAAACCTGCATGAGTCCCAACCTCAAACAACACAAAATGTCCAGTAAAAAGCCTAAGACCTTTTTTTGAACTCAAAACATCAAAAATTGACCAAGTTCATACTTAAAGTCCTTGTCAAAAGCCATGATCAGTCCAACCCAACATAAAAAAATATCTCAGCATATCAAACACTAAGCATTTTCGAACCAACAAAAGCCTCAGAAAACTTTCATCATAGGAAAGCATACAAGGCAACTGTCTAGGCATGTTCAGATGTTCAGGGCAAACATATCATCATCAACACAGCAAAGCAAACTCTCAGAACCTAAGGCCCTTCACTGAGTAACATGTTAACAAGCAATATTCAGAGAAAACATCATACAAAGACGAGGCAACCAGAACAGAAGAGGAAAAGAATCAAATAATCTCAAAGGCTTTCAGATATATCATCATCATAAAACTTAGCAAAGGGGCGAATACAGAGTATCGTGGTTATCAAAGCCAGTCCACAGTATCGCCATCTCCTCGCCGTCAAGCCGCCACAGCGCCTCCGATCCCATCTCTTCCTCCGTCTCCAAAATGTAATATCTCTTTTTTCCTATCCTTTCACGCACCTCCAACAAGAATCACAAACAAATATCAACGCACAAAATCAGAACATGCAAGAAAGAGGAGTTAAAACCCTAAAATGTGCTGAGTTAAAATTTTACCTTGCATGAACCATCGCTCGAGCGATCCGTGGATGGAGAAAGAGGTGGATGATGGCGCTGGTGGCTTGGGCAAAGGACTTGATCTAGGCGCTTGGCGTGAACAAAGAAGATGACGAACGAAGCAAAGAGAACCGCGCCTTTCATTATCACAAACCCTAAAATTCTAATTGAAAACAAATCCAGTTAACCATAAACAAAAAAAAATGTTATGAGACCCATGGGCCTTTGCCCTTTCTAACGCGTTTAAGGCCCATTCTCTTTAAAACTGAAATTACTTTTTTAAAATACCATTTACCTTTTATAATTTAACCTTAAACAATACTTTATATTTTTTATTATATATAACATAATCAATTTTTGTATAGAAATCAAATTCAAATAATAATTTTTTCTTTAAATTTAAGACAATTTTCCTTTCTTTTAATCAAATATTTGTATATAAAAAATACTAACATAAATACCTAAAAAAAAAACATTAATACATAATACTTTTCTTTTCTTAGGGTATTTTGCTTTATACATAATTAACAATAATACATTAATTAAAATACATTAATTTTTTTTAATACATAAAAGAATAGAACTTAAAAGCATTTTCTTGTCCTTTAATTAATTTTTCTTATTTGTACATAATTAATTAAAATACATTATTTTTAATGCCTAAAAGAATAGAATTTAAAACATTTTCTTTTTCTTTTAATTAATTTTTCTCCTTTGTACATACTTAACCAAAATACAAAACAAGAATACATGCTTAATAATACATTTAAGTTCACATTTCTCAACTTGTAAATAAATTACACTTACACACTTACAATACACACATACATTGACACATTCACATTTGTTTTATTCTTATACATTGTTGTACATTCGATTACATATTACATTTGATCGTAATTCGATTTGGTTGTAATTATTGGACACTATCCTCCTATAAGTCTCATCCCCATTTGTAAATTTGTACCCCCACTCCCGGATACTATTTTGTAATGGCGTAGATTTTAAATTCCCGCAATTTACCGCTTTCAAATATACCATGGTTAGACCTAGGGTTTGTAGGTACATATAATCGAACGCTAGATAACCTAATACAAGACAAATACATGAAATCAATACACAATCACACTTGCACCCCTAGGGTAATCCCACATGTTGCCTTCCAAAATGGGCCATGCTTGCACGTCGAGTTTCTTTGGCAAAACAATTCAAATGACCATAAGTCCCTCGATGACGCTTTTGAAAGTTGCCTAATCAAAATGATCATAGTCCCTTCAAGCAAATTGTCAAAGACACTTGGCACCATTGCATTCATGGTCCATACGATGACCCGCGCCTGTCCCGTTAAACATCCTAAACGCAAGATTGTCCACCAAATACAATGGTGGAACAAAATTGTTAAAAAGGGTTAAAACATAAGAAAAACCTTTGAGTATATTAGGGGTAGACAAAACTCTTAGTTACTTGATCAACTTGCAAAAACACTTGCCTACTTTTTAAACCACACTCCACAACACTTTCAAAACAAAACTTTCAAAAACATTTGAAACATCTTTTCGAAAAGATACACACCCTTGTATATACTCAAACACGAGTCATTACAACGGTTGCCGAAACAAAGGCGTCTATTTCAAAACATTTTCAAAACACACACACACACACACCATTTCAAGCAATTTGAAAATCAAAGGCAAGTGATCTAAAACCAAGTAACTAAGAGCCCATGGATAACCATGGATGAAAAGGGTGATAATACCTTCCCTTTTCATAATCTACCCCCCGAACCCACGAAACATCTCAAAAGGTTTTTCCTGTGCTTTTTTAACCTTTCCTTTAGGATAAAATAAAAAGTCGGTGGCGACTCTTGCTAAACCGAACAAGTGCGAATACAAACGCAAAAACCTCAAGTCAGTTCTCCCACCGTATCACACTGGGGCAGTGACTTCCACGCTCCATCAAATGTTGAAATATCCGGTGAAGGGGAAGATTGTCACGGTATGGGGTGAAGAGGAGTATATGGTGAGTCATCTCAATTCCTTTCGCTACGTAGAGATGGATGGGGAATTCATCGAAACCCCTTGTCAGAACTTTGAAGAGGTCCCTCAGACCTTGGCGTCAACTGAAGTTGCTACCGACAAACCTCAGATGAAAATGGCTTCTCTCAAGGATGCCAGAGCTGTAATTGAAGAAGGTGGGTGTACAAATTGGGGTCAGCTCCCTGATTTCACACACAAAGCTGACAATTTGGTTTGGGCTTTACTACAGGGGCTCAAAGGGCAGTTAGGCACGCACGGATTGGAAGACCTCCTCTGCACATCAGCAATCAGGGAGTTAATGCAATTGAAGATGGTGAGGAGGATTCAGACATCGACAACTGGATCTACCCTACAACTAATGGTGGATTGAAAAACTAGACGGCGAAGGACTTCATACCTGTTTCTTTTGTTCCACCGTAATTGACTTTTGTTTTAAGATTTGTAATAAACAGTTTGAAACTTTATGGCCCGGTGCCTTGCCCGAGGCGCTTTGGCCTTGCTTGTGAGGGCTTATTATTTGTCATTTTCATATATCATTAACAAAGCATTGGACGTTCTTGCATTACAAATTTTGCGCTCCTTGTTTTTCTTTCCGTCTCTCACTTTATCGAAACAGCTATTCTCTTACACACACTCACGTATCATAATGCAGATCCATATCCACTCTGGATCCCATTGATAACAACTCTGCTACTGCCAGTTATGACTTCGAAAATCCGATCAACCAAGCCGAGGACGAAGGTGAGGATGATTGTGAGGTGCCTGGAGAACTTGCTAGACTGTTACTACAGGAAGAAAGGGTCATACGGCCTCATGAAGACCCAGTTGAATCAGTGAATTTGGGTACAGAGGAAGACAGGAAAGAGGTTAAGATATGTGAGAATCTGGAGCCTAGTGTCAAATAACGTTTGATACAAATGTTACGTGACTATGTTGAGATCTTAGCTTGGTTTTATGAAGATATGCCTGGTTTGGACACTGATATTGTGGTACACCGCCTGCCAACCAAAGAAGACTGCCCTCCAGTAAAGCAGAAGGTTCGCCGTATGCACCCTGAGATGTCTGAGAAAATCAAAGCTGAGGTCATGAAACAGTTTGACGCGGGATTTTTTAGCTGTCACTTATTATCCACAGTGGGTTGCCAACGTTGTTCCGGTGCCTAAGAAAGACGGTAAGGTACGGATGTGTATGGACTATAGAGATCTGAACAGGGCAAGCCCCAAAGATGACTTCCCACTTCCTCACATCGATGTTCTGGTCGACAACACCGCGCATCATAAGATCTTCTCCTTCATGGATGGTTTTTCTGGTTACAATCAGATCAAGATGGCTCCCGAGGACATGGAGAAGACAACCTTCGTTAGACAGTGGGGCACCTTCTGTTACAAGGTAATGCCTTTCGGGTTGAAGAATACTGGGGCAACTTATCAGCGCGCCATGGTCGCTTTGTTTCATGACATGATTCACCATGAGATTGAGGTTTATGTTGATGATATGATCGCAAGGTCCCAGACTGAGGAAGAACACCTTGACCATCTCCAGAAACCGTTCTACAGGTTGAAGACGTACAGGCTGAGGCTGAACCCAAACAAGTGCACCTTCGGGGTAAGGTCTGGTAAGTTGCTGGGTTTCGTTGTCAGTGATAAGGATATTCAGGTGGACCCTGCCAAGGTAAAAGCCATACAGGAGATGCCGGCTCCCCGCATAGAAAAGGAAGTTAGAGGCTTTTGGGGACGTCTGAATTACATCGCCAGGTTCATTGCACATCTGACTACTACTTGTGAGCCAATCTTCAAACTGCTGAAGAAAGATCAAGTGGTAGAATGGAATGATGAATGTCAGACCGCTTTCGAAAGAATCAAGGAATATCTCCAAGATCCACCAATTCTAATGCCTCTAGTTGAAGGAAGACCCTTGATTTTATACTTGACAGTACTGGATAGTTCAATGGGGTGCGTGTTGGGGAAGCATGACGAGTCTGGCCGAAAAGAGCACGCTATTTACTACCTAAGAAAAAAGTTTACCGACTGTGAGACCCGATACTCATTGCTCGAGAAAACTTGTTGCGCTTTGGCATGGGCTGCTCGCTGGCTGAGACAGTATATGCTGACTCACACTACCCTATTGATATCAAAGATAGATCCAATCAAGTATATCTTCGAAAAGCCTGCCTTATCTGGAAGAATATCGAGATGGCATATGATCCTAACCGAGTACGACATCCAATACACAACCCAAAAAACAATCAAGGGGAGTGTATTGGCGGATCATTTGGCGCATCAGGTCATGGATGACTACCAGTCCATGAATTTCGAGTTCCCGGATGAGAACATCATGTTGGTGACCAACTGTGAAGAACCTGGACCGAATGAAGGACCTGAGGAAGGATCCTGATGGTCTATGTATTTTGATGGAGCCTCGAACGTGCTGGTTAATAACATTGGTGCTGTGATTATATCTCCTAAGGGCTGTCATACTCCATTCACCGCCCGATTATGTTTTAACTGCACCAATAATATGGTGGAGTATGAAGCATGTATCATGGGTCATCGAGTTGCTATTGACCCGAGGATTAAGTTCTTGAGTGTATTCGGAGACTCCGCCCTAGTGATCAGTCAGATCAAAGGCGAGTGGGATACTAAGCACCCAAATCTTATTCCTTACAAAGAATATGTACTGACATTGCTCCCACACTTTGAGGAGATAACCTTTGAATACTTCCCCAGAGAAGAGAACCAGCTAGTGGACGCGCTAGCTACCATGTCTTCGATGTTCAAAGTCAGGTGGGACAATGAAGCTCCCCAGATTACCATCGAGAGGTTGGACGAACTCGCACATTTCTGTGACATTGAGATGGAAGAGGTAGCAGATAAACCTTGGTTTCACGAGGTAAAGAGGTATCTTGAGGTTTAAGAATACCCCGAGGGTGCATCTGTTAATGATAAGAAGTTCCTGAGAAGGTTCGCTGCAAAGTTCTTCATACGTAATGGGATCCTCTATAAGCGTAACCATGATTCAACCTTACTACGATGTATGGACAAAAGCGAGGCAGAAAGGATCATGGGAGAGTTACATGAAGGTACCTTCGGAACTCATTCCAGTGGACATACCATGGCAAAGAAGATCCTACGGGCAGGATATTATTGGTCCATTATGGAAGCCGATTGTTATCAGCATTCTCGAAATTGTCATAAGTGCCATGTCTATGCTGATAAAGTGCATATACCTCTAGTTCCTCTGAATATTTTGACAGCTCCCTGGCCTTTCGCAATGTGGGGTATCGACATGATCGGCGAGATCAGACCCGCTGCATCCAACGGGCATCGTTTCATTCTGGTGGCTATTGATTATTTCACAAAGTGGGTTGAGGCAGCTTCCTTTGCTACAGTAACCAAGAACGTCGTGGTGCAGTTTATCCGACACAATCTAATTTGTTGATATGGTGTACCAGAGAGGATTATTACTGACAATGGTATAAATCTCAACAATACGATGATCATCGAGCTCTACAAACAGTTCAAGATACAGCATCACAACTCTTCTCCCTACCGGCTGAAGATGAATGAGGATGTTGAAGCGGCTAACAAGAACATCAAAAAGATTGTATAGAAGATGACGGTAACCTACAAAGACTGGAATGATATGTTATCATTCGCTCTTCATGGGTACCTGTTGTACCCCAAAATTTGCCCTCTCATTTTATCAAGATTCTCCTTACAAGACTTCTTGGACTCAAGACCAGATTAGGGTTTGCTCAGCTCAAGACCTAATCTTGCACTGATGACCTGAAATTAGGGTTTGAGTTTGCACAAGTATTTTTGGACCACCAATGCTTCATGTGACTTTCATACACCATCTTGGACTCCTAAGATTGCTCATACCAAGTTTCAGTTGTATTGGGGAAAAAGTCAACCAAGGCCAATTCACAGTCAAACTTCATAATTTTTTATCCACATCAACATTATAGCTCATATGAACCATTTGATCAAGTTTGGACCACAACTCCTCAAGAAATTTGATCAGATCATCAAAAGGGCAAAATGGTCAAAATTAGGGTTTTGACTGAGAAAGGGAAATTTATGATTTTTAACCTAGCCAGTGGCCAATTGGGTTCAAGGATGATTTCAAGGACTCAATATCATCATCTTGACCTAATCACATAGTTCAAAAGATCTCAAATTCATAGGATTGACAGATGAATTTTGCAGTCAACTGATCAAAAATCAACTGTACACTGAAAAGTCAAACTTTGACTTTTTGGTCAAAATCAAGTGCCAAGGGTCATAATTCATCAAGATATGCCAAATTGTGAAACTTTTTGACCAAGAAACCTAATTTTGAAAATTAGGGTTTTAATTTGAAATTTTTCATAACTTAGAATTTTTCTAAGTTATGGAAATTTCTTATTTTTTCCCAACTTTCCACAACTTTTTCACCATGATGCATTTGGATTCAAAGAAACTTTCCAACATGAAAGTTGTAGTCCTACACAAAATCTATAACTTTTATTCACAAAGTTTTCACAAAAGATGTTTGGATCTCAAGTTATGATTTTGTGAATAGGGCTCCATAAACTTTTTAACTTAGTGAAATTTTGCCCTAGTTTAGGCAGATTTTTTACCTAACTTCATGGAAAATTTTCACCTAGTTCCAAGAGGAATCTAAAAATTCATTTCAAAAATGGATTGTAGAGAATGTTACAAGCTTTCCAAAATGTCAAAGAACTCTCCAAGATCATTTATGGTTAGGGATAATCGAAGAAATGAAAATGGCAATTTATCACTTTTGTGCAAGGCATTTTCACAATGGTTCAAGTTGCAAATCAGTTTCAAACATGTTTGTACTTGGTTTTACAGGTCCTAATCCTTTCTACACTCCATAATTAAATGCAAACACATTGGATGATGGCCTTGTTCTGACTTTTGAAGCATTGCACATTGAATTAATCCAAAAATGGCATAAAGTTCACATTGCTACTTTCATAAAGCTAGCTTTTTACAACTTTGTTTATCTTGAGCCATGGACCTAATATTTTAATGCAAAAAATATCCACAAATATCAGGCAACTTGTACCAACTATGTGCAGCTAGCAAGCAAGCCTGTACAGGCTTTGGCATTGTCACTTCCAACTTTTCTTCAAAAGCAAGAAACTTGCAAAAGTCAAGGGATCTCATCCATCTGATAAAGGAAAGCTTTGGCTTCATTTCAAACGACCTCAAAACATTGTAACAAGCCTAAACACGAATTGCTAACATCTCAAACACCCTCAAACACAAAAAACACCATTTTCTGCCCAAACAGGGCAGCCTCTGCAAACTTCTTGCCAAATCATATTTTGCTCGTGCGTTTTTTGTTTCAAGGCTTCAAACATATTCCATACATCACACCTAAGTTGTCCAGGCCTTTGTCTTGCAACTGTAACCCCTGTTTCAAGCTTCACCATTTTCATTTTGAAGGTTTGCAGGTTGACTTCTACAGGGAGATTCAAACATCTACAAGGCAAGCTGAGCATTGGAGAAGCTTGAGGGAACTTCAAGGAAGCTCACAAGAACTTCAGGCCTCACTCAAAGTTCCCACATTGCCATATCCAAACTCAACTGAACAAGGTATTTGTCAAGTTTCTATCTCTCAATTTAGGCATCTTTAAGCTTAGTTTGTGAAGCAAAAATGTAGTCCTCAACATGCTTAAGCTGTACATATGCGTAGATTCCATTTATATTAACTGAGCTAAGAGTATTTGGATGTTGAACATGTTGAAAAAAGTAGGTCAAGAATTAGGGCCATTAAAATTCTCCTTGGTCTTTTAGAGTTAGGTCATGTTTTTTATATCATTAGAATCGTGATTAAAAATGCTACAAGTTTCATGTTGCAAGTTTTTGATTTTATGCAAAGAATAGCAAGATACAGGTTGAAGAAGAACGCGCGTGTTTTGGTTGTCTGGAGGTCAGGGACGAAGCTGTCCTGGGCCAGGGCCTTGGGCATGTTTCTATTCAACCCCCCCCCCCCCCCATTTTGCTTTTGCACCCCCCTGATTCATATTTTGTTATTTTTCATATTTTCTTGTTATTTTTATATTTTTGACTTTTATTATTTTTTTCTGAACATTAAAAAATCCCAAAAATATTTTCTTATTTTTTTTTGCATTTTATTTTATTATTTTTATTATTTTTTTGGCATAAAAATAGTTTATTAATAATAATATACTTTATTTTCTTAAATAAAACTTGTAAATAATATAAAAATATCATTTATTTTTATTTTTATTATTCATACACTTAAAATATCATTTTCATGCATATTTTAATTTTTTAACATTTTGTATATATTTTTATTATCTCCTTGTACATAAATGAAATAAATAAATAATATAAAATATATTTTCTTTTAAAACAAAAAAACTAGGGTTTCCCCTTTCAAAAATAATAACATTATTTTTTCTTATTTTTTAGGACTTTGATAATATTATTTTCAGATACATAAAACAATTACAAAAACATTTTTGCATATTTACATTTTATTGCATATTTAAATAATTGTCTATTTATTTATTGTACAATAAATTCAATTGGGTTGTAATAGTAAATTAGGATTTTGTTTTATGCAAATATCCCCATTCAAAACTTGTATCCCCCTTCCCATAATATTGTTGTAATAGTTTAGATTTACTTTACGCAATTTATCGCATTATATACATGTTTAGTAAATTAGGGTTTGTATGATAAGACAAAAAATCAAAACAAATAGCATGACCTAATACAAGACAAAAATGCATGAAAAATGACAACACATTGCACACAAGCACCTCTAGGGTTTCACCCACTTGGTTGCCTTAAAACATGGCCATGGTATGCATGCTAGGTATCTTGGCAAAATCAAACAAAACAAAAGATCATAGTCCCTCGATGACGCTATCAAAAGGTTGCCTAAAAATGATCTTGGTCCCTCAAACAAGCTAAGATACTTGGCACCATTGCTATCATGGTCATACGATGACCCACGCCCGTCCCGTTTAACATCCAAAGATAGGGTTGTTTACCAAAGCAATGGCAAATCAACAATGTCAAAGGAATAAAAATGTGTAGGAAAGACATTTTAGTAAGTAGATGCTCCTAGTTACTTGATCAACTTTAAAACAATCTTTACTATTTTCAAAAACACACAACATATTTCAAAACATTTCCAAACAACTTTCAAAACATTGAAACATTTTTTCAAAAGACAAACATCTTTGTATACATTCTTACGAACGAGAATCATTACAAAGATTGCCAAAACGATGGCTTCTTTTCAAAATACTTTCAAAACCACACAAAGCACCATTTCGAACAATTGTAAAAGCAAAGCAAGTGATCTAAAACAAGTAACTAAGAGCCCATGAAAAACCATGGATAAAAAGGGTGCTAGCACCTTCCCTTTTCATAATCTACCCCCCGAACTCAAGAAAACATCTCAAAGGTCTTTCCTGTGCTTTTTTACCTTTACTTTTGGATAAAATAAAAGTCGGTGGCGAATCTTGCTAAACTGAAACATTTTACGAACACAAACGCAAAACCTCAAGTCAGTTCTCCCACCATATCACAGTACCGTACCTCGGCAAGGACATCAACAGGGGAAACACCTTATTCTCTGGTGTATGGCATGGAGGCAGTCCTACCCATCGAAGTCCAGATACCCTCTCTCAGGATCATGAAGGATGCGGGTTTGAATGAGGACGACTGGATCTAAACCCTGGCTTGATCAGCTAGATTTAATCAATGAAAAGAGACTTACTGCTATTTTTCATGGTCAGATGTATCAAAAGCGAATGATCAAGGCTTTTAATAAGAAAGTCAGACGTCAAGAATATCAAGTCGGGGATCTGGTGATCAAACGCATCATACTGCTGCAAGGTGATCCTAGGGGAAAATGGACCCCCACATACGAAGGGCCATTTGTGGTTAAGAACATTTTCTCGGGAAGAGCTATGATTCTAACCACCATGGATAGTGACGACCTTCCTCACCCCGTCAATGCAGACATAGTGAAAAGATATTACGCATAATCAAAGACCCGCTAGGTTGACTGGCCTAGGAAAAAATAAGGGCTTCCCGGCGAATCAAAAGGTTTCGGGCAAAAGTAAGGGATGAAAATGAAAAAAATTGTACACCCAGAAAGTCGAAAACCTGAAAAGGCGGCTTGGGAAAAAAAGGGTATCCTGATGGACTGAAAGCCCGAAAGGGCGGTCCAGGCAAAAATTAGGGATCAAAGCGTAACACTATGTCTCATTGGATCATCTTGCGACCAGACTTCGGTATCGACTATCAAGCTCGGACGGTGCCAATCAATCTGATCTACCTTCGACCAAGTAACAAAGTGATGAGACGCTCAAAGATATAAAGGAAATAGCAGAGTTGGAACCCGATGGGATTGTTTCACATAGTTGTTTTTCTTTCTTTTACATAAATTGTATAATTTCTGTTCTCTCGGCGGCGTTCTCTTACTAGGACGTCAGCCTCTTTGTATAAAACGCCTATTACAGGCCAACTTCAAAATTCAATACAATTCGTTTCTATAAGAAATTTTAACTTGTTTTGCTTTTTCTGTTTTGTTTTGCAAGAACATCCAATGATTCATTTTTGATATATGCATTTGAAAATAATTGCTGCTCATAAATATTTACATAAGAAACAAAAGACAATTACTCGTAATTCCAGGAACAGGGGCAAACAAGAAGTGCCCAAACTTTACAGTTACTCTACCCACCAGGTACAGGGATAGAGCCAGCTTGAGAATGTGACTAAAGATACATACATTCCCCGCAGAGTAGGAAGTATCTAAAGACAATGGTGTTAGCTCTCTCTAGCCGAGGTTCATAATCGCAAAGGAGTCGGCAAAATTCTCCCCAAGCAGAGTTTATCTATCACCAGCAATAGAAGTTCACCACCAGCTGAGTTTATTTCTCTAAATCAGCAGATCGTCCAACATAGTATCTCTTCCCCACAGAGTCATTCTCCCACAGGATTGTTCTCAAACAGAGTCTCTCTCGGCGGAATGTTCTCAAGCAGGACAGACGCAAGTCTCCAGCTTATCATCTTCGGTCACTATCCCCAGCAAGAACGAAGAACTCAACTCCTTGTACTCTCCAATAGCAGTCCAGGATTTATTATCCCCAGCTGGAAGATGTCACAAGAACATTGCATATCCATACATCGTGGCATACGCATATGCATCATACAACACAATCTCATTTATTTTGAGAACATCATTACTCAATACATTTCATACATCGTGATATTACATACGACTAACTCTTTACTTTTCAGGGAAAGATACAATCAAGTTCTCACGATTTTTCTCTGGTTCAGTCAAATTGACACTAAGATTTCTATTCCAGTTCAAGCTATGAAGCCCGGAAATTGACTGGATAATATCTTGATTTCTCCAAAATACTACGAAGCCTAGAATCGACCAGATAATGGTATATCTTAAATTCAAGCTATGAAGCTCGGAAATCGACCAGATAATATCTTGATTTCTCCAGAATACTAAGAAGCCTGGAATCGACCAGATAGTAGTATATCTTAAATACAAGCTTTGAAGCCTGGAAATCGACCGGATATTAGTATACCTTAGATTCAAGTTAAAACCCGGATGCGACCGGATAACCACTTAATTCCTTCTAAAGCCTGGAGCACGACCAGATAAGAATAGGAGAAATTGCAAAGCCTGGGGCATGACCAGATAGTAAGTTTAATCTTATCTCCCCAGTAAGTCACTGTAAAACCTAGAGCACGACCAGATAGAAGTAGTCTTATTATCCTCAGCAAATCACTGTAGAGCCTGGAGCACGACCAGATAGCAGTTCATTCTCACCTCCTCAACTAAGAGATGATTCCCCAATAGAGTAACGGACAACTGAAGTTCCTAAAACTCTATTTCTCTCAAGACAGAGAACAATATTCCCCAGCGTAGTCCTCCTCAGTAACAGGTGTACGGGCTCTCGTAAAGGAATATCTTATGCGATCGACACTTTTTCTGATGGCATCTTTAAGCCCATCTTCCGTCATTGACCTCCAAATGGAATCTATAAGCCCATTCCCGATATCGCAAGACAAACACCACTTCATGCGAGTGCAAATTTCTGGGCACTCTAGTGTTCAATCATCTTCCACCTTCAGATTACGAAAGGCAGACAAGCCAATCTACATCCTCAGGTTTAAGAAGATTGAACAGGGGCAGCTGTTGTACCCCAAAATTTGCCCTCCCATATTTCTCAATACATGACAAGTGAGGTCCTCAAATTGCTCAAGGAAGTCCAAGGGTTGACCAGACAAACCCTCTCCTAAGGCAGTCTACCTCAAATTAGGGTTTCATTTTGCATCAAGATGCTTGAGTCCAAAGGATCCCAAATTCTCACCATTATCCTAATATGTTCTCAAGATCATCCATGACAAGTTTCAAGCCTTGCAGAGAAACTTTGCTCAGTTAATTGCTCAAAGGCCTGAAAATCGATTGTGTTAGGGCAAAAGTCAATTGTGTCCCACATACAGTCAAACTTTAATATTTTTGGCCAACATCCTCATTTTGAAATATTATACATCATTTGATCAAGGGTTGATCATGATTCCTCAAGGATTGCTCACAATTCATCAAAACCCAAAAGTTGCTAAATTAGGGTTTTATAGGAAAAGTCAACTCAACTTTGACCAAGCATAACTTTCTCATACTTTATCAAAACTGACCCATCCAAAGCTCACTTTGAAGAGGATGTAATTACCTACAATTAATCTTCAGCTCCAAAGTTCAAAATATGCACTCACAAGAAGATATGAATTTGGACATTATAGGTCATTTTGAAAAGTCAACAAAAACACCTTTTGGGTCAAAGCTTCATACATGAACATGGAAGACTCAATTGAGATGATACCAAAAAGGTTGCTTAGAGGAAATATTAAGCTTTCTAAAAAGTCCAAGAAAATATCTCTAGGGTCAAAATTGAGAGAGTTAGGCATTGGCCAGGTTGACCCTTTTTGCAAAATTGCCAAAAGTCAAATGTGTCCAAAATTGCATTTTTTGTCAAATGGGCCCAACTTTTTATGCTTGCACTGAGTTTGTAATGTGACCCACGACCCATGAGCCCTTCCACTTGTCATTCTTTTATTTTTGTCATTTGTTTTGATTTTATTTCATTTAAATCAAATAAAATCAAAGTAAAATAATGAAAATATCAAAAACTAATTAAATCTTGAGATTTTGTGCATGATTAGGTCCATTACACAGTTGGAGACAAAATCAAATCGTGCAAGGTTCACATGGACACAAAAAGATTGAATTTGCTTGATTTGGAAAGATTTGGTGCAAGGATTGAATCATGAATCAATATTCATAATTGAGAGAGATTTGATACAAAGTTGCAACCCTAATACACTCTAGTATACATAAGGGACAAGTGCAGACCAAAAACAAGAGGCTAGAGGCGTACAAAGGCAGAAAACAAACTTCAAAAATTCAAGAAAAAGTTGCAAATTGATTTCCATGTTTCAGGCCATCTCAAGCCATTCTAAGCATACCAATCGTTTGCTGGACATCCCAGGATCGTGTTTCAATCGCTAGCAAGCTTCCTCACGCCTTGAAACACCCTGTAAGAGTCATACGGTTTGTCTCTTTTCTTGAATTCGAATACATTAATTTTGGCATATTTAGCATGATTAATTGATATATTCACAATCCTTGAGTTGTTTGCAAGCTAATGGTTATGATTAATTTCATTTTTATTGATTGTACATCAAGTTGCCATGGCTAGGGTTCGTGTTTTATTTTTAGGGGTTTTGTGTATAGGGAAAATTGGCCATTAATAATGGTACCATGATGCTCACGAGGTTGCAACGAGTTGATTGGTACCATTGGTTGTCATTTATCATACACATATAGGTTTTGGAAATGCACAGGGTTATACCTACGCTCAGTGTCCGTAGGTAAAAGCTATGAAACTTACAGCGACGGTGGGAGGAAGAAGAAGGATACGTGGCGCTCTAGACTTGCCAATTTGAATTTCGCGCGTTTCAAAGATTAGCTTTTTGTTTATATTATATGATAATTATGTGTTATTGTAATGACAACTAAACATTCTGGCTCAACTGGCAGCGTGGCAAGGGGATAATTCCTAAGGGCATGGGTTCGATCCCCAAGTCCCAACTTTATTTCATGTTTTTCTTGGACAGGCAATCCAGTGCATCTCCCACTCCAGGATCCATCATGCACTCTCCAGATCTGATCATCCAAACCACCAAGGCTTCAGATCCAAGGCCTTCCCATGAGGGTCCACCATGCTCCCAGTCAAGCATACACACATAATCTGGAAAAGTCAAAAAGGGCCAGGAATTGTTGGGCCAAGAATTGCAAGCAGCACCCCCCTTTTTTTTTGCTAACAACAACCAGGCCCATTCTTTCTCTTTTCTATTTTTTTCTTCTTTTATTTAACTTAATTTGCTCAAATATTTTTTTAACAAAATTAATTTCCTTTTTTCATAAAAAATCATAAAATCAAGAGTTTGTAAAAAATTAGAATTAGTTTGTTTTTTTTATCAAAGTTAATTTAATATTAGTTTAGTTTAATCTAGGGTAATTCTAACTTTTTTTATAATTAAAATCAATTAGAAAAATTAGGGTTAACTTTTGATTTAATTTTTATTTCTTTCTCAAAATTAAAAAATACAAAAAATAGGTTAATTTAATTATTTTTCTTAATTAAAATTAAATTAGTAATTAGGTTTTTGGTATTATTCAATTAAGCTTTATTTTCTTAAATAAATACAAAAAACGACAAAAAAATGTTTTTTCTTTTAAATTGCAATTAGGCTTAGTTGGGATCAAAACCCTAATTCTCTTGTTTTCGATTCATCGCACACATTTACTATTTTTGCAATATTAATGTAATTGTCTACGGTATGTAATAGTTTAATCTAGAACTTTCTTTATTTATCGTTTTACGGGTTTTTTGGCTATGTAATTAATCCCCTCCCCGAAGCCTTGTAATAGCGTAGGTTTTATTTCTCGTATTTTAATTTCCGCAAATATTAACTGTTTAGATGTATGTTAATAGGATTATATGACAAGATTGCATGATAATTTAAAACGGCTAGAAAACCCTAATGTGCAAAGATAATATCTGAAATCAAATCACTCGCACATGCGCACTCCTAGGATATACTCTTACTTCGGTTGCCTTCAGTAAACGGTCATTAAGTATAGGGTGTCTTAGTGGTTGCCCTCCTGTCTAAGCAAAAATCAAAAGTCCCATTTGGAAATGTTGCCTCGGAAACGTCGCCTCAGAAATGTTGTCTCGAATATGATCTTAAGACTTTAGGGTTATTACTAAGACGTCCTAACATTGCTTTAGTGATCGTACGTCCCTTTCGAATTGACCCTTATAATTTTAACGACGGTGCTACCTATTTCTAAATAGTGGGATAGCGCTGTCTAAATGAAACGAGAATAGAAACAATCTTTTTTCGAGTAGGTAGATGCTAGTAGGTACTTGCTCAAAATCAAACTTTTTCACACCAAACACTTCTTCAAAATAGTTTTCAAAAACAACTTTGTAACACCCTTGAGGGCAGAAACAAGGGTTAAAACGAAGTAAAACAAAACTTTTCAAAACAAACACACACAAGCAATTTAAAAGATGAGCAAGTACCTAAGAGCCCATGGAAAACCATGGATACAAAGGGTGCTAACACCTTCCCTTTTCTATAATCTACCCTCGTACTCAAAATCTCAAAAAATGATTTTTTTTCTGTGCTTTTTTTCTTTCTGGTTGGATAAAATAAAAGTCGGTGACGACTCTTGCTTACCGCGACATTTTGCTAACAAAAAACGCAAAACGCAAACCAGCATTTCCAAAACAGTCAGTTCTGCCACCGTATCACATAACCATTTTACTTTTAAGCATAATAAATTCAATGAAACCAATTTGCTCAGACATTTAGGATGTTTGATAGGAGTGAAGTTGAAAAGAGAGAACTTGAAGAGAGAGAGGTTGGGGAGAGTGATGGTATTTCTCTTACTTGATATGAAGAGAAATTAAAAAGAGAGATCTAAAACATACGAGACCTACATCCTTTTCATTTCTCTACTAACCTATATAATTGCCCATGCTATTTCATATGTTTGTAAGATATAGTAGCCTATATAATTGCAAATCTGACACTTTTATAATTGCCTTAAAATTGATTTGCATTTTAATAGGAAAATCTTTTAATTGATTATTGAGTATTTTAAAATTTATTTTTTATATGATGGTTGGATAAACTTTAATTCTTTTTATTTCTTTTAATAAATATTAAAGTTTTAGACTTTAGCTTGAGAAATAAATCTAATAGTTTGATTTTTTGATAAAAAAATATTTTTTTTAATTTTTTATTTTAATTATACATTAATATAATATTCTTAAAAAAATTATACATAAAATAGTAATGTTTATTTAAGGGTATTTTTGTTTTTTTAAAAATTAAACTTACTTCTCTCTCTTCTATTTCTCTTCTCTTTCTTTTATACTAAACAATATCTCAAATCTCCTCTATTTCTTATCTATTTCTCTTTTTTTATATTTCCTCTCACTTTTTTTCTCTAATTTCAATTTCTTCTCAACTAATCACACTATTATTCTCTTCACTCCAAAATTAAACACACAAAAAAAAACTAAATAGAATCCAATTAAATGATATAATTTTAATTTAAAATTTTAATTTTTAAATAGTTAATTGAAACATAATTGCGTCTCTTATATAATTCTATAAATTGATTTTTAAATCTTTTTTATCCAAATAACTCATTTTTTGATAAATAACCAAGCTAACCAACTTTTTCACATATTTTTAAACTAATTCACTTTTAAATAAAAAATTCTAACATAAAAGAGTCATCAATTTAATTGACAAAAATGTATAGCATATAACAGAAATCGTTAATTCTATTAACGATAATATCCAAATATATATATACATTCTCTTATTTATGTGTTTTTGAATTTTCATTAATTGAATTGACAATTTTTATTATATATTATATATTGTAGTTTAAAATATTAAGATTTTTTAAAAATATGTGTAATTAATATATTAGAAATTATTTTTCTTTATTTGATATATTTAAAGAATGTCTTCAAAACCCTGATAATTCAAGATATTGATTAACATGACCCTTATTAAAAAGAAAAATGGACTATTTGATAAAAATTTCTAATTTTTACGTTGTTTTTCTCAATCGAAGGCATCTTTTAAAAAATTTCATAAATTTAATCTCTTTAAATCGAAATCCAGTTACTAGATTGATTGTTTCAACGATATTGTTTTTTTGTGACAAACTTTGTTTTTCACTCAACAGAAACGTTTTTACAGAAAAACAATAGAAAACCGCACGTGAAATCACAGAGAGAAACCAAAACAGAAGAGAAAAAGAAGGGATTTTTATTGATATCATTGATGAAGAAGGAGAAGGAGAAAGGTAAAGCAATCGATGTGTCAAGCCCCGTCAGTGGTGAAGACAGTGACGATAAACAATTTCCTTCCTTTCCTTCTGTCAGATTCTCTTCTCGCAACGCTTCTTCCAAATATGATTTTGTTAAGGTGTGATCAAAATTCTAACTTTTCTTTTCTAATTATGCGTTTTTGAAATCTGGGTTTGCTTTAGTTTTGAATGGTGTTTTTGGTTTTTGTTTAAAAATTGTGTCTTTTAGTTGATTTTGCGTTGATTTTGTTTTTTGGGTTTTGTTTGTGTTTGTAGGTAAAGGTGTGGTTGGGTGATAATGCGGATCATTACTATGTTCTTTCCAGATTTTTGCTGAGTAGAATGCTAACTGTAACCAAGGTATAATTTAACTGATTTTCATTCATGTCATGGCTCCTTTAATGTGAACAACTCACTTTAGAAAGTAATATCAACCACTGGTCGCAATTGCGTTAAGGCTTTCGCGATTTCGGTATGTATAGGTGTTGCAATTCTGATTGCGGTTGTTGCATGTGAATTAACTACAATTTATTCTTTATCACAAAATCGGGGAATGACGGTATCAGTATCGACACCTTCTGATACTGTTTTGGCGGTAACATACCGTTTTTTAAAACCTTGCTCTCCACCGTGGCCAAAATATGTGAAGGATGGCAGCGCCACGACGGTATATGTCAGGCATTATTGAAGGATTTTGGCTCTCCGGCATGGACCATCATCCGCTGTCGTTAAGACCAATATCAACTGTTGATATATGTATATGCATACCATATCACAGACGATAAAAATATCAATTGATTTTCTAAATTTCTTAACTACTCATTTTAGAGGAGCCGAATCCTAAGTGGCAAATGTTTTCCTTAAAATTATTTATTTAGATTGTACTACTTTGATTTAATGTCTCAATCTTATGTGTTGTTATTTCAGATTCCAAACCATGTAGCTATCAAAATTGCTCTTGAACTGAAGAAGCTGCTCATAGACAACAGCCTTTTAGACGTGTATGCTACCGCCTATCTATTCCTTTTCTCTTTTTGCGGTGTTGAATTTTCATTTTTTCTTTCATAACCTTGATTTTAATCAAATTAGTTAAAAAAATCTCTTCCGTTGCTGTTTCATTCTGCAGCTCTCAGTCTGATTTGGAAGCCAACCTATTTAAGGTACGCCAAAGTTTTCTTGCCTTTTGAGGCTTCTCTCTTTCTCTATCGTAACATTTTTCCTTGTCATGCCTCACAGCTTATGGGACGGCGAGGATATGGAGAAGAGTACATAAATCGCTATAAGATGATGACAACGTTTGTATTCATTTTTGATATGCATATTCCATCTATACAATACATGCATAGACATTTTGAGGGTGTTATCTTTTTTAGTAATGATGATATTAGGTTTCATTTCCATTTTCCTTCTTTCACCATTCATCTAGGTTTCACCATCAAAGAGTTCCCCTGGTAATCCTTGTCTGTGGAACTGCTTGTGTTGGGAAGTCTACAATTGCCACCCAGCTTGCACAGCGGCTAAATTTGCCAAATGTATTACAGGTATGCATTTGATATCTCTATTATATTTGCATCTCCCCATCATATAAAGTAAGCACCTATGTAGCACCGACACATTAAATTGAAAGTGTATCTGGTGTTCGACACATGTCAGCATCAGACACAAACATAAGTGGTTATATTCAATTACTTACATTTTTTAAGTTATAACCGGTGCCGACGTGCCAGGTAAGGACTAGTTTATTTGGAGTGTTTTGTATTTGCAAATGATTTTGATGTTTTTGTTTTTGATTCTGACAGACAGATATGGTTTACGAATTGTTGCGCACTTCGACAGAGTATGTCCTGATTTTTTGCGTGTTGATTGAAAGTTCTGTTAGACACATGAAATTTGACTGACGATTTTCTTGTATCTGATACAGTGCACCATTGGCTTCAACTCCTGTGTGGGCCCGAGACTTCAATTCATCAGAAGAGTTAATAACCGAGTTTTGCAGAGAATGCAGGGTTGTTCGTAAAGGTTTTCAAGTTTTTTCTAGCTTTGAGATCATCATCATCATTGTCATCATTTAATAATCTAGTTTTTTTGCTAGAATTCTGTGAATATTTTATTTTCTTTGTAGTTACTTGTTGTGTCGTCTGTTAAATTAGTTTAACATTTGATTTCTAGGTTTGGGCGGTGACTTGAAAAAGGCAATGAAAGACGGAAAACCAATTATAATTGAGGTATGTATGGACACGTATTTCCTTTCAGCATTTTGTCGTGTAAATCTGTATTTTGATTCGTCTTTTTTCTTTCATAATGACAGGGCATACATTTGGATCCTAGCATTTATTTAGTGGAAGACGAGAACAAATCACCCAGCGCTGCAAATGCGGGAAATAAAGAAATAAATCCATTGTCTGCAGAATTGGATGATAATACTTCAATAAACACGGAAAGTATTAATGTCGTAAGTGGCGATGAGACGAATAGTGATTCCAAGATTTTGAGCTCCGAGGGAGTAAATGATGACCTGGCGGATGCAGCATCAAGTTCCACCTCACCCTCGAACCTAATTGGAAGCATCACCGAGCTTAAAGGTTAGCCTATGTTATTTGTCATATTTTAATGCTGTTTAGTTCGGTACTAAGAAATAAACCGTGCTAAAAAAATCCATAATATGCACGACACTTGTTTCAATAAGTGTTGTCAAATAGCGGCGATACTGATAAACCATAGTGCAATTTGATGAATCCACTATAAAAACCATAATATGCTATTTGCTATTTTCAAATTAATGTTTTGATGGCAAGTAGGTTTGTCATGCAGATGCTTCTCCCAAAGAACTGGAGATCGAAAAAATAACTATTAGTAAGGAGAAGTCAGGCACGAAACCGATAATCGTGCCTATTGTTTTGAAGATGGCTGAATTTGATCATAAGGTTTTCTTGCTATCCTTTTTTTTTTCATAAGTACAAAGATCTTGTTATCAGGTTCCATCATATTTACTTCTAGCAAAGTCGAGTAATCTAGTGAGACTCGTCTTATCTTATTTGCAGGCATTACTCGAAGAATGGATCTCATCTCGTACATTTACCGATAAGTGCCCAGACCAGGTACAATAAACTCTATACTTAACAAAGAACCGTTCAGAGGCCGGCCACATAAACAAGTATTATCATGTCGCGATTCTTTTCGTCTTCTGTTTTCTGAAACTTTTTGTTCAATTTACAGGATCATGATAAACTCATAGCCAACTTGAAAACCATACAGGATTATCTATGCTCTTTCACATCACAGGTACATCACAAAAATATAGCATTACATATTTCTTGAAATTTTCAATATCATACTAAAATTTTCGCCATATGGTGCCGCCACAGGGGTTGACCGTAGTCAACGTATCTGCAACAACATTTCCTCAAACATTGGATTGGCTACACGGTTATCTTCTTCAGGTATTAATTCATTATAATTCATTACATGTTGATATTTTTCGACATGCTTTTGAAAGGTACTTGATTCGGTTCTTGTGAATGACATCGAATTTTATTTCTTTCAGTGTATTGAGCAAGGTACTTCATTAGGATCCCATGAAAATGCTACACAAGTTGCTGCAAAATAGTTTTTTAACAATGCTGAAGCATAAGTTATTATCAAATCATAAGGCTTGGAAGCAGAAATCAGCATTCTCTTATTTATCAGCAATTTTAACTGAATTAGTTGTGTTTAATCTTTAATAGCTTTTCCTTCTTCATTTTCTAGTTATTCCCTTGTATATCAACTAACTAGTGTTCATGTTTTCCAAGTTAGGTTTAATTTAATGCATGTACAAAATAAGTGCTTCTTTTGTTGTCATTTTAAATAATCAGCATTCTGATTCTCAATCATCAGAATTGAAGTTTTTTGTCTACTAGTCTATTGGAATCTCACTTCTCAAGGTATTAACTGAAATATCGGTGAGTTCGAATATGCGTATCTGCATATGTATATTCATGTATAGCTACCAGCTGAGTTGGCTTTAAAAAGATTTGAAAAGTCTTGTTCATAGTAAAAACAAAAACATTGAGTTGAGAGAATTTTCTTTAATTCTTATGATTTTCCCTTTATGGAGTGTATAAAACGAATTACAACATTGTTTATTTTAGCTTCAAATTTCATCATCCCAAAGTTGTTCAATTGTTTTGTAGGGACTTGTGGTTTCATTGACATGAAATTCCCCTCTCATTATCTTCATTTCTTCCATTTTCTCAATCTCTAACATATCTTCATCATCCAAATTTAGATCAAATGATCCTATATTTTCCTCCATTCTTTCATCATTGAAGCTCTTCACAATCACACTTGACCCATTTAATAGCCCCCATTTCAATGCAACCTTCAAAATCCATAGTCACAATTAATTAATTAAACAAATTTTTTTAAAAAAAGTGATTCAATTTAATATAATTATTTTCAAATCATTAGATCTCACTAGAACAGTCTTTGATGCACAGAATGTGTACATCAATGATCGGAGGTCATTGATGCACTAAACATGTGAATGTATGCATCAGTGACTATTGAGAATCTGCATCCGACTGAAATAATCTTTAGACATTCTCCGATTCCGACCAAAGAGTAATAATAAAAACTCTTGTAACACTTCTGATTCAATTAAATTTGAATTACCTGTGGTGGAGTTGCATTGTGTTTGAAGGCAATTGATTGTATAATTGGATGATTAACAACAGCTGTAGATCCCCATGCATTTCCTGGTCCACCAAGTGGTGAATAAGCACTTACATGGATGTTATGCTTTCCACATGTCTTTCTTAGCTTTCTCTGCCTCCACATTGGATGCATTTCCACCTAAGTAAACACCAAAATAATAATTTCCTCATTAATATTTTTTATTGTAAAGTTTCTTTTTTGGTTTTTGGTAAAAACTGACTATCTTTCGCTCGTATATGTAAAGAGTAATCTCTCGAATTGAAAATGATTACAATAAAAGAGTTTGATTCTAATAAATGAAAAAAAAATGTGATTGGAATAAGAGATTCCACCTAAGATAGTGAATTGATTACCTGGTTAACAGCTGGGGATATATTAGCAAAATCTAATAGCCATTCAATCTTGCTGCTAGAGAAATTACTAACACCAATGGACCTACAAAGTCCCATTTCAAGACATTTTTCCATCCCTGCCCATGTTGTTTCAAGATCCAAATTTTCAAAGTCATCTTCATTAGGAACAGGATAGTTAACCCATGGTTTTAACTTCACTGGCCAGTGCACTAGATACATATCCAGATATTCCATGTCCAGATTCCTGTTTTTGGAAAATAAAATAAATAAATAAAATCAATATTCGATTTTTGGTAACACGAGTTTTTTTTATAATTAATTAGCTGAAAAATTAAAAAATTATGTCAAATAAAAAGTAATATTTTTCTAAAAATATCATTAAATTATTTAAAATGCAGAACGCATAATTTTGAGAACGCTCAGTCTGAAAAAACTAATTACTTACTTTAGAGTTCGTTTCAATGCGGATACAGGATCATGGTGATCACTTCCCCACAATTTGGATGTCAAGAAAATCTCTTCCCTCTCTACTTCTCCCATATAAATTGCCTTGTTTAAGGCTTTGCCCAATGCTGGCTCAGAACCATAAATTTTTGCTGTATCAAAATGCCTATAACCCAACTGCATACATAATAATGAAAATTAAGAATAAAATTAGCAAGCAAATTCTCTATAATTAGGAAAAACACGTTGTCACGTGAGACAAAAGTTACACTAATTTTTCAAAATCACAGTGAAAAAGACCTTAAACATGCGACAACAAAAACAACTTACCGTGTTAACAAACATAAGTTTAACATTCAAGATTCACAATTTTCTAAAAATACAATTAAGGAAAGTACCTCAAGGGCATTGTGGACAGCAATTTGTGTTGTCTTGTGATCATTTGGATATGAATAAGTGCCAAATCCAATGAGGGGCATTGTAATGCCACAATTCAAACGAACATGATGATTGCACCTCATTGTCAATTTGATCCTTTTATGTTTAACAAGTGTGTTAAATTTCTCGAACTATTATTTTTCTAGTGTAATGACTAATGAGTACAGTTTTTAGTTTTGGTTTGGAATGCTAATATGTGTTAAAACTTTGGCTATATATAGATCTTATAAAGTCAACGTATATTTATACTAGTTAGTTTTTTATGATTTTGTTTGAATGAATAATGTCTAACTAATATATTGTATTTGATTGTGAAAGATAACTGACTTAGAAGAATTAAAAATCAATTATTGAGTTAAGCAAATCAAAGCATGAGATCTTCCATGTCTCTAGGGATTTTAATAGAAATACCCCAATTCATCATCCAGAAGCATAGTAGACACTTCATCTTACAAAAACTTATTGTTAAGGTGATTATTTTAATTAATTTGTATTTAAAAAACAATAATTTTAATAAATTTATAATCTTTAAATTAAGAAAAATAAATAGATAGTAAAATTATTAAAAATATAAATAATAAAATAGATTTTATTTACTTGAGCAAATATATGTTTTTGATGTGGGACAGATATTAGCATTCTCTGCTTCTGTTCTAGTAATTAAAAATTGGTTTTTTGCACATTCACCATTAAATTTGAAGCGAAGGTGGTGAGGCATGGACATGGGCGGAGGCAGCAAGGTCTAAATGAGGGCGGTTTTTTTGCTATGTCTAATTTTTTTGTTACACAACACTATGTTAAATAATATTGAATTTGATTCATAGACTAAAAAATATAAACAATGATATTGTATTAGATTTTTATATTCAATTTAACTTATTTTTGATAAAAATGTATAGTATGTTTGTTTCGAGAGAGAGAAGTAAAGAAGAGAGAAGTAGAAAAGATATAAGTAGAGAAGAGAATGTCTATTTCTTTTATTTTGGAAAAACATATATATTATATATACATCGAAAAAAGAGTTTAGCACAAAGCGACCCATAGGGTCCAGTCTAAAAAACCAGAAAAGGCCTAATTAAACTATTCTGCTGTTAGAATCAACGGAGCTACATGCTCGTGAAGCTTTTTCTTTCTCCAACACCTATTAACTATTCTATCTATTATATTTTTTTCTATACCACTATGATCCTGCCTTGCATTCTTTTTATCACTATACACAATTTTGTTTCTCAATGTCCAGCACCCATAGATTGTTTCTGCGAGCGTAGTCTTCAAAATTCTATTGTAACAATTTTCCCCCTCATCTCCTCTAGTGAAAAGCAGTAGGTCATCAGCAAAACTAATATCAATTATTCCCAGTGTTGTACCCCAAAATTTTCCCTCTCATTTATTAAAAAATTTCTCACAAAGATCTCTCTTGGTTCAAGACTGCACTAGGGTTGATCAGCACAAGACACCTCCTTAAACACTGATGATCAAAATTAGGGTTTGAGATTGCACAAGGACAATTGAACTTTAAATGCTTCATAGGACTTTCATGGATCATTATGGACCCCCAAGATTACTCATGTCAAGTTTCAAGTCTTGGATCACACTTTTGCTCAGTCAATTGAGCAGTTGACCTAAAATCAATTGTATTTAGGGAAAAAGTCAACTATGGTCAATTTACAGTCAAACTTCATAATTTTTTATCCACATCAACATTATAAACTCATATGTATCATTTGATCAATTTTGGACCATAATTCCTCAAGAAATTTGATCAAATCATCAAAAGGGCAAAATGGTCAAAATTAGGGTTTTGATTGAGAAATGACAATTTCTGATTTTTGACCTAGCAAATGGTAAATTAGTTTGAAGCATGATTTCAAGAGTTTAATTGCATCATTTTGACCTAATGGCATGACCAATAATATTGCTCAAGATCAATTGGATTGATAGTGAATTTCCAATCAACTGATCAAAAAGTCAACTGTACACTGAAAAGTCAAACTTTGACTTTTTGGTCAAAATTCAATGTCAAAGATCACAATTCATCAAAACATGTCAAAATATGAAACTTATTCATCAAGAAATCAAAAAGTCAAGATTTCATTTTGAAAAGTCAAAGTTTTATAACTTAGAAATTTTTCTAAGTGTTTAAAACTTCATGTTTTTTCATAACTTTAAGCAAATTTTTCACCATGATACAAGAGGATTCAGAAGAAACTTTCAACATGAAAGTTGTAGATCTCCATGATATCTACAATATTTCTTTACACAACTTATTCTAAAAGTGCTTGGCTATCAAGTTATTAATTCATAAAGTCATGGTCTTGAAATTGAACACAATGAAATTTTGCCCTAGTTTTGGTCAGGATTTGACTTAACTTCATGGCACTTTTTCATATAGTTCCAAGAGGAATTTTTAAAAGTGATTCAAATAGGGGTTGTAGAGCATATTACAAGATTTCCAAAATGTCCAAGAACTCCTTGAGGTCATTCTTGAGCAGGGATAATCGAAGAGATGAAGTTAGGGTTTTCACACTTGAAATACATGTCATTTTGTGATGAACAAGATTCAAATTTCAAATCTATACTGCATAATATCTACTTTACAGGACTCAAAATTGTTAGGTACTCCATAATTAATTGCTTACACAACTGTTAGATGTCTCAATTCAAGCATTCAATGCAAAGCCATGCTTTATATCCATTTTAGGAAGAAAGTGCACAATGCCATTTTGATAAAGTAGCTTTTTGCACAAAACTTATTCTTGAGCCTTGCAATTGTTTTCTTCTGATCATACATTTCCTATAACTCAAGAAAAGTTTTTCTAAACACTTACAATCACTCATCCCATGCTTGTACTTCCTCTTGGAACCATACTTCCCACTTTTCTTCAAAATCAAGTAACACAACAATCAGCTTATGTCTTGTACTTCTGACCCTCTCAAGCACAAAAAACCTTCTCATTACTTATGTACAAGTTATTTGCCACAAATCACACACATGCTTGAGCCCTGAAAAGAGCAAGAACTCATATTTGCATCTCACACCTCCATTGTTGCATATTCTGGCCAAAAATCCCAAAACCAAAAACTACTCGTGCGTTTCTTGGCTTCTTGCTTCCAAAAGCTTCCAAGCATCATACACAAACAATCCCATACCCTGTTACAATTCTGTAACACCATCTTCCTCCATTTCCAAGTTCAAAAATAGAGCACTACAAGTGAACTTCTCCAGACCATTTCAGCCATTCTCCAACCAAGTTAATCATTGCATTAGCTTCCTGGGACCTAAGTGGAGCTATTCTGATCATCACAACACCTTGAGGAGTGCTCAAACTCAAAATAAGATTTCCAATTTTGAGGTAAGTTTCCTTAACTTTCAACTCTTCATATAAGCATCATTAATGGTTTATTTATGAATGAAAAATGTAGATATCATTGCCCTAAAGCTAACCATGTCCATAGTTTTCATTTATGTTGCTTGAGCTTAGAGAATTTTAAGATTGAAGTTTCTGAAATTTTTAGGGTTCAAATTAGGGCCATTAAAATTCATGCTTGTCTTTGATCTATAATTTTATTGCTTTATATTTCTGAAATCGTGAGGAAATTTGCCACAAGATTCATGTTTACAATTTTGCAAATGGATGAGAAGTGAACAAGATGTAGGTACTCTGGTTGGGCGTGAGGTTGAAGATGAAGTTCAGGCCATGAACTTGATTTCTAATATATATTTATTGTTTTGTTTATATGAACGAATGTATAACCACCCCAGTGGTAAAGCGCGCGCCTGTTAACCTTTGGGACCTGGGTTCGAGTTCCAGTGGTACCCTTTTGCTTATTTTCTCATTTTTTTCTCACATTTTTTATGTTTGTTTGCAGCGCTGGGCCCCCTGTGTTGGGCCTATTATTTTTGCTCATTTCATACTCCCTGCTCACTGTTCATACCCCTGGCCCATTTTATTTTCCTTTTTCTCTTTTTTTATTTATTTGTTTTCTTTAATATAATATTTAATATTAGAAAAATCATAAAAAAAATATAAAAACATTATATTTATATTTTGATATAGTTTATTTATTTTTACAATAAAAACATTTTTATTTAATCATACTTTATCTATTTTACTAATTAATTTGTAAATTTAATTAGAAACTAGGGTTTTAATTATTTCTTTTACAATTAAAAAACATTCTTTTAAAATCAAAAAAGACCAAAAATATTTTACAATACCAAACATTATTTTCAAGACAAAAAAGACATTAAAAATATTTTTCTTACAAACTTAATTTCTTTTTATCTCTTAATCAATTAATATTTAGATTAGAGTTTTATGTAACTTTCTTTTCCTAATTAATTTAAGTTTACTTTTACTAATTTAATTTATTATTTGCTTTTAGTTAATTAGTTTAAAACCAAACCCTTTCCTAAAAAAATCCAAACAAAATGTCCATTTTCTTTACATTTACATTCTCGTATATTTATTCAAATTCAAAATGGTTGTAATAGATAATTATGTTTATTTTCTTGTAATCCTCATTTGTAATTTGTACACCCCCTCCCACAAGTATTGCAATAGCATAGTAATTTTAAATTCTGCAATTTATCGCTTTATATAAATGCTAGTAATTAGGGTTTGTATGGAAAGACTAAAACCAATCAATTAGCAAACCCTAATCAAAGACAAATAAAATATGAAAAATCAATACACTTTCACACAAGCACCCCTAGGGTAAAATCCACCTGGTTTCCTTACAAAAATGACCATGTTACGCGTGTGAGGTATCTTAGCAAAAACAAGCAAAATACAAGATCACAGTCCCTCGATGACGTTATCAAAAGTTGCCTTTCAAAATGATCTTAGTCCCTAAAGAAAGATGCTAAGATACCTTGCAACATTGCTAATCATGGTTATACGATGACCCACGCCCGTCCCGTTTACATCCAAAGATAGGGTTACTTACCAAATCGATGGTAAGATAACAATGTCAAAGGAAAGAAGAAATAAACATGAAAAACTTTTGAGTAGGTAGAATGTTCCTAGTTACTTGCTCACTTTCAAAACAAAAACATCCTTGTTATTTTCAAAACAAACACCAACACTTTCAAAAACATATTTCAAACTTGAAAAAATTTTCAAAAGATCAACACTTTGTATACATTCTTACGAACGAGAATCATTACAAAGTTTTCCTAAGCGATGGCGCCTTTTCAAAATACTTTCAAAAACCACACAAAGCACATTTTCAAACAAAAGCAAGTGATCTAGCAAGTAACTAAGAGCCCATGGAAAACCATGGATGAAAATGGTGTTAATACCTTCCCTTTTCATAATCTACGCCCCGAACTCAAGAAACAATCTCAAAGGTCTTTCCTGTGCTTTTTCACCTTTCCTTTTGGATAAAAGAAAAGCCGGTGGCGACTCTTGCTAACCGCAAAATTTGCGATAAAACACAAAACAACCAAGTTAGTTCTCCCACCGTATCACACCCATATTTTCACGCTTGCTGTGAAAATTAAAATTAGGGACACTGCCTAGGTCAGCCACCTTCCTATGCAGATACTCCATGACTATTACAAACAGCAAAGGGGATATTGGGTCCCCTTGCCTTAAACCCCTTCTTGATTTCAACCTAGCCGTGACTTTATCATTAATCTTTAACTGGTAGCTAACAATTTGAATGACCTGCATAACCCAGCCCACAAGTTTTCTGGGAAAGCCCATCTCTATCATAATATTCCTCACAACAACCCATTCTACCGAGTCATAAGCTTTTTGAATATCCATTTGTAGCACACACCTTGGAGTTCCATCCTTCCTAGTATAACCTCTGATTTGGTGCATGAGAAAAGTTAAAGAGAAAGAAACAAGAGACTTTTGTTTTCTTCTCTATCCAAAAGAAGAGAGATACTCATCCATTGCAAAATTGCCATTTTGTCCATGTATGTTTGAGTGGTTATACAATGTAATGGTACTATTATATGAAACTCACTTTTTTTTTCTTATGGTGAATAATGTTTTATTAAAAAATAATAATTTTAAAAAAATAAAAATAAAAATATTTTTTATTTGATTATTTATTTATTATTATTAAGGAGGATCGATATAAAAATTATGTGATTAATCAATTTTACTATTTTATTAACTAATATTTTACACTTTATTAATCAACTTTATTTTACTACTAAATTATTTTTAATAGTTGGATGTTAATCAACTAACTTTATCACTTCAATAACCAATATTTTACACTTTATTAACCAATTTTATTTTACTATTAAACATTATTTTTAATATCCAGATGTTTATTAATCAAACTATAAACTATATTAACTAACTTTTTACACTCAATTAACCAATTTTATGTAATCACTATTCATGTCACTATTCACAATCACTTTTCATGTTATTGTTTACTATTCATGTCACTGTTCATAGTATTTATGGACAGTGAATACATTGTATGTGTAAGGAATGATATAGGAATAACATAACTATAATTAATAGAGTTAAATATACTTTATTCTCTTGTAATAGTAGTGAGTTTTGATTTACCCCCTATTAAAAAAAAATTATTTCTACCCCTTAACAAATATAGATTCTCAAATAGAAAACCATGTACCCCAAGATTCCCTATGAGTTTCATACGTGGAATTAGATTCTTTGCTGATTGTGTTATTAAAAGTCATGCTGGAATGTTTGTGTATATTATAAATATTTAGTCTTTTGATTAACCTCCTGGAAAATCTAGGGTTCAATATCAAACAAAATTAGCAAGCTCACCATGGGAAAGAAATTAGCAGCGAAGAAGAAGAAGCACTTCAAGAAGACAAAATATTCAAGCCAACTGAAGAAGCACGAGGAAGGAGGCGCTTCTGTTGATGCTGATAAGGTATGTTCTTTCAGTTGTTTGTTCGTTTGGTGCTACATACAGTGAAATCTTAGTTTTTGAATGTTTGCCCAAATGTTTTCAGAATAAGCATCTGTTAATTGTTGTGTTCCATCATGGTGGTGAGTTTATAATGTTGAACAATGAGGTTACGATTTACAGAGGGGGTGTAAGTACTTTAGTTTCGGATCTCCATTTGGATCAGTTTACAATGCTTATCATCCATGGGTTGGTTACCGGTTGGGTTTGGTTCTTTTTATGCAGTCAAGGTTTGGTTCCTTTTATTTTTGCTTTGATGGTTGTAAAAAGGGTTTCATTAATGGTTGTAGACCCTTTGGTGGGATGGATGGCTGTCATCTAAAAACAAAGTATGGGGTCAGTTATTAATTGTTGTGGCTAAAAAATTAGAAGGATTTACAAAGAAACTCGTTCCCAAAATCATATTTCTATCACCATCACCTAAACAAAAGTTTAAATACATTAATATCATCAAGTGAACACAAAAAATGCAGACAAAAATATCAGCAATCTAACGTCGGCAATATCAGCAATCTTTATCTCAGAAATCAATGTCAATGGAAATTGTATGAAAAAGTTGAGAAAAATATCAATTGTGATTTCAAAAAGTGGAATGTAGATTCGGAATATTAAGGCATACTTGAATGAGACACTTACAAATAGGGTGTTTCCGTAAATCTTATCGGTAATGGATTCTGGTGCAGGTTGTCCACTACTCTAATTAAACTGAATTCAGCAACAAAGAAATTTATCAGAAACACAAAATGATAGATTTGCGTATAACATGGTCTTGACTACAAAGTACAAACATATTACAATAAAACTAAGTATTGACAAATCGGTATTTATTATATACATTGGATAGTCTTCTCCAGACCAAGCCGGCCTATGATCTTTGCGATAACATCTGCTCGCATATTATCAGCATGTTTGGAAACATCATTAACATCAATCATTATCATGTCGGCACCTGCTTCTAGACACCTCTCAACTCTCCTAATCAAGAGATCCACATCTTCTACTAATTCTATTGCAAAATTTTCAATACAAGGTAAAACCAAAATACTAAACTGATTCTACACCCTTCAAAGCAACCAATCTTCACTGTCCATAATGTTTTATATCTCATTACCTTAATATTTCTTAAGCACAACTTGAAACAAAAAACAGTAGAATTTCTAAATATGTTCAACAATCAAAGAGGAAGAAATCTATAACAGGTATATCTTCCGCATAATCCATGAACACCTTCAATTGAAAATCAATCTAATTAACAGATTTGGAAACAAAATCAATTAGAATAAATGATGCAATTATGTAGAATTGATCTTAAATTGGAAGTAAAACCTAACAATTTTGCAAACCTGTTTACGTGCTCCAGTTGTTTTGTTGAGCAAAGAGACCCAAACCAGAACTAGTCTCTACTTCTATCCATAATTATCCAATACAATTAGTTTAACACACCGCGTCCGCGCTTCGCTTTGGTTTCAGTGTTATTCATCATCTAAAACAAAGGATGACAACAGGGAATCAATTTAGAATTTGATAAAGAAGCTTCAATAGTGGCAACAATGACAAATAATTTTAAATACAAACCTCCTATTGAAGATGACCCAACAATTTGATTTTTGACTGAGGAGAGAGTGTAATGCCCGGAAATTCATTAAATTATTTAAATGAATTATTGAGGATTTAAATTGTTGGAATTTAGTCGAAGAAGGAATTATCAGAATAATTATTAGGAGCATTATTGGATTGTTAGAATTGATAATCGAATAATTAGTCAATTTAGTCCAGAGAAATTAATATTGGATTTAATGTTGATTTTAGTAGAATGTTATTTTATTAGTTGGGTCAAGTGGGGTGTGTGAAATAGCAAGATTAAGAATAGAATTAATAGGCCAATTAAAGTTACTAGTAGACCTATTATTATATTAGGTTATAATATATAGAAGTTAGCAACCAAAAGCAAAACAATTATCACGTAGCAGTAAAAGAAGCAAGGATTTGGAGGCACCAAGTGGGAGGCAAGCAAATTTAGAGAACTCGCCGTCAAACCAGTTGCAGTTTCAACCGGAGAATTCGACTGACCGGAAAACCAAAAGGTAAGGGTGGGGTTCGGATTTTATAACCGGGAATATGATGGTTAGTATGTAATGGTGGGGTTCTGGCTTTATAATTGGGTTCATGATGTTTGATATATGGGGTTAGATGTATTTGTTGTTTGTTCTTGAATTGAATGCATTATGAATGATGTATGATGAAGATTTGATGAATTTTTGATGAATAAGAATGTTATTATGTTGCTTGATTAATGGAGTAATAAATTATAATGATTAGGTGATGAATTACCATGACCATAATAAGGTTTTTAGGGATGTAGTATGATTCCCGTAGCAAATTACAAAAGAAAACGCAGAAAATTATGCTGTCTGTCGAAGGATGTATCGACCCCAAGCTGCATGTGTCGATGCATGAAGGATATTCGACTCATGATGAGTTGATGCATGTAGGGCTTGCGTCGATGCATATTAAGTATAAGGCTCAGGATGAGTCGACGCGAAGAGAGGATGTGTCGATGCATGATGAGTACAAGACTCATGATGAGTCGACACGAAGAGTGCATGTGTCGATACATGATGTATTGAAAGCCAAAATGAGTCGATCCATAAGGATGATGTGTCGACTCATAGTGTAAAGAAGAAGCAGGATGTGTCGACCCAAGGAGTTTTGTGTCGATACATAATTTCTTTTGACAGATTCAGTTTCAAAGTGATGTAACTTGAGTTGTAGGATGTTGTTTGAGATGTCGTTCGAAGCATTGATTTACTAATGCGACGAACTCTAATCTAGATGATTTAGATGATGATTATTAAGTGTAATCCTAGTAACCAAATTAGGATTTAGAAATTAATTTCGTTGTTGGTCGTTGTGCTGATTTTTGGACAGAATGATGATTAATAGATGTTTAGAGGCTGCTGTTAGAATTATGACAGTAGGATTAGTGACAGTAACGATATAAATTAGCAGAATAACAGGATGGGTTACTATACTTTTATTATACAGTTGAGTATTAGTGAGATTTTATTGATGAAGTTGTGTTCGATGATTTTTGTGATAATAAATGATGTCTAATAAATTATTTTGATGTTATGAGATGTTGTTAATTGAGATGTTTGAGATTATTGAAATGTTGTTGTTTTGAGATAATTGAGATGTGATTGAATATGTGAAGTGTTAGGCTTATTGCTAGTGATGCAGGGATGTAGGCGAATTCCTCGTAATGAAGTTGTGGTGAATGATATATATATATATATATATATATATATATATATATATATATATATATATATATATATATATATATATATATATATATATATATATATATATATATATATATATGATGTTGTATGTTACAAGAGTCTCATACATTTGCATTTTGTGAAGGCCTGTATTGGCGGATTTGTGAAGTAGGCTTATGCCTTGTGCCTCTATTAATTAGCAATTAGTGAAGAGGGCTGAAGCCCTGTTGGTACCACATGCATATGCACAGTTGTGTCGCATTCGAATTGCATTTTGAATCGCTAATGATAATTGTGAATGTTTATTGATTGTTGTGTGTTGTTGAGAAGCGGTGAAGTTTATAATGCTCTGGTCTAATATATTAATTATCATAATCTTATTTATATTATTCGATGTCTCACCCCTTTATTTGTTTCGCCGTTGCCTTTATACTGGTAACATGCAGGTAACGAGGAGTAGAGACTTAGTAGCTTGTTGGTGTCGTCACTCTGATACGTAGCACTCGGGGGGGGGGGGGGGGGGGGGATGAACGCTTATTTGATTTTATGATGTTTTAAGTTTAATTCAAGTTGTTGTTTTAAGAAGTTGTTTTCTTTGAATTTAGTTGTTTAAAAGATGCTATGTTTCCTTTGAAGTTTTAAAGTTATGAATTCGCTGCATATTTATGGAATCAAGTTGAAATACTTTTGAAGACTAATAAATTGTTATAAGTTCTTTGGATCAATATGTGCTATGTATCTATTATGATAGGTTTTTATGTTGTTGGTTTTTGGAATGAGAATGTAATGCCCCATGTTTGCGGAAATTTTGGCACTCTGATTTTAATATAACTGTGGGGTAGATTTGGGGTGTTACATTAGTGGTATCAGAGCAGGTCCGTCCGTCCGGACAAAGTTATTGAGTCTTTAACAATCGAGTATCGTCAATTATTGTTGACCATTTTGTGTTGTAGTTATAAGTTGAGATGGCAGGAAGGAACGATGTTGCGATTGCTGCTGCTTTGGAAGCAATGGCTCATGCTATGGAAAATCAGCCGAATGCTGGCGGGGATGCAGGATCCCGTAGCTTGGCGACTTTCCAGAGGGAGAATCCGCCTACCTTCAAGGGTAAGTATGATCCTGATGGGGTATTGATTTGGTTGAAGGAAATGCAGAGAATCTTTCGTGTGATGGACTGCACTCAAGCACAGAAGGTTCGATATGATACTCATATGCTGGCAGTCGAAGATGACGACTGGTGGCTAGAGACTCGTCCGAGGCTGGAAGCTGCAGGTGAAGAGATCACTTGGGATGTGTTTCATGGAGAATTTTTGTGGAAGTATTATCCTGAAGATGTCCGGGGTAAGAAGGAAATTGAATTCCTCGAGCTGAAGCAAGGGAATAAGTCTGTTACCGAGTATGTTGCAAAGTTTGTGGAGTTGGCTAAGTTCTATCCACATTATAGCGCGGAGAATGCTAAATTTTCGAAGTACATCAAGTTTGAGAATGGGTTGCGCTCGGAGATCAAGAAGGCAATTGGATATCAAAAGATTCGTGCTTTCTCTGATTTGGTGGATAGCTGTAGAATTTATGAGGAAGATAATAATGCTCATTACAAGATAGTTAATGAGAAGCGGAGCAAGAATCAGAGTCGTGGTAAGTCGTACGATGCTCCAGCTAGTAGAGATAAACAAGAAGTTGTTGAGGGTCAAAGGGAAAGTGGGGGAGACGCTCCTGCTAGTGTGACTTGTTTCAAGTGTGGGAAACTTGGTCACAAGAGTAATGTGTGCACTACTGCTGAGATAAAGAGGTGTTTTCGTTGTGGTAAGGTTGAGCATGCAACTCCTGAGTGTAAGCATAAGGCGAATGTCTGTTTCAATTGTGGTGAAGAAGGCCATATTAGTACTCGATGTCAGAAACCGAAGAAAGCTCCTGGTGCAAAGGTGTTCGCGTTGGTGGAAACTCCAATGGGAAACAAGGACAGAGGTACCAGAGGTACGTGTTTCATCGGTAGAACTTTGTTAGTTGTTATTATTATTGTTGGATGAGTTGAAATAGAATTGCACGTGTGTGTTATATTTTAATTTTAGTAAGTTGTGATTATATCGGAAGGCTAGAGGTGGAGGCGAAGTTAAGGGAAGTGGTGTCTGATGAATTTTTGAGGACGAAAATATTCTAAGTGGGGGAGAGTTGTAACGCCCGGAAACTCATTAAATTATTTAAATGAATTATTGAGGATTTAAATTGTTGGAATTTAGTCGAAGAAGGAATTATCGGAATAATTATTAGGAGAATTATTGGATTGTTAGAATTGATAATCGAATAATCACTCAATTTAGTCAAGAGAAATTAATATTGGATTTAATGTTGATTTTAGTAGAATGTTATTTTATTAGTTGGGTCAAGTGGGGTGTGTGAAATAGCAAGATTAGGAATAGAATTAATAGGCCCATTAAAGTTACTAGTAGACCTATTATTATATTAGGTTATAATATATAGAAGTTAGCAACCAAAAGCAAAACAATTATCACGTAGCAGTAGAAGAAGCAAGAGTTTGGAGGCACCAAGTGGGAGGCAAGCAAATTTAGAGAACTCGCCGTCAAACCAGTTGCAGTTTCAACCGGAGAATTCGACCGACCGAAAAACCAAACGGTAAGGGTGGGGTTCGGATTTTATAATCGGGAATATGATGGTTAGTATGTAAGGGTGGGGTTCTGGCTTTATAATTGGGTTCATGAAGTTTGATATATGGGGTTAGATGTATTTGCTGTTTGTTCTTGAATTGAATGCATTATGAATGATGTATGATGAAGATTTGATGAATTTTTGATGAATAAGAATGTTATTATGTTGCTTGATCAATGGAGTAATAAAGTATAATGATTAGGTGATGAATTACCATGACCATAATAAGGTTTTTAGGGCTGTAGTATGATTCCCGTAGCAAATTACAGAAGAAAACGCAGAAAATTATGCTGTCTGTCGAAGGATGTGCCGACCCCAAGCTGCATGTGTCGATGCATGAAGGATATTTGAAATTCTGGCAGCAGATACTTAATGTCACAGTGAATGTTATGACACTGTATCTGACTTTCTTCAAGACAGTAAATCTAAAAGCAGTAAAGAACACAGTCAATTGTTTACCCAGTTCATTGTGTAACAACACCTACTCTGGGGGCTACCAAGCCAGGGAGGAAATTCACTATAAGAGATATTAATTCAAAAATAAACCAACCAGTTTATCTCCTTCACTTAAGACCTACCCAATGCAACTTCAATCTAAGTTCAACTTAAACCTGAGTTCCTACTCACTCCCCCTCAATCACAGCAGTGATACTAAACAATTGACTAATGAAATTATGAAGACACTTTTCAGAACATACACTTGATTTTGCTTCACAGCTTTTAATCAAGTAACACAAACACTCGTGCTTCAAAGCTTTGAGTGATACACAACCCTAACTTGACTTTGCTTCAAAGCTTTAATCAAGTGACACAAACACTCGTGCTTCAAAGCTTTGAGTGATACACAACCCTTACAATCAAATCCTACTCCAAGTCACTTATCACAATGATAATTGCTTGGATTACAGTAGTTACAACTATACAGTCCCTTATTGATCTTCTGTCAAAAGTGTCTTTCACCAACAATCTTCATGATGAATATATAGCCAGCTATTCTTCTGTTAGGGCTTCCACGAAAATAGCTAGGGTTAATTAGGGTTAACCTCAAGACTTGGTCATAGGACTTTAACAACCAGATTAGGGTTAAGCAAAGTTAACCTAAGTCCACGTGAGAATCTGATCTGGACTGAATAAACCAGATTCCTGAAAATTCTCAGAAATAATAAATCTGCACAAATGTTAGTTCAGTACAGGATGTCTTAACATTGGTTATGACAACAAGAATCCTATTTACCCATTTTGGTAGAATGCAATAAATATGATCATTGCATAATGATCAGCTAAACACTCATATTGAGCAACTCCTGTATGACATTCTTTTTCTGCAGAATGTACCTTGTGTCCCAGAATGTTATGACATCAGTCATGACATTCACATAACTGGTTTTACCAAAAAACATGCCAACAACCAAACACTTACAAACTCCCCCTTTGGCAAATTTTTGGCTAAAACCCCTAAACAATCAGAGATTAGAAAGCAGCAGAATTAATAATATCTACCAAGTCTAATTCTACCAAAATTATCACAAAATATTCTCCCCCTCTTTAGCCATAAATAGGCCAAAGATCATTGTACTTTTAGGTTATACAGTCATCCAAAAGGAATAATAAAAACACAAAAAAATCAAAAATCATTTGCAGCATCAGGTACCAGCAGCAAACTTTTCAACTGCACTGATCTTCAAGCACTGTCATCTTTAGAGGAGGCACTATCTTCAGCAGCTTCCTCTTCCCTTCTTTGTCCTTCAATCTCCTCCTGTTCTAGTCTAGCAATCAGGTCCTCAAGAGTCATTTTCCTTGTATCAAGCTCTTTGCAGGTTTCCTTCAGCACATCTATAACATCAGTTTTCGTAGAACGAGACTTGACAGTTGATGTCTCAGCTGATGTCATGACAATGTCAGGAACATGTGTTCCCTGAAATAGCTTATAGTGCAACCCAAGAGCAGGGGCTCTTTTGCATACAGTATCTTTTTCAACTAGAATGTCAGGATACTGAGCAAGGACTATACCACATAGGAGAGAGGGAAAGGCAATAGGGCCTTTAATAGCATAACTTCCAGCATGTTTTAATGTTTGATCAAATATATACTTGCCATAGTCAAAGTTTGTCCTGGTTCCAACAGCATAAATGAATCTTCCCAAGCCTGTGGAGATGGTTGATTTATGGTTGGTGGGAACCCAGTTAGCTGCACCAATTTTGTGCAGAATGGAAAATTTCATACTCAGCTTGCTTGCATTCAGCTTCCCTTTTAAGGGCTAGCTCTTGACTTGATTTGCAGTGATGGTTTGGCACACTTGGTTGTCAGTAACCTCTAGCTCAGGGCAAGCATCATCTGGTCTTCCTAGGAATTTGTTTATTTCAGAGGGAGAGAAATTTACCTTCCTTCCTCTCACATATACACATTTAAAATCAGCGGACTTTCCATCAGCACACCCATCAGATAAATTCACTATGAATTCTTTGACAAGAACTTCATAGCAGTTGGTAAACTTTACCACAGTATTTATTAGACCAACAGTTTTGATTAGATACATGATCTCCTTACATTCCATGGCACTGTTGTTCAGTTCTCTTTCCAAGGCTATCCTTTTCAAACATACATACTTCCACCTGTTTGCATTTGCAGGATGGTGAAAGGAAATGTTGTCAGTGGGGACTTCAGGGACTTTAGGCATTTTGCTTGAGGAGAGTTTCCTTTTGAGAGGAATGTCTTCAACATCAAATTCAAATTCTGATTCCTCATCAGATTCAGAGGGTTCAGGCACTTTCCTTTTTTTTCTATTGGTTGTCTCACAGGCTTTGAGAGACTACCAGCAGGTACTCGAGTTTTCACCTTCCCTTTTGACAATCCAGCCTTCACAGTTTCTACTCCAGTCTTGTTCTAAGACCTGGTTTTCTTATGAACAACATCAACAGTCTTCTCTTTGGAGAGGCTTTTGGCAGCATCCTGCTTTCCTTTTCTGTTCATCATCCTTCTAGCTATGCTAGGGTTGATATTTGCAATTAAGTCATTGTCAGAGTATTCTTCATCAACATCAATAACTGGGGGTTCAACATCCTTCTCAGTAGGGTTCTGGTGATCATCAAGATTTTCAAAAGATTTCCTAATGTTGTCATCCGGTGTCTCAACATTCTGAGTGACATCTGGATTCATTTCAACATTTGGACTAGCAGATTCTTGATTCAAAGGTACAAAAATGCCAGGTACAGAGTGATTCTCATTTAGAATCCTAGTGACAAGTCTAGCTATAGCTTGATGAACATAAACCGAGCCTTCCCTATTTGCTATTTCTGAAGGAACAGAAGATGATGGTTGAGAGGGTTTACCAGATGAAGAAGCTTGTGACCTTCTTGCATGTCTGGTTCGCAGCTTCTTAACCTTAGTGGGGTCAGCTGCCAGTTCATGAAGAGGAGTTATCTACAGAACATCAGAATCCATGCAGTTTGTGATTGCCCTAGGTTCTCGATCAGAGGATGCGGAAGAAACAGTCGCCTTTGAAGAGGATGATGTCATGGATAGTTGAGACATTTTGAGAGTTTTAGAAAACAGGTAGCAGTAATAGTGAAGTCTTCGTTTGAGAGATTGAAGATTGTTGCTGAAACGCGAGAGGAGTGAGATATATGAATGTTTATTCAACTTATTAAAATCTTGGAAAGAAATAGAGAAGTAGATGATTAGCCCAATCAGAGTAGACTTAACAAAAAAATATCTCTCATCCCTTGTTTTAAGCAAAATTAATTGCTACATATCTTCATGTTGGCAAATACCCAGCTTACCCCTCAAATTTTCAAATTGATTTGCATCAAGTGCCTTGGTAAAAATGTCAGCCAGTTGTAGTTATGTGGCAACATGTTCCAGTTTAATCGTCTTCTCCTCTACAAGATGTCTAATGAAGTGATGTCTAATGTCAATATGCTTGGTCCTGCTATGCTGAATAGGATTCTTGTAAATGTTGATAGTGCTCAGATTGTCACAGTACAATGTCATAACATCTTGTGTGACATTATACTCAGTAAGCATCTGTTTCATCCAGATCATTTGAGAACAGTTACTACCAGCTGCTATGTATTCAGCTTCAGCAGTAGATAGAGACACACAGTTCTGTTTCTTGCTGAACCAGGAGACAAGATTATTTCCTAAGAAGAAACATCCTCCAGAGGTGCTCTTTCTATCATCAGCACTTCCAGCCCAATCAGCATCACAGTAACCAGTCAGAGTTGGTTCACATCCATGAGAGTACAGCAAGCCATAGTTGTGGGTTCCACTCACATACTTCAGAGTTCTCTTCACTTGGTTGATATGACTTACTTTGGGTTCAGCCTGGTATCTTGCACATACTCCAACTGCAAAAGCAATGTCAGGTCTGCTGGCTGTTAAGTATAGCAGACTTCCTATCATGCTTTTGTATAAGCTTTGGTCCACCTTGACTCCACTTGAATCTTTGGACAGCTTTAAGTGAGTAGGTGCAGGAGTCCTTTTGTGACTGGCATTCTCCATCCCAAACTTCTTGACAATGTTCTCTGCATACTTGCTTTGAGACAGAAAAATTGAGTCTTCCATCTGTGTGACTTGCAGTCCAAGAAAGTAGGTCAATTCTCCCATGAGGCTCATTTCAAATTCAGCTTGCATCTGGTCAGGAAAATGTTTAACCATTTTATCTGACATTCCCCCAAACACTATGTCATCAACATAGATTTGAGCTACCATTATCTTTCCTCCTTCATTTTTGACAAAAAGAGTTTTATCCAAGCCTCCTTTCCTGTATCCTTTGTCAGAGAGGAATTTTGTCAACCTGTCATACCATGCTCTAGGAGCTTGTTTCAGGCCATATAAAGCTTTCCTCAATTTGTAGACATGATCAGGGTAGTTTGGATCCACAAATCCTTTAGGTTGTTCCACATAAACTTCCTCATTTAAGTACCCATTTAGGAAGGCACTTTTTACATCCATCTGAAATAACTTGAACTTAAGGAGACAAGCAATTCCCAATAGGAGTCTGATTGATTCCAGTCTGGCTATAGGAGTAAAAGTCTCATCAAAATCAACCCCTTCAACTTGAGTGTATCCTTGAGTAATAAGTCTTGCCTTATTCCTGGTGACAACTCCTTCAGCATCTGATTTGTTTTTGTAGATCCATTTTGTGCCAATGATGTTTGTTCCTTATGGTCTAGGAACTAACTCCCATACTTCATGTTGCTTGAATTGGTTCAATTCATCTTGCATTTCTCCAATCTAGTATTCATCAGTTAAAGCTTCCTTAACATTTCTTGGTTCAATTTTAGATACAAATCAAGAGTTTGAGATGATTTCTCTAGATCTTGTAATGATTCCACTGTTAGGATCTCCTATGATGAGTTCCTTAGGATGATCTTTCTGAATTCTGATGGAAGGGTCTTTGTTAGCTTCCTTTGATTCAGATTCTGATGAAGTAGTTTTAGGAATATCATCCTTTTGAGTTGAAGTCTCAAAGAATGTCTCAACATCATATGGTACATTTGTTTCCTCATGGTGATCATCAACTATGACATTTATAGATTCCATCATAACTTTGGTCCTGGAATTGAATACCCTATAAGCTCTGTTGTTGGTAGAGTATCCTAGGAATATTCCTTCATCACTTTTAGGGTCCATCTTTCTCCTTTGTTCACGATCTGTCAGAATATAGCATTTGCTTCCAAATACATGGAAGTACTTCACTGTAGGCTTTCTTCCTTTCCAAAGTTCATAAATGGTGGATGATGTTCCCTTTCTCAAGGTGACCCTATTATGGACATAACAGGATGTATTCATAGCTTCAGCCCAAAAATGAATAGGAAGTCTTTTGGCATGTATCATTGCTCTGACAGATTTCTGTATAGTCCTGTTTTTCCTTTCCACAACTCCATTTTGTTGAGGAGTTATGAGTGAAGAGAATTCATGATTAATTCCTTCTGAGGAGCAGAACTCATCAAACTTACTGTTTTCAAATTCCTTGCCATGATCACTTCTGATTCTGACAATGCATCCTTCTTTTTCTCTTTGAATTCTTTTGCACAGTTCCTTAAATACTTCAAATACATCAGACTTTTCTTTAATGAAGTTAATCCAGGTGAATCTGGAAAAATCATCCACAACAACATAGGCATATCTTTTTCCACCAAGACTTTCTACCTGCATTGGTCCCATCAGATCCATATGTAGAAGTTATAACACCTTAGAGGTGGTCAGATGTCTTGACTTTGGATGTGACATTCTAGTCTACTTTCCAACCCGACATTCACCATAGACTCTCCCTTCATCAATTTTCAGCCTTGGAATCCCTCTGACTGCTTCCATGGATATAATCCTTTTCATTCCTCTTAGATGTAAATGACCAAGTTTTTGGTGCCACAGTTTCACTTCTTTTTCTTCTTTGGCAATAGAGCACACAGAAGAATAATTAATGTTCTCAGACTCCCATAAGTAGCAGTTGTCTTTAGATCTGACTCCTCTCATTACAACTTCTTGTTTTTCATTAGTTACAAGACATTCATACTTGGTGAAGTTGACCTTGAATCCTAGATCACATAATTGACTGATACTTATAAGATTAGCAGTCACGCCTTTTACCAGCAATACTTCATTTAGGTTTGGAACTCCAGGGCAGTCCAAGTTTGCAACTCCTTTGATTTCTCCTCTAGCACCATCTCCAAAAGTCACATAGCTAGTAGTGTGAGGTTTAACATTATTGAGAAGATTCTTGATTCCAGTCATATGTTTAGAGCATCCACTGTCAAAGTATCAGTCTTCCTTTGCAGAGACTCTAAGGGAGGTGTGAGCTATCAGGGAAGTAGCCTTTTTCTTCCACTGTTGAGTATATGGTGCCTTGTTAGACTTAGGTTTGACAACTGGGGTCTGATTAGGATATCCATATAATCTGAAGCAGAATGGCTTTATGTGACCAAATCTCCCACAATGATGACATCTCCATCTTTGATACTTTTTCTTCATATTTCTCTGTTCTCGATGTTGAGTGTTGTGTTGTGACATCTGCTTTGATATTTGTTTATCAAGCCTGATCTTCTTCTTGTCTACAATAGATTTCTTTGCTGCCACAAATCCTAGACCAGACTTGTTTCCCACATTTTGTCCAACCTGAAGGATTTCTTCTAATTTGTCAGTTCCATTTGTCAGCATCTTGACAGATTTGGTCATCTGGTCAAGTTTTGAGTTTAGCATTTGAACTTCCCCTTCTAGATGACTTATAGTATCAATGCCTGCCTTTTTCTCAGCCTCCAGCTTTACCATGAGTTTTGTTTGTCTCTCATTTTGCTGACAGACTTCAGCACTTCTGATACATAACTTCTTGTAGGAGTCAGCCAGTTCTTCAAATGTCACTTCCTCATCACTAGAGTCACTATCAGAGTCACAAATACCAGTTAGCGCAGTAACTAGTTTGGCAGATTCTTCTTCAGAATTACTTTCTGAGTCACAGTCATACCAAGTAACAGACATTCCTTTCTTTTGTTTCTTAAGAAAGGTTGGACATTCAGCTCGAATATGCCCATATCCTTCACATCCATGGCATTGAATTCCTTTGCTTTGATTTCCCTTCTCTTCAGACTTTGGTCTTCTGCTGGAGTCATAGGATTTGTTAATGTCAGAAGGAATGTTCTTAACATTTGACCTTGACTTTGGGTCCATTCTCTTGATGAGTTTGTTGAACTGTCTTCCAAGCATGGCTATAGCTTCTGAAATATTTTCTACTTCATCCTCCTTGTTTTCATCTTCAGTATTAGATACAAGTGTTATGCTCTTGTTTTTCTTGTCAACATTGTCACTGATCCCCATCTCAAAGGTCTGAAGAGACCCAATGAGTTCATCCACCTTCAAGTTGCAGATATCCTGAGCTTCCTCTATAGCAGTCACCTTCATTGCAAATCTTTTAGGCAAGGATTTGAGAATCTTTCTCACCAGCTTTTCTTCTGACATCTTTTCTCCCAATGCTCCTGAGGTGTTGGCAATTTCCAAGATGTTCATGTGAAACTCATGAATGGTCTCATCTTCCATCATCCTTAGGTTCTCAAATTTGGTAGTCAACATCTGAAGCCTTGACATTTTTACTTTGGATGTGCCCTCATGGGTAGTTTTGAGAGTGTCCCAAACCTCCTTGGCCAGTTCACATTGATGTACTAGTCTGAATATGTTTCTATCAATTCCATTGAACAAGGCATTTAATGCTTTGGAGTTACCCAGGGCTAACTCATCTTCTTCTTTGCTCCATTCTTCCCCAGGTTTCAGAATGGTTGACCCATCTTTCCCAGTTATGGTGGGATGGTTCCACCCTTTGTCAGCAGCTCTCCAAGCCTTTTTGTCCAGTGATTGTAAGAAGGTAATCATACGAGGTTTTCAGTAGTCATAATTTGATCCATCCAGAATGGGTCGTCTGTTTCCAAAACCTCCTTCTTTGTCCATAGCGCCAGAAAATAATATCCCTAGATCTCACCCAGTAAGACAGGCAGGGTGCCTGCTCTGATGCCAATTGAAATTCTGGCAGCAGATACTTAATGTCACAGTGAATGTTATGACACCGTATCTGACTTTCTTCAAGACAGTAAATCTAAAAGCAGTAATGAACACAGTCAATTGTTTACCCAGTTCAGTGTGTAACAACACCTACTCTGGGGGCTACCAAGCCAGGGAGGAAATTCACTATAAGAGATATTAATTCAGGAATAAACCAACCAGTTTATATCCTTCACTTAAGACCTACCCAATGCAACTTCAATCTAAGTTCAACTTAAACCTGAGTTCCTACTCACTCCCCCTCAATCACAGCAGTGATACTAAACAATTAACTAATGAAATTTTGAAGACACTCTTCAGAACATACACTTGATTTTGCTTCACAGCTTTTAATCAAGTAACACAAACACTCGTGCTTCAAAGCTTTGAGTGATACACAACCCTAACTTGACTTTGCTTCAAAGCTTTAATCAAGTGACACAAACACTCGTTCTTCAAAGCTTTGAGTGATACACAACCCTTACAATCAAATCCTAATCCAAGTCACTTATCACAATGATAATTTCTTGGATTACAGTAGTTACAACTATACAGTCCCTTATTGATCTTCTGTCAAAAGTGTCTTTCACCAACAGTCTTCATGATGAATATATAGCCAGCTATTCTTCTGTTAGGGCTTCCACGAAAATAGCTAGGGTTAATTAGGGTTAACCTCAAGACTTGGTCATAGGACTTTAACAACCAGATTAGGGTTAAGCAAAGTTAACCTAAGTCCACGTGAGAATCTGATCTGGACTGAATAAACCAGATTCCTGAAAATTCTCATAAATAATAAATCTGCACAAATGTTAGTTCAGTACAGGATGTTTTAACATTGGTTATGACAACAAAAATCCTGTTTACTGATTTTGGTAGAATGCAATAAATATGATCATTGCATAATGATCAGCTAAACACTCATATTGAGCAGCTCCTGTATGACATTCTTTTTCTGCAGAATGTACCTTGTGTCCCAGAATGTTATGACATTGGTCATGACATTCACATAACTGGTTTTACCAAAAAACATGCCAACAACCAAACACATACAAACTCCCCCTTTGGAATTTTTTTGGCTAAAACCCCTAAACAATCAGAGATTAGAAAGCAGCAGAATTAATAATATCTACCAAGTCTAATTCTACCAAAATTATCACAAAATCTTCTCCCCCTCTTTAGCCATAAATAGGCCAAAGATCATTGTACTTTTAGGTTATACAGTCATCCAAAAGGAATAATAAAAACACAAAAAATCAAAAATCATTTGCAGCATCAGGTACCAGCAGCAAACTTTTCAACTGCACTGATCTTCAAGCACTGTCATCTTTAGAGGAGGCACTATCTTCAGCAGCTTCCTCTTCCCTTCTTTGTCCTTCAATCTCCTCCTGTTCTAGTCTAGCAATCAGGTCCTCAAGAGTCCTTTTCCTTGTATCAAGCTCTTTGCAGGTTTCCTTCAGCACATCTATAACACCAGTTTTCATAGAACGAGACTTAACAGTTGATGTCTCAGTTGATGTCATGACAATGTCAGGAACATGTGTTCCCTGAAATAGCTTATAGTGCAACCCAAGAGCAGGGGCTCTTTTGCATACAGTATCTTTTTCAACTAAAATATCAAGATACTGAGCAAGGACTATACCACATAGGAGAGAGGGAAAGGCAATAGGGCCTTTAATAGCATAACTTCCAGCATGTTTTAATGTTTGATCAAAGATATACTTGCCATAGTCAAACTTTGTCCTGGTTCCAACAGCATAAATGAATCTTCCCAAGCCTGTGGAGATGGTTGATTTATGGTTGGTGGGAACCCAGTTAGCTGCACCAATTTTGTGCAGAATGGCAAATTTCATGCTCAGCTTGCTTGCATTCAACTTCCCTTTTAAGGTCCAGCTCTTGAGTTGATTTGCAGTGATGGTTTGGCACACTTGGTTGTCAGTAACCTCTAGCTCAGGGCAAGCATCATCTGGTCTTCCTAGGAATTTGTTTATTTCAGAGGGAGAGAAATTTACCTTCCTTCCTCTCACATATACACATTTAAAATCAGCTGACTTTCCATCAGCACACCCATCAGATAAATTCACTATGAATTCTTTGACAAGAACTTCATAGCAGTTGGTAAACTTTACCACATTATTTATTAGACCAGCAGTTTGGATTAGATCCATGATCTCCTTACATTCCATGGCACTGTTGTTCAGTTCTCTTTCCAAGGCTATCCTTTTCAAACATACATACTTCCACCTGTTTGCATTCTCAGGATGGTGAAAGGAAATGTTGTCAGTGGGGACTTCGGGGACTTTAGGCATTTTGCTTGAGGAGAGTTTCCTTTTGAGAGGAATGTCTTCAACATTAAATTCAAATTCTGATTCCTCGTCAGATTCAGAGGGTTCAGGCTCTTTACTTTTCTTTGCTATTGGTTGTCTCACAGGCTTTGAGAGACTACCAGCAGGTACTCGAGTTTTCACCTTCCCTTTTGACAATCCAGCCTTCATAGTTTCTACTCCAGTCTTGTTCTCAGACCTGGTTTTCTTATGAACAACATCATCAGTCTTCTCTTTGGAGAGGCTTTTGGCAGCATCCTGCTTTCCTTTTCTGTTCATCATCCTTCAAGCTATGCTAGGGTTGATATTTGAAATTAAGTCATTGTCAGAGTATTCTTTATCAACATCAATAACTGGGGGTTCAACATCCTTCTCAGTAGGGTTCTGGTGATCATCAAGATTTTCAGAAGATTTCCTAATGTTGTCATCCGGTGTCTCAACATTCTGAGTGACATCTGGATTCATTTCAACATTTGGACTAGCAGATTCTTGATTCAAAGGTACAGAAATGCCAGGTATAGAGTGATTCTCATTTAGAATCCTAGTGACAAGTCTAGCTATAGCTTGATGAACATAAACTGAGCCTTCCCTATTTGCTATTTCTGAAGGAACAGAAGATGATGGTTGAGAGGGTTTACCAGATGAAGAAGCTTGTGACCTTCTTGCATGTCTGGTTCGCAGCTTCTTAACCTTAGTGGGGTCAGCTGCCAGTTCTTGAAGAGGAGTTATCTCCAGAACATCAGAATCTATGCAGTTTGTGATTGCCCTAGGTTCTCGATCAGAGGATGCGGAAGAAACAATCGCCTTTGAAGAGGATGATGTCATGGATAGTTGAGACATTTTGAGAGTTTTAGAAAATAGGTAGCAGTAATAGTGCAGTCTTTGTTTGAGAGATTGAAGATTGTTGTAGAAACACGAGAGGAGTGAGATATATGAATGTCTATTCAACTTCTTAAAATCTTGGAAAGAAATAGAGAAGTAGATGATTAGCCCAATCAGAGTAGACTTAACAAAAAAATCTCTCTCATCCCTTGTTTTAAGCAAAATTAATTGCTACATATCTTCATGTTGGCAAATACCCAGCTTGCCCCTCAAATTTTCAAATTGATTTGCATCAAGTGCCTTGGTAAAAATGTCAGCCAGTTGTAGTTCTGTGGCAACATGTTCCAGTTTAATGGTCTTCTCCTCTACAAGATCTCTGATGAAGTGATGTCTAATGTCAATATGCTTGGTCCTGCTATGCTGAATAAGATTCTTGTAAATGTTGATAGTGCTCAGATTGTCACAGTACAATGTCATAACATCTTGTGTGACATTATACTCAGTAAGCATCTGTTTCATCCAGATCATTTGAGAACAGCTACTACCAGCTGCTATGTATTCAGCTTCAGCAGTAGATAGAGACACACAGTTTTGTTTCTTGCTGAACCAGGAGACAAGATTATTTCCTAAGAAGAAACATCCTCTAGAGGTGCTCTTTCTATCATCAGCACTTCCAGCCCAATCAGCATCACAGTAACCAGTCAGAGTTGGTTCACATCCATGAGAGTACAGCAAGCCATAGTTGTGGGTTCCACTCACATACTTCAGAGTTCTCTTCACTTAGTTGATATGACTTACTTTGGGTTCAGCCTGGTATCTTGCACATACTCCAACTGCAAAAGCAATGTCAGGTCTGCTGGCTGTTAAGTATAGCAGACTTCCTATCATGCTTCTGTATAAGCTTTGGTCCACCTTGACTCCACTTGAATCTTTGGACAACTTTAAGTGAGTAGGTGCAGGAGTCCTTTTGTGACTGGCATTCTCCATCCCAAACTTCTTGACAATGTTCTCTGCATACTTGCTTTGAGACAGAAAAATTGAGTCTTCCATCTGTATGACTTGCAGTCCAAGAAAGTAGGTCAATTCTCCCATGAGGCTCATTTCAAATTTAGCTTGCATCTGGTCAGCAAAATGTTTAACCATTTTATCTGACATTCCCCCAAACACTATGTCATCAACATAGATTTGAGCTACCATTATCTTTCCTCCTTCATTTTTGACAAAAAGAGTTTTATCCAAGCCTCCTTTCATGTATCCTTTGTCAGAGAGGAATTTTGTCAACCTGTCATACCATGCTCTAGGAGCTTGTTTTAGGTCATATAAAGCTTTCCTCAATTTGTAGACATGATCAAGGTAGTTTGGATCCACAAATCCTTTAGGTTGTTCCACATAAACTTCCTCATTTAAGTACCCATTTAGGAAGACACTTTTTACATCCATCTGAAATAACTTGAACTTAAGGAGACAAGCAATTCCCAATAGGAGTCTGATTGATTCCAGTCTGGCTACAGGAGCAAAAGTCTCATCAAAATCAACCCCTTCAACTTGAGTGTATCCTTGAGCAACAAGTCTTGCCTTATTCCTGGTGACAACTCCTTCAGCATCTGATTTGTTTTTGTAGATCCATTTTGTGCCAATGATGTTTGTTCCTTATGGTCTAGGAACTAACTCCCATACTTCATGTTGCTTGAATTGGTTCAATTCATCTTGCATTGCTCCAATCTAGTATTCATCAGTTAAAGCCTCCTTAACATTTCTTGGTTTAATTTTAGATACAAAGCAAGAGTTTGAGATGATTTCTCTAGATCTTGTAATGATTCCACTGTTAGGATCTCCTATGATGAGTTCCTTAGGATGATATTTCTGAATTCCGATGGAAGGGTCTTTGTTAGCTTCCTTTGATTCAGATTCTGATGAAGTAGTTTTAGGAATATCATCCTTTTGAGTTGAAGTCTCAAAGAATGTCTCAACATCATATGGGACATTTGTTTCCTCATGGTGATCATCAACTATGACATTTATAGATTCCATCATAACTTTGGTCCTGGAATTGAATACCCTATAAGCTCTGCTGTTGGTAGAGTATCCTAGGAATATTCCTTCATCACTTTTAGGGTCCATCTTTCTCCTTTGTTCACGATCTGTCAGAATATAGCATTTGCTTCCAAATACATGGAAGTACTTCACTGTAGGCTTTCTTCCTTTCCAAAGTTCATAAATGGTGGATGATGTTCCCTTTCTCAAGGTGACCCTGTTATGGACATAACAGGCTGTATTCATAGCTTCAGCCCAAAAATGAATAGGAAGTCTTTTGGCATGTATCATTGCTCTGACAGATTCCTGTATAGTCCTGTTTTTCCTTTCCACAACTCCATTTTGTTGAGGAGTTATGGGTGAAGAGAATTCATGATTAATTCCTTCTGAGGAGCATAACTCATCAAACTTACTGTTTTCAAATTCCTTTCCATGATCACTTCTGATTTTGACAATGCATCCTTCTTTTTCTCTTTGAATTCTTTTGCACAGTTCCTTAAATACTTCAAATACATCAGACTTTTCTTTAATGAAGTTAATCCAGGTGAATCTGGAAAAATCATCCACAACAACATATGCATATCTTTTTCCACCAAGACTTTCTACCTGCATTGGTCCCATCAGATCCATATGTAGAAGTTCTAACACCTTAGAGGTGGTCAGATGTCTTGACTTTGGATGTGACATTCTAGTCTGCTTTCCAACCTGACATTCACCACAGACTCTCCCTTCATCAATTTTCAGCCTTGGAATCCCTCTGACTGCTTCCATGGATATAATCCTTTTCATTCCTCTTAGATGTAAATGACCAAGTTTTTGGTGCCACAATTTCACTTCTTTTTCTTCTTTGGCAATAGAGCACACAGAAGAATAATTAGTGTTCTCAGACTCCCATAAGTAGCAGTTGTCTTTAGATCTGACTCCTCTCATTACAACTTCTTGTTTTTCATTAGTTACAAGACATTCAGACTTGGTGAAGTTGACCTTGAATCCTAGATCACATAATTGACTGATACTTATAAGATTAGCAGTCAAGCCTTTTACCAGCAATACTTCATTTAGGTTTGGAACTCCAGGGCAATCCAAGTTTCCAACTCCTTTGATTTCTCCTCTAGCACCATCTCCAAAAGTCACATAGCTAGTAGTGTGAGGTTTAACATTATTGAGAAGATTCTTGATTCCAGTCATGTGTTTAGAGCATCCACTGTCAAAGTACCAGTCTTCCTTTGCAGAGACTCTAAGGGAGTTGTGAGCTATCAGGGCAGTAGCCTTTTTCTTCCACTGTTGAGTATATGGTGCCTTGTTAGACTTAGGTTTGACAACTGGGGTCTGATTAGGATATCCATATAATCTGAAGCAGAATGGCTTTATGTGACCAAATCTCCCACAATGATGACATCTCCATCTTTGATACTTTTTCTTCATATTTCTCTGTTCTCGATGTTAAGTGCTGTGTTGTGACATCTGCTTTGACATTTGTTTATCAAGCCTGATCTTCTTCTTGTCTACAATAGATTTCTTTGCTGCCACAAATCCTAGACCAGACTTGTTTCCCACATTTTGTCCAACCTGAAAGATTTCTTCTAATTTTTCAGTTCCATTTGTCAGCATCTTGACAGATTTGGTCATCTGGTCAAGTTTTGAGTTTAGCATTTGAACTTCCCCTTCTAGATGACTTATAATATCAATGCCTGCCTGTGATCGGTGGGAATGAGAACTGACTGTTTTTTAATGCTGGTTCGCGTTTGCGTTTGTTTTCGCAAAGTGTCGCGGTAAGCAAGAGTCACCACCGTATTTTATTTTATCCAACAAGGAAAGGACAAAAGCACAGAAAAAATTCCTTTTCGAGATTTTTCTCGGATTCGGGAGGTAGATTGTAGAAAGGGAAGGTGTTAGCACCCTTTCTATCTGTGGTTATTCACGGGCTCTTAGGTACTTGCTCACTATGGTTTCAAAAGTTTGCTTTTGTGTTTGTGAGTTTTGAATAGAGTTTTTGTTTGAAACTTCGATTTAACTCTTGCTTCTGTTCTCAAGAGTGTAATGAAGTGTTTTGAAAACTTTGTTCGAAAAGTGTAAGTGTGAAAAGTTTGGTTTTGTTTTTGAAATGAGCAAGTACTTAAGGACCTCTACCTACTCAAAAAATAATTAAACTGTGCAAATGTCCTTTAGACAGTGCTATCCCACTATTGAGGAGTAGGTAGCACCGTCGTTGGAGTTTTCGGGTCAATTCGATTTAGGGATGTGTGGTCACTAAAGCAATGTTAGGACGCCTTAGCGGTAATCCTAATGTCTTAGATCATTTTTCCGAGGCAACCGTTTCGAGGCAACTTATGATCTTGGGACAAAAGGACGACCTCTAAAACATCTTATACTTAATGACCATGTTCGAGGCAACCAAGTGAGGTGTACCCTAAGAGTGGCATGTGTGAGTGTGTCAATTTTCAGTTTATATTATCTTTACATGTCATGGTGAGCTATGGTTGATTTTAAATTAAGATAGATCTTGCCATGCAATCCTAGTTAGCATACATCTAAACAGTTAATATATATACATGAATTTAAAGTGCGGGAATTGTAAATCCTACGCTATTACAAAGCTTCGGGGAGGGGGATTATTTACATGTCCAAAATTGGGGAATAAAGCAGTAAAGTAAAAGTCTTAGTTAAGCTATTACAAACCAGTAGACAGTTATAATAAAATAAATGTGCGCGAATCTGAAAATAAACTCTAAAAATCCTAAGAATAAAATCTTTTTGTTGTTTTATTTTATTTTGGGAAAATGATCTAAATCTATTTAATTTTAGTTTTGAGAAAATGTTAAGATAATTAAGAGATTAATTAACAAAGTTAATTTTAATAGAAAAAACTAGCCTAATGTTTTTGTGGTTTTTTGATTTTAATGTTAATTAAAAAAGATAAAAAGATGTCAATGAAAACAAAAATAAAATACAAGGGGGATCCTTCGATCCAAGGAAAAAAAAGTTTTGACCCAGGGAGGGAATGGCAGCTTCGATCCAACCAGGGACATGGTTCTTTCGATTGGTCCAGGAAGTGGGCATGAACAGCCTTCGATCCAGGGAAGGGGAGTTCCCTTCGATCCTGGGAAAAATGCCTTCTTCGATCCAGGAGGACTATGGGAAGCTTCGATACAGAGAAGGTGTCTCCTTCGATCTGGGATGCTATACCTGCAAAAGTATGTTAGCAAAATAAAACTCAGGGCCTGGGTATTGAACCCCAGGCCCTTTGATCCTGCGCTTGCTGGGTTTCTTCAGGCTATGTCTGCAGCAAGTGTTGGCAAACGAAGAACATGACCTGGGCGCCAAACCCAGGCCTTTCGATCCTGTCTAGGATGGCAAATCAAAGGTAACAACAAGTAATAATATGTTATGCAAATATGAGGTTGGATAGTTTACCCTTTCTTACCAGCATATTGGGCTTTTAATTTGGGCGCTTCCTGAATGTAGGCACCTTCGATCTGGGCACTGGCTGGATGGGAGCACTTTCAATCTGGGATTTCTGGGCGTGGATACTTTTGTTGAAGGGTTGCTTTGGCCTGGATCACTTCTGAAAATGTTGACAACTTTTGGCAGCGTAACTCCAGTGTTTTTTGTTCTCCTGTTGTGTGTTTTTTCGTGTAGTTTTTATATATATTTTCCTCTCCTTTTTTGCAACACTTGTGATCTCTTTATATAGAGGGGGTGGAGGGGACAGGAAGACAAGGGTTTAAATGACCTTGATTATGTGTTTGACAGCCATGAATGAGAATTTGTAACATTAATTATGTGTTTGAAAGCCATGAATGAGAGTTTGTAACGTTGGCTAAACACATGGGATCTTGTCCCTTTTTGAATTTTGAATGACATGTAACTGGCCTTCGAATGCTCTCTTTCGAATGGGCTGATGGCCTCCTTCGAATGCTCCCTTTCGAGTGGGCTGATGGCCTCCTTCGAATGCTTTTCGAAAGCTTCTTCGAGTGGACCCTTTGAATGCTTTTTCGAATGGACCTTTTTGGAATTCCAATCGAAGGACACTATTATAATGCCAATCGAAGTACTTGTCCATAATGCCAATCGAAAGGCTCCTTCAGAATACCAATCGAAGGGTCTTTCAGAATGCCAATCGAAAGCCTTGACACAATGCCAATCTAAATGCTTGTCCATAATGCCAATCGAAGAGCTTGACAGAATGCCAATCGAAAGGCTCCTTCAGAACACCAATCGAAGGGTCCTTCAGAACACCAATCGAAATGTACTTAAAGCACCACTCAAAAATTTTCCTTTTCCTTAGGCAAGAGTTTATAATCAACCATGCAGGGGGAAGACTTTGGGAAACATGAGAGGACAAATTTTGGGGTACAACACTGCCTTCTTCTCAGCCTCCAGCTTTACTATGAGTTTTGTTTGTCTCTCATTTTGCTGACAGACTTCAGCACTTCTGATACATAACTTCTTGTAGGAGTCAGCCAGTTCTTCAAATGTCACTTCCTCATCACTAGAGTCACTATCAGAGTCACAAATACCAGTTAGCGCAGTAACTAGTTTGGCAGATTCTTCTTCAGAATTACTTTCTGAGTCACAGTCAGACCAAATAACAGACATTCCTTTCTTTTGTTTCTTAAGAAAGGTTAGACATTCAGCTCGAATGTGCCCATATCCTTCACATCCATGGCATTGAATTCCTTTGCTTTGATTTCCCTTCTCTTCATACTTTGGTCTTCTGCTGGAGTCATAGGATCTGTTAACGTCAGAAGGAATATTCTTAACATTTGACCTTGACTTTGGGTCCATTCTCTTGATGAGTTTGTTGAACTGTCTTCCAAGCATGGCTATAGCTTCTGAAATATTTTCTTCTTCATCCTCCTTGTTTTCATCTTCAGTATTAGATACAAGTGCTATGCTCTTGTTTTTCTTGTCAACATTGTCACTGATCCCCATCTCAAAGGTCTGAAGAGACCCAATGAGTTCATCCACCTTCAAGTTGTAGATATCCTGAGCTTCCTCTATAGCAGTCACCTTTATTGCAAATCTTTTAGGCAAGGATCTGAGAATCTTTCTCACCAGCTTTTCTTCTGACATCTTTTCTCCCAATGCTCCTGAGGTGTTGGCAATTTCCAAGATGTTCATGTGAAACTCATGAATGGTCTCATCTTCCATCATCCTTAGGTTCTCAAATTTGGTAGTCAGCATCTGAAGCCTTGACATTTTTACTTTGGATGTGCCCTCATGGGTAGTTTTGAGAGTGTCCCAAACCTCCTTGGCCAGTTCACATTGATGTACTAGTCTGAATATGTTTCTATCAATTCCATTGAACAATGCATTTAATGCTTTGGAGTTACCCAGGGCTAACTCATCTTCTTCTTTGCTCCATTCTTCCTCAGGTTTCAGACTGGTTGACCCATCTTTCCCAGTTATGGTGGGATGGTTCCATCCTTTGTCAGCAGCTCTCCAAGCCTTTTTGTCCAGTGATTTTAAGAAGGCAATCATACGAGGTTTCCAGTAGTCATAATTTGATCCATCCAGAATGGATGGTCTATTTCCAAAACCTCCTTCTTTGTCCATAGCGCCAGAAAATAATATCCCTAGATCTCACCCAGTAAGACAGGCAGGGTGCCTGCTCTGATGCCAATTGAAATTCTGGCAGCAGATACTTAATGTTACAGTGAATGTTATAACACCGTATCTGACTTTCTTCAAGACAGTAAATCTAAAAGCAATAAAGAACACAGTCAATTGTTTACCCAGTTCAGTGTGTAACAACACCTACTATGGGGGCTACCAAGCCAGGGAGGAAATTCACTATAAGAGATATTAATTTAGGAATAAACCAACCAGTTTATCTCCTTCACTTAAGACCTACCCAATGCAACTTCAATATAAGTTCAACTTAAACCTGAGTTCCTACTCACTCCCCCTCAATCACAGCAGTGATACTAAACAATTGACTAATGAAATTATGAAGACACTCTTCAGAACATACACTTGATTTTGCTTCACAGCTTTTAATCAAGTAACACAAACACTCGTGCTTCAAAGCTTTGAGTGATACACAACCCTAACTTGACTTTGCTTCAAAGCTTTAATCAAGTGACACAAACACTCGTGCTTCAAAGCTTTGAGTGACACACAACCCTTAAAATCAAATCCTACTCCAAGTCACTTATCACAATGATAATTGCTTGGATTATAGTAGTTACAACTATACAGTCCCTTATTGATCTTCTGTCAAAAGTGTCTTTCACCAACAGTCTTCATGATGAATATATAGCCAACTATTCTTCTGTCAGGGCTTCCACGAAAATAGCTAGGGTTAATTAGGGTTAACCTCAAGACTTGATCATAGGACTTTAACAACCAGATTAGGGTTAAGCAAAGTTAACCTAAGTCCACGTGAGAATCTGATATGGACTGAATAAACCAGATTCCTGAAAATTCTCAGAAATAATAAATCTGCACAAATGTTAGTTCAGTACAGGATGTCTTAACATTGGTTATGACAACAAGAATCTTGTTTACTGATTTTGGTAGAATGCAATAAATATGATCATTGCATAATGATCAGCTAAACACTCATATTGAGCAGCTCTTGTATGACATTCTTTTTCTGCAGAATGTACCTTGTGTCCCAGAATGTTATGACATCAGTCATGATATTCACATAACTGGTTTTACCAAAAAACATGCCAACAACCAAACACTTACAATATTCGAGTCAGGATGAGTCGATGCATGCAGGGCTTGTGTCGATGCATGTTAAGTATAAGGCTCAGGATGAGTCGACGCGAAGAGAGGATGTGTCGATGCATGATGAGTACAAGACTCAGGATGAGTCGACACGAAGAGTGCATGTGTCGATACATGCTGTATTGAAAGCCAGAATGAGTCGATCCATAAGGAGGATGTGTCGACTCATAGTGTAAAGAAGAAGCAGGATGTGACGATCCAAGGAGTTTTGTGTCGATACATAATTTCTTTTGACAGATTCAATTTCAAAGTGATGTAACTTGAGTTGTAGGATGCTATTTGAGATGCCGTTCGAAGCGTTGATTTACTAACGCGACGAACTCTAATCTAGATGATTTAGATGATGATTAAGAAGTGTAATCCTAGTAACCAAATTAGGATTTAGAAATTAATTCCGTTGTTGGTCGTTGTGCTGATTTTTGGACAAAATGATGATTAGTAGATGTTTAGAGGCTGCTGTCAGAATTATGACAGTAGGATTAGTGACAGTAACGATATAAATTAGCAGAATAACAAGACGAGTTACTGTACTTTTATTATACAGTTGAGTATTAGTGATATTTTATTGATGAAGTTGTGTTCGATGATTTTTGTGATAATAAATGATGTCTAATAAATTATTTTGATGTTATGAGATGTTGTTAATTGAGATGTTTGAGATGATTGAAATGTTGTTGTTTTGAGATAATTGAGATGTGATTGGATATGTGAAGTGTTAGGCTTATTGCCAGTGATGCATGGATGTAGGCGAGTTCCTCGTAATGAAGTTGTAGTGAATGATATATATATGATATTGTATGTTACATAAGTCTCATACATTTGCATTTTGTGAAGGCCTGTATTGACGAATTTGTGAAGTAGGCTTATGTCTTGTGCCTCTATTAATTGACAATTAGTGAAGAGGGCTGAAGCCCTGTTGGTACCACATGCATATGCACAGTTGTGTCGCATTCGAATTGCATTTTGAATCGCTAATGATAATTGTGAATGTTTATTGATTGTTGTGTGTTGTTGAGAAGCGGTGAAGTTTATAATGCTCTGGTCTAATATATTAATTATCATAATCTTATTTATATTATTCGATGTCTCACCCCTTTATTTGTTTTGCCGTTGCTTTTATACTGGTAACGTGCAAGTAACGAGGAGTAGAAACTTAGTAGCTTGTTGGTGTCGTCGCTCTGATACATAGCACTCGAGGGAGGGGGGGGGGGGGGGGGGATGAACACTTATTTGATTTTATGATGTTTTAAGTTTAATTCAAGTTGTTGTTTTAAGAAGTTGTTTTCTTTGAATTTTGTTGTTTAAAAGATGCTATGTTTCCTTTGAAGTTTTAAAGTTATGAATCCGCTGCATATTTATGGAATCAAGTTGAAATACTTTTGAAGACTAATAAATTGTTATAAGTTCTTTGGATCAATATGTGCTATGTATCTATTATGATAAGTTTTTATGTTGTTGGTTTTTGGAATGAGAATGTAATACCCCATGTTTGCGGAAATTTTGGCACTCTGATTTTAATATAACTGTGGAGTAGATTTAAGGTGTTACAGAGAGCAGTTTCAGATGATTGAAGGTTTTGCTCTGGATTTTGATTTGCGATTGAGAGTTTCCATGAAGAGAGAGGAAAGTGAAGGTTTTGGTGAGAGGGGAGAGAGAGCGAAGAGATGGATTCTGGTGGATATATATATATATATATATATATATATATATATATATATATATATATATATATATATATATATATATATATATATATATATATATATATATATATATATATATATATATATATATATATATATATATATAGAGAGAGAGAGAGAGAACGAGAGAATTGTTTTGGTGAGAGAGTGAAGGGGATGGTTTTTGATGTGAGAGAGAGTGAAGACAATGTTGGAAGTGAGAAAATTTTGTAACCGCTAGAGAATTGGAAGAGAACGAAAACAATAAGTTGTGAATGCATAGAAAGTTTAGGTTTTAAAACAATTGAAACAAAATATTTCGTGTCTTCTAACGAAGTCATGTGTCACCACTAGAGAAATTGAAGAAAAAATATAGACCTTTTATATATATATATATATATATATATATATATATATATATATATATATATATATATATATATATATATATATATATATATATATATATATATATATATATATATATATATATATATATATATATATATATATATATATATATATATATATATATATATATATATATATATATATATATATATATATATATATATATATATATATATATATATAACATTCAAATAATAATTCAATTCAATAAAGTTTTATTCATTCCTTTCTCTCATTTTTTTTAACCCAAGCACATCACACACTAACACAATTAATTTGAAGGCATAACTAAATCTATTTAAAAAAATTAAACACTTCAAAATCATTTCAAAATCAATTCTACACATTTAAAATTATTTTTAACACTTCCAAAAATTAAATCAAACATACATTTAAGTTTTTCTCTTTAGATTTATGCTGAGAAGACAACATTTATTTACTTGACATCTAATTCTAATTGTTAATGTAATTTTTTTAAAATTAAATATTAAAAATAAAAATAATATTTACACTAAAATTTCAATCAGAGTTTCAAATACTTTTGTGTTTTTTTTTTACATTTTAATATTTTATTTAAAAAAATCAAATTGAAGATGAGACATTATCATGTCAAAAAAAAAAAATATATAAATAATGTCTATTCAGCATAAATATATAAAAAATTAATAAAAGGAGACTACAAAATCTTATAAAAAAAAGTAAATATAAAGGGTCAAAATTGCTTAAAGAAAAATAAAGGCTAAAATCCTAAAAATAAAAGGTCTCATTGTTCGCCAAATTTTTTCGATTTTTATCCATAAAAAGTGCAATTAACTGTTTTGTAAAGTGTTCTGCTTTTTATAAACTTAACTTATTTTATATTTTATCAATATTCAACATTATGAATAGGTAAATTAGTCTCTCTCTTGAAGTCAATACAATAATGTAGAATAATATTAAAAAATATATACTTCAACCATTTAATTATATGGCCAAAGTCCTACTTATAAAATAGTATACTTTTATTCTCTATATAAAGTCAACACAGAATTTATTTTCATTATAAAATATTAATGTTTTCGTATACGTGTTGTACCTAGAATTTATTGTTTTTGTATATATTATCTCTAGTCAACTTCGTTGATTATAGAAGTTATATAATACGATGTATATATTTTTATGTTGCTTAGCACGTATCTCAAATATGTTTAAATGCATCATACCAACAAAAAAAAATTTAAACGAACATTTTCTTTTTAAAAAACTAAGATGATAAATTAATAACTAAAAGGTCCTTCTAGTACAAGGAGTACTAGAAGAAATACAAAAGAAAAGTTACAAGATCGAAATACAACACGAGAAAACAAAAACACATAAAACCATAAGCATCAAATACAATACACTTCATAAGATTTATCCTTTTCATAAGATTTATCTTTTAACTCTGATAATAAAAAATAAATGATTGAAAATGAGATTTCAACTATCAAAAAACTGCAGTTTCACCATTTCACTTAACAAATTCAATAAACGTCTAATATTTTGAAAAACCCGATGATTACACAAATTCTAAATGTTTGATATATAGTTATTAAATCGGTCGAATTAGATTATTCAATCTCTAAAAAAATCATGACACCTATCGAATTTTAAAATTCTAAAATATCATAATTTTACAAGTCCTTTCTTTAAATTCAAATTTTAAACATAATCACCACACACAACAAAATAGTACAAAATACAAATCAAATAAATTTTGAACTAAGTCTAATTGCAACAAAAATAAAATAACAAATAAGTGCAGTGTCTAGTAAATTTAATTTTAAGAAGGGAAAGTTGTTCCAAATAAATTTTGAACAATCTCTATTTATATTTTAATTTTATTTAAAAATATCATTAAAACGACGTCGTTTTGTCTTAAAAAAAAAGCATTTAATCTATCGGTTTTCCAAAGTCGTCGGTTTGCCGATTTTTAACGATATTGGTCGGTTATGGACGACTCTCGTTAGTTTAATAACTTATTTGATCCAGCAATCAAATCAGACTGATGACCCTTATGATTCTCGGTTCGACTGATCGTGCAATCCAGTTTTGGAACACTGTCACCACCTCTCAAGTTTCTTTTTCACTTTTATATTTGTTAATCCCTTGTATTTGATATACAACTTTCATTATAAATGTATTTCTTTAAATAATATTATTTCTTATTTTCACTATAATTTATTTCATAATTTTTTTTTTATATTTAGCCACATCAATATACAATGTCTGGATCTGCCCCTTGTTACAACCAGATTTTAACCAGCCACTCAAAGTCACAAATTGACCGTGGTGTTCCCAAAGATTGCCATGAGAAACCGACAAATACCCTAGCCAACCCGATATCGCCGACCAAATTTTACCATAAAAACCACACCGAACAAAGATAGATCAATGTCCTCATACTGACCATACTCTGATGAACAATCCTGCTCCTCAGCTCTAATGATATGACGCATAAACAAATTATCCTTTATCAGTAATCTATTACGATATAATCGCCAAACAAAAAAATTGACCTTTAGCGGAACTACCTTAGACCACCAAGCGTGAGAGTCTCCGTAATGATAACTATCCTCCGACTCTGTCAAAAAATGATAAGCACTGCTCACAGTATACCTCTTTGAAGAATGAAGTCTCCACACCTAATAATCACCAACTAATTCCTGCAAAACAAAAGAATCCAACAACCGAATATACTCTCCCACTAACTCCTCCTCCCAGACAAACAACCTTCTACGCCAACTCCAAGCCTCGCCATCGACTCCCCACCATAAAGAAAACATATCTGCAACTGAAGAACGCTTATACCCCGACAACTCATAGAGCCTTCAGAATCTAGACATTAAAACCCTCCATCCAACCAAGGATCCCTTCATAATAGAGAGTTAGCCCTGTTTCCTACCGATCTCTCAATGTTATCGAGCATACCTCCTCCTTGTTTGATCTTATTCACGTTCTTCCACCAATCAGACCCTCCTTCTAACCCAAACTTCAGCCGCCCCCTTCCTCATCATACCGATGGGATAAAACCTTATACCAAAGACTTCCCCTCTCCTCTAACACCCTCCACCACCATTTTCCCAATAAAGCATCATTAAACTTCCTCAACCTTCTCACCCAACCCACCATTCTCCTTACTCTTACAAACAATATTCCAATAAAATACATGATATTTTCTTATTACCTTCCCTACCTCCCCCAAAAAATGCATTAAATAAAGATTCAAGGGTAGAAATGATACTAGCGAGAGCCTTGAAGAAGGAAAGCAAATAAACCGGGATAGGGGACGTAACAGATTTTAACAAACCAATTGACCCCCCAAAGAAAGATTAATACTTTCCACCCAAATAAAAGGCTTCGGATGATATCCAACAAAGGTAGCCAAAAATTGAGCCTGCACGGATTACCCCCAATAGGCAACCCCAGATACACAAACGAAATTGCTTCCAGCTTACAGTTCAACACCAAAGCTACCTCCATTAACCACGACTTAGAAATGTTTACACCCACCAATAAACTCTTATTAAACTTTACTTTTAACCCCCGAAATAGGTTCAAACAACAACAACACTACTTTAAGAGCCCTGACATTTGCCCAACTCTTAGACCCTATCAACAAAGTATCATCCACAAAGTGGAGATTAGTATTTGGCAAACCAATGCCAAAACACACATTATACCCTGAATACATACCACCCTCAACAACATCATTCATCAACACATTAAAGCCTTCATCCGCAATTAGAAAGAGAAAAGGAGATAACAAATCACCCTGGCGGAGACCTCTCTCCAACCTAAACTCTTCAGTTGGACTCCCATTCACTAATACTGACGTTGTCGCTGTCGAAATACATTCAGTAATCCGTTTCACCCATAACACAGGGAAATGCATTATAACCATCACCCTTTTAAAATAGTTCAAATCCACAAAATCATAAGCTTTCTCGAAATCCACTTTAAATAACAATACATCTTTCTTATTCTTATGGGCATCATCCACCACCTCATTAAATATAAGAATACCATCAAGGATCTGTCTACTAGAAATAAATGCTGATTGAGTATCCGAGATCAACCCTTCAATAATCTTTCTCAATTTGTTTGCCAGAACCTTTTCCAAAACATTGTACAGACACCCAAACAACGAAATGAGCCAAAAATCCACCACCCGCTAAGGACTATCAACTTAGGTATCATAGTAATAAATGTACTATTGATACCTTTAGTTAGCTTTCTGTTACGATGAAACTCCATCACAAATCTCAATAAATCATCTTTCAAGATATCCCATAATTCTTTTATAAAACTAAAGTTCACTCCATCTGGACTTGAACTTTTAAAACTATCACAATCCCACACCTTTAGTTTCACTTCTTCCAATGAAAAAGGCTTAATAAGATCAGTCCCTTCCACCCGCTAAGAGTTTTAAACGACATATTCTCAATCTCAGGGCTATCACCTTTGACTACCTTGAAATGAGATTGAAAATGTTGATAAGCAACCTCCCTAATAGGAGCTACACCTTCAACAAGTACACCATTAACATATAAGGAAGTGACCGCATTAGACCGACGACACAATGACATAAACCCATAAAAAACTTTAGAGTGTGCATTACCTTCTCTCAACCAGTTCAATCTAGATTTCTGCCACATCATACTAGAATTCAACTTGGACAAATTAAATAAATAAGTTAATAAATCATGTAATTCCCCCACCTCATCTTCCTCTAAACTAAGTTATTCCCCTTTCACATCTAATGACTCAATGCACTCTTTAACCTTCAAAATTTTCCCTTCCAAATTCTGAGTATGGTTTTGATGTCACCATTTCAGACTTCCTTTGATTAACCTCAGTTTTTTCCTTCAACACATATTCACCTCATCCCTCCACCTGAAAAGTCATCCAATGTTCAACCATAAAATCATGATACCCTGGTACATCAACCCAACATTTCAGCATATGTTGAGGATGCGGTCCCCAATTCTAAACAATAGTCAACACCAAAGGACAATGATCAAAAAGACCTCTAGGAAGCGCCCATTGAGTATAATTAAGCCAAGTATCACACCACTCTTCAGTAACCAATAAGCTATCCAAATGACTCATGACCTTCTTATCCCCATGGTACCAAGTAAAGCTCCAACCACCCAACGAAAGATCCAACAGGACATTATCTTCAATAAACCTATTAAAAGACACAAACTCCACAAAACGCTCAACATTCACAATACTACGCTGCTCAGAATGATTCCTCATAGCATTAAAATCCCCTACCACACACCAAGGGCCCCTACCAGAATTAGCCATTACAACCCTAAGCATGTCCCATAACAGTTGACGCTCCACCCCCTCACACGGTGCATACACATCCGCTAAAGAGAATTGAACCCCACTCCTTAAAAACCTTCCTTGATTTCTAAAGGGATGCTTCACACTACTCAATGCCAAAACCTCCACCTCTCTTAAGTCCCACAAAGTCAAAATGTCCCTAGATGCCCTAATAGAAGGCCTAAAAAATAACCTAGGCGAATCAGCCCCCCTTAGAAACCGACAAAGAAATTTATCCACCACCTCCCTTTTTTATTCGAGAATACATAAAATCCAAGGCCGCTTCTCCAACACTACCTTCCTCAACTCTCTACACTTCTCTCACCCACCCAACCCACAAATATTAAAAGAAATGATCTTCATTAAAACCCCTACTACCCTCAAAAAACACCACCCCACTAGCAATCTCCTCATAAACACCCACCCCACCGATTCTCTGGCCCTTCAATAACACCTCTTTCTACTTTCCTCCTCCTTCTCTCAATAACACACTAAACATATTAGAACATCCACTCACAAAATTCACACCGATCGTCTTCCTGTTATTCTCAATATCTTCCTCCACAACCTCTTTACCCCCATGTAACATCATCCAATGCCTCCACTCATCCTTATTAACCTAAGAATTGGACTCATCATACAAAGAATCCTCTTGAAGACTAACCTTTGCATGCCCCTTTGAATTTTTTTGACCCCCTTCTCTTATAAGTGTTCTTTAGTGCCTTCAACAATTCTTTTCTATCTTGCCCTAACAACCTAGCTACCCTTTTCAAGTCTAGCAGGAAAGCATCCCTTTTATTTTTCTTCACTTTCCCCTCCTTCTTAATCACCCCTTATGAATCTTAACCTTACCTTCTTCAACCACTCCTTATGGCGGCCTTGTCACCACAACCCTCTCAATGAACAAATCATGCTTTGTAATCACATCTCCATCCTTTTCCCCATTCACCTCCACTATCTTACCCTCTGATCTTCTCAAATCATCTTTAACCCAATCATCATGTAATTTGAACACTAACTGATCAACAACCAGAAGGTCCTCGACATCCATACGAAACTCCTCATACTTCAAAGGATCCTCCTCCTCATATTCCACCAAAAAACCTCTTCATATTCCACCAAACAAGCATCCTCTGCTAACCCAAACTCCATATGCTCCACCAATCGTATAACATATTTTCCCCATCTATCCACACATCTTTCTACAAATCAATAGCTGCAAGTATTGGAGTAGTAATCTGAACACGCACAAAATCCAATCGGGATTTCTCAATAGTGCACTCATCCACCTTGAGAATATGACCGTGGTTAGATATCAAACATGAAAATAAAGAAATATTCCATGCATGCAAATTCTCTTCAAAACACCTCGCCCACGCCCCTCGTTCATAATGACAATCACCCTCCTTCGACCAAGCTCGACAATCATAAAGAAATTCCTAAAAAAAATCTACCGCCTCAGTATACACAACCACTGTCTCCTATTTACTAGAATGATAAAGAAAGATTTTATCCCCCCCCCCAAAGAGGTTTGAAGGCTTGAAATAATCAGAATCAAGAAATCACATGTTATGGCTATGTGACTTATTTTTGAAGCAAACATGACAAACATTGTCCCAATGTGAAGTACAAAGCAATCTAGAGTAGTGAGAGGCTTTAAACATGCTTATCTGATCTTGTATGTTGAGTGTGTTCAGAACAAACAAGTTAGAGGCTCAAGACAAGTTGACTTTGTGATTAAAGCAACTTTACAAGAATGGCAATGTTACTTTGTGCCAAAAATGGATGAATCTCTTGGACAATAGCTCAAATTCTTGGATCATAGCTTTAACAATTATGTAAATAATTAATTATGGAGTAATTTTCAAGTTAGAAGCCCGCAAAGCAAGATTTATGCAGCATGACTTGAGATTTGGTCAAGTGTTCATCATGAAAATGACTTGTAATTCAAGAATGGATGCCCAACTTCTTCTCTTCGATTCTCTTAGCTCAAGAATGACATCTTCAAGTTCTTGGACATTTTAGAAAGCTTGAAACATTGTCTACAACCTTCATATTGACCACTTTGGCTAAATCATATTGGAACTAGGTGAAAATTGGTCAAGAAGTTAGGTCAAAAATCTGCCTAAACTTGCTAAAATTTTCACTAAGTGTTTTATTAAAAATGTCATGACTTTATGAGCTTATATCTTAAAATCTAAGCATTTTTTGAACATCAACCCTAACGGGAAAATTTTCAGAATTCATCAAGATCTACAACTTTCATGTTGAAAATTTTCCTTGAATCATCTTGTATCTTGGTGAAAAATTGTTATGAAGTAATGAAATTATTAAGGCTAAAAACACTTAGAATTTTCTAAGTCTTGAAAATATTGACTTTTTGTTGACTTTCTTGAATTTCTTGATTCTTGATGATCAAGTTTTATATTTTTGAATGTCTTGATGAATCTTGACGTTTGAAATTTAATGTTGACCAAAAAGTCAAAGTTTGACTTTTTGTGTATCAGTTGACTTTTCATCAGTTGATCAAATTACAACTATCAATCCAATGATCTTGAGAAGTGATTTGAGCCATGAAATTAGGTCAAGGTATTGTGTTTGAATCTTTAAGATCATGTTTCAAGCCATTAGGTCATGTACTAGGTTAAAAGTCAATGATCAGTCATTCTCAGTCAAAACCCTAATTTTGACAATTTTGCCTCTTTGATGTCTTGGTGCTTTTCTTGAGGCATTGTGATCAACACTTGATCAATTGATGAGTATGACTTCAAAATGTTGATGTTGGGAAAAAATTATGATGTTTGACTGTATATTGACCATAATTAACTTTTTACCCAATATAGTTGATTTTTAGTCATCTGAGCAATTGACTGAGCAAATTTGTAATGCAAGGCTTGAAACTTGGTATGAGAAATCTTGAAGACCTATAATGAACCATGAAAGTCATTTGAGGCATTAAAAGTCTAATTGTATTTGAAAAAATCAAAACCCTAATTTGGGGGCTCAGTGTTTAGGAGGTGAGCTTGTTTGATCAAACCCTTGAGAATCCTTGAGCATTTGAGATCTTAGGTGAGAAATGTCTTGAGAAATGAGAGGGTAAATTTTGGGGTACAACACCCTCAAAAAAGTTTCTAAAGAAATCTTAAGGACCCCGTCTATATATTATGAGGATCTAGAGAAGTTCCATTTTAGCAATACAAATTGTGAGGATGGTGAGAGACGAGAATGGTCGAATCATTTGTCGAAATAATTTATGAGATTTTCTAATTAATATGCGGGCTGCAATATATCCATATACGAAGTGGTTTTCAAAGAGATGGCTCCCCAACTCCTTTTAAATGATTTTGAGGTTGAGTTGTTGAATAATCTTGAGTTGTCTTATTCTTTAGTCCACCCTAACTGTTGGGCATACATTAATGTATTCTAAACATTAATTAGAACTAAGAAAGGATTTCTAAGCTTATACAACCTCTAAGGAAAGTGGTGTTAAGGTCGAGGCTGTCAACTAGGGTTCATCTTCAACAACTTTTACGTAAATACCAAACATCGTGAACCACAAGGCTGAAGCTCATGGGACAAGAGGAAGAATATTGGTTATGTAAACTGATGACAATTTGTCATTACATATTTTTTTAGCATAATTTACATTTGTTTTAAGTGCTTTTGTTTCTAATCACATATATTTTCGTAAGTTTTAATAAAGATTCCTAAGAAACTTAGAAAATATTATTTCGTGCGCAAATGATCCTAACCAAGAAATTTATGCAGTGTTTTACTAAAGAAATTATAATTAAGAAGGATGGAGAAGACTTGCACATAAAAATCAGAAGAAAATAAGATAAATGAGCAAGATTGACAAACACCCATGAAACAAAAAAAAAAAATTATGCTACCCCTAACACAACTCACCTCTATCTTTTGTTTGAAGTCATTTGATCAATAAATGCCACCAGAATATAACTTATGTTATAAGACTATCCATTTCAAGAGGTAGAATGATGACTTTAAACAATTCTCAAGATAGAAGTATTTCAATGAAGAGATATCTACTGCTTGATGGTGAAAGGTATATCAAATGAAAAGCAAGAATGGATTTTTTTTTCTAAAAACCTTTGATTTTGTTCTTTTAGATACTATTAAGTATGGTTCTTTTATTCCTACCCATTCTATAAAAAATGAAGTAGGGAATAATCTGAGAGACTTATGGATTAAAGAGGAAAAATAAAATTGCAACACATCCTAAAAGCTAAGTACATAATAGTTAGTGTATTAAGCATTAAAAAGTACAAAAATGTTTTTAACTATAACACCGATAAGAAAATATGGAACACTCTGAAAATGATCTATGAAGATCCTACTGAAATCAAGAGGGATGATAAATATATTAGTTCAAGAGTCTAAGATTCCAAAATAAATTAAAGAAACTTTTCATAACTGGCTCTCTAATAATGTAAATACTTTTGTGACCTTCTTCAAAAATTTATTATCCAATAAGTACCTCAGGTTTGAAAAGGTTGAAACTTGAGGAAACCAACCCCTGGAAGCTCAGTTTTTTTTTCCTGGTAAATTTCAACGGATATTGAATGAGCTAAAAATGATCAAGTAACTCAAAGAGAAATAATATGTGCAAAAAAAAAAAAAGGTTGAAATAGAAGAACCATATGTCTTATAACTAAATACAAAGATGATGAAGTAAATAAAGCTAAAAACAATTTTTTCTTTTAAGACTTATATTCTATTTGCGAAAATCTAAATAGAGAAAATGATAGGCTAGAAAATATAATTATCACTTCTAAAAATCATATTACCTCTTTAGAAAATGAAAATGAGAAACTTATCGAGAAAATTTATCATCTTAGAAGTAACACTTTAAATGAGAATTTTACCCTTTATAATTACAAGAAATGTAAAACCTATGATAATCTAAAACTTGAAATTAGAGATTTACATGAAACTCTTGGTAAGCTTATCAAAATTAAATATAATATAGGCATTATGTTCTATCTAATCAAAGAGGTATATATAATAAAGTCAGTCTAGGATATAAAAATAATAACAATGTCAATTTATTTAATAATATCTACCTTGCTAAAAATAATATTGACCGAGCCATACTCAAATGCATCATTGCGGTAAAAATGGTTATATTTATCCATATTGTTATTTTTTTAAAATAAAAAATTATGAATCATTACTATAAAACATATAAACAACAACGCCATAGTCACTACGGTTCTTTACTATATCGTAGTGATATATCTAAAATAAAGCGCTTTCATATTATTTTTGTTTTTTAATTAAAAATTAGTTGTATATAACAACAGTCACTACGCCAAAAAAGATATACAAAAGCGCTTTTTTTGACCTTTAAAAGCGCTTTCTAAGGTGGCGCTGCTATAGGTTTTAGCAGCGCTTTTTGTTTAATGAAAAACGCTTTCGTAGGTCTATCTATGACAGCGCTTTTTCTAAAAAGCGCTCTCTTAAGTACCCATTTGGCAGCGCTTTTTCTAAAAAGCGCTCTCTTAAGTAGGCTTTTGGCAGCGCTTTTTCTAAAAAGCGCTCTCTTAAGTAGGCTTTTGGCAGCGCTTTTTCTAAAAAACGCTCTCTTAAGTAGGCTTTTAGCAGCGCTTTTTCTAAAAAGCGCTCTCCTAAGTAGGCTTTTGACAGCGCTTTTTTATGAAGAAGCGCTTTCATTGGTGGCATTTTTTTCTGGAAAAGAGCTTTCATAGATTGTCTTTTAGCAGCGCTTTTTCCTGGAAAAGCGCTGTCATATGTTTACCTTAGGCAGCGCTTTATGTGAAAAAGCGCTTTCATAGGTCTACCTATGAAAGCGTTTTTCTTCAAAAAGCGCTTTCATAGGGTATTTTTTTTTAGAGGTATAATTTATATAATTCGTATACCTGCATTATTTGCAGCATATTATTTATATAAACTAGTTGCCATAACCTGTAATTCATAAACAGTGGTAATGCATTGTAATCCAAAATATATATACATCATTTTTGTACCTCAAATTATATATAAACCATTGTTATCAGCATTGTAACTCAAAATCAGTCTTACAAAATCAACCCTAACAACAACTAAACCAATCCTTATATGATTCTCTGCTCAATAAAATATTGACACAATTCCTCTTTGATTTCTTCCAACTGAAGTTTCGTGTAATATGCACATTTGTACTCATCGAAGTACTACATAACAAAACATAATATGCATGATTTAGTTAAAAGTAAAAAATTATATGAAATATCTGAGAAATAATAAAACAAATCCTAAGTTATAAATCCATACCGTGACTGGAATCTCTATTTGATTCAGTTGAATGATTTCTTTGATAAACCGCATAACGAAGTATCCGCAATCTATACCGTTTTGCTGTTGAGGACACTACATAGAAAAACAAATAAGAATATATAGTTGTATTATTTTATCAAATAGCGTAAATATTATAAGCAAAATAGTGGAAATTAATATACCTGCACTTTGATCCAATTAATGTTGTTTGATTTAGACCGTCGTACCCGAGCTTCTCTTTGACACCAGAATACTTGTATCGCTCTAACAAAATAAAAATATATATTTAGAACAATGTCACAAAAATAATTAAATATATAAATACACACAAATATTTAGAATAATCTCACTTACGTATCAATCATTAACTTCATATCTGGATAATTTGTCCAATCATCGTCAACCGAATTCAGATAATAGACCACTTCTTTTATAGGATTGATAACAACCAACAACCAGTGACGTCTATAAATTAAAACAACAGTTTAGAAGAAATTTTTCTATGCAAAAATTACAAATATTAAAATGAACTTAGAATGAAAATCTAACCCTGTAGGAATAGTATTATACGCCCAAAGATATAAGCTTTCTGTACTGCCAGTTGCCATGAATCTTTCGACTAAGTGCTCTCTTACTGATTCCGATTCCTTACCAATTGTCGCTCCGCTGACACGGGAGGAAGACACGAAATGGAATCTGTTTGACAATTGATTCCCGCGCATCAATTTGTCATATAACAGCCTTAAATAAAAACATAATTAATATTAGACTATATTCATTGAAATGTTTAAAAAAGATTTCAGCTAATTACATAATATAAAGATGGGGTTACCGGATGTATGCGTGCATAATACTGACGCCCAATTCTTTATGACGGAAAATATGTTCCACGTCCTCATGTCCAATTATTTCGGTGCAAGGAAAACCAAAGATACCTTGATCCATATCCATTTGACGAATACCACCATCCATCAAATCTGTTGTTCCCACTATTGTTTCAAGACACTGCCGTATCGAGGAAAAAAATCTAGTAGGCACCCTTTTCTTGGGTGGTACGCCAACGATTTTCTGGCTCACTTGTTGTGACCCTTGAAAAGGTACCTAAAAATCATATAAACTCAGTTAAATTATAAAATTATGCAGTTTTTTATTCGGATCATATAATTAACACTTTAAACGTACCTCTTTTGGTGATACATCAGACTCGTCGTGCCGCAAAATCCCTTTACCCTTAGATGCGGGTGTTGTAGGAGTCTATAATTACCGTGGAAATAACTGAGGTCAGAACTGACAGTTGAAGACTTAAAGATTCATAATTGTTTTCAACATACCTGATCATCTATGAAAATGAGGTCCGATGGCCATGCAACAATAGATCCTATTGCATCTCGCAGCAATGTGGTCTCAGCAACAATGTCAGGTACCGGCAACAACGCATCCATATCTAAAGCAATGTCAACCGATACTTTCATGTGTCCATCCGGAAGCGGTCTATGGTGAAGTAAATCTCCCGAAGTGTTATGGACTTTTCCCTTGCCAACTAGTCGATAAGTCGGCGACGATAGGTATAGCTGGCAAGATGAAATGCCCTAAACCAATAATAACCGTTAGAAGTGACTAAAAATATTCTATAATAATAACGGATATATATTGAAAATTACCTCGGGAAATTTATGCTGACAGTTGATACTAGCTTTGTCACTAGTTTCTTTCAATTGTGAACTGCTCTTTTCTGCCATATATCTCTCTTTATCCTTCTTCAATTCACGGACTTAAGCTTGTAAATCCTGCAATGTTTGCATCACTTCTGCATTGTTAGGATTTCTTCTCCTTGGATGCTTATACAAAGAGGTTGGAGTCACACCATGACCTTTACCCCTCACCTGACCCGGATACTCAGCAATATTTAGTGCTCGACTAAGTACGCTCCTGGTATCCTGATGATCCTCACCTGGGGATACCGATTGCGACAAGGTCTCCTGTAATTCATTTACATATAAAAAATTATTAGTGGAGATAAAAAATTATTTAAATATTAATAAACATTAATTGATTTAACTAAAGACACAATCTTATACTTACACATTCATCATACACATGTTGAATATCAGGATTAACAGCTTGATCCTTGCCCACATGGGCTTCCTTCCACAACAAATGTGTCGGTAGTGATGTTGCGTCACTTTTCGTCTCTTCTAACTACGCAATGACACAAGTCTTAAGATCATCAACTATAACACATTGAGAGAATTAATAAGATCGTAGAGTTTATATTTACTTACAATTTTTTCCTCTAAGCGAGCATATCCCAAACGCCCTTTTTTGTACGGATATGCGGGTTTTGACGCTCTCTCGTGATTGATAGCACTCACTTTCTTGAAATTCTCGTCTCTTCTTTGGCCTACAAAACCAACCCATTCTTCAGGTGTAATGAAGTTCTCATATTTCTTTGGACGTTCCGGATCCTCTTCAAGAAAATTTTCTTCATCATCTTTAAGATACTTGTTTGTTAAAAATGTTCTCCACCCTCTGTGTCTTTTTCCAGCCAAACCCATTATATACTTTTTACGGGTATCTTCAATGTTAAAAGACCTCTACAAAAAAACATACGCATAAAGTGTGTTAGTAAAAGAAATTTAAACACATATTATCGTCAAGATAAAGCAAATAACAAAAACCATATATGTACCTTTATCTCAGTCCAAACTTTCTCCTTAGCCTCATCCAACTCTCCTCTTTTCCATCTAGGAGTGGTGATCGGAATGTGTATACGAACAAGCGTACCAATGTAGCTTGTCAACTTTGCAGCATTAGACCCAATTAGTTGGTCATTATCATTCCAATCTACATTATATGTTACTCCTCTATCTCTATCACGGATGATTCCCCTCATAATAGTTATACCTCGTGTAATATCTTTTTCTGAAGTCTTTTCTGAAGTCTTTTCTGGAGTATTTTCAGGAGCATTTTCAGGAGCATTTGCATCTTTTGATTTTTCTTGATTACTAGCCATTTGACCTGTAATAATGAAAAAAAATAAAAATGAAATGACAAATATAAAAATGAAATGGCAAATAAAAATGAAATGACAAATAAAAATGAAATGGAAAATAAAAATGAAATGACAAATATAAAAATGAAATGACAAATAAAAATGAAATGGCAAATAAAAATGAAATGACAAATATAAAAATGAAATGACAAATAAAAATGAAGTGACAAATAAAAATGAAATGACAAATTAAATTTTATTGAATGATATAGGCTATAATTATATATACTATTACCCTTTTCACTAAGGTCTCTTTCTTTTCTTGGTAGGAATGTGTTTTACTCGTCTCTTAACAACGCGGACAGTTGGATTGATCCAAATACCCTCATTATGATCGTTTCTAATACATGATTCATTATCATTTTGATCAGTTATGGTTAAAGATTCAATGTCAACACCAATATCACTTTGATCTCCAATGCTTTCATCAATTACTTTGTTAGATAATAGCACTATAGACCATTTCATACTTGTCGGATCATTGACCTAGAACACTTGTTTAGCTTGAGAGGCTAGAATGAAAGGCTCATCTTTGTACCCCACCCTATTAAGATCCACTTGCAAAAAACCTGACTTATCCATTCGTATGCCATTATAATTTTCAACCCACTTGCAACCAAATATAGGAATCTGAAACTTCTCGTAATCAAACATCCAAATGCGCTCGATAACCCCAAAATATGACAGATTTGCAAATTTTGGGTTTAAGTCCTTCACACTTGATATATGCATTGCTTCAGCGATCAAGGTGACACCACTATTTTGCATAGTACTTTTGTCATCCTGTTCTTTGGTATAAAATGTGTATCCATTAATTGCATATGCGCTATAAGAAAACACAACTAAACTTGGACCGTATGCTAAACATCTCAATCTTTCTGTTACTGAAGCATGATCCGAACAATACTTTGAATAAATATGTTCCTTAAACCATGGTATGAAACTTCGATTATGCTCTCGTACAATCCAATTCTCATTTCTATTCAGATTTAAACCTCGAAGAATACCCTTGTGAATTTCAACATACGACTCAACTTCAAGCTCATTATGCAGAACATACAAATGCACTTGATCCCGTTCGACCATTGATACTGTCACAAATTTATTTCCAATTAGCTTCTTACCTTCTTTTTTTTCAACAACATGAGATTTGGGGAGTCCAATTGATTGAACATTTGAGAGATATTCAGTACAAAACTCAACCGCTTCTTCAACAATATATTGTTCAGAAATACAACCCTCTGGCCGACTTCGGTTTTTCACATACCCTTTTAATATTTTCATATAACGTTTAGGAGGATACATCCATCTCATATAAGCTAGTCCGCACAGTTGTGTCTCTTTGACAAGATGAACGACAAGATGAACCAGTATGTCAAAAAACGAGGGAGGGAAATACATTTCAAGATCACACAAAGTAACAACTATTTCTTTTTTCAATGTTGGTAAGATCTCAGGATCGATCACGTTGCTGCAAATTGACTTGAAGAAAAAACACAGTTTAGTTATTGCGCTTCTTACATTTTCTGGAAGAATAGAACGTATACCTATCGGTAGAAAATGTTCCATTATAACATGGCAATCATGCTTCTTTAAACTCTTTAACTTGAGGTCTTGCATAGACACAAGTCTTCTAATATCTGATGAGTAGCCTTCTGGAACTTTAACCTCACTTAGGAACTTACACAATATTTTTTTTCTCCTTTCTGGATAGAGTGTAAACAGCAGGTGGTAGATATGTTCGTCTTCCTTTTTTCACGGGTCCCAATTCAGTTCTTATTCCCATCTCTACCATGTCCTCCCTTGCTTTAAGACCATCCTTAGACTTCCCTTTTATATTGAGTAACGTACCAATAACACTGTCAAATACATTTTTTTCAATATGCATAACATCAAGAAAATGTATTACGTACAAAGATTTCCAATATGGCAATTAAAAAAAAATTGACCTCTTCTTCCACCCACCTGTAACAACTTTATGTGCAAAAGGCTTGCCAAACTGAATACTCACATCTTTCACCTTTTCAAATAATTGATCACCTGTCAATCCAGGCGGAGCTCTATGTTGTTCGGTATCTCCGTTGAACGCTTTTCTCCATCCACGATATTGATGTTTAGAATTTAAGAATCTACGATGACCGAGAAAGACATTCTTCTGACAAAGTTTCAATCGCATCGTATCGGTTCCATCTTCACAGATAGGACACACTTTTTCACCTTTAATGCTATACCCGGATAGATTTCTGTAGGCTGGAAAATCGTTAATTGTTCCAAACAACATCGCCCTCAAGTTGAAACTTTCTTTCCTATACCCATTGTGATCGGTGGATCTGGAACTGACTGTTTAACGCTGGTTCGCGAAATGTCGCAGAAGCAAGAGTCGCCACCGTCTTTTATTTTCTCCAAATGGAAAGGACAAAAGCACAGAAAAATTCCTTAAAGAGATTGCTCTCGGTTCGGGAGGTAGTTTATAGAAAGGGAAGGTGTTAGCACCCTTTCTATCCATGGTTATCCATGGGCTCTTAGATACTTGCTCATTTGTGTTTTCAAAAATGGTTTGTTTGCTTTTCAATGTGGGTTTAAAAGTTTCTTTGAAAAAATTTCAGATCGACTCATACGTCAGAGTGTTTGAAAAGTTTGTTTTGAAAGCTTTTGAGAATGTGTTAGTGAAAAGATGTTTTTGATTTGTTTGAAATTAGAGCAAGTATCCTTGAGAACCTACCTACCCTAAGGAATTCGTCTATGTAGATGTTCTTTAAAGTAGTGCCATCCCACCATTGAGAGGTAGGTAGCACCACCGTTGGAGGTGTTCGGGTCAATTCGAGGTTCGGGACATGGTGATCACCGGAGCAATAGGAAGACACCTTAGAAGCTACCCTCATGCCAGGTTCCCGGATCATGAGGACTTACTAAGACATCCTCTACTCGACGATCACCTTTCGAGGCAAGGCAACAGTGAGGCGTACCCTAGGGGTGGTGTGTGATTTGTGTGTCAGATTCATTTATTTTTGTCTTGTCAGGTTATTGGTGATCTAACGTTTTGTTTTTATTTTTGTCATTCATTCTTGCATGCATTTATTTAACAGTTAAAAAGTGCGGAAAGATAAAATTCCTAAACTATTACAAAGGCGCGGGTCCACATCGCCAAATTAAACCAGGACCCGATTTGACATAAAATAAAGAAATAAAATGCGGGAAATATAAAATGTCCGAGTTACATGGCTTGAGCAATTACATAATATTTGAAAGAAAATAAATGTGCGAAAGAAATAAAAATAGAACGTTCGAGGGCGTTGGACCCTTTAAAGAAATTAAATGAAATTAAAAATTAATTAATTATTTATTGAAATAAAAGAAGTGTTTTTTTGTTTTTTTTTTGTATTTATGAAATAAGAAAATTAAAATTAAAATTAAAAGAAACCCTAATTCTAAGTTATTTTTAATTATTTGAGAAAAATGTTAAAGTTTAACTTAATTTACTAAAGAATTTATGTACATGTTTATTTACAAAATAAATTAGTAATTAATAATAATAATAATGATGAGAAAATTATTTATTAAAAAAAATGATGAAAAAGTTAAAAACCCTAATTTCTACATATTTAATTTATTAAGAAAAATATTAAAGTTTTGAAACCTAAATTAATCTAATTAATTGTTTAAAGTTTATTTACAAAAATAATAATAGTAAAATTAATATTAATAAAATAAACATTTTTTGATTTTTCGGTATTTTATATTTATTATGAAAATTATTTTATGGAATTAACAGAAAACAATTAAAAAACAATTAAAAGAATAAAAAGGAAAAACAAATAAAAATTAAAAATTGAGCAAACCATAGGGGGTGTCTGGCCCAAGGGGAGGTTTTTTGAAGTATTGACTCCTGAGTACCGTGGTCTGCATTCTTTGGCCATTGGATTGAGTTTCATGCATAAGTTGTTCTACTTTGGCCATTTGGCTTTTGGCTTTTGGCTTTTGTGTTCTGGCTTCAACGTTCCCTTAATCTCTGGCTTAATGTCTGCCTCGCCATGTATTGGTGTCATGCATAAGTTTTTCTAGTCTGGCCATTTGGCTTTTGGCTTTTGACCATTTGGCTTTTGGCCTCAACGTTCCTTAATGAACCTGCCTGGGATCCTGTCTAAATCTGCAGGGTTGAATCTCACAAACACATCAAATAAAATCATAAAATGCAAATAAAGTCAATATATGAAGAAATTTAATGTTTAGGCACAATATGGCATGTATGAATGATTATACCCTTTTGATCATGGAGATCAAATCAACCTTACCCTTACTGGAAAAGTAGTGACATGAATGCTTTTATGCCCTTTGGATCATGGAGATCAAGCCAGTCTTACCCTTACTGAAGAAGTAATAAGATGTTGGTTTGTAACTGAGATGGCTTTGTTTGTAGTGAGAGAGGGATTTGTAATAAGGATTTCAAGGTTTTAGGGTTCTTGAAACAGTTTGATATTCTAACAGTATTGTGGCAAGGTTTTTTCTCTCTTTTTTCTCCTCTCCTCTTTTTCTTTTTTTTTCTCCCCCTTTGGTTTGTGTGACAAGAAGGTGATTATATAGTGGAAATTAGGGTAAAGAAAATGGGCTTTGAATGTGCAATTGGGCCTCCAATATTCACTTGAATTCGTCACTTTCCAGGCTAAATCGCAGGGACTTAAGTGCATTTTTTGAAGTTGAAATGTGAAAACAAAATGTAGCCGACATCGAGAACTAACTCCTGTCCGAAAATCGACTCAATCGGATAAACGGTGAATTAGTTATGAATTTTTGAAGTTTCAGCTCAGACAAACTTATTTTGGGCTTCAGTGTCGACTCTGACACGTTCTTCAATAAAAAACTGGTATTGATTGGTGCATAATTTGGTCTCGACTTTTGAAGCAAAGTTGTAGATCTATGAGTCAGTGACCTTGTGTAAAAATATGAGTCCAATCCGATAAAAATTGACCGAGTTATGAATTTTCGAAGTTTCGGCCCAGTTGAAATAATATTCAGCATTCAGGATTTTCAGCGTGTCACGCACTCTGAGCAAAAAACGAAGGCCTTTTGAATACCGTTTGAACTCAATACCTTCTGTGAAAATGTAGCCAACTCAATTTGTGAAATTTTGGCGCCGGAACCAGCTCGATACGATGAAAATCGACCAAGTTATGATTTTTTGAACATGACGCAAATAAACTTCTGTCACAAATTTTCTGCACGAAAATACTTGATAAATCCACATTTTTGAAGACCTTCTGATCGAAATTGGCTTCCAGACGTGAGAGATGAAAACGTAGATAATGTCAAGACGGAATTTTGGCCACCAGAACGGGTTCAATACGAGCCACGATCTTCAAGTTATGAATTTTTTAGCGCGTAAAAACTGCACTTTCAGCACACTTTTTTCACCATATTTCTTCGAGAAAACTCACACACTCGGATACCTTCTTTAAAGAATTGACTCTTGAGCCGAACCTGAATTTGAGAATACGTTATCAGAGATATCTTGGCGAAAGAACACCTGAATATAACGCGCCGGGTTGGACTTGTGAATTTTCTTGAAATGTTTTGAGAAATATGGGAGGGCAAATTTTGGGGTACAACAGTTGCCCCTGTTCAATCTTCTTAGACCTGAGGATGCAGATTGGCTGACGTGCCTTTCGTAATCCGAAGGTGGAAGATGATTGAACACTAGAGTGCCCAGAAATTTGCGCTCACATGTTAGCAGTGTGATGGGGGAATGGGCTTATAGATGCCATTTGGAGATTGCTGGATAGGATGATGGGCTTATAGATGCCATCTGGATATTGATCGCGTAGGAGATTCCTTAGCGAGAACCTGCATACCTGCAAAAGAACAAATGAGTACCTGACACGTTGCAGGAGCTGGTTTTCAGATGCTTGGTATAGATGTGTCCTGACTGGTTACAGGAGCTGAGTCTGGAGCTCCAAACGACGATGAATGAACCAGGGATGGTTACTGCCTTAGCATGAATGGTAAGAGAATCTTGGACGATTACTACCCCAACAGGAACGCTGAGAGAATCTTGGGTGTCTTCTACTGGGATAAGAATCAGGGAGATCTTAGGGTCGATCTGACTGAACCAGAGAAGGCCTTTGACTGGATAAGAATCAGGAAAATCTTAGGGTCGATTTAACTGAACCGGACAAGGTCTTGGAATATCTTCAACTGGATAAGCATCAGGGAGATCTTAGGGTCGATCTGACTGAACCAGAGAAGGCCTTTGACTGGATAAGCATCAGGAAAATCTTAGGGTCGATTTAACTGAACCGGACAAGGTCTTGGAATATCTTCAACTGGATAAGCATCAGGGAGATCTTAGGGTCGATCTGACTGAACCAGAGAAGGCCTTTGACTGGATAAGCATCAGGAAAATCTTAGGGTCGATTTAACTGAACCGGACAAGGTCTTGGAATATCTTCAACTGGATAAGCATCAGGGAGATCTTAGGGTCGATCTGACTGAACCAGAGAAGGCCTTTGACTGGATAAGCATCAGGAAAATCTTAGGGTCGATTTAACTGAACCGGACAAGGTCTTGGAATATCTTCAACTGGATAAGCATCAGGGAGATCTTAGGGTCGATCTGACTGAACCAGAGAAGGCCTTTGACTGGATAAGCATCAGGAAAATCTTAGGGTCGATTTAACTGAACCGAACAAGGTCTTGGAATATCTTCAACTGGATAAGCATCAGGGAGATCTTAGGGTCGATCTGACTGAACCAGAGAAGGCCTTTGACTGGATAAGCATCAGGAAAATCTTAGGGTCGATTTAACTGAACCGGACAAGGTCTTGGAATATCTTCAACTGGATAAGCATCAGGGAGATCTTAGGGCCGATCTGACTGAACCAGAGAAGGCCTTTGACTGGATAAGCATCAGGAAAATCTTAGGGTCGATTTAACTGAACCGGACAAGGTCTTGGAATATCTTCAACTGGATAAGCATCAGGGAGATCTTAGGGTCGATCTGACTGAACCAGAGAAGGCCTTTGACTGGATAAGCATCAGGAAAATCTTAGGGTCAATTTAACTGAACCAGGCTAGGTCTTGGAATATCTTCAACTGGATAAGCATCAGGGAGATCTTAGGGTCGATCTGACTGAACCAGAGAAGGCCTTTGACTGGATAAGCATCAGGAAAATCTTAGGGTCGATTTAACTGAACCGGACAAGGTCTTGAAATATCTTCAACTGGATAAGAATCAGGGAGATCTTAGGGTCGATCTGACTGAACCAGAGAAGGCCTTTGACTGGATAAGCATCAGGAAAATCTTAGGGTCGATTTAACTGAACCAGGCTAGGTCTTGAAAGATGATTGAGAATTTAGCTGATTCTTTCCTGAAAGGTAAAGGTCAGACATATGCAATGCATGATATGGATCAAGCAATGATATTCTCAACATAAATGAGATTTGTGAGATATGATGCGTCTATGCATGCTATAATGATGTATGGAAGTGTGATGTTTATGAATGTTTGTTTTCGTCTAGGAAAGTAAATCCTTGACGGGTGCCGGGAAGTCGTATCCTGGGCTGATGTTGAAGAATAGATTTTGCTTCCGCTGGGGATGATAACTGCAAGAATACCGGTAGGAGAAGATGACTCCATTGCGGAATACACTTGGCAAATGGAGGATTCTGCGGGGAGAAAAGATACTCTAGCGACCATGCTGGGAAGCAATACTCTGTGGGAAGAGGGATGCCTTGCTGAGTGTTGATAATAGTTTGCTGGGGATAGGAAGACTTTGTCGACGACGCTCTTTCCGTGACTTTTGGCTGAGGATAACCCAGTTATATCCTGTTGAGGAAATAACTCTTTAAATCAAGTCGAGCGACGCGTTAGTGCTCTGCGAAGGATAAGCTTCCAGAATTTACTGGGGATAAGCTTACTGCTTGGGGAGATGAATTCCAACTTTCCTGGGGAAACTGGATTGGACTCTTCTGGGGGGTTTTGGAACTGCGGGGGAGTGATTCCTTTGAATGTTGGTATACCGCCGGGGAACAATCTTTAGGCCGAGACTGCCGGGGATGCTTGTTAAGAATATATGCTGCTGAATATTGAGATCTGCGGGAGGATACCCAACTTCTTTAAGGTTTGATAGTAGCTTTGCTCGGGGAGCGTGTACTGACTTGCTGACTTACTCTCTCTCTGGGGAATTAAGATATGTTGGCTACCTTCTTCAGCTGATCATACCTTGTACCTTGTGGACAGAGCAATTAGATCGTTTGGGACAACTCTTTATTGCCCCTGTTTCTGAGGTTGGAGAAGAAGACCTGTGAGGTGCTGATAGTTGTTGATAGACCAATCTTCTTCTGGTAGGCAGGTGCCAAGATGACAGGACATAGTCGTACGCTTTGATCCCTAACTTTTGCATGGACTGCCCTTTCGGGTTTTCAGTCCACCGGGATACCCATTTTTGCCCAAGCCGCCTTTTCAGGTTTTCGACTTGCCGGGTGTACAGATTTTTTCATTTCATCCCTTCATTTTGCCCGAACCCTTTTGGTTCGCCGGGAAGCCCTAATTTTTGCCTAGGTATGTCAACCTAGCGGGTCTTTGATTATGTGTAGTATTTTTCGACTATGTCCATGTTCAGGGAATGTAGGGAGTTGCCCCTGTTGGAAGTATTTTGCCACGCCACCAGAAGGTGTTTGATCAGACAAGATTCGTTGTTGAAATGCCCCAAGTGACTCAGGCGGAGATTTGCCTCAGATTATTTTGCTCTTGAGAGATTCTCCGAATCTTGATTGGATTGCCCCAGATAATGGACCATGGTCATGTCTGTCCCTTGATTGGAGGTACTTTTGTTCATTAGGTATTCATCGTGCGAATTTCCCTGATGTTCAAACAAAAAGTCATATGCAAACAAAGTTATGTTAAAAATGCAAAGCATATGTCTGTCTTGAAGATTTTGAAAATGCATTCTTTTTCATAAAACAAGTGAATATTTGTAAAGCGTGATGTCAACTCCGTATTTTACCGTGAGCCTTAAGGAGTCAGGATACCTTTCGTCACAGTATGCTTTCGAACTAACCCATGCTTCAGCTAGGACTTTTAAGGGTTATAACATGGCCTGGTTCACGGTTTAAGAAACAAAGGATAAAGGCTCAAATTTTATTTGTACCCACCCGCTCTTCATGATGTTCTCCAAACCTAAACTCAGTTGATCATACGTTAGACCTTGTTTGAGTCTTTGCTCCGATTTTCCGGTGATGGTTCGGATATTGCTAACTTATTTTGAATAGGCAGTCATTCCTTTTTTGTTGAGGGTTTGTAAGACCTCTTTCTTGATTTTTGTTATCCCTTTCTTTTTTTTTTTGCCTGAACTGTTTCCTTTTTTGGAATTACAGTCAGCGGGATGCCCCAGTTTTGTAAGTCTCCTTCATGGGTTTGGACTTAATGGGTTTTTTATTTTTTGAGATAATGACTGCCTTTCTTTATTGATTATTCGGAACCATCACTGTCTTTCTTCGTTTTGTAAGGATCTCTTTGGTGCCATTCGTTATGCACTTGGATCAACTGAGAGAACTACCCTGCCCCAGGTTATGACTAAGGGTTTTAAATTTCGAAAAGAAAAACTCCTACTTCTTTGGCTCAGAGGGGTTGACGAGGGATTATCATCCTTATAACTCCAGTGTTTAGGGATTGAAACAACGCCTGTACCTCATCAGCGGGGTCTGTTCAAAAGCATACTGTAGATTATGGTATCGTTTTCGTCATCCTCCCTCAAGAGGCTTAGAATTATTGAGAGTTGATCATCAGAAAAAATATGAAAATAATTTGCATTTAGTGAATACGAATATATTGCTTCAAAACAGACATATGCAATGCATTAATGAAATAACGACGTTTAACATGAGTAAATGTTTGAACAAAAGAAAATTTCAACTTGAACATTCGAATGAACAAAAGTTTTCTAGTCTCAGGGATTGTCACTTCAAATGGTGAGCCTTGGAGGGATGGTAGAAAAATTCAGCCTGACCATCTTGTGTGAACTCCAGTGCTCCTTCATTAATCAGATCTTGAATCTTATTCTTCAAAGCCCAGCAGTAGTCGGTGTCATGTCCTGGACTGTTAGAATGGTATGCACATCTTTCCTCAGGATTGTACTTTAGGGAGGTTGTATTGAGACGCCTAGGAGGGCCCCTTACCGTCACCAGATTCAACCTCAACAATTGTTGTAAAGCTTGAGACGGTGACACGTTGAGTTTGGTGAACTGCCTTTCAGGCTTGTCTGACTGAAGCTGGTGAGGTTGATACTGAATTGGTGATACTGAAGCCATATGAGGAGCTTTCTCCTTGCCTCTTTGTCTCAAAGATGGTCGAACGATGACTGGCTTTTTACCCTTAGACGTTTGCCCCAGTTGGTTACCCTGAAGCAGTTGGTTGACGAGAACCCCGAGCTCATCTTGTCTTTGAGCTAACCCTTGAATGGCAGTCACCTGCCCCAGCATCTGGACCTTCAATGCATCCACCTCAGCTTGTAGGTGTTTCAGCCTTTCATCCTCAGCACTGTTCCTGACAAAGGTCCCCATGAGAAGTGTCCTTAGCTCCTCCTGCCCCTTGGATAGATTCAGGAGGATTTCCCCGAACCGAGTCTCTTGAGCAAGAAGGTCCTGGTTATCTGGTTGGAAGGCCATTGCTGAAATAAACAGCGAGAAAGGGTAAGTGACCTGCAACAAGTGTACCTGTTATGCAATGATATGTATGATATGCATGCAATGTTTTCAAGGATCTCGCGGGGTAAACAAGAAATTTGTTAAAGCTGGGATCCGGTAGCTTGATTGAAGGAACTGCATATTATTGAGAGTCCTTCTTCAAAGGGTCAAAGGCTCACCATATCCAGTGGGTCATAGCCCCTGACTACCTTGGCGAGGGCAATCTTCTTCAAGTGTCAAAGCTCACCATATCAAGTGGGTCATAGCCCCTGACAACCTTGGCTAGAGGAAAATAAATCCTCTTTGCCCCTTGCTAGATGTTTGATTTATCATTACCTGCATCACAAGCCTTTGAGATCCTTGAAATGGGTTAGGATGTATGCAATGGTATGATGTCATGATGCATGGGGTAATGTAGGTAACCCTGTTGTAAGTCCCAATTAAGGACTGCAAACCAAAACCTGCAAGAAACTCAAGTAAAACCTGTCATGAGTCCCAATTAAGGACTAAAACAAACCCTGCAAGAAACTTGGTAAACCTTGTTATGAGTCCTGGTTAAGGACTAAAACAAAAACCCTGCAAGAAACTTGGTAAACCTTGTTATGAGTCCTGGTTAAGGACTAAAACAAAAACCCTGCAAGAAACTTGGTAAACCTTGTTATGAGTCCTAGTTAAGGACTATAAACAAAACCTGCAAGAGACTTAGTACCCTGTTATGAGTCCCAATTAAGGACTGTAAACAAAACCTGCAAGTAGTTCATGCGTCAGATAACAAGCATGCAAGTAGTCAAGTACGAAGGCACACAAGTCACACAAGAGAAACCCTTAGAGTTTAGGCCAGCATGGGGTCTGGGTAGTACCCTCTTGAAGTTGGTGGGTTCAACCTGTCCTATTAGAAGTAACCGGGTTCTAAGGGTCCCAATATCACGGGATTGCTTTCATTGTTCATCGTTTCGATTTGGCCACTGAACTGGCGACCGAAATATTCCAAGAAAACAACCCTCAATTGAGTGTAGTATCGAGTATCAACCAACCTCGGACTGCACCAAAGTCAGTTATCTCACTACCCTAAAGAGGCCAAGATAGTTCAATTAAGGTTCCTACGGTCTGTTGATGCTTCACGACACCACGCGGAGGCCCCGTACTCTCCTTGACTGAACTCAAGGGTTACCGGTACACACCAAAGTGCCACATCAACGTAGCAGACTGTTTCAACCACGTCGGTATACCCCGCACAGTTCCCTCACAGCCTTGTTGCTACTTTCCAAGAAGGTATCCCCAGATCCAGGTTAGGATCTATAGAACTCCCAAGACAGTCCCACAATAATAAAGCAAGCAAGTCAATACAATTGAAAACACAGTTATGAACTACCCTAAGGTACACCTCACTTTAAAAATAGTCCCCAGCAGAGTCGCCAGTTCTGTGATCGGTGGATCTGGAACTGACTGTTTAACGCTGGTTCGCGAAATGTCGCGGAAGCAAGAGTCGCCACCGTCTTTTATTTTCTCCAAATGGAAAGGACAAAAGCACAGAAAAATTCCTTAAAGAGATTGCTCTCGGTTCGGGAGGTAGTTTATAGAAAGGGAAGGTGTTAGCACCCTTTCTATCCATGGTTATCCATGGGCTCTTAGATACTTGCTCATTTGTGTTTTCAAAAATGGTTTGTTTGCTTTTCAATGTGGGTTTAAAAGTTTCTTTGAAAAAATTTCAGATCGACTCATACGTCAGAGTGTTTGAAAAGTTTGTTTTGAAAGCTTTTGAGAATGTGTTAGTGAAAAGATGTTTTTGATTTGTTTGAAATTAGAGCAAGTATCCTTGAGAACCTACCTACCCTAAGGAATTCGTCTGTGTAGATGTCCTTTAAAGTAGTGCCATCCCACCATTGAGAGGTAGGTAGCACCACCGTTGGAGGTGTTCGGGTCAATTCGAGGTTCGGGACATGGTGATCACCGGAGCAATAGGAAGACACCTTAGAAGCTACCCTCATGCCAGGTTCCCGGATCATGAGGACTTACTAAGACATCCTCTACTCGACGATCACCTTTCGAGGCAAGGCAACAGTGAGGCGTACCCTAGGGGTGGTGTGTGATTTGTGTGTCAGATTCATTTATTTTTGTCTTGTCAGGTTATTGGTGATCTAACGTTTTGTTTTTATTTTTGTCATTCATTCTTGCATGCATTTATTTAACAGTTAAAAAGTGCGGAAAGATAAAATTCCTAAACTATTACAAAGGCGTGGGTCCACATCGCCAAATTAAACCAGGACCCGATTTGACATAAAATAAAGAAATAAAATGCGGGAAATATAAAATGTCCGAGTTACATGGCTTGAGCAATTACATAATATTTGAAAGAAAATAAATGTGCGAAAGAAATAAAAATAGAACGTTCGAGGGCGTTGGACCCTTTAAAGAAATTAAATGAAATTAAAAATTAATTAATTATTTATTGAAATAAAAGAAGTGTTTTTTTGATTTTTTTTTGTATTTATGAAATAAGAAAATTAAAATTAAAATTAAAAGAAACCCTAATTCTAAGTTATTTTTAATTATTTGAGAAAAATGTTAAAGTTTAACTTAATTTACTAAAGAATTTATGTACATGTTTATTTACAAAATAAATTAGTAATTAATAATAATAATAATGATGAGAAAATTATTTATTAAAAAAAATGATGAAAAAGTTAAAAACCCTAATTTCTACATATTTAATTTATTAAGAAAAATATTAAAGTTTTGAAACCTAAATTAATCTAATTAATTGTTTAAAGTTTATTTACAAAAATAATAATAGTAAAATTAATATTAATAAAATAAACATTTTTTGATTTTTCGGTATTTTATATTTATTATGAAAATTATTTTATGGAATTAACAGAAAACAATTAAAAAACAATTAAAAGAATAAAAAGGAAAAACAAATAAAAATTAAAAATTGAGCAAACCATAGGGGGTGTCTGGCCCAAGGGGAGGTTTTTTGAAGTATTGACTCCTGAGTACCGTGGTCTGCATTCTTTGGCCATTGGATTGAGTTTCATGCATAAGTTGTTCTACTTTGGCCATTTGGCTTTTGGCTTTTGGCTTTTGTGTTCTGGCTTCAACGTTCCCTTAATCTCTGGCTTAATGTCTGCCTCGCCATGTATTGGTGTCATGCATAAGTTTTTCTAGTCTGGCCATTTGGCTTTTGGCTTTTGACCATTTGGCTTTTGGCCTCAACGTTCCTTAATGAACCTGCCTGGGATCCTGTCTAAATCTGCAGGGTTGAATCTCACAAACACATCAAATAAAATCATAAAATGCAAATAAAGTCAATATATGAAGAAATTTAATGTTTAGGCACAATATGGCATGTATGAATGATTATACCCTTTTGATCATGGAGATCAAATCAACCTTACCCTTACTGGAAAAGTAGTGACATAATGCTTTTATGCCCTTTGGATCATGGAGATCAAGCCAGCCTTACCCTTACTGAAGAAGTAATAAGATGTTGGTTTGTAACTGAGATGACTTTGTTTGTAGTGAGAGAGGGATTTGTAATAAGGATTTCAAGGTTTTAGGGTTCTTGAAACAGTTTGATATTCTAACAGTATTGTGGCAAGGTTTTTTCTCTCTTTTTTCTCCTCTCCTCATTTTCTTTTTTTTTCTCCCCCTTTGGTTTATGTGACAAGAAGGTGATTATATAGTGGAAATTAGGGTAAAGAAAATGGGCTTTGAATGTGCAATTGGGCCTCCAATATTCACTTGAATTCGTCACTTTCCAGGCTAAATCGCAGGGACTTAAGTGCATTTTTTGAAGTTGAAATGTGAAAACAAAATGTAGCCGACATCGAGAACTAACTCCTGTCCGAAAATCGACTCAATCGGATAAACGGTGAATTAGTTATGAATTTTTGAAGTTTCAGCTCAGACAAACTTATTTTGGGCTTCAGTGTCGACTCTGACACGTTCTTCAATAAAAAACTGGTATTGATTGGTGCATAATTTGGTCTCGACTTTTGAAGCAAAGTTGTAGATCTATGAGTCAGTGACCTTGTGTAAAAATATGAGTCCAATCCGATAAAAATTGACCGAGTTATGAATTTTCGAAGTTTCGGCCCAGTTGAAATAATATTCAGCATTCAGGATTTTCAGCGTGTCACGCACTCTGAGCAAAAAACGAAGGCCTTTTGAATACCGTTTGAACTCAATACCTTCTGTGAAAATGTAGCCAACTCAATTTGTGAAATTTTGGCGCCGGAACCAGCTCGATACGATGAAAATCGACCAAGTTATGATTTTTTGAACATGACGCAAATAAACTTCTGTCACAAATTTTCTGCACGAAAATACTTGATAAATCCATATTTTTGAAGACCTTCTGATCGAAATTGGCTTCCAGACGTGAGAGATGAAAACGTAGATAATGTCAAGACGGAATTTTGGCCACCAGAACGGGTTCAATACGAGCCACGATCTTCAAGTTATGAATTTTTTAGCGCGTAAAAACTACACTTTCAGCACACTTTTTTCACCATATTTCTTCGAGAAAACTCACACACTCGGATACCTTCTTTAAAGAATTGACTCTTGAGCCGAACCTGAATTTGAGAATACGTTATCCGAGATATCTTGGCGAAAGAACACCTGAATATAACGCGCCGGGTTGGACTTGTGAATTTTCTTGAAATGTTTTGAGAAATATGGGAGGGCAAATTTTGGGGTACAACACCCATCATAAACCTCCACACCGTTCTCCCATAAAATATTCAAATCTTCGATTAAAGATTCTAAATATACGTCTATGTCATTTCCTGGTTGTTTAGGCCCAGAAATTAACATAGATAACATCATGTACTTACGCTTCATACATAGCCACGGAGGTAGGTTATAAATCATAAGAATTACAGGCCATGTGCTATGCGAGATACTTTGAATACCGTGTGGGTTCATTCCATCAGTAGACAATGCCAAGCGAAGGTTTCTTGCTTCTTTTCCAAATTCAGGATAATCATTATCAATTTTCATCCACTGTGGTGAATCTGCCGGATGTCGAAACTTTCCATCAACAATTCTTTCATCTGCATGCCAAGTTAAGTGTCTTGAATCGGTTTCACTATGATACATCCGTCTAAATCTCGGAATTATAGGAAAATACCATAAGACTTTTGCCGGAGACAACTTTTTCTTATATCGAGGGGCACTGCATTTAGGACACTCATTTACCGATGCATACTCGTTTCGAAACAAAACGCAATCTTTTGGACATGCATGTATCTTGTCATAGCTCATGCCAATAGAGTACAACATCTTTTTGGCCTCATACGTTCGATTGGGGAGAACATTATCCTCTGGTAGCATATATTTCATAAGGGCTAATAACTCTGTGAAACTTTTATCCGACCATCCATTTCCCGCCTTTAAGTTGTACAACTTTAATACCGCAGACAATCTTGTGAATTTTGTACAACCATTATACAACGGTTTCTCTGCATCGCTTACCAACCTCTTGAACATTTTGGGACAATCGTTAAGATCTTCTTCAAGCGCTTCTGCAATCTCTTCAACTTGATCATAATCGTATGTATCTGTGCCATTGTCGTTTGAAGCATAGGTCCTATTATCCCCTGATTCATCATTCCCGCCACTTTTCTCACCATGCATATTCCAACATGTATAACTTCTATCAATTCCATACCGTATTAAATGCGATGCCAACTGAACCGCGTCAACCCAATTCCCATAACAGCAACACAAACAAGGACATGTCATTCGACCAAGGTCTTCGGAGTGTGCAACAACAAACTTAATGAATTCCGATACCCCGTTCTCGTACTCTTTCGACAATTGATTGGAATACATCCATGTCTTATCCATGGTTTACAGTTTCTGAGTCAATCTGAGCGAAATGATAAATTAGAAAACAAAACCAATACTCAAAACTTGCACTTGCTCTTGCACAACCATATAACAAAACCAATACTCAATACTTTTCACTAAATTCATTTTATTCTATCAACTAATCACATTTTATGATTACGTCACTAATCACAATTCTTAACTCTCACAATTTTATATAAGCATGCATTCTGTTACCTTAAGAAGTTGTTTTTGTTTCTTTATCCATCTCATTAACAAGTTAATTAATCACTTTACATTATCTCTAATTAAATATACATATAGATATAGATATATAGATACATAATAATGAATGGTAATGTGAAATGGGGAACCCCGTTTGTTAATGAATCATAATTTCCACCACCATTCATCAAACTCAAGGGCTACCCTATACCAAACTTCATCTGTTTCTTATATATGGCATGGCCTCATTTTAGTCTAAGATATGTTTTCTGCTACGAAATTTTGTAATAAACAAAAAGGACAAAATATTTTGTATAGATTGAAAAGAAGAAACAATCACCTGACGGTTCTCCTGTGGCAAGCAGTTCTCCAGTGAGATATATTGCTCTTGTTTTCTGACGATTTGACACGTTTGAGTTCTCCGGTGAGATATGTTGCTCTGAATCGGAAGGTCCTGAAGAAGTTACAGAAACCGATTAATTTCCAAAACACATTAAACAAACATCAAAAGACAGAGAGCCTTAATCGAGAATCACAACCTGCCGTCCAACTAGTGTGAGTGAGAAACACTAACTGTGCTTGCTAATCAATGAAACGAGAATTTTGTATGTCACTATGGCTTCCAAGAAAATATTCCGTGCCCGATTATTCAATAAACCCTCAATAACTTTTAAAACATAATCACCTAACACTAAATCGTCCATTGCTCCAAACAAAAGGTAACAAAAAAATCATTAAAGGGTTTTAGGAAACATTCAAAAATCATCAAACAACAACAACAACCACTACACTGTGAATGATGAAGAAAATAAAAATCATCGAAAACCTAAACTGATTTCAGAATACATAAATTAAATAATTGGTGCAGTTCGAGAGAGATTGAACCTTGTGAAGAGAGGGACGAGTCGTGCGGCAGCGATGAGAGTTGACGATAATGGCGATTGAACGGAAAGAGGCTACCGTGAGAGTACGAAGAAGGAACGAATTTGGGGGTTGGGTTGGAAGAAAGGAAACAAAATAGCCACAATACGAACACACCTTTAATCAAAATCAATAAAATTTATTATAAAACAACCTACGAAAGCGCTTTCTAATGGTCATCTATAACAGCGCTTTTACATCAAAAAGCGCTTTCGTAGCATATCCTATAGCAGCGCTTTTAAAAGCGCTTTCTAAAGGCCAGATTTAGCAGCGCTTTCTAAGGCTGACCTTTAGCAGCGCTTTTGAAAAGCGCTTTCTTAAGGTACCCTCTGAAAGGCACCCTTTAGCAGCGCTTCTCAAAAAGTGCTTTCTAAGGGTGACCTTTAGCAGCGCTTTTGAAAAGCGCTTTCTTAAGGAACCCTTTGAAAGCGCTTTTTTTAAGCGAATTTTTTTTAAAACCTACAGCAGCGCTTTTTCCTAAAAGCTCTTTCGTATGTGTGCTGCTAAAACTTATTTTTGGCGTAGTGAGTTGAGAATCCAATCGTGGAAAAACCATCAAGTTTTCATGGGTTCGAACCTCAGCGCCATCATATATATATCATTTCTTTAATGTTAAGGCGCGCCTTTTATTTTTTATTTATTTTCATATAAAAAACTTAAAGGGATATGACTACGGTTGGTACATTCTACCGTTGTGATATATTTATAATAAATAAATACTTATCAATACGGTTAGTAGAGAACCGTTGTGAAACAATTTATCCATATATAAGCGAATTAACTCTCACTTATTGACAGTAGTGTTGTTTCCTTCACAGTGAAACCCTAGCATCCATTTTTTCTCTTCTTCTTCGCCATTATCCATGAATCTTGTGCTTCATACGTTAAGGTATTCTTATTCTTACATCTTATTGTTACATAGTTCTCCATTATCTCATCTGTTGTATGTTGTTTTTGTTGTTTATTTGTTCTTGTTTTTTCAGATTCGTCTTCACTACCTTAAAAAGACTATAATGTGGCTATGGTACATATTGTTTGTGTAGCTATGGAAAAAAGTACAAGAAGCATAAAAGTATGATGGAAACTTCATCCACCTTGTACTTCTTCATAGTTTCACAAACAAAATATTTTTCATACTCTGTTGATAAATAAGTTTGCATTTTCATATGTTGATAACTTTCATGGTTATTAGGACTCAACAAGAACAACATATTTTAGTTAATAAAGAAACTACAACGATAATAAACTTCATCTAGTTTGAGATACAATAAGAAGAAATATAAGAAGTATGAAGTTGTTGTGTAAACTTCTTCCTCCTTATATTTCTTTTTCATTTCTTCACAAAGTAGATGAACTTCATAATTGATTCTTATTCCACGATTAGTTTCAATAAAAATGCGCTTCCTGGAAATCTATAATATATCTTTTTCATTGCTAACAAATTTATAATATCTGTTATATGATGTTTTTTGAGTTTATTATATTCTATGTAGATTGTTTGTTTCACTAACTCTCACTTAAAATACATTCATTTAAATTGACATAGATACTTATAATCTGCAAATTAAATTGTATTTGAAAACCAACTTATATCTATCACTATTTCTGAATTGCATGCGTCTCATCGTTCATTTGATATTCTTTTACATATAGATTATGGTATAATGACCTGGCTCCTAAGATGCATCATTGTCTTCTATCATAGTTAGATTATCTAATGTTTTGTTGTTTTGGAAATTTAACTATAATAAAAAATAATAATGTATCGAAGGAGTTAGACCAATAAACCATAATATATATATATGTGTGTGTGTGTGTGTGTGTGTGTGTGTGTGTGTGTGTGTGTGTGTGTGTGTGTGTGTGTGTGTGTGTGTGTGTGTGTGTGTGTGTGTGTGTGTGTGTGTGTGTGTGTGTGTGTGTGTGTGTGTGTGTGTGTGTGTGTGTGTGTGTGTGTGTGTGTGTGTGTGTGTGTGTGTGTGTGTGTGTGTGTGTGTGTGTGTGTGTGTGTGTGTGTGTGTGTGTGTGTGTGTGTGTGTGTGTGTGTGTGTGTGTGTGTGTGTGTGTGTGTGTGTGTGTGTGTGTGTGTGTGTGTGTGTGTGTGTGTGTGTGTGTGTGTGTGTGTGTGTGTGTGTGTGTGTGTGTGTGTGTGTGTGTGTGTGTGTGTGTGTGTGTGTGTGTGTGTGTGTGTGTGTGTGTGTGTGTGTGTGTGTGTGTGTGTGTGTGTGTGTGTGTGTGTGTGTGTGTGTGTGTGTGTGTGTGTGTGTGTGTGTGTGTGTGTGTGTGTGTGTGTGTGTGTGTGTGTGTGTGTGTGTGTGTGTGTGTGTGTGTGTGTGTGTGTGTGTGTGTGTGTGTGTGTGTGTGTGTGTGTGTGTGTGTGTGTGTGTGTGTGTGTGTGTGTGTGTGTGTGTGTGTGTGTGTGTGTGTGTGTGTGTGTGTGTGTGTGTGTGTGTGTGTGTGTGTGTGTGTGTGTGTGTGTGTGTGTGTGTGTGTGTGTGTGTGTGTGTGTGTGTGTGTGTGTGTGTGTGTGTGTGTGTGTGTGTGTGTGTGTGTGTGTGTGTGTGTGTGTGTGTGTGTGTGTGTGTGTGTGTGTGTGTGTGTGTGTAAAAGAGCATGAAATGTACGATGAGACGCATGCAATCAGAAAAATAATGGTTTGTTTAAGTTGGTTTTTAAAAATAGCTTAATTTTCAGATTATAGACTTCTTCATCAATTTGAAAGCTTGTATTTCTTTAGTGAGGTGTATGGAAAACAAAAAATCTACATATTATATAATAAACTTTGGGCACTTTTCACAACGGTTATCTATTGTAACTGTGATCAAAGGTCATTTATATTTTACATAATTTGCTACTGATGGGTTTCGAACCCAATACCTAAGTGTATATATCACAACAGTTTATAAGTATAACTGTTGTGATAAGTGGCGAGTGTCCTTGCTTTCAATAATAGTTTTCAGAACGTGGTAGAAACAACGAACTTACAAGCACACCCTACTTAATAACGGTATGACACCCATAATAGTGTTGGAGAGAGATAGGAATAAGCATCTTTGTGAGAGGCACACCACTTCTCCACCTAAAACCTTAAGGTGATAGGTGAGTGGGTTCTCCCACTTATACCCACTTATATATGCTTAAGTCTCCACATTCCTATACAATGTGGGACTATTTCCTCACTTACTCACACTTGCTATATTATTTCAACACCCCCCTCAAGTGTGAGTCCACATTCCTCCCCCACTCTTTTGGTCTCTTTCTCGAACCAAAGGCTCTGATACCACTGCATCTTTGTGAGAGACACACCACTTTTTCACCTAAAACCTTAAGGTGATAAGTGAGTGGGTTCTCCCACTTATATATATACTTAAGTCTCCACATTGCTATCCAATGTGAGACTATTTCCTCACTTACTCACACTTGCTACATTATTCCAACAAATAGTACCTTTTTTCCAATCGCCGTGAAAAGGGTTTTTCGTAATAATGATTTAAAGTGGACTCCAAAATCATCTTATAATATGAGAAATTTTAAATTCACTAATACAAATAAACCCAAAAAAATATGGACACCCACTAATACAAATAAACCCAAAAAAATATGGACACCCAAGGTTAAAAATTAGAATTATTTTCCAAAACATTCTTACAAAGAATTAAATCAATTATGGTCTTCAACTCTAATGTGGGGAGATGACTCAATGTATGAAAGAAATGTTCATAAAGATTCTCAGAAAAAAAAGCTCCTGAGAAAGAGATTGAAAATGCCCCTCATATAAAAAAACTCATAGAGATTCTAAATAAATAAAACTCATAGAGATTCTAAATAAATAAATGACTAATTGATTCTCAATATAGAAAAGGGAAAAAAATACAATCTAAATTTTTGTAAATTGATAAAACGTGATCCCTTGTTAGAAAATTAATAAAAACTCAATTTACTTTTTATCAAGTACTAAATTATCATTTTAGTCCGTCAATTTTTTTATCACTAACCACGTGCTAAAATGCAAATCAAAGAAAAAAAAGTCAAAAAATTAAAAAAAAAGGTATCTCAGGAACAAATATTAAAAGTTGAAAATTCCGCCTTCTAATCGAATAAACTTTAAGGTTAATAGATTAGAACCTTTTGAAATTCAAATTCAGTTCCTGCTAATCGATTAAACAAAATATCAAATATCGATCAGATCTCAAAAAGTCTGCAATTGTTTTCATAAGCTAACCAACTAATCAATTGCATAAATGATCTAATCGATTAGGACATCTTCTAATCGATTATGACACCTTCTAATCGATTAGAACCCGACTATAAATAGGCGTCTCTCTTTTTTCTTATCTTTCATCACTCATATCTTCATATTTCTTATTCTTTATTTGTTATTTTTTCTACTTGGTTGTGCTATCTCATAATCAAAATAACACCTAAGAGAAACGAAACTCTGCAAGTACATCTTGAGAGGTGTATTACCTGACGAGTTTTCATCAGAAACTCAAAAGAATTACTTCAACAAGTTTTTTGGTGAGTGCAACTTCACCATTAGATGTTTTACATGATGTCAAAACTAGGAAAGCTTAACACTTATGTATATTGGACGATATCTCTATGTCATATGGTGCACCCTTGCATTAGAAGTTTTAGAAATCATTTAAAACCACATTGAAATTGGACAAAAACATCAAAATTTATTTTTTGAACAAAAATCATCTGCATGTGCCGGCACATACGATTTTAGGCCGACACATGTAACTCAATAATGAAGCATGTAGCTTCTATTTAATACATGCCGACACATACAATCTTCAAGCTGGCACATACTGCAAGTTTCAGTTTAATGTGTCGGTGTTGCAACTGGTTTTTAATTTCAGAGTCGCCACCCTTAATTTTTATCCTAAAGGAATGAAGTATAAAGGAGTAACCTAAAAAGTCAGAGATTCTAAGTTTGACTCGGTTCTAGATGAGGGGAAGGTGTTAGGCACCCCTTGTCTACCTTGCTCACAAGGATACTAGGTTTAGTAGTGCATTTTAGCAAATAGGGTTTGAATTTTATTGAGGGGGAAAGGGTTTTGATTTTAGTTAGGGGGACTCGTCACGATTTTTGATCGTATGCCTACATATTCTCCTAGGAGGAATCATAGTCACATTTCGTAGTTCGCAGTTTTGTTTGTGTTTTTTATACGATTGCGTAGAATTGCTTTCGAATTAAACTTGAACCTTGTTTGGGTTGTAAGTTGAGTGATCGTAGACGCAATTCACAGTTTGATTCGAAGACAATGCTATTTAATCTTTTTTTGAAAATGATCTTGAAGTTTTGATTATTAATAGAAAAAATAGTTTGTAATTGGTTAGCTGTATTAAGACGTAGAGCGGGGGAGTCTAATATAGTCTCCTCATCACATGGCCAGATATTGGCCACGTGTTGCTCATCATGAAGGATGCAGAGGGAGTCTGATATAGTCTCTTTATCACATGACCAGATATTGGTCACATGTCGCCCGTGGATGGAGTATTTACGTGGGTTTTAATATCTTTGTTAAATATTTAATTTGATTTCAAAAATTATTTAATTATGTACAATCATTAAGTCTAAATTTGTTCATTTCTAAAATCCCAATTATAGTCAAATTATAACAATAATTAATAAAACAAAGAAAACTAAATAAAGGTTAAAAAAATGATAACAAAAATTAAATAATACCTGAAAATATTAAACAGGGGAGCTCAACCGTCTATGGTTCAGTATATCATCTTTTCACAATTAAATACAATAGTTAATACCAATTATGCTAGTTTTATTTTAGTTTATTACAATATTTATAGGACATATTAAATTAAAATAATCATGGCCACTAGAACGGTGACATATGTCATAAAAAATAAAAAATATAAAAACCATTAACATAACCACAACCCACCCATACAACTGTAGATCTAAGTTTTTATTTTTATCCTTCACAGTTCTATGACTTCTTCCTCTCTTAGTAACAAAACCCATCATTTTTTTCTTCAATTTTCACTTCCTTCTCCATGAAAGAACTAAAATCCAACTAAGGAAAGCAAACACACTTCTCTCAATAGCAGGCATAATAAAAAGAGAAATCAAATCAAATTTACCTCGGTTCTGATGGCAGCGCAGGATGTAATTGGCGTGGTGGTTGCTCGCAGGTCGTGGATGGAGAGGTCGAGGTTGCGGGCTGTGTTGAGTGATGAATGGTGATCTGAGAGGTTTGGAGCCCGGATGCTTCCTGTCTGTGTTTAGGGTTCTGTACGGGGAACAAAGGTGTTGGGCGGATTAAGGTGTCGTTAGAGTGGATCTGGAGATATGCGGCCAAAATTGGAGCGGTGGTGGAGGTTCTGTCGGAGGACTTGGGTTACGCACAGAGAGAATCGTCGCACTCCAAGAGAGGTTATCAGAGGGAGTTGCGATTTTGGGGGAGTTTTCCAACCTACAAAAAAATAGAAAGAACAAAAACATGATGCAATTACACAACCAATCCTTCTTTTTTCTGTTGAGTTGTTTTTTCCATTAACTCTCCCCCTTTCTGTAATTTGCTGTCCCTTTTTATAGTTTTTTTTCGGTTTGTATCTTTTAGGAAATAGATAAATAGCTATTATTTTGTTTGTCTTAGAATTTTAGGAAAGACATTGACGCGTCTATGATTTGTATAAACTTTTGGTTATAATTCAAATTGTTTTTGTTTTTTTCTTTGATTCTTTATTAAGTACTTGGTCCTGAAAAGATATTCTTTGATTTTATGTTTCTACAATGTTGGATACTATTCTTTGTTTGCAACCTTCGTAAGCGTTTTGTGATTAATGTGCACAGTGTTTGTTAGTCTGGAAATAAACTTTTTTGGACTAGACCGTAGACATACTGGGCCTGAAATTTATCGTTTCAATAAAATGTTTTATAATTACACAAAAAAATGATTATAATTAAAAAAAACCTTTTCAGACTGAAAAACCAAATGGGCCACAATGTTTTGGGCTTGTACGTTTTTTTTATTCTCAACAAAATGTTTCTATCTTCTTGGGCCGTAATAGGAAAAAAACCCTTTATTAACACTCTTTTTTAATCAATAAAACAAGAAAATCAATTTCAATTAATTGTTTTTTTAACCTAATGCTTTTAATTAAAACAATATTAGCATAATCATTAATAATTATTATAATAAAATAATAGTAATGATAATAATAATAATAATGTTATAGCAAAATATTTTTTTCAAAACAAACTCAAAATTGAAATGGGCCACTGTTTTCAAATGTTGGGCCTGATAATTTTAAGCAACAAAAGCAACCCAAATTTTACTGGAGAAAAAAAAAAGAAACCTCAATGGGTAACAAAAATAACTTGATGGTCCAAAAGATTCAATCAAACCTTTTTGATTCTTAAAAGGCCTATTTGGCTTAAAATACAATCAATGCACCTCCCTTTCTTTACTCGGTGACTTTTATTAAAGCCTAATGGGCCATCAGATATTGATGGTTCATTTTGGATCGATACCACTCTCTGATTCTTTAAACCCCCCGAAGAAATAAAAATTAAACGATACGACTCATTTAGAAATAAACCTAAATAAAAGATATGGGTAGGGCAAATTTGGGATATGACAGTCGACACATACGATTTTCAGGCTGACACATTTGCTTCAATATTAAAGGTTGTAGCCTTTATTTCTCATAGGCTGACACATAAGACATTTCAAGCTGGCACATACTGTTAATTTTAGCCTTATGTGCCGGCACATACGCTTTTCAGGCCGACACAACTTTTTGGTTAGGTTAATTTTTCAATTTCTTTTAATTTTGAAAATTACTTCTTTGCCTCCAAACTTCCCCAATTATAAATACATCATTCAAGCATCATTCCAACTTGATGAAACTATAAACACTTACCACCATTTCTCTTCACCTTCAACATCCAACCTATTCATACACACTGATAAATCACACATATTGATCTTTTGTCGGGGTGCCATCTAGGCGAGGTTTGATAACATCCAATTAGGTTTTTGGGTAACCAAGAGTATTTGGTTGAGAATTGTGAGGGGTTTCATCCGGAAAAATCTAGGGTTTGTCCTCCAAGATCTTTGGAAGATTTGGGGGGTTTATTTAAGACTTTCAAAAAAATAATGCAGCCAAGTGAAAAGCCTTCGAAGTTTGGTACCCAAGGAAGTAGTGAGAGAACGACGAATCAAATTGAAAGTTCTTGTGTTCAATAGTTACAATTGATCATGCGCAAAAGAGATTTGGAGTTAGGTACCCAAAGAAGTAGCAATATTTGATAAATTAATTGGTAGTTATTGTGTCTTGGTCTTGCTCAATATTAAAGGAAGAGAATAGGTTGAATCAACAACAAATAGTTAGGGTTTGCGGGGTTGCTCTCGGAATACTTCTCTTGTAATCAACTTTTTGCATAGTAAAATATGATCTTAATTCAAAAAGAAATTGGGGGGGGGGGGGAGACGTAGCCATAACAAGGAAGATTGGTGAACTTCCTAAACAAATCCTCGTGTCACTCTCTCTTATCTCTTTACTTGCTTTATTTTTCATTAAGCATATTATTGAATATCATTGATTGATCGATCGACTCGTAAGAATTTTTCCAGTGGTTGTTTTAGTTTAAAATGATTATTGATTAGCTCATAATCACTTCGATTATAAATTATTTTTCCTATCAACAATAATCAAGGAAATTTTTTGAAAATTCGTTCACACACCAAGTGTTTGACAAATTGCATAATTCATTATTTTTTATAAATTTCATTGGAAATAGATAGCTAGTAATTTGCTATAAACGAATAATATTGTGTTGCTTGTTTCAAGTGTATAAATTCATCTCGTTGTTTCGTTTATTCCATAAGGCTATTTGTATATCCGATTTCTAATAACTAGGTTTGTATAGACGACTTTTATCGATCTATATTAAAACCTTCTGCTTGCACTCTTTTCAAATAACTTTTTAAACTCCAATTTTAATTGGTATTTTGGCTTGGTGATCTATTCAATCCCCTCTAGATAAGTTGTCATCATCTAATAACTGGCATCAAGAGCTCTGGTTTATTTCGTGCTTCGAAACTCTTATTAGAAAATGGCGTACGAACCTAAAGGGGATTATAAAAGAGCCTCAATCTTTACGGGAGAAACTATAGTTATTTGAAAGCTTGTATGAAAATTAAAGTTAACTCATATGATAAATATGTGTGGGAGGCCATTAAAAATGGTGCAACACCGGTTACACATGTTGTTAATAGTATTCTCACACCTAAGCTGGAAGCACTATAGAATGAGGATGATTATAAGAAGTGAGGACATGATTGGAAAGCGAAAAACATTATGATATCCACTCTTGGTGTTGATGAGTTTTATCATATTTCTCCCTGTGAAACCTCTAAGGCTATGTGGGATGCTCTATAAGTTAACTATCAGAGAACTAATAAGGTCCAACAAGCTAGAATTAATACACTTAATCAAGAATTTTAACTCTTTCGCATGAAGGATGGTGGAACAATTGCTCAAATGCAAAAGTGATTCTCACAACTTATTAATAATTTAAACTTGCTAGGTAATCCTATTTCTAAAACAATTTATACTAATAAGGTTTTGAGATGTCTTACTAGGAATTGGCAACCAAAGGTCACAACGATCAAGGAAGCCAATAATCTTGCAACACTTGATCTCACCAGTTTGTTTGGAAAGCTGGAAGAACACGAACAAGAATTCACTTGCTTGGAAAAACATGAAAATAAACTTGAGAGAAAGAACAAAAATGAGAAAGATACATACTAGAAGGAAAGAAGAAGTCTAAAGCTATTAGGGCTTCGGGTTCAAGGTCGTCAAAAAGTGAGCACGAGTGTGATAGTGATTATTGTGATGAAGAAGATTCAGATGATGAATAAATGGGATTGTTTGTAAGGAGATACAATCAATACATTTAGAAGAATAATGTTAAACACTCCTACAAAAATCTTGTGAAATTTAGAAGACAATATACATCCTCTAAAGATGAAGACAACAAAAAGGGTAAACCCAGAGGTATGTGCTATGAATGTGGAAAAACGGGTCACTATAGACCGAATTGTCCATCTCTTGAAATTGAAAAAGGAAAGGTCCAAAAAAATAAGTCTAGAAAACTATAAAAGCATATGTTTCTTGGGATAGCGATGGTGATGTCTCAAGAAAAGAAAGCTCAAGTGATAGTGATGAGGAGGGAAACTATTGTTTCATGGCCAATCAACGTCAAAGCAAGAAAAATAATTTTAATTCATTCTAAATTCTATAATGTTGATAAGTTGTCTTTTTATTGAATTGAAAAATGCTTTTGAAAATCTACAAAAAGTTGTATTACATGCTTATAAGAAATTATCCTCCAATGAGAAAACGTTTACATACTTGGAAGAAAAGGTTGAAAAAACTGATAATAAATTTGAAGCATTAAAGTGGTCTATTGTAGATACTCAAAGTCATAAAAAGGAGGATGAGGAACCATGTCATTCGAGTGTGAAACTTGTCAAAATTTGGCAACAAGAGGTGAGTACTCTTGAAACCAAAGTTGACAAGAAATCACAACCATGTGTTACTTTTGCTATAAATTCTTCAAAGGTTGCAAAGCCTTATGAAAAGTATAGCTTGATCAAGAAGGATTCAAATATAAAAAGTAAACCTCATCATAGGTTGTTTTGTCACTATTTTTACAAGAAAGACCATACGATTGAAAAATGAAAATTTAGGTGGTTCTTAGATCCTAATTGTACTTTTTAATGGTTACAAAAATGCAACAAAATTTTCACTCACTCCCAATGAACCAATGAGAATTGAGTACTACCACCTTCGTTTGATTTTGTAGGTTGAGTGTCTTGACTCTATGACGGGTAAATAGATTCTCGATAGTGGATGTTCAAGACACATGATTAGAGACATATCTCTATTCTTCGACTTTGTGGTGAAGAAGAAATGTTATGTATCCTACAGTGATCACACAAAAGGTGCCATACTTGGAAAAAGTAGTATAGGTAATCCCTCAACCATTACTATCTCAAATGTTAAGTTAGTTGAAGGCCTTAGACATAGTCTTCTTAGCATTAGTCAATTGTGAAACAATGATTATAAGGTAACTTTTTCCAAAGATAGTTGCATGATCGTACATAATGAGAAGAAGAATTGCATCTTTAATAGTGTGAGGGTAAACAATATCTATATCGTAGACTTAAGAGATGTATCCTTGAATAATGATGAATGTCTTGTCACCATGAGTGAATATTCATGGTTATGCCATTGACGTTTGACACATGTCAAATTTGATTTACTTAATAAGATAGTTGAAAAGGATTTAGTAATTGTGTAATATGGTGGGAGAACTGACTTTGTTGTTTTGTGTTTGATCATGATTGTTGCAGATATCAAGAGTCGCCACCGATTTTTCTTTTATCCAATAAGGAAAGGGTGAAAAGAACATGAAAGACCTTTGAGATGTTTTCTTGAGTTCGGGGGGTAGGTTATGAAAAGGGAAGGTGTTAGCACCCTTTTCATCCATAGTTATCTATGGGCTCTTAGTTGCTTGCTAGCTCACTTTTGAAATTTCTTTATTTGAAATGTATTTGTGGTGGGTTTTGAAAGTATTTTTGAAAAGCGCATTTGTTTAGGCAAACTTTGTAATGATTCTCGTCTCTATAAGAATGCATACAAAGTGTTGGACTTTTTGAAAATATTTCATGTTTTGAAAGTGTTTGGTGTGTTTGAAAAGATGTTTGTTTTTGAAGATGGATTATAAGCAAGCAGCTAAGAACGTTCTACACACTCAAAAGTCTTTTGTTCATTTCTCTATTCCTTTGATATTGTTATGTCACCATTGATTGGTAAGTAACCCTATCTTTGGATGTGAAGGGACAGACGTGGGTCATCGTATAGTCATAGATAGAAATGTTGTGAGATACCTTAGCATTTTTCTTAAGGGTCTAAGATCAATTTAAAGGCACAATTCGAAGCGTCATCGAGGGACTATGATTTTGTACTTTTGATTGTTTTTGCTAAGATGTCTCACATGCATATCATGGCCATTTTATCAAAGCAACAAGTGGAGTTAACCCTAGAGGTGCAAGTGTGCAAGTGTATTGTATTTCATGCTTGAGTTTATCTTGGATTATGGTTTTCTAGTCATTGATTTTATCTTGCCATACAAACCCTAATTTACTAGCATTTATGAAAGCGATAAATTGCGGAAAGTAAATTTCTACGATATTACATCATTAGGGGATGGGGTATACAAATTTACAAATGGGGATTGCAAGAAATTAAATCCTAATTATATATTACAACCATATTGAATTTGTACAAGAAATGAAATGAATATAATGTACAAGTATAAGCGGATAAAGAATGGATTTTGTTTGGATTTTGTTAAGAAAGGTAGTTTTGACCCAATTAAAAATAAGAAAATTAAAATTAAATTAATAAAAGAAACTAAATTATTAAAGAAAATAAGTTTTTTAGGGTTTTGTTTGTGAAGAGGTTTTATTTAAATTAAACTAGTATGAAAAAAAATTAATTAATTAAAAATCTAAAGTTTCTAAATTAATTTTAATAAAAAAGAAAATAAACTAAACCTAAGTCTAATTATTAGTTTATTTACAAAAAGAAATTAAATATGTATAAGAAAATATTTTGTCTTTTTAGTCTTAAAGGAAATAAAATATAAATATATTATTACCTAAATAATAAATAAAAATATTTTTGGGATTTTCATTAATAAAAATAATAATAATATTAATATTAATAGTAATAAAAATAAAGAAATATGAAAATAAAAATAAAAACATAAAAGAAGTCGGGGGGGGGGGGGGGGGGGTGAAGTTTGGATTTGGAATGTTTTTGAAGTGAGAAACAATTTTAAGTCCAGGCCCAAGTTTGATTTTGTTTGGAAGTGAGAAAAAAATGTAAATGGGTTGTGTTGCAAATTTAAACAGGGGAGTATGTTGTAGAAGAAATGGGACAAGCCCAACATGTGTGGCCCAAGCGCTAGCTGTTAACAAAAAATGGAACAAAAATGTTAAGAAATAAAAGCAAAAGGTGCTCCTGGGGCTCGAACCCAGGACCCTTAACATAAATGCCTTACGCACGCGCTCTCTACCACTGGGGTGACTATGCATCCGTCAACTTAAACAAAACCATAAATATACATTGCAAATCCATTCATAGGCCTATACTTCATCTTCAACCTTACGCCCAGCCAGACCAACTGTATCTCATTCGTTTCTCAACCAAAATGAAAAAGTAAACATGAAACTTGTCGCAAATTTCATCATAAACTCAGAAATGTAACTCATTAAAACTATAAATCAAAGATAAGCATGAGTTAACGTAACTTTTTCAGAGAGTTCAAATCCAAAATTCTCTCTACTCAATCCATATAAATGAATTCTAAGGACATGGTCAGTTTCAGGGCAATGATATCTACATTTGGTTTTGAAAATGCAAGCTTAACAATGCTTAAATAATGAGATGAAAATCCAGAAAACTCACCTTGCAGCTGAAGATCGTGTGAGTTAGAGGACCTTTCAAGGCGTTGTGATGATTGAGTTAGCTTCCTTGAACCTCTAGGAAGCTAATGCAATAGTTACTTTGAGCTGAGGATGGCTGAATCGTGCTGGAGAAGTCCAAGTGCAAAGCTCAACTTTTAAAAGTGGAGGTTGATGATGGAGGTGTTACGGTCGTGTAACAGGTGTTGGGATTGTTTATGGGTGATGTTTAGAAGCTTTTGAAATCAAAAGGCCAAGAAACGCACAGGTGAATTTGGAGATTGGATTCAAAACTCAGAAATGACAAGTTTTGAGGTATTCTTAGTGATTATGTGTTTTTAGGGTGTTTCAGGGCTTGAGCATTCATGTGTTAGCTTGCAAATGATGTATATATTTATAGGCAAGAGGTTTCAAGTGTTACAACAACTCAAAATTTGAATTCTCAAGTTGTGGCAACTTTACTTGTTTTTGAAGCAATGTTGAAACATCTTGTTCCAAGACATTGTACAAGGCTGTATAGAGTGGTTAGAACTTTAAACATGCTTTCTTTTGGTTTATAGGGGCTGTGTGTGCATAAAGAACAAGTTCAATGCTCAAGGAGAGTGGACTTTGCATAAAGCTTGCTTTTCTAAAATGGCAATGGTAACTTTGTGCCATTAATGGAAAATTGGTTTTGAAAATGCTTCAAGCACTTAGATAAGAGCTTAATAAATTGTGTAAACCATTAATTATAGTGTGAAACACAAGTTTGAGGCCTGTAAAGTGGGATTTGTACAACATGCTTGAAGATTGGATAATTGTTCATCATAAATATGCCTTGTAAATCAAGTTTGAAACCCTAACTTCTTGCCTTTGATTCTCTTAGCTCAAGTATTATCTTAGTGAGTTCTTAGACATTTTGGAAAGCTTGTAACATCCTCTACAACCTTTATGTTGGAAATTTTGTAAAATTCAATTTGGAACTAGGTGAAAAGTTTCCATGAAGTTAGGTTAAAATCCTGACTAAAATACTCAAAATTTTACTAAGTATTTTTAGTATTATGTACATGACTTCTTGAATCAATAACTTAAAATCCAAGAATTTTTAGAACTTGATTACTTCTAAAAAGTTTTATATCTCATTAAAATATACAACTTTCATGTTGGAAGTTTTTCTTGAATCATCTTGTATCATGGTGAATATTTGGCACAAAGTCATGAAAAAAAATTAACTTTACAACACATAGAAAAATTTCTAAGTCTTAGAATTTTGACTTTTCAAAGATGATTTTGACTTTTGATTTCTTGATGAAAAATATTCATATTTTGACATGTCTTGATGAAATATGATTTTTGAAACTTGATTTTGATCAAAAAGTCAAAGTTGGACTTTTCAGTATACAAATGACTTTTTTCATCAGTTGACCAAATTTCAATTATCAATTAATTGATCTTGAGAAGTGTATTAAACAATTAAATTAGATCAATGTGATGCATTTGGATCCTTGACATCATGTCTCAAACCAATAAGTCATGTATTTGTTCAAAAGTCAAAAATCAAGCCTTCTCAGTTAAAACCCTAATTTTAACCATTTTGCCCCTTTGGTGATCTGATCAAATTTCTTGAGGAATTGTAATCGAATATTGACTAAATGGTTAATATGAGTTCAAAATATTGATATGGATAAAAAATCATGAAGTTTGACTGTAAATTGGCCACATTTGACTTTTTACCCAATACAATTGATTTTAGGTCATCTGATCAATTGACTGAGCAAACTTGAACTACAAGAGTTGAAATTTTACATGAGCATTCTTGAAGGTAAAAAATGAGCAATGAAAGTCATATGGGGCATTAAAAGTCCATTTTTCCTTGTGCAAACTCAAACCCTAATTTGAGTCATAAGTGTTAAGGAAGTGTCTTGAGCTGATCAGTCCTTGTGCAATTTTGAGCAATTGAAGATCTTGTGAGAAATTTATTGAGAAATGAGAGGGAAAATTTTGGGGTACAATAGCTGCCCCTGTTCAATCTTCTTAAGCCTGAATATTTAGATTGGCGGATCCGTCATTCGTGACTTGAAGGTGAAAGATGATTGCGGTTGATTGTATCAGGAATGGGCTTAATGATGCCATTTGGAATGTTTGTTGGTGGAGACTGGAAGAATCATCAGAATAAATATTTGGTAGATTTATGCTGAGACTGCAGATATTTTTTTGCCTGTTTTTAACTGGGAGAGATAAATCTGATCCAGAAGAGGACTTGCCCGATGATTGATTTCTTCCCACAAAGAAGGGGGGTTAGTTGCATGAAGATGTATGCATGGTGTAATGATGTTCTCAAAATAAATGAGATTATACTATATGCATTTGTTATGTATGTGCTATAATGTATGAATGTGAAACACTAAAGTGTATCTTTGTCTGAAAATGAAACCCTGACAAATTGCTGGGGAGTTTTGGAAAATTAAATACTGGATTGCTACTGGAGATGAAGAGTATGTGTATCTTCGAACTTTGTTCAAAGTGCTTCCTGCTGGGAATTCCTGATTTTTGAGGAGAACTCCACTGAGGAATAATGATTTTGGCTATGGGAATAGAGTTTAGGAGTTATAGTTATCCATTTCTCTACTGGGGAGCTATCTCTTGATTGGAGAGGGAGAAAGTTTAGCTGCTACCTGGTCGGATTCCAGACTTCATAACAACTTGCTGGGAATAAAGCACTTAATTGTTATCTGGTCGGTTTCTAGGCTTTGCACCAACTTACTGGGGATAGTGGAAAACTCTACTGGGGAAGAGGAGCTTTGTTATTGATCTGAAGAAGTTAAACTATTATCTGGTTGGGTTCGGGATTTAGTAGTTTGAACTTGAAATTAACTGCTACCTGGTCGGGTCCAGGTTTCAGCAATTTGAACTTGAGGTTAAATGATATCTGGTCTGGTCCAGATTTCAGCAATTGGAGAAGTTAAACTATTATCTGGTCGGGTCCAGGCTTCAGTAACTTGAATTTGTGATTAATTATTATCTGGATGGGTCCAGGTTTCAGCAATTGGAGAAGTTGAAATATTATCTGGTTGGGTCCAGGTTTTAGTAACTTGAAATTGGGATTAACTGTTATCTGGTCGGGTCCAGGTTTTAGAAATTGGAGAAGTTGAACTATTATCTGGTCGGGTCCAAGTTTTAGTAACTTGAAATTGGGATTAACTTTTATCTGGTCGGGTCCAGGTTTCAACAATGATTTGAGGAAGTTAAACTGCTATCTGGTCGGGTCCAGGCTTTTTAGTAACTTAAAATTGAGATTTACTGTTATCTGGTCGGGTCTAAGTTTCAACAACTCAAACTGTTTTCTGGTTAGATTCCAGGCTTCGCAATAACTTATTAAAAAGATGAAGTTGAACTAGTATCTGGTCGGATCCAGGCTTCATAGTAACTTGTTAAGATAGTAATGACTCCGTTGGGGATTGAGGGGTTTCGTTCGTTGACCTGTAATAGTCTGAGCAGTAAACTCAAGATGGGGAATTTATAGTTTGTTAGGGAAATAAACCCTGTTGAGAAGAAATTTTGATGACTTACTTGGTGAAATGAATTCTTTAGAAAGAAATTCAACAAACTTCTTCTTTTAGAACCAAAATCAACCGGGGAGAGATTTTTCCGGAGATTGAAACTTTGGTTGGGGATTTCATGAATCCAAATTCGTGGGGATAATTTGATTGAAGTAACTTTGTGGGGATAATCCCAAATCCTTAAGGAAAATGCTGGTTACTATTTTTATGTAGACATTTGGTTAATAGTTTAATCATGTTCATATGCATATGTTCATTCAATTTTAGTCATTGATGTTTGCCTATAAACAAGCATTTTTTGTACAAGGAGACATATATACTAGTAAGAGGAAATCTTCGAAAGAAATGAAAAGTGTACAAAGTGGAAGCAAAAAAAATAGCCATATGGAAGTGATCTCATTGTGTTCCAACTTCGCTATTGCCCCTATGTCTTCGAACATCATCCTTTTCCGTTGGAAGAAATTGATTGAATTGATCTGGTATCATTGAATTTGGACTTTGGTAATAAACAAGTTGTAGGGATACAAAGGACATAGTCATACGCTTTAATCCTTAACTTTTGCCTGGACTGCCCTCTCGAGTTTTCAGCCCACCAGGATACCCATTTTTGCCCAAGCCTCCCTTTTGGGTTTTCGACTTGCCGGGTGTACAATCTTTTGCATATATCCCTAAATTTTTCCCGAACCCTTTTGGTTCGCCGAGACGCCCTTATTTTTGCCTAGGCCAGCCAACCTAGCGAGTCTTTGTTTATGCGCAGTATTTTCTGACTATGTCCATGTTCACCGGGTACGGAGAATTGTCATTGTCCATAGTAGTAAGTGTTGCCACACTGCTAGAAGATGTTTGTTTGATCGTACAAGATTCATTGTTGGAATTCATGTCCAATGCCTCAAGTGATTCAGATGGAGATCTGCCTCTGGCTATTTGGCATTTTTGAGAGGTTCCCCAAATCTTGACTTGACTGCCCCAGATTAGCTGGACACCATGTTAGGCCCCTTGATTATGACAGGCCTATCACTGGAATGTCTTTCCATCTGAGGTGATTCTGTCTACTGAGAGGATTTCTATTATCGAATATCCGTCGTGCGAATTTCTCTGTTGTTGAACAAATAGTCATATGCAAACAATGGTATTTTAAGAATGCAAAGCTTATGCCTGTCTTGAAGTTTGAAAATTCATTTTTTAGTAAAACAAACAAATTTTGTAAAAGTGTGATATCAGCTCAGGATTTATAGCGAACGCTACAGGAGTCATGATACCTTTTGTAACAGTATGCTTTCGAACTAACCGTTGCTCCAGCTAGGACTTTTAAGGGTTATAACGTGGCCTGGTTCACGCTTTAAGAAACAAAGGATAAAGGCTCAAATTTTATTTGTACCCAACCCGTTCTTCGTGATGTTCTTCAGTCCTATGCTCAATTAATCGTGCGTTTAAATCCCGATTGAGTCTCGAATCTTTGCTCTGATACTTGGTTATGGTTCAAGAATTGAACGTTCGTTTGAGAAGGCAGTCATTTTGGTAACCTTTTCTTTTTTTTTGTTGAGTATTGTAAGACCTCTTTTTTTGATTTTGTTATCCCTAATTTTTCATGAACTGTTTCCTTTGCGATTACAGTCAACATGATGCCCTAGTTTTTTTCTTAAGTCTCCTTCATAGGTTTTGACTTAGCGGGATTTTCTTTTGAGAGACAATGACTACCTGCCTTGACGATTATGTGGACCCATCATCATCTTTTGGAGAGCATCTTCTACACTATTTTTCGTGCATGAAGGGGAAAGTTTGTGATTGAATGCACATCTGAATTAATTGAGAAAATTACCCTGCCCCAGGTTATGATTAAGGGTTTTAATTTGTGTGAAAAGAAAAACTATTACTTATTAGGCTCAAAGGGGTTGACTAGGGATTATCTTCCTTATAACTCCACTGTTTGGGATTTGAAACAACGCCTGTACATCGTCAATGGGGTCTGTTCAAAAGCATACTGTAGAGACAGTGGTATCGTTTTTGTCATCCTCCCTCTAAAGGCTTAGAGCTTTTGATCGAGAGTTGAATATCACAAAAAGAAGTAAGAAAGCAGTTTAAATATAGTGAATACGAATGAATTGATTCAAAACAGACATATGCAATGCATTGATAAAATAACAAAGTTTGACATAAATAAATGTTTGAACAATCAAAAGAAAATTACAACTTGAAAATTCTAATGAATAAAAGCCTCTTTGTCTTGGACTTGTCACTTCGAATGGTGTGCCTCTGAGGGATGGCAGAAGAATTCAGTCTGGCCATCTTGTGCGAACTCCAACACTCCTTCGTTGATAAAGTCCTGAATCTTATTTTTCAATGCCCAACAACCATTCGTATCATGTCCAAGACTATTGGAATGGTAGGCACATATTGCATCGGGATTGTAGTTAGGGGAAGAAGTTTTGGGGTTTGGATGAGGTCTTACCAATGTAACCAAATTCATCCTCAACATGTGTTGCAATGCCTGAGACAATGGTATGTTGATTTTGGTAAACTGGCTCTTGGGCTTGTCTTGCCTTTGCTGATTACCCCGTTGTGGTTGGCGAGGTCGTTGTTGGACCCTTGGCGTATCAGCTGTCTTGAAAGGTGTTTTTTCAACCAAATCCCCTTGTTTCAACTGAGGCTGATTAAAGGCTCGATCCCCAATTCTCGTTGTTTACTCCATACGATTACATCCATCTTGATGAAACTTGTTAACTAGGGCTCTCATCTCTTCTTGTCCCCGAGCTAAGTTTTGGATAAGATCCATTTTACTGATCATCTGGATTCTCGTCCCTTCCAATTCATCTTGCAGTTGTTCCAACTAGTCATCCTTGTTGTTGTCAGGATGTTTCTTGGTCAGATTCCCATTGAGGAGTGCTTTCAACTCTTCTTGCCCCTTGGATAGGTTGAGGAACATTTCTATGAATTGAGACTCTTGAGTTTGGAGATCTCTGTTGTTCTGTTTGAGAGCCATTTCCCTTGCTGAAATAAATAGCGAGAACATGAGAGACCTGTACTGAAAGACCTGTTATGTAATGACATGCATGATGTGTAAATGTTTTCAAGGATCTCGCGGGTTAAACAAGGAAATGTCAGAAGTTAAATTTTACAGCTTTGGTTGAAGAAATTTGTATCGTTGAAGGTCCTTCTACGAGAGTCAAGCTCACCATGTCGAGTGGGTCATCTCTCCTAACTCAAGTTATCGTGTTTTGATCTTTTAACGGCATTGGCTAGAGGGATATAAATCCCCTTGCCCCTTGCTAGACGTTTGGTTCATCATAACCTGCACCACAGTCCCTTGAGATCCTTGAAATGGTTAAGGAAATGCTATGGTATGATGCTACGATGTGTATGTTATGCATCAAGCAAAAATGCAGGGTGATGAAGACAAGTATGTCTTGCAAGAAACCAGTTTATTGGATAGTGCATACAAACAAGGTCCTGCAAGGAATACTAACAAAATCCCTGCAATGAGTTCAAGTTGTTAGATAATGAAGGCAAACAAATCACATAAGCATCCCTAGGTTCAGGCTTGCATGGGGTTTGTAGGTAAGTACCCTCTTGAAGTTTAGTTAGTTCAACTTGTCCTAGAAATAGTAACCGGGTTCTAAGGAGTCTCAATATCACCGATCTTTCTTTATCGAGCATTATTTCAGCTTAGCAATATTTTCTTATGGACGAAACATCTCAAAAGTCCGATCTCAATGAGTGTAGCATCGAGTATCAACTAATCCCCAGCTTTACACCGAGGTCAGCTATCTCACTACTTTCTAATGGCCAAATTTGTTCAACTAAGGTTCTAAGGTCCTTTATTGCTTCACGATACCACACGGCGGCCCCGTATTCTCCTCGATTCAACACAAGGGATACCGGTACCAACCAAAGTGTCACACCAACACATATATCGCTTCAACCATATAGGTCTATACCGTACAGTCTCCATGATGTATTGTTGTTTACCTATAAAGATGCCCCCAGATCTGAGTGTAGGATCTATAGTAACAACCCAAAACAATCCTCCAAGGATAAAGCATACAAAGCAAGAAATTAAAATAGTTTTAAAATGAACTAACTCTAAGGTAACCACACTTTTTATTATTCCCCAGAAGATTCTCCAGTTCTATGATACGGTGGCAGAACGGACTATTAATACTGGTTTTGCATTTGTGTTTGCAAATGTTGTGGTAAGCAAGAGTCGCCAACGACTTTTCTTTTATCCAAATTAAGGAAAGGGTGAAAAGAATATAAAAAGAATTTTTCAAGAATTTTATGAGTAAGGGGGGTAGATTATGGAAAGGGAAGGTATTAGCATCCTTTCCATCCGTAGTTATCTATGGGCTCTTAGATGCTACCTCATGTTTTGAAAATTGCTTGTGCTTTGTGTGTTTTGAAAAATGTTTTGAAATGCCTTAGTGCGGAGATTCGCTTTATGATAACTCTTATATCAGTCCTCAAGAGTATTGACAAAGCAAATGTCTTTGAAAGTTGTTTTTGAAATGTGTAAGTGTAAAAGTCTGTTTTACTTGAGCAAGCATCTAACAACTATCTACTTGTACTTGAAAAAGTTCATTATTTTCCTCCTATCCTTTAGACAGTGCTATCCTACTATTAGTGAGTAGGTAGCCCTATCGTCAGATGTATGAGGGACAATCGAAGGGACGTTACAGTCACGAAGGCAACTTGTGGAAACGCTTTAGCAATTTTGTTTAGGGACTAGATCATTTACCGAAAGGCAACACTGTAGGTTCATCGAGGGACTATGATCTTTTGATTTACGGGTCTTTGCTAAAGCATCCCCGTTTCGAGGGACATGACTGTTTTTCCGAAGGAAACCAAAGTGGGGTACCCTAGAGGTATATATGTGCAATGTTTGTTATGTTCAATTACCTTTATCTTTTGTGTTAGGTTTGCTAACGTTTTGCTATTAGTCTTTCCATACAAGCCTAATTACTAGTAGTTAATATGTACAGAAAAAATGTAAAGTGCGAAAATATAACCCTATGCTATTATATGGCTTCGGGGAGGGGGATACTTACAATGTACAAAATTTGGGGGAAGAAAAATTAGGAAAGCAGTAAAAATCCTAATAACTATTACATAATAATGTAAAAATGCGTGAAAATAATAACGCGCGAAAGTTAAAAGTTCATCTAAAAACCCAAGGCAAATCTAAATGAAATAAGAAAATCTTTTTTTTGTTGTTTTTTGTTTATTTTAAGAAAATACTTAAATTGAATTAAATCAGAAAAACTAAATCTAATCCTAATTAATTAAATAAAAGAAAATGATTATTAATTAAGGTTAATTCTAATCAAATAAAAGGAAACTAATTCTAATATTTTTTGCATTTTTGTTTGAGAAAATAATTTAAACATAAATTAAACCCTAAATTCTAACTTAAAAAAAAATAAAGTTAATTAATTAATTAATTTCATAAATTAATTATTTAATTAAAAACTAATCCTAAGTTTTTTGTGATTTTTAATTAAAAAAATGATTTCTGAAATTAATAAACTAAAAATAAAAAGAGTAAAATGGGCCAGGCACAAAAGAAATAGGGAGGGGTGCATTGTTGTAAAGTGCAGGCCCAAACAAGGAGAAGCCCAAATCTGCTTTGGGATCCAGTAGGGAGGAGTGTTGGGGAGCTCATGGTAGTCTGTGCATGAGGGCCTTGGATCTGGTTATGCTAACACTTGGCAACACATATTTGAAGGTGCATGGTGGATGTATTTGGCCTGGGAGCGCTAGATCTGCAAGAAAAGTTAGGAAAAAATAAAATGCAAGAGGTAGGGGTTGAACCCCTGATCTCTCACACACACAACGCCTTAACACTCACACACCCAACTGCTGGGACGACTTTACATCCGTTAATATGTACAAAACATAAGTTAAATAATAAACATTTTCCTAATGACTGAATATAAAACATGCACGCTCAGGTGAGGCCCTGGCATTTAAATGGGAGAATGATACATGGCCACATATCTCAGGGGAGTCAAACCACCATGCACGATGGTTGACCACCATCTTCCCCGTTTTCCTCAAAATTGAATCCTGCAATATAAGCAATATCAGAACCAACAAAGCATCCTACCCCCCTTAGAATTTCCCCAGGAATCCAATGGTGGTATCCGTTTATCCTGAAAGTCCCTGTATCATTGAGAACGAATCTTGTTTGAAGCTTTCCCCTAACAATGGAAAAAATTCATCCTTACGTTAAATTGCTCATGCAATGGCTCTAAACATACACAAACATTAGTACAAACATGAACATAAACATAGAAATAATTTATATCACAAAATAAAAGGTTTTGAATTCAAGAAAATATACCAAAACGGTGACACACGATCCAATCGTTTGAGCATGCCACACGTTTCGAAAATGGCAGGGATAGGTTCATGGTGTCTTCAGGAACTTATTTGAGTCTTTTGTTTGGACTGAGGAATGTTGGAAACGCATTTTCTGAATTTGACAAGTTTGGATATATTTTTGCAATTTTGGAGCATTCTCTCTAGGCTGTGTCTCCGTGTCTGAGGCTTGCAAAAGCCACCCTTATATAGAGAAGATGGAGGGTACAAGGTAGGAAGGAAAGAAGCATGCTCAATAATGTTCTTTAAGAGACATAAACAAATGTTTGAAACTTTTCCAAAGGTGTGGACTTCTTGTCTCTTTTTGAATTTGAATGAATGTGGACACAAATGACTTTTGAATGCTCTCCTTCGAATGACTCTGATTGCCTCCTTCGAATGGCCTAGAGTCTTGATTCAAAGTGTTCAGAAACCTCTATATTAGAGCTTCTTCAATCAGTCAGCTTCTAGATTGACTACTTGATCTTGTTCTGATATGCCAATCGAAGGACACTTGTTAATCATGCCTTCGAAGTACCCCTTGTCCTTGCTCTTCGATTGGGCCATAATTGTCTCCTTCGAATGGCTCAAGTCTCATCATTGGGGCCTCTTCGATTGAGCTCCTATTTAGCTAGCCCCAACTAATACTCTTTCCAGGCTAATCGAAGCTTCCTTCAGTATGAATGCTTGTGCAGGAAACTTGAGTATGGAAAAATATGGGATTTTGGGCCAGCCAACATCTTTGCATATTTCTATTTCATTTTGGCCAACTAGATCTAATCTTTGACCAAACTCCTTTCTTTCAGATAACACTAAGTGTCTTTCGAATGGGCCTTTAAATTGCTTCTTCGAATGGATCATTTACGTGTCCTTCGAATGGCCTTAGATTGGACCCATCTATTTTCCTTAGCTGTTTGATTCAGATACCTTCAAGTGAGAACTTCATTCTGTCAATCGAAGCCTCCTTCGTCACTTCCTTCAAATACCATTGCATAGGAAGCCTGAGCCTGGCCACATGTAGGACCAAGACTCATCATAATATAAACTTGCATTATATGTCTCTTTCGAATGGCCAACAATATGTATCCTTCGAATGGGCTTTTGGAGTGCTCTTTCAAAGGGGTCATATTGTGTGTCATAGTGCAAAAACTGTGTTGAGGGGTCTTGGCCTTGAGAGCAAGCACATAGGAAGTCTTTGCCTTATGCATTGAAGGCAACCATATAAGAAACCTTTTCCCTTGTGAATCCAAAGCAAGCATGAAGGGGATTTTGTCTTAATGAATCAAAGGGAACTTGAAGAGGCCTTTAGCCTTATGAATCGAAGGCAATGTGGAGTCGAAGCCTTGTAATTTGAATGTGATCGAAGGGGGACCCAGCGCCCATTCGAAGCTTGTGAATCAGACATGCATCGAAGAGTTCTAAATGCCTAATCGAAGACTTTGAAACAAATCTTGCTCGAAAGATTTAGATGCCCAATTGAAGCTTGTCAGGATGCCAATCGAAAGACACCTTGTTCATCTTCAAAAAATTTACATTTTCTTTAAGAAATTGTTTGTAACCAAACATGTAGGAGGCAATCTTGGAAAACATGAGAGGGAAAATTTTGGGGTACAACAGTACCCATGAACATGTCAACTAGTTTTCTGTCAGTTAGTGGTGGTTGGACCCTACCAACAAGATCCCTCCATTTTTGTGCGTACACTTTAAACCCCTCATTAGTACCCATTGTCATACCTTGAAGTTGGACTTTAGTTGGCGCCAGATTGACATTGTATTGATACTGATGATAAAAGGAAGTGGCTAGATCTTCCCATGTGTGGATGCGAGAACCCTCCAATTGATATAACCATTCTAGTTGAGTCTCAGCCATACTCTCTTGGAAGAAATGGACCCAGAGCTTCTTGTTAATAGTATGTGGTTGTATCTTGTGGACGTAGGACCTCAAATGATGTTTCGGGCAGGAAACACCGTCATACTTGGCGAATACCGGTATCTTGAACTTATGGGGAATGACGACCCCGGGTATTAAGCCCAAATCACCAAAATCCAAGCCAGGCACGACTTGAATTTCAACAGCCTTTAGTCTATCCTCCAACTGCTTGTATTTATCCTCAGTCGGAGGATATTTCTCATCAAAGTAATCTTCATCTTCGGAAGCTTGATCATTGACACCCCCAACACGAGTGCTTCTTGCCTCTTCGTCTTGATTTTCGTCCTCATCAGATGACTCTTCGACTATCTGTACCTGTCGAACAAGACCTTTGAAATTCTTACCCATGTTGATGAGGGCCTTCTTTTTAGTTTTCTTCTTGGCTACCGGCAAAGTCATCAGCTCTTGCTTCCCCTTAGCCAGGTTCAGCAAGGTCTCTCGGAACTGGGAATTCTGAGCTTGCAAGTCCTTCACTTTTTGTTTGATATCTATCTTACTGAAATAAACAGTAAAAAGATAAGGAAACCTGTTGTGGAAAACCTGTTTATGTTATGATGCATGAAAATGCGTATGCAAATGATTTCAAGGACTTAGAAGATTTAAATTTGTTTAGGCAAAACAGAACAAACATTAATTGTATTAATAAGTTCAAATTGATTACAACATGCCTGTTGGGATTAAATTGAAACAGAAGAAACAAAATGAACTAAAATACAATAAAAATGGCTCAAATTTCCTATGGATGCTTCCTCTTTGGAGCGATATAGGCATTCAGGCTATTTTCCTCATGAACTTATCTCGTGAGCTAAAATGTCTTCTTCTCGCTTGCATAAAAATGGGCTTCAAAGGTGTCTCATTCCTTTTTGAGTTGAATCTAAGATCTTTGCAACTCCTCGAGAGTAGTCGGCATGTCAGGGTGACAAATAGTGTACGGAACATCCCCCTCGACAATAGGCTCCATGATGATTGGTAAGATGGCGGGGTAAGGCATCACAAGACTTTGAGCACGAGTTCACACCCACTTAAGGTAAGACTCAAGGGGGGTGGAATTTTTATATCCAAATGTCTTACTATCCACTTTGTCTATCATTCTCCAAGCTCGTATGAACCTTTGACGATAGCCTTGGTCGTCGCCCTCATAGTCGAATACCAAACCATGAAAGAGCGTATTATGGGGACCAGTTGTTCGTGCGTACCCAAACTTCCATAATGCAAGATAAAGGTTATAGGTGATACCTCCCCTAATTCCTAAGAGTGGTACATTAGGGAATTCCCCACAACGGTCAATGATGGTAATATCCTCCAAAGATCGAGAACACCAATGGATATCCGAGTGTGAGAGTGACATCATCCTTTGAGACCACGTCAAGCTTTTCTCATTATTCAATGTTGATCGAGGTATGTGAAAAATAAACAACCTAGAGAGTAATGGAATGCAACAAAAAATAGTACCCCTTTTCTTCATGGTGCGAGTGTGGAAGAAATGTAGAATGTCTGCAAGCAAAGTAGGTATGGGATTACGAGAGAGAAAAACCTTGATGGAATTCACATCTATGAGTTGATCCGGATTGAGAAATAGAACTAAACCATAGATTTGAAGGGCCAAGACATCCTCAAAAGCTTTAAAATCCATATCTCCCCACAACAAACAAGCCTTTTCCAACAGAAATTTGGCTAACAAACCCTTAACTCCACTTCTTGCCTCCCAATTTTCCACAATGTCAGATCTCTTTAATTGCAAGGCTTTGGAAATAACTTCAGGATTTGGAGTCTCTTCTAAACAGGTGAATGGTATTTGATCCAACACAGGAACTCCTAAAAATTGAGAGAATTCTTCTAATGTAGGCACCAATTGGTAGTCGGGAAAGGTGAAGCAATGAGGCATAGGATCAAAGAATTAGAAAAGCACACACATAATTTCTTCTTGGAAGTTTGAGGTAGCCACGTTGAGAAGTCGACCATATTTCTTGGTGAAGGGAGAATCTCCAGGAACTCTTGATGCTAACTCTTGAAGTTGAGGATGCACTTTTACGAAGTTGATTCAGATGGTATTCCTACGAGTGGAAGTTATGACCTACAAAATAGAACAAAGATAAATTCCTAAATCTTCGAATGGTTAGTAAGAATGCTTATGATGTTATGATGTTTATGATGTTATGTACAAATAAACATATACAAACAAAGAAAACAAGTCCTTAGGTTTAGGCTTGCATGGGGTTTATAGGTAAGTTCCCTCTTGAAGTTTAGTTGGTTCAACCTGTCTGTGATACGGTGGGAGAACTGACTTGGGTTTTGCGTTTGTTTTCACAAATGTTTCGGTTGAGCAAGAGTCGCCACCGACTTTTTATTTTATCCTAAGGAAAGGTTAAAAAGCACAGCAAAAACCTTTGAGATGTTTTCTTGGGTTCGAGGAGTAGATTATAGAAAGGGAAGGTATTAGCACCCTTTCTATCCATGGTTATCCATGGGCTCTTAGTTACTTGCTTAGATCACTTGCCTTTGATTTTCAATTGTTTGAAATGGTGCTTTGTGTGTGGGTTTGAAAATGTTTTGAAAAGAGGCCATTGTGGTGGCAACCTTTGTAATGATTCATGTGTGAATGTATACAAAGATGTACTTGTCTTTTGAAAAGTTTTCAATGTTTTTGAAAGTTGTTTTGAAAGTGTGTTGTGATGTATGTTTTGAAAAATGGCAAGGATGTTTTGCATGATTGGTCAAGTAACTAAGAGTTGTCTACCCCTAAATTTACTCACAGATTTTTCCTATGTTTTAACCCTTTTAACAATTTTGTTCCACCATTATATTTGGTGGACAATCTTGTGTTAGGATGTTAACAGGACGGGCGCGGGTCATCGTTTAGACCATGATTGCAATGGTGCCAAGTGTCTTTGGCAACTTTTCCTTTAAGGGACTATGATCATTTTTAGGCAACCTTCGAAAGCGTCATTGAGGGACTATGATCATTTGAATTGTTTTGTTTTTGCCAAAGACACCCAACATGCAACATGACCCATTATTGAAGGCAACAAGTGGAGTAACCCTAGAGGTGCAAGTGTGATTAGTGTTGACCATTTTCATGCTTTTTTGTCTTTGAATTAGGTCAAGCTATTTGTTATTTTTGATTTTTGCATACAAAACCCTAAATCTATCATGGCATTTTTAGAAAGCTTTAAAGTGCGAAAAATAAAATCCTAAATTAATACAACATAATTATGGGATGGGGGGTACAAATGTTCAAATGAGGATATTTAGCAATAAATTTAAATCTAAGCTATTACAATCCAAATTGAATATATACAAGTTATTTAATTGTACAATAATTGAATAAATACAAATAAAATGTAAAATGTACTATGCATAAAAATGTTTTTATGTGTATGTGAAAAGTATTTTTCATGTGACAAATAAACAAAAATAAAAAAATATTAATTTTTGGGTATTTTCATGGTTTAGGGCAAAACCCTAATTTGCTAAATAAAAGGTATTTATTATTTATTATATACAATATTTATTAACTATATACAAAAAATAAATAAAAAGGAAGTATATTGTAAAAAAGTGATTTTTGAAGTCAAATATTAATAAAAATAAAAAATGCATTATTTTTGTATTTATCCTAAATATTTAATAAAAGATAGATAAGTATTTATATTATTTACTAAATATATTAAATATGTACAAAAATAAAAAAAGTTAATTATTTACAAAAAAAGTATATTTTTCAGAAAATGTTTCCAAAATGTAAATAAAAAAATAATAACTAAAAAATATATTTTGTATTATTATTTTTAATGTTTTAAACAAATAGTATTATACTTATTTATACATGTAACTAAATGAAACAAACAAATATCAAATAAAATGCAAAAAAATGTGAGAAAAATATTTTTAGTGTTTTTTCATGCTTGAATGGAAATATAAATCATAATTAAAAAGAAAAAATCAAAAATGACAAATATATCACATAATGAGCCAGGGGGGTGTAAGTGTGAAAAGGTGGTGTAAACAGAAAAACAAAACAGGCCCAGCCCAAAGAGGCTTTGTCTTCAACCTCCAGCACCTTTCAAACACAAAAACACGCGCTTCCTTCCATCCCTGTTATCTCTTGATTCTTTGACTTTCAACAAAAACTTACAACATCAATGTTATAGAGCATCATGTCACGATTCTAAACATATAAAGAAGTTGTTCTAACTCTCAGAAATGAGAGAGAATTTCTTCTCCCCCAATTTTTAACCTAAGTTTTTTTCAATGTTCATGTCTTAAATTCTCTCAGCACACACAATATAAATGGAAAGTGAGGATATGGGTGGCTTCAGGGACATGAGTAGGACATAACTTCTTCACAAACCTAAGCCTAGATATGCTTGGATAGAGAGATAGAAGTTCAAACTTTTACCTGTTCAGCTTGAATCGTGTACAACAATGGAGGTGCTTTCAATGCAGTGTGAGGACTTGTACAGCTTGCTTGAGGTCCAAGGATGCTCCTCCAATGCTTGGTGTGCCTTGAAACTAACTGAATCGAGCTATGTAACTCAACCTGCACAATTGAAAAAATGAAAATGGTGAACTTGGTTAGAGGTGTTACAGTCTGTAGCTAGGGCTTGGGATAGTTTGTATGGATGTTATGGAGTGTGTATGAAGTGGTTTTGGCCAAGGCGCACGAGGGAAATGAACTGGCCAAGTCAATCTGCAACAGGGACTCTTTGCAGAAAAATGGTGTTTCTGTGGATGAGGGAGTTTTAGGGATGGTTTGGTCGTGTTTCAGGTTAGTTAGGGAGTATGAAGTGTGTGGACAAAGTTTGCTTGAGTTGGTTCTTGCAGGAATGAGAGATCTTCTTCAAAATGCAAGTTTCTTCTTTGATAAGTAAGAAAATGTGTCTTGACAATGCATGCCTCTACTCCCCTCAATCTATGCTGCATAAATCACTCTTGATCAGTGGAATTAGTTCATGAACTTGTGCCCAAAAGATCTGCTTTGGTACTTCTTTGATTTGCTTTTGACATAAAGTGTACCTTTTCCAAAATGGCAAAAATGCTTTATCCATTTAAAGGTTAATCTTTCATGTAATGACCAAATGCACAAAATAATATCTTGGCACAATGGTTTAGCATTGAATTATTGAGTGTAAATGGGATTAGAGGCATGTAATCTAGCTTGTGCAAGCTGAGTTTGAAAATGCATAGTGTATGAACATGAAATTGGCTCATGAACAAAGTGACTTTTGCTCATATTGACAAATTCGATTCTCCCTAACAACAAGGGTGTTTGAGAAGTTCTTGGACAATTTGGAAAGCTTGGAATGTGTACTAAAATCCATATTTGTAATTAAACTTGAAATTCCAAGTGGAAGCATGTGAAAAGTGTCCATGAAGTTGGGCAAAAATCCTGCCTAGAATAGGTCAAAATTTTTCTAAGTTAAGAATGTTTTGCACCCTTGTTCCAAAAATCATAACTTGAGTTAAAAGTATCTTTTGAGGAAAATTTGTGAATCAAAGTTGTAGATTTTTCAATGTACTATAACTTTCATGTTTTTAGTTTTGTTTGAATCCAAATGTATCTTGATGAAAAAATGGGACAAAGTTAGGAAAAAATTAGGAAATTTCATAAAAATTTCTGTTATGAAATTTCTTCATTTCAAACCCTAATTTGTAATTTTTGATTTCTTGATGAACAAGTTTCATAATTTGACATGTTTTGATGAAAAATGAATCTTGACACTTGATTTTGACCAAAAAGTCAAAGTTTGACTTTTCAGTATACAGTCAAATTTTGATCAGTTGACTGGAAAATTCATCTGTCAATCTTGTACATTTGGGATCTTTTGAACTTATTGAACATGTCAAGACAATGTCATTGAGTCCTTGAGTCCATATGTGAGCTTGGTTTGCCATTGGCTAGGTCAAACAGTCAAAAATCGCCTTTGTGCAGTCAAAACCCTAAAAATGACCATTTTGCCCTTTTGGTGATCTGATCAAATTTCTTGTGGAATTGTGATCCAAATTTGATCAAATGGTCCATATGAGTTCATAATGTTGATGTGGGTCAAAAATCATGAGGTTTGACTGTCAATTGACCACAGTTGACTTTTTCCCCAATACAGTTGATTTCTAGGTCAACTGTCCAGTTGACTGGACAAAGATTGGAATCAAGTCTTGAAACTTGGTATGGATAAACTTGTGAGTCCAACATGAAGCATGAAAGTTATCTTGGGCATTTTAGGTCAAAACATCTTTGTGCAAACTCAAACCCTAATTTGGGTCAACAGTGCAAGGAGGAGTCTTGAGCAGAGCAAACCCTAACTTGATCTTGAGCTCCAAGGGTCTTGTGATGAGAAAGTGTTGAAGAAATGGGAGGGAAAATTTTGGGGTACAACAGTTGCCCCTGTTCAATCTTCTTAGACCTGAGGATGTAGATTGGCTTGCGTGCCTTTCGTGATCCGAAGGTGGAAGATGATTGAACACTAGAGTGCCCAGAAATTTGCACTCGCATAGTGGAGTATCAGCAATGTGATGTCGGGAATGGGCTTATAGATGCCATTTGGAAGTGTAATGGATAGTTGTGGAGATGGGCTTAAAGATTCCATCGGGGGTGTGACAGAACCTTGTCGGAAATGGGCTTATAGATGCCATTTGGAAGTGTTAATCGCGTAAGAGATTCCTTAGCGAGAACTTGCGTACTTTGAGAAAGGAAGATGGTTTCCTGGCCTGTTACAGGTGTTGATCTTCAAACTCTTCATGCAGATATGCCCTGGCTAGGTACAGGTATCGAATCTACAATCAATCGCTCACAGATATGCCCTGGCTGGGTACAGGAATCGAATCTGGAATTGGTCGTCTACAGATATGCCATGGCTGGATACAGGTATCGGATCTGGAATTTGTCGTCTACAGATATGCCCTGGCTGGATACAGGTGTTGAATCTGGAATTAGTCGTCTACAGATATGCCCTGGCTGGATACATGTGTCGAATCTGGAATTTGTCGTCTACAGATATGCCCTGGCTGGATACAGGTATCGAATTTGGAATTTGTCGTCTACAGATATGCCCTGGCTGGATACAGGTATCGAATTTGGAATTTGTCGTCTACAGATATGCCCTGGCTGGATACAGGTGTCGAATCCACAATCAAATACTCACAGATATGCCCTGGCTAGGTACATGAATCGAATCCGGAACTTCAAAAGGTTGCTTACAAACGTGCCCTGGCTGGATACAGGTATCGAATCTACAATCAATCGCTCGCAGATATGCCCTGGCTAGATACAGGAATCGAATATGGAATTAGTCGTCTACAGATATGCCCTGGCTAGATGCGGGTGTCGAATCTGGAATTTGCCGTCTACAGATATGCCCTGGCTAGATACAGGTGTCAAATCTGGAAATTGTCGCCTACAGATATGCCCTGGCTGGATACAGGTATCGAATCTGGAATTTGTCATCTACAGATATGCCCTGGCTGGATACAGGTGTCGAATCTGGAATTAGTCATCTACAGATATGCCCTGGCTGGATACAGGTATCGAATCTACAATCAATCGCTCGCAGATATGCCCTGGCTAGATACAAGTGTCGAATATGGAATTAGTCGTCTACAGATATGCCCTGGCTAGATGCGGGTGTCGAATCTGGAATTTGCCGTCTACAGATATGCCCTGGCTGGATACAGGTGTCGAATCTGGAAACTCTTCATGCAGATATGCCCTGGATGGATACAGGTGTCGAATCCACAATCAAATACTCACAGATATTCCCTGGCTAGATACAAGAATCGAATCTGGAATTGGTTGTCTACAGATATGCCCTGGCTGGATACAGGAATCAAATCTCTAAACTCTTCATGCAGATATGCCCTGGCTGGATACAGGTATCGAATCTACAATCAATCACTCACAGATATGCCCTGGCTAGATACAGGAATCAAATCTGGAATTGTGACAGCTGATAGTAATCATCTTTGGATTGTCCTTTTTCTGAAAAGGCAAAACATTAGTTGTATGCAATGTCATGATGTATGAGATGCATGATGTCATGACGTTCTCAAAAATAAATGAGATTGTGTGATATGATGCTGTGATACGGTGGGAGAACTGACTATGGAGTTTTGCGTTTGTATTCGCACTTGTTCGGTTGAGCAAGAGTCGCCACCGACTTTTTATTTTATCCTAAAGGAAAGGTTAAAAAAAGCACAGCAAAAACCTTTTGAGATATTTCGTGGGTTCGGGGGGTAGATTATGAAAAGGGAAGGTATTAGCACCCTTTTCATCCATGGTTATCCATGGGCTCTTAGTTACTTGGTTTTTTAGATCACTTGCCTTGATTTTCGATTGCTTGAAAATGGTGTGTATGTGTGTGTGTTTTTGAAAATGTTTTGGAAGAAGATGCCTTGTCTTAGGCTACCCTTGTAATAATTCTTTACTCGAATGTTTTACAAAGGTGTGTATCTTTTCGAAAAGATGTTTCAAAATGTTTTGAGAGTTTGTTTTGAAAGTATTCGTGAAGTATGTTTTTTTTGAAAAGAAGGCAAGTGTTTTTGCAAGTTGATCTCAAGTAACTAAGAGTTTTGTCTACCCTATTGTACTCAAAGGTTTTCTCTATGTTTTCAACCCTTTTTAACAATTTTGTTCCACCATTGAATTTGGTGGACAATCTTGCGTTTAGGACGTTTGTTTGGGACGGGCGCGGGTCATCGTATGGACCATGAATGCAATGATGCCAAGTGTCTTTGGCAATTTGCTTTGAAGGGACTATGATCATTCCATTTAGGCAACTTTTGAAAGCGTCATCGAGGGACTTATGATCATTTAAATTTGTTTTGCCAAAGATACTCGACGTGCAAGCATGGCCCATTTTGGAAGGCAACATGTGGGATTACCCTAGAGGGTGCAAGTGTGATTGTGTATTGATTTCATGTATTTGTCTTGTATTAGGTTATCTAGCGTTTGATTTTATGTACATGCAAACCCTAGGTCTAACCATGGTATAATTGAAAACGGTAAATTGCGGAAATATAAAGTCTACGCTATTACAAAATAAGTATCCGGGAGTGGGGGTACAATATTCACAAATGGGGATGAGACTTTAGGAATGTAGTGTCCAATAAGTTACAACCAAATCGAATTTGCGATCAAATGTAAATGTAACGAATATACAAAATAAGCAAATGTATAATGTATCAAATATAAGTATATTGTATAAGTGTATGTGTATTTGCGTATGTAATTATTTACAGGTTAGAGATGTGAAATTAATGTATTATTAAACATTGTTTAACCTAAATGAAAAGAATTAAATATCTATTTACTTAATATTTTGTATTTCCTTGTATATTGTTAATAAGTATTTTAATTAAATGTTTTAAAGTTTATGTATATTGAAAAATATATTTTAAAAGTGTTGAAGTATTAATGTACAAATTAAGTATTAATCTTAAGAAAAATTATATATTTGTACAAATGAGTATTTTACTTAAAAGAAAAGAAAAATGTTTTCAATTTTAATTACATTGTGTATAAAAGATACATTTCATATATTATGTACAAATATAATATCTTTACAAAAAAAAAGGAGAAGTATTTATCTTAAGAAAAATTAATATTCTATGTATAAAAAATAAAAGAAAATGTAAGTTTAATTATAGAGAAAAAAATATTATTTTTATAAGTTCCTATATAAACTTAATTATGCTATAAAAATATTGTTAGTGTAAAAAATGTTATGTTTTGTTAATTTATTAATAAAAAATAATATGTTTTAAAATCTAAATAAAAGGGTTTGAATGGGCTTTAGGCGTTTTGGGAGTGGGGCAAGGCCCAGACGGGTGAGACAGAGGTTTTTAGGGTTTTTGATATTCGTTTCATTTGGATAACGCTTTAGGGTTTGTGAGCAGCGGCGGCGTTCGTCTTCTATCCTCTTCGTCTTCATCTTTTCGCCATGGATTTATGAACACAACTCCTTCATGCAAGGCTAAACAGACGCCATCATCCCTCTTTCACCCTCCGTAGACCACCCAGATCAAGTTGCAAGGTATGATTTCGATCTCAAACGCATTAGGGTTTCATTCCTCTTTTGATTTTTTAATTTCAATTGGGCTTTGACTTATGTTTTCTTTCGTTATTTTGACATGCATGTAAGGAGGTATAAGAGCACTACCTTTTGGAGATGGAGGAGGAGGGATTTTGGAGGCGTTGAGGCTCGACGGTGAAGGGAACGTGAATGAATCTTTGCTTCCTGGTACCTTTGTATATTTCGTCTGTTTATTGGGTTTAATGATGAACTGAAAACCTAATTTTTGATGTCTCTCTTTCTTCTTCTCTTCCTTCCCTGGTTGTATGCTTGTACTTATGTTGCCTTGAGATACCTTTGCCTTTTGTATGCTTGAATATGCTGAGATTGATGCCTCTTTGGTTTACTTAGCCCAGTGATGAGCTTTCTGAGGGCTTCTCGTATTGATACGCTTCTCTCTTTGCCTTGCATTGAGTTGCCTTCTGTACAATTGTGTTGCCTTGATGCTTCTTTGGCTTGTTAATGTTGCCTTTTCGTGTATATTGGCCTATGATGAGGGTTCCTCTAAGGCTTTGTGTGGGCTTTTATGTTTGATTTTGCCTCTGGTTCTTTAGGCTTGGTTATGGCCTTTGATGACTGGTGAGCATTGAGTTTATATTTCTTTGGTTACATGTTGGGATCAGTTTGACAGGGTTTTTGGAGGTTTGAATGTTTTTTGGCTTGAGTCAATGCAGGTTTGTTGTTTTATGGTTAAGGCTGGACAGGGTTAAGGTCTTAGGCTTATGAGGTTTAAGCTTATGGCTTTGGGAACTGGTTTGAACAGGTTTTAGCCAGGATGGTCCAGGGTTGGAGTTTTGTTTGATGTATAGTTCATATGTTTGGGATTTTGAACTGGTTTATGCAGGTTCAGCACAGGTTGGTGTTTACTGGTTTGCTCTTCATCTTGGACAGTTTTTTGTATATTTGTTTGACAGGGTATACAGGTTATGGTTTAGATGTTATGCTTGTTGGGTTGTTATGGTTTGAAAGCTTACAGGTTATGTGTTTTCAGATTGTTGGTTTGGTGAGACTTGAAGGCTTGATGCTTGCATTCGTTATGGCCTTGCAGGTTTGAACTTTTTAGGTTCAGGTTTGTGAGGTTTCTGCTGTTTTTAGGCTTCAGCAGGTGGAGGCTATTTTTGAGTTGTTGCTTCTGTTTTTGATATCTTTCTGATCTCCTTCTTTACTGTACTGTCTTCAGTTCTTTTATATTTCTCTTCATGCCTCAAGCCTAAACCTGCTTTCTTTGCTCTCTTTTTCTTCTCTCTCCAGTACAGTTTGCATTAAAATATTGTTTATGCATTGTACTTTCTGAAAGGGCAACTTGGGAAATGATGAAAATGAGTATGTTGCTTGCATATCATGCTTTCTCTGCATATTTGTCCCTTCTTCCAGATTTTGTGCTTTTGATATCTTTCCAAATCTTCTTCTTTGATAGCTTTGAATAGCTTTGTGACATTAACTTGTACTTTGACAGTTTTTGGATGGTTTGAAAGTTGTGATTCAGTTTGGACTTTCTGTTTGTATTGAACTATGCAGTTTGACAATTTTTTGAATTGTGCAATTTTGACTTTTGTGCATTCATTTTTAGCAAATAAACATTCATCCCTCTTTGTGAACCGGGAGAAATCCCGTGATTTGCAGAGAGGGTTAACTGATCCCAAACAGTTGGCCTTAATGATGAATTTTATATCTGTCTCTTTTATTTATCGGCTATTGACTTTCCTTTTTTTTTCATTTGCAGATAAAAAATTTGAATGGAGCACTGGAGAAAGGGATGGCAGATGAAGAATTGAAGATTAGAAAAGTGTTTAGGATAGTTTTTATTTAAGTTTAAATTACTGTAAAATTATTGTTGTAAACAAATTGTAAACAATAATTGTACGAATAATTTAAAAGTAAATAAAAGGTTTTTATCCAATTAATTCTTTTTTATCCTTTATTGTTTATTTATTATTTAAAATTCTTTGAATTATAATAAATGGAAAATAAATTCCAACCTTTTAATCCTAGAATAATAAGTAATTAAATAAACAATGCTTCAGCATTTGATCTGTTAAACCTGGCGTTTCAAACATCCAGAGCAAAACAGCAGTCAATCACAGCAATTGTCCGGACGCTTTTCCCTTTTATGACTTTAATCAAACATCGCAAATTCAACCCCAATGCTAACTTTTACTGATCCAGTCAAATAAATGTGAATTTAAACCAAATCTCGGGATAACTTGCAAAGCACCGTAGAATTAAATCTTTCTGAAGAACCGCGCACGAAAACCCTAATTCCTGATCAAATGCCAAAGAAGCGTTCGCCTGATCGAAGCTGAGCCAAAATTAACCAAAACCATAAACCAACTGTTTGAAACATTCTAGAGCCCTGTAAATCAGTAAAACCCTAATTGCGTCTGACTGACGAGAAAAATCTATTTGACCGATTCTTGAGCCAATCTGAAAAATCAGGAAACGCCTGAAGCTGTGATTTCTTGAGGAAAAAATGCGAGGGCAAATTTTAGGGTACAACAGTTGCCCCTGTTCAATCTTCTTGAACCTGAAGAGTTAGATTGGCAAGTTTTCCTTTCGCGACTTGAAGGTAAAAGAAGATTGGACACTAAAGTACCCAGAAAATTTGCACTCGGCGATGTGATGGTAGAGGTGAATGGGCTTAAAGATGCCATTTGGTGATGGGCTTAAAGATGCCATCTGATGCGATAGAATCTTGTCGGGGGATGGGCTTAGAGATGCCATCTGATAATGGGCTTAAAGATGCCATTTGGTGACTGCTGATAGGAGGATGGGCTTATAGATGCCATCTGGAAATGGGCTTAAAGATGCCATCTTGGAAATGTTGAACTGTATGTCAATGGTGAGTGGACGAGTATCAGAAAGGCACCCATGTTTTGGAACATCTCTGAATTGGGGGTCCGAATAAGCAATAGATTGACATCCATGTCTGGAGAATCCGTGAACTATTTTCAGGAGTTGAGATTGAATAAGCAATAGAGCAGCATCCGTTGTTGGGAAGCGTCCGTAAACTGTTTTCAAAAGTTGAGAAGAGTCTGAACAAGTGATAGGTTAACATCCGTTACTGGAGAACCTGTGAACTGTTTTCAGAAGTTTGAGAAGAGTCTGAACAAGTGATAGGTTAACATCCGTTACTGGAGAACCCGTGAACTATTTTCAGAAGTCTTGAAGTTGAATAAGCAATAGAGCAGCATCCGTTGTTGGGAAGCGTCCGTAAACTGTTTTCAGAAATTACATCTGAACAAGTTGGTAGATTAACATCCGTTGTTGGGAAGAATCCGTAAACTGTTTTCAGAAGTCTTGAGAAGAATCTGAACAAGTGATAGGTTAACATCCGTTACTGGAGAACCCGTGAACTGTTTTCAGAAGTCTTGAAGTTGAATAAGCAATAGAGCAGCATCCGTTGTTGGGAAGCGTCCGTAAACTGTTTTCAGAAATTGCATCTGAACAAGTTGGTAGATTAACATCCGTTGTTGGGAAGAATCCGTAAACTGTTTTCAGAAGTCTTGAGAAGAATCTGAACAAGTGATAGGTTAACATCCGTTACTGGAGAACCTATGAACTGTTTTCAGAAGTCTTGAAGTTGAAGAGGAACAGGTGTCGGGTTTCCTGATGATGCGTCAGTGTAGAACTGCATCTGGATGAATCTGGAATAAGCATAAGAATGTCGCCATGTCTGGGTCACATCTGAACTATTTCTAGAGAGAATCTCGGAAGATAGTGATTTTTGTCTGTCGACTGATCCTACCTGAAAAGGTAAAGGGTTAGTTGTATGCAATGTTATGATGCATGATGCAATGTATGTGTCATCAATGTTTATAACATGAATGTGATGAATGCGCATGTAAGCTGGAGAGCTGTCTTGCGAAGGATAGATGAATCCGAGATGGCCGAAGATAAAAGAATCTTGACTGCTGCCCGGAAAATAATTCCTTGGCTGCTGCTATGGAGGGCAAGAATCTTCTGATTGTTGAAAAGTGAGAAGTCTTGGGACCACTGTTGGGGAAATCAGAAGCTTGGGTTGTATGCCAAACTACTGGGGACTTCCTGTCTTGAGGAGATCTTCACCGGAGAATATTCGAACATTCTGTGGGGAACTGAGAATGAGAGTCTTCAATCTGCTTGGTGATTGATAGTTGGAAGTTTTAGCTTCGCTGGGGATAATGAAACTTGACTCTGAGTGGAGTTAGCTTCTGGAAGGTTCTCTGGCTGGGGATTGCGAGAGTCCTTTGATTGCTGCAGGTGTTGGTCTGGAATAAGTTACTGAATGTCGCCATCTCTGGGTCACATCTTGAACTATCTCTAGAAACAAATCTGAATAAGTTATAGAATGTCGCCAAATCTTGGGTCACATCTTGAACTATATCAATCTTCTTCGGTGATGAAGGAATTGTTGAACACTTTTGACACTCGAATGCCCCAGGTGATGATGAAGGAGTCTTGAATCAGATTACTCTGCATATTGAGAGATTTCTTGAAATCTTGACTGGACTGCCCCAGGTTAATTGAATTTTGAAAGATCTGTTGGACCCTGAATGGACTGCCCCAGGTTAATTGGATGGTGACATGTCATGCCCCTTGTTTATAGGAGATTTGTAATGGAAGTGTCATCCTCTTGAAGTGATTTTGCTTACTGAGAGAGTTTTCGTTCCTCCGAACATTCGCTGTATGAATTTCTTCGCTGTCCAACAAAAACCCAAATGCAGACAGTGATATTCAAGCAATGCAAAGTTTATATTTGTCTCGAAGTTTTGCAAAATGCATTTTCTAGCGGAAAACTTTTTTATAAGACAGATCAACACAAGATTTAGAGCAAAGCCTTACATGAGTCAGGATACCTTTTGTAACAGTATGCTTTCGAACTAACCCATGCTTCAATTAGGACTTTTGAAGGGTTGTAACGTGGCTTGGTTCTCGGTTTAAGAAATAAAAGGATAAAGGCTCAAAGTATGTTTGTACCCACCCGCTCTTCGTGACGTTCTTCATACCTAAGCTCAGTTAATTGTGCGTCACACTCTGTCTTGAGTTTGGAACGACTTTTGGGCGATGGTTCACCAGTTGAATTTGGGGAGACAGTCATCATTTCCTTTTTTCTTTTTCAACATTTTTCATGTTGTTGAGGATTTGGTAATGACCTCACTATTTTGATTTTGATTTTTTATCCCTAACTTTTGCCTGACTGTTCCTATTTTCGAGATTACAGTCAGCGGGATGCCCCAGCTTTCTCGAGCTTCCTTTACAGGTTTTGGCTCAGTGGGCTTTTTCTTTTTTGAGAGATTGACTGTCTATGTGATAGGGAACCACCCCTGTCTTTTGATTCCAAAGGAATGCTTTTCTTTTTCTTTGACGTCGTTCGTTGTATTACGAACTGAGAGTTTGCGACTTCAATGCGCATTTTCTTTTGAATTAACTAAGAGATTACCCTGCCCCAGGTTTATATCAAAGGTTTTGATTGTTTAGAACAGAAAACTCCTACTTCTTTGGCTCGAAGGGGTTGACTAGGGATTAACTTCCTTATAACTCCAGTGTTTGGGAATTGAAAGAAATGCCTGTACATCATCAGCAAGGTCTGTTCAAAAGCATACTGTATGAGATTATGGTATTGATTCGTCATCCTCCCTCTAAAGGCTTGCAGCTTTTTATCAAGAGTCAGATATCATAAAGAAAAGCATAAGAGTAGTGAAACGCATGGATGAATTCAAGACAAACATATGCAATGCATTAATGAAAACAGAGTTTAACATCAACAGATAATTGTTTGACAGCAAAAGAAATTACAACTTTGAAAATTCAAAGAAGAAACAAAAGTCTTTCAGCTTGAGCTTCGTCACTTCAGGTGGAGCACTCCTTAACGGAAGATTTTCATCTCACCGTCTGGCATGAATTCCAGCATTCCAATGTCGATCAGATCTTGAATCTTGTTCTTCAAGGCCCAACAGTCGTTGGTGTCGTGTCCTGGGCTGTAGGAATGGTAAACACAAAATGCGTCGGGACGATAGTTAGGAGAGGAGATATTGAGCTTCTGAGGAGGGTCCTTTAGGGTAAGCAGGTTGACCTCCAACAGGCGCTTCAGTATGAAGAATGATGGTATTTCAGTCTCCGTGAACTGTCTTCCCGACGTTTCTTGCTTACGCCGATTACCCCGTTGACGCTGGAGAGGTTGTTGATGGGCTTGTGACCCTGAAGCAAGCGAAGGAGCCTTCCCCTTGTCTTCTTGAGTGGATGGAGGCTGAGCGGCGACTTGCTCTTCAACCTCAGCTATTTGCCCCAATTGGTTATTTGGAAGCAGTTGGCGGACGAGAACTCTGAGTTCCTCTTGTATTTGAGATAGGTCTTGGATGAGAGCCATCTGGCCCACCAACTGTCCCATCACTTGGGTCCTCAATGTTGTCAAATCAAACTGCAGCTCCGCAAGCTGATCACTCCTGGCATTGTTTGAATTCTCCAAGCTCTTGGTGAGGAGAGCTTTCATTTCTTCTTGCCTCAGAGACAAGTTCAGGAACATCTCCTGCAGCTGAGCAGTCTGGTCTTGGATGTCTTTGACAGACCTTTCTAGAGCCATCTCTTACTGAAATAAACAACATGAGAGTAAGGAAACCTGAAAAAGGAAAGACTGTCAAAATGCAATGCATGATATGTGGATGCCTGCTTTCAAGGATCTCTTGGGGTAAACACAAGAAAATGTTAGAGGTTGAACTTTGCTCTTGGATTGGAGAACTTTGCACCGGCGGATGTTTTTCCACTAGAATCAAGCTCACCATGTCGAGTGGGTCATAGCCACTGATTCAAGTTGTGGTACTTGATCTTTGATGGCATTTATTTAGAGGAGAAACATCTTTCCCCCTTGGTAGACGTCTGGTTCAACGTAACCCTATATCAACAGAACCCTCGAGATCCTTGAAATGGTTATTGAAAATGCTATGGTATGATGTCATGATGTTATGTACATGTATGCACAAGCAAGTAAGTGTATATACAGGCAAACATATTCACACAAAGCAAACAAGTCCTTAGGTTTAGGCTTGCATGGGGTTTAGGTAAGTACCCTCTTGAAGTTAGTTGGCTCATCCTGTCCTAATATAGAAACCGGGTTCTAAGGAGCTCAATATCATTGGATTGTTTTCTGTGTTCATCATTTCGGTTTAGCCACTTACTGGCGACCAAAATATTCCAAGAAAACAGCCCTCAAATGAGTGTAGCATTGAGTATCTACCAACTTCGGACTGCACCAAAGTCGGTCATCTCACTACCCCTAAAAAGGCAAAGATGGTCAATTAAGGTTCTAAGAGTTCGTTAGTGCTTCACGACATCATTCAGCGGCCCCGTACTCTCCTTGGTTGAACTCAAGGGTTACCGGTACTCACAAATATGTCGCACTAACATAGCTTACTTCGTCAACCATGTCGGTATACCCCGCACAGTTCCCTCACAGTTTTTTTGCTATTTACCTAAGAAGGTGCCCCAAATCCGGGTGTAGGATTTACAACAAACCCAAACAAGAACCCAAAAGATAAAGCAATCAAGTCAATCAAAGCAAGAAAGTAAAGGTGATATAAACCCTAAGGTAACCCCACTTCAAACTATCAGTCCCCAGCAGAGTCGCCAGTTCTGTGATACGGTGGGAGAACTGACTATGGAGTTTTGCGTTTGTATTCGCACTTGTTCGGTTGAGCAAGAGTCGCCACCGACTTTTTATTTTATCCTAAAGGAAAGGTTAAAAAAAGCACAGCAAAAACCTTTTGAGATATTTCGTGGGTTCGAGGGGTAGATTATGAAAAGGGAAGGTATTAGCACCCTTTTCATCCATGGTTATCCATGGGCTCTTAGTTACTTGGTTTTTTAGATCACTTGCCTTGATTTTCGATTGCTTGAAAATGGTGTGTATGTGTGTGTGTTTTTGAAAATGTTTTGGAAGAAGATGCCTTGTCTTAGGCTACCCTTGTAATAATTCTTTACTCGAATGTTTTACAAAGGTGTGTATCTTTTCGAAAAGATATTTCAAAATGTTTTGAGAGTTTGTTTTGAAAGTATTCGTGAAGTATGTTTTTTTTGAAAAAAAGGCAAGCGTTTTTGCAAGTTGATCTCAAGTAACTAAGAGTTTTGTCTACCCTATTGTACTCAAAGGTTTTCTCTATGTTTTCAACCCTTTTTAACAATTTTGTTCCACCATTGAATTTGGTGGACAATCTTGCGTTTAGGACGTTTGTTTGGGACGGGCGCGGGTCATCGTATGGACCATGAATGCAATGATGCCAAGTGTCTTTGGCAATTTGCTTTGAAGGGACTATGATCATTCCATTTAGGCAACTTTCGAAAGCGTCATCGAGGGACTTATGATCATTTGAATTTGTTTTGCCAAAGATACTCGACGTGCAAGCATGGCCCATTTTGGAAGGCAACATGTGGGATTACCCTAGAGGGTGCAAGTGTGATTGTGTATTGATTTCATGTATTTGTCTTGTATTAGGTTATCTAGCGTTTGATTTTATGTACATGCAAACCCTAGGTCTAACCATGGTATAATTGAAAACGGTAAATTGCGGAAATGTAAAGTCTACGCTATTACAAAATAAGTATCCGGGAGTGGGGGTACAATATTCACAAATGGGGATGAGACTTTAGGAATGTAGTGTCCAATAAGTTACAACCAAATCGAATTTGCGATCAAATGTAAATGTAACGAATATACAAAATAAGCAAATCTATAATGTATCAAATATAAGTATATTGTGTAAGTGTATGTGTATATGCGTATGTAATTATTTACAGGTTAGAGATGTGAAATTAATGTATTATTAAACATTGTTTAACCTAAATGAAAAGAATTAAATATCTATTTACTTAATCTTTTGTATTTCCTTGTATATTGTTAATAAGTATTTTAATTAAATGTTTTAAAGTTTATGTATATTGAAAAATATATTTTAAAAGTGTTGAAGTATTAATGTACAAATTAAGTATTAATCTTAAGAAAAATTATATATTTGTACAAATGAGTATTTTACTTAAAAGAAAAGAAAAATGTTTTCAATTTTAATTACATTGTGTATAAAAGATACATTTCATTTATTATGTACAAATATAATATCTTTACAAAAAAAAAGGAGAAGTATTTATCTTAAGAAAAATTAATATTCTATGTATAAAAAATAAAAGAAAATGTAAGTTTAATTATAGAGAAAAAAAATATTATTTTTATAAGTTCCTATATAAACTTAATTATGCTATAAAAATATTGTTAGTGTAAAAAATGTTATGTTTTGTTAATTTATTAATAAAAAATAATATGTTTTAAAATCTAAATAAAAGGGTTTGAATGGGCTTTAGGCGTTTTGGGAGTGGGGCAAGGCCCAGACGGGTGAGACAGAGGTTTTTAGGGTTTTTGATATTCGTTTCATTTGGATAACGCTTTAGGGTTTGTGAGCAGCGGCGGCGTTCGTCTTCTATCCTCTTCGTCTTCATCTTTTCGCCATGGATTTCTGAACACAACTCCTTCATGCAAGGCCAAACAGACGCCATCATCCCTCTTTCACCCTCCGTAGACCACCCAGATCAAGTTGCAAGGTATGATTTCGATCTCAAACGCATTAGGGTTTCATTCCTCTTTTGATTTTTTAATTTCAATTGGGCTTTGACTTATGTTTTCTTTCGTTATTTTGACATGCATGTAAGGAGGTATAAGAGCACTACCTTTTGGAGATGGAGGAGGAGGGATTTTGGAGGCGTTGAGGCTCAACGGTGAAGGGAACATGAATGAATCTTTGCTTCCTGGTACCTTTGTATATTTCGTCTGTTTATTGGGTTTAATGATGAACTGAAAACCTAATTTTTGATGTCTCTCTTTCTTCTTCTCTTCCTTCCCTGGTTGTATGCTTGTACTTATGTTGCCTTGAGATACCTTTGCCTTTTGTATGCTTGAATATGCTGAGATTGATGCCTCTTTGGTTTGCTTAGCCCAGTGATGAGCTTTCTGAGGGCTTCTCGTATTGATACGCTTCTCTCTTTTCCTTGCTTTGAGTTGCCTTTTGTACACTTGTGTTGCCTTGATGCTTCTTTGGCTTGTTAATGCTGCCTTTTCGTGTATATTGGCCTATGATGAGGGTTCCTCTGAGGCTTTGTGTGGGCTTTTGTGTTTGATGTTGCCTCTGGTTCTTTAGGCTTGGTTATGGCCTTTGATGACTGGTGAGCATTGAGTTTATATTTCTTTGGTTACATGTTGGGATCAGTTTGACAGGGTTTTTGGAGGTTTGAATGTTTTTTGGCTTGAGTCAATGCAGGTTTGTTGTTTTATGGTTAAGGCTGGACAGGGTTAAGGTCTTAGGCTTATGAGGTTTAAGCTTATGGCTTTGGGAACTGGTTTGAACAGGTTTTAGCCAGGATGGTCCAGGGTTGGAGTTTTGTTTGATGTATAGTTCATATGTTTGGGATTTTGAACTGGTTTATGCAGGTTCAGCACAGGTTGGTGTTTACTGGTTTGCTCTTCATCTTGGACAATTTTTTGTATATTTGTTTGACAGGGTATACAGGTTATGGTTTAGATGTTATGCTTGTTGGGTTGTTATGGTTTGAAAGCTTACAGATTATGTGTTTTCAGATTGTTGGTTTGGTGAGACTTGAAGGCTTGATGCTTGCATTCGTTATGGCCTTGCAGGTTTGAACTTTTTAGGTTCAGGTTTGTGAGGTTTCTGCTGTTTTTAGGCTTCAGCAGGTGGAGGCTATTTTTGAGTTGTTGCTTCTGTTTTTGATATCTTTCTGATCTCCTCCTTTACTGTAATGTCTTCAGTTCTTTTATATTTCTCTTCATGCCTCAAGCCTAAACCTGCTTTCTTTGCTCTCTTTTTCTTCTCTCTCCAGTACAGTTTGCATTAAAATATTGTTTATGCATTGTACTTTCTGAAAGGGCAACTTGGGAAATGATGAAAATGAGTATGTTGCTTGCATATCATGCTTTCTCTGCATATTTGTCCCTTCTTCCAGATTTTGTGCTTTTGATATCTTTCCAAATCTTCTTCTTTGATAGCTTTGAATAGCTTTGTGACATTAACTTGTACTTTGACAGTTTTTGGATGGTTTGAAAGTTGTGATTCAGTTTGGACTTTCTGTTTGTATTGAACTATGCAGTTTGACAATTTTTTGAATTGTGCAATTTTGACTTTTGTGCATTCATTTTTAGCAAATAAACATTCATCCCTCTTTGTGAACCGGGAGAAATCCCGTGATTTACAGAGAGGGTTAACTGATCCCAAACAGTTGGCCTTAATGATGAATTTTATATCTGTCTCTTTTATTTATCGGCTATTGACTTTCCTTTTTTTTCATTTGCAGATAAAAAATTTGAATGGAACACTGGAGCAAGGGATGGCAGATGAACAATTGAAGATTAGAAAAGTGTTTAGGATAGTTTTTATTTAAGTTTAAATTACTGTAAAATTATTGTTGTAAACAAATTGTAAACAATAATTGTACGAATAATTTAAAAGTAAATAAAAGGTTTTTATCCAATTAATTCTTTTTTATCCTTTATTGTTTATTTATTATTTAAAATTCTTTGAATTATAATAAATGGAAAATAAATTCCAATCTTTTAATCCTAGAATAATAAGTAATTAAATAAACAATGCTTCAGCATTTGATCTGTTAAACCTGGCGTTTCAAACATCCAGAGCAAAACAACAGTCAATCACAGCAATTGTCCGAACGCTTTTCCCTTTTATGACTTTAATCAAACATCGCAAATTCAACCCCAATGCTACCTTTTACTGATCCAGTCAAATAAATGTGAATTCAAACCAAATCTCGGGATAACTTGCAAAGCACCGTAGAATTAAATCTTTCTGAAGAACCGCGCACGAAAACCCTAATTCCTGATCAAATGCCAAAGAAGCGTTCGCCTGATCGAAGCTGAGCCAAAATCAACCAAAACCCTAAAGCAACTGTTTGAAACATTCTAGAGCCTTGTAAATCAGTAAAACCCTAATTGCGTCTGACTGATGAGAAAAATCTGTTTGACCGATTCTTGAGCCAATCTGAAAAATCAGGAAACGCCTGAAGCTGTGATTTCTTGAGGAAAAAATGCGAGGGCAAATTTTGGGGTACAACAGATGCGTATATGCATATGTCATGGTGTATGATAATGTGATGAATGTATTTTTGTCTAGGAAAATAAATCCTTGACGACTGCCGGGAGTTTGTGGAATCCTGGGCTGATGTTGAAGAGTAGAGTTCTTCGCTTCCGCTGAGGATGATGGTTACAAGAATAAACCGGTAGGAGAAGATGACTCCGTCGGGGGATAAACTTGTTGGAGAGATTACTCTGTGGGGAATTACTCTGTGGGAAGGGATACTTCGCTGAGGTTTTGATGAGAGCTCCGCTGGGGATTCCACTGGTAAGTTACGTTGGGGAATTTGATGAACTCTGTTGGGGATAGGAATAACTTCGCCGAGGACGATCTTTCCGTGGTAATTAGCCGAGGATAACCCAGTTATAAGCTCTGGTGGGAAATAACCTTTGAATGAAGCCGGGGAGATGCGTTCGTACTCTGCAGGGGATAAGCTTCCAGAATCTACTGGGGAGGATGATTCAACTTTCCTGGGGAAACCCTTCAGACTGTACTGGGGAATGGTTCCACTGGATGTCTGTATTCCGCCGGGGAACAATCTTATATTAAGACTGCCGGGGATGCTTGCTGAGGAATGTCTATACTCCGCTGGGGAATGTTGACATCTTCTGGGGATACCCAACTTCTTTAAGGCTGACAGTAGACTAAATCTGCTTGGGGAGAGTATCACTGACTTGCTGGAGATACTGTGCCTTTTTAGGGCTGATGGGAGACCAACTCTACCTGGGGAGAGTATTGCTGAATCTTGTCTTACTCAACGGGGAGTGAAGGTATCCTGGTTACGTTCTTCAGCCGAACCTACCTTGGTACCTTGGTGGACAAAGCAACTAGATCGCTTAGACAACTCTTTATTGCCCCTATTTCTGATGTCATCTGTAATTAATTCTTTGTTTCGCGTGCAAATATTCATGATTAGCAATTAATGTCAAATGCATATATCAAAAATGAACATTGGACGTTCTTTGCAAAACAAAACAGAAAAAAGGAAAAACGATGGGTAATTTGTCTGAAAAATTGAACTTGTATTGATTTTGAAATTTGCCTGTAAATAGGCGTTTTATGTACAGGAGGTTGACGTCCTAGTAAGAGAACGCCGCCGAACAAAATAGAGTTTATACAAGTTGTGAAAAGAAAACAAAACAGCTATGTGAAAAATCCCATTGGGTTCCAACTCTGCTATTGCCTTTATGTCTTCGAGCGTCTCATCACTTTGCTGCTTAGTTGGAGATGAAGTTGATTGATTGGTGCCGTCCGAGCCTGATAGTTGATACCAAAGTCTGGATGCAGGGTGATCAATGAGACATAGTATTACGCTTATCCCTAACTTTTGCCTGGACCGCCCTTTCGGGTTTTCAGTCAACCGGGATACCCATTTTTGCCCAAGCCGCCTTTTCAGGTTTTCGACTTGCCGGGTGTACAGATTTTTTTTCATCCCTTATTTTTGCCCGAACCCTTTTGGTTCGCCGGGAGGCCCTTATTTTTGCCTAGGTGTGTCAACCTAGCGGGTCTTTAGTTTATGCGTAGTATCTTTTTACTATGTCTGCATTGGCGGGGTGAGGAAGGTCGTCACCATCCATAGTGGTTAGAATCATAGCTCCTCCTGAGAAGATATATTTAACCACAAATGGCCCTTCGTACGTAGGGGTCCATTTTCCCCTGGGATCACTTTGAGGAAGAATGATACGCTTGATTACCAGGTCTCCAACTTGATACTCTTGTCGTCTGACTTTCTTGTTAAATGCCCTGATCATCCGTTTTTGGTACGTCTGACCATGACAAATAGCAGTGAGTCTCTTTTCGTCAATTAGGTTTAATTGATCAAGCCGAGTCTGGATCCAGTCATCTTCGCTCAAACCTGCATCCTTCATTATCCGGAGAGAGGGTATCTGGACTTCAATAGGCAAGACTGCCTCCATGCCATAAACCAAGGAAAAGGGAGTTGCCCCTGTTGACGTCCGTGCTGAGGTACGGTACCCATGAAGAGCAAATGGTAACATTTCGTGCCAATCTTTGTAGGTCACTGTCATCTTCTGCACAATCTTCTTGATGTTCTTATTCGCTGCTTCTACAGCCCCATTCATCTTCGGCCGGTAGGGAGAAGAGTTGTGGTGCTGTATCTTGAATTGTTCGCAGAGCTCAGTGATCATCTTGTTGTTAAGATTGGTACCATTGTCCGTAATGATCCTCTCAGGTACACCGTATCGACAGATCAGGTTGTGCCGAATGAACCGTGCCACGACGTTCTTGGTTACGGCAGCGAAGGAAGCTGCCTCGACCCACTTTGTGAAGTAATCAATCGCTACTAGGATGAAGCGATGCCCGTTGGATACCGTAGGTCTGATTTCGCCGATCATATCAATGCCCCACATTGCAAAAGGCCAAGGTGCTGTCAAGACGTTCAGAGGAACCGGTAGAATGTGCACCTTATCAGCATAGATCTGGCATTTATGACAAGTTCGAGAATGCTGATAACAGTCGGCTTCCATTGTGGACCAGAAATATCCTGCCCGAAGGATTTTCTTTGCCATGGTATGTCCACTGGAATGTGTTCCGAAGGTACCTTCATGTAGCTCTAACATGATCCTTTCTGCTTCAGCCTTATCCACACAACGCAGTAAGGTTGAATCATGGTTTCGCTTGTAGAGAATGCCATTGCTGAGGAAGAACTTTGTCGCAAACCTTCTCAGGAACTTCTTGTCATTAACAGATGCGCCTTCGGGGTATTCTTGAGCTTCAAGGTACCTCTTTACATGATACCAGGGTTTTTCTGTTACCTCTTCGGTCTCGAGATCGCAGCAATGTGCAGGTTCATCCAACTTCCAAATAATGATCCGGGGAGCCTCGTTGTCCCATTTGACATTGAACATAGAAGACATCGTAGCCAACGCGTCCGCTAACTGATTCTCCTCTCTTGGGAAGTGTTCAAAAGTTATCTCCTCGAAGTGGGGAATCAACGTCAACACATACTCTTTGTAAGGAATAAGATTTGGGTGTTTCATATCCCACCCGCCCTTGATCTGATTGATCACAAGAGCGGAATCTCCGAAGACACTCAGAAACTTGATCCTTAAGTTAATTGCAGCTTGAAGACCCATGATACATGCTTCATACTCCTCCATGTTGTTGGTGCAGTTGAAACATAGCCGGGCGGTGAGTAGAGTATGAGTGCCTTTAGGGGATATGATCACAGCGCCAATGCCATTACCCAAAGCGTTCGAGGCTCCGTCAAAGTGCATAGACCATCGGGATCCTTCCTCAGGTCCTTCATCCGGTCCAGGTACTTCACAATCAGTCACTACCATGATATCCTCGTCTGGAAATTCAAAGTTCATCGACTGGTAATCGTCTACTGCCTGGTGTGCCAAATGATCTGCCAATACACTTCCCTTGATTGCTTTTTGAGTCGTGTACTGGATGTCATATTCCGTCAAGATCATCTGCCATCTTGCTATTCTTCCAGACAAGGCAGGCTTTTCGAATATGTACTTTATTGGATCCATTTTTGAAATCAACAAAGTAGTGTGAGTCAACATATACTGTCTCAGCCGGCGAGCAGCCCATACCAAAGCGCAACAAGTTTTCTCGAGCAGTGAGTATCGGGTCTCACAGTCGGTAAACTTTTTGCTAAGGTAATAAATGGCGTGCTCTTTTCGGCCAGACTCGTCATGCTGCCCCATCACACACCCCATTGAGTTGTCCAGTACTGTCAAGTATAAGATTAGAGGTCTCCCTTCAACCGGCGACATAAGAACAGGTGGTTCTTGGAGATAATCTTTGATTCTTTCGAAAGAGGCCTGGCATTCATCGTTCCAACGTACTACTTGATCTTTCTTCAGCAGCTTGAAGATTGGTTCACAGGTAGCAGTTAGATGCGAGATGAATCGGGAAATGTAGTTCAACCGTCCTAGAAAGCCTCTGACTTCTTTCTCTGTCTTGGGAGTTGGCATCTCTTGTATGGCTTTCACTTTGGCAGGGTCCACTTGAATACCTTTGTCGCTTACGATGAAGCCTAGCAATTTTCCAGATCTTACCCCAAAGGTGCACTTGTTTGGGTTCAACCTCAACTTGTACAACTTCAGACGGTCAAATAGCTTCTGTAGATGGTCAAGGTGTTCCTCCTCAGTTTGGGACCTTGCAATCATATCGTCGACGTATACTTCTATCTCGTGATGGATCATGTCATGAAATAAAGCAACCATGGCACGTTGGTAGGTTTCCCCAGCATTCTTCAACCCAAAAGGCATGACCTTGTAGCAAAAGGTGCCCCACTGAGTAACAAAGGTGGTCTTCTCCATGTCTTCAGGAGCCATCTTGATCTGATTATAACCGGAGAAACCGTCCATGAAGGAGAATACTTTATGCTAAGCAGTGTTGTCAACCAGAACGTCGATATGAGGCAGAGGGAAATCATCCTTAGGGCTCGCCCTGTTCATATCCCTGTAATCAACACACATTCGGACCTTACCATCCTTCTTCGGCACTGGAACCACGTTGGCAACCCACTGAGGGTAAGAAGTCACTGCTAGAAAACCGGCGTCAAATTGTTTCATAACCTCAGCTTTGATTTTCTCGGACATCTCTGGACGCATACGACGAACCTTCTGTTTAACCGGAGGGCAGTCTTCCTTGGTAGGCAGGTGATGAACCACAATGTCGGTATCCAACCCAGGCATGTCTTCATAAGACCAGGCAAAGATTTCCACATAGTCATGTAGCATCTTAATCAACCGTTGTTTCACACTGAGCTCTAGATTGGCACCAATCTTGACTTCCTTTCTGTCTGTCTCAGTACCCAGATTTACCGTTTCCACTGGGTCTTCATGTGGCTGAATGGTCCTCTCTTCCTGTAGTAACAGTCTTGCAAGTTCACCAGGCACTTCGCAATCATCTTCACCTTCGTCTTCGGCTAAGTTGGTCGGATTTTCGAAGTCATAACTGGCGGTAACAGAGTCGCTACCAGTGAGATCCAGAGTGGATTGGAACCTGTATAGGTGAGTGTGTGTAAATATAGCTGTTTTGCAATATATAATAAAGAAAGAAAAGGGGCGCAAGATTTTGAAATGCAACAAACGTCCAATGTTTTTATTGATGATATATGAAAATGACACACAAAAGCCCTCACAAATGAAGCCACGGTGCCATGGGTAAGACACCGAGCCATAAAAGTTTCAAAATATTGTCTGTTACAAATTCAAAACAAAAGAGTTCATTAGTGGGTGACAAAAGTAATAGGTGTGAAGTCTTTGGAAGTCCAGTTGCTTGGTCCACCGTCGGTTGTTGGGTAGATCCAGCTGTCGAATTCAGATTCCTCCACGTCGTCTTCAATAGCATTTACTCCCGGGTTGGTGATGAACACAAGAGATCTTCCAATCCTTGCCTTACGAACAGCCCTCTGAGCCTCTGCAGTGAAGCCCAAACCAAACTTGTCAGTCTTTGGAGTGAAATCAGGAAGTCGGCCCCAGTTTGCGCACTCACCCTTCTCAATAACAGCCCGGGCATCCTTTAAGGAAGCCATTTTCAAAGGAGGGTCTTCAATCACAGTTTCAGCTAATGCCAGTGTCTGAGGAACTTCTTCAAAGTGCTGGAATGGAGTCTCAATGAATTCCCCATCCATTTCTATGTACCAGAACGAGTTGATGTGGCTGACCATATACTCTTCCTCCCCCTAAACTGTAACAATCTTCCCTCTAACCGGGTACTTAAGCTTCTGATGTAGTGTGGAGGTCACAACTCCAGCCTTGTGGATCCATGGACGACCCAGCAAACAAGAATAGGATGGTCGGATGTCCATCACATAGAAAGTAGAATCAAAGACTTGAGAACCAACCCTGATTGGGATGCCAACTTCACCATGTACCATCCTTTTTGAACCGTCAAAGGCCCGGACAACAATGTTACTAGGCTTGAGCTCCAAACCCTCACAATCCAACCTGTCTAGGGTCTTCTTGGGTAATACGTTTAATGAAGAACTGGTGTCTACCAACACATGGGCAAGAGTACTGCCCCTGCATTCAATGGAGACATGCATGGCGTCGTTATGGTTCTTTCCCTTGGCAGTCAGATCGGCGTCAGAGAAGCCCAAACCATTATCGGCAGTCAAGTTGGCCACACAATCGGTAAATTGATCAGCAGACGTTTCTTGTGGAACATGGGCCGTCTTCAGGAAGGAAATCAGGGCCTTGGCATGGGCCTCCGAACACAACAACAGTGATAACATAGAAATTTTTGATGGGGTGTGCCCCAGCTGCTCAACTACGTTGAAATCACTCTTCTTAATGATCTTGAGAATCTCTTCCATCTCTTGCTGGGAAGCTTCAACATTGGTTGTCTTTGGTGCCTCCGTCAGGGCAGGCAAATCAGTAGCAATCCCTTTGCCCCGAGCGTCAGATGACTCGGCAGCAGGGGTAGAAACAGGAACTTGATCAGGAAGGGGAGCAGGCACACTTGCAGGTGTGATGATAAGAGGTCTCTGAATAGCTGGTGGTGCAATATCTGGTGAGAACAGCCTACCACTGCGAGTAACTTTGGCAGGCCCGGTGATGTTGCTGACACCGGTACTTGTATCAAACTCTTGCTTTACTCCAAGAACATAAACATCTGCCCCATAGTGCCATGGGACAACTTTGTCGGATGTATAAGGGAGAGGCCCCAGAACAGTGATGATGATAGGAGCAATCTTCTGAGTGGACATGATTTTGACAGGCTTCTTTGAGAGAGCCTTAGGAGGTTTGTTGAAAATAGTAACAATATACACTTCTTCAGCAGTGACAGCATGAACAACAATCTTCTCGAACAAGATCTCTTTGCTATCCATCAGGTTTTGGACGCCTGACTTCAGCAAGGGACAACCAGCAGGTGAAACAGCACATAGATGGCAACCTTTACTACATCCCGGAAATAAACCGGCTAGCAACAGGTTCCTTTTGACGGTCAATAACGGAGTAACAATCTCTTCCACAGAGGCTACATACCGGTCTTCTTCCACGACATTCACTCCATGCTGGGGCATGGGAGCAGTCACAACATTGGGTCTTTTGGGCGCCTCAAACTGTATTTCTTTAGCATCAATAAGGTCCTGAACCTTATTCCTCAGAGCCCAGCAATCATCCGTAGTATGCCCCGGGCTATCAGAGTGATAAGCGCAACGGGCGTTGGGGTTGTACTTTGGAGAAGCTGTGTTTACTACCTTCGGAGCTTCTTTGACAGTTACCAGATTGGTTGACAGTAGTTGCGGCAAAATCTGAGACAGGGTCATACTGAGCCGAGTGTACTTCCTTTTGGGTCTCTCACCCCTTGGTTGGTTGTATTGCTGAGGAACAGCAGCAGGCTTTGAGATTACCAACGCATTAACAGCTTGGCGGTGTTCCGGCTTATTTTGTCTTCTGGGACCATAAACAGCACTGGCTTCCTTCTTGAAAGGTTTCTTTTCAGTACTCGAGGAGGCACCTTTATGTATCTTCCCTGACTTGATACCAGCTTCTATCCTCTCACCGGTTAAGATCAGGTCTGTAAACCCAGCAGAAGAATTCCCAATCATATGATTAAAGAATGGACCAGACAGGGTCCCCAGGAACATGTCAACAAGTTCACGGTCAGTCAACAGTGGCTGCACCCTGCCAGCCAGGTCCCTCCACTTTTGCGCATACTCCTTGAATCCTTCGCCCGTCCCTAGTGTCATACCCTGGAGTTGGGTACGCGTGGGAGCGAGGTCGGAATTATACTGATACTGCTTATAAAATGCAGTAGCCAAGTCCTCCCAGTTTCGAATGCTGGCTCCATCCAGCTGATAGAACCATTCGAGTTGAGCCCCTGAAAGGCTATCCTGGAAGAAATGGATCCATAGGTTCTTGTCTGCGGTGTAAGGTTGGATCTTCCTTACATAGGATCTGAGATGCATCTTCGGGCAGGACAGCCCGTCATATCTTGCAAAAATTGGCACTTTGAACTTCGGGGGGATCACAATTCCAGCAATTAATCCCAAATCTTCGAAATCTAAGCCGAGAAATCTCTACAGCTCCATAGCTGCCAACCTGTCTTCAAAGCTCTTGTACTTATCATCGGCGGGCGGGTATTGTTGCTCTGAGTAGTCTTCGTCTTCCTCAGCCTCTTCTTCTTCAGCTTCGGATTCGGAAGGTACCGCAGCCCCTTTTCCTTTACTGGTTCCCTCTTCAGAAGTAGGGGGAAATTCAAGAACTCTTCTGGCTTCACCCTCAAACCTTCTTCCCAGGGTAGCAACCCCGACTCTTTTCGTCTTCTTTTTCACTTGCTCTTTGTTCCCAAGTAGGGTTTTTAGATCCTCCTGACCCTTTGCCAAGGTCATCAGGAGATGTTGAAACTGTGAGTTTTGAGACTGCAAATCCTTGACCATTTGTTCGAGATCCATCTTACTGAAATAAACAGCAGAAAGATAAGGAAACCTGGTGTGGAGTCCTGCTTATGCACATGATGAATGATATGCTTATTTATGCAATGCATTCAAGGATTTAGAAAATTCAAAATTGTTGCAAACAAAAAGAACACACGTCATATTAATAAGAAGAAATTTTGTCAGTACATAAATGCCCCATGGGCCAAACATTACAAAAAAACTTCTCAAGGTAAAAAGACGTTGCGCATCCTCTTTGGTGCGATGTAGGTGTTGAGGGTCTCTTCCTCATGGAGTCGGCGGGTAAGCTCTAAAACCTTCTTCTCACTGGCGTAGAAGCTGGCTTCGAAAGTATTCCGTTCCTCCTTGAGTTGGATCCAACTCTTCTGCATCTCCTCCCACGATGTTGGCATGTCAGGATATAAGATAGTGTAGGGAACCTCTCCTTCCTTAACGGGCTCTTTAATCACAGGGAGAACATGAGGGTAAGGCATCATTAGACTCTGGGCTCGGGTTCATACCCACTTGAGATAAGGCTCAAGAGGGATGGAATTCTTGTGCCCCAGTGTCTTGCTGTCTACCTTGTTAGGCATCCTCCAAGCTCTGATGAATCTTTGGCGAAGTCCTTGCGCATCGTTGTCGAAGTCAAAAACTAGGTCAGGAATCAACATGTCATGAGGGCCATCCCTCCGTGCATATCCAAATTGTCTCAAAGCTAGACAAGGGTTGTAGGTAATACCTCCTCTAATACCAAGCAATGGAACATTAGGGAACTCTCCACAACGATCGACTATGATGACATTTCTCTGGACCGAGAACACCAATGTACATCAGAGTGAGTGAGGGTCATCAACCGTTGTGACCACCTTAAGCCTTGGTCATTCTTTAAAACAGATTGTGGGAGGTGCGAAATAAACCACCTTGCAAGGAGAGGAGTACAGCACATGAGAACACCCCTCTTTCTCATTGTTCGTGTGTAAAATGAGTGAAGAATGTCCCCAAGAAATGTTGGTATTGGATTCCTGGATAAGAAGATCTTGACGGCGTTGACATCTACAAGCTGGTCAGGATTTGGGAACAGGACCAACCCATAAATGAGGAGTGCCACAATTTCTTCAAAGGCTTGTAGATCCAATGAATTCCAACATTCTTGTGCTTTCTCAAACAAGAATTTTGCCAAGAAGCCTTTGACACCACTTCTGGTTTCCCAATGCCCCTTGATGTCAGATGATTGCAAGTGTAGTGCTTGAGCAACATCTTCAGGCTTTGGTTCTTTTTCCGTACCGTTGTAGGGTAGTTGATTTAGAATAGGAATTCTCAAGAGTTGAGAAAATTCCTCCAAAGTGGGCACCAATTGATAGTCGGGGAATCTGAAACAGTGGTGAAGGGGGTCAAAGAACTGGAACAACACCTTTACCATGTCCTCTTCAATGCTGGTGTTGACTAGGCTGAGCAGTCTACCATGTCTTTCACTGAAGGGAGAGCTTTCGGGAATTCTGGATGTGAGCTCCTTGAGTTGAGGAGGGATTCTCACAAGGTTGACTTGGATAGTTTTCCTGCGAAGAATTTCCATGACCTACAAAACAAGAACAAAGATGAAGATCTAAACCCTTGAAATGGTTAGTGAATGCATATGATGCTTTATGATGTTCATGATGCATGCACAAACATATGTACAAGCAATTCACACAAAACCCTAGTTTCAGGCTTGCATGGGGTTTCATAGGTAAGTACCCTCTTGAGTGAAGTTGGCTTAAAAACCTGTCCTATAAATAGTAACCGGGTTCTAAGGATCTCAATATCATTGGATTGTTTTCCATGTTCATCGTTTTGGTTTAGCCACTTAACTAGCGACCAAAATATTCCAATAAAACAACCCTCAATGAGTGTAGTATCGAGTATCTACCAACTTCGGACTGCACCAAAGCCGGTCATCTCACTACCCCTAATAAAAGGCCAAGGTGGTCAAGTAAGGTTCTAGGTCATTAGTGCTTAGTGACATCACTCAGCGGTCCCGTACTCTCCTTGATTGAACTCAAGGGTTACCGGTACTCACAAATATGTCGCACTAATATAGCTATTGATTCAACCGTGTCGGTATACCCCGCACAGTTTCCACAACGTATTGCTATCTATGAATGTTTCCCCAAATCCGGGTGTAGGATTTCAAGCCCAAACAAGAGAACCAAGATATAAAGCAATCAAAGCAAACAATTAGTCATGCAAGAGGGTGATCTAAGCCCTAAGGTTACTCCACTTTTAAAATTTCCCCAGCAGAGTCGCCAGTTGTGTGATACGGTGGGAGAACTGACTTGGGTTTTGCGTTTGTTTTCGCAAATGTTTCGGTTGAGCAAGAGTCGCCACCGACTTTTTATTTTATCCTAAGGAAAGGTTAAAAAGCACAGCAAAAACCTTTGAGATGTTTTCTTGGGTTCGGGGAGTAGATTATAGAAAGGGAAGGTATTAGCAACCTTTCTATCCATGGTTATCCATGGGCTCTTAGTTACTTGCTTAGATCACTTGCCTTTGATTTTCAATTGTTTGAAATGGTGCTTTGTGTGTGGGTTTGAAAATGTTTTGAAAAGAGGCCATTGTGGTGGCAACCTTTGTAATGATTCATGTGTGAATGTATACAAAGATGTACTTGTCTTTTGAAAAGTTTTCAATGTTTTTGAAAGTTGTTTTGAAAGTGTGTTGTGATGTATGTTTTGAAAAATGGCAAGGATGTTTTGCAAGATTGGTCAAGTAACTAAGAGTTGTCTACCCCTAAATTTACTCACAGATTTTTCCTATGTTTTAACCCTTTTAACAATTTTGTTCCACCATTGTATTTGGTGGACAATCTTGTGTTAGGATGTTAACGGGATGGGCGCGGGTCATCGTTTAGACCATGATTGCAATGGTGCCAAGTGTCTTTGGCAACTTTTCCTTTAAGGGACTATGATCATTTTTAGGCAACCTTCGAAAGCGTCATTGAGGGACTATGATCATTTGAATTGTTTTGTTTTTGCCAAAGACACCCAACATGCAACATGGCCCATTATTGAAGGCAACAAGTGGAGTAACCCTAGGGGTGCAAGTATGATTGGTGTTGACCATTTTTATGCTTTTTTGTCTTTGAATTAGGTCAAGCTATTTGTTATTTTTGATTTTTGCATACAAAACCCTAAATCTATCATGGCATTTTTAGAAAGCTTTAAAGTGCGAAAAATAAAATCCTAAATTATTACAACATAATTATGGGATGGGGGGTACAAATGTTCAAATGGGGATATTTAGCAAGAAATTTAAATCTAAGCTATTACAATCTAAATTGAATATATACAAGTTATTTAATTGTACAATAATTGAATAAATACAAATAAAATGTAAAATGTACTATGCACAAAAATGTTTTTATGTGTATGTGAAAAGTATTTTTCATGTGACAAATAAACAAAAATAAAAAAATATTAATTTTTGGGTATTTTCATGGTTTAGGGCAAAACCCTAATTTGCTAAATAAAAGGTATTTATTATTTATTATATACAATATTTATTAACTATATACAAAAAATAAATAAAAAGGAAGTATATTGTAAAAAAGTGATTTTTGAAGTCAAATATTAATAAAAATAAAAAATGCATTATTTTTGTATTTATCCTAAATATTTAATAAAAGATAGATAAGTATTTATATTATTTACTAAATATATTAAATATGTACAAAAATAAAAAAAAAGTTAATTATTTACAAAAAAAGTATATTTTTCAGAAAATGTTTCCAAAATGTAAATAAAAAAATAATAACTAAAAAATATATTTTGTATTATTATTTTTAATGTTTTAAACAAATAGTATTATATTTATTTATATATGTAACTAAATGAAACAAACAAATATCAAATAAAATGCAAAAAAATGTGAGAAAAATATTTTTAGTGTTTTTTCATGCCTGAATGAAAATATAAAATCAGAATCAAAAAGAAAAAATCAAAAATGACAAATATATCACATAATGGCCCAGGGGGGTGTAAGTGTGAAAAGGTGGTGTAAACAGAAAAACAAAACAGGCCCAGCCCAAAGAGGCTTTGTCTTCAACCTCCAGCACCTTTCAAACACAAAAAACGCGCGCTTCCTTCCATCCCTGTTATCTCTTGATTCTTTGACTTTCAACAAAAACTTACAACATCAATGTTATAGAGCATCATGTCACGATTCTAAACATATAAAGAAGTTGTTCTAACTCTCAGAAATGAGAGAGAATTTCTTCTCCCCCAATTTTTAACCTAAGTTTTTTTCAATGTTCATGTCTTAAATTCTCTCAGCACACACAATATAAATGGAAAGTGAGGATATGGGTGGCTTCAGGGACATGAGTAGGACATAAGTTCTTCACAAACCTAAGCCTAGATATGCTTGGATAGAGAGATAGAAGTTCAAACTTTTACCTGTTCAGCTTGAATCGTGTACAACAATGGAGGTGCTTTCAATGCAGTGTGAGGACTTGTACAACTTGCTTGAGATCCAAGGATGCTCCTCCAATGCTTGGTGTGCCTTGAAACTAACTGAATCGAGCTATGTAACTCAACCTGCACAACTGAAAAAATGAAAATGGTGAACTTGGTTAGAGGTGTTACAGTCTGTAGCTAGGGCTTGGGATAGTTTTTATGGATGTTATGGAGTGTGTATGAAGTGGTTTTCTCCAAGGCGCACGAGGGAAATGAACTGGCCAAGTCAATCTGCAACAGGGACTCTGTTTTTGCAGAAAAATAGTGTTTCTGTGGATGAGGGAGTTTTAGGGATGGTTTGGTCGTGTTTCAGGTTAGTTAGGGAGTATGAAGTGTGTGGACAAAGTTTGCTTGAGTTGGTTCTTGCAGGAATGAGAGATCTTCTTCAAAATGCAAGTTTCTTCTTTGATAAGTAAGAAAATATGTCTTGACAATGCAGGCCCCTACTCCCCTCAATCTATGCTGCATAAATCACTCTTGATCAGTGGAATTATTTCATGAACTTGTGCCCAAAAGATCTGCTTTGGTACTTCTTTGATTTGCTTTTGACATAAAGTGTACCTTTTCCAAAATGGCAAAAATGCTTTATCCATTTAAAGGTTAATCTTTCATGTAATGACCAAATGCACAAAATAACATCTTGGCACAATGGTTTAGCATTGAATTATTGAGTGTAAATGGGATTAGAGGCCTGTAATCTAGCTTGTGCAAGCTGAGTTTGAAAATGCATAGTGTATGAACATGAAATTGGCTCATGAACAAAGTGACTTTTGCCCATATTGACAAATTCGATTCTCCCTAACCACAAGGGTGTTTGAGAAGTTCTTAGACAATTTGGAAAGCTTGGAATGTGTACTACAATCCATCTTTGTAATGCAAGTTGAAATTCCAAGTGGAAGCATGTGAAAAGTGGCCATGAAGTTGGGCAAAAATCCTGCCTAGAATAGGTCAAAATTTTTCTAAGTTAAGAATGTTTTGCACCCTTGTTCCAAAAATCATAACTTGAGTTACAAGCTTCTTTTGAGGAAACTTTGTGAATAAAAGTTGTAGATTTTGCAATGGACTATAACTTTCATGTTTTGAGTTTTGTTTGAATCCAAATGTATCTTGATGAAAAATTGGGACAAAATTAGGAAAAAATTAGGAAATTTCATAACTTAGAAAATTTCTAAGTTATGAAATTTCTTCATTTCAAACCCTAATTTGTAATTTTTGATTTCTTGATGAACAAGTTTCATAATTTGACATGTTTTGATGAAAAATGAATCTTGACACTTGATTTTGACCAAAAAGTCAAAGTTTGTCTTTTCAGTATACAGTCAAATTTTGATCAGTTGACTGGAAAATTCATCTGTCAATCTTGTGCATTTGGGATCTTTTGAACTTGTTGAACATGTCAAGACAATGCCATTGATTCCTTGAGTCCATATGTGAGCTTGGTTTGCCATTGGCTAGGTCAAACAGTCAAAAATCACCTTTGTGCAGTCAAAACCCTAAAAATGACCATTTTGCCCTTTTGGTGATCTGATCAAATTTCTTATGGAATTGTGATCCAAATTTTATCAAATGGTCCATATGAGTTCATAATGTTGATGTGGGTCAAAAATCATGAGGTTTGACTGTCAATTGACCACAGTTGACTTTTTCCCCAATACAACTGATTTCTAGGTCAACTGTCCAGTTGACTGGGCAAAGATTGGAATCAAGTCTTGAAACTTGGTATGGATAAACTTGTGAGTCCAACATGAAGCATGAAAGTTATCTTGGGCATTTTAGGTCAAAACATCTTTGTGCAAACTCAAACCCTAATTTGGGTCAACAGTGCAAGGAGGAGTCTTGAGCATTGCAAACCCTAACTTGATCTTGAGCTCCAAGGGTCTTGTGATGAGAAAGTGTTGAAGAAATGGGAGGGAAAATTTTGGGGTACAACACTGTCCTACAAAGTAATCGGGTTCTAGGGAATCTCAATATCATTGATCTTTTTTCATTTGTCATTATTTTAGCACAATCAATCTTTTCTTGCAGCCAAAATATCCCAAAAGTCCAATCTCAATGAGCGTAGTATCGAGTATCTACCAATCTTCAGATTTGCACCAAAGTCGTCTATCTCACTACTTCCTAATGGCCAAGTTGTTCAATTAAAGGTTCTAAGGTCAGTTAGTGCTTCATGACACCACTCAGTGGCCTCGTATTCTCCTCGATTCAACACAAGGGATACCGGTACCAAAAAATACATCACATTAACATAGCCGTTGCTTCAACCATATCGATCTACACTATACAGTTTCCATAACCTATTGCTACTTACCTAATGGTGTTCCCATATCCGGGTAGAGGATCAATACAAACCCAAACAAAGACCCACAAATGTAAAGAAAACAAATTAAACAACAAAAAAATTAAATGTGATATAACTCTAAGTTAACCCCACTTTTTAACACCTCCCCAGCATAGTCGATAGTTCTGTAATACTGTGGGAGAAATGACTTGGGTATTTTCCATTTGATCATAATTGTTGTGGATAGCAAGAGTCGCCACTGACTTTTCTTTTATCCAATAAGAAAAGGGTGAAAAGAACAGGAAAGACCTTTGAGATATTTTCTTGAGTTCGGGGGGTAGGTTATGAAAAGGGAAGGTGTTAGCACCCTTTTCATCCATAGTTATCTTTGGGCTCTTAGTTGATTGCTAGCTCACTTTGTAAATTGCTTTGTTTGAAATGTTTTTGTGGTGGGTTTTGAAAGTAATTTTGAAAAGCGCCTTCATTTAGGCAAACTTTGTAACGATTCTTGTCTCTATAAGAATGCATACAAAGTATTTGACTTTTTGAAAATATTTCATGTTTTGAAAGTGTTTGGTGTGTTTGAAAAGATGTTTGTTTTTGAAGATGAATTATGAGCAAGCAACTAACAATGTTCTACCTACTCAAAAGTCTTTTGTTCATTTCTCTCTTCCTTTGATATTGTTATATCACCAATGATTGGTAAGCAACCCTATCTTTGGATGTGAAGGATCAGGCGTGGGTCATCGTATAGTCATAGATAACAATGTTATGAGATACCTTAGCATTTTTATTAAGGGTCTAAGATCATTTTAAAGGAAACATTCGAAGCTTCATCGAGGGACTATGATCTTATATTTTTGATTGTTTTTGCTAAGATATCTCACATGCATATCATGGCCATTTCTCAAGGCAACAAGTGGAGTTAACCCTAGAGGTGCAAGTGTGCAAGTGTATTGTATTTCATGCTTGAGTTTATCTTGGATTAGGGTTTTCTAGTCATTGATTTTATCTTGCCATACAAACCCTAATTTACTAGCATTTATGAAAGAGATAAATTACGGAAATAAAATTTCTATGCTATTCAGCATTAGGGGATGGGGTATACAAATTTACAAATGGGGATTGCAAGAAATTAAATCCTAATTATCTATTACAACCATATTGAATTTGTACAAGAAATGAAATGAATATAATGTACAAGTATAAGCGGATAAAGAATGGATTTTGTTAGGAAAGGTAGTTTTGACCCAATTAAAAATAAGAAAATTAAAATTAAATTAATAAAAGAAACTAAATTATTAAAGAAAACAAGTTTTTTAGGGTTTTGTTTGTGAAGAGGTTTTAATTAAATTAAACTAGTATGAAAAAAATTAATTAATTAAAAATACAAAGTTTCTAAATTAATTTTAATCAAAAAGAAAATAAACTAAATCTAAGTCTAATTATTAGTTTATTTACGAAAAGAAATTAAATTTGTATAAGAAAATATTTTGTCTTTTTAGTCTTAAAGGAAATAAAATATAAATATATTATTACCTAAATAATAAATAATTTTTTTTTGGGATTTTCATTAATAATAATAATAATATTAATATTAATAATAATAAAAATAAAGAAACATGAAATAAAAATAAAAACATAAAAGAAGTTAAAGGGGGGGTGAAGTTTGGATTTGGGATGTTTTTGAAGTGAGAAACAATTTTAAGTCCAGGCCCAAGTTTGATTTTGTTTGGAAGTCAGAAAAAATAAAAAAATGTAAATGGACTGTGTTGCAAATTGAAACAGGGGGTATGTTGTAGAAGAAATGGGACAAGCCCAACATGTGTGGCCCAAGCGCTAGCTGTTAACAAAAAATGGAACAAAAATGTTAAGAAATAAAAGCAAAAGGTGCTCCTGGGGCTCGAACCCAGGACCCTTAACATAAATGCCTTACGCGCGCGCTCTCTACAACTGGGGTGGCTATACATTCGTTAACTTAAACAAAACTATTGTATCCCAAAATTTTCTCTCTCATTTTACTTAAGACATGCCCATTGAGGTCCCCAAATTGCTCAAAGGATGACTAAGAATTGACCTGACAAATTCTCCTCCTAAGGCAATGAACCTCTAATTAGGGTTTCAATTTTCATCAAGATGTTTGAACTTCAAAAGGTCTCAAATGTTTTCCATGGTCCTAATATGAATTCAAGTTTTTCCATGCCAAGTTTCATGCCTTGCATAACAAGTTTGCTTAGACACCTACTCAAATGCTTGAGAATCAATTATACTAGGTCAAAAGTTAACTGTGGCCCAAATACAGTCAAACTTCATGATTTTTGATCAAAATCAAAATTTTGAAGTGATATCCATCATTTGATCAAAGGTTGATCATGATTCCTCAAGAATTGCTCTCAATTCATCAAAAGTCAAGAATTGCTAAATTGGGGTTTCTATAGGAAGTCAATCAAACTTTGACCAGACATAACTTTCACATACTTCATCCATTTTCCCCAATCAAAGCTCATTTTGAAGAGAATCCAATTCCCTACAACTTCTCTTCAGCCCTCAAGTCCAAGAAATGCACCATTTGAAAGATAAAAGCTCATACATTACAGGTCATTTTTAGAAAGTCAACAAAAGTAACTTTTTTCCAAGACCTTTTACATCAATATAACATCTTCAAATGTAAAATTGATCAAAATAAGGATTGAAGTAGATATCTCGGACTTTCCAAAAAGTCCAAGATCATCATCATGAGTTGAAAATTGAGCAAGTTATAGCTTTCACAAGTTGGGTAATTTTCAAGAAAATGCATAGAGTCAACTTTGGGCAAAATCATTTTTCAAGCTAATGAGCCTAATTTTTAGGGCCTAAACATGTTCATGACATGTCTAAGGACCCCTAAAACCATTTTTTGCATATTTTTGATCTTATTTTCATTTTATATTAATTTTATTTAATTAAATATCAAATAAATCAAAACTAATGCAAATTATATGGGCCATTATTGATTGGGCTTGGTTTGATGCATGGAGGGGCCCTACATTTCGTGTACAACAAGGACAACATGTCCAAGTACATTCAAATTCAAAAATGGACAAGTTTTCATGTTTTTGGCCAAAGTTACAAATTTGCATTCATGGTTTTAAAATCACATAATCATGGTTGTTATCTCCCTTGCTTCCTTGTCTCCTCACTCCTCTCTATATAAACAAGCCATTGGCAAGCTTCAAGCACGCCTACACAGTCCCAAGAATTCACAAGAAAATTCCAAAATTTCCACCAAAGTTGTCAAAATCACATCTCTAATTCCAGCCATCATTTGTTCAAACAAAGGGTTCAAACAACTTCCTGATACTTCCAGGAACTCAACCTAACCATTACTCAAGCAATTCCACACCTAGAATCCATAAACCGAAGCCCTTATTGATTGGTATTTTCTAGAATTTATATTTGTAATTTCATGATGTATTAACACTTTCCATGCTTGCTTTATGATCAGGATGATTTATAAGACATTACCAACATAATATATGTGAGGAAAATGGATATAATAAGATCGTGCCATTTCTAGGGCACGATCTGGTTTCTTTATCATATCTCATAATACAGGCAATTTCATGGTGAATAGACCCCAGATTCGGATTCATGAGACAATTTTGTGTGGGATAGGGACCTTGGTTCTTGTTTAAACTGAATTGTGTTGATTTTACAGGTTTTGACTAACCAAAGAAGACGACCGGAGTTTGACTCCGGCGTCCCTCCGGTTGAATGTGTTGTCAATCCCCCATTGGCCAGTATAAACAACACGCATGTTTTTGAATTTAAATAATTGCATTGATTTTCTAATATAACATTAATGATTGTTTTATATAAATGATTGATTTAATAGCTCAACTGGCAATGAAGCATGTGTGTAAGGGAGAGGACCTAGGTTCAAGTCCCAGGTCCAGTATTTTACCTTTTCTAACATGTTTTCATGGCCAGGCACACATGGTACACCATCCGTCTACACCATCAGATATCCATCTGATCAGATCTAACACATCTCATCTGCAGGCTCACCATGCATCCTCAAGGCCAGTCCGCATTGAATCCAAAATCAAGCATGGGAATCATAGCTTTGGGCCCAGCAAATTCAATTTCCACCTCCTATTTGCTTGCACTACCCAGGCCCATTCGCAATTTTTTCTTTTATTCTTTTTGTTTTATCATATTTATTTTCTTTTAGCCTTTTTTCTAACAAATCATAAAAAAATAAAAAATAAAAAGTTTTAGGTTTTCTAAAATTATTTTAATTAATTAGTTAATTATTTTTAATTTTATTTTATTAACTTTAAAATTAATTAGACTTATGTTATTTCTTTCAAATATTTTCTTAAATAAAAAATGTAAAAAATGTTAGGTCTTTGTTTAGAATTTAATTTTGATCAATACTTTTCTTTTTTTTAATTAGTTAAATTTAGGTTTAATTTAATTTAGTATTTTCCTAAATAAATAAAAACAACCAAAAAGATTTTTTTACTTAGCATTTTCTTAGGTTTCTTTTAGACGTAATATTAGTTTCGCGCACATTATTTTGTTCTTGCATTATTTTATAATAATGTAACTGTATACTGGTATGTAATAAGCTAAGTAGGACTTTTTTATCGCTTTCTTTATTTTACCTTTCCCCCAGTGTTGTATATTGTAAATACCCCCCCCCCCCCGAAGCTATGTAATAGTGTAGGTTTATACTTCCGCATTTTATTTACTGTAAAATATTACTGCTAGTAACTAGGCATGTATGGCAAGACTGAAATTAATGCGTTAACAAACCCTAAATACGCAAGATAAATAACATGAATCAAACACAATTGCACATGGGCACCTCTAGGGTATCCCACTTCGGTTGCCTTCAGAAAACAGTCACAATTCTCGAAACGTGAGAAGTTTTAGTGACTATCCTCCAGTTTAAAGATCACTAGTCCCTCGATGACCATCTCGATGTTGCCTCGGTAAAAATGATCTTAGAACTTTAGGGTGGTTACTAAAGCTTCTTGCCAAGTTGCCTTCGTGACTGTAATGTCCCTTCGATGTACCTCACACATCCAACGATAGGGCTACCTACTCACTAATAGTAGGATAGCACTATCTAAAGGATAGGAGGAAAAGAACTACCCTTTTCGAGTGCAAAAGTAGATAGCTGTTAGAAGTTTTCTCAAAAACATTTTGCACTTACACGAATACTACTTTTTTCAAAAAATAATTTTCAAAACATTTGCTTTGTTAACACTCTTGAGAACTGATACAAGAGTTAAACACAAAGAAAATCGCCGCACTAAGGCATTTTCCAAACATTTTCAAAACACATAAAGCACAAAGGTATTTTCAAAATGAGCGAACCTCTAAGAGCCCGTAGATAACTACAGATGGAAAGGGTGCTAACACATTCCCTTTCCATAATCTACCCCCTTACTCAAAATCTCGAAAAAGTTATTTTTCTGTTCTTTTCACCCTTTCCTTAATTTGGATAAAAGAAAAGTCGATGGAGACTCTTGCTTACCGCAACATTTGCAAACACAAATGCAAAAACAGCATATAACAGTCGGTTCTGCCACCGTATCACAAAAACCATAAATATATATTGCAAATCCATTCCTAGGCCTGTACTTCATCTTCAACCTCACGCCCATCCAGACCAACTGTATCTCATCCATTTCTCAACCAAAATGAAAAATGTAAAAAATGAAACTTGTGGAAAATTTCATTACGAACTCAGAAATGTAACTCATTAAAACTATAAATCAAAGATAAGCATGAATTTTGAATGGTACCAAATCTAACCTAATTTTTTCAGAAATTTCAAATCCAAAATTCTCCCTACTTATAAATGAATTCTAAGGACATGGTTAGTTTCAGGGAAATGATATCTACATTTTGTTTTTGAAAATGCAAGCTTAACAATGCCTAAATAATGAGATGAAAAGCCAGAAAACTCACCTTGCAGCTGAAGATCGTGTTTTGAGTTAGAGGACCTTTTAAGGCATTTTGATGATTGAGTTAGCTTCCTTGAACCTCTAGGAAGCTAATGCAATAGTTACTTTGAGCTGAGGATGGTTGAATCGTGCTGGAGAAGTCCAAGTGCAAAGCTCAGTTTTTGAAAATGGAGGTTGATGATGGAGGTGTTACAGTCGTGTAACGGGTGTTGGAATTGTTTATGGATGAGTTTTATAAGCTTTTGAAAGCAAAAGGCCAAGAAACGCACGAGTGAATTTGGAGATTGGATTCAAAACTAAAAAATGATAAGTTTTGAGGTGTTCTTGGTGATTCTGTGTTTTTAGGGTGTTTCAGGGCTTGAGCATTCATGTGTTAGCTTGCAAATGATGTATATATTTATAGGCAAGAGGTTTCAAGTGTTACAACAACTCAAACTTTGAATTCTCAAGTTGTGGCAACTTTACTTGTTTTTGAAGCAATGTTGAAACATCTTGTTCCAAGACATGGTACAAGGATGTATAGAGTGGTTAGAAATGTAAACATGCTTTCTTTTGGTTTATATGGGTTATGTGTGAATAAAGAACAAGTTCAATGCTCAAGGAGAGTGGACTTTGCATAAAGCTTGCTTTTCTAAAATGACAATGATAACTTTGTGCCATTAATGGAAAATTGGTTTGGACAATGCTTCAAGCACTTGGATAAGAGATTAATCAATTGTGTAAACCATTAATTATGGTGTGAAACACAAGTTTGAGGCCTGTAAAGTGGGATTTTTACAACATACTTGAAGATTGGATAATTGTTCATCACAAATATGCCTTGTAAATCAAGTTTGAAACCCTAACTTCTTGCCTTCGATTCTCTCTGCTCAAGTATGATCTCAATGAGTTATTGGATATTTTGGAAACCTTGTAACATCCTATACAACCTTTATGTTGGACATTTTTGAAAATTCAATTTGGAACTAGGTGAAAATTTGCCAAGAAGTTAGGTCAAAATCCTGACTAAAATACTCAAAATTCCACTAAGTATTTTTAGTATTATGTACATGACTTCTTGAATCAATAACTTAAAATACAAGAATTTTTAGAATTTGATTCCTTCTACAAAGTTTTAGATCTAATTAAAATCTACAACTTTCATGTTGGGAGTTTTTCTTGAATCATCTTGTATCATGGTGAATATTTGGCACAAAGTGATGAAAAAAAATTAACTTTCCAACACTTAGAAAAATTTCTATGTCTTAGAATTTTGACTTTTCAAAGATGATTTTGACTTTTGATTTCTTGATGAAAAATATTCATATTTTGACATGTCTTGATGAAATATGATTTTGGAAACTTTATTTTGATCAAAAAGTCAAAGTTGGATTTTCAGTATACAGTTGACTTTTTTCATCAGTTGACCAAATTTCAATTATCAATCAATTGATCTTGAGAAGTTTTTTGAACCATGAAATCAGGTCAATGTGATGAATTTTAATCCTTGACATCATGTCTCAAACCAATAAGTCATGTATTTGGTCAAAAGTCAAAAATCAAGCATTCTCAGTCAAAACCCTAATTTTGACCATTTTGCCCCTTTGGTGATCTGATCAAATTTATTGAGGAATTGTAATCCAATATTGACAAAATGGTTCATATGAGTTCAAAATATTGATATGGATAAAAAATCATGAATTTTGACTGTAAATTGGCCGCAATTGGCTTTTTACCCAATACAACTGATTTTAGGTCATCTGATCAATTGACTGAGCAAACTTGAACTGCAAGAATTGAAATTTGACATGAGCATTCTTGAAGGTCCAAAATGATCCATGAAAGTCATATGGGGCATTAAAAGTCCATTTTCCTTGTGAAAACTCAAACCCTAATTTGAGTTATCAGTGTTGAGGAAGTGTCTTGAGCTGATCAGTCCTTGTGCAATTTTGAGCAATTGAAGATCTTGTGAGAAATTTCTTGAGAAATGAGAGGAAAATTTTTGGGGTACAACAAATTGGTCTACCTAAAATAAATTTTTCAAAATATCACCTATGTGATGCATGTCAAAAGGGAAAACAAACAAGAGTCTCTTTTAAATCTAAAAATGTTATTTCAACTTCGAGACATCTTGAGCTCCTTCACATGGATTTATTTAGACCATCATGAACCAAAAGCATAGGTGGAAAATACTAAGATTTTGAAATTGTTGATGATTACTCAAGATTTTGTTGGACTATCTTCTTGCATAGTGTAACACCCCGATTTTCATTTATTAGTTATTTTATTAGTTATTTATTTTATTAATTATTATTTGATATAGTAATTAATTAAATGGTTTGATTTTTGTAAATATATGAGTTATTTGAATTAAATATTTATTTGTGTTTGGGGTTAGTAAGAGTAATAATCGTATTATTAATTAATTGGGCCTTGGCATGATGGGTTAGTGTGAGAATGAGATATTAAGCCCATTAGTGAAACATGGGTTAGTAAGTGTTTGGTAAAACAAGGAGAATATAGTTAGTAAGAAAGAAACAAGAGAAGAAAGAGAAAAAGAGGAGAAAATTGAGAAAGGAGAAGAGAATAGGAAAGAACCCTAAAGGATCTATATCCAAGGTAAGGGTGGATTTTCATTTGATTATTGGAGTATGTGATGCATGTAATGAGTAGCAACCATGAATTAAGGATTTGTTCTTTAATGTCAAGATTTTGACATGTTAGGGTTTGAATGAAAAATCATGAAATTGATGTTTGAAATCATGTTTTGATGTTAATAATTGATGCTACATGATAGATATATATTATAATGCATTTATTTCGTTAAACATGTCTGTTTTGGTGGATTTTTAGGTTGAAATCGTGGGAACCTGAGACTACTTTGTAGCAGAATTTTTCTGGTTTTTCGCGAGACCGCTTAGTGTCCTCCCTTGCGCTTAGCGTGGCCTGGGATGAAAATTTGTATATTTTCTTCAATTGAGTGGTGATCCTGCATGTTTATAATTTATAGAGGATTTCCATAAATTTTAATAATTTAATTTGATCTGTATTAGATAGGTTTTGGATGACTTTTTGATGAAAACATAACACTTGAATTTTGTGTATATGTATGTTACGAATGGATGTTGGATGGAAATGACATGGTTTGGAATTGTTTGCTATGTGTTATTGTGGTGTGTTGAGTTGATTAATTCTATGAGAATGAATTGTATATGATTAATGATATGAAAAGTGTATGTTTGTGCAATGATGAGATAACTCAAATATGATGAATCATGTGATATATGCTTGTATAATTAAAATTGAGAGATGGTCTTAATTGCATATGATTGATGAGATTTCACATGCATCATTTATTGTCAAGAGGCAATATTTGCTAATTTTGTGGAGGCTAGTGACTTGTCTCAAACCTAGGGGATTGGTTTGAAGCTTAGAGGACATGCTTTTTGGCAGTTATCTGTCTGAGGGATGTGTGAGGGCAAAGTCCCTATATAAGTATTTTAATGATGTCAAAAAGATTATTAGTCTCTCTATATTTGGGTTGGTCCTATGAACAATCTTGCAATGGAATGATTGGAATGAAGATCTCCAGAGACACTTATTTTTGAGAAAATTCAATTTGTGCGTCGACTCAAAGATATGTGATATCGACTCATCATCTTCCATCAAGCCCTGGATGTGTCAGGTCGACCCTTCCGGTCGACTCAAACTGGAAATCAAAAAATTCAAGGTTTGCGTCGATGCAAGCCCTAAAGTGATCGACGCACTGCACTTCAAAACATAATTCTCCTTGACTGCTGGATGTATCATGTCAGCCCTTCAGGTTGACTCAACCTGGGAATCAGAATATTCAAAGTTTGCATCGATGCAAGTCCTGAAGCGGTCAACACATTGCACTTCAAAACAGTTTTCTCTCTGGGTGCGGGTTGTGTCGCGCCGACCCCTACTTCTGGTTGAGTCGACCGCTCGCTGGCCTCATCTGATTTTCTACTATGTTTGTGGGTCTTGGCTATTAGGTAATATATATATATATATATATATATATATATATATATATATATATATATATATATATATATATATATATATATATATATATATATATATATATATATATATATATATATATATATATATATATATATATATATATATATATATATATATATATATATATATATATATATATATATATATATATATATATATATATATATATATATATATATATATATATATATATATATATATATATATATATTCATTATGCATCATTATTTGAAGTTAACAAGAACTAGTGAAAGATACACATAATGCTCATCATCTTCACCCTCTCATCTCAAAAATCAACATCTACACATAATCATGATTGTTGATTTAAGAAAATTGTTGTGGTGATAACATTTAAATCAAGGATTCAATTCAGATTTGGGTTGAGCAATTGTGGGCTATTCTTGAATAAAATCATTTGGATTTTCTCCTCTAAGATTCCTGTTGGTGCGGGGTTTTTTTGCACAAGTCTTTGTTTCATTGAATTCAGCCAAGTGAAAGGATTAAGAAACATGGGTTTGCTTAATCAAATAGCAGTAACCGGAGGATTGTGAAGATTGATTTGGGGTCAAATTGCTTGCGATCGAAATCAGCCGAGTGAAATGATTAAGAAATGGTGGGTTTTCTTAATCAAGTAGCGGTAACCGAAGGTTTGTTCAAAGAATTTGGAACTTGGTTTTACTCAAACCAAGGAAAGGGAAGAAGACTGTTACATCAACAACATTGGTTTGTTTGTATTATGAACTATATCTTCTCTTGTATTATTTGCAATTTAATATAAAATATCTCAATTCTAGACTCTAGAATTGGGGGCAGACGTACCCTACGCGAGGACGACAAGAAGAACTGCCTTAACAAATCGTGTGTTCTTCTTCTTTTTCTTTATCTCTATACTTGATTACTATACTGTGCAAAAATTAATTTATCAAATCTGCATTTATTGAAATTGTAGTGTGTTAAGTTCATTTCAAAACATTGGTAACAATCCTTTTGATTGATACCTAAGAAAACTTACCACTACAATTTAGTAAAATCAAACCTAAGGTACTTTGCTCACAAATTGTTTGACAAATTGACTAATACACAAATTATTCATTGTGCTTATCCTTATCTCATTTAACTCATTAGAAGTAATTAATAATCATTAAGGGTGTATAAGTGTTTTATCAATTGAGTAAAATGTATTGATTCTTATTTTATCATTATATCCCATACGGTTACACATATCTGATCTTTTCAATAGAGGATCGTTTAGACGATTGGAGATTCCAGTAAGCTTTTGTATATTTTTCTGAAAACAATTTTAAAAAGTGAAAATTATTTTAAACAGTCTATTCAACCCCCCCTTCTAGATCGATCACATCATCTAACCGGATGAACACAATTTAAATGTAAAAACCGTTAAGGATAACAATTGGTACCACATGCATATTGCATTGAGTTGAATTTGAGACACATGTGTCGATGTGAAATGTTGAATTGCTGTGAAATGTGTGAATTTAGTGTGGATGATACTTTAGTGGTATTTGTGATTGATTATATTTGAATTATGAATCTTTAATTAATGTTGTATATGTAATCATGTGAGTTGGATTGGATAATGTTGAATACATGATCATGTGAAGTATGATGAATTCTATTGATATATGTATGTTATGCAATTATTTATTATTATATATTTCTATAATGATATGAATTCTCACCCTTCTATTAAAATGATATTTTATACGACATCGCCCAGGTACCAAAGATAGCGATGCTTCTTGCAAGGATAGTTGGAGGAGGTAGTTCTTTGTTTATCCTTATTTAGGTAGTGAGTCGTGCTCTGGTATATGTAACACGGGGAACATTTGAACTCATGTTATTTTGAGAGATGTTTGTTATATTCTATTTTATTTATGTTGTATTGAGATTATGTGATGGTTGGCCTTTAGTGCCTAATGTTTTATTGCATGAATTCTATTATGAGATTCAATTATTGATATCATTTTAAAAAGAAAATTATTCTGATGCAAGATGCATATGTGTATGGAACCTGATTTAAATGCATGTTATGAGCATGACTGGTGTATAATTGTTGGTTTTGAAATACATGTGATGCCCTCTTTTGATATGCATGCTAATTTACTATGATTGTGCCATATATTTGCACAGGGGTTTAGAAGGTGTTACACGTAGCAAAGATGAAACATCCATGGCTTTCAAACGTTTCACCAAGTTATCCCAAAATGAAATTCTGGTACAACAGACTCAAATGTCTTATAAGGATGCCGAGACATCTGATCTGACACAAACACACAGGCAAGATAAAATAGTACTGAAAAGATAAAGAACACGCCAAAATTGTTTACCCAGTTCGGTGTACAACAACACCTAATCTGGGGGCTACCAAGCCAAGAATGAAGTCTACTATCAGCATTATCAATTTGCAGACCCTACAACCAACACACCCGTTGGCGATCTACGCACTTAATCACTACCCAATGACCATTCTACCTAGGTCCTCCCTAGATATGGAATATCCCCATCCCACTTCCAATTATCACAATGATATCTAGCAGTTAACACAGCATGTTTTGACATTGTAATAGGACTTCTTGTTGTACATGTTCTTCTTAGAAGGTTTATACATCCTATTATACATTACATGATTGCTTCTATTATTTGTTTTACAAAAATTAAGCCAATCCTAAAACAAGAGAACTAACAATCTCCCACCTTTGGAAAATTTTGGCTAAAACAAATATTCTAAAAACATAACCCTCGGCAGTAGTGTTCAGAAGCTACTGCACACAACAATAGATATTCAGTTGAAAATAATGTCTCAACATCTTATTCAACATCTTCTTTGCAGCACTCTGAAGAACTCAATTGCATCAGCACCAACGAACAACAACTTCAGGATAAAAGGAAGGAAAGTCCTGCAGTTTGGTTGATGCACACGAGGAAGAAGATAGTAGAAGACAACTTGTACTCCCCCTTAATCCAGGAACATCTTCTAAACATAGAAGACTAATGGTGGAATAAGAGAACTCTTAATAAGATCACATGCCACAAAGGACAGATCCAAACAAATACATGATAGAAAATTTGATTCGACATGTTTGGAAACTATCTCATATCTAAGCAAAACCTTTCTCCCCCTTTTTGGCCAAAACTTGACAAAGGAGGCCTTCACAGAACCAGACCCAAGCATAACTTACCTAGACCTGAACAAAACCCATTGTGGTGATGAGAACAACACTCACTTGGTATTTAGAGGATATGAGAAGCCTCTGTAAATAGTAGAGCAGTTTCTTAGAAATTAACAATCTTTAATTCTTGGTCAAATAAGAGATAATTGAGGATGGAAAAACTACTGCACGAATCAATATGCATTGTCCAACCTGACTTTGAAAACCTTTAATAGCTCTAGATAATTTCTACTGAAAGAACCCGTCCCAATAGATGAACATTCATGGTCAACAACACTTTCTAGACTTCCTTCTTACACGAGGATGGATGCATAGTCTAGAATATTCTTTAGTTGGTCTTCACAGAAATATGCCCTGAACAATGTTCAAACATCCTATCAGACATTGTCTCCAACTTCAAGCAAACAAACCTTCAGCAATTTACTCAAGGATTTTTCCTAGACTTCTTCTTATGGTCAGAGGCATGACCATAATGCCTTCATCTGAATTCTCCAAGTGCATTCCTTTCATTTAGAATTAGTGACACACAACACAAAATGACAGAAAAAATCATCTCCAAAAAGAAGATGTTAGAACATCTTTTGGGACATTAAGCTTCCCCTAAACCTATTAATCTTCCCCTTAACCTCACCAGTCAAATTCTCCCCCTTAGTTATAGAGTTAAAGACTCTGTAAGCTCTACTATTTGTAGAGTAACCCAGGAATATTCCCTCATCACTCTTGGGATTCATCTTCCTTCTCTGTTCATGAACAGCTAAGATGTAACATTTACTTCCAAAAACATGAAAGTATTTGGCAATAGGTTTTCTTCCCTTCGATATTTCATACAAGGTGGCTGAGGTGCCTTTTCTTAGAGTGACTCTGTTATGGATATAGCACGCAGTATTCATAGAATTGTTTTTATTAATAACCATGTATTAAAATAATATTTCGTAAATAACCGGGTTTCAGAAAAAAGTTCGCAAATAACCATGTTTGAGATGGCTCCACAAAGGAGGAGCCATCTCAATTGGCGCATGCACCTCCTTTTTTAAGGGAGGCGCCATCTCACTTGGCGCCTAAGTGCTTAGGGCATTCCCTAAGCCAAGTGAGATGGCGCCTATGTACAAAATTAGGGCAAATTTTTTTTTTATTTTCTTTCCTGTGCGTTGCCTATTAGACAGAGATCAACAAAATGGATTTTTTATTTAAAAAAAATAATTACATTCAACTGTTTTACATTAAAAGAACAGTAAAAAAATGGATACAAAAAATACTGGGAAAAAAAAGATACATCAGTGATCCCCCGGAACCCGGTAATGACCCCCGGTTCCGCATCCCCGTCCTCGCCTTTCTCTTGCTGGGTGTCGTCGCGTTTCCTGCTGCGGCAAGGTCGATGGCCCAGCGAAGTCAATGCGATCCGAATCCATAAAATCAGTAAGATCTCCATATCTCGAAGATCCGCTCTGGTACAGTCGGTTACCCATACCCTCAAAGTTTGGTCGTGTTGGTGGTGGGTGGGGTTCCATGGTTGGTCGGTAGCATTGGTCGTCTGAGTATGGGGGGTAGAAAGGAAATGGATCTTGGGGTGTTTGGTATTGTGGATGTTGGGTTGTTTGGTGATATGGTGGTTGATGGTAGGTTTGGTCGGCTTGGTCATAATCTTCTGACATTCCCATATCAAGGCTAAGGCTGGATGTTGAGGGCGCCATATTGGGATATGTGGAAGACTGAAATTGTGTCTGGGGTATGTGGGTGTGCTGGTATTGGGGTTGGTATTGTGGTTGGGTTTGAGGCATATCCGGGTATTGGTAGTTTGGTGGTGATTGTGGTTGGTAGTACGGCATTTGATTGTAGTTGTGTTGTGGTGGGGAATGTGGTTGTGTGTTTGTTGGTCTGTTTCTTCTTGGGGGTTGGTTTGAGGTTGATGGATTTTGGGTTTGTTGATGGGGAATCGAGGGTTGTTCCCATTGTATGTGTGGGTCAACCAAGTACCTCGAATGAGACACGTGCATTTCTGGGTTACTAACCGACCTGTACCACGACATATATTGATCAGTGTGTCGCATGTTACCTTGAGTAAGGAAAACCAGGGATTGCAAGATGTAGCGGTGACGCCTTTGCCACATTTTACACCATTCCGGAGGAAAGTCTTTCCAGTTGGTAAGACCCCACTGGGCGTCGACCCTTTTTAGATGCCAGGGGATAAATCTGTTGGATCACTTGGTATCTCTTGATGCATTCCGAACTGCATCTTCACACGGTCGCTGTGGTGTATCTCCACAATGTTGAACCGAATGAGTGCAGTCTTTGCAGTCCAAGTTGCTGCATCCTCTGGGTTTGGAGAATGGCCCAAACCCAAATATGGTCTCCAGACGAACTGCGATAAAATTTAAATCAGGTTAGCGCAAAAGTAATGTATAAATAATTAAAATGAACAAAAGTGAAAAGCTACGACGTACGTCATCTGGGCCTAAGTGATCCAACAGATTCCGGTAGAGTGCGACATTGAATCTTGAATTCTTGCCGTAATCCATACCCCTCACGCAGTACCTAAAGGAAATGAGAAACATGTTATTTTTAGCATATATTTTGGAAAGAGCAGAATAGTTATAAATGCTATAACTTAATGACTTACTTTGTTGCGTACGGGAAACCAAAAGTGTTGTTGTTGATGGGGTTTAAGGACTCCATCCTCCACCAACCCCAGGCTTGTAGTAAAAATGCGCACCCATAAAATGTACATTTTTCCTTGACTGCGTTTTTGCACAAGGAACTGTACAGGTGGGCTAATATTGCAGAACCCCAACTATATTTTCTAGTTTTTTCAAAATTTGTTAGTAAATGTAAGTACATGAAATTTACACTATTTCCCGTACTTTCGGGAAATAAAAATGTACCAAAAAGTATCATAAGATACGTTCTGGCTTTTACTACTCGGTCATTCTCTGAGGAATTTTCATTTAATTCCATACTTGCATAATGCCGTTTCAGGTCAGTGAGTAGTATTCCCTGCCCTCTTGCTCCACCACCTTCTACCATATCCCTACCCAACAGTTCTTCACACTGTGAGTTGGGTTGTTGAACCGACCCGTTCACCGCCTTACCGTCGATAGGGAGGCCCAGTAGCATGTACACATCCTCGAGAGTGATGGTACATTCACCTATTGGTAGGTGTTGTACCCCAAAATTTGCCCTCCCATATTTCTCAAAAATACATTTCAAGAAAAATTCACAAGTCCAACCTGACGCGTCATATTCAGGTATTCTTTCGCCAAGATATCTCTGATAACGTATTCTCAAATTCAGGTTCGGCTCAAGAGTCAATTCTTTAAAGAAGGTATCCGAATGTGTGAGTTTTCTTGAAGAAATATAGTGAAAAAGTGTGCTGAAAGTGCAGTTTTTACGCGCTAAAAAATTCATAACTTGAAGATCGTGACTCGTTTTGAACCCGTTTCAGTGGCCAAAATTCTGTCTTGATGTTATCTACGTTTTCATCTCTCACGGCTGGAATCCAATTTCGATCAGAAGGTCTTCAAAAATGTGGATTTATCAGGTATTTTCGTGCAGAAAATTTGTGACAGAAGTTTATTTGCATCATGTTCAAAAAATCATAACTTGGTCGATTTTCATCGTATCGAGCTGGTTCCAGTGCCAAAATTTCACAAATTGAGTTGACTACATTTTCACAGAAGGAATTGAGTTCAAACGGTATTCAAAAGGCCTTCGTTGTTTGCTCAGAGTGCGTGACACGCTGAAAATCCTGAATGCTGAATATTATTTCATCTGGGCCGAAACTTCGAAAATTCATAACTCGGTCAATTTTTATCGGATTGGGCTCATATTTTTACACAAGGTCCCTGACTCGTAGATCTACAACTTTTCTTCAAAAGTCGAGACCGGATTATGCACCGATCAATACCAGTTTTTTATTGAAGAACGTGTCAGAGTCGACACTGGAGCCCAAAATAAGTTTGTCTGAGCTGAAACTTCAAAAATTCATAACTAATTCACCGTTTATCCGGTTGAGTCGATCTTCGGACAGGAGTTAGTTCTCGATGTCGGCTACATTTTGTTTTCACATTTCAACTTCAAAAAATGCACTTAAGTCCCTGCGATTTAGCCTGGAAAGTGACGAATTCAAGTGAATATTGGAGGCCCAATTGCACATTCAAAGCCCATTTTCTATACCCTAATTTCCACTATATAATCACCTTCTTGTCACACAAACCAAAAAAAAGAAAAGAGGAGAAAAGAGAGGAGAAAAAAAGAAAACCCTTGCCACAACGCTGTCAGAATATCAAATTCTCTCAAGAACCCTAAAAACCTTGAAATCCTTATTACAAATCTCTCTCTCACTACAAACAAGCCATCTCAGCTACAAACCAACATCTTATTACTTCTTCGGTAAGGGTAAGGCTGGCTTGATCTCCATGATCCAAAGGGCATAAAAGCATTCATGTCACTACTTTTCCAGTAAGGGTAAGGTTGATTTGATCTCCATGATCAAAAGGGTATAATCATTCATACATGCCATATTGTGCCTAAACATTAAATTTCTTCATATATTGGCTTTATTTGCATTTTATAATTTTATTTGATGTGTTTGTGAGATTCAACACTACAGATTTAGACAGGATCCCAGGCAGGTTCATTAAGGAACGTTGAGGCCAAAAGCCAAATGGCCAAAAGCCAAAAGCCAAATGGCCAGACTAGAAAAACTTATGCATGACACCAATACATGGCGAGGCAGACATTAAGCCAGAGATTAAGGGAACGTTGAAGCCAGAACACAAATGGCCAAAAGCCAAAAGCCAAAAGCCAATTGGCCAAAGTAGAACAACTTATGCATGAAACTCAATCCAATGGCCAAAGAATGCAGACCACGGTACTCAGGAGTCAATACTTCAAAAAACCTCCCATTGGGCCAGACACCCCCTATGGTTTGCTCAATTTTTAATTTTTATTTGTTTTTCCTTTTTATTCTTTTAATTGTTTTTTAATTGTTTTCTTTTAATTCCATAAAATAATTTTCATAATAAATATAAAATACAGAAAAATCAAAAAAATGTTTATTTTATTAATATTAATTTTACTATTATTATTTTTGTAAATAAACTTTAAACAATTAATTAGATTAATTTAGGTTTCAAAACTTTAATATTTTTCTTAATAAATTAAATATGTAGAAATTAGGTTTTTTAACTTTTTCATCATTTTTTTTAATAAATAATTTTCTCATCATTATTATTATTATTAATTACTAATTTATTTTGTAAATAAACATGTACATAAATTCTTTAGTAAATTAAGTTAAACTTTAACATTTTTCTCAAATAATTAAAAATAACTTAGAATTATGGTTTCTTTTAATTTTAATTTTAATTTTCTTATTTCATAAATACAAAAAACCTAAAAAACACTTCTTTTATTTCAATAAATAATTAATTAATTTTTAATTTCAATTTAACTTCAAAAGGGTCCAACGCCCTCGTTTCCAATCTTATTTCAATTCGCGCGTTTTATTTCGTTTCTTTTAAATATTTATGTAATTCTCCCCAAAGCCATGTAACTCGGACATTTTATATTTCTCGCACTTTAGTTCTTTATTTATTTTCTGTCAAATCGGGTCCTGGTTTAATTTTGACGATGTGGACCCGCGCCTTTGTAATAGTTTAGGAACTTTAATTTCCGCAAATTTTTTAACTGTTAATAATTGCATGCAAGAATGAATGTCTAAATAAAAACAAACGCGTAGATCACCTATACCATGACAAGACAAAAATAAACGAACCTGACACACAAATCACACACCACCCCTAGGGTACGCCTCACTGTTGCCTTGCCTCGAAAGGTGATCGTCGAGTAGAGGATGTCTTAGTAAGTCCTCATGATCCGGGAACCTGGCATGAGGGTAGCTTCTAAAGGTGTCTTCCCATTGCTCTGGTGATCACCACGTCCCGAACCTCGAATTGACCCGAACACCTCCAACGGTGGTGCTACCTACCTCTCAATGGTGGGATGGCATTACTTTAAAGGACATTTACACAGACGAATTCCTTAGGGTAGGTAGGTTCTCGTAGATACTTGCTCTCTTCAAAAACAAACAAAAATCTTTTCACACCGACACTTTTCAAAAGCTTTCAAAGCAATTTTTCAAACACTCTGACACAAGAGTCGAACTGAAATTTTCAAAGAAACTTTTTAAAACCCACAGTTGAAAAGCAAACAAACCATTTTTGAAAACACAATGAGCAAGTATCTAAGAGCCCATGGATAACCATGGATAGAAAGGGTGCTAACACCTTCCCTTTCTATAACCTACCTCCCGAACCGAGAGCAATCTCTTTAAGGAATTTTTCTGTGCTTTTGTCCTTTCCATTTGGAGAAAATAAAAGACGGTGGCGACTCTTGCTTCCGCGACATTTCGCGAACCAGTGTTAAACAGTCAGTTCCAGATCCACCGATCACAGAACTGGCGACTCTGCTGGGGATAAACTTAAAGTGAGGTGTACCTTAGGGCTAGCTCATAACTATGTTTTCAATTGTTTGCCTTGTGTGCTTTAAATTGTGGGTTGCTTGGGAGTTCTATAGATCCTAAACCCGGATCTGGGGGATACCTTTCTTAGAAGGTAGCAACAAGGCTGTGAGGGAACTGTGCGGGGTATACCGACATGGTTGAAACAGTCTGCTACGTTGATGTGGCACTTTGGTGTGTACCGGTAACCCTTGAGTTCAGTCAAGGAGAGTACGGGGCCTCCGCGTGGTGTCGTGAAGCATCAACAGACCTTAGGAACCTTAATTGAACTATCTTGGCCTCTTTAGGGTAGTGAGATAACTGACTTTGGTGCAGTCCGAGGTTGGTTGATACTCGATACTACACTCAATTGAGGGTTGCTTTCCTGGAATATTTCGGTCGCCAGTCCAGTGGCTAAATCGAAACGATGAACAATGAAAGCAATCCCGTGATATTGGGAACCTTAGAACCCGGTTACTTCTAATAGGACAGGTTGAACCCACCAACTTCAAGAGGGTAATACCCAGACCCCATGCCGGCCTAAACTCTAAGGGCTTCTTTTGTGTGACTTGTGTGCCTTTGTACTTGCCTACTTGCATGCTTGTTAGCTGACACATGAACTACTTGCAGGTTTTGTTTATAGTCCTTAATTGGGACTCATAACAGGGTACTAAGTTTCTTGCAGGTCTTGTTTATAGTCCTTAACTGGGACTCATAACAAGGTTTACCGGGTTTCTTGCAGGTCTTGTTTATAGTCCTTAATAAGGACTCATAGCAGGGTATACTAGGCTTCTTACAGGTTTTTGTTTATAGTCCTTGATGGGGACTCATAACAGGGTTTACTAAGTTTCTTGCAGGTTGTTTATAGTCCTTAATTGGGACTCATAACAAAGTATACTGAGTTTCTTGCAGGGTCTGTTTATAGTCCTTAATTGGGGCTCATAACAGGGTCACTTACGTTATCCCCTGCATAGCATGACATCATACCATTGCATACCATTGCATACATCCTAACCCATTTCAAGGATCTCAAGGGCTTGTGATGCAGGTCAGGATAAATCAAACATCTAGCCAGGGGCAAAGAGGATTTATTTTCCTCTAGCCAAGGGTGTCAGGGGCTATGACCCACTGGATATGGTGAGCCTTTGACCCTTGAAGAAGGACTCTCAATAATATGCAGTGCCTTCAGTCAAGCTACCGGTTCCAAATGCTAACAAAGTCTCTCTGTTTACCCCGCGAGGTCCTTGAAAACATTGCATGCATATCATACATCTCATTGCATTGCAGGTATCCCTTTGACAGGTTGCTTACCCTTCGTCGCTGTTTATTTCAGCCGATCGTCATGAATCCTGAATCTTCAACCGAACATACTATCAAGGACCTCCAGGCTCAGAACGCCCAGTTCCAAGAGCTGATCATGAATTTGACTCAGGGGCAACAAGATCTGAAGGCTCTGCTCTTGAAGAAGGACAAGAAGAAGAAGAGGACTGTTTTGTTCAGCCCTAGACGCAGATCTGGGAATACACCGCAGACTGAAACTGAGAGGACTACCCCATCTGTAAGGGAAAGCAGTCACCATGAGAGAGAGGTGCCTAGTCCAGTGGTCTCCGACAACGAGACAGATTTCAACGACGAACAATACCCTCCGGCTGAGGATAAGTACAAACAGTTGGAGGATAGGTTGAAGGCTATGGAGGTTCAACCGGTACCGGGGCTGGATTTCGGAGAGTTGGGTTTGTCAACTGGTGTGGTTATTCCTCGGAAGTTCAAAGCACCATCCTTTACTAAGTATGACGGGGCGTCTTGCCCCAAGCTGCATCTAAGGTCCTATGTTCGGAAGATTCAGCCATATACGGTGGACAAGAATTTATGGATCCACTTCTTCCAGGAGAGTCTTTCAGGGACTCATCTCGAATGGTTCTATCAGCTGGATGGGACCAAGGTTCGTAACTGGGAGGAGTTGGCTACTGCTTTCTACAAGCAGTATCAGTATAATGCCGACCTTGCTCCTACGCGTACCCAACTCCAGGGTATGTCGTTAGGATCAAGTGAAGGTTTTAAAGAGTATGCGCATAAATGGAGGGATCTTGCTGGAAGGGTACAACCACCTCTGACTGATCGGGAACTTGTCGATATGTTCTTGGGGACTCTGTCTGGTCCGTTCTACAACCACCTAATTGGGAATTCGTCTGCTGGATTCACAGATCTTATCTTGACTGGAGAGCGAATAGAAGCTGGCATCCGGTCTGGGAAAATTCAAGAGGCTGCACCTTCTGATAAAAAGCCTCATCATGGAAAGAAAGAATCCAATGCTGTGCACGGTAAAAAGAGCCGTCATGAGGCAGGGGCAATCCAGATCTCCAATCCCGGACCTACTCAACAAGGACAGGGGCAGCCGCGAAAGGAGAAACGACAGTATACAAAACTCAACATGTCACTGGATCAAGCACTACAACAAATGTTGAAGGCAGGGCTGATCACTTTAAGGGCTCCTCTCCGGAATCCGAACACTTCTGCTCCCAACTATCATCCCAATGATAGGTGCGCATATCATTCAGATAGCCCGGGGCATACTACAGACAACTGCTGGCCTCTCAAGAACAAGATCCAAGATATGATTGACGCCGGAGAGATTCAGTTTGAAGTGCCAGAGACTCCGAACATAATCACTGCTCCATTGCCCAATCATTGAAGCCTTTTGTTTATTTGAATTTTTGAGTTGTATTTTTCTTTGCTTATACAAACAATTACTGTCATATCAAACTCTTTTATTCTATCAATGCATCGCATATGTCTGTTTTGGGAATTAATACAATTGTTTTCATTATATTCAAAATTCTTTTCATATTTTTTCTGATGATCAACTCTCGGTTAATAATTCTAAGCCTCTTGAGGGAGGATGACGAAAACGATACCATGATCTACAGTATGCTTTTGAACAGACCCCGCTGATGAGGTACAGGCATTGTTTCAAATCCTAAACACTGGAGTTATAAGGAAGATAATCCCTCGTCAACCCCTCTGAGCCAAAGAAGTAGGAGTTTTTCTTTTCGAAATTTAAAACCCTTTATCATAACCTGGGGCAGGGTAGTTCTCTCAGTTGATCCAAGTGCATAACGAATGGCACCAAAGAGATCTTTACAAAACGAACAAAGACATGATGGTTCAGAACAATCAAAAGGACAGGCAGTCATCATCGAATTCATAAATGAAAAGCCCAAAAAGTCTAAACCTACAAAGGGGACTTATGAAACTGGGGCATCCCGCTGACTGTAATTCCAAAAAAGGAAACAGTTCAGGCAAAAAAGAAAGGGATAACAAAATCAAGAAAGAGGTCTCACAAACCCTCAACCAAAACAAAAATGACTGCCTATTCAAAAGAAATCATCAATATCTGAACCATCACCGAAAAATCAGAGCAAAGACTCAAACAAGGTCTAACGTATGATCAACTGAGTTTAGGTTTGGAGAACATCACGAAGAGCGGGTGGGTACAAATACTTTGAGCCTTTATCCTTTGTTTCTTAAACCGTGAACCAGGCCACGTTATAACCCTTAAAAGTCCTAGCTGAAGCATGGGTCAGTCCGAAAGCATACTGTTACGAAAGGTATCCTGACTCCTTAAGGCTTACGGTAAATACGGGTTGACATCACGTTTTACAAACATTCACTTGTTTTATGAAAAAAGGAATGCATTTTCAAAATCTTCAAGACAGACATAAGCTTTGCATTTTTAACATAACTTTGTTTGCATATGACTTTTTGTTTGAACAGCAGGGAACTTCGCGCGATGAATACCTAATGAACAGAAGCACTTCCAATCAAGGGGCATGGCATGATCATGGTCCGTCATCTGGGGCAGTTCAGTCAAGATTCGGAGAATCTCTCAAAGGCCAAATAGCCTGGGCCAAATCTCCGCTTGAGTTACTTGAGGCACTCCAGCCACGAATCTTGCCTGGTCTGACACCTTCTGGTAACATGGCAACAAAAGCAGCCAGGGGCACCCCCCTGCATTCTAAAAGCGTGGACATAGTCGAAAAAATACTACGCAAAATCAAAGACCCGCTAGGTTGACACACCTAGGCAAAAACAAGGGCTTCCCGGCGAACCAAAAGGGTTCGGGCAAAATGAAGGGATGAAATGAAAATATGTACACCCGGCAAGTCGAAAACCTGAAAAGGCGGCTTGGGCAAAAATGGGTATCCCGGTGGATTGAAAACCCGAAAGGGCGGTCCAGGCAAAAGTTAGGGATTAAAAGCGTACGACTATGTCCCGCCATCTGTCTACCAGAAGAAGGTTTGTCCGCCAACAACTATCAGCACCCCATAAGAAACAGGGGCAATAAAGGTTGGTCTAAGCAGTCTGATTGTTCTATCCTCCAAGGTATCAGGGTAGGTCCTGTTGAAGAACATAACCAATACAGTTCAATACCTCCCCAGGAGAGTCCAACCCAGCTTCCCCAGGAAAGTTGGAATCCATCTCCCCAAGCAGTAAGCGTATCCCCAGTTGGTTCTGGAAGTTTATCCCCTCGCAGAGCACGAACGCGTCGTCCGGCTTGATTTAAAGAGTTATTTCCTTAACAGGATATAACTGGGTTATCCTCAGCCAAAAGCCACGGAAAGAGCGTCCTCGATACAGTCTCCTTACCCCAACAAAGTCCATCAATACTTCCAACAACAAGGATATCCTCAACAAGCTATCAGCAATTCAGCAAAGCATCTCTTCCCACAGAGTATTGCTTCCCAGCATGGTCACTAGAGTATCTTTTCTCCCCGCAGAATCCGTCATTTGCCAAGTTTATTCCACAACGGAGTCATCTTCTCCTACTGGTATTCTTGCAGTTATCATCCCCAGTGGAAGCAAAATCTATTCCTCAACATCAGCCCAGGATACGACTTCCCGGCACCCGTCAAGGATTTATTTTCTTAGACAAAAATACATTCCTAAAACATCACATACATCATTATAGCATGCATATGCATCATACTACACGAATCTCATTGATTTTGAAGACATACAGTTCATGCATCATGATTTTGCATACAATTATGTTTTGCCTTTTCAGGAAAAAGATCAATATCAAAATGATTACTATCAACTATCGCAATTCTTTCTAGATATAGTTTCAGATGTAAACCAGATGTGGTGACGTTCTGATACTGCTTCCAGATTTCCTCCTAGATATAGTTTCAGATATGATCCAGATATGGTGACGTTCTGATGCTGCTTCCAGATTTCCTTCTAGATATAGTCTCAGATATGACCCAGATATGGTGACGTTCTGATGCTGCTTCCAGATTTCCTTCTAGATATAGTTTCAGATATGACCCAGATATGGTGACGTTCTGATACTGCTTCCAGAGTTCGTTCTCGATATAGTTTCGGATATGACCCAGATATGGTGACGTTCTGATGCTGCTTCCAGATTTCCTTCTCGATATAGTTTCAGATATGACCCAGATATGGTGACGTTCTGATGCTGCTTCCAGATTTCCTTCCAGATATAGTTTCAGATATGATCCAGATATGGTGACGTTCTGATGCTGCTTCCAGATTTCCTTCTAGATATAGTTTCAGATATGATCCAGATATGGTGACGTTTTGATACTGCTTCCAGATTTCCTTCCAGATATAGTCCAGATATGAACCAGATATGGCGACGTTCTGACACTTATTCCAGTTAAAAACATTTCGAAGACCTTGTCCGGTCCAGCTAAATCGACTCCCAACAGATTTTTCTGATAAAGACTCAGCGGAAGTTATGGTCCCCTCTCCGACGATGAGTGTGAGGTGGTAATTCCTTCCTTCGGATGTTTCCCTCTCCGACGATGAGTGTGAGGTGATAATCTCTTATGGTCCCCTCTCCAGCGAGTGCGTGAGGTGGTAATTCCTTTTTCAGATGTTTCCCTCTCCGACGATGAGTGTGAGGTGATATTCTCCTATGGTCCCCTCTCCGACAAGTGCGTGAGGTGGTAATTCCTTCTTCAGATGTTTCCCTCTCCGACGATGAGTGTGAGGTGATAGTCTCCTATGGTTCCCTCTCCAACGGTGTGTGAGGTAGTAAGTCCTTTTTCAAGATGTTTCCCTCTCCGACGATGAGTGTGAGGTGATAGTCTCCTATGGTTCCCTCTCCAACGGTGTGTGAGGTAGTAAGTCCTTTTTCAAGATGTTTCCCTCTCCGACGATGAGTGTGAGGTGATAGTCTCCTATGGTTCCCTCTCCAACGGTGTGTGAGGTAGTAAGTCCTTTTTCAAGATGTTTCCCTCTCCGACGATGAGTGTGAGGTGATAGTCTCCTATGGTTCCCTCTCCAACGGTGTGTGAGGTAGTAAGTCCTTTTTCAAGATGTTTCCCTCTCCGACGATGAGTGTGAGGTGATAGTCTCCTATGGTTCCCTCTCCAACGGTGTGTGAGGTAGTAAGTCCTTTTTCAAGATGTTTCCCTCTCCGACGATGAGTGTGAGGTGATAGTCTCCTATGGTTCCCTCTCCAACGGTGTGTGAGGTAGTAAGTCCTTTTTCAAGATGTTTCCCTCTCCGACGATGAGTGTGAGGTGATAGTCTCCTATGGTTCCCTCTCCAACGGTGTGTGAGGTAGTAAGTCCTTTTTCAAGATGTTTCCCTCTCCGACGATGAGTGTGAGGTGATAGTCTCCTATGGTCCCCTCTCCAGCGAGTGCGTGAGGTGGTAATTCCTTTTTCAGATGTTTCCCTCTCCGACGATGAGTGTGAGGTGATAGTCTTCTATGGTTCCCTCTCCGACGGTGTGTGAGGTGGTAAGTCCTTTTAAGATGTTTCCCTCTCCGACGGTGAGTGTGAGGTGATAGTCTCTTATGGTTCCCTCTCCGACGGTGTGTGAGGTGGTAGGTCCTTTCTAGATGTTTCCCTCTCCGACGGTGTGTGAGGTGACAATTCCTTTTCCTATGATTCCCTCTCCGACAGCGAGTGAGGTGATTCCCTTTCAGATTATAATTGCCTATGGTTCTCTTCCCGATGCTGCAAAGATGGTAATTCCCGCTAAGATTTTTCTCAACGAGCGTTGTTGAAGTTAAAATCACCCAAGGTTCTCTTATCATTCATGCTAAGGCAGTAACCATCCCTGGTTCTTTCATCGCTGTTTGAAGCTCCAGATTCAGCTCCTGTAACCAGTCAGGACGCATCTTTACCAAGCATCTGAAAATTAGCTCCTGCAACGTGTCAGGTACTCATTTTTCTTTTGCAGGTATGCAGGTTCTCGGTAAGGAATCTCCTACGCGATCAACATCCAGATGGCATCTATAAGCCCATCATCCTATCCAGCAATCTCTAAATGGCATCTATAAGCCCATTCCCACCACACTGCCACTATTATGTGAGCGCAAATTTCTGGGCACTCTAGTGTCCAATCATCTTCTACCTTCGGATTACGAAAGGCACGTCAGCCAATCTGCATCCTCAGGTCTAAGAAGATTGAACAGGGGCAACTGTTGTACCCCAAAATTTGCCCTCCCATATTTCTCAAAAAAACATTTCAAGAAAAATTCACAAGTCCAACCTGACGCGTCATATTCAGGTATTCTTTCGCCAAGATATCTCTGATAACGTATTCTCAAATTCAGGTTCGGCTCAAGAGTCAATTCTTTAAAGAAGGTATCCGAATGTGTGAGTTTTCTTGAAGAAATATAGTGAAAAAGTGTGCTGAAAGTGCAGTTTTTACGCGCTAAAAAATTCATAACTTGAAGATCGTGACTCGTTTTGAACCCGTTTCAGTGGCCAAAATTCCGTCTTGATATTATCTACGTTTTCATCTCTCACGGCTGGAATCCAATTTCGATCAGAAGGTCTTCAAAAATGTGGATTTATCAGGTATTTTCGTGCAGAAAATTTGTGACAGAAGTTTATTTGCGTCATGTTCAAAAAATCATAACTTGGTCGATTTTCATCGTATCGAGCTGGTTCCAGTGCCAAAATTTCACAAATTGAGTTGACTACATTTTCACAGAAGGAATTGAGTTCAAACGGTATTCAAAAGGCCTTCGTTGTTTGCTCAGAATGCGTGACACGCTGAAAATCCTGAATGCTGAATATTATTTCATCTGGGCCGAAACTTCGAAAATTCATAACTCGATCAATTTTTATCGGATTGAGCTCATATTTTTACACAAGGTCCCTGACTCGTAGATCTACAACTTTTCTTCAAAAGTCGAGACCGGATTATGCACCGATCAATACCAGTTTTTTATTGAAGAACGTGTCAGAGTCGACACTGGAGCCCAAAATAAGTTTGTCTGAGCTGAAACTTCAAAAATTCATAACTAATTCACCGTTTATCCGGTTGAGTCGATCTTCGGACAGGAGTTAGTTCTCGATGTCGGCTACATTTTGTTTTCACATTTCAACTTCAAAAAATGCACTTAAGTCCCTGCGATTTAGCCTGGAAAGTGACGAATTCAAGTGAATATTGGAGGCCCAATTGCACATTCAAAGCCCATTTTCTTTACCCTAATTTCCACTATATAATCACCTTCTTGTCACACAAACCAAAAAAAAGAAAAGAGGAGAAAAGAGAGGAGAAAAAAAGAAAACCCTTGCCACAACGCTGTCAGAATATCAAATTCTCTCAAGAACCCTAAAAACCTTGAAATCCTTATTACAAATCTCTCTCTCACTACAAACAAGCCATCTCAGCTACAAACCAACATCTTATTACTTCTTCGGTAAGGGTAAGGCTGGCTTGATCTCCATGATCCAAAGGGCATAAAAGCATTCATGTCACTACTTTTCCAGTAAGGGTAAGGTTGATTTGATCTCCATGATCAAAAGGGTATAATCATTCATACATGCCATATTGTGCCTAAACATTAAATTTCTTCATATATTGGCTTTATTTGCATTTTATGATTTTATTTGATGTGTTTGTGAGATTCAACACTGCAGATTTAGACAGGATCCCAGGCAGGTTCATTAAGGAACGTTGAGGCCAAAAGCCAAATGGCCAAAAGCCAAAAGCCAAATGGCCAGACTAGAAAAACTTATGCATGACACCAATACATGGCGAGGCAGACATTAAGCCAGAGATTAAGGGAACGTTGAAGCCAGAACACAAATGGCCAAAAGCCAAAAGCCAAAAGCCAAAAGCCAATTGGCCAAAGTAGAACAACTTATGCATGAAACTCAATCCAATGGCCAAAGAATGCAGACCACGGTACTCAGGAGTCAATACTTCAAAAAACCTCCCCTTGGGCCAGACACCCCCTATGGTTTGCTCAATTTTTAATTTTTATTTGTTTTTCCTTTTTATTCTTTTAATTGTTTTTTAATTGTTTTCTTTTAATTCCATAAAATAATTTTCATAATAAATATAAAATACAGAAAAATCAAAAAAATGTTTATTTTATTAATATTAATTTTACTATTATTATTTTTGTAAATAAACTTTAAACAATTAATTAGATTAATTTAGGTTTCAAAACTTTAATATTTTTCTTAATAAATTAAATATGTAGAAATTAGGTTTTTTAACTTTTTCATCATTTTTTTTAATAAATAATTTTCTCATCATTATTATTATTATTATTAATTACTAATTTATTTTGTAAATAAACATGTACATAAATTCTTTAGTAAATTAAGTTAAACTTTAACATTTTTCTCAAATAATTAAAAATAACTTAGAATTATGGTTTCTTTTAATTTTAATTTTAATTTTCTTATTTCATAAATACAAAAAACCTAAAAAACACTTCTTTTATTTCAATAAATAATTAATTAATTTTTAATTTCAATTTAACTTCAAAAGGGTCCAACGCCCTCGTTTCCAATCTTATTTCAATTCGCGCGTTTTATTTCGTTTCTTTTAAATATTTATGTAATTCTCCCCAAAGCCATGTAACTCGGACATTTTATATTTCTCGCACTTTAGTTCTTTATTTATTTTCTGTCAAATCGGGTCCTGGTTTAATTTTGGCGATGTGGACCCGCGCCTTTGTAATAGTTTAGGAACTTTAATTTCCGCAACTTTTTTAACTGTTAATAATTGCATGCAAGAATGAATGTCTAAATAAAAACAAACGCGTAGATCACCTATACCATGACAAGACAAAAATAAACGAACCTGACACACAAATCACACACCACCCCTAGGGTACGCCTCACTGTTGCCTTGCCTCGAAAGGTGATCGTCGAGTAGAGGATGTCTTAGTAAGTCCTCATGATCCGGGAACCTGGCATGAGGGTAGCTTCTAAAGGTGTCTTCCCATTGCTCTGGTGATCACCACGTCCCGAACCTCGAATTGACCCGAACACCTCCAACGGTGGTGCTACCTACCTCTCAATGGTGGGATGGCATTACTTTAAAGGACATTTACACAGACGAATTCCTTAGGGTAGGTAGGTTCTCGTAGATACTTGCTCTCTTCAAAAACAAACAAAAATCTTTTCACACCGACACTTTTCAAAAGCTTTCAAAGCAATTTTTCAAACACTCTGACACAAGAGTCGAACTGAAATTTTCAAAGAAACTTTTTAAAACCCACAGTTGAAAAGCAAACAAACCATTTTTGAAAACACAATGAGCAAGTATCTAAGAGCCCATGGATAACCATGGATAGAAAGGGTGCTAACACCTTCCCTTTCTATAACCTACCTCCCGAACCGAGAGCAATCTCTTTAAGGAATTTTTCTGTGCTTTTGTCCTTTCCATTTGGAGAAAATAAAAGACGGTGGCGACTCTTGCTTCCGCGACATTTCGCGAACCAGTGTTAAACAGTCAGTTCCAGATCCACCGATCACAGTAGGTGAAATGTATGGGTCTCTAGTCTCCACCTCTCCAACATTGCAAGAATGAATTTTGAGTCAATGGTGCAGTTGGAGATCTTTATTACATGTCCAAAACCTGCATATTCCAGATAAGGGACGATAAATGGGTCGGGAGCCAGGTAGTTGTGCGAACGGATTCTGAATCTTTTTGTATCCTGAGATCATAATTAAACAAGTGTAAGATTAATTAAGATGAACAACACGTTATTTGAAGTATGAAAAATGTATAACCAAAGAAGAGACTTACAAATGCAGCAATGTTTTCCCTTGTGCCTCTGTGAGTATCGCCCATTGTTAGAAGAGCCATTGTTCAGAATGCTTGAGAGTATGAAAGACTTAGGAAGAAATAGAGAGTATGATAGACTTAAGAAATATTTCGTAGCAGAGAGTGAGAGTTGTATGGGTGTGAGAGATGTTTCATAAGGTATGTATTTATAGGTAAATAAGTTTGATGTAGTGGTTGCTTGTGCTTGCATGCCTGCGAAGTGTCACATTTGCATGCTTAGGGTGTTACACATATGCATGCATGCATTTACAAAAAATGTAAGGTGTCACTCTTGCAGGCTAGGTGGCAGACCATGCATGTATCACGATTGGACAGTAAGGGAGGCGCCATCTCACTTGGCGAAAGAGTACAAAAATGAATGGTGTCACCACCCCATTTGGCGAATAAGAGGTGTCATTTGTTACAGCATTGGATCAGGCTACGTGACAGCCTTTGGGATTCCTTTCTTTGCTGCATGCAAGGCCATTGGAGTTGATGGGTGGAGTCTTACACAAAACATTTATGTGTGCAGAATAGGGCCAGGATAGGTGGCAGGCTAGGTGGCTTCATAAGCCCATGCATGTATCACGATTGGACAATAAGGGAGGCGCCATCTCACTTGGCGAAAGAGTACAAAAATGAATGGTGTCGCCACCCCATTTGGCGAATAAGAGGTGTCATTTGTTACAGCATTGGCTCAGGCTACGTGACAGCCTTTGGGATTCCTTTCTTTGCTGCATGCAAGGCCATTGGAGTTGATGGGTGGAGTCTTACACAAAACATTTATGTGTGCAGAATAGGGCCAGGATAGGTGGCAGGTTAGGTGGCTTCATAAGCACATGCATGTATCACGATTGGACAGTAAGGGAGGCGCCATCTCACTTGGCGAAAGAGTACAAAAATGAATGGTGTCGCCACCCCATTTGGCGAATAAGAGGTGTCATTTGTTACAGCATAGGCTCAGGCTACGTGACAGCCTTTGGGATTCCTTTCTTTGCTGCATGCAGAATAGGGCCAGGATAGGTGGCAGGCTATGGGGTTTCATTATTGCATGTAATATTATTGGCAGCCTTGGGGGGTTGCATCCCTTACTTAATTGAAATTTTTTGCCTTACGTTGAACATAACATTCATTCACATAATCTGTAAAATCTTCCAACCTTCGAATCAGTCATCAAACCTTCAAACATTCAAGCATTCATACCTTCATACAATCAATAAACCTCAAACATTCCAACCTTCAAACCTTAAAACAATTCTACACAATGGCCTCTTCACCACAATTTGTTGTCAAAGCACATTTCAACGGTGAGACATACATGTGTCCCACAGTTGGGTTTTTGTTTAGAAACACCGACAACGTTCGATTTCTCTTAAACGGGAAAGCAAATTTCTCGTACTTTAAGAAAAGATTGGAGGCCAAACTTGAACGAGGCCCGGTATCCCAGATATTTTATCAGAGTCCTGTCTTTTTTGGAAACAACCAAGTTATTTTTTATAAGGTTGAAGTTCAAGATGACGAGGATCTCCAAAACATGATTTCCAGCCATGTCTATTCTGGAAACGACTCTATTGAGTTGTACGTTTTGCTTCAAGAGCCTCCGGTGACACAGGAGGTAGAGCCTCCGGTGACACAGGAGGTTGATCCTTTGGAGAATGAACAAGATGAGGTGGATGCAGTTGATGATGAAGAAGAAGATAACGAGTTAGAGTTTGATGAAATGGTGAACGACGATTCTGACGATGATGGCATCCCAATTATTCCTACTGACAAAATCTACACACCACCTACGCACATGACAAACTTCAACATGGGCGGAGATGAACCTTCTACTGACTTGTTTTTCCAACCGTATATGCAGTCGGATGAAAATTTAAAAGAGAAGGACAAGTTTTGTAACAGAGAGGAATGCATAAGGGCCATCAAAAAATTTCACATGCTCAACTCGGTTGATTATAAGGTGGATCGTGTAAACCCAGAAAGGTACAAGATCAAGTGTGTCCACCCTGACTGTATGTTCAAGCTGACCGCATCATACAGACTAAGGGGTGACTGCTGGGTCATAGGTTCCATGACTACCCATACTTGTGTAAGTTCCACTCAATCACAAGACCACCGAAAACTCAACCATGATCTAATCTGTCAAGAAATCCTACCCCTGGTCAGCAACGACCCTTCTTTGAAGGTGAAAACAATCATCTCCCACATCACCATGGTTTTTAACTACACTCCGTCTTACCGTAAGGCGTGGTTAGCAAAGACTAAGGCGATTGAAAGGGTGTACGGAAACTGGGAGGAGTCATACCGAGAACTTCCCCGCTACCTAAATGCACTCAAGACATATTCTCCAGGTAGTGTTTATGTTCTGGAAACATTGCCAGCGTACGCCCAAGATGGTAGTCTACTGCATGGCAACGGAATATTCAGTCGCGTGTTTTGGGCATTTCAACCATTCATCACAGGGTTTGCATCATGCAAACCAATTCTGCAAATTGACGGGACTTGGTTGTATGGGAAGTACAAAGGCACGCTATTGATGGCAGTTGCACAAGATGGCAACAATAACATTTTCCCCGTTGCGTTTGCCCTTGTCGAGGGGGAGACCGGTGGTGCTTGGAGCTTTTTCCTGAAAAATCTTCGTACACACGTGGCTCCTCAACCAGATCTCTGTTTGATCTTGGACAGACATGCCTCCATTGAAAGTGCCTATAATAATCCAGCAAATGGTTGGCATGACCCTCCTTCTACGCATGTCTATTGCGTCAGGCATATCGTCCAGAATTTCTCGAGGGAGGTCAAGGACAAAACATTGAGGAAAGCGGTGATGAATGCGGGATACGCACTGACACAACCCACATTCAAATATTACCGCAACGAGATCCGTTTGTCTAACCCAGAAGCCGGTACGTGGATCGACAACATATCGGTCGAAAAGTGGACTAGGTCATACGACAATGGCCAAAGATGGGGGCATATGACAACAAATCTTATTGAATCAATGAATGGGGTATTCAAGGGCATACGAAACCTCCCAATCACTGCCTTGGTGAAATCCACGTATTTTAGGATGGCTGCGTTATTTGCCAAAAGAGGTGAAATATGGTATGCGGTCTTGCAATTAGGACAACTATGGAGTGAAAGCTGTATGAAATACATTAAGGCTGAAAGTGCTAAAGCCAACACTCACATAGTTACACAGTTTGACCGACACAGCCACAACTTCATTGTGAAAGAGACAATCGACCATAATGAAGGCCTGGCAAGACAAGAATACAGGGTCATTTTACCTTCTCAATGGTGCGATTGTGGCAGGTTTCAAGCATTTCGTATGCCTTGCTCTCATGTCATTGCCGCTTGTGCTCATACCCATCAAGACGCGCTTCAACTGCTCTCAAACGTTTATAAATCTGAAACGTTGCTCACTGTTTACAATAACAACTTTCCTTTGGTGGCAAAACCGGACTATTGGCCTGAATACAACGGCGATATAGTTTGGCACAATGACCAAATGCGAAGGAACAAGAAGGGTCGTCCCAAAAGCAGGCGCATCACAACAGAAATGGACGATCTTTACAGGTTGGAAAGAAAGTGTGGTTTATGCCGTCAGGTCGGACACAATCGCAAAAACTGTCCGAATCGGGCGTCTGGCTCGACCACATAAATTTTGTAATACAATAAATATTTTCAATATTTGTGTTGTAAACATTAGGGTTTTCCGTTAATAAAACTGTTAACACAATTTAAGAAATTCAATATAGGAAATTACATTAGGGTTTTCGCGTACAACAATGATTAACGATATTCAATCTAGGAAATTACAACTGTTAACACAATTTCATCTGACCCATGCATCATCAGCATTACATCACTGTCTGTTTTGACTTCCTCCAACCACACATTAGGTCTTCCTGTCGCATGCCAGGTTATTGTTCGTTTTCGCTGGATCCTTCGAATTTTTCCCCCTCCGCGATGTCTCCATCTAGCCACCGCATCAACTCCCGCTTCAGACGCTCCATGGAGTGAATGTGCCAGAATTTCATTTTCATCGCAGGTTTCGTGGCGGAGAATATAACGTAACCATCTCTGCTAAAAATCATAGGCGACATCATTACGTAAATAAAGGAGTACAAAATAAAAATGCAGTGCGAGAAAGTGTGAGAAATTTCAAAGAAACGGACGAATTATTTATAAAACAGCAAAAAACCCTAGTTTTGCCCTAGGCGCCAAGTGAGATGGCGCCTCCTCTGATTTTTAAGGAGCATGCGCCATCTCACTTGGCTAAAAGACAAGGGAGGCGCCGAGTGAGATGGCGCCTAGGGCAAAACCCTAGGTGCATGCGCCAATTGAGATGGCTCCTCCTTTGTGGAGCCATCTGAAACATGGTTATTTGCGTAATTTTTTCCGAAACCCGGTTATTTGCGAAATATTTTTTTAATACATGGTTATTAATAAAAAAAATTCGTATTCATAGCTTCAGCCCAAAAGTGGTAGGGTAACTTCTTAGCATGAATCATAACTCTAGAAGATTCTTGAAGAGTTCAGTTTTTGTGTTCCACAATCCCATTTTGCTGAGGAGTAATGGGAGAGGAAAATTCATGAGTGATTCCTTCAGAAGAAAAAAAAAAGCAAATTTATTATTTTCAAATTCCTTTCCATGATCACTTCTAATTCTGATGACATGACTATCCTTTTCTGTTTGAAGTTTTTGACAGAGATCTTTAAATACTTCAAAAGTTTATGATTTTTCTGTGATAAAACTTATTCATGTGTACCTAGATAAGTCATCTACAACAACATAGGCATACTTCTTTCCACCAAGACTTTCGACCTACATAGGTCCCATCATGTCCATCTGAAGAAGTTCCAAAACTTTTGATGTGGTGAGATATTGGATCTTCTGATGTGACATCTTAGTTTCCTTTCAAATCTGACATTCACCACATATTCTCCCTTCTTCTATCTTGATCTTAGGAATCCCTCTCACTACTTCTATAGATATGATTCTTTTCATTCCTTTTAGATGCAAGTGTCCCAGTTTTTGTTTAACTTCATTTTCTTTGGCTAAAGCACATGTCGAGGAGAAGTTCATCTCTTGAGGACTTTCCTTCATTATCAGAATCTCCTCCCTCAATACCCACTTTTTCACCAAGGATGTCATCCCTCTTCAGATCCTTGATCATCTTTTCATATTTCAGCTTCCTCGTTGAGCTAACTCTGATTGCCTCATCAAGTTCTTTGCAGGCATCTATTAACTCAGAAATCATATCATCCTTGCTTGGGGTCTTTTTTTCCAGAGGATGCAGATGTCAAGGTAATGTCTGAGACATGTTTGTCTGAAAACAGCTTGAAGTGAAGAGACATAACATACTCCTTTTTGCATACCACATCAATACCACAAAGAATCCCAGGGAGTTGATTAAGAATAATGCCACGAATAAGAGAGGGAAAAGCACTAGGCATCTTGATTGCACAAGTTCCTGCATGCTTTACAGTCTGTTGAAAAATGTAAGCACCATAATCAAACATCTTCCTATTTCCAACAGCATAAATGAATTTTTCTAAACCCACTAATGGTTGAGGTATGATTGGTAGGGACCTAGTTAACAACTCCAATTCTATGCAGGATAGCATATTTCAAACTTAGCTTACTAACAAAGAGCTTATTCATCATAGTCCATACATTCAATTGGTTTGCAGTAATGGCTTTGCAAACCTTATTATCAGTTACTTGTCAAATAAGTGTGACATCTTCTAATAACCAGCAGGATAGTCTTCTTTATCCCATTCACTACTGCAAAGAAAAATAAATTCTCGCAGAACCACCACATCCTCTTGGAGAAGGATGGTATACTCTAGCAACAACTGGCTAGAGTCTTCAGAGACTCATAAGGACATAAACAACTACATCTTGTAGCAACATGTCTCAGCATGTTATCCAACATCATCCTCATAGGAGGGCAATAACTCTATACACTTGAACATCATAAGCTCTAAACAAACCAATTAGTCCACTGACTCCACCTATCATGGACAATAAAAAACTTCATTATGGAGAAACACAACACTAAACACCCACTAGTTCACTGGGAATAACTTCAAGTACTCTTAACTAGTCACATAACAAGGACACCTCTGATTCATGCCCTTGCACCTCCACACATATTGTCATGACTCTTTGGATGGCTAAGATGTCATGCAACCATAGTCTGAAACCAACTTCCAACCATTTCTTAGTGTGCTTAAAATCTTTACTAATGTTCAGACTCTCCAACAGAAGGAATACCCCTTAACAAATGTGTTGATTAAATCCTCCTTCTGCACATTACTAGTATTTGTTGACACTAGTAAATTCTTCAAACCAAGATAGAAGTTATGCATTACTTGAGCATACTTCTCTAAGAAAACTCATAATATTCTTATTCTAAATCAAGGATAGAACTGTCACTTCTAAATGAGGTGGTAGAATATCTAATATTCACAATCCCAAGTCTCTCCCACAGACTATCATCAACAATGATGTTACAACATCATTTGGGACATTAACAACTTTACTACAAAACCTATCAGCTTTCATTATGGAATCACCATCCAAGGGACTTATTTCTATACGTTCCCTTTACAAACCTCACAATCTACACAATAGGATCCCAATAGATCTCATCTTCAGTATCTACCATAAATCAGAACATAATTTAAGAGACATAAGCTCTCAAATATTTTCTGAAAGACATGTTCAGAAATTAGATTTGCACTCAGTCATCAAACAAACACTCAGCTCCCATCAAGGTATTTGTAGTCAACTTTCATGCATAATCCTAATAAATACTAAGTCTCCCATCAAAGTACTTATGAGTTAGTCAAATAGGATTACCTTCTCACACTAGGTAGGACTTTAATCTGACATCCTTCTTCTTCACACCTGCAATATTTTCTGAATCTTTGACATAACATCCAATCATGGCAACCAAAACATTCCAGATTAGGTCAGTGGCTTGACCGTAAACTCAACCATGATATGAGATAATTCCCCAGAAAGAAACATCCTCCTGATGTACTTTTTCTATCATCAGCATTTCCTGCCCAATCAAAATCACAATATCCACTTAATGTAGAGCTAGATCCATGAGAATACAACATACCATAGTCACTTGTCTCATTCACATACTTTAGTATTTTCTTCACATGGTTGGCATGGGCAACTTTGGGATCAACTTGATATCTAGAACATACCCCTTTTTCATCTTTAGACAACTTCAAATGTGTGGGAGCAGGTGTTCTCTTGTGACTGGCATTTTCCATCCCAAATTTATTTACTATATTCTTCACATATTTGCTCTGAGATAAGAATATGGAATCTTCCATTTGTTTAACTTGCAGACCAAGAAAGTAGGTTAACTCACCAACAAGGCTCATCTCAAATTCTGACTGCATTTGCTTGACAAAATGTTGAACCATCTCATTTGACATCCCACATAAATCAGTGCAATCATGATCTTCCCTTATTCTTCCTTGACAAAAAGATTTTTTTATATGTTGTCTTTCCTATAACCATTCTCACCAAGAAATCATGTCAATCTCTCATACCAAGCTCTTGGAGTATGCTTTAAACCATACAGAGTTTTCTTCAGTTTATACACATGGTTAGGAAAGCTTGGATCAACAAATCCCTTAGGTTGTTCCATATAAATTTCCTCATTCAGATAGCCATTTAAGAAGGCACTCTTTAAATCCATTTGAAACAACTTAAATCTCAAAATGCAAGAAAATCCTAAGAGTAGTCTGATTGATTCAAGTCTGGCCACAAGGGCAAAGGTTTCATAAAAAACAACTCCTTCAATTTGAGTGTATCCTTGAGCAAAGGTCACTTTTATTGCTGGAGAAACTGAAATGTTGTTCCAACATCTACTACGACATCATCCATTGTTACTATGGTTCTGGGGGAAACATCCATAGTAACTCATACTCAACTCTTGTGGGGGAAACACAAGGAAACATACCAACAACAACGAATCAATCTTCAAGATCAGACTACCAACATATGCAGGTGATTGCATAAGCCACATCTCAATAAGCTTTTCTTCAGACCTCTTATCTGACTTTGAGATGGTGGATGCCATTGTCTGTACCTACAAAGAAGATTTCCTCTATTAGGTATCTATACAGACTTTCCAAAGAAGTCTGTTTCCCCTGATTCTTCAAAAATAATGCCCTTCAAATTTTAACATCTTCAAAGATGTCACGACATTCTGTCTGACATCATATCAACCCTTGACAAGGGGATCTTCTTCAACAACTTCTGAGGGAACACAAAGAGAATCACAAATTCTCTTCCTCAAGGGAAATCAAAATAATACTCAGGAGCATCAAACATTATGGTTGGATCATAATACTCCTCTTCAAACATAATATGTTCTATGGCCACAAATAGGATTCCATGAATTTGGTTCCTTTGATCAGAAGGATCTTCCAGATACGAGCTCATCTCATAAAGGGTATGGTGGGGATTCCTTTATGAGTTCTTCTCAAGAACATGGAGCTCAACCTCTATACTCCCATAAGCCTTGGTCAGAAATAAACTAACACATGGAGTAAATAAATTGTTGATCGTGTCCTGATCAACCTGCACAAACCAGACACCTCCTCTTCCAGATTAGGAGTAGGTTCCAAACAAAAAGTATTCATAACATTTTTGTTCAGCACACAAGGCATCTGTTCGTCAACTGGTAGTTGCATACCTACTAAAATAATGTTCTAACATCCCATAGAACATCGGTTTCTTCTTCTTGGAACACACCATCCTTGACAGTCTTCAAGGTCAATATGCAGGTGTATATGAGCATCATTGAACATTGATTCTCATCAACCTTATTGATAAATGTCTTTATGAGTGGAATTGAGGAAGATCTCAAGTATCTTTGACACTTTTAATATGGTTGAAAATGTCAGCATATATTCTGTTGAGGGTAACAACCCTAGTATCCTTCCCATACTTTCAGGGTTATATCAGATGCCATGCAGCGGAATACAAAAAACTCCTCAAAAATATTTAGACACAATACTTACACCACTATCCAAGTATAAGCATGGAAACTTAGGATTGAAAGTAAATCAACCCTACGTGCAGCAGCTCCCCACCAAGCTACAGGCCCGAAGGCAACAGATAAGAACAATACCTATCACAAATAACCAATGATGCTTGCCACGAGATCATCCGTACAATAGTATGAATTGTCCAAGTTCATACCTCTTTTCAGTAAATACTTTCTTCCTTTCCCATGACCAAAAAGTACCTTCCTGGAATCTCAATCAGAAAAGAACAGGATACCTACGAATTTTTTTTATTAATAACCAAGTATTAAAATAATATTTCGCAAATAACCGGGTTTCGGAAAAAAATACGCAAATAACCATGTTTCAGATGACTCCCCAAAGGAGGAGCCATCTGAAATGGCGCATGCACCTCCTTTTTTAAGGGAGGCGCCATCTCACTTGGCGCCTATGTGCTTAGGGCATGCCCTAAGCCAAGTGAGATGGCGCCTAAGTGTAATTTTAGGGCAAAAAAAATTTTATTTTATTTTCCTGTGCATTGCCTATTGGACAGAGATCAACAAAATGGACTTTTTATTAAATAAAAAAAATTACATCCAACTGTATTACATTAAAATAACATTAAAAAAATGGATACAAAAATACTGGGAAAAAAAGATACATCAGTGATCCCCCGGAACCCGGTAATGACCCCCGGTTCCGCATCCCCGTCCTCGCCTTTCTCTTGCTGGGTGCCGTCGCGTTTCCTGCTGCGGCAAGGTCGATGGCCCAGCGAAGTCAATGCGGTCCAAATCCATAAAATCAGTAAGATCTCCATATCTAGAAGATCCGCTCTGGTACAGTCGGTTACCCATACCCTCAAAGTTTGGTCGTGTTGGCGGTGGGTGGGGTTCCATGGTTGGTCGGTAGCATTGGTCGTCTGAGTATGGGGGGTAGAAAGGAAATTGATCTTTGGGTGTTTGGTATTGAGGATGTTGGGTGGTTTGGTGATATGGTTGGTGATGGTAGGTTTGGTCGGCTTGGCCATAATCTTCCGACATTCCCATATCAGGGCTAAGGCTGGATGTTGAGGGCGCCATATTGGGATATGTGGAAGACTGAAATTGTGTGTGGGGTATGTGGGTGTGCTGGTATTGGGGTTGGTATTGTGGTTGGGTTTGAGGCATATCGGGGTATTGGTAGTTTGGTGGTGATTATGGTTGGTAGTACGACATTTGATTGTAGTTGTGTTGTGGTGGGGAATGTGGTTGGGTGTTTGTAGGTCTGTTTCTTCTTGAGGGTTGGTGGGAGGTTGATGCGTTTTGGGTTTGTTGATGGGGAATCGAGGGTTGTGCCCATTGTGTGCGTGGGTCAACCAAGTACCTCGGATGAGGCACGTGCATTTCTGGGTTACTAACCGACCTGTACCACGACATATATTGATCCGTGTGTCGCATGTTACCTTGAGTAAGGAAAACCGGGAATTGCAAGACATAGCGGTGACGCCTCTGCCACATCTTACACCATTCCGGAGCGAAGTCTTTCCAGTTGGTAAGACCCCACTGGGCGTCGACCCTTTTAAGATGCCATGGGGACAAATCTGTTGGATCACTTGGTATCTCTTGATGCATTCCGAACTGCATCTTCACACGGTCGCTGTGGTGCATCTCCACAATGTTGAACCAAATGAGTGCAGTCTTTGCAGTCCAAGTTGCTGCATCCTCTGGGTTTGGATCATGGCCCAAACCCAAATATGGTCTCCAGACGAACTGCGATCAAATTTAAATCAGGTTAGCGCAAAAGTAATGTATAAATAATTAAAATGAACAAAAGTTAAAAGCTACGACGTACGTCATCTGGGCCTAAGTGATCCAACAGATTCTGGTAGAGTGCAACATTCAATCTTGGATTCTTGCCGTAATCCATACCCCTCACGTAGTACCTAAAGGAAATGAGAAACATGTTATTCTTAGCATATATTTTGGAAAGAGCAGAATAGTTATAAATGCTATAACTTAATGACTTACTTTGTTGCGTACGGGAAACCGAAAGTGTTGTTGTTGACGGGGTTTAAGGACTCTATCCTCCACCAACCCCAGGCTTGTAGTAAAAATGCGCACTCATAAAATGTACATTTTTCCTTGACTGCGTTTTTGCACAAGGAACTGTATAGGTGGGCTAATACTGCAGAACCCCAACTATATTTTCTAATTTTTTCAAAATTTGTTAGTAAATGTAAGTACATAAAATTTACACTATTTCCCGTACTTTTGGGAAATAAAAATGTACCAAAAAGTATCATAAGATACGTTCTGGCTTTTACTACTCTGTCATTCTCTGAGGAATTTTCATTTAATTTCATACTTGCATAATGACGTTTCAGGTCAGTGAGTAGTATTCCCTGCCCTCTTGCTCCACCACCTTCTACCATATCCCTACCCAACAGTTCTTCACACTGTGAGTTGGGTTGTTGAACCGACCCATTCACCGCCTTACCGTCGATAGGGAGGCCCAGTAGCATGTACACATCCTCTAGCGTGATAGTACATTCACCTATTGGTAGGTGAAATGTATGGGTCTCCGGTCTCCACCTTTCCAACATTGCAAGAATGAACTTTGAGTCAATGGTGCAGTTGGAGATCTTTATCACATGTCCAAAACCTGCGTATTCCAGATAAGGGACGATAAATGGGTCGGGAGCCAGGTAGTTGTGCGAACGGATTCTGAATCCTTTTGTGTCCTGAGATCATAATTTAACAGGTGTAAGATTAATTAAGATGAACAACACGTTATTTGAAGTATGAAAAATGTATAACCAAAGAAGAGACTTAAAAATGCAGCAATGTTTTCACTTGTGCCTCTGTGAGTATCGCCCATTGTTAGAAGAGCCATTGTTTAGAATGCTTGAGAGTATGAAAGACTTAGGAAGAGATAGAGAGTATGATAGACTTATGAAATATTTCGTAGCAGAGAGTGGGACTTGTGTGGGTGTGAGAGATGTTTCATATGGTATGTATTTATAGGCAAATAAGTTTGATGTAGTGGTTGCTTGTGCTTGCATGCCTGCAAAGTGTCACATTTTCATGCTTAGGGGGTTACACATATGCATGCATGCATGTACAAAAAATTAAAGGTGTCACTCTTGCAGGCTAGGTGGCAGCCCAAGCATGTATCACGATTGAACAGTAAGGGAGGCGCCATTGGACTTGGCGAAAGAGTACAAAAATGAATGGTGTCGCCACCCCATTTGGCGAATAAGAGGTGTCATTTGTTACAGTATAGGCTCAGGCTACGTGACAGCCTTTGGGATTCCTTTCATTATTGCATGCAAGGCCATTGGAGTTGATGGGTGGAGTCTTACAAAAAACATGTATATGTGCAGAATAGGGCCAGGATAGGTGGCAGCCTATGGGGTTTCATAAGCCCATGCATGTATCACGATTGGAAAGTAAGGGAGGCGCCATTGGACTTGGCGAAAGAGTACAAAAATGAATGGTGTCGCCACCCCATTTGGCGAATAAGAGGTGTCATTTGTTACAACATAGGCTCAGGCTACGTGACAGCCTTTGGGATTCCTTTCATTATTGCATGCAAGGCCATTGGAGTTGATGGGTGGAGTCTTACAAAAAACATGTATATGTGCAGAATAGGGCCATGATAGGTGGCAGCCTATGGGGTTTCATAAGCCCATGCATGTATCACGATTGGACAGTAAGGGAGGCGCCATTGGACTTGGCGAAAGAGTACAAAAATGAATGGTGTCGCCACCCCATTTGGCGAATAAGAGGTGTCATTTGTTACAGCATAGGCTCAGGCTACGTGACAACCTTTGGGATTCCTTTCATTATTGCATGCAAGGCCATTGGAGTTGATGGGTGGAGTCTTACAAAAAACATGTATATGTGCAGAATAGAGCCAAGATAGGTGGCAGCCTATGGGGTTTCATAAGCCCATGCATGTATCACGATTGGACAGTAAGGGAGGCGCCATTGGACTTGGCGAAAGAGTACAAAAATGAATGGTGTCGCCACCCCATTTTGCGAATAAGAGGTGTCATTTGTTACAGCATAGGCTCAGGCTACGTGATAGCCTTTGGGATTCCTTTCATTATTGCATGCAAGGCCATTGGAGTTGATGGGTGGAGTCTTACAAAAAACATGTATATGTGCAAAATAGGGCCAGGATAGGTGGCAGCCTATGGGGTTTCATAAGCCCATGCATATATCACGATTGGACAGTAAGGGAGGCGCCTATGGACTTGGCGAAAGAGTACAAAAATGAATGGTGTCGCCACCCCATTTGGAGAATAAGAGGTGTCATTTGTTACAGCATAGGCTCAGGCTACGTGACAGCCTTTAGGATTCCTTTCATTATTGCATGCAAGGCCATTGGAGTTGATGGGTGGAGTCTTACAAAAAACATGTATATGTGCAGAATAGGGCCAAGATAGGTGGCAGCTGTTGTACCCCAAAATTTGCCCTCCCATATTCTTCAAAGATTTGCCAAGTCAAGCTTCAAAATCTCCCCAAGGGTTGCACAGTCAAGGGTCTCCTAAACAGTCAAGATTAGGGTTTTTGTTCTGATCAAGAAAATGAAGTTTCCAAAGGTCCAATCAAATCTCAAATGCCTATAAATATGGTTAAGCATCCTCATACCAAGTTTCAAGACATTCAGCACAAAACTGCACAGTCAAAACCCTAATTGCACTACAGTCAACTGTAGGGGCAAAATGGTCATTTGACAGTCAAAAATTCAAATTTTTGGTCAACATCTCATTTTGAAGCCACAAACATCATTTGATCAATGGTTGATCATGATTCTCAAAGCTTGGCTCAAAAATCATCAAAATGCAAAAGTTTCCTTATTTGGACAGTTGAAAAAGTCAACTGTAAATTGACCAGGGCATAACTTTCACATGGATTATCAGAAAAATTCCATCCAAAGCTCATTTTGAAGAGAAAGACATTTCCTACAACTCATCTTCATACTTCAAGTCCAAGAAATGCTCTCACAAAAAGTTATCAATTTCAACATTATAGGTCATTTTCAAAAGTCAACAAAAAGGGACTTTAGGTCAAAGGCCATAACTTGAGATTGGTAAATCCAAATGACATGGGACCAAAGGCATTGGTTAGAGGACTCAAAGACCTTTCCAAAATGTCCAAGAACATGAGAAAAGCTTAAAAATTGAGCAAGTTATGCCTTGTAGAAGTTGGGAAATGTTTTGGATATTTTGAAAAGTCAACATTGATTCAAATGACCTAAAATAGCTAATGGGCCCATTTTTCTTCCACAATTCATTGTCTCAAGCATGCACACGACCATTAGGCCCAAAGGGAAGTTTTTCTCCATTTTTATTTATTTATTTGGATTTTTTATCATTTATAATTCATTTAATTAAATAAAATGCATGAAAAATACAAAACTAATGAAATAAAATCTTTTTGTGCAGAAATTATTCTCATTGGACACTCAAATTCGTGCATGATCAATTAGGGAAAGTTTTGGCATGATTTGATATCAAAAAGCACATGGAAAATATTTGAAAAAGATCTTGAAAATCAAATCTCTCAAACCATGAATGCCAAGGATTTGGAGTGTTTTACTTGACCTAATTCACTCCTACATATACAAGAAACACAACCCTAATGCCATTACCCACGCAGCTGCTCAGAAACCTGGAAAACAAAACTTGAATTTTTGTTAAAAAAACTCAAAACTGAAAATCAGGTTTTAGGTTGATTCAAGGCACAAGACCAATTGCAAAAGCTTCCTCGTGTCCCCCTGAAGCTAACTGGATCACTCTCCAACCTTCATACGCCCAGAATTGGTACCATGGATTCAAACTGTTTCAAAAAAAAATACATAATCGTGTTTCATATTTAAGGCATTTTCCTTGCGTTTTTTTGATGCATTCACACTAATTGACTTGTTCTAATGCTAACCATGTAACTTAATTGTGTTTTTGAGCTGTGTACGCGATTATGCCATTATCGTTTTCTAGGGTTTACAGGACCTTGGATTAGGGTTTTTCAAATAAGGAAAAATTGGCCTTTCAGACTTGGACCATTGAATCCAGCATGCTCAGACGACCGCAGGGCTACCCTCGCGCCTAATTTATGAAGCCCCTAGGGCTAGTCGCTATTTTCTGATATGTGGTCTTAGGCAACGCGTGAAAACCGTTGCCAATGTTTTGTGTATTTCAGGAAAAAGAAAACCAAAGAAGGAGATGATGCAGTGTCAAGGCGTGAGTGGTTCGTTCAAATTCTGCGCGCGTTTTTTAGTTATTGACTGATTTTCTTTTATAATATTCATAGGTTATTATATATCAAACGCGCATGGGTTGATTCAGTGGCAAGCATAGTAGTTGGTAAAGTGCATGACCTGGGTTCGAGCCCCAGGTCTTCAGTATTCCCATATTATTTTGCAATTAATGTTCACATGCAGATTCCATATTGAGACGCACCATACACCTCCAAATCAGGCTTGCCACGTCCATCCCAAGATCAATCACAAGGCTGAGAGCTAAAGAACATCATGGATCCAAGTCCACGCGTGTGTATGTTCCCAGAAAAAATCAACAAGGCCATGCTAAATGGGCCAGAATTCTTGGACTTTAACCTCCATGTTGGGGACTACAACCCCCCTAGGTTTGCAATGTTATTTTTATTTTATTAATTCTATTTTCTTTTAATCATTATTTGTTTAATTAATTAATTATTTTCATAAAAAAAAACACAAAACAATTAAAAAATCAGAAAAGAATTAAAATAATAAATATTTTTATTTCTAGTATTTTCATAAATAAATGCATATAATTAAATTTAGTGTAAATTAGGTTTAATTTTAATACTTTTAATAAAAATCTAAAAAATGTAGAATTAGGGTACATATTAATTTTGTATCCTTTTTTTCTTTTCCTCCCATAATAATTATAATAATTAAATATTTATTTTTATAATTAAATTTGCATGTAAATTAATTAGGATTAATATTAGGTTTTAATTTTCTTTTCTTAATAACTTAAAAGCCATTAGAATTAGGGTTAATATTTATTTTAATTAATTATTTTTTCTATTAAATCCTAAAATATCATAAAATACAAAAAAACATTTCCTTTCTTTTTTTATTTAATGTCACCATTTAATTTAATTTTGCCAAAGGGTCCAACACCCTCGTTTCGATTTAATTCTTATTCGCATATTTATTTTATTTCTTTATAATATTTATGTATCTCTCCCAAGGCCTTGTAACTAATTGCTCGCACTTTTATTTGCTTTATTTCTTTATTTTCTGTCAAATCGGGTCCTGGTTTAATTTTGGCGATGTGGACCCGCGCCGTTTGTAATAGCTTAGAATTTACTTTTCTCGCAATTTTTAATTGTCAACAAATGGCATGAAAGAATGTATGGACAAACATAAAAACAAGCGTAGAACACCAATAACATGACAAGATAAATGCAAATGAAAACGACACACAAATCGCACACACCACCCCTAGGGTACGCCTCACTGTTGCCTTGCCTCGAAAGGTGATCGTCGAGTAGAGGATGTCTTAGTAAGTCCTCATGATCCGGGAACCTGGCATGAGGGTAGCTTCTAAGGTGTCTTCCCATTGCTCTGGTGATCACCATGTCCCGAACCTCGAATTGACCCGAACACCTCCAACGGTGGTGCTACCTACCTCTCAATGGTGGGATGGCACTACTTTAAAGGACATTTACACAGACGAATTCCTTAGGGTAGGTAGACGACTCTAGATACTTGCTCTATTTCAAAACAAATTCAAAAATACTTTTCACACCAACACATTTTCAAAAAAAAAGCTTTCGAAAGCAATTTTTCAAACACTCTTGAGGACCGATACAAGAGTCGAACTAGAATTTTCAAAGAAACTTTTTTAAAAACCCACAGTTGAAAAGCAAGCAAACCATTTTGAAAACACAATGAGCAAGTATCTAAGAGCCCATGGATAACCATGGATAGAAAGGGTGCTAACACCTTCCCTTTCTATAACCTACCTCCCGAACCGAGAGCAATCTCTATAAGGAATTTTTTTGTGCTTTTGTCCTTTCCATTTGGAGAAAATAAAAGACGATGGCGACTCTTGCTTCCGCGACATTTCGCGTACCAGCTTTAAACAGTCAGTTCCAGATCCACCGATCACAGAACTGGCGACTCTGCTGGGGATATTTTTTAAAGTGAGGTGTACCTTAGGGTAGTTCATAACTGTGTTTTCAATTGTATTGACTTGCTTGCTTTATTATTGTGGGACTGTCTTGGGAGTTCTATAGATCCTAACCCGGATCTGGGGATACCTTCTTAGAAAGTAGCAACAAGGCTGTGAGGGAACTGTGCGGGGTATACCGACATGGTTGAAACAGTCTGCTACGTTGATGTGGCACTTTGGTGTGTACCGGTAACCCTTGAGTTCAGTCAAGGAGAGTACGGGGCCTCCGCGTGGTGTCGTGAAGCATCAACAGACCTTAGGAACCTTAATTGAACAATCTTGGCCTCTTTAGGGTAGTGAGATAACTGACCTTGGTGCAGTCCGAGGTTGGTTGATACTCGATACTACACTCAATTGAGGGTTGCTTTCCTGGAATATTTCGGTCGCCAGTTCAGTGGCTAAATCGAAACGATGAACAATGAAAGCAATCCCGTGATATTGGGACCCTTAGAACCCGGTTACTTTGATAGGACAGGTTGAACCCACCAACTTCAAAAGGGTACTACCCAGACCCCATGCTGGCCTTAAACCCTAAGGGCTTGTCTTGTGTGCCTTGTGTGCCTTACATGTCTGTCTTTGTAAATATCTGTGGTGTGTTTAATCATAGCATCATGACATCATCCAGCATCATATGCATTGACTAACCATTTCAGGGGTTCGAATCTTCATCTTTGTTCTTGTTTTGTAGGGCATGGAAACTGTTCGTAGAAAGACAATTCAAATCAGTCTTGTAAGGATCCCTCCTCAACTTAAGGAACTTATATCCAGGATTCCCGAGAATTCCTCATTCAGTGAAAGACATGGAAGTCTCATCAGCTTGGTCAACACCAACATTGAGGAAGATATGATAAAGGTCCTGTTCCAATTCTTTGATCCTCTGCATCAATGTTTCACCTTCTTGGACTATCAGTTGGTACCTACATTGGAGGAGTTCTCCCGGCTCCTGAAGATCCCTATCCTTGATCAGCTACCCTTCAACGGTACGGAAAAGGAACCTAAGCTTGAAGAGATTGCTAAAGCCTTGCACCTACAGTCATCTGACCTCAAGGGACATTGGGAAGTTAGAAGTGGTATCAAAGGGTTCTTAGCCAGGTTTCTGTTTGAAAAGGCCCATGAATGTTGGAACTCCCTTGACTTGCAAGCTTTTGAAGAAGTTGTGGCCCTCCTTGTCTATGGTTTGGTGTTGTTCCCTAATCCAGATCAGCTTATAGATATCAGTGCTGTCCAGATCTTTATGTCCAGGAATCCTATACCTACGTTGCTGGGAGACATCCTTCACTCATGTTACACTCGAACCATGAGAAAAAGAGGTGTCCTTATGTGTTGCACTCCTCTCCTGGGAAGGTGGTTTATTTCGCACCTTCCACAATCAGTCTTGAAGAATGAGCGGGGTTTGAGATGGTTACAGCGGTTGATGACTCTTACACATGCAGATATACATTGGTGCCCTAGGTCCATAGAAGATGCCACTATCATTGATCGTTGTGGGGAGTACCCTAATGTTCCTTTACTTGGAATCAGAGGAGGTATTACTTACAGCCCATGCCTGGCTTAGAGACAGTTTGGTTATGCTCGGAGGGATGGTCCTCATGACATGTTAATTCCTGACATAGTTTTTGACTTCGACAACGATACTCAAGGACTTCGCCAGAGATTTATCAGAGCTTGGAGGATGCCAAGTAGGATAGACAGCAAGACACTGGGGCACAGGAACTCCATCCCGTTGGAACCTTATCTCAAGTGGGTACGCGCCCGCTCCCAGAAGTTGGTAATGCCTTATCCTCATATGCTCCCAGTAATCAAAGAACCAGTCTTGGAAGGAGAAGTGTCCTACACTATTCAGCACCCTGATATGCCCACATCCTGGGAAGAGATGCAGAAGAGCTGGATCCAGCTTAAGGAAGAACGGAATTCTCTTGAGACCAGTCTACATGCTAGTGAAAAGAAGGTCTTGGAGCTCACCCGCCTGTTGCATGAGGAGAGGAATCTCAACACTTACATAGCTCCAAAGAGGATGCGCAGTGTATTTTGGGATTAATTTGCTTTTATATTATTTTGCCCATGAGGCTTTAATGTACTAAACAATTATTTCCTTGATAATAACGTGTGTTCTTTTTTGTCTACAACAAATTTGAACTTTCGAACCCTTGAATGCATTGCATAAACACATCTCATTCATCATGTGCATAGCAGGTTTTCCCCTTTTCAGGTTGCTTACAGTTCTTCGCTGTTTATTTCAGCATCATGAATCCCGACTCGTCATCAACTGAGACATCCATCAAGGCTCTTCAGGCGCAGAATGCGCAGTTTTAGGAATTAATCAAGGGTTTGGCTCAAGGCCAAGAGGAGCTGAAGGCTATGCTCCTGAAGAAGGAGAAGAAGAAGAAGAGAAGAACAGTTCTGTTCAACTCGGGCCGAAGGTTTGGCAATGCTCTGCAGCAGGAAGAGGCTGGTTCTTCTGTTGGCAAGAGTACTCCTCAGGCAGAAGCAAGGGTTCCTAGTCCGGTAGTCTCCGACAACGAGACCGATTTTGATGAAGAGCAGTACCCTCATGCAGAAGACAGATACAAGCAACTGGAGGATAGGTTGAATGCTATGGAAATACAACAGGTGCCTGGGCTGGATTTCGGAGATCTGGGTTTGTCAACTGGTGTGATTATCCCTCATAAGTTCAAAGCACCATCCTTTTCTAAATATGACGGGGCGTCTTGTCCCAAGCTACATCTCAGGTCCTATGTTCGGAAAATTCAACCGTACTCTGCGGATAAGAATTTGTGGATCCACTTCTTCCAGGAGAGTCTTTCAGGGACTCATCTCGAATGGTTCTATCAGCTGGATGGGACCAAGGTTCGTAACTGGGAGGAGTTGGCTACTGCTTTCTACAAGCAGTATCAATATAATGCCGACCTTGCCCCTACACGTACCCAACTCCAGGGTATGTCGTTAGGTTCAAGTGAAGGTTTTAAGGAGTACACTCAGAAGTGGAGAGACCTGGCTGGCAGGGTGCAGCCACCATTGACTGATCGGGAGTTGGTGGACATGTTCTTGGGGACCCTATTTGGGCCATTTTTCAACCATCTCATTGGGAATTCGTCTGCAGGGTTCACTGATTTGATTCTGACTGGAGAGAGAATTGAGGCTGGGTTAAAGTCTGGTAAGATTCCGAAGGGTGCATCATCTAGTTCTGAGAAGAAACCCTTCAAAAAAGAGGCTAGTGCTGTGTATGGTTCCAAGAGATCAGAGAGACCTGAGCGCCGCCAATCTGTCAGTGCAGTAATGATTGCTAAGCCTGCTGCCACTCCTCGGCCAACCAATCCTCAAAGGGCTGAAATACCCCGGAGAGAGTTTACCCGTTTAAGCATGACCCTGTCGCAGATCTTACCACAGTTGCTATCCACCAATTTAGTGACTGTCAGAGAGGCTCCGAAGTTCCCCAATACTGCATCTCCTAAGTACAACCCGAATGCTCGTTGTGCTTACCATTCAGACAGCCCGGGGCATTCTACTGATGACTGTTGGGCATTAAGAAGTAAGGTGCAAGACCTTATCGACGCAAAGGAGATACAGTTCGAAGCGCCTGAGAGGCCAAATGTGGTTACTGCCCCTATGCCTCAGCATGGAGTAAATGTTGTTGAAGAAGATGTTTATGCTGTTTCTATGGATGATCTAGCCACTCCTCTGAAGACTGTCAAGAAGAACCTGCTGCTGGCCGGTTTATTTCCGGGTTGCAGTGAAGGTTGCCTGTTATGTGCTGTGTCCCTATCTGGTTGTCCCTTGCTGAAGTTAGGCATCCAAAGCCTGATGGATAGCAAGGAGATTCTGTTTAAGAAGTCTGCTGTTCAGTTGGTTCCGGTGGAAGAAGTTTCTGTGGTTACCATATTCAATAATCTAATCAAGGCTCTCCCGAAGAAGCCTGTTCAAATCATGACCGTCGCACCTATTGTCATCACTGTTCCGGGGCCCCTGCCCTATGTATCTGATAAAGCCGTCCCCTGGCATTATGGGGCAGATGTGTATGTAAATGGGATTAAACAAGAGTTCAACGCTGGCGCCAACATCTGTGATATCACTGGCCCAGCCAAAGTCACCCGCAGTGGCAGGCTCTTCTCGCTTGACATTGCACCGCCTGCTGCTCGAAGACCACTTCTTATAACTCCTACAAGTGTATCTGTTCCTACTGCCGATCAAGTTGTTTCTCCTGCTGCCGAGTCATCCAATGCTCGGGGCAAAGGAATTGAAGTTGAGCCTGCCCAGATGGAGGCACCTATACCCGTAACTGCTGAAGCCTCCCAACAAGAGATGGAGGAAATCTTGAAAATTATAAAGAAGAGTGACTTTAATGTTGTGGAACAGCTGGGGCACACGCCTTCTAAAATATCCATGCTCTCTTTATTGCTGTGCTCCGAGGCCCATGCTAAGGCCTTAATCTCATTCCTCAAGACGACCCACGTGCCACATGAGACATCTGCAGTCCAGTTCACTGATTGCGTAGCAAATCTGACAGCAGACAATGGCTTGGGTTTCTCAGATGCTGACCTGACCGCGAAGGGAAGAGACCACAATGATGCCCTGCATGTCTCTATCGAATGCAGGGGCACTACTCTGGCACATGTATTGGTGGATACTGGTTCTTCTTTGAATGTGCTTCCCAAGAAGGCTTTGGACCGTTTAGATTGTGAAGGCCTGGAATTGAAACCCAGCAATATCATCGTCAGGGCCTTTGATGGTTCAAAAAGGATGGTTCATGGGGAGGTTGACATTCCGATTCGTGTGGGCTCTCAGGTGTTTGACTCTACATTTTATGTGATGGACATCCGTCCATCTTACTCTTGTCTATTGGGTCGACCTTGGATACATAAGGCTGGGGCAGTGACCTCTACCTTGCACCAGAAGCTGAAGTACCCCGTCAGAGGGAAGATCGTCACTGTGCAGGGAGAGGAGGAGTATATGGTAAGCCACCTGAACTCCTTCAGATACATTGAGATGGACGGGGAGTTTATTGAAACCCCCTTTCAGCATTTCGAGGAGGTGCTTCCAATTGCAGCAGCAACAGAAACAACAGCAGAAGAAATTGTTCCTTTGAAGATGGCTTCATGAAGGATGCCCGGGCTGTGGTTCAAAAGGGTGAATGTGCTAACTGGGGTAGGCTTCCAGACTTCACACAGAAGACTGATAAATTTGGGCTGGGTTTTACTACAGAGGGTCAGAAAGCTATGAGGAAAGCGAAGATCGGAAGACCTCCTGTATTCATTACAAATCTAGGAGTGAATGCTGTTGGGGAAGACAATGAAGTGGATGAAGCAGAGTTTAACAGCTGGATCTATCCAACGAATGAAGGAGGATTGACCAATTGGATTGCCAAAGACCATACTCCTGTTACCTTTGTGACGCAGTAATAAATTTCTTTGTTTCGTTATTTTGTAATAAACAATAAATAAACTCTATGGCCCGGTGTCTTACCCGAGGCACCGTGGTTTCATTTATGAGGGCATATAAATTGTCATTTCATATATCATGAATGAAAATCTTGGACGTTTTCTCGCATTACAAATCTTATGCTCCTTTTCCGTCTTTCTTTCCTTTACATATTTTTCAAAACAGTTGTATTTACACACACACTCACTCATACAAGTTTCAATCCACTCTGGATCTCACTGATAACAACCCTGCTACTGCCAGTTATGACTTCGAAAATCCGATCAACTTAGCCGAAGACGAAGGTGAAGATGATTGCGAAGTGCCTGGTGAGCTTGCAAGACTGTTGCTTCAGGAAGAGAGGGAAATTCAACCCCATGAAGAGCCAGTGGAAACAATAAACTTGGGTACAGAGGCAGACAGGAAAGAGGTAAAGATTGGTGCCAACCTAGAGCTCAGCGTGAAGCAACGGTTGACTCAGATGCTACATGATTATATGGAGATCTTTTCCTGGTCCTACGAAGACATTCCCGGGTTGGATACCGATATTGTGGTCCATCACTTGCCAACTAAGGAAGACTGCCCTCCAGTTAAGCAAAAGGTCCGTCGGATGCGTCCAGAGATGTCTGAGAAGATTAAGGACGAGGTTATGAAACAGTTTGACGCTGGGTTTCTTGCAGTGACTTCTTACCCTCAGTGGGTTGCTAATGTGGTGCCAGTACCTAAGAAAGATGATAAGGTCAGAATGTGTGTTGACTACAGGGATCTGAACAGGGCCAGCCCCAAGGACGACTTCCCTTTACCTCACATTGATGTCCTTGTTGATAATACAGCTCAGCACAAGGTATTCTCTTTCATGGATGGCTTTTCAGGTTACAATCAGATCAAGATGGCACCTGAAGACATGGAAAAGACTACATTCGTTACTCAATGGGGCACCTTCTGTTACAAGGTCATGCCATTCGGGCTGAAGAATGCTGGGGCAACCTACCAACGTGCCTTGGTTGCTTTATTTCATGATATGATCCATCATGAGATAGAAGTGTATGTGGACGACATGATCGCAAGGTCCCATACAGAAGAAGAGCACCTAGATCATCTGCAGAAGTTGTTTGACCGGTTGAAACTATACAAGCTGAGATTGAACCCGAACAAGTGCACCTTCGGGGTAAGATCCGGAAAGTTGCTAGGCTTCGTTGTAAGTGACAAGGGAATTCAAGTGGACCCTGCTAAGGTTAAAGCTATTCAAGAGATGCCAGTTCCCAGGACAGAGAAGGAAGTCAGAGGCTTTTTAGGACGCCTGAATTACATTGCTCGTTTCATCTCACACCTAACTGCTACCTGTGAGCCAATCTTCAAGCTGCTGAAGAAAGATCAGGTAGTACGTTGGAATGATGAATGTCAGGCTGCTTTTGACAGAATCAAGGAGTATCTCCAAGAACCACCTATCCTTATGCCACCAGTTGAAGGGAGACCTCTGATACTATATCTAACAGTGCTTGACAACTCAATGGGGTGTGTGCTGGGGCAGCATGACGAGTCTGGCCGAAAAGAGCATGCCATTTATTACCTTAGCCAAAAGTTTACCGACTGTGAGACCCGATACTCACTGCTTGAGAAAACTTGCTGCGCTTTGGTATGGGCTGCTCGCCGGCTGAGACAGTATATGCTGACTCACACTACTTTGTTGATCTCAAAGATGGATCCTATAAAGTACATATTTGAAAAGCCTGCTCTGTCTGGGAGAATTGCAAGATGGCAAATGATCTTGACGGAATACGACATTCAGTATACGACCCAGAAAGCCATCAAGGGAAGTGTATTGGCAGACCACCTGGCACATCAAGCTGTAGATGACTATCAGTCAATGAACTTCGAGTTTCCGGACGAAAGCATCATGATAATAACTGATTGTGAAGTACCTGGACCGGATGAAGGACCTGAACCAGGATCCCGATGGTCTATGCACTTTGACGGAGCCTCCAACGCTTTGGGAAATGGTATCGGCGCCATAATCATATCACCTCAAGGTACTCATACTCCACTCACTGCCCGGCTGTGTTTCAACTGTACCAACAACATGGCGGAGTATGAGGCATGCATCATGGGTCTTCAAGCTGCGATCGACCTAAGGATCAAATTTCTGAGTGTCTTCGGAGATTCCGCTCTTGTGATCAATAAGATCAAAGGAGAGTGGGATACGAAACATCCAAATCTTATCCCTTACAGAGAATGTGTGTTGACCCTGATCCCCCACTTCACAGAGATAACCTTTGAACACTTTCCAAGAGAAGAGAATCAGCTGGCGGACGCGTTAGCTACAATGGCTTCTATGTTCAAAGTTAAATGGAATAATGAGGCTCCCCGGATCATCATCTGGAAACTGGACGAACCGGCATACTGTTGCGATCTCGAGACTGAATTGGTGACTGAGAAGCCTTGGTACCATGAGGTGAAGAGATATTTGGAAACTCAGGAATACCCGGAAGGTGCCTCTATCAATGATAAGAAGTTCCTGAGAAGGTTCGCGGCAAAATTCTTCCTTAGCAACGGCATCTTGTACAAGCGAAACCATGATTCGACCCTACTGCGTTGTGTGGATAAAACTGAAGCAGAAAGGATCATGGAAGAGCTCCATGAAGGGACCTTTGGTACACATTCCAGTGGACACACTATGGCTAAGAAAATCCTACGGGCAGGATATTACTGGTCCACAATGGAAGCTGATTGTTACCAACACTCTAGGACATGCCACAAGTGCCAGATTTATGCAGACAAGGTGCATGTTCCTCCGGTTCCCCTGAATGTTCTGACTGCGCCTTGGCCGTTTGCAATGTGGGGCATAGACATGATCGGAGAGATTAAACCTACGGCATCTAATGGGCATCGCTTCATCCTAGTGGCGATTGATTACTTCACGAAGTGGGTTGAGGCAGCATCTTATGCTACGGTAACCAAGACTGTTGTGGCACGATTCATTCGGCATAATCTGATCTGTCGGTACGGCGTCTATGAGAGAATCATTACAGACAACGGTACCAATCTGAATAACAAGATGATCGCTGAGCTCTGCGAACAGTTCAAGATACAGCACCACAATTCTTCTCCTTACAGACCGAAGATGAATGGGGCTGTAGAAGCAGCAAATAAGAACATCAAGAAAATCGTGCAGAAGATGACAGTGACTTATAAAGATTGGCACGAGATGTTACCGTTCGCTCTACATGGGTACCGTACCTCAGCTAGGACGTCCACCGGGGCAACTCCTTTCTCTTTGGTTTATGGTATGGAGGCAGTCTTACCGATCGAAGTACAAATACCCTCTCTCCGGATAATGAAGGATGCAAATCTGAATGAAGATGATTGGATCCAGACACGACTTGATCAGCTCAACCTCATTGATGAAAAGAGACTTGCTGCTATCTGTCATGGTCAGACGTATCAGAAACGGATGATCAGGGCATTTAATAAAAAGGTCAGACCATAGGAATATCAAGTTGGGGATCTGGTAATCAAGAGAATCATCCTTCCTCAGAGTGATCCAAGGGGAAAATGGACCCCTACGTACGAAGGGCCATTTGTGGTTAAGCAGGTGTTCTCGGGAGGAGCAATGATTCTAACCAACATGGATGGTGACGACCTTCCTCGCCCCGCCAATGCAGACATAGTAAAAAGATACTACGCATAAAAAAGACCCGCTAGGCTGACATGCCTAGGCAAAAATTAGGGCTTCCCGTTGAACCAAAAGGGTTCGGGCAAAATGAAGGGATGAAATAAAAAAAATCTGTACACCCGGCAAGTCGAAAACCTGAAAAGGAGGCTTGGGCAAAAATGGGTATCCCGGTGGACTGAAAACCCGAAAGGGCGGTCCAGGCAAAAATTAGGGATAAAAGCGTAATACTATGTCTCATTGGACCACTTTGCATCCAGAATCCGGTATCTGCATCAAGTTCAGACGGCATCAATCAATCAGCTTCATCTTCGTTTAGGTCATCAAGTGATGAGACGCTCGGAGTTATAAAGGCAATAGCAGAGTTGAAACCCAGTGGGATCATTCATTTCACACAGCTGTTTTATTTTCTTTTGTACAAAATTTATATAAACTCTTTTGTTCGGCGGCGTTCTCTTACTAGGACGTCAGCCTCTTGTACACAAAACGCCTATTTTCAGGCCATTCAAAAATAAATACAAATATACTTTTCAGTTAAAACGTGCCAACTGTTTTTTCTTTTTCTGTTTTGTTTTGCGAAGAACGTCCAAGGTTCAATTTGTGATATATGCATTGACAATAATTTGCTAACTCATGAATATTTGCATACGAAACAAAGGATTTATTACAGGTAACATTAGAAACAGGGGAAATAAAGAGTTGTCTAAGCAATCTAATTGTTCTGTCCTCCAAGGTACCAAGGTAGGTTCAGCTAAAGAACATAACCAGTACATCTTAATTCCCCAGAGAGTAAGTTAGAAGTCAGTGCATTCTTCTCCAAGCAGAGTTATCAAATCTCAAGGAAGTTGAGTATTCTCCAGTAGATCTCAATACTTCCCCAGCAGCATATATACATATATTCGTAACAAGCATCCCCGGCAGTCTTGGTCTAAAGATTGTTCCCCGGCGGCGTATCAAACATTCAAAGGAATCACTTCTCCAGCATATCAAAACTTCCCCAGGAAAGTCCAATCGAGTTTCCCCAGAAAAGTTGGAATCCATCTCACCAAGCAGTAAGCTTATCCCCAGTAGATTCTGGAAGCTTATCCCCTCGCAGAGCACGAATGCGTCGCCCGGTTTTATTTAAAGAGTTATTTCCTTAACAGGATATAACTGGGTTATCCTCAGCCAAAAGCCGCGGAAAGGTCGTCGTCAACACAGTTTTCTAACCCCAGCGAAGTCTATCAGCACTTCCAACTCAGCAAAGTATCTCTCTCCCCACAGAGTATCACTTCCCAGCATGGTCGCTAGAGTATTTTCTTCCCCGCAGAGTTATTCCATTCGCCAAGTCTATTCCTCAATGGAGTCATCTTCTCCTATCGGTATTCTTGCAACTATCATCCCCAGTGGAAGCAAAATCTACTCTTCAATATCAGCCCAGGAGTGACTTCCCCGCACCCGTCAAGGATTTACTTTCCTAGACGAAAACATACATTCCTAAACATCACATACATCATTATAGCATGCATAGACGCATCATATCATACAAATCTCATTTATGTTGAGAACATCATTGCTTGATCCATATCATGCATTGCATATGACTGACTTTTACTTTTCAGGAAAGATTCAGTTAAATTCTCAATCATCTTTCAAGACCTAGACCGGTTCAGTTAATCAACTCCAAAGATTTCTTATCCAGTCCAAGGCCTTCTCTAGTCCAGCCAAATCGACTCCCAACAGATCTTTCTGATGAAGACTTAGTAGAAGTTATCAGGTCTTTCTCAAGACGTCCGCTTTTGAGGTTATAATTTCCTATGGTTCTCTCCCCGACGGTGCGTGAGATGTAATTCCCTTTCAGGTTATAATTTCCTATGGTTCTCTCCCCGACGGTGCGTGAGATGTAATTCCCTTTCAGGTTATAATTTCCTATGGTTCTCTCCCCGACGGTGCGTGAGATGTAATTCCCTTTCAGGTTATAATTTCCTATGGTTCTCTCCCCGACGGTGCGTGAGATGTAATTCCCTTTCAGGTTATAATTTCCTATGGTTCTCTCCCCGACGGTGCGTGAGATGTAATTCCCTTTCAGGTTATAATTTCCTATGGTTCTCTCCCCGACGGTGCGTGAGATGTAATTCCCTTTCAGGTTATAATTTCCTATGGTTCTCTCCCCAACGGTGCGTGAGATGATAATTCCATTTCAGATTATAATTTCCTATGGTTCTCTCCCCGACGGTGCGTGAGATGTAATTCCCTTTCAGGTTATAATTTCCTATGGTTCTCTCCCCGACGGTGCGTGAGATGTAATTCCCTTTCAGGTTATAATTTCCTATGGTTCTCTCCCAGACGGTGCGTGAGATGTAATTCCCTTTCAGGTTATAATTTCCAATGGTTCTCTCCCCGACGGTGCGTGAGATGTAATTCCCTTTCAGGTTATAATTTCCTATGGTTCTCTCCCCGACGGTGCGTGAGATGTAATTCCCTTTCAGGTTATAATTTCCTATGGTTCTCTCCCCGACGGTGCGTGAGATGTAATTCCCTTTCAGGTTATAATTTCCTATGGTTCTCTCCCCGACGGTGCGTGAGATGTAATTCCCTTTCAGATTATAATTTCCTTTGATTCTCTTCCCGATACTGCGAAGATGGTAATTCCCACCAAGATTTTCTCAACGAGCATTGTTGAGGTTAAAGTCACCCAAGGTTCTCTTACCGTTCATGCTAAGGTAGTAACCACCCCTGGTTCATTCATCACCGTCTGAAGCTCCAGATCCAGCTCTTGTAACCAGTCAGGACATATCTATATTGAGCATCTGAAAACCAGCTCCTGCAATATGTCAGGTACTCATTTTTCTTTTGCAGGTATGCAGGTTCTCGCTAAGGAATCTCTTACGCGATCAACACCCAGATGGCATCTATAAGCCCATTCATCAATCTCCAAATGGCATCTATAAGCCCATTTCCATCACATTGCTACTATGTGAGCGCAAATTTCTGGGCACTCTAGTGTTCAATCATCTTCTACCCTCGGACTACGAAAGGCACGTCAGCCAATCTGCATCCTCAGGTCTAAGAAGATTGAACAGGGGCAACTGTTGTACCCCAAAATTTGCCCTCCCATATTCTTCAAAGATTTGCCAAGTCAAGCTTCAAAATCTCCCCAAGGGTTGCACAGTCAAGGGTCTCCTAAACAGTCAAGATTAGGGTTTTTGTTCTGATCAAGAAAATGAAGTTTCCAAAGGTCCAATCAAATCTCACATGCCTATAAATATGGTTAAGCATCCTCATACCAAGTTTCAAGACATTCAGCACAAAACTGCACAGTCAAAACCCTAATTGCACTACAGTCAACTGTAGGGGCAAAATGGTCATTTGACAGTCAAAAATTCAAATTTTTGGTCAAAATCTCATTTTGAAGCCACAAACATCATTTGATCAATGCTTGATCATGATTCTCAAAGCTTGGCTCAAAAATCATCAAAATGCAAAAGTTTCCTTATTTGGACAGCTGAAAAAGTCAACTGTAAATTGACCAGGGCATAACTTTCACATGGATTATCATAAAAATTCCATCCAAAGCTCATTTTGAAGAGAAAGACATTTCCTACAACTCATCTTCATACTTCAAGTCCAAGAAATGCTCTCACAAAAAGTTATCAATTTCAACATTATAGGTCATTTTCAAAAGTCAACAAAAAGGGACTTTAAGTCAAAGGCCATAACTTGAGATTGGTAAATCAAAATGACATGGGACCAAAGGCATTGGTTAGAGGACTCAAAGACCTTTCCAAAATGTCCAAGAACATGAGAAAATCTTAAAAATTGAGCAAGTTATGCCTTGTAGAAGTTGGGAAATGTTTTGGATATTTTGAAAAGTCAACATTGATTCAAATGACCTAAAATAGCTAATGGGCCCATTTTTCTTCCACAATTCATTGTCTCAAGCATGCACACGACCATTAGGCCCAAAGGGAAGTTTTTCTCCATTTTTATTTATTTATTTGGATTTTTTATCATTTATAATTCATTTAATTAAATAAAATGCATGAAAAATACAAAACTAATGAAATAAAATCTTTTTGTGCAGAAATTATTCTCATTGGACACTCAAATTCGTGCATGATCAATTAGGGAAAGTTTTGGCATGATTTGGTATCAAAAAGCACATGGAAAATATTTGAAAAAGATCTTGAAAATCAAATCTCTCAAACCATGAATGCCAACGATTTGGAGTGTTTTACTTGACCTAATTCACTCCTACATATACAAGAAACACAACCCTAATGCCATTACCCACGCAGCTGCTCAGAAACCTGGAAAACAAAACTTGAATTTTTGTTAAAAAAACTCAAAACTGAAAATCAGGTTTTAGGTTGATTCAAGGCACAAGACCAATTGCAAAAGCTTCCTCGTGTCCCCCTGAAGCTAACTGGATCACTCTCCAACCTTCATACGCCCAGAATTGGTACCATGGATTCAAACTGTTTAAAAAAAAATACATAATCGTGTTTCATATTTAAGGCATTTTCCTTGCGTTTTTTTGATGCATTCACACTAATTGACTTGTTCTAATGCTAACCATGTAACTTAATTGTGTTTTTGAGCTGTGTACGCGATTATGCCATTATCGTTTTCTAGGGTTTACAGGACCTTGGATTAGGGTTTTTCAAATAAGGAAAAATTGGCCTTTCAGACTTGGACCATTGAATCTAGCATGCTCAGACGACCGCAGGGCTACCCTCGCGCCTAATTTATGAAGCCCCTAGGGCTAGTCGCTATTTTCTGATATGTGGTCTTAGGCAACGCGTGAAAACCGTTGCCAATGTTTTGTGTATTTCAGGAAAAAGAAAACCAACGAAGGAGATGATGCAGTGTCAAGGCGTGAGTGGTTCGTTCAAATTCTGCGCGCGTTTTTTAGTTATTGACTGATTTTCTTTTATAATATTCATAGGTTATTATATATCAAACGCGCATGGGTTGATTCAGTGGCAAGCATAGTAGTTGGTAAAGTGCATGACCTGGGTTCGAGCCCCAGGTCTTCAGTATTCCCATATTATTTTGCAATTAATGTTCACATGCAGATTCCATATTGAGACGCACCATACACCTCCAAATCAGGCTTGCCACGTCCATCCCAAGATCAATCACAAGGCTGAGAGCTAAAGAACATCATGGATCCAAGTCCACGCGTGTGTATGTTCCCAGAAAAAATCAACAAGGCCATGCTAAATGGGCCAGAATTCTTAGACTTTAACCTCCATGTTGGGGACTACAACCCCCCTAGGTTTGCAATGTTATTTTTATTTTATTAATTCTATTTTCTTTTAATCATTATTTGTTTAATTAATTAATTATTTTCATAAAAAAAAACACAAAACAATTAAAAAATCAGAAAAGAATTAAAATAATAAATATTTTTATTTCTAGTATTTTCATAAATAAATGCATATAATTAAATTTAGTGTAAATTAGGTTTAATTTTAATACTTTTAATAAAAATCTAAAAAATGTAGAATTAGGGTACATATTAATTTTTTATCCTTTTTTTCTTTTCCTCCCATAATAATTATAATAATTAAATATTTATTTTTATAATTAAATTTGCATGTAAATTAATTAGGATTAATATTAGGTTTTAATTTTCTTTTCTTAATAAATTAAAAGCCATTAGAATTAGGGTTAATATTTATTTTAATTAATTATTTTTTCTATTAAATCCTAAAATATCATAAAATACAAAAAAACATTTCCTTTCTTTTTTTATTTAATGTCACCATTTAATTTAATTTTGCCAAAGGGTCCAACGCCCTCGTTTCGATTTAATTCTTATTCGCATATTTATTTTATTTCTTTATAATATTTATGTATCTCTCCCAAGGCCTTGTAACTAATTGCTCGCACTTTTATTTGCTTTATTTCTTTATTTTCTGTCAAATCGGGTCCTGGTTTAATTTTGGCGATGTGGACCCGCGCCGTTTGTAATAGCTTAGAATTTACTTTTCTCGCAATTTTTAATTGTCAACAAATGGCATGAAAGAATGTATGGACAAACATAAAAACAAGCGTAGAACACCAATAACATGACAAGATAAATGCAAATGAAAACGACACACAAATCGCACACACCACCCCTAGGGTACGCCTCACTGTTGCCTTGCCTCGAAAGGTGATCGTCGAGTAGAGGATGTCTTAGTAAGTCCTCATGATCCGGGAACCTGGCATGAGGGTAGCTTCTAAGGTGTCTTCCCATTGCTATGGTGATCACCATGTCCCGAACCTCGAATTGACCCGAACACCTCCAACGGTGGTGCTACCTACCTCTCAATGGTGGGATGACACTACTTTAAAGGACATTTACACAGACGAATTCTTTAGGGTGGGTAGACGACTCTAGATACTTGCTCTATTTCAAAACAAATTCAAAAATACTTTTCACACCAACACATTTTCAAAAAAAAAGCTTTCGAAAGCAATTTTTCAAACACTCTTGAGGACCGATACAAGAGTCGAACTGGAATTTTCAAAGAAACTTTTTTAAAAACCCACAGTTGAAAAGCAAGCAAACCATTTTGAAAACACAATGAGCAAGTATCTAAGAGCCCATGGATAACCATGGATAGAAAGGGTGCTAACACCTTCCCTTTCTATAACCTACCTCCCGAACCGAGAGCAATCTCTATAAGGAATTTTTCTGTGCTTTTGTCCTTTCCATTTGGAGAAAATAAAAGACGGTGGCGACTCTTGCTTCCGCGACATTTCGCGAACCAGCTTTAAACAGTCAGTTCCAGATCCACCGATCACAGCAGCCTATGGGGTTTCATAAGCCCATGCATGTATCACGATTGGACAGTAAGGGAGGCGCCATTGTACTTGGCGAAAGAGTACAAAAATGAATGGTGTCGCCACCCATTTGGCGAATAAGAGGTGTCATTTGTTACAGCATAGGCTCAGGCTACGTGACAGCCTTTGGGATTCCTTTCATTATTGCATGCAAGGCCATTGGAGTTGATGGGTGGAGGCTTACAAAAAACATGTATATGTGCAGAATAGGGCCAGGATAGGTGGCAGCCTATGGGGTTTCATAAGCCCATGCATGTATCACGATTGGACAATAAGGGAGGCGCCATTGTACTTGGCGAAAGAGTACAAAAATGAATGGTGTCGCCACCCCATTTGGTGAATAAGAGGTGTCATTTGTTACAGCATAGGCTCAGGCTACGTGACTGCCTTTGGGATTCCTTTCATTATTGCATGCAAGTCCATTGGAGTTGATGGGTGGAGTCTTACAAAAAACATGTATATGTGTAGAATAGGGCCAGGATAGGTGGCAGCCTATGGGGTTTCATTATTGCATGTAATATTATTGGCAGCCTTGGGGGGTTGCATCCTTACTTAATTGAAATTTTTAGCCTTACGTTTAACATAACATTGATTCACATAATCTGTCAAATCTTCCAACCTTCGAATCAGTCATCAAATTCATACATTCCAACCTTCAAACATTACAACATTCATACCTTCATACAATCAATAAACCTCAAACATTCCAACCTTCAAACCTTAAAACAATTCTACGCAATGGCCTCTTCACCACAATTTGTCGTCAAAGCACATTTCAACGGTGAGACATACATTTGTCCCACAGTTGGGTTTTTGTTTAGAAACACCGACAACGTTCGATTTCTCTTAAACGGGAAAGCCAATTTCTCGTACTTCAAGAAAAGATTGGAGGCCAAACTTGAACGAGGCCTGGTGTCCCAGATATTTTATCAGAATCCAGTTTTTTTTGGAAACAACCAAGTAATTTTTTATAAGGTTGAAGTTCAAGATGACGAGGATCTCCAGAATATGATTTCCAGCCATGTCTATTCTGGATACGACTCTATTGAGTTGTACGTTTTGCTTCAAGAGCCTCCGGTGACACAGGAGGTAGAGCCTCCGGTGACACGAGAGGTTGATCCTTTGGAGAATGAACAAGATGAGGTAGATGCAGTTGATGATGAAGAAGAAGATAACGAGTTAGAGTTTGATGAAATGGTGAACGATGATTCTGACGATGATGGCATCCCTAGTATTCCTACAGACAAAATCTACACACCACCTCCGCACATGACAAACTTCAACATGGGCAGAGATGAACCTTCTACTGACTTATTTTTCAAACCGTATATGCAGTCGGATGAAAATTTAAAAGAGAAGGACAAGTTTCGTAACAGAGAGGAATGCATCAGGGCCATTAAAATATTTCACATGCTCAACTCGGTTGATTTTAAGGTGGATCGTGTCAACCCGGAAAGGTACAAGATCAAGTGTGTCCACCCTGACTGTATGTTCAAGCTGACCGCATCATACAAATTAAGGGGTGACTGCTGGGTCATAGGTTCCATGACTACCCACACTTGTGTAAGTTCCACTCAATCACAGGACCACCGAAAACTCAACTATGATCTAATCTGTCAAGAAATCCTACCCCCGGTCAACAACGACCCATCTTTGAAGGTGAAAACAATCATCTCCCACATCACCACGGTTTTTAACTACACTCCGTCTTACCGTAAGGCGTGGTTAGCAAAGACTAAGGCGATTGAAAGGGTGTACGGAAACTGGGAGGAGTCATACCGAGAACTTCCCCGCTACCTGAATGCACTTAAGACGTATTCTCCAGGTAGTGTTTATGTTCTGGAAACATTGCCAGCGTACGCCCAAGATGGTAGTCTACTGCATGGCAACGGAATATTCAATCGCGTGTTTTGGGCATTTCAACCATGCATCACAGGGTTTGCATCATGCAAACCAATTCTACAAATTGACGGGACTTGGTTGTATGGGAAGTACAAAGGCACGCTATTGATGGCAGTTGCACAAGATGACAACAACAACATTTTCCCCGTTGCTTTTGCCCTTGCCGAGGGGGAGACCGGTGGGGCTTGGAGCTTTTTCCTGAAAAATCTTCGGACACACGTGGCTCCTCAACCAGATCTCTGTTTGATCTTGGACAGACATGCCTCCATTGAAAGTGCCTACAATAATTCAGCAAATGGTTGGCATGACCCTCCTTCTACGCATGTCTATTGCGTCAGGCATATCGTCCATAATTTCTCGAGGGAGGTCAAGGACAAAACATTGAGGAAAGCGGTTATGAATGCGGGATATGCATTGACTCAACCCACATTCAAATATTACCGCAACGAGATCCGTTTGTCTAATCCAGAAGCCGGTAGGTGGATCGGCAATATTCCGGTGGAAAAGTGGACTAGGTCATATGACAATGGCCAAAGATGGGGGCATATGACAACGAATCTTATTGAATCAATGAATGGGGTATTCAAGGGCATACGAAACCTCCCAATCACTGCCTTGGTAAAATCTACGTATTTTAGGATGGCTGCGTTATTTGCCAAAAGAGGTGAAATGTGGAATGCGGTGTTGCAATCTGGACAACTATGGAGTGAAAGCTGCATGAAATACATTAAGGCTGAAAGTGCTAAAGCCAACACTCACATGGTTATACGGTTTGACCGACACAGCCACAACTTCATTGTGAAAGAGACAATCAACCACAATGAAGGCCTGCCAAGACAAGAATACAAGGTCATTTTACCTTCTCAATGGTGCGATTGTGGCAGGTTTCAAGCATTTCGTATGCCTTGCTCTCATGTCATTTCCGCTTGTGCTCATACCCATCAAGACGCGCTTCAACTGCTGTCAAACGTTTACAAATCTGAAACGTTGCTCACTGTTTACAACAACAACTTTCCTTTGGTGGCAAAACCGGATTATTGACCTGAATACAATGGCGATATAGTTTGGCAAAATGACCAAATGCGTAGGAACAAGAAGGGTCATCCCAAAAGTAGGTGCATCACAACAGAAATGGACGATCTTGACAGGTTGGAAAGAAAGTGTGGTTTATGCCGTCAGGTCGGACACAATCGCAAAAACTGTCTGAATCAGGTGTCTGGCTCGACCACATAAATATTGTAATATAATAAATCTTTTCAATATTTGTGTTATAAACATTAGGGTTTTGCGTTAACAGATTTTGCTACAGTTAATAAAACGCGTACAATAATAATTAATGATATTCAATCTAGGAAATTACAACTGTTAACACAATTTCATCTGACCCATGCATCATCAGCATTACATCACTATCTGTTTTGACTTCCTCCAACCATACATTAGGTCTTCCTGTCGCATGTGAGGTTGTTGTTTGTTTTCGCTGGATCCTTCGAATTTTTTCCCCCTCCGCGATGTCTCCATCTAGCCACCGCATCAACTCCCGCTTCAGACGCTCCATGGAGTGAATGTGCCAGAATTTCATTTTCATCGCAGGTTTCGTGGCGGAGAATATAACGTAACCATCTCTGCTAAAAATCATAGGCGACGTCATTACGCAAATAACGGAGTACAAAATAAAAATACAGTGCGAGAAAGTGTGAGAAATTTCGGAGAAACGGACGGATTATTTATAAAACAACATTTTGCCCTAGTTTTGCCCTAGGAGCCAAGTGAGATGGCGCCTCCTCTCATTTTTAAGGAGCATGCGCCATCTCACTTGGCTAAAAGCCAAGGGAGGCGCCAAGTGAGATGGAGCCTAGGGCAAAACCCTAGGTGTAGGCGCCAAGTGAGATAGCTCCTCCTTTGTGGAGCCATCTGAAACATGGTTATTTACGTAATTTTTTCCGAAACCCAGTTATTTGTGAAATATTATTTTAATACATGGTTATTAATAAAAAAAATTCGGATACCTACTCTGATACCAATTGAAATTCTGGTACAACAGACTCAGATGTCCTATAAGGATGTCGAGACATCTGATCTGACACAAACACACAGGCAAGATAAAACAGTAATGAAAAGATAAACCAATTTTTTTACCCATTTCAGTGTACAATAACACCTAATCTGGGGGATATAAATCCAGGAATGAAGTCCACTATCAGCAGTATCAATTTACAGACCCTACAACCAACACACCCGTTGACGATCTACGCACTTAATCACTACCCAATAACCCTTCTACCTAGGTCCTCCCTAGATATGGAATATCCTAATCACACTTCCAATCATCACAATGATGTCTAGCAGCCAACACCTTAGTCACTGCATCAACGACTCTTCGCCAAGATTTTGATCACACAGATATATAGTTTGGAAGAAACACTTCCAGGATAACCTAGCTAAGTCTACAAGCCAAACTCCACTATTTTTTATCTTTGCTCCTAACACATCCTGGAGTTTCTTCATGGCTTCCTCCAAGAACAATACACCTCTTACCTACAGGCTTCGAGGTGAACATGGTAACCTTCTCACAACTTGGGAGGTTTACCTTTACAAAACCCTAGACTTCTACATCTTGAGCAGTGTATTTTCTAGTTTACAAACCCTGCTATTTATAACATATTACCCAACTGGTTTTTGGGCCTTCAATCACAACAAGTTAGCTATAACAAACTGCATAAACTTCTGCCCCAAGAAAGGTCTTCAATCTTTAGTTTCCTAAATAATCTCCTTACTTAGAAAGTATTCATTCTCCTTGATTTCTGATTGAATTTTCTAGACCTTTAAATATGCACCACATAGGATGCACAATATTCTCCTGAATATTCTGCCTCTGTTAAGAATAAACTGAATCTCATTAATCCAGCTCAGCAGGCGTCATGTCGAAGACATCTTCTTTGACATGTTATTCCAGTTGTTGAACACAACATGTTATGACATTGTAATAGGACTTCTTGTTGTACATGTTCTTCTTAGCAGGTTTATAAATCCTATTCTACATTACATGATTGCTGCTATTATTTGTTTTACAAAAATTAAGCCAATCCTAAAACAAGAGAACTAACACAAAATAATTTGAATTCTAAAATTATTATCATCCTAAGAGATCATGGAGGTGGATTTGAAAACCACCTTGTTGAAAAATAATGTGATACATTTTGTATTGAATATAACTCTTTAGCTCTCATATTTCCATAACAAAATGGTGTTGTGGAGCACAAAAATCTTATATTAGAGGAGTTGTCAAGAACAATGCTCAATGAATATGGTCAACCAAAATATTTTTGGGCCAACCCTATTAGCACAACATGTTATGTTTTGAATAGGATACTTATTCGTCCTATTCTTGTCAAAACTCCTTATGAACTTTTAAAAGATAGAAAAACAAATTTATCGTATCTTCATATATTTGAATGTAAATGTTTTGTTTTAACTAACAGAAAGGACAACCTCGGGAAATTTGGAGCGAAAGTCGATGAAGGTATCTTTCTTGGATACTCCCAATCTAGTAAAGCATATAGATAATACAACAAGAGATTAATTATTGTCAAAGAATCGGTTCATGTTACTTTTGATGAGTCTTGCCCAAATAGTTTTGAGAAAGGTATTTATTTTCATGGTGTAGGTGCATCTACGGAAGACATACTCAAGGACACCGGATAAGGAGTTGATCAACCTAAAATGGTGTTTATTGAGAAGGAGGAAGATGACAGCTAAGAAAAGAAGGATGATGAAAGTCAACAAGAAGATGATGGTATTCCATTAGAGTGGAGAACCTCCAAGGATCATCCAATTGACAACATTAATGGTGACATCACCAAAGGGGTAACAACACGCTCTAAGATAAGTAGTTTCTGTTATCACCACGCGTACGTATCATAAGTTGAACCTAAAAATGCTAAGGATGCCTTACTTGACGTTTAGGACCTTGTCCCTCGTCCACAAAATCACCAATTTATAGGCACACGATGGGTGTTTAGGAATAAACTTAACGAACATGGTGTGATAATAAGGAATGAGGCCCAGCTAGTGGATCAAGTGTATAACCAAGAGGAAGGCATTGATTATGAGGAGACTTATGCTCCAGTTGCTCGACTTTAGGCTATACGCCTTTTACTAGCATATTCATGTTCCAAGAACTTCAAATTATATCAAATGGACTTGAAAAATGTATTCCTTAATGGATACATAAATGAAGAGGTGTGTGTTTCATAACCTCCCGGTTTTGAAAATCACGAGTATCCTAATCATGTTTTTAAGCTAAAACATGCTTTGTATGGTCTTAAACAAGCCCCAAGGGCATGGTATGACCAACTTAGAAACTTCTTGTTTAATCAAGGATATTCTAGAGGGAAGGTAGATACTAATCTCTTTATTAAACATCAAGGAAAGCATATTTTACTTGTTCAAATTTATGTTGATGATATCATTTTTGGATCAACTAACATGCATCTTGTCAAGGAGTTCTCTAAGCTTATGCAGAGAGAGTTTGAAATGAGTCTCATGGGGGAGTTGAACTAATTTATCGGACTTCAAATAAAGTAACTGAAGGAAGGAATATTTGTATGTAAAACCAAGTATTGTCTCGAATTACTAAAACGATTCGGAATGAACGGTGCAAAGGAAATTGACACATCTATGGTAACAAATGGAAATTTGGATAGAGATGAAAAGGGTAAGGATGTTGATATCAAGAAATATAGAGGTATGATTGGATCTCTTCTATATCTTATGGCATCTAGGCCTGATATTATGTTTAGCATTTGAATGTGTACATGATATCAATCGGCTCCCGAGGAATCACACTTAAAAATGGTTAAACGTGTTCTTAGATATCTCATTGGTACCTCTAAGTTTGGGCTTTGGTATTCCAAGGGAAGCGATTGTAGCTTCGTTGGTTACCCCGATTCCAATTTTTCCAATTGCAAATGGGATAAGAAAAGTACTAGTGGAACTTGTCACATTTTTTCAAAATCCTTGGTTAGTTGGCATAGTAAAAAGAAAGTTTCTGTAGCTTTGTCAAAGGTCGGGGTGAAATACGTGGCAGCTGGCAGTTTTTGTGCCGAAATTTTATGGCTCAAACAACAATTACTTGATTTTGACATTAAATCTTTGGATATTCCTATCATGTGTGACAATACTAGTGCAATTAATCTAACCAAGAATCTGGTGCTATATTCTTGCACTAAACATATTGAGATACGTGACCATTTCCTTTGTGATCACGTTGAAAAATGGGATGTTGCGTTCGAGCATGTTGATAGTAAAAATCAACTTGGAGACATTTTCACTAAACCTCTTCCAACCAAACCGTTTTTCAATATACGTGGGTAATTAGGGATCATTGATATCTCCAATGTTGCTTAATTTTATTTTGTTGCTTGCACTTTATACTTTTGCTCTAACTCTTTGTTTGAGTATTTTACGTTATGTGAGTGCAACTTCCGTTCCATCAAGAGGGAGGTAATGTTGTTTCAAATTTCTCCTCTAAAGTAAGACTTTTCTTAATGCATGTTATTGGTTGGTTAAACATGCTTGCTAAGTTCTAAAATGATGAAAAACATGAACGTTCATTTCTAAAAAATTTGATTGGCAACCATTGTGTGTTTTTAATGTATATGTTTTATAATGAACTCTTGTATTAATGCTTTCTAATTTGTACAAGTTTGTTCTTGTGTGTACAAGCATGTGTTGCTATTATTATTATTTCTTGTATTCTCGCATGATTTGAATGTATGCATGTTATTTTCATATAATGTTCTTGTTGTAGTTTGGTCACATGTTATGACAATATTTTCATTTTGTATTGAGTAGTGACATTTTTGTTGTTATGCTAGGCACATGCGTGTGCGGCATTGGGAGTTCCATTATGTTGTGTTACATAATCGTGACGCTATAGAAGCAACTTGAAAATTTTTCTCTTGCATCACGTTCATTTATATTCTTTCATTGCATTACATGCTTGATAATGTTATATGCTGGTTATTTATCAATTTTGCATCATTACATATTATAATACGATGGGAGAACTGACTTTTGGTTTTGCATTTTATTGCAAATGTTGCGGATAGTAAGAGTCGCCACCGACTTTTCTTTTATCCAATAAAGGAAAGGGTGAAAAGAACAAGAAAGACCTTTTGAGAACTTTCTGAGTAAGGGCGGTAGGTTATGAAAAGGGAAGGTGTTAGCACCCTTTTCATCTGTAGTTTTCTACGGGCTCTTAATCGCTAGTTCATTTTTTAAATGCTTTGTGCTTGTGTATGTTTGAAAATATTCTGAAAATGCCTAAGTGTGGAAATTTTGTAATGATTCTCATATCATTAAGAATGTATACAAAATGTTTGTTTTGAAAATATTTATTGGAAGAAAGTATTTGTTTTGGAAAGTGTGAGGTGTGAAAATTGTTTTAGTTTGTGAGCAAGCGACTACGAGCGTTCTACCTACTCAAAAAAAAGTCTTTGTTCTTTTCCTCCTCTTTTAGATAGTGCTTTCCTACCATTAGTTAATAGTAAGCCCTATCGTTGGATGTGAAGGGATAGGCGTGGGTCATCGTATAGTCATGAAAGGCAACTTGTAGGATGCTTTAGCAATTTTCGTAAGGGACTAAGATCGTTTACCGAAGGCAGCATCGAAGGGTCATCGAGGGACTACGATCTTTTAACCGAGGATCTTTACTAAAGCGTCCCACGTTCGAGGGACGTGACTGTTTTTTATCTGAGGCAACAAGTGAGGGACACCCTAGAGGTGCGCATGTACGAAGTATTTTGATTTCAAGTATTTGTCTTGAGATTAGATTTCCTAACGTTTGTTTTTTATGTCTTGCCATGCACGCCTAATTATTCTAGCAATTATATATAAAAATGAGGGAAATAATCTATGCTATTACATCGCTTCGGGTATGGGGAGTACAAACCATTAAAAATAGGGAGGAAAGTAATAAACTCTAATTATCTATTACAAACCATTGACAATTTACAATATTGAAAAATAATGCGAAAAAATAAAATGAGCGCACAGAGATTGAAAAGGGGAAAGATGTTTAAAAACCCTAAAATATTTCTAAGTGTTTAAGAAAAATATTTTTGGTGTTCTTTTGTTTAGAAAAAATAATTAAAGTGTAAAATAAAATAAACCATATTTCTAATTTATTAGTTAATTAATAAACAAAATATGATTAAGTTAATTAACTTTAATTTATGAAAATTAAAATCAATTAATTTTAAAAAAAACTAAATTTAAATTTTTTATGATTTTATGATTTTTTTCTGATTAAATAAAAATGATTAGAAAAGAAAAAAAGTTAATTAAAACAAAAAAAGAAAGTAAAATGAGTCTGGGTGTAAACAAGTAAAATAGGGTGAGAAAAAGAAAAAATAATAGGCCCAAACTGGACAAAGCCCAGGTATACGCTGGATTCAGTATCGATGACTTTCAGGAGTTGTATCATGGGGCTTGATCTGAGTCCATTAGATCTTGATTTGATGGTGATGATTGAGGAGGTGTATGGCATGCGCATGTTGGCTGATTGGACTGGATCTGTAAGGAAAATATGTGGAAAAAAAGGGTACCACTAAGGCTCGAACCCAGGTCCATGAGATCATAGGCGCACATAGTTTACCATTGGGGTGGCTGTTTCATCCGATTATGAAACGCCCCCCAATCAATATAGTATAAACTTGGTTTTTTAAAATTGGAATTCCCACTTCTTCTTCTTCCTCGTGCCAGAGAACAACAACAACAACATTTTTTATTTTTCTAAAAGCTTTATTTCTAAACCATTTTAAAAAGTGTAAACAACAAATTTGCTTGAAATTCAATCATGAATTCAACTATATAACTTATTTTAACCAACACTCAAAGATAAGCAAGAATTTATGTTGGTACCAAAAATGAACCCTAACGGTTCAGAAGAAAAATTATCAACACACAAACAACATAAATGAAAACTAAGGACATGGTTAGTTTTAGGGTAATCATATCTACATTTTATCTTTTGAAATTGAAAGCAAATGATATGTGTATGTGGAGTTTTGAAATTCAAGAATACTTACCTCTTGAAGCAAAACTCAGAACTCGTTCCACCACTCCTAGAGACAATGTAATGGTGCAAAAAGCTTCCTTGAACTCCCAAGAGGCTAATGATATGCTCAGCTTGCCTTAGAACCCTCTCAAACTTTCCAACCAAGTCAAGTTGCAAATGGTGAAAGTGAGGTTTGGATGATGATGATGATGATGATGATGGAGGTGTTCCAGGAGTGTTTTGAGTGCTTGGACAACTTCTATATGATGTATAGATGATGTTTGAATGATAAAAAGGGAAAACGCGCGAGTGGATTGAGAGTTGGCTTCTTAAGGCTCAAGATATGCATTAATGGAGTTTTCTTGGTGATTCTGAGTTTGAGAGTGTATGAGAGGTTTATAGGGCTTGTCTATTCCTCCTTTAGAGTGCATATGATCCTCCTATTTATAGGGAAAGGTTGGAGAGGTTGAAGTAACTAGATCTCTGAGTTAGCAAGTTATGGTTTAAAAAAGTGAAAAATTAAGTTTTGATGAATTTCCATGGTTCCAAGGTTCAAGTACAAGAATGGTATGAGTTTGTTGGGTAAAGAGGACTTAATTCATGCTTTTGATATTTCTTGTAATCAGAGATATAAGTTACAAGGCTAAATGCATTAAATTTTTTTATAAAGCTTGCTTTACTAGAATGGAGTCTTACCTTTCTTCCCAAAATAGCAAAATGGATTGGATAAAGCTTGAATCAAATGGATAATAGCTCAAAAGCAAGTGTAATCTTCTGATTAGGGATAAATTTGTGAGTTTAGAGGCCTTCAAAGCGAGATATCTAGGAATGGTTATGAGATTTGATTATATCTTCATCAAAGAAATGACTTACAATCCAAGTAAAAATGGCCAACTTCATCTCTTCGAATCTATCAGTTGAAGTATGATCTTTTCATGCTCTTGGAAATTTTGGAAAGCTTGAATCAAGATCTATAACTTTCATGTTGACCAATTTAGTTGAATCAAATGGGAACTTGGTGAAAATTTTCCAAGAAGTTGAGATAAAAAATTGATCAAAACTTGTTGAAATTTTTTCTAAGTGTTAGATGAAAAATATCACAACTTCATGGATTCATATCTCTTAATCCAAGAATTTTTTGAGGATCACCCCACATTAACAAAGTTGTAGAATTTATTAATCCCTACAACTTTCATGTTGAAGTTTTTCCTTGAATCAATTTGTATCTTAGTGAAAAATGGCCATAAAGTAGTGGCTTTGTTAAGAACAAAACACTTAGAAATTTTTCTAAGTGTTTGAAAATGTTCTAACTTTTGACTTTTGTTGATTTTTTCTTGATTTTATTGACTTTGTTGATTCTTGATGATCAAAATTGATAATTTTGAATGTTTTAATGATTCTTGATTTTTGAATTCCAATGTTGACCAAAAAGTCAAAGTTTGACTTTTGTGTGACTGTTGACTTTTTATCAATTGATTCAATTCTTCAACCATCAATCACTTGTATCTTTGGAAATAGCTTGAGCCATGTGTGATACGGTGGGAGAACTGACTTGGGATTTTGCGTTTGTGTTTGCAAATGTTTCGGTTTAGCAAGAGTCGCCACCGACTTTTTATTTTATCCTAAGGAAAGGTCAAAAAGCACAGGAGAGACCTTTGAGATGTTTTCTTGGGTTCGGGGAGTAGATTATAGAAAGGGAAGGTATTAGAATCCTTTCTATCCATGGTTATCCATGGGCTCTTAGTTACTTGCTTAGGTCCCTTGCTTTGCATTTCTATTGTTTGAAACGGTGCTCTTCAATTGTTTGAAATGGTGCTTTGTGTGTAATTTTGAAAGATGTTTTGAAAAGAGGCCATCGTTGTGGCAACCTTTGTAATGATTCTTGTTTGAATGTATACAAAGATGTTTTGTCTTTTAAAAAAGTTTTCAATGTTTGAAAGTAGGGTTTTGAATTGGTGTTGTGAAGTGTGTTTTGAAGATAGCAAGGATGTTTTTTTGCAAGTTTTGATCAAGTAACTAAGAGTTGTCTACCCTATTTTACTCAAAAACCTTTCTTATGTTTTTTTAACCCTTTTAACAGTGTTATTTCACCATTGTATTTGGTGAACAACCTTGTGTTAGGATGTTAAACGGGACAGGCGCGGGTCATCGTATAGATCATGATAGCAATTGTATCAAGTATTTTTGGCAATTTTCTTGAGGGACTTGATCATTTTGTTTTAGGCAACCAAGATAGCATCATCGTGGGACTATGATCTTTTATTTTGTTTTTGTTTTGCCAAGATACTCAACATGCATACCATGGCCCATTTTTTTGAAGGCAACAAGTGGATTGAAACCCTAGGGGTGCAAGTGTGCATTGTATTTGTTTTTTATGCATGGTTATCTTGGATTAGGTCAAACTAGTTGTTAATTTTATTTTGCATACAAACCCTAGGTCTAATCATGGCATAATTGAAAACTTAAAGGTCCGAGAATTTAAATTCTACACTATTACAACATGATATAGGGAGGGGGTACAAATTTGAATTGGGGATTATTTTGCAAGAAATTAAATCCTAAATTATTACAACCAAATCGAATGTATAGGATACAATATTAAATACACAACATTTAAATAAATACAATAAATAAATATTCAATAAAGTGTATTATGCAAAAAATGTCTTTTTATGTATGAAAACATATTTTTAATATGAAATGTAAAAAAGGTTAATTTCAATTATTTTTGTTTTTTAGGGCAAAACCCTAATTTCTTAAATAAATGGTATTATTTATTATTTATGCACAATAATGTGTTAATTTGTACAAAAATAAAAGTATATATTAAAAAAAAGTATTAGTATAAAATATTGATAAAAATGAAAATGTATTATTTTTGTATTTTTTGTTCTAAATATTTAATAAAATAGTATATATGTATATAAATATATATTAAACATATTAAAAGTATAAAAAATAAAAAATAATTATTTACAAAAAAAATGTGTATATTTCAAGAAAATGTTTTAAGTGTGTATAAAAATAATAAATAAATATAAACATATATTTTACATTATTCTTTAAGTTTTAATAAAAAGAATATAAATTATTTACATATTTATACTAGTAAAATGACAATAAATATCAAATAAATATGAAAAATATAAAAATAATTTTTTGGTATTTTTTTATATTTGGACATAAAATAATAAAGTCAGAATAAAAAATAAAAATATCAAAATGACAAAATATACAAATAAATGGGCCAGGGGGTGTAAACTGAAAAATGGGGTGTTAGAAGCAAAAATGACCAGGCCCAGCCCAAGGACTTCATCTTCTTCCTCTGTTCAAACACCAAAACGTGCGTTCTATGTACAAACTGCTATCTCCTGATTCCTTGATTTTTTGACAAAACTCATAACATGAAACTTGTAGAGCATTAAACAACGAATCCAACCATATAAAAAACTTAAGCTAACTCTCAAAGACCAGAGAGAATTTCTCTGGCCCTAAATCTTAACCTCGTTTTTTCAGAAAGTTTATGGATGAAATTCTCCTAGCACAATTAATATAAATGAAAACTAAACACATGTATGGTTTCAGGGCTATGAATACAACATCTTTCATTCACAAACCTAAGTCTAACTATTCCTAAATAGAGAGATAGAAGTTCATGAAATACCTGTTTCAGTTTACTTCGAGCTGGACAATGCAGCAACTTCCAAGGGTGCTTGAGGTTCTTTTGAGCTTGCCTGAAGTCCAATGAAGCTTTTCCAATGCTTGGCTTGTTTTGAAGTAGCCTGAATCGTGCTACAGAACTCAACCTACAAAACTTTGAAACAAAAATGGCAATGTGTGTTAATGGTGTTACAGCTAGCAATGGAGGTCTAGAATAGTTCAGGTGAGTTGAATGGAAGGTATTGGAACAAATTTGAGGCAAAACGCACGAGGGAAAGTGGAGATGGAAGTGATTCTGCAGGGGTTGCCCTGTTTTGCAGAAAAACAGTGATTTTGTGTACAAGGGAGTTTGAGTGGTGAAAGGCTCGTGTTTATGACTCAAAGGGTTGTCTGAAATGTGTTTGTGATCTTTGTTTTAGCTAACAATGACTGGTTTTGAAGTTGGGAGGATTTTGGACAATTTCTTCTTTGTGAAGCAAAAAATGTATAACTTGTCAATACAGGCCTGTGATCCCTATCTTGTATGCTGCATCTTTTGCCCTTGATACTTGCAATTTATGGATTTGATCTTGCCTCAGAGATATGGCCCCATGCCTCAAAGATCTTGGTTTGACATAAAGTGCAACTTTACAAAAATGGCATTATACCTTTTTCCAAATATGGATTAGTTTTGCATGCAATGTCCAAATGACCAAGATAATACATTAGCTCAGTGGATTTGCATTCAATTAAGGAGTGTAAAATGGTTTAGAGGCCTGCAAGCTAGTACAAAGCATGCTGATTTGAAAATGCAAGTTGTATGAACATGTATTGGCCATGGATCAAAGTGAGTTTTTGCCAACTTCAAGCATTCGATTCTCCCTAACCACAAGGGTGTTTGAGGAGTTCTTGGACAATTTTGAAAGCTTGCAACATGTAATATAATACATCTTTGAAATGCAACTCGAAACTCCAAGTGGAACTATGTGAAAAATGGCCAAGAAGATGGGTCAAAATCCTGCCTAAACTAGGGCAAAATTTCTCTAAGTTAAAAGTTTTAGGTACCCTTGTTCCAAAAATCATAACTTGAGATACAAACCTCTTTTGAGAAAACTTTTTGAATCAAAGTTGTATAATTTTTGATGTACTACAACTTTAATGTTGCAAGTTTTGTTTGAATCCATTTGCATATTGGTGAAAAAATGGGACAAAGTTAGGAAAAAATAAGAAAATTTTATAACTTAGAAAATTTCTAAGTTATGAAAATTTTCCATTTTAAACCCTAATTTGCATTTTTGGGTTTCTTGATGAACACGTTTCATAATTTGACACATCTTGATGAAAAATGACCCTTGGCACTTGATTTTGACCAAAAAGTCAAAGTTTGACTTTTCAGTGTACAATCAAATTTTGATCAGTTGACTGAAAAATTCATCTGTCAATCCTATGCATTTGAGATCTTTTAAACTTGTTGAATGGATCAAGATAATGTCATTGAGTCCTTGAGTCCATGGTTGAGCTTGATTTGCCATTGGTTAGGTCAAACAGTCAAAAATTGCCTTTGTGCAGTCAAAACCCTAAAAATGACCATTTAGCCCTTTTGGTGATCTGATCAAATTTCTTATGGAATTGTGATCCAAACTTGATCAAATGGTTAATGTAAGTTCATAATGTTGATGTGGGTCAAAATTCACGAGATTTGACTGTTAATTGGCCACAGTTGACTTTTCCCCCAATACAACTGATTTCTAGGTCAACTGTCCAATTGATTGGGTAAAAATTTGAATCAAGGCTTGAAACTTGATATGGACAAACTTGTGAGTCCAACATGAAGTATGAAAGTCATTTTGGGCATTGTAGGTCAAAACATCCCTGTGCAAACTCAAACCCTAGTTTAGGTCAGCAATGCAGGGAGGTGCCTTGAGCAGAGCAAACCCTAGCTTGATCTTGAGTTTCAAAAGTCTTGTGATGAGAAATGTTGATAAAATGAGATGGAAAATTTTGGGGTACAACAGTTGCCCCTGTTCAATCTTCTTGAACCTGAAGAGTTAGATTGGCAAGCTTGCCTTTCGTGACTCGAAGGTAAAAGAGGATTGAACACTAGAGGGCCCGTAAATTTGCACTCGTTAAAATATAGCTGAGGAAATGGGCTTAAAGATGCCATTTGGAGATGGTAGAATCTTGCTGGAGATGGGATTAAAGATGCCATCCAAGAATGTTTATTGAATTGCAATGTTGTAGGTCAGAAGAATGAGCATCAGAATGGTATCCGTGTCTGGAATGCATTTGAACTGTATCTGGAGACTGAGTTTGTATGAGCAAAAGAATGGCGTCCGTGTCTGGAGCGTATCTGAGCTGTAACCGTATTTGAAATTTGAATGAATATCAGAATGACTGCCGTGTCAGGAGTGTATCTGTATTGTATCTGAAGTTGAGATCTGTATGAGTAGCAGAATGACTTCCGTGTCTGGAGTGTACCTGAGACTGTAACTGGGATCTGAATAAGTGACAAAATGATTTCCGTGGCGAATGCACTGGGGAGAATCAAACTTCTGGTGTAAGGGCCAGAATGGCATCCGTGTTTTGGAACGTATCTGAACTTGTAGTTGATAATTGAATCTGAATGAGAGATAAAATGGCTGCCTTGTCTAGAGCGTATCTAGTCTGTATCGGATTGCTGAAGTCTGAATGAGTAGTAGAATGACCGCCGTGTCTGGGGGTGTATCCATATTGTATCTGGCTTGAAATTTTGAATGAGTAATAGAATGACCGCCGTGTCTGGGGTGTATCCATACTGTATCTGAATAATTGTTAACGATAGCCTTTTAATCTTATCCTGGTGTTGGCTGAAGATTTTGATAATGTTATTTAGAATTCAAAAGAGTTAAAAGTTCTGATCGAAATGGAATTAAACGCCATATTTCGAAGTTGCAGAAGCAGTGTTTCGAATAAATGTGTCAAAGCTTGAAGCTTCGAACGGTGATTTTGGGAACATATCCAAAGGGATCTCGAAACAACAGCGAGGCTAGGTTTGGGAAGAGCGTTCGAAACGGAGAAACACCAAAGCATTTAAAATTCAAATGGAAGCGGGACTTTCAAAGTTTGAAAGTTATGTGTTGGAGCATTTGGGGACACGTGGAAAGATGAAAGAAGCATTGTCTTGCATGTTCGAAACGTGGCATGATCCTATAGCGATACCGTTAGGGTCGAATTATTATAAATAGAAGTCTTAGTATTAGGATTTCAGTGTGTCATATCTGTTATACAAAATACTCAATAACATTCAAACTACCACATGGCAAGGGAAACGAATGCAAGAGAAATGTATGTATGATAGCACCATGTATTTCTAACTTAATGAAAGCCTTTTTACCATTTCCAGTACTTTCCTCTTTTCTTTTTGTCGAATAACATTTGCAAGTTTCCTTATTTATTGTCTTTCATTTCAAAGTCTTTTCCTCAAAGTTTTACGTTTTACTGCTTTCTTTAAATTTCGAGCATTTTATATTTCAGAGAACTGTTACACTTTCAATACCTTTACTTTCAAGTATTGTTTTTCAAGCGCATACTTTTACTTAAAATCATTTATAGATTTCTTGCATTAAACGCTTTCTTCACATTTTAAACTTCTACATTCCAGAAACCTTTGATGATTAAATGTTTTGCAAATCGAAACCATTTACTTCATTTTTCATACAGTCTTATATGTCTCTTCAATCAGCATTACAATTAGCATTTATTCGTATCACTTAGTTTTCATATACATTTTGACCACGTTTTTAAACTCTTAGAGAGAAGGATCTAAATAAACCAAACACTTGTACAATAGCAACCATGAATAAATGTTCGATTGTGAGAGTAACCTTAATATCCAAGGAGTCCTAGGATCAATCTAGTCGATCCTGTGAGTTACCAGAGAGATTGAATAGCGTTAACAAAGATTATTCGATAGTTTGGAAGACTAGCGGTTGTTTACCAGAAATCACTGGAAACAAATTGGCACACCTGGTGGGACCAATAGTTGGATATCAGAATTAAGGATTGTCGAGACGTAGCCATCCCAAAAACGTAGGAACCTAAGAAGTTTGCTGTTTTATGAACCTGAGAAGTGGTAAGATAACCAACAGCAACCAACCTTTATCCAGAAGAAAACGTTTGGACAAAATGTCTAATTCAGAAAATCAACAAGGAGACCAAGGTGGCCCACATGCAACAGGCACTAACGCGTCCATTTCGAGCGGAACATCTAATGTAATCCCTTCGAATGCACAGTCTGTTGCATCTTCAACCAGTAACACAGCCACCAATGGAGTAAGTGGCATATCAACTAACAGTTCGATCTTAGGAAATACTGGAACTATGGGCTACCCTGGGGGATTCGTTCCACCACCAGGAACGCAATCCCATTTCGCCACACCCTTAACTAGACCACCCGGCTTCGATGGGAATAGAATTAGAAGTTCTTCTTACGGAATGCCAACATCTTTTATGGCAGGTTTACACAATTCCACATCGAATTCATCCCCACAACTAGGATCTGGGTCTGGGGCGAACCAATTTATGACAAATAACCAAGGGTCAGTGGGTTATAGCACGTTGCCTATCCTAACCACAGATAACCAGTTGGCTTTTAGGAAATTGATGGATGACAGCAACCACAATATGATAGGGGTGTTAGCGCAAACCATGCAGGAAATATTTGCCCCAATAGTTCAGAATGTGACTGTGACGAACAGGGAAAACGCTGACAATATGAGTCGAATAGCAGACTTCTTTGCTCCCACAGAAAGGCGTAGGCAGAACCAGGCGGGATTTCGAACAAACATGCCTGTTATAGAACAAATCGCTAACGACCCAATTCATAGACCACCCAGAGAAGAAGCTAACTTAGGGGCCAGAGCACCAAGGTTAGAAGCCCCAATAATTCCGGGCCCACAAAGGGAAGTTATGGAACCAGGGGCAAGGATCGAAAGGCCAGAAGCCCCAGAATTTCGAGAAGAACAACCTAGGGGAGTTGTTTTGGTTGGTCGAAATCAAGATGCCGATGCCGTCGTTCATAGGATTCAAAACGATAACATCTTGGCAGAAAATAACCTAACCACCATGATAGAGAGGATCATGGCCCAGAATGGCCTCAATACGGGAATGAGGAGGCCAAATTACGCTTCTCCTATATTGGATTGTATAATGCATACTGATTTACCAAGGGGATACAAAGTCCCTAAATTTACAAAGTTCGCTGGGGATACCAACGAGTCAACAGTCGAACACATAGCGAGATATCTAACCGAAGCGGGAGATATAGCCAATAATGAAGATCTCAGGATCAAATACTTCCCAAGTTCCTTGACAAAAAACGCCTTCACTTGGTTTACCACGTTGCCTCCTGGGTCTATTGACACTTGGACCCTTTTAGAGAGATTATTCCATGAACAATTTTACATGGGACAATCGAAAATAAGTTTAAAGGAATTGGCCAGTGTTAAGAGAAAGTTCACTGAACCCATAGATGATTATTTGAATAGATTTAGGCTGTTAAAATCCAGAAGTTACACAGTGGTGCCTGAACATGAGTTAGTCGAAATGGCCGCTGCGGGTTTGGATTATTCTATTCGAAAGAAATTAGATACTCAGTATTTGAGGGATATGGCTCAATTAGCCGATAGGGTTCGACAGGTCGAAAGACTAAAAGCTGAAAAAGCCAGAGTCTTTAAGAATAGTAAGAAAGAAAGGATTTCCTATGTTGGGACTGAGGAAGTAGAAGAATATCCTGAATTCGAATTCGAAGAGGTCGAAATCGACCTCGCTGAATTAAAACAGGCCCCGCCTTACTCCTGCAAAATGTTAGTTCCCACGAAAGGGAAAGATATTGTTGAAAATGAGAAAAGTGACAAGTTTCCAAAGAAGGTTTATACCTTCGACGTCACTAAGTGTGACGAAATTTTTGACTTGCTTGTCAAGGATGGCCAACTAATTATGCCATCAAATGTCAAAATACCTCCCTTGGATCAGAGGAAGAAAAGGGGATTTTGCAAATATCATAGTTTCCTAGGCCACAAGACCTCACAATGTTTTCTTTTCAGGGACTTGATTCAAAACGCGATCAAAGATGGCAGACTAAAGTTTGCTGACAAGGTGAAGATGAAAGTGGACGAAGATCCCTTGGACGTCACAGACACCAACTACTCCGAGCCTGCATGCATTGGAGAGGTCAACATGGTGGAAACTGATCGAAGCGACGCCCTAACAGGAGAGAAGGACACTGGAGTCGAAAACTGGGTGATGGTCGAAGTCAGCGAGGAAGTCACTGAAGACATCCAGAATACGCCAGACACTTCGATTGCTGCACCTATGGCTGTTGCAGGAGAAACCCAGGCTACTGAAGGCCAAGGGAATCAAAACGAAGGATTGACACAAGTCACTGAGGGCTTGAGGCTGGAATTGGAGAAAGTCCAAATTACGCAGCCAGTTCCCCTTCAGAAGGAAATATGGGACACTCTAGGGGAACCCAGTGGAAAATTTGACTATCTGGTCAAATATTCTGCCCCAGAAAGTTCGAAGGTCCAGATCGAAGATATAAAGCCCACAGGATGGGGCGATGACGAAACTAAAGAGGGGGACGTGGAAATAAATATGGTGGATATGGAAAGACCCCGTTCTGAGATGGAGGAAGTGGAAAAATACTTAGAAAAAGAAAAGCACAGAATGGGGGATAATCACACTGGAGATGCTACTCTCAAAGACTATCTCATGACATGCCACAAAGGAGATCCAGGCATGATATTGTGCCCTAGGTGCAGCATCCTCTGCAACCAAAGAATTGCTGCAAATTTCGAAAGGGTACAGAGGGCTCGAACTGGCAACAATTGGCGCCAGGATAACCAACTTTTTAGGTGCTATCCCAAGGCTGGAGAGAGTTTGTTGGAGTTTGTTTTTCTCTGCTACAAAGGGGCAACTAAGTGCTTGGTTTGCCCAAGGTGTTCTGCTGTGTATGACCAAAGCATGGCCAGGGCCTTCGAAACGATCCCCTTCGCCCCTTGCTGGAACCATCAAGAAACTGCCCAGATGGGCCCGCGTTTCGACAGCAGATACAAACAGCGAAGACCTGATAGCCCTCACCCCAAAGTTGCTCGAAGAGTGACTTTCAAACTCCCTGCTGAAGTACCAACCGATAGATGGCTACAAGTCAGAAATGACAAAGGCAAAGACAAATGGAGAAGTGCTGAACGAAATGCACGCCATGCTGTGACATACAGGAGGCAATTCAACACACAAAAAAGGGAGGAAGTGAGATTAGAGAATTATAAAGGGAGGAACCCCATGTCAAGATCCCAGTGGCACAGACAGCAAAGGATTCGAAAGGCTGAGAGAGAAGCTGTGGCAAACAAAGGGGATACTTCAACGAAGATACAAGGTGAATTGAGCACCAACAAACCAAAAAACTCAGAAGAGAAACCTCCAGTCAATAGGAGGCTTTTTTCTGAAGACCAACGAGACGAACCAAAGGAATACACTCCAGGCCCGGAAGAGGACGAAGATATGATAACAGATAACTTCGAATCGGAGGGGGAATCTTCATTCAACCTGAACTGTAACGTGGTGTCTGTGCTTCCCTGCGAATTTGGGCAGGAAACCGAAATCAATGAATATGAGGAGGAAGACACCACAGACTTAATGAAACATAGGCCCGTGTGCTACTACGTGATGGACAATGGGGCTGTTGAGGAACAAAATGCGTTCTTCGAAAGTCCAGAGCCTGCAATGAAGAATCATCTCAAGCCACTTTTCATTCGGGCGAAAGTAGGTGTCCATGGTGTGAACAAAGTTCTAGTGGATGGGGGTGCTGCAGTCAACCTGATTCCCCATTTCATGCTAAAAAGGTTAGAGATCCGCGAAGGAGATATCAAGCCCCATAATATGGTTCTATCCAATTATGAGGGAAAAGTGGGCAAAACACTGGGGGTGGTCCAGTTGGAATTGACAATAGGCTCAAGTTGCAGGCCCACCATGTTTATGGTTATCGAAGCCAAGGCCAACTATAACCTACTGCTAGGAAGAGAGTGGATCCATGGCGTGGGGGCAGTTCCTTCGTCAATGCATCAACGACTAGTTCTGTGGAGAGATGACGGAATCGTGGAAAACATCGAAGCAGACCAGAGTTACTTTATGTCAACTGTCAATTTAGTTGACAAAAGGGATTATGATAAAAATCTGGCAAAGATTGCTCCATGTGTTCCAAACGATGAGATGAATGAAACTAGAAACGCCCACTACTACATGACACTTCGTCATGATGGTCTTTACTGGGATAGAACAATAATCAGTGAAGAAGAGGAAGTTGAAGGTGCTATACAAAAACGGCCAGCAGGCTGGGACTTCGACAACCTTAACCATGACTGAGTCTACCTTCTTCGAAAGGATTTCGGCCTATATGGCTGAGAATGAATCGAAAGCGGCCTTAGAGGCTGAAATAAATGAATCAACTGTAAAGACGAATGAAGTTAGTGGGGGGGGGGGGGGGGGGGTTCGAAATGCTCACCCATCAAAGAGTTGGAGATGGATCAAAGGTTGGATGCCATCTATGACAAAGAACCCTTAGGCTTCGAAAGGGACCCCATAAACTCAGGTGTCAAAATGTTGGCACATGACCCGCTCGAAGAAGTCAACTTAGGGGATGAAAAAACGAAAAGAGTAACTTACGTAAGTGCTAAACTTAGCCCAGGCCTCAAGGAAAAAGTGATCGAAGTCCTTAAGGAAAACAAAGATTGTTTCACATGGGATTATGATGAGATGCCTGGTTTAAAGAGGGAGTTGGTCGAACATAGACTGCCAATCAAAGATGGCAAGAGGCCCATCAAACAGACTCCCAAAAGATTCGCACCAGCGGTTCTCACAAAAATTAAAGCTGAGATCGAAAGGTTGCTGCGCTGCAAATTCATCAGAACAACAAGGTACGTTGAATGGTTAGCAAACATAGTACCTGTTATTAAGAAAAATGGTTCTTTAAGAATTTGCATAGATTTTAGGGATTTAAATACTGCAACCCCTAAGGATGAGTATTCCATGCCCGTGGCAGAAATGCTAGTAGATTCTGCTGCAGGATTCGAATACTTGAGCATGTTAGATGGATACTCTGGATATAACCAGATTTTCATTGCTGAAGAAGATGTTGCAAAAACAGCATTTCGTTGCCCAGGAGCCTTAGGCACCTACGAATGGGTGGTGATGCCTTTTGGTTTAAAAAATGCTGGGGCAACTTATCAAAGGGCGATGAATTCAATCTTTCATGACTTCATCGAAACCTTCATGCAGGTGTATATTGATGATATAGTCATCAAATCTATATCTGCAGAAGCACATTTGCATCATTTAAGCCAATCATTCGAACGAATGAGAAAACATGGCTTAAAAATGAATCCCCTTAAATGTGCATTTTTTGTGCAGGCTGGAGATTTTCTTGGTTTTGTGGTCCACAAGAAAGGAATTGAAATCAACCAGAACAAAACCAAAGCCATAATGGAGACGAAAGCACCTGCGTCAAAAAGGGAGTTGCAATCTCTACTAGGGAAAGTTAACTTCCTCAGAAGATTCATTTCGAACCTGAGTGGAAGGACCCAAGCTTTCTCTCCGTTACTTCGTCTGAAGCAAGGTCAGGCCTTCGAATGGAACGAAGCTCACCAGGAGGCGTTTGACAAAATAAAAGAATATCTTTCCCAGCCTCCTATTTTGTCTCCACCATCATGGGGGAAGCCCATGAGATTGTACATATCTGCCTCTGAAGTTAGCATAGGTAGTATGTTAGCACAAGAGGATAACAATGGCGTCGAAAGAGCCATATACTATTTAAGTAGAGTGCTAAATGATGCAGAGACCAGATATAGCAATTTAGAAAAGCTATGTCTCTGTTTATATTTCTCTTGTATGAAACTCAAGTATTATATAAAACCTGTTGATGTTTATGTTTCGTCTCACTTCGATGTCATTAAACATATGCTTTCAAAGCCAATAATGCATAGTAGAGTTGGAAAGTGGGCTCTGGCCTTAACAGAATATTCATTGACGTTCATGCCCTTAAAAGCTATGAAAGGTCAAGTGATTTCTGATTTCATTGTGGATCATTCGTTGGTTGAGCAGACAAGCATGAGTTACGTCGAAATGCAACCATGGAAATTGTACTTTGATGGTTCAACCCACAGAAATGGAAGTGGTGTTGGAGTCCTTCTAATTTCTCCTGAAGGAATTCCAACAAAATTCAAGTATAAATTGGATGGTCCTCGTTGTTCGAACAACGAAGCTGAGTATGAAGCGCTCATTGTTGGACTTGAAGCTTTGTTGGAATTGGGGGCAACCAGAGTCGAAATTAAAGGAGACTCTGAATTGGTGGTCAAACAAATCACAAAAGAATACAAGTGCATAAAGGAAAATTTAATGGTATACCTCGTCATAGTCAATAGGCTATTAAGAAAGTTTGAATACATGGATATTCAACACATACCAAGATTAGAAAACCAAGAAGCAAATGATTTAGCGCAGTTGGCTTCAGGTTATAGAGTATCTACCAAGAATCTTAAGGATTTGGTCGAAATAAGGGGAAGAGTTATGGCTACTAGATTCACACCATCGGATCTGGAAAGTATGAGATTGGGATATGCTGAGAAACAGGGATTCGAAATTCTAGCCATAAATACTTTGTCAGATACAGATTGGCGAAGTCCATTAAAGAGTTATTTAGCAGACCCAACTCTAAAGGTGGATAGAAAAACAAAATATAGGGCATTGTCATATCTCCTCATGGGGAACGAATTGTTCAAAAAGACCCAAGAAGGTGTATTATTGAAATGCCTAGGAGAAAGTGAGGCATATTTAGAATTGTCTGAAGTCCATAATGGGGCATGTGGGGCACACCAAGCAGGCCATAAAATGAAATGGCTGCTATTTCGATATGGTTTGTATTGGCCTAGCATGCTCAAAGATTGCATAGACTTTGCTAAAGGATGTGAGGAATGTCAGAAACATGCAGGAATTCAACACGCCCCTGCAAGTGAGTTGCATTCGATCATCAAACCATGGACATTCAGAGGATGGGCATTGGATCTGATAGGGGAGATAAATCCTGCTTCGTCCAAAGGTCAGAAATATATCTTGGTAGGAGTAGATTATTTTACCAAATGGATCGAAGCTATACCTTTGGTAGTTGCTGATCAAGAGGCAATTATCGAATTTATACAAAAGCACATTATCTATAGGTTTGGATTGCCAGAAAGTATAACTACAGACCAAGGCTCTGTATTTACTGGTAGAAAAATGCAAGGATTTGCCCAAGAAATGGGGTTTAGATTGCTAACATCAACACCATATTATGCTCAAGCAAACGGACAAGTCGAAGCAGCAAATAAAGTAATAATAGGATTAATTAAGAAGCATATTGGCAAGAAGCCAAGAAATTGGCACAAAACTCTGGACCAAGTGTTATGGGCTTGTAGAACATCTCCTAAGGAAGCCACTAACACTACGCCTTTCCAACTTACATTCGGCCATGATGCAGTGTTACCAGTAGAAATTCATCTGCAATCAGTTCGAATCCAGAAACAAAACGAAATTCCAGCTGCATTATATTGGGAAATGATGATGAATGAATTAGTTGAGTTGGACGAAATTAGGTTACATGCGTTGGAAATTTTGATGAGGCAAAAAGAAAGAGTGGCCAGAACATACAATAAAAGGGTGAAGAAAAAAGTATTCGTTATTAATGACTTGGTTTGGAGAGTCATACTGCCTATGGATAAGAAGAACAAAGCATTAGGTAAATGGTCACCTCATTGGGAAGGACCTTTTCGAATATTAAAAGTATTCTCAAATAATGCATACGAAGTCGAAGAACTTTTGGATGATAAACGTGTCCTAAAGGTTAATGGGAAATATTTAAAGAAATATAAGCCAAGCCTGCGGGAGATTCGAATAATAACAATGTAAACAAAATATTATAAAGAGCCAAGATGGCAAGATAGAATGCCAAAATGGCGTTGTTCGAATATTACATGTAAAAAACCAAAGTTATGGTCAGATAGACATAAAAATCTAGAAATAAACATTATTTTTCAATCGATTAAAGGTGCTTCGAAATGTTTCAAGTTTCTGCTGAGCAAACCGCCTGGCACCTTCCAACGTTGCCACTTCTCCTTTAAGTTGTTCTGCAGTCTCCATTTCTGCAAGCCCCTGGTTGAGAAGCTCTTCGAATTGGTTACCTGCAGGATTAGTTTCGAAGGCTAGTTGTTGTTCCTTAGCCTCCTTAACTTTCTGCTGAAGTTCCAGAATCTGCCTTTCCCAAATAAGAATGGACTCAGCTCGAGCCTCATATTCAGTTTTCGCCTGCTTCAGATGCATAGCCTGATCCTCAGCTTCTTGAGAAAGCTTCGAAGCTTGTTCATAAGCGGCATCCATAACAATGCGTTTCTCGTAAACCTTCTTGGCAGCAGATTCGTCTTGGAGAAGGTAGCCAGTTACGTTGTCCAGCAAATTCTGAAGATCAAACAAAAGAGTACTAACTGGCAAAGAGCAGTTGGAAAGATTAACCTTTGTGAGCAGCTCCTTCATAGTATAGCAAGCAGTACTATCTTGCTTAAGCACTTCGAATATATCCACATTGAGAATAGTTCTCCTAATTTTGTTGAGAAGAACAACTCTTTCATCTGTGGGAAGAGGATAGCTGGTTGAACTTGTGCCAGCCCTAGCGAGTGGAACGTCCCTCTGAGCCAACTTTGCCTTCATATACCCAATGGGGTCATTTCTCCTCAGAAGTGCCAGTTCCTCGTCAGTCATTCGAGACGGAGAGGATTGGGGGAATTCCACGCGTAGGGGAACCACGTTTGTTTCAACCTCTAGGGTTTCGTTGATTGCATCACCATCCCCTTCATTTGCTTCGTGCTCTTGCTCTTCTTCATCTTCGTCCAAATCTACCACTTCGATACCATCTTTTTTGCCGCTGTGTGCGTTAGACTCCGTCCCGGCAGTCGAACCATCATTGACGTTTTCCTCGTCATTGACGTTCTCCTCGTCATTGGCGTTCTCCTCCTCAGATTCTTCGTCTGCAGATTCTTCGAATCCTCGCCCAAAATCAGCTTTTTCTTCTTCAGTCTGAGTATCCTTTGGGTCCTCTTGAAGAGTTTCAAGAGGGGACTTTTGAAGAACCATTTGTGAATCCTCTGCAGACGTTTGAAGTATCGTTTCGTTCACCTCTTTCAGAGGAATGGAGGTACCTTGGTCATCTGGCTGTTCAGAAGTTCCAGCCAAAACCGCCACATTGGAAGAACCTTTGTTTTGGACCAAATTGCTGGAATCTCCTTGAGGAGAGGAGTTAAGCGGAGCAGCAGCTCTGGACGGTGAGGTCGAAATAGTAGAAGTGGGATTCAAGATATTCTGCAAGGAGCAGCAGAATGTTAAAGAAAAACATTCACCAAGGTAATAAGAAGCTAAACATTTTTAGAAGAAATTCGATTTACCTGTGGACCCTCAGAGGAGAGGTTACTAGCTATGCGTTCCAACGGTGGGTTGGAGGTCGAAGGTGGATTTTTGGATTTAGGTAAGGGAGCAGCATCCCTGGAGTCGAGTCCAGAGACACTAGTCGGAATAGTGCTTTTAGGTGTAGCTTTCTTTAGCTTCTTCTTCGAAGCAGTATTTGAGCTTCCTCCAGCAGTGGGATCTTCCCCAGTAGTGCTTGGTTTCCGCTTTTTGGGAGTAGTGGGAGGAAGCTTGTTGGTCTGAACGAATTTTAACGGAGTTAGATTTAAAGAGCTTGAGTGAATTCGAAGCATCAAAAATTAAGTGATTACCGTTGGAATTGGGGCACTTGTTGTTGTTGGCGTTATTGTTGTTGTTGTAGTTGCAGCAGTAGTAGTTGTTTCGGGTGGATTAGCTTTTTCGGTAGTTTCAATGGAGGCTTGAGAGGCACTCCCTTCCTTCGATTTCGAGGCAGCGGTCTTTATCCTGATAGCTGAAAATCAAAACAATTAAAGCAAAGGTTAAAGATATGGAAAATAAAAGACATTTGGGATTTTTCCCAAGCATTCGCACCTGTGCCTTGATCAGATTTAATTGACATGGCAGAAAGGTCGTATCGAAGGTGTCCTGGGAAATCATGAAGCCAGTATCGAGCCCATGTCACAGTCTCAGATGGCTTTGGTTTCCTTTGAAGATATTTGAACATCTCTTTGCAAGTAAACCACCATGGATATGGGGGAAACCAAGCCAGAGCCAGTTCTGAGGTAGGTAATCTGGGGAATTTAGGTGGATGCATTTCGAATGCCAACCTATACCTATCCTCAGGTGACAGCCCTGAAGGAAGTTTTAGCTTAGAAACTTTTTGTTTAAATTTTTCCTTCAAGGTCTCAGCTGCTTGATGCACAGTGGAGTCCAAGCGCGTGGGGTCGTAAGTAGTTTCAAAATAATTTTGAAAAGCTTTTATCTCTTTGGCATGAGTAAACATACCTTTCTTTGCTGGTACCTGCACATCGAAGGCATCAATTAGTTTCTGTCGAATTGTAAGTGTATCGAACATACAAGTCTGATAAAACTTAATCCACCACTCCAGAAATCCTTTAGCCGCGAGATGGGTAGGTTCGAAGGCTATCAACTCAAATTGGGCAAAGCCTTGATATTGTTCTTGCTGGATCTTGGCTTCCCTTGCCTTGAAAGTTCGACCAGATGTGATGGCGCTCTCAGTTTGGAACAAAGGTTCAGGAATCAGTTGGCATAAGCCAAACTGCCTCGAAACGAAGTTTGGTTGGTAGGCAAAGAGAAGAATTTGGTTCTTAGCTGGGGTTATCCTTGAAGAGATGAGTCTAGGAAGCAAGAAAGCTCTCCATACATCTTGGATCTCCTTGCTCTTGATGGCTTCTGAGAGAGCCATGGTGAACCAAGAAGGTCCATGAGCCCTCGAAGCGAAAGGCGCCATGCTCTCTTCGAACTTGTGCCTTTTGGAGAGTATCATGATGTACTTCGAGAATTGAACCTTGAAGTCATCCTTGTCATCATTAGGAGTTAGTCTTCGAAGCCTAGTGCCTTCGACTATCCTATCACTTATTTCCGAATCTTGCTCATCTATGGTGTTGGCGGTTGATAAAGAAGGTTCGAACATGGCATTTAGCCATAGTTGAAGTAACCAAAATGGGCCAGCTAATAGAATGTTTTTGGAGGTGTGGGATTTGAGGCTCGAAACAGCTGACCTCAGGCTCTCATAGAGGTCAACTAAGAGTAATTCACTTAGGCACACTTTGCGATTTTCGTGTAAATCCCTAGCTAAAGGAATGAACCTACTAGCTACCTGCAGGGATCTACTGCAGAAAACGTACCTAGACAGCCACAGGGTCAAGAAAGCAATGTGCTCTATGTCAGACACATTATCCCCTTCAGCATGATAATGGCTGATAAATTTGGAAAAGCTGGCTAACTTGACTTCGAAGTCAATTATGCTTGAGTGCTCTTCATTGTCAGGAACATAAGTTTCTCCCACTGGCGACAGCCCCGTAATGGCCGCTATATCGAAGAAGGTTGGGGTAATCATTCCACCTGGGAGATGGAAAGTGTTGTAGGTACTATCCCAGAAATAAAGGGACGCAAACAGCAGAGGATGGCTATAGGTGAATCCAGGTTTCGATAGCTTAATGAGGTTATAAATGCCTAATTCTTCCCATTGCTGGGATTTCTTGGCTTCTACTTTCGTGAACCAATTTTGATAGGCAATATCAGAAGTAGGGCAAGATCTAAATGGCTTAAAATTGCTTTTTACATAGTCCAAAACAAATGGGTCCTTGGGAGGAACAGTTGGGGTTTCTACGGTATTCGAACTAAGAGATTCTACTGCCCTAGGGGCATCCATTTTGTTGAATAAGGGTTTGAAGCTATAACATACGGGAAAAATTGTCCTGGTGTCCTTTAGTATTTCAAAAACTGTAAGAGGGCCATTTAAGGCTAACCTCTTACCAGCAACATGGGTAGGGATGAGTACCTGTGATGCGTACAGCATTTCTTTTTCTTTGGAAATCATTTGAGGAGCAAGAGCAGATTGGCCTTGAATGGTGACGATTTTACTCTCCATGGTTGCTCCTGTAGTTTTTCCTTTCTTCTTGGAGACTTTCTTGAGTTGGGATGAGGTGGAAGAAGACATTTTTGTTGTTTGAAAGCTTAGATTGTTTTATGAGAGAAGAAGAGTGAAAATCCAGAGTATGAAAGATTTAGAGTGTAAAAAAAGAAAAAGGAAGATTAAATTGATGTTTTATAATGAGAAGATTAAGCATCCACCGAGTAAAAGTGTGATACGTGGAGATCATGGGTTGGTGTGATGAAGAGGTGGCGAGAAGTTGATATAGGTAATAGGCGTGATTTAAAAATAATCATTACTCATAACTGCACCACGCTGTGAAGTGACTCTGGGCGGTTAAGGAACCCAAAAGGTGCTATGATTGATGTGACTGGAGTCAAATGCATTAAATGTTATGATGATTCGAAAATCCTATCAAAATCTTGTATAAATGTTTAAAATAGGTATTTCTCAAAGAGATCGAAATACATATTTTAAAGGGGCAATTTGTTGGCTGAAGATTTTGATAATGTTATTTAGAATTCAAAAGAGTTAAAAGTTCTGATCGAAGTGGAATTAAACGCCATATTTCGAAGTTGCAGAAGCAGTGTTTCGAATAAATGTGTCAAAGCTTGAAGCTTCGAACGGTGATTTTGGGAACATATCCAAAGGGATCTCGAAACAACAGCGAGGCTAGGTTTGGGAAGAGCGTTCGAAACGGAGAAACACCAAAGCATTTAAAATTCAAATGGAAGCGGGACTTTCAAAGTTTGAAAGTTATGTGTTGGAGCATTTGGGGACACGTGGAAAGATGAAAGAAGCATTGTCTTGCATGTTCGAAACGTGGCATGATCCTATAGCGAGACCGTTAGGGTCGAATTAGTATAAATAGAAGTCTTAGTATTAGGATTTCAGTGTGTCATATCTGTTATACAAAATACTCAATAACATTCAAACTACCACATGGCAAGGGAAACGAATGCAAGAGAAATGTATGTATGATAGCACCATGTATTTCTAACTTAATGAAAGCCTTTTTACCATTTCCAGTACTTTCCTCTTTTCTTTTTGTCGAATAACATTTTCAAGTTTCCTTATTTATTGTCTTTTCATTTCAAAGTCTTTTCCTCAAAGTTTTACGTTTTACTGCTTTCTTTAAATTTCGAGCATTTTATATTTCAGAGAACTGTTACACTTTCAATACCTTTACTTTCAAGTATTGTTTTTCAAGCGCATACTTTTACTTAAAATCATTTATAGATTTCTTGCATTAAACGCTTTCTTCACATTTTAAACTTCTACATTCCAGAAACCTTTGATGATTAAATGTTTTGCAAATCGAAACCATTTACTTCATTTTTCATACAGTCTTATATGTCTCTTCAATCAGCATTACAATTAGCATTTATTCGTATCACTTAGTTTTCATATACATTTTGACCACGTTTTTAAACTCTTAGAGAGAAGGATCGAAATAAACCAAACACTTGTACAATAGCAACCATGAATAAATGTTCGATTGTGAGAGTAACCTTAATATCCAAGGAGTCCTAGGATCAATCTAGTCGATCCTGTGAGTTACCAGAGAGATTGAATAGCGTTAACAAAGATTATTCGATAGTTTGGAAGACTAGCGGTTGTTTACCAGAAATCACTGGAAACACCTGGAAAGGGTAAAATGTTAGCTAAAACACAAAGTTATGTTGTATGATATGTATGATGCAATGAACTGTGTTTCATCAATGTTTATGATATATGAATGTAATGGTTATGCATGTAAGCTGAGTAGTTGTCTTGCTGAGGAAAATAAATCCTTGATAACTGGAGATAATGAAATCTCTGGCTGCTGTCGGGGAAAGTAAATCCTTGACCGATGTTGAGGATTTAAAACTTTGATTGTTGAAGATGAGAGATCCTTGCTGACTGCTTGGGGATTAAAGATCTTTGTTTGCTTGAGAAGGAGAAATCCTGGGACCACTGTTGGAGATTGAAAATCCTTGGAGATTTGTGGGGATTAACAAGGCCTTTGATAACTTCTGCAGGGAATGAGAATCCTTTATGACTTCCCTGGGAAGTAAGGAAAACTCCGAAAATATCTACTGGGGAATTAAAACCTGGGAGGCTTCTGCTTGGAGAAAAGAGACCGAGAATCTTCGATCTTGTTGGTGAAATCAGGAGTTTTGGGTTGTATGCTGTTGTACCCCAAAATTTGCCCTCCCATATTCTTCAAAATTTGCCAAGTCAAAGCTTCAAACATCTCCCCAAGGGTTGCACAGTTCAAGGGCCTCCTAACAGTCAAAAATTAGGGTTTTGGTTCTGACAAAGTAAATGAAGTTTCCAAGGTTCCAATCAAGTCCCACATGCCTATAAACATGGTCAAACATCCTCATACCAAGTTTCAAGACTTACAGCACAAAATTGCACAGTCAAAAACCCTAATTGCACTACAGTCAACTGTAGGGGCAAAATGGTCATTTGGCAGTCAAAAGTCCAAATTTTTGATCAACATCTCATTTTGAAGCCACAAACATCATTTGATCAATGCTTGATCATGATTCTCAAAGGTATGGCTCAAAAAGTCTCAAGATGCAAAAATTTCCATATTTGGACAGTTGAAAAAGTCAACTGTAACTTGACCAAGGCATAACTTCCACATGGATTATCATAAAAATTCCATCCAAAGCTCATTTTGAAGATAAAGACATTTCCTACAACTCCTCTTCACACTTCAAGTCCAAGAAATGCTCTCACAAAAAGTTATCAATTTCAACATTATAGGTCATTTTCAAAAGTCAACAAAAAGGGACTTTAAGTAAAAGGCCATAACTTGAGATTGGTAAATCAAAATGACACGGGACCAAATACATTGGTTATAGGACTCAAAGACCTTTCCAAAATGTCCAAGAACATGAGCAAAGCTTAAAAATTGAGCAAGTTATGCCTTGTGGAAGTTGGGATATTTTTGGATATTTTGAAAAGTCAACATTGCTTCAAATGACCTAAAAATGCTAATGGGCCTCTTTTTCTTCCATAATTCATCATCCAAGGCATGTGCACGACCATTTGGCCCAAAGGGAAGTTTTTTATCATTTTTATTTATTTATTTGGATTTTTAATTATTGATAATTCATTTAATTAAATTAAATATGTGGAAAAAACTAAACTTAGGTTTTTAAATCTTTTTGTGCATAAAATATCTCCAAGATTTCGTGCAAATCAGGTTAGGAAAGAATCAAAAGTAATTGGATGTGATTGGAACCAAGTTTGCATGAAAAGATTAGAAGATATTTTGCCATGAAAATCAATATCCTCTCCATCAATTCCTTGATCCTTTGGCTCTAAAAACTTACCCTAATCACTCACATACATATATGGATGCAAACCCTCGTGCCCAAAAGGTCCAAGCTGCGCAGAAAGACAAAAGAGAACTTTGCAATTTTGATCAAAAAATTCAAAACTGAAATCGTGATTCCAAAGCATTTCAAGGCAAAGTAATCAGTCCATTGCCTTCCTGAGACATCAGGGAAACTTCCTGGATCAAAAGCACGACCTCTAACGCCCAGAATTGGTGAATAGGATTCACACTTTTTCATATTTTTTTCATAATCGTGTTTTAAGATTTAGGCATTTTCATTGCATTTCTTTGATGGATTCATACTAATTGATGTGTTCTGAAGCTAACCACATACTTTGATTGAGTTTTTATGTACTATATGCGATTCCACCATTGATACAGGTTAGGGTTCTTGGAGGTCCAAATTGGGCGTTTCTAAAAGCTATAAAATTAGAACCTCATAATGCCATGAATGGATTCAGTGTGTTTGGACGAAAATAATGGAACCCTCACGCTCAATTTATGAGCTACCATGAGCTAATCGCTATTTTCTGGAATGGCCTATTTTGGAACGATGCAAAAACCGTTGCTGATTCTTTTGTGTTTCAGGAAAAAACAAAAGCGAGGAAGACGAAGGCTAGGTGTAAAGCTGTGGTTGGTTCATTCAAAATTTCGCGCGAAAAGACATCAACGCTTTGTTTTATTTTATATTAATTGATTGTTATTCATTATACAACGCGTGTAGAGTGCTCCAGTGGTAGGCGTGTACGTTGGTAAACCACAGGACCTGGGTTCGAGCCCCAGGTCCCCCACCCTTTCCAATATTATTTTTCCAATTGTCATTCTGTGCAGGTTCAACGCTAAGGAACACCATACACCCCTTGATCCAGATTGCCACGCACACACCAGGATCAATCCAAAGGCGCTGATTGGAAGAACACCATAGACTCTAGTCAAACGTGCCACACGCTTCCTGGAAAGGTCAACCAGGCCAAGGGCTATTGGGCCTGAATTGATTATCATACCTCTCATTTGGGGACAGAACCCCCTAGGTTTGCAAGCTTTTACATTTTTTTTCATTCTTTTTATTTATTTCAATTATTGTTTTTAATTAATTTAATATTTTCATAAAAAACATAAAAACAACATAAAATCAGAAAAAGACAAAAATAAGTATTTTTATTTAATGTTATTTTTTGTAAATAAATTGCATTAATTAATTTTAGTTTTTAAATCTAGGATTAACCTTGATATTTTTTCAATAAAAATCTAAAATTTGTAGAATTAGGGTTTGTATTAATTTTTATCCTTTTTCTTTTCTTTTCACAATAATTAATTATTAAATATTATTTATGTAATTAAATTGCATGTAAATAATTAGATTAAGTTTAGGTTAAAATTTAATACTTTCTTAATAAATAAAAATTATAGAATTAGGGTTAATGTTTTATTTTAATTAATCTTTCCCATAAAAATTCACAAATCCAAAAAATACCAAAAATAACTTCCTTTCATTTTAATTTTAATTAATTTAACAATTTAATTTAATTTCATTAAAAAGGGTCCAACGCCCTCGTTTCTAATTTTAATTCCATTCGCGTATTTATTTCTTTTTTCTTTTAATTATTTATGTACCTCTCCCAAAGCCATGTAAATATTTATCTTTCGCACTTTACTTTATTTATTTACTTTCTGTCAAATCGGGTCCTGGAAATTTTGGCGATGTGGACCCGCGCCTTTTGTAATAGTTTAGAACTTTACCTTTCTCGCAATTTTTTTAACTGTTAAATAAATGCATGCAAGAATGAATGATAAAAATAAAATAAATGCGTAGCTCACTCATAACATGACAAGACCAAAATAAATGAATCTGACACACAAATCACACACCACCCCTAGGGTACGCCTCACTGTTGCCTTGCCTCGAAATGTGATCGTCGAGTAGAGGATGTCTTAGTAAGTCCTCATGATCCGGGAACCTGGCATGAGGGTAGCTTCTAAGGTGTCTTCCCATTGCTCTGGTGATCACCATGTCCCGAACCTCGAATTGACCCGAACACCTCCAACGGTGGTGCTACCTACCTCTCAATGGTGGGATGGCACTACTTTAAAGGACATTTACACAGACGAATTCCTTAGGGTAGGTAGACGACTCATAGATACTTGCTCTAATTTCAAAACAAATTCAAAAATACTTTTCACACCAACACATTTTCAAAAAGCTTTCGAAAGCATTTTTTCAAACACTCTTGAGGACCGATACAAGAGTCAAACTGGAATTTTCAAAGAAACTTTTTAAAACCCACAGTTGAAAAGCAAACAAACCATTTTTGAAAACACAAGTGAGCAAGTATCTAAGAGCCCATGGATAACCATGGATAGAAAGGGTGCTAACACCTTCCCTTTCTATAATCTACCTCCCGAACTGAGAGCAATCTTTATAAGGAATTTTTCTGTGCTTTTGTCCTTTCCATTTGGAGAAAATAAAAGACGGTGGCGACTCTTACTTCCTTGACATTTCGCGAACCAGCATTAAACAGTCAGTTCCAGATCCACCGATCACAGAACTGGCGACTCTGCTGGGGATATCTTTATAAAGTGAGGTGTACCTTAGGGTTAGTTCATAACTGTGTTTTCAATTGCTTTCCTTGTTTGCTTTAAATTGTGGGACTGTCTTGGGAGTTCTATAGATCCTAACCCGGATCTGGGGATACCTTCTTAGAAAGTAGCAACAAGGCTGTGAGGGAACTGTGCGGGGTATACCGACATGGTTGAAACAGTCTGCTACGTTGATGTGGCACTTTGGTGTGTACCGGTAACCCTTGAGTTCAGTCAAGGAGAGTACGGGGCCTCCGCGTGGTGTCCTGAAGCATCAACTGACCTTAGGAACCTTAACTGAACCATCTTGGCCTCTTTAGGGTAGTGAGATAACTGACTTTGGTGCAGTCCGAGGTTGGTTGATACTCGATACTACACTCAATTGAGGGTTGCTTTCCTGGAAAATTTCGGTCGCCAGTTCAGTGGCTAAATCGAAACGATGAACAATGAAAGCAATCCCGTGATATTGGGACCCTTATAACCCGGTTACTTCTATTAGGACAGGTTGAACCCACCAACTTCAAGAGGGTAATACCTAGACCCCATGCTGGCCTTAAAATCTAAGGGTTCTGTTGTGTGACTTGTGTGCCTTCGTACTTGACTAATTGCATGCGTGTTATCTGACACATAAGCTACTTGCAGGTTTTGTTTATAGTCCTTAATTGGGACTCATAACAGGGTTTACTAAGTTTCTCGCAGGTTTTGTTTATAGTCCTTAATTGGGACTCATAACAGGGTTTACTAAGTTTCTTGCAGGTTTTATTGTTAGTCCTTAATTGGGACTCCTAACAGAGTGTACTGAGTTTGCTTGCAGGTTTTGTTTATAGTCCTTAATAAGGGCTCATAACAAGGTTTATCCATATTACCCCATGCATCATGACATCATACCATTGCATACATCCTAACCCATTTCAAGGATCTCAAGGGCTTGTGATGCAGGTCATGATGAATCAAACATCTAGCAAGGGGCAAAGAGGATTTATTTTCCTCTAGCCGAAGTTGTCAGAGGCTATGACCCACTTGATATGGTGAGCTTTGACTCCTGAAGAAGGTTCCCCTAGCCAAGGTTGTTTGGAAAGCAAAATAAGGTCGATGACTTGAGTCAGGGGCTATGACCCACTTGATATGGTGAGCCTTTGACCCTTGGAAGAAAGACTCTCAACAAATATGAAGTTCTTTCAATCAAGCTACCGAATCCAAATGCTAACAAATTTTCTTGTTTACCCCGCGAGGTCCTTGAAAACATTACATGCATGTCATACTCATCAGTGCATAACAGGTATCCTTGTTGCATGTCACTTACCTTTCTCGCTGTTTATTTCAGCAATGGCTTCACAACAAGATAACCAGGACCTTCACGCTCAAGAGACTCAGTTCAGGGAAATCTTCCTAGGCCTATCCAAGGGGCAGGAAGAGTTAAGGACACTCCTCATGGGGAATCTAATCAGAAAGAGTCCTAAAGATGACAAGGACGAACAGCTGAAACGTCTACAAGCTGAGGTAGACACATTGAAAACCCAGATGCTGGGGCAAAGGGCCCTCATTCAAGGTTTAGCTCAGGATCAAGGAGAGCTGAGGGCCATGATCAGTCAGCTTCCTCAAGGCATGAAGCAACCAACCCAAATCAGGGACCAGGTCATGGAACAGCTTCCAAGAGGGCAAAGGTCGGATCCAATGAATAGACCTCTCTGAGTTGCTACTACTTCACAGGTCCAACAACGACCTCGCCAAGAACAGCGGGTTGATCATAACAGGTCAGACAAGCCTAAAAGGCAGTTCACCAAGATCAACATGTCGTTGGATCAAGCACTACAACAAATGTTGAAGGCAGGGCTAATCACCTTAAGGGCTCCTCTCCGGAATCCAAACACTTCTGCTCCTAACTATCATCCCAACGATAGGTGCGCATACCATTCTGATAGCCCGGGGCATACTACGGACAACTGCTGGCCTCTCAAAAACAAGATTCAAGACATGATCGACGCTGGAGAGATTCAGTTTGAAGTACCTGAGACTCCGAACATAATCACTGCTCCCTTGCCAAATCATGGCTAGGATTGAGAAATTTTTGTTCATTCGAATGTTCAAGTTGCAATTTTCTTTTGTTCAAACATTTACTCATGTTAAACATTGTTATTCCATTAATGCATCGCATATGTCTGTTCTGAAACAATATATTCGTATTCACTAAATGCAAATTATTTTCATATTTTTTCTGATGTCAACTCTTGATCTAAAATTCTAAGCCTCTTGAGGGAGGATGACGAAAACGATACCATAATCTACAGTATGCTTTTGAACAGACCCCGCTGATGAGGTACAAGCATTGTTTCAATCCCTAAACACTGGAGATATAAGGATGATAATCCCTCGTCAACCCCTCTGAGCCAAAGAAGTAGGAGTTTTTCTTTTCGAAATTCAAAACCCTTCATCATAACCTGGGGAAGGGTAGTTCTCTCAGTTGATCCAAGTGCATAACGAATGGCACCAAAGAGGTCCTTACAAAACAAAGAAAGACAGTGATGGTTCCAAATAATCAAGAAGGACAGGAAGTCATTATATCTCTCAAAATAAAAAAGCCCATTAAGTCAAAACCTATGAAGGAGACTTACAAAACGGGGGCATCCCGCTGACTGTAATCACAAAAGAAACAGTTCAGGCAAAATTCAGGGATAGCAAAATCAAAAAGAAAGAGGTCTTACAAACCCTCAACAAAAAAGGAAGGACTGCCTATTCAAAATAAGTTATCAATATCCGAATCATCACCGAAAAATCAGAGCAAAGACTCAAACAAGGTCTAACGTATGATCAACTGAGTTTAGGTTTGGAGAACATCACGAAGAGCGGGTGGGTACAAATAATTTGAGCCTTTATCCTTTGTTTCTTAAACCGTGAACCAGGCCACGTTATAACCCTTAAAAGTCCTAGCTGAAGCATGGGTTAGTTCGAAAGCATACTGTTACGAAAGGTATCCTGACTCCTTAAGGCCTACGGTAAATACAGAGTTGACATCATGTTTTACAAACATTCACTTGTTTTATGAAAAAGAATGCATTTTCAAAATCTTCAAGACAGATATAAGCTTTGCATTTTTGATATAACATTGTTTGCATATGACTATTTGTTTGAACAACAGGGAAATTCGCACGATGAATACCTAGTGAACAAAAGCACTTCCAGTCAAGGGGCATGACATGATCATGGTCCATCATCTGGGGCAGTCCAATCAAGATTCGGAGAATCTCTCAAAGGCCAAATAGCCTGGGGCAAATCTCCGCCTGAGTCACTTGGGGCATTCCAACAACGAATCTTGCCTGATCAAACGCCTTCTGGTGGCATGGCAAAACAATTCTAACAGGGGAAACTCCCTACATTCAGAAAGCACGGACATAGTCGGAAAAAATACTACGCATAATCAAAGACCCGCTAGGTTGACACACCTAGGCAAAAATAAGGGCTTCCCGGCGAACCAAAAGGGTTCGGTATGAAAAATCTGTACACCTGGCAAGTCAAAAACCTGAAAAGGCGGCTTGGGCAAAAATGGGTATCCCGGTGGACTGAAAACCCGAAAGGGCGGTCCAGGCAAAAGTTAGGGATCAGAGCGTACGACTATGTCCTGTCATCTTGTCACCTGCCTACCAGAAGGAGGTTTGTCCATCAACAACTATCAGCACCTCACAGGTCTTCCTCTCATACCTCAAAAACAGGGGCAATAAAGAGTTGCTCAAACGATCTAATTGCTCTGTCCTCCAAGGTATCAAGGTGGGTTTAGCTAAAGAACATAACCAAATATCTTAATTCCCCAGAGAGTGAGCCAGCAAGCAGTATACTCTCCTCAAGCCAAGCTATATTATCAAACTTAAGGAAGTTGGATATCCTCCAGTAGATATCAACATTACCCAGCAGTATATATGCATTCTTAACAAGCATCCCCGACAGTCTTGATCTAAGATTGTTCCCCCGCGGAACACCAGACATTCAATGGAGTCACCTCCCCGGCACAGTTCAAAACTTCCCCAGGAGAGTCCAACCCAGTTTCCCCAAGAAAGATGGAATTCATCTCCCCAAGCAGTAAGCTTATCCCCAGTTGATTTTGGAAGCTTATCCCCGTAGAGCACGAACGCGTCGCCCGGCTTTATTTAAAGAGTTATTTCCTTACCAGGATATAACTGGGTTATCCTCAGCCAAAAGCCACGGAAAGAGCGTTCTTGACGAAGTCTTCTTATCCCCAGCGAAGTCTATCAACACTTCCAATACAACAAGGGTATCCCCAGCAAGTTATTATCAACATTCCAACAAAGTACCTCTCTCCCCACAGAGTATTGCTCCTCAGCAAGAGCGTTAGAGTACTTTTCTCCCTACAGAGTAATCCATTCGCCAAGTCTATTCCCCAACGGAGTTATCCTCTCCTACCGGTATTCTTGCAACTATCATCCCCAGCGGAATATATTCTTCAATATCAGCCCAGGAGTGACTTCCCGGCACCCGTCAAGGATTTATTTTCCTAAGACGAAAAGATACACTCATAAACATCACATTTTCATACATTATAGCATGCATATACGCATCACATCTTACAAATCTCATTTATGTTGAGAACATCATTGCTTGATCCATATCATGCATAGCATATGACTGATCTTTACCTTTCAGGAAAGATCCAGTTAAGTTCTCAGCTATATCCAAGACATAGACCGGTTCAGTTAAATCGACTCCAAAGATTTCTCTGTTTCTTATCCAGTCAAAGGCCTTCTCTGGTTCAGTCAGATCGACCCTAAGATCTCCCTGTCTCTTATCCAGTTGAAGACATTTCAAGACCTAGACCGGTTCAGTTAATCGAACCTAAGATTCTCTGTTTCTTATCCAGTCCAAGGCCTTCTCTAGTCCAATTAAATCGACCCTAAACAGATTTTTCTGATAAAGACTCAGTAGAAGTTATCCAAGATTCTCTCAATGATTGCTATTGAGGTTGTAGTCGCCTATGGTTCTCTCCCCGATACTGCGGAGGTGGTAATTCCAAGATTCTCTCGATGATTGCTATTGAGGTTGTAGTCGCCTATGGTTCTCTCCCCGATACTGCGGAGGTGGTAATTCCAAGATTCTCTCAATGATTGCTATTGAGGTTGTAGTCGCCTATGGTTCTCTCCCCGATCCTGCGGAGGTGGTAATCCCAAGATTCGCTCAACGATTACTGTTGAAGTCGAAGTCGCCCAAGATTCTCTCAATGATTGCTGTTGAGGTTGTAGTCGCCTATGGTTCTCTCCCCGATCCTGCGGAGGTAGTAATCATCACAAGATTCGCTCAACGATTGCTGTTGAAGTTGAAGTTATCCAAGATTCTCTCAATGATTGCTATTGAGGTTGTGGTCGCCTGTGGTTCTCTCCCCGATACTGCGGAGGTGGTAATCCCAAGATTCACTCAACGATTACTGTTGAAGTTGAAGTTATCCAAGATTCTCTCAATGATTGCTATTGAGGTTGTAGTCGCCTTTGGTTCTCTCCCCGATACTGCGGAGGTGGTAATCCCAAGATTCGCTCAACGATTGCTGTTGAAGTTGAAGTTATCCAAGATTCTCTCAATGATTGCTATTGAGGTTATAGTCGCCTGTGGTTCTCTCCCCGATACTGCGGAGGTGGTAATCCCAAGATTCGCTCAACGATTGCTGTTGAGGTTGAAGTTATCCAAGATTCTCTCAATGATTGCTGTTGAGGTTGTAGTCGCCTGTGGTTCTCTCCCCGATACTGCGGAGGTAGTAATCATCCCCAGATTCGCTCAATGATACTGTTGAAGTCGAAGTCGCCCAAGATTTTCTCAACGATTGCTGTTGAGGTTAAAAGTCATCCAAGGTTCTCTCACCGTTCCTGTTGAGGTAGTAACCATCCCTGGTTCATTCATCACCTTTTGAAGATCCAGATCCAGCTCCTGTAACCAGTCAGGACACATCTACACAAAGAATTTGAAGACCAGCTCCCGTAACATACCAGGTACTCATTTTTCTTTTGCAGGTACGCAAGTCCTCGCTAAGGAATCTCTTACGCGACCAGCACCCAGATGGCATCTATAAGCCCATCCACCTTCCATCATCTCTTAGCATGGCATCTATAAGCCCATCATCCTATCCATCAATCTCCAAATGGCATCTATAAGCCCATTCCACCATCACTGCTACTATGTGAGCGCAAATTTCTGGGCACTCTAGTGTTCAATCATCTTCCACCTTCGGATTACGAAAGGCACGTCAGCCAATCTGCATCCTCAGGTCTAAGAAGATTGAACAGGGGCAACTGTTGTACCCCAAAATTTGCCCTCCCATATTTCTCAAGACATGTCAAGAATAATCTTCAAGTGGCTTAAAATGGCTCAAGAGTTGGACAGTCAAATCATCTCCTAAGCCAGTCAATTCAAAATTAGGGTTTTGTGTTGCATCAAGGTCCTTACATCCAAATGACCTCAAGTTCTCCCCAATGTACTAATATGTTCTTAAGTTCATCCATGTCAAATTTCAAGCCTTGCAGAGGAAGTTTGGTCAGTCAATTGTTCAAGAGGTCCAAAAATCGATTGTGCTAGGGAAAAAGTCAACTGTGACCTACAAACAGTCAAACCTCAAGATTTTTTTTACAACATTCTCATTTTGAAGTCTAATTCATCATTTGATCAAGGTTTGATCATGATTCATCAAGGATTGCTCAAGATTCATCAAGATTCAAAAGTTGCTAAATTAGGGTTTTGTAGGAAAAGTCAACTCAAATTTGACCAACCATAACTTTCTCATACTTTATTAGAAATGACCCATCCAAAGCTAATTTGGAAGAGGATGCAATTTACTACAATTCATATTCACACTCCAAGATCAAGAAATGCACTCACATAAAGTTACAAATTTGGACATTATGGGTCATTTTTGAAAGTCAACAAAAACACCTTTTTTTCCAAAGCTTATAACTTGAGCATGGAATATAAAAATGCGATTAGACCAAAAGGGTTGATTAGAGGACATCTCAAGGTTTCTAAAAAGTCCAAGAACACTTCCAAAAGTTCAAAATTGACTTTCAAAAATGACCTTAATCAACCCTTTTGGTCTAATCGCATTTTTATATTCCATGCTCAAGTTATAAGCTTTGGAAAAAAAGGTGTTTTTGTTGACTTTCAAAAATGACCCATAATGTCCAAATTTGTAACTTTATGTGAGTGCATTTCTTGATATTGGAGTGTGAATATGAATTGTAGTAAATTGCATCCTCTTCCAAATTAGCTTTGGATGGGTCATTTCTAATAAAGTATGAGAAAGTTATGGTTGGTCAAATTTGAGTTGACTTTTCCTACAAAACCCTAATTTAGCAACTTTTGAATCTTGATGAATCTTGAGCAATCCTTGATGAATCATGATCAAACCTTGATCAAATGATGAATTAGACTTCAAAATGAGAATGTTGTAAAAAAATCTTGAGGTTTGACTGTTTGTAGGTCACAGTTGACTTTTTCCCTAGCACAATCGATTTTTGGACCTCTTGAACAATTGACTGACCAAACTTCCTCTGCAAGGCTTGAAATTTGACATGGATGAACTTAAGAACATATTAGTACATTGGGGAGCACTTGAGGTCAATTGGATGTAAGGACCTTGATGCAACACAAAACCCTAATTTTGAATTGACTGGCTTAGGAGATGATTTGACTGTCCAACTCTTGAGCCATTTTAAGCCACTTGAAGATTATTCTTGACATGTCTTGAGAAATATGGGAGGGCAAATTTTGGGGTACAACAGTTGCCCCTGTTCAATCTTCTTAGACATGAGGATGCAAATTGGCTGACGTGCCTTTCGTAATCCGAAGGTGGAAGATGATTGAACACTAGAGTGCCCATAAATTTGCACTCGCATGAAGTAATATTTGCATTGTGATGTCGGGAATGGGCTTAAAGATGCCATTTGGAGATTGATGATAGGAGATGGGCTTAACGATGCCATCCGAAGGAGTGTCGATCGCGTAAGAGATTCCTTAGCGAGAGCTTGTATACCTGTTGTTGAGGGAGATTCCGCTGGGGAATGTTGTTCTTTGTCTTAGGAGAAATAGAACTTTAGGAGCTTCGGTCGTCCGTTATTCCACTGGGGAATCATCTCTGTTGAAGAGGTGAGAGTGAACTACTATCTGGTCGCATCCCAGGCTTCATAGTGATAAGACCGTCTGCTATTTGGTCGTAATCCAGGCTTTATAGTGACTTACTGGGGAGATGAGATTAAACTTGCTATCCGGTCGTAATCCAGGCTTTGCAATACCCCACTTCTTATCTGGTCGAAATCCAGGCTTCAGAACAAATCAAGTGGTTATCTGGTCGCATCCCGGCTTCAACTTGAATTTAGGGCACACTAATATCCGACCGACTCCGGGCTTCTTAGTAACTGTCCATGTAAACTGCTATTTGGTCGGAATCCAAGCTTCACGATGTGTTATACCATTATCTGGTCGAATCCAGGCTTTATGGTGTCGCGTACTGCTATCTGGTCGAATCTAATCTTTACAATACCCCACTTCTTATCTGGTCGAAATCCAGGCTTCAGAACAAATCAAATGGTTATCCGGTCGCATCCGGGCTTTCCTTTGACTGTTGGGTTTACTAGTATCCGGTCGAATCCGGGCTTCACAGTAATTGGCTGGGTAAACTGTTATCTGGTTGTAATCCAAGCTTCACAGTGTCCCTTAACATTGTCTGGTTGTAATCCAGGCTTCACGATGTATCATACCACTATCTGGTCGAAATCCAGGTTTCGTAGTACTCTTGGTTGCTATCTGGTCGTAATCCAGTCTTCACAACATTTTCTACCATTATCTGGTCGTAATCCAGGCTTCAAGGTCTTATATTGCTTTCTGGTCGTAATCCAGGCTTCACAATAACTTGTTGAGTTATTATCCGGTCGTGATCCGAGCTTCACGGCTTGTGTTTATGATATACCACTATCTGGTCGAATCCAGGATTCATGGTGCTTACTGAGCTGCTATTCGGTCGTAATCCGGGCTTCACGGCTCACTGGGGAATAAACTATTATCCGGTCATTCTCCGGGCTTCATAGCTTACTTTTGAGAGATATCGCTATCTGTTCGTGATCCAGGCTTCGCGGTAGTCCGATATTGTTATCCGGTCGTAATCTGGGCTTCACGATATGTTGTAGAAATCAAGATACTATCCTGGTCGTACACGGGCTTCATAACTTGAATTTTGATTGTATCTTTCCTGAAATGTAAAGGTTAGCTGTATGTAATGCATGATATGTACCAGGCAATGATGTTCTCAAAATAAATGAGATTGTATGGTATGATGCGTATACGCATGTATCATGATGTATGGACATGTAATGTTTTAGATGGGGAAAATAAATCCCGGAGCTGCTGGAGAATAGAGTTGAATTCTTCGTTTCCACTGGGGCTGGTGAACGAAGGTGATTGTGAGAATAAGCCTGCAGGAGAAAAGAACTCCATTGGGGAATAAACTGATGAAGAGACTACTCTGAGGGGAAATACTCTGTGGGGAAGAGATGCTCTGCTGAGGATTTTAACGATAAAATCCACTGGGAATTCCGCTGATAAACTATGTTGGGGATTTAAATGATGAACTCTACTGGGGATGGATTACCGTTGCTGGTGATATAGAATCTGTTGAGGATAGAACTCCTGTTCGGGGAAAGAAAGAACTTCGCTGGGGATGGTCTTTCAGTTGCAACTTACTAAGGATAACCCAGTTAGACTCTTGTGGGGATAACCCTCTAAATTTAGCTGGAGAGATTTATTTGTGCTCTGCAGGGGACAAGCTTCCAGAATCTACCGGGGATGATGATTCAACTTTGTTGGGAAAGCTTTTTTTAGACTGCGCTGGGGAAATGGCTCCTACTGGGGGTATCTTGTATTTCGCCGGGGAACATTCTTATACTCTGTTGAGGAATATTAAGACTGTCAGGGATACTCTTATACTTTCCGGGGAATATCTTTATACTCCGCTGGGGAAGATTAAGACCTTCTGGGGATACCCAACCTTTTTAGGGCTAATGGTAGGCTAACTCTGCTTGGGGGAGAGTATTGCTGATTTGTACCTAACTGCAAGTCTCAGCCGGGAGAGTTATCATTACTGTCATGCTCTACAGGGAGTGAAGGTATCTTAGCCATATTCTTCGGCTGAATCTACCTTGTACCTGGTGGACAGAGCCACTACACAGCTTGGACATTTCTTATGCCCCTGTTTCTGATATTACCTAGTAACTTTTTGTGAGAGTATTTCTTGATCTTGGGGTGTGAAGATGGATTGTAGGAAATTGCATCCTATTCAAAATCAGCTTTGGATGGGTCATTTCTCATAAAGTATGAGAAAGTTATGCTTGGTCAAAGTTGAGTTGACTTTTCCTGCAAAACCCTAATTTAGCAACTTTTGAATCTTGATGAATCTTGAGCAATCCTTGATGAATCATGATCAACCCTTGATCAAATGATGAATTATCCTTCAAAATTATAATGTTGACAAAAAATATTGAGGTTTGACTGTATTTGGGACACAGTTGACTTTTGCCCTAGCACAGTCGATTTTTGGACTTCTTGAGCAATTGACTGACCAAACTTTCTCTGCAAGGCTTGAAATTTGACATGGATGAACTTGAGAGCATATTAGGACATTGGGGAGCATTTAAGGTCATTTGGATGTGAGGACCTTAATGCAACACAAAACCCTAATTTGACTTGACTGCCTTAGGAGGTGATTCGACTGTCCAACTCTTGAGCCATTTTGAACAACTTGGAGGTGATTCTTGACATGTCTTGAGAAATATGGGAGGGAAAATTTTGGGGTACAACAATTTCCCCTGTTTAATTTTCTTAAACCTGAGGATATAGATTGGCTTTCAAGTCTTTCGTGATCCAAAGGTGGAAGATAATTGAACACTAGAGTGCCCAGAAATTTGCACTCACATGGTGTAGTATCAGCATTGTGATGTCGGGAATGGGCTTACAGATGCCATTTGGAGATTGTTGGTAGGAGGATGGGCTTACAGATGCCATCTGCAGGAGTGTCGATCGCATAAGAGATTCCTTAGCGAGAACTTGCATACCTGTTGTTGTAAAAGATTCCGCTGGGGAAGTCTAACTTTGGTTGAGATTTAGGGACTTGCTTGTACTTCAACTGAGAGAATGCTTCGGCTGAGTCTTAAGAACATGTCCATAATTCAAATGGGGGGAAACATCTTCATCAAGATCTAGGAACTGTCTCGTGCTCAACGTAGTATACCGCTGAGGTTATAGAACTTGTCCACACTATGACGGAGGAAAACATCAAGATCTAGGAACTGACTCGTACTCAATGGAGTATACCGTTGAGGTTATAGTACTCGTCCACACTATGACGTAGGGAAACATCTTCATCAAGATCTAGGAACTGTCTCGTGCTCAACGTAGTATACCGTTAAGGTTATAGAACTTGTCCACACTATGACAAAGGAAAACATCAAGATCTAGGAACTGACTCGTGCTCCATGGAGTATACCTTCGAGGTTATAGTACTTGTCCACACTATGACGTAGGGAAACATCTTCATCAAGATCTAGGAACTGTCTCGTGCTCAATGGAGTATACCGTTGAGGTTATAGAACTTGTCCACACTATGACGGAGGAAACATCATGATCTAGGAACTGACTCGTGCTCAATGGAGTATACCGTTGAGGTTATAGTACTCGTCCATACTATGACATGGGGAAACATATTCATCAAGATCTAGGAACTGTCTCGTGCTCAACGTAGTATACCGCCGAGGTTGAAGAACTTGTCCACACTATGACGGAGGAAAACATCAAGATCTAGGAACTGACTCGTGCTCCACAGAGTATACCGTCGAGGTTATAGTACTCGTCCACACTATGACGTAGGGAAACTGTCGAGATTGAGAACCTTATATGAAATTCAACCGAGGATAATTCAATTGAGATTTAAGAACCGGTCAGGTCTTCGACGTAATTGAGAACTTTAACCGTATCTTTCCTGAAATGTAAAAGTCATTCATATGCAATGCATGATATGGATCAGGAAATGATGTTCTCAAAATAAATGAGATTGTATTCGTATGATGCGTATATGCATGTATCATGATGTATGGGGATATAATGTTTTAGCTGGGGAAAATAAATCCCGGAGCTGTTGGAGAATAGGGCTGAGTTCTTCGTTTCCGCTGGGGATGATGAACGAAGATGATAAATCTGTAGGAGAGAAGAAGTCTAATAGGGGAATAAACTGATGAAGAGATTACTCCGAGGGGAATTACTCTGTGGGGAAGAGACGTTCTGCTGAAGATTTTAACGATAACTCCGCTGGGGATTCTATTGATAAGCTCTGTTGGGGATTTTAATGATGAACTCAGTTGGGGATAGAAAGAACTTCGCTGGGGATGATCTTTCAGTTGCAACTTGCTGAGGATAACCCAGTTAGACTCTTGTGAGGATAACCTTCTGAATTTGGCTAGGGAGATTTATTTGTGCTCTGCAGGGGATAAGCTTCCAGAATCTACTGGGTAAGATGATTCAACTCTAGCGGGGAAGCCTTTTTTAGACTGCACTGGGGAAATGACTCCACTGTGGTATCTTGTATTCTGCCGGAGAACATTCTTATACTCTGTTGAGGAATGTTAAGACTGCCGGGGGTATTCTTATACTTCCTGGGGAATGTCTTTATACTCCGCTGAGGAATATTAATACCTTATGGGGATACCCAACCTTTTCAGGGCTGATGGTAGATTAACTCTTCTTGGGGAGAGTATTACTGATTTGTACATAGTTGCAAGTCTCAGTGGGGAGAGCTACCATTACTGTTTTGCTCTGCGGGGAGTGATGGCATCTTGGTCATATTCTTCAGCTGAACCTACCTTGGTACCTTGGTGGACAAAGTAACTACACAGTTTGGACATTTCTTATACCCTTGTTTCTGATATTACCCGTAATTCGTCCTTTGTTTCACATGTAAATATTTATGAGCAGCAATTAATGTCAAATGCATATATCAAAAATGAACATTGGACGTTCTTTGCAAAACAAAACAGATAAAGGAAAAACAATTTGAAACTTGTCTGAAAATAAATTTGTATTGATTTTGAAGTTTGCCTGTAAATAGACGTTTTTGTACAAGAGGCTGACGTCCAAGTAAGAGGGCGCCGCCGAACAAATAAAATTTATACAATTTGTGAAAAGGAAATAAAACAGCTATGTGAATAATCCCACTGGGTTCCAACTCTGCTATTGCCTTTATATCTTCAAGCATCTCATCACTTTGCTGCTTAGTTGAAGATGAATCTGTTTGATTGGTGTCGTCCGAGCTTGATAGTTGATACCGAAGTCTGGATGCAAGGTGATCCAACGAGACATAGTATTATGCTTTAATCCCTAACTTTTGCCTGGACCGCCCTTTCGGGTTTTCAGTCCACCAGGATACCCATTTTTGCCCAAGCCGCCTTTTCAGGTTTTCGACTTGCCGGGTGTACGGATTTTTCATTTTCATCCCTTATTTTTTCCCGAACCCTTTTGGTTCGCCGGGAAGCCCTTATTTTTGCCTAGGCCAGTCAACCTAGAGGGTCTTTGATTATGCGTAGTATCTTTTTACTATGTCTGCATTGACGGAGTGAGGAAGGTCGTCACCATCCATGGTGGTTAGAATCATCGCTCCTCCTGAGAAAATGTTCTTAACCACAAATGGCCCTTCGTAAGTAGGGGTCCATTTTCCCCTAGGATCACCTTGAGGTAGAATAATGCACTTGATTACCAGGTCCCCAACTTGATACTCTTGTCGTCTGACTTTCTTGTTAAATTCCTTGATCATCCGTTTTTGGTACGTCTGACCATGACAAACAGCAATAAGTCTTTTTTCGTTGATTAGATTCAGTTGATCAAGTCGGGTCTGAATCCAGTCCTCTTCTCTCAAACCTGCATTCTTCATGATCCGGAGAGAGGGTATCTGAACTTCGATAGGCAAGACTGCCTCCATGCCGTAAACCAAGGAATAGGGTGTGGCCCCTGTTGACGTCTGGGCTGAGGTACGGTACCCATGAAGAGCAAATGGTAACATCTCATGCCAGTCTTTGTATGTCACTGTCATCTTCTGCACGATCTTCTTAATGTTCTTATTTTCCGCTTCGACGGCCCCATTCATCTTCGGCCGGTAGGGAGAAGAGTTATGATGTTGTATCTTGAATTGCTCGCAGAGCTCAGTGATCATCTTGTTGTTAAGATTGGTACCATTATCCGTAATGATCCTCTCTGGTACACCGTATCGACAAATTAGATTGTGCCGAATGAACCGTGCCACGACGTTCTTGGTTACGGTAGCAAAGGAAGCTGCTTCAACCCACTTTGTAAAGTAATCAATTGCTACCAGGATGAAACGATGCCCGTTGGATGCCGTAGGTCTGATCTCGCCGATCATATCAATGCCCCACATTGCAAAAGGCCAAGGTGCTGTCAGAATATTCAGAGGAACTGGAGGAATATGCACCTTATCAGCATAGACCTGACATTTGTGACATGTCCGAGAATGCTGATAACAGTCAGCTTCCATTGTGGACCAGTAATATCCTGCCCGAAGGATTTTCTTTGCCATGGTATGTCCACTGGAATGAGTTCCGAAAGTACCTTCATGCAGCTCTGTCATGATTCTTTCTGCTTCAATCTTATCCACACAACGTAGTAAGGTCGAATCATGGTTACTTTTGTAAAGAATGCCATTGCTGATGAAGAACTTGGCTGCAAACCTCCTCAGAAACTTCTTGTCATTAACAGATGCACCCTCGGGGTATTCTTGAGCTTCAAGGTACCTTTTCACCTCATGATACCAGGGTTTTTCTGTTACCTCTTCAGTCTCAAGATCACAGTAATGTGCAGGTTCGTCCAATTTTTCAATAATGATCCGGGGAGCCTCGTTGTCCCAATTGACTTTGAACATAGAAGACATCGTAGCTAGAGCGTCCGCCAACTGATTCTCCTCTCTAGGGAAGTGTTCAAAGGTTATCTCCTCGAAATGGGGAAGCAATGTCAACACATACTCCTTGTAAGGAATAAGATTTGGGTGTTTCGTATCCCACTCGCCTTTGATCTGACTGATCACGAGAGCGGAATCTCCGAAGACACTCAGAAACTTAATCCTTAGGTCAATTGCTGCTCGAAGACCCATAATGCATGCTTCATACTCCGCCATATTGTTGGTGCAGTTGAAACATAATCGGGCGGTAAACGGAGTATGAGAGCCTTTAGGAGATATGATCACAGCGCCGATGCCATTACCCAAAGCGTTCGAAGCTCCATAAAAGTACATAGACCATCGGGATCCTTCCTCAGGTCCTTCATCCGGGACAGGTGTCTCACAATCAGTTATCAGCATGATATTCTCGTCCGAGAATTCAAAGTTCATAGAATGGTAATCATCCACTGCCTGGTGGGCCAAATGATCTGCCAATACACTTCCCTTGATTGCTTTTTGAGTCGTGTACTGGATGTCATACTCAGTCAAGATCATCTGCCATCTTGCTATTCTTCCAGACAAGGCAGGCTTTTCGAAGATATACTTGATTGGATCCATCTTTGAAATCAATAGAGTAGTGTGAGTCAGCATATACTGTCTCAGCCGGCGAGCAGCCCATGCCAAAGCGCAACAAGTTTTCTCGAGTAGTGAGTATCGAGTCTCACATTCGGTAAACTTTTTTCTAAGGCAATAAATAGCGTGCTCTTTTCGGCCAGACTCGTCATGCTGCCCCAGCACACACCCCATTGAGTTGTAAAGTACTGTCAAGTATAAGATCAGAGGTCTGCCTTAAACTGGTGGCATTAGAATAGGTGGCTCCTGGAGATACTCTTTGATCCTTTCGAAAGCGGCCTGACATTCATCATTCCAAAGTACTACCTGATCTTTCTTCAGTAACTTGAAGATTGGCTCACAAGTAGCAGTTAGGTGTGAGATGAATAGGGCAATGTAGTTCAGACGTCCTAGAAAGCCTCTGACCTCTTTCTCTGTTTTGGGAGCTGGCATATCCTGTATGGCTTTCACTTTGGTAGGGTCCACTTGAATACCTTTGTCGCTCACGATGAAACCCAGTAGCTTACCAGATCTTACCCTGAAGGTGCATTTGTTCGGGTTTAACCTCAGCTTGTACAACTTCAACCTGTCGAACAGCTTCTGTAGATGGTCAAGGTGTTCCTCCTCAGTCTGGGACCTCACAATCATATCGTCGACGTATACTTCAATCTCATGATGGATCATATCATGAAACAAAGCAACCATGACACGCTGATACGTTGCCCCAGCATTCTTCAACCCAAAAGGCATGACCTTGTAGAAAAAGGTACCTCACTGAGTAACAAAGGTGGTCTTCTCCATGTCTTCGGGAGCCATTTTTATCTGATAATAACCGGAGAAACCGTCCATAAAGGAGAATACCTTGTGCTGAGCAGTATTGTCAACTAGAACGTCGATGTGAGGTAGAGGGAAGTCATCCTTGGGGCTTGCCCTGTTCAAGTCCCTGTAGTCAACACACATTCAAACCTTCCCATCCTTCTTCGGCACAGGAACCACATTGGCGACCCACTGAGGGTAAGAAGTAACTGCTAGAAAACCGGCGTCAAACTGTTTCATAACTTCAGCCTTGATTTTCTCGGACATCTCTGGGCGCATACGGCAAACCTTCTGTTTTACGGGAGGGCAGTCTTCCTTGGCAGGCAGGAGATGAACCACAATGTCAGTATCCAACCCAGGAATATCTTCGTAGGACCAGGAAAAGATCTCAACATAGTCATGCAGCATCTGAATCAACCGCTACTTCACACTAAGCTCCAGATTTGCACCGATCTTGACTTCCTTCTTGTCTGTCTCAGTACCCAGATTCACTAATTCCACTGGCTCTTCATGTGGCTGAATGTCCCTCTCTTCCTGGAGTAGCAGTCTTGCAAGTTCACCCGGCACTTCGTAATCATCTTCACCTTCGTCTTCGGCTAAGTTGATCGAATTTTCGAAGTCATAACTGGCAGTAGCAGAGTCGTTACCAGTGAGAACCATAGTGGATTGAGACCTGTATATGTGAGTATGTGTAAAATAGTTGTTTTGCAACATATAATAAATAAAAACAAGGAGCGCAAAATTCGAAATGCAAAAGACATCCAATGCTTTTATTAATGATATATGAAAATGGCACACAAAAGCCCTCACAAATGAAGCCACGGTGTCCTGGGTAAGACACCGGGCCATAAAGTTTCACAACATTGTCTGTTACAAATTCAAAACGAAGAGTTCATTACTGGTTAACAAAAGTAATAGGGATGAAGTCCTTTGTTGTCCAGTTGTTTGGTCCACCATCGGCCGTAGGATAGATCCAGCTGTCGAATTCAGACTCCTACACATCATCTTCAATGACATTTACTCCCGAGTTGCTGATGAACACATGAGGTCTTCCAATCCTTGCACTTCGAACAGCCTGTTGCACCCTAAAATTTACCCTCTCATGTTTTTCCAAAGTCTTCCCCCTGCATGGTTGATCATAAACTCTTGCCTAAGGAAAAAGAAGATTTTTGAGTGGTGCTTTAAGTACATTTGGATTGGAATTCTGAAAAACCCTTCGATTGGCATTCTGAAGGAGAATTTCGATTGGCATTCTGAAGGAGCACTTCGATTGGCATTCTGAAAGACCCTTCGATTGGTATTCTGAAGGAGCATTTTGATTGGTGTTCTGAAGGAGCCTTTCGATTGGCATTCTGGACAAGTACTTCGATTGGCATTATAACAGTGTCCTTTGATTGGAAATCCAGAAGGTCCATTCGAAGAGACATTCGAAGGGTCCATTCGAAGAAGCTTTCGAAAAGAATTTGAAGGACGCCATCAGCCCATTTGAAGGAGGTCATCAAGAGGGCGCCCAAATCAACATGTCCAGGTTCATTCAAGAGACACAAATGTTTCAAAAAAGGAAGTTATTTAATGTGTCCGTTTCTTGTCTCATGGCATTTAGTGGCCTGTTTAATGGCTGTCTCTTGTCATTACTGCACCCTCACACTCCTATAAATACAAGGGCCAGTGGCACATTACAAAGACACGAAAATCGGAGGAAAATCACACACGAAAATATACAACGAAACACACAAAACTCTGCAGGAGAACACATAGAAAAATTGCCTCAAAGAGCCAAAGCAGTCCTTCAGATCAAAGGTGCCCACGCCCAGAAGCCCAGATCGAAAGTGCCTGCATCCAGGAAGTGCCCAGATCGAAGGTGCCTACGTCCAACAAACGTCCAAATCGAAGATCCAATCTGCTGGTAAGAAAGGGTAAATTATTCAACCTCATATTTGCATAATACATTCATACTTGTTGTTACCTCTGATTTGCCATCCTAGACAGGATCGAAAGGCCTGGGTTTGGTACCCAGGTCATGTTTTTCGTTTGCTAACACTTGTTGCAGACATAGCCTGAAGGGACCCAACAAGCGCAGGATCGAAGGGCCTGGGGTTCAATACCCAGGCCCTGCATTTTATTTCGCTCACATACTTTTACAGGTATAACAGCCTAGATCGAAGGAGACACCTTCTCTGGATCGAACCCATTAGCATGCTGGATCGAAGGAGGCATCTCATTTCTGGATCGAAAGCCATGACCTCCATGATCAGAAGACAATCCTCTTCCTTGGATCGAAGGCCACTCACGCCTTACTGTCTGGCCCAATAGAAAGGACCAGGACCCTCTCTGGATCGAAGCAGTCCATTCCCTCCCTGGGTCGAAGCTCCTTTTTTCCTTGGATCGAAGGATCCCTCTTGCATTTTATTTTTGTTTTCCAAAGACTTCTTTTTTTTTAATCTTTTTAATTAACCTTAAAATCAAAAACCACAAAAACATTAGGCTAGTTTTTTCTATTAAAATTAACTTTGTTAATTAATCTCTTAATTATCTTAACATTTTCTCAAAAAACTAAAATTAAATAGATTTAGATCATTTTCCCAAAATAAAATAAAACAACAAAAAAAGTTCTTATTCTTAGGATTTTTTTTAGATGCACGCGCGTTTATTTTACTGGGATGTAATAGCTTAAACTAAGACCTTCTTTACTGCTTTTATTTCCCCAATTTTTGGATATGTAAATAATCCCCCTCCCCGAAAGCCTTGTAATAGCGTAGGATTTACAATTCTTGCACTTTAAATTCCTGCACATATATTAACTGTTTAGATGTATGCTAACTAGGATTGTATGACAAGATTAACTCTTAACTTAAAATCAACAGTAGTTCACCATGACATGCAAGAATAATATAACAGAAAATTGACACACTTGCACATGCCACTCTCAGGGTAAACCTCACTTGGTTGCCTCGAACGTGGTCATTAAGTATAGGATGTTTTAGAGGTCGTCCTTTTGTCCCAAGATCATAAGTTGCCTCGAAATGGTTGCCTCGATAAAAAATGATCTAAGACATTAGGATTACCACTAAAGCGTCCTAATGTTGCTTTAGTGACCACAAGTCCCTTAAATCAAATTGACCCGAAAACTCCAACGACGGTGCTACCTACTCCTCAATAGTGGGATAGCACTGTCTAAAGGAAAGTTGCACAATTTAATTCCTTTTTGAGTAGGTAGAGGTTCTTAAGTACTTGCTCATTTTAAAAACAAAACAAAACTTTTCGCACTTACACTTTTCTTCAAAAAACAAAACTCTTTTCAAAACCCACAATCACAAAGAAAAGCAAACCTTTTGAAAACATAGTGAGCTAGTACCTAAGAGCCCGTGGATAACCACAGATAGAAAGGGTGATAACACCTTCCCTTTCTATAATCTACCTCCCGAACCCGAGAAACAATCTCGAAAAGGAATTTTTCTGTGCTTTTGTCCTTTCCTTGTTGGATAAAATAAAAGACGGTGGCGACTCTTGCTTACCACGACACTTTGCAAAAACAAACGCAAACGCGAACCAGCATACTAAAAAACAGTCAGTTCTTGTTCCCACCGATCACAGAACTGGCGACTCTGCTGGGGAGTCATTATAAGTGAGGTGTACCTTAGGATTAGATCACTTGTGTTTTCAATTGTATGCTTTGTATGCTTTAAATTTTGTGGGCTTGTATCGAAGTTCTATAGATCCTAACCCGGATCTGGGGTACCCTTTTTAGGTAAGTAGCAGTAAACTGTGAGGGATCTGTCCGGCGTAGACCGACACGGATGAAGCAGTAGCTACATTGGTGTGGCACCTTAGTCTGTACCGATATCCCTTGTGTTGAAATGAGGAGAATATGGGTCTTCTAAGGAGTCATTAAGCACCAACTGACCTTAGCACCTTAAATTGACCAACTTGGCGAATAGAACAGTAGTAGTATGCTACACTCATTGAGACTAAACTCTCGCGATGGTTCCGGCCGCAAGAAAAGGTTGTTAAGCTGGAATTATGATCGATTGAGGGTAGTCAGTGATATTGAGATCCTCTAGAACCCGGTTACTATTTTTTAGGACAGGTTTAAACCGACTAAACTGAAAGAGGGTAATTCCTAAACTCCATGCCAGCCTAAACTTGAGGCTATATGTGTGACTTGTGTGCCTTCAAACTTGAACTACTTCTTATCTGACAACAGGGGTTCCTTGCAGGTTTTGTTTACAGTCCTTATCCAACAAATTGGATTTATTACCGGGCTCACTTACATCACCTCACTTTTTGCTTAAACGCATAGCATATACATCATAACATCATGCCTTAACATTTCTTTAACCATTTCAAGGATCTCAAGGGTCTATGATGCAGGTTATGGTACATCAAAAGTCTAGCAAGGGGCAAATGGGATTTATTTTCCTCTGGCCAAGGTTGTCTAGAAATCAAAACACGATAAACTTGAGTCAGGGGCTATGACCCACTCGATATGGTGAGCTTGACTCTTGAAGAAGGACTCTCAGCAGCATGGAGTTCCTTCAATCAAAGCTACCAGATGCAAATTCTAACAAGTTTCTTGTTTACCCCGCGAGATCCTTGGAAACATTGCATACATATATCATGCATATCATTGCATAACAGGTCTCCCAGTACAGGTCTCTCATGTTCTCGCTGTTTATTTCAGCAATGGCTTTCCAACCAAACAACCAAGATCTCTGGGCTCAAAACGCCCAACTTCAAGAAATGTTCTCCTCACAAGGGGCTTGGTCCTAGGGAATCCAGGAGGCATCAGGAATGATCAGTTGGAAGGGCTACAAATTGAGTTGGCAACAATGAAGATCCAGATGATGGGACAGCTGATGGGCCAGATGGCTCTCATCCAAGACTTAGCTCAAAGACAAGAAGAGCTCAGGGTCCTCGTTAACAAGCTGCTTCAAAATAACCAAGTGGGGAAAACAACTAGGGTTGAAGATCAAGTCATCATTCAACCACCTTTGGGGCAAGAAGACAAGGGAAAAGCTCCTCAGCTTGCTTCAGGATCACAAGCCCAGCATCAACAGGGTAATCGACGTAAGCGAAATACGTTTGGAAGACATTTCTCTGAGACTGATATACCATCATCTCTCATACTGAAACGCTTGTTAGAGGTCAATATGATTACTTTAAAGGATCATCCCCAGAATCCCAACACCTCTGCTCCTACCTATCATCCCAATGAAAGGTGTGCATACCACTCTAACAGTCCGGGACATGACACCGACGACTATTGGACTCTGAAGAACAAGATCCAAGACTTGATTGACGGAAGGGTGTTGGAGTTCATGCCATATGGTGAGATGAAAATCTTCCGCTGAGAATCCTCCATCTGAGATGACTAGTTCATACTAAGAGACTTTTGTTCATTTGAATTTTCAAGTTGTAATCTCTTTGTTATCTAAACAATTATCTGTTAATGTCAAACTTTGTTTCATTAATGCAATGCATATGTTTGTCTTGATTCGATCCAATCATTTTAATTACATTTAAAACTATGCTTTTTACTCACTTTATGACATTCAACTCTTGCTAAAAGTTACAAGCCTTTAGAGGGGGGATGACGAAACAATGCCATAATCTCATACAGTATGCTTTTGGACAGACCTTGCTGACGATGTACATGCATTTCTTTCAAATCCTAAACACTGGAGTTATAAGGAATATAATCCCTCGTCAACCCCTTTGAGCCAAAGAAGTTGGAGTTTTTCTTTTCACAAATTGAAACCTTTAATTTAAACCTGGGGCAGGGTAGTCTCTCAGTTAATTCAAAAGATGCGCTTTAAGACGAAAAACTCTCAGTTCATAATACAACGAACAACATCAAAAGCGTTCCTCTGGAATCAAAAGACAGTGGTGGTTCCTTATCTCATAGGCAGTCAATCTCTTAAAAAAAAAAGCCCACTGAGCCAAAACCTATAAAGGAGGTTTAAGAAAGTTGGGGCATCCCGCTGACTGTAATCTCGAAAACAGGAACAGTCAGGCAAAAATTAGGGATAACAAATCAAAAGAACGAGGTCATTACAAATCCTCGACAACATGAAAAATGTTGCAAAAAATGATGACTGCCTTCAAAAATCCAACTTGTGTGAACCATCACCAAAAACGTCGTACCAGACTCATTTGGAGTTCAAATGCACAATTAACTGAGTTTAGGATTGAAGAACATCACGAAGAGCGGGTGGGTACAAATATACTTTGAGCCTTTATCCTTTGTTTTTTAAACCGTGAACTAAGCCACGTTACAACCCTTCAAAGTCCTAACTGAAGCATGGGATAGTTCGAAAGCATACTGTTACAAAAGGTATCCTGACTCCTGTAAGGCTTTGTCCTAAATCTTGTGTTGAATTGGTCTTATAAAAAGTTTTCTGCTAAAAAACGCATTTTTCAAAACTTTGAGACAAGCATAAACTTTGCATTATTTGGATATCACTGTTTGCATTTGGCTATTTGTTTGACAGCGGAGAAATTCACACAACTAGTATCCGATGAACGAAAGAACTCTCAGTGAACAAAATCACTTCAAAAAGGATGACACTTCCATTGACAAATCTCCTATCAACAAGGGGGCATGACATGTCACTATCCAGCACACCTGGGGCAGCCCAGTCAAGATTCTAGGAAATCTCTCAAAGAAGTGCAGAGTAACCAGGGGCAAGTCTCCATCTCCGTCACTTGGGGCATTGAACATCAATCTCAGTGAAGGGTTACATACAGTCAAACATTTCCAGGAAGTGCCACAAACACTTGATACTAGGGGCAATGACAAATACCTCCAAAATCCTTCTCATAGGATGATTCCTAGCAAGGGTTTAATCTCTGAAAACCTTTCCCCAGCTGAATTAACCTCAAGAATCCTCGAGGACATCCCCCAACGAAGATGTCACCTCTCTAGAGGACTGACGACAGGGTTTATTTCCCCAACAACACCAGGATTCCCCAGCTTGAGTTTGCCTCTCCGACTACTACAAATCAAAGGACCACAACTGCTCTTCCCCAGTATACTCTGGAAGCTTGTCCCCTGCGAAGCACAAATAAGTCTCCTCAGCCAAATTCAGAGGTTATCCTCACAAGAGTCTAACTGGGTTATCCTCGGCAAGTTGCAACTGAAAGATCATCCCAGCGAAGTTCTTTCTATCCCCAGTGGAGTTCATTCCTCTCATAGACAGAAATTCAATCCCCAACAGGGTTCACTGTCACCAGCAACAGTAATTCATCCCCAGCTGAGTTTTACTTCTCCAAATCAGCTGATCTTCTAGCAGAGTATATACTCCCCACAGAGTCATTTCCTCGTCAGTCCATTCCCCAGCGGAGTTATTCTCTCCTGCAGGATTATTCTCCCAATCATCTTCAGACGTTATCTCCAGTGAGTGAAACTTTTTATTCTCCAACAACGGTCAGGGATTTATTTTCCTAAACTCGGACGTACCACAATAGCATTTCATGTTCATACATCATGACGTGCGCATACATATTGCATACAGCATAATCTCATTTAGTTTGAGAACATCATCATACAATGCATGTCATGCATCATATACGATTAATCATGTACCTTTTCAGGAAAGATGGTTATCATCGACAACTTCCAGCAAGTTCAAGATTTACTTCGGAAACTAAATAGAGTAATTATCTGCACGATCAAATTCAGCTTTACACGGGTTCGTCATGAAGAAATCTTACACGGGTTTCTCCTAAATGCATCTTCACACGGGTTTATCTTGAAAAATCCTACACGGGTCCTTTCTCATACATTTCTGAATGAAGTTTTACACGAACTTATCACAAAGTAACCTTACCCAGGTTCCTCCAGAAGTTTCACACGAACTTATCCCGAAGTAACCTTACCCGGGTTCCTCCTGAAGTTTTACTCGAACTTATCTCACAATAACCTTACCCCGGTTCATCCAGAAGTTTCACACAAACTTATCCCGAAGTAACCTTACCCCGGTTCATCCTGAAGTTTTACACGAACTTATCCCGAAGTAACCTTACCCCGGTTCCTCCTGAAGTTTCACACGAACTTATCTCACAGTAACCTTACCCCGGTTCATCCTGAAGTTTCACACGAACTTATCCCAAAGTAACTTTACCCAGGTTCCTCCAGAAGTTTCACACAAACTTATCCCGAAGCAACCCTACACCGGTTCCTTCTCAATTACAGATGCAACTTTACACGGACTCATCATGAAGCAACCCTACACCGGTTCCTTCTCAATTCCAGATGCAGTTTTACACAGACTCATCATGAAGCAACCCTACACCGGTTCCTTCTCAATTCCAGATGCAGTTTTGCATAGACTCATCATGAAGCAACCCTACACTGGTTCCTTCTCAATTCTAGATGCAGTTTTACACGGACTCATCATGAAGCAACCCTACACCGGTTCCCTCTCTTCAAGATGTAGTTTTACACGGACTTGTCGTCAAGAAACCCTACACAGGTTCTCTCTTTCCAAAGATGAAGTTTTACACGGACTCCTCATCAGGAAACCCTACACCGGTTCCCTCTCTTCAAGATGTAGTTTTACACGCACTCGTCGTCAAGAAACCCTACACAGGTTCTCTCTTTCCAAAAATGAAGTTTTACACGGACTCCTCATCAGGCAACCATACACCGGTTCCCACTCTTCAAGATGTAGTTTTACACGGACTTGTCATCAAGAAACCCTACACAGGTTCTCTCTTTCCAAAGATGAAGTTTTACACGGACTCGTCATCAGGCAACTCTACACTGGTTCCCTCTCTTTCCAAGAGGCAGTCTCACACGGACTCATCATCAGGCAACCCTACACAGGTTCCTCCTTTCCAGATGAAGTCTTACATGGACTCATCATGAAGTAACCTTACCCAAGTTCCCTCTTAGTCCAGATATGCAGTTCACCTCCAAAGTTAGACTTCCCCAGCGGAATCTTCTACACCAACAGGTATGCAAATTCTCACTAAGGAATCTCTTATGCGATCGACACTCTTGCAGATAGCATCTATAAGCCTATCCTCCTACTAACAATCTCCAAATGGCATCTGTAAGCCCATTCCCGACGTCACAATGCTGATACTACACCATGCGAGTGCAAATTTCTGGGCACTCTAGTGTTCAATTATCTTCCACCTTCAGATCACGAAAGGCTCGAAAGCCAATCTATATCCTCATGTTTAAGAAAATTGAACAGGGGCAACTGTTGCACCCCAAAATTTGCCCTCTCATGTTTTTCCAAAGCCTTCCCCCTGCATGGTTGATCATAAACTCTTGCCTAAGGAAAAAGAAGATTTTTGAGTGGTGCTTTAAGTACATTTCGATTGGCATTCTGAAAAACCCTTCGATTGGCATTCTGAAGGAGCATTTCGATTGGCATTCTGAAGGAGCACTTCGATTGGCATTCTGAAAGACCCTTCGATTGGTATTCTGAAGGAGCATTTCGATTGGTGTTCTGAAGGAGCCTTTCGATTGGCATTCTGGACAAGTACTTCGATTGGCATTATAACAGTGTCCTTCGATTGGAATTCCCGAAGGTCCATTCAAAGAGGCATTCGAAGGGTCCATTCGAAGAAGCTTTCGAAAAGCATTCGAAGGACGCCATCAGCCCATTCGAAGGAGGTCATCAAGAGGGCGCCCAAATCAACATGTCCAGGTTCATTCAAGAGACACAAATGTTTCAAAAAAGGAAGTTATTTAATGTGTTCGTTTCTTGTCTCATGGCATTTAGTGGCCTGTTTAATGGTTGTCTCTTGCCATTACTGCTCCCTCACACTCCTATAAATACAAGGGCCAGTGGCACATTACAAAGACACGAAAATCGGAGGAAAATCACACACGAAAATATACAACGAAACACACAAAACTCTGCAGGAGAACACACAGAAAAATTGCCTCAAAGAGCCAAAGCAGTCCTTCAGATCAAAGGTGCCCACGCCCAGAAGCCCAGATCGAAAGTGCCTGGATCCAGGAAGTGCCCAGATCGAAGGTGCCTACATCCAGCAAACGTCCAAATCGAAGATCTAATCTGCTGGTAAGAAAGGGTAAATTATTCAACCTCATATTTGCATAATACATTCATACTTGTTGTTACCTCTGATTTGCCATCCTAGACAGGATCGAAAGGCCTGGGTTTGGAACCCAGGTCATGTTTTTCGTTTGCTAACACTTGCTGAAGACATAGCCTGAAAGGACCCAACAAGCGCAGGATCGAAGGGCCTGGGGTTCAATACCCAGGCCCTGCATTTTATTTCGCTCACATACTTTTGCAGGTATAACAGCCCAGATCGAAGGAGACACCTTCTCTGGATCGAACCCATTATCATGCTGGATCGAAGGAGGCATCTCATTTTTGGATCGAAAGCCATGACCTCCATGATCAGAAGACAAACCTCTTCCTTGGATCGAAGGCCACTCACGCCTTACTGTCTGGCCCAATCGAAAGGACCAGGACCCTCTCTGGATCGAAGCAGTCCATTCCCTCCCTGGGTCGAAGCTCCTTTTTTCCTTGGATCGAAGGATCCCTCTTGCATTTTATTTTTGTTTTCCATAGACTTATTTTTTTTATCTTTTTAATTAACCTTAAAATCAAAAACCACAAAAACATTAGGCTAGTTTTTTCTATTAAAATTAACTTTGTTAATTAATCTCTTAAATATCTTAACATTTTCTCAAAAAACTAAAATTAAATAGATTTAGATCATTTTCCCAAAATAAAATAAAACAACAAAAAGAGTTCTTATTCTTAGGATTTTTTTTAGATGCACGCGCGTTTATTTTACTGGGATGTAATAGCTTAAACTAAGACCTTCTTTACTGCTTTTATTTCCCCAATTTTTGGACATGTAAATAATCCCCCTCCCCGAAAGCCTTGTAATAGCGTAGGATTTACAATTCCCGCACTTTAAATTCTTGTACATATATTAACTGTTTAGATTTATGCTAACTAGGATTGTATGACAAGCTTAACTCTTAACTTAAAATCAACAGTAGTTCACCATGACATGCAAGAATAATATAACTGAAAATTGACACACTTGCACATGCCACTCTTAGGGTAAACCTCACTTGGTTGCCTCGAACGTGGTCATTAAGTATAGGATGTTTTAGAGGTCGTCCTTTTGTCCCAAGATCATAAGTTGCCTCGAAATGGTTGCCTCGATAAAAAATGATCTAAGACATTAGGATTACCACTAAAGCGTCCTAATGTTGCTTTAGTGACCACAAGTCCCTTAAATCGAATTGACACGAAAACTCCAACGACGGTGCTACCTACTCCTCAATAGTGGGATAGCACTGTCTAAAGGACAGTTGCACAATTTAATTCCTTTTTGAGTAGGTAGAGGTTCTTAAGTACTTGCTCATTTTAAAAACAATACAAAACTTTTCGCACTTACACTTTTCTTCAAAAAACAAAACTCTTTTCAAAACCCACAATCATAAAGAAAAGCAAACCTTTTGAAAACATAGTGAGCAAGTAGCTAAGAGCCCGTGGATAACCACGGATAGAAAGGGTGCTAACACCTTCCCTTTCTATAATTTACCTCCCGAACCCGAGAAACAATCTCGAAATGGAATTTTTCTGTGCTTTTGTCCTTTCCTTGTTGGATAAAATAAAAGACGGTGGCGACTCTTGCTTACCGCGACACTTTGCGAAAATAAACGCAAACGCGAACCAGCATACTAAAAAACAGTCAGTTCTCGTTCCCACCGATCACACAGCCCTTTGAGCTTCTGCAGTGAAACCCAAACCAAACTCGTTAGTCTTCTGAGGAAAATCAGGGAGTCGGCCCCAATTTGCACACTCACCCTTCTCAATAACAACCCGGGCATCCTTTAAGGAAGCCATCTTCATAGGAGAATCTTCAACCACAATCTCAGTTGATGCCAGTGTTTGAGGAACCTCTTCAAAGTGCTGAAATGAGGTCTCAATGAACTCCCCATCCATCTCTACGTATCTGAACGAGTTGAGGTGGCTGACCATGTACTCCTCCTCCCCTTGAACTGTCTCAATCTTCCCTCTGACCGGGTACTTCAGCTTCTGGTGGAGTGTTGAGGTTACAGATCCAGGTTTGTTGGATCCATGAACGACCCAGTAAATAAGAATAGGATGGCCGAATGTCCATCACGTAGAATGTAGAATTGAAGACCTGAGAACCAACTTTAATGGGAATATCAACCTCACCATGCACCATCCTTTTAGACCCGTCAAAGGCCCTGACAATGATATTACTTGGCTTTAGCTCCAACCCTTCGCAATCCAACTGATCTAGAGCTTTCTTGGGCAAGACATTCAATGAGGAACCAGTGTCAACCAATACATGTACAAGAGTAGTGCCCCTGCATTCAATGGAGACATGAAGGGCATCATTATGGTTCTTCCCTTTAGCAGTCAAATCAGCGTCGAAGAAACTCAAACCATTATCAGCAGTTAAATTGGCCATACAATCAGTAAACTGATCAGCTGATGTCTCTTGTGGCACGTGGGCAGCCTTCAGGAAGGTAATCAGAGCCTTAGCATGGGCCTCTGAACACAACAACAGTGACAACATAGAAATCTTGGATGGGGTTTGCCCCAGTTGCTCAACTACATTGTAATCACTCTTCTTAATAATCTTCAGAATCTCTTCCATCTCCTGTTTGGAAGCTTCAACAGTAATTGTCTTTGGTGCCTCCGTCTGGGCAGGCGCATCAGTGGTGATCCCTTTGCCCCGAGCGTCGGATGACTCAGCGACAAGGGTAAGGATAGGAACTTGATCAGGAATAATGATAGGTACACTTGCAGGTGTAATGACAACAGGTCTTCGGACAGTTGGTGGAGCAATATCAGGTGAGAAAAGTCTACCGCTGCGGGTGACCTTAGCAGGTCCAGTAATGTTGCTGATGCTGGTATCAACATCCAACTCTTGCTTAACTCCTAGAACATAAACATCTTCCCCATAGTGCCAAGGGACAGCTTTGTCAGAGGTGTAGGGGATGGGCCCCGGAATAGTGATGATTACAGGTGCGATCTTCGGAACAGATGTAATTCTAATAGGCTTCCTCGAGGGAGCCTTGGAAGAATTGTCGAAAATGGTAATAATGGCAACTTCTTCAGAATGAACGGAAGGAACAACAGTCTTTTCAAACAGGATCTCTTTGCTATCCATCAGGTTTTGGATACCTGACTTCAGGAATGGGCAACCGGTAGGTGAAACAGAACACAAATGGAAACCTTCGCCACAGCCCGGAAATAAACCGGCTAGCAACAGGTTCTTCTTGACAGTCATCAGAGGGGTAACAATATCATCCATGGAAACTACAAATAAGTCTTCCTCTACAACATTTACTCCATTTTTGGGCATGGGAGCAGTCACAACATTAGGGCTCTCAGGCGCCTCAAACTCAATCTCCTTTGCATCAATTAGGTCTTGCACCCTGTTCCTCAAAACCCAACAATCATTTGTATTATACCCCGGGCTATCAGAGTGAAAAGCCCAACGGGCATTAGGGTTGTACTTTGGTGATGTGGTACTTGGATTCTTCGGAGCTTCTTTTAGAGTCACCAGTTTGGTCTTCAGTAACTGTGGCAGAATCTGAGACAAAATCATGCTGAGATGAGTGAATTTCCTTCGAGGTCTCTCGTCCTTTTGTTGATTGTGATGCTGAGGAGCACCAACAGGTTTTGAAATAACAACCGCATTGACAACTTGGCGGTGTTCAGGTCTATTCTGTCTTCTTGAACTATAGACAACACTGGACTCTTTCTTAAACGACTTCTTCTCGGTGCTCAATGAGGCACCATTATGTATCTTCCCAACCTTAATACCAGCTTCAATCCTCTCACCAGTCAAAATAAGACCTGTAAACCCAGCTGAAGAGCTTCCAATTAGATGGTTAAAGAATGGACCAGACAGGGTCCCCAAAAACATGTCAACAAGTTCACGATCAGCCAAAGGTGGTTGCACCCTTCCGGCAAGGTCTCTCCATTTCTGAGCATACTCTTTAAATCCTTCACCCGTTCCTATTGACATACCCTGGAGTTGGGTACGTGTAGGAGCGAGGTCAGAGTTGTACTGATACTTCCTAAAGAATGCAGTAGCCAAATCTTCCCAGCTGCGGATACTGGCTCCGCCCAACTGATAGAACCACTCGAGCTGAGTCCCTGAGAGACTGTCTTGAAAGAAATGGATCCATAAGTTCTTATCAGCAGTGTAAGGTTTGATCTTCCTCACATATGACCAGAGGTGCAGCTTCGGACAGGAAACTCCGTCATACTTGGCAAAGGCAGGTGCCTTGAACTTATGGGGAATCACCACCCCAGAAGATAGACCTAGATCTCCGAAGTCTAGACCTGTCACCTTCTGTATTTCCATAGCGCTCAAACGGTCTTCCAGCTGTTTGTACTTATCCTCAGCAGGAGGATACTGTTCTTCATCATAGACTGTCTCGTTGTCGGAGACCATAGGGCTAGGAGCCCTCCTTTCTCGTGGACTATCTTTCCCTCTAGATGAGGTGGTCAGATCAACTTCATTTTGCAGCCCATTTCCAAATTTGCATCTAGTGTTGAACATGATGGTCATCTTCTTCTTCTTCTTCTTCTTCTCTTTCAGAATCAAGGTCTTCAGGTCCTGCTGACCCTTAGCTTGATTCATGAACAGTTCTTGAAATTGGGCATTCTGGGCCTGGAGGGGCTTGATAGCTTGCTCAGTTGAAGGTTCAGCAGACATGATGATTGCTGAAATAAATAGTGAAGAAGATAAGAGACCTGTAATGGGGTACCTGTTTATGAAGTGCATGGGATGAAATGCGTATGATTTATGATTTCAAAGACAATCGGGATTCAAATTTGTAAACAAGAAAGGAAACACACTTTATTAGATTTAAACTTCGAAATTTAAATTGTTCAACAAATTGCCCTTAGGCGTTACAAGAATGGAAATACTAAAAAGTAAACAAAAACTATAAAAGAAATCATCAAAGGTCCATCAATGCTCTCATGGTCTCTTCTTCTCAGTGCGGACATAATCATTCAGGATCCGCTCGTTCTCCAGTTGTCTAGTTAGCTTCTGGATCTCCTGCTCCTGTTCATTGAACTTCTCTCGATAACAATCCCGTTCATCCCTCATTTGCATCCAAGACGTCTTCAGTGTCCCAATATCAGTGGGCATATAAGGGTGGAGAATAGTTGGAAGAACCCCCTCTTCATTAGCAACTTCAAGAGTAACAGGCCTAACAGCTTCATATGGCATACCTAGCTTCTGGGCACGGATGACCCACCTGAGATATGGCTCCATTGGCAGAGAAGTCTTTGGTCCCAACTCATGTGGGTCAGATTGTTGAACTCTGTCCCAAGCCCTTATGAATCTACGACGCAGCTCCTCACTATCTCCCTAAAAATCAAAGATGATATGGGGCATCAACATCTCATGAGGCCCTTCTCTTCTGGCTCTTCCAAACTGACGGAGAGCTAAACATGGGTTGTAAGAAATCCCTCCATGGGTTTCGATCAATGGAACATTAGGATACTCTCCACAGCGATCAATGACAGTCACCTCATCCATACCTTTGAGAGTCCAAATAATGTCATTATTAGAAAGAGACATCACCCTATATGCCCAGCCCATTCCTTCTTTGTTCTTCAGTACGGACTTAGGGAGGTGCGAAATAAACTACCTCGACAATAAAGGAGCACAACACATCAAAGTTCCCCATTTTCGGGCAGTACGAGCATAGAGCTGATGAAGGATATCACCTAAGAGAGTGGGTACCGGATTCTGAGAGATGAAGATCTTTATGGCATTAATATCAACAAAAGTGTCAGGATTCGGAAACAATACCAGACCATAAGTCAAGAGAGCCAGAATATCCTCGTACGCCTTGAAGTCTAAGCTATCCCAGAAGTAATTAGCTTTGTCAACCAAAAACTTAGTCAGAAAACCCTTAGCTCCACTTCTAGTCTCCCAGTTAGCCATTACCTCTTCTTTGGTCAAGTGAAGGGCTGCAACAATTTCTTCGGGCTTAAGAGTCTTCTCCCATCCAGTAAACGGGGTCTGCTCCAAAACAGAGATACCGAGCAGCTCAGAGAACTCTTCTAGGGTAGGAACCAGCTGATAGTCTTGAAAAGTGAAGCAATGGTACAGCGGATCATAAAATTGGACCAGGACACTCATCATTTGTTCGTCCAACTTTGAGGTGACCAAACTGAGAAGAGAACCATGCCTTCTGATGAAGGAAGTAGTGTCTGGAATCCTGACAACCAACTCTTTAAGCAAGGTAGGGACTTGGAGAAAGTTTATCCGGATAGTATTCCTACGCATGGGCATCATGATGACCTACAAAACAGAGCAAAGATGAAACCCTCTTGTCCTTGAAATAGGTTAGTCCTTATGCAAGATGTATGCAATGTTATGATGTCATGATGTCATGATAAAGGCACACCACAAGTATCCACAAAAAGCAAACATGGTAAAGGCACACAAGTCACACTAAGAGCCCTTAGATTTCAGGCTAGCATGGAGCTTAGGTACTACCCTCTTTCAGTTCAGTTGGTTAAGACCTGTCCTAAAAAATAGTAATCGGGTTCTAGAGGATCTCAATATCACTGACTACCCACAATCGGTCATAATTCCAGTTTAGCAACCTTTTCTTGCGGCCGGAATCATCGCGAGAGTTTAGTCTCAATGAGTGTAGCATACTGCTACTGTTCTATGGCCAAGTTGGTCAATTTAAGGTTCTAAGGTCAGTTGGTGCTTAATGACTCCTTAGAAGACCCATATTCTCCTTGTTCCAACACAAGGGATATCGGTACTGACCAAGGTGCCACACCAACGTAGCTACTGCTTCATCCGTATCGGTCTACGCCGTACAGATCCCTCATAGTTTATTGCTACTTACCTAAAGGGTATCCCCAGATCCGGGTTAGGATCTATAGAACTCTGATACAAGCCCACAAAATTAAAGCATACAAAGCATACAATTGAAAACATAGTGATCTAATCCTAAGGTACACCTCACTTATAGAATATTCCCCAGCAGAGTCTCTAGTTCTGTGATCGGTGGGAATGAGAACTGACTGTTTTGGAATGCTGGTTCGCGTTTGCGTTTGTTTTTGCAAACTTTCGCGGTAAGAAAGAGTCGCCACCGTCTTTTATTTTATCCAACAAGGAAAGGACAAAAGCACAGAAAAATTCCTTTTTGAGATATTTCTCGGGTTCGGGAGGTAGATTATAGAAAGGGAAGGTGTTAGCACCCTTTCTATCCGTGGTTATCCACGGGCTCTTAGGTACTTGCTCATTGTGTTTTCAAAAGTTTGCTTTTTTTTGTGTTTGTGGGTTTGAAAAGACTTTTTATTTTGAAAGGGGTGTAAGTGCGAAAAGTTTTGTTTTTGTTTTATAAGGAGCAAGTACTTAAGAACATCTACCTACTCAAAAAGGAATTAGACTGTGCAAATGTCCTTTTGACAGTGCTATCCCACTATTGAGGAGTAGGTAGCACCGTCGTTGGAGTTTTCGGGTCAATTCGATTAAGGGACGTGTGGTCACTAAAGCAATGTTAGGACGCCTTAGCGGTAACCCTAATGTCTTAGATCATTTTATCCGAGGCAACCGTTTCGAGGCAACTTTGATCTTTGGACAAGAGGGCGACCTCTAAAACTTCTTATACTTAATGACCACGTTCGAGGCAACCAAGAGAGGTATACCCTAGGAGTGGCATGTGCGAGTGTATTGTTTTTTCAGTTATTTATCTTTGTACATGTTATGGTGAGCTACTGTTGATTTTAGGTTAAAGGTTAATCTTGTCATGCATTTCCTATTTATTAAACATCTAACAGTTAATATTGTGCGGAAATTAAATTGCGGAAAATAAATCTAAGTTATTACAAGGAGTCGGGTATTTACATCGCCAAAGACAAACCCTTTTAAAATTAAATTGCGAAAAGTAAATAAAAGCGATAAATAAATAAATAAAATCCTAAGTTAAAACTATTACATTCTTGGAGCAGTTACAATATGGATCAAAAATAATATGCGCGCGAGAAAAATTAAATCGGAGTGTCTTAGGGTTTTGACCCTTTTTAGTAAAGAAAGCATATTTTTGTTATTTTTTGAATTAAAAATTAGTCTAATTTAATAATTGAATTAATTAATTAAATGAAAAGATCTTTTGGTTTTTATTTTAATTAAGGAAATAAAATAAGAATGGTTAAAAAATATTTAAAAACCTAATTCTAAATTAATTTTAATTTATTGTAAAATATGTTATTGTTAAACCTATTTAAACTAAATAAATAAATAAATTGTTTATTTACAAAAATAAAATAATAAAATAAATGGAATTAATGAAAATATTATTTTTATTGTTTCTGATTTTTTATGAAAAAGTTAATTGGTTAATTGATTAATTAAGATAATAATAATAATAATAAATAAACAAATAAGAAAAAGAAATAAAATGTAAAAAAGAAATACTCAGGGGGGTGTGGGCCTGATCTGGGAGCATGATTAGAAATTTTTTTGAGGCCCAGTTACGCCAGCCTGTTTGACCCTTGTGATTCCCTGCGTGCTTGTTGACCAGGGAGTATGGTGGATGCTCAAATCTAGCTTTTGGATCTTGGCCTGAAGCCACTTGGCACATTGAGATCTGGAGGCATTTGGTGATCCACGCTTGGAGTGCTGCATGTGAATATCTGGAGAAAAAGTTTAACAAAGTATTGGGGGACCTAGGATTCGAACCCAGGTCTCAATGGTATCATGCACTAACGCCTTGCCAGTTGAGCCATTGGTGTTTCTTGTTAATAGAATAATCAATAAACATCATATGCGCAACAATCAACTATGCCTGAATAAAAAAATAAAAGCGCGTAATTTTAAATGGGCCAATGGGAGGGCGACGTCTGGTCGTCTTCTCCAAAATAACTCTGGTTATTTACCTGCGGATTTTTATCCACAGGAAGATTCGTGGGATGTCTCCAAAATTCTTCCTAGGCCATGTAAACGCAAGCTAAGGCCATCATCATTTTCGTCTTGCTTCCCTGAACACGACTATAGCCATGAATTGTCTTGATTGTTCCTGTACACAAAATGCCTAAAAACGAAGCAAGGAAACCCTAGGTTCGGGTACCACATTAGAAGCCATGAAAATAAAATTGAATGATGTAGAAAGCTTCGAAATCAAGCATGGATCAAGAATATGTTAATATTTGGTCAAAAAGAGGCAAGAATGAGGAGTTAAATTTTCATGTGCAGAGGCATATTCAGGAATACTTACAGCGTGTTACAGGTGATCTTAAGGTCCGGTTTTGATTGCTATAGCTTCAGGAGGTTGCTGGAAAGAGAGCTACGTGAAGCTTTTGCCTTGGAAACGCCTCCAAACAAGAATTCGAACTCCCACTTTCACACTTTTTTCCAAACTTTGTATGGCCGTTTCTGCAATGCTTTGTGCGTGTTCTTTCTTTGTGTGGCTTGTGTGAATGTTATAGAATGAATTTAGGTCAATACTTGGGCCATAATCCATGTGCATTCAAAGTTTTGAGATTTGATATGATCACCATTATCAAGTTTCCAAATATAGGCCAAATCTGATTTTTTATGCATGAAAAGCCATGATACGAGTTTGATTTGATTCATGATGATAATTGAAAGTTGTACCAATCACAAAGTTATTATTTCATCAATTTTTAGATTTTATTTGATTTAATATTGATTAAAAATGAATTAAATCAATAAAAATTAAATAGAATAGAAAAATAAATGAATGGCCGTGAAACCAAGTATGGGACACGTGTGTGGCATGAAAATACCATATCAAGTGGAAAAAAGTGGGCCCTTTTGTCAAAAATTGGAGTTTTGAGGATAGTTGACTTTTGGCAAATTTGGAAAAATGCCCAACTTCAACAATGCATAACTTCCTCAATTTTGAACTTTTGGAGGTGTTCTTGGACTTTTTAGAATCCTTGAGATGTACTCTAATCAAACCTTTTGGTCTCATCTCATTTTTATGTTCCATTCTCGATTTATAATCTTTGGAAAAAAAAGGTGTTTTTGTTGACTTTCAAAAATGACCTATAATGTCCAAATTAGTAACTTTTTGTGAGAGCATTTCTTGATCTTGGGGTGTGAATATGGTTTGTAGGAAATTGCATCCTCTTCCAAATTAGCTTTGGATGGGTCATTTCTCATAAAGTATGAGAAAGTTATGCTTGGTCAAAGTTGAGTTGACTTTTCCTACAAAACCCTAATTTCGTAACTTTTGAATCTTGATGAATCTTGAGCAATCCTTGATGAATAATGATCAACCCTTGATCAAATGATGAATTATCCTTCAAAATTAGAATGTTTACAAAAAATCTTGAGGTTTGACTGTATTTAGGACACAGTTGACTTTTGCCCTAGCATAGTCGATTTTTGAACTTCTTGAGCAATTGACTGACCAAACTTTCTCTGCAAGGCTTGAAATTTGACATGGATGAACTTTAGAGAATATTAGGACATTGGGGAGAATTTGAGGTCATTTGGATGTGAGGACCTTAATGCAACACAAAACCCTAATTTGACTTGACTGCCTTAGAAGGTGATTTGACTGTCTAACTCTTGAGCCATTTTGAACAACTTGGAGGTGGTTCTTGACATGTCTTGAGAAATATGGGAGGGAAAGTTTTGGGGTACAACATTCGGGTATCACATTAGAGGCCATGAAAATAAAATTTAATAATGCAGACATGTTAGAAATTGGATGGTAAGTATGAATATGCAAGAAATTTGGCAAAAGGATGCTAGAAAACCGAGTTACGATTCCATGTACAGAGTTGTATTCGTGGGCACTTACAACACTATTCAAGAGGTCTCAAGGCCTGGTTTTGATTGATATCGCTTAAGGGGATTGCCAACAAGAGACTAGTGTCAAGCTTTTTCTATGAATCGAGCTATATGGTGGATTTCAGATTCCAAATTTTCAAGCTTTTTCTCAAACTTTGTCTGGCCGTTTCTTGCAGTTTTAGGTCGTGTTTTTTGTTGCTTTGGCTTGTGTGTACATAAGGGAATGAATTAGGTTAATCTTTGGGCCTTGAATCCATGTGCATTGAAGATGGAGGATATGATTTGATCACCATTGATAAGCTTTCCAAAATTGCCTCAAATCCAAGATTTTGTGCATGTTTTGACTTGGCACGAGTTTGATTGAGTGTATCATGATATTTTCAAGTTGTAATGATCACAAAGATCTCATTCCATCAATTTATAGATTTTATTTGAATTGATATTGATTTAAAATGAATTAAATCAATAAAAATTAAATAAAATAAAAAATAAATGATTGGTAATGAAATTAAATATGGGATACGTGTGTGGTGTGATAAGACAAAATCAAGTGGAAAAAAGTGGGCCATTTTGTCAAAAATTGGAGTTTGGAGGATAGTTGACTTTTGGCAATTTTAGAAAAATGCCCAACTTCAATAATGCATAACTTTTCAATTTTGAACTTTTGGAAGTGTTCTTGGACTTTTTAGAAACCTTGAGATGTCCTCTAATCAACCCTTTTGGTCTCATATCATTTTGATATTCCATTCTCAAGTTATAAGCTTTGGAAAAAAAGGTGTTTTTGTTGTCTTTCAAAAATGACCCATAATGTCCAAATTTGTAACTTTTTGTGAGTGCATTTATTGATCTTGGGGTGTGAATATGGATTGTAGGAAATTGCATCCTCTTAAAAATGAGCTTTGGATGGGTAATTTATAATAAAGTATGAGAAAGTTATGCTTGGTCAAAGTTGAGTTGACTTTTCTTGCAAAACCCTAATTTAGCATATTTTGAATCTTGATGAATCTTGAGCAATCCTTGATGAATCATGATCAACCCTTGATAAAATGATGAATTATCCTTCAAAATGAGAATGTTGACAAAAAATCTTGAGGTTTGACTGTTTGTAGGTCACAGTTGACTTTTGCCCTAACACAATCGATTTTTGGACCTCTTGAACAATTGACTGACCAAACTTCTTCAGCAAGGCTTGAAATTTGACATGGATGAACTTAAGAACATATTATTACATTGGGGAGCACTTGAGGTCATTTGTATGTAAGGACCTTTATGCAACACAAAACCATAATTTTGAATTGACTGCATTAGGAGATGATTTGACTGTCCAACTCTTGAGCCATTTTGAGCCACTTGAAGATTATTCTTGACATGTCTTGAGAAATATGGGAGGGAAAATTTTGGGGTACAACAGTTGCCCCTGTTCAATCTTCTTAAACCTGAGGATATAGATTGGCGTTCGGGCCTTTCGTGATCCGAAGGTGGAAGATGATTGAACACTAGAGTGCCCAGAAATTTGCACTCACATGAAGTAATATTTGCATTGTGATGTCGGGAATGGGCTTAAAGATGCCATTTGGAGATTGATGATGGGAGATGGGCTTAACGATGCCATCCGAAGGAGTGTCGATCGCGTAAGAGATTCCTTAGCGAGAGCTTGTATACCTGTTGTTGAGGGAGATTCCGTTGGGGAATGTTGTTATTTATCTTAGGAGAAATAGAACTTTAGGAGCTTCGGTCGTCCGTTATTCCACTGGGGAATCATCTCTGTTGAAGAGGTGAGAGTGAACTACTATTTGGTCGCATCCCAGGCTTCATAGTGATAAGACCGTCTGCTATCTGGTCATAATCCAGGATTTACAGTGACTTACTGGGGAGATAAGATTAAAATTGCTATCCGGTCGTAATCCAAGCTTTGCAATACCCCACTTCTTATCTGGTCGAAATCCAGGCTTCAGAACAAATCAAGTGGTTATCCGGTCGCATCCGGGCTTCAACTTGAATTTAGGGCACACTAATATCCGGCCGACTCTGGGCTTCTTAGTAACTGTCCATGTAAACTGCTATTTGGTTGGAATCCAAGCTTCACGATGTGTTATACCATTATCTGGTCGAATCCAGGCTTCATGGTGTCGCGTACTGCTATCTGGTCGAATCCAATCTTCAAAATACCTCACTTCTTATCTGGTCGAAATCCAGGCTTCAGAACAAATCAAATGGTTATCCGGTCGCATCCGGGCTTTCCTTTGACTGTTGGGTTTACTAGTATCCGGTCGAATCCGAGCTTCACAGTAACTGGCTGGGTTGGCTGGGTAAACTATTATCTGGTCGTAATCCAAGCTTCACAGTGTCCCTTAACGTTGTCTGGTCGTAATCCAGGCTTCACGATGTATCATACCACTATCTGGTCGAAATCCAGGTTTCGTAGTACTCTTGGTTGCTATCTGGTCGTAATCCAGTCTTCACAACATTTTCTACCATTACATGGTCGTAATCCAGGCTTCAAGGTCTTATATTACTTTCTGGTCGTAATCCAGGCTTCACAATAACTTGCTGAGTTGTTACCCGGTCGTGATCCAGGCTTCACGGCTTGTGTTTATGATATACCACTATCTGGTCGAATCCAGGCTTCATGGTGCTTACTGAGCTGCTATTCGGTCGTAATCCGGGCTTCACGGCTCACTGGGGAATAAACTATTATCCGGTCATTCTCCGGGCTTCATAGCTTACTTTTGAGAGATATCGCTATCTGGTCGTAATCCAGGCTTCGCGGTAGTCCGATATTGTTATCCGGTCGTAATCCGAGCTTCACGATATGTTGTAGAAATCAAGATACTATCCTGGTCGTACCCGGGCTTCATAACTTGAATTTTGATTGTATCTTTCCTTAAATGTAAAGGTTAGCTGTATATAATGCATGCTATGTATCTGGAAATGATGTTCTCAAAATAAATGAGATTGTATGGTATGATGTGTATACGCATGTATCATGATGTATGGACATGTAATGTTTTAGCTGGGGAAAATAAATCCCGGAGCTGCTGGAGAATAGAGTTGAATTCTTCGGTTCCGCTGGGGATGGTGAACGAAGGTGATTGTGAGAATAAGCCTGCAGGAGAAAAGAACTCGATTGGGGAATAAACTGATGAAGAGACTACTCTGAGGGGAAATACTCTGTGGGGAAGAGATGCTCTGCTGAGGATTTTAACGATAAACTCCGTTGGGAATTCCACTGATAAACTCTGTTGGGGATTTCAATGATGAACTCTGCTGGGGATGGATTACCGTTGCTGGTGATATAGAATCTGTTGAGGATAGAACTCCTGTTCGGGGAAAGAAAGAACTTCGTTAGGGATGGTATTTCAGTTGCAACTTGCTGAGGATAACCCAGTTAGACTCTTGTGGGGATAACCCTCTGAATTTGGCTGGAGAGATTTATTTGCGCTCTGCAGGGGACAAGCTTCCAGAATCTACCGGGGATGATGATTCAATTTTGTTGGGAAAGCTTTTTTTAGACCGCGCTGGGGAAATGGCTCCTACTGGGGGTATCGTGTATTCCGCCGGGGAACATTCTTATACTCTGTTGAGGAATATTAAGACTATCGGGGATACTCTTATACTTGCCGGGGAATATCTTTATATTCCGCTGGGGAAGATTAATACCTTCTGGGGATACCCAACCTTTTTAGGGTTGATGGTAGGCTAACTCTGCTTGGGGGAGAGTATTGCTGATTTGTACCTAACTGCAAGTCTCAGCCAGGAGAGTTATCATTATTGTCTTGCTCTGCGGGGAGTGAAGGTATCTTAGCCATATTCTTCAGCTGAATCTACCTTGTACCTGGTGGACAGAGCCACTACACAGCTTGGACATTTCTTATGCCCCTGTTTCTGATATTACCAGTAATTCATCTTTTGTTTCGAATGTAAATATTTATGAGCAGCAATTAATGTCAAATGCATATATCAAAAATGAACATTGGACGTTCTTTGCAAAACAAAACAGATAAAGGAAAAACAGTTTGAAAATTTCTTTGAAAACGAATTTGTATTGATTTTGAAGTTTGGCCTATAAACAGGCATTTTTGTACAGGAGGCTGACGTCCTAGTAAGAGAACACCGCTGAACAAATAGAATTTATACAATTTGTGAAAAGAAAACAAAGCAGCTATGTGAATAATCCCACTGGGTTCCAACTCTGCTATTGCCTTTATATCCTCAAGCATCTCATCACTTTGCTGCTTGGTTGAAGATGAATCAGATTGATTAGTGTCGTCTGAGCTTGATAGTCGATACCAAAGTTTGGATGCGAGGTGATCCAATGTGACATAGTATTACGCTTTAATCCCTAACTTTTGCCTGGACCGCCCTTTCGGGTTTTCAGTCCACCGGGATACCCTTTTTTGCCCAAGTCGCCTTTTCAGGTTTTCGACTTACCGGGTGTACAAATTTTTCATTTTCATCTCTTATTTTTGCCCGGACCCTTTTGGTTCACCGAGAAGCCCTTATTTTTGCCTAGGCCAGTCAACCTAGTGGGTCTTTGATTATGCGTAGTATTTTTTTACTATGTCTGCATTGACGGGGTGAGAGAGGTCGTCACCATCCATGGTGGTTAGAATCATAGCTCCTCCTGAGAAAATGTTCTTAACCACAAATGGCCCTTCGTAAGTAGGGGTCCATTTGCCCCTGGGATCACCTTGAGGTAGGATAATGCGCTTGATTACCATATCCCTAACTTGATACTCTTGTCGTCTAACTTTCTTGTTAAATGCCTTGATCATCCGTTTTTGATACGTCTGACCATGACAAATAGCAGTAAGTCTCTTTTCGTCGATTAGGTTCAGTTGATCAAGTCGGGTCTGAATCCAGTCATCTTCACTTAAACCTGTATCTTTCATGATTCGAAGAGAGGGTATCTGAACTTCAATAGGCAAGACTTCCTCCATGCCATAAACCAAGGAATAGGGTGTTGCCCTTGTTGACGTCCGTGCTGAGGTACGGTACCCATGAAGAGCAAATGGTAACATCTCGTGCCAGTCTTTGTATGTCACTGTCATCTTCTGCACAATCTTCTTAATGTTCTAATTTTCCGCTTCGACAACCCCATTCATCTTTGGCCGGTAGGGAGAAGAATTATGATGTTGTATCTTAAATTGCTCGCAGAGCTCAATGATCATCTTGTTGTTGAGATTGGTACAATTGTCTGTAATGATCCTCTCGGGTACACCGTATCGACATATCAGATTGTGCCGAATGAACCGTGCCACGACGTTCTTGGTTACAGTCGCAAAGGAAGCTGCTTTAACCCACTTCGTAAAGTAATCAATTGCTACCAGCAGGAAACGATGCCCGTTAGATGCCGTAGGTCTGATCTCGCTGATCATATCAATGCCCCACATTGCAAAAGGCCAAGGTGCTGTCAAGACATTTAGAGGAACTGGAGGTATGTGCACCTTATCAGCATAGACTTGACACTTGTGACATGTCCGAGAATGCTGATAACAGTCGGCTCCCATTGTGGAACAGTAATATCCTGCCCGAAGGATTTTCTTTTCCATGGTATGCCCACTGGAATGAGTCCCGAAAGTACCTTCATGTAACTCCGCCATGATCCTTTCTGCTTCAGTCTTATCCACACAACACAATAAGGTTGAATCATGGTTACGCTTATAAAGAATGCCACTGCTGATGAAGAATTTTGCCACAAACCTTCTCAGAAACATCTTGTCATTAACAGATGCACCCTCGGGGTATTCTTGAGCTTTAAGATACCTCTTCACCTCATGATACCAGGGCTTTTCTGTTACCTCCTCAGTCTCAAGATCACATCAATGTGCAGGTTCGTCCAATCTTTCAATAATGATCCGTGGAGCCTCGTTGTCCCAATTGACTTTGAACATAGAAGAAATCGTAGCTAGCGCGTCCGCCAACTAATTCTCCTCTCTAGGGAAGACACTCAGAAACTTAATCCTTAGGTCAATTGCAGCTCGAAGACCCATGATGCACGCTTCATACTCCGCCATATTGTTGGTGCAGTTGAAACATAGTTGGGCGGTAAACGGAGTATGAGAGCCTTTAGGAGATATGATCACAGTGCCAATGCCATTACCCAAAGCGCTCGAAGCTCCATTAAAGTACATAGACCATCGGGATCCTTCCTCAGGTCCTTCATCCAGTCCAGGTGTCTCACAATCAGTTACCAATATGATATTTTCGTCCGGGAATTCAAAGTTTATAGACTGGTAATCATCCACTGCATGATGTGCCAAATGGTCTTCCAATACACTTCCCTTAATTGCCTTTTGGGTCGTATACTGGATGTCATACTCAGTCAAGATCATCTTCCATCTGGCTATTCTTCCGGACAAGGTAGGCTTTTCGAAGATATACTTGATTGGATCCATCTTTGAAATCAACAGAGTAGTGTGAGTCAGCATATACTGTCTCAGCCGGCGAGCAGCCCATGCCAAAGCGCAGCAAGTTTTCTCAAGCAGTGAGTATCGGGTCTCACAGTCGGTAAACTTTTTGCTAAGGTAATAAATAGCATGCTCTTTTTGGCCTGACTCGTCATGCTGCCCCAGCACACACCCCATCGAGTTGTCAAGTACTGTCAATTATAAGATCAGAGGTCTCCCTTCAACTGGTGGCATCAGAATAGGTGGCTCCTGGAGATACTCTTTGATTCTTTTGAAAGCCGCCGACATTCATCGTTCCAACGTACCACTTGATCTTTCTTCAGTAGCTTGAAGATTGGCTCACAAGTAGCAGTTAGGTGTGAGATGAATCAGGCAATATAGTTCAGTCATCCTAGAAAGCCTCTGACTTCTTTCTCTATCTTGGGAGCAGGCATCTCTTGTATAGCTTTCACTTTGGCAGGGTCCACTTGAATACCTTTGTCGCTCACAATGAAACCTAGCAGCTTACCAGACCTCACCCCGAAGGTGCACTTGTTCGGGTTCAATCTCAGCTTGTACAACTTCAGCCTGTCAAACAGCTTCTGCAGATGGTCAAGGTGTTCTCCCTCAGTCTGGGACCTTGCAATCATATCATCGACGTATACTTCAATCTCATGATGGATCATGTCATGAAACAAAGCAACCATGGCACGCTGATATGTTGCCCCAACATTCTTCAGTCCAAAAGGCATGACCTTGTAGCAAAAGGTACCCCACTGAGTAACAAAGGTTGTCTTCTCCATGTCTTCGGGAGCCATCTTTATCTGATTATAACCGGAGAAACCGTCCATAAAGGAGAAGACCTTGTGCTGAGCAGTATTGTCAACCAGAACGTCGATATGAGGTAGAGGGAAGTCATCCTTGGGGCTTGCCCTGTTCAAATCCCTGTAGTCAACACACATTTGGACTTTACCATCCTTCTTCGGCACAAGAACTACGTTGGCAACCCACTGAGGGTAAGAAGTCACTGCTAGAAAACCGACGTCAAACTGTTTCATAACCTCGGCCTTGATTTTCTCAGACATCTCTGGGCGCATACGGCGAACCTTCTGTTTTACCGGAGGACAGTCTTCCTTGGTAGGCAGGCGATGCACCACAATGTCAGTATCTAACCCAGGCATATCTTCGTAAGACCAGGCAAAGATCTCAATGTAGTCATGCAGCATCTGAATTAACCGTTGTTTCACACTAAGCTCCAGATTTCACCGATCTTGACTTCTTTCTTGTCTGTCTCGGTACCCAGATTCACTGATTCCACCGGCTCTTCGTGCGGCTGAATGGCCCTCTCTTCCTGGAGTAGCAGTCTTACAAGTTCACCAAGCACTTCACAATCATCTTCACCTTCGTCTTCAGCTAAGTTGATCGGATTTTCGAAGTCATAACTGGCAGTAGCAGAGTCGTTACCAGTAGGATCCAGAGTGGATGTGGACCTGTATATGTGAGTGTGTGTAAAATAGCTGTTTTGCTATATATAATAAAGAAAAATAAGGAGCGCAAGATTTGAAATGCAAGAAACGTCCAATGCTTTTATTAATGATATATGAAAATGACACACAAAAGCCCTCACAAATGAAGCCACGGTGCCCCGGGTAAGACACCGGGCCATAAAGTTTAAAACATTGTCTGTTACAAATTCAAAACAAAATTTTCATTACTGGGTAACAAAAGTAATAGGGATGAAGTCCTTTGCTGTCCAGTTGCTTGGTCCACTGTTGGTCGTAGGATAGATCCAGCTGTCGAATTTAGACTCTTCTTCATCATCTTTGATGGCATTCACTCCCGAGTTGCTGATGAACACAGGAGGTCTTCCAATTCTTGCACTTAGAACAACCCTTTGAGCTTCTGCAGTATAACCCAAACCAAACTTGTTAGTATTCTGCGTAAAATCAGGGAGTCGGCCCCAATTTGCACACTCACCCTTCTTAATAACAGCCCGGGCATCTTTTAAGGAAGCCATCTTCATAGGATAATCCACAACCACAGTCTCGGCTGATGCCAGTGTCTGGGGCACCTCTTTAAAGTTTTGAAATGGGGTCTCAATGAACTCCCCATCCATCTCTACGTATCGGAACGAGTTGAGGTGGCTGACCATGTACTCTTCCTCTCCCTGTACTGTCACAATCTTCCCTCTGACCAGGTACTTCAGCTTCTGGTGGAGCGTTGAGGTTACAGCCTCGGCTTTATAGATCCATGGACGACCCAACAAACAAGAATAAGATGGCCGAATGTCCATCACATAGAATTTAGAGTTGAATACCTGAGAGCCAACTTTAATTGGAATATCAACTTCGCCGTGCACCATCCTTTTAGACCCATCAAAGGCCCTGACAACAATGTTACTTGGTTTTATCTCCAACCCTTCGCAATCCAACTGGTCTAGAGCTTTCTTGGGCAAGACGTTCAATGAAGAACCGGTATCTACCAATACATGTGCAAGAGTAGTGCCCCTGCATTCAATGGAGACATGCAGGGCATCGTTATGATTTTTCCCTTTGGCCATCAAGTCAGCGTCAGAGAAACCCAAACCATTATCAGTAGTTAAATTGGCCACGCAATCGGTAAACTGATCAACTGATGTCTCTTGTGGCACGTGGGCAGTCTTCAGGAAGGTAATCAGAGCCTTAGCATGGGCCTCTGAACATAACAACAGTGACAACATAGAAATCTTGGATGGGGTTTGCCCCAGCTGCTCCACTATGTTATAATCACTCTTCTTAATAATCTTCAGAATCTCTTCCATCTCCTGTTTGAAAGCTTCAACAGTAATTGTCTTTGGTGCCTCCGTCTGGGCAGGCACATCAGTGGTGATCCCTTTGCCCCGAGCGTCAGATGACTCGGCGACAGGGGTAAGAATAGGGACTTGATCAGGAATGGCAGTAGGTACACTTGCAGGTGTAATGACAACAGGTCTTCGGGCTGTTGGTGGAGCAATATCAGGTGAGAAAAGTCTTCCGCTGCGGGTGACTTTAGCAGGTCCAGTAATGTTGCTGACGTCAGTATGAGCATCCAACTCTTGCTTAACTCCATGAACATAAACATCAGCCCCATAGTGCCAACGGACAGCTTTATCAGAGATGTAGGGAATGGGCCCTGGAACAGTGATGATTACAGGTGCGATCTTCGGAATAGATGTAATTCTAATAGGCTTCCTCGAGGGAGCCTTGGAAGAATTGTCGAAAATGGTAATGATGGCGACTTCTTCAGTAGGAATGGAAGGAACAACAGTCTTCTCAAACAGGATCTCCTTACTATCCATCAGGTTTTGGATACTTGACTTTAGGAATGGGCAACCGGTAGGTAAAACAGAACACATATGGCAACCTTCGTCACAGCCCAGAAATAAACCAGCTAGCAACAGGTTCTTCTTGACAGTCATCAGAGGGGTAACAATGTCATCCATAGAAACTACAAACAAGTCTTCCTCTATAGCATTTACTCCATGTTTGGGCATGGGAGCCGTCACGACATTAGGCCTCTCGTGCGCCTCGAACTCAATCTCCTTTGCATCAATTAAGTCTTGTATCTTGTTCTTCAAAGCCCAACAATCATTTGTATTATGCCCCGGGCTATCAGAGTGATAAACGCAGCGGGAGTTAGAGTTATACCTTGGTGACGTTGTATTTGAATTCTTTGGGGCTTCCCTTGGAGTCACCAGATTAGTCTTTAGCAACTGTGGCAGAATTTGAGATAAGGTCATGCTAAGACGAGTGAGCTGCCTCTTAGGTCTCTCGTCCTTCTATTGATTGTTGTAATGAGGAGTACCAACAGGTTTTGAAATAACAACCGCATTGACAGCTTGGCGGTGTTCAGGTTTATTTTGTCTTCTTGCACTGTAGACAACACTGGACTCTTTCTTAAACGACTTCTTCTCGGTGCTCGATGAGGCACCCTTCTGTATCTTCCCAGACTTAATATCAGCCTCAATCCTCTCACCAGTCAAAATAAGATCCGTAAACCCAGATGAAGAGCTTCCAATCAGATGGTTAAAGAATGGACCAGACAGGGTCCCTAGAAACATGTCAACAAGCTCACGATCAGCCAAAGGTGGTTTCACCCTTCCGGCAAGGTCTCTCCACTTCTGAGCATAATATTTGAGTCCTTCACCCGTTCCCATTGACATACCCTGGAGCTGGGTACACGTAGGAGCAAGGTCAGAGTTGTACTGATACTGCCTATAGAATGCAGTAGCCAAATCTTCCCAGCTGCAGATACTGGCTCCGTCTAACTGATAGAACCACTCAAGCTGAGTCCCTGAGAGACTTTCTTGAAAGAAATGGATCCATAAGTTCTTATCAGCAGTGTAAGGCTGGATCTTCCTCACATATGACCGGAGGTGCAGCTTCGGGCAGGAAACTCCGTCATACTTGGCAAAGGCTGGTGCCTTGAATTTATGGGGAATCACCACCCCATATGATAGACCTAGATCGCTGAAGCCCAGACCGGGCACCTTCTGAATTTCCATAGCGCTCAAACGGTCTTCCAGCTGTTTGTACTTATCCTCAGCAGAAGGATACTATTATTCATCGTAGTCCGTCTCGTTGTTGAAGACCACAGGGCTAGGAGCCCTCCTTTCTTGTGGACTATCTTTCCCTCCAGATGAGGTGGTTAGATCAACTTCATCCCGTAGCCTGTTTCTAAACCTAGGACCAATGTTGAACATGACTGTCCTCTTCTTCTTCTTCTTCTTCTTCTCCTTCAAGATCAGGGTCTTCAGGTCTTGATGACCCTTAGCTAGACTCATGACCAGCTCTTGAAATTAGGCATTCTGGGCCTGGAGGGCCTTGATAGCTTGCTTAGTTGAAGGTTCAGTAGACATGATGATTGCTGAAATAAACAGCGAAGAAGATAAGAGACCTGTAAAAGGGTACCTGTTTATGAAGTGCATGGGATGAAATGCGTATGATTTATGATTTCAAAGACAATCGGGATTCAAATTTGTAAACAAGAAAGGAAACACACTTTATTAGATTTAAACTTCAAAATTTAAATTGTTCAACAAATTTCCCTTAAGGCATTACAAGAATGGAAATACTGAAAAGTAAATAAAAACTGTAAAGGAAATCATCAAAGGTCCATCAGTGCTCCCATGGTCTCTTCTTATCAGTGCGGACATAATCGTTGAGAATCCGCTCATTCTCTAACTGTCTAGTCAACCTCTGGATCTTCTGCTCCTGCTCGTTGAACTTCTCCCGATAAGAATCCCGTTCATCCCTCAACTGCATCCAAGATCTCTTCAGTGCCCCAATGTCAGTGGGAATATAAGGAGGGAGAATGGTTGGAAGAACTCCTTCTTCATTAGCAACTTCAAGAGTGACAAGCCGGACGGCTTCATATGGCATACCTAGCTTCTGGGCACGGATGCAGACCCATCTGAGATATGGCTCCATTGGCAGAAAAGTCTTTGGACCCAACTCATGTGGATCAGATTGGTGAACTCTGTCCCAAGCCCTTATGAATCTACGACGTTGCTCGTCGCTATCCCCTTGAAAATCAAAGATGATATGAGGCATCAGCATCTCGTGAGGTCCTTCTCTTCTGGCTCTTCCAAACTGACGGAGAGCTAAGCATGGGTTGTAAGAAATTCCTCCATGGGTTCCTAGCAATGGAACATTAGGATACTCTCCACAGCGATCAATGACAATCACCTCATCCATACCTTTGAGAGTCCAGATAATGTCGTTATGAGAAAGAGACATCACCCTATAAGCCCAGCCCATTCCTTCTTTGTTCTTCAGCACTGACTTAGGGAGGTGCGAAATAAACCACCTCGACAATAAAGGAGCACAACACATCAATGTTCCCTGCTTTCAGGCAGTACGAGGATAGAGCTGATGAAGAATGTCACCCAAGAGAGTGGGTACATGGTTCTGAGAGATGAAGAACTTTATAGCATTCACATCAAAAAAAGTGTCAGGATTCGGAAACAATACCAAGCCATAAATCAGAAGAGCTAGAATATCTTCGAATGCCTTAAAGTCTAAGCTATCCCAGAAGTAGTTAGCCTTGCCAACCAAGAACTTAGTCAGAAAACCCTTAGCTCCATTTCTAGTCTCCCAGTTAGCCATTACCTCCTCTTTGGTCAAGTGAAGGGCTGCAGTAATTTCTTCGGGCCTAAGAGTCTTCTCCCAACCAATAAACGGGGTCTGCTCTAGAACAGAGATACTGAGCAGCTTAGAGAACTCTTCTAGGGTAGGAACCAGCTGATAGTCTTGAAAAGTGAAGCAATGGTACAGCGGATCATAAAACTGGACCAGGACACTTATCATCTGTTCGTCCAATTTAGAGGTGACCAAACTGAGAAGAGAAGCATGCCTCCTGATGAAGGAAGTAGTGTCTGGCATCCTGACAACCAATTCTTTAAGCAAGGTAGGGACTTGGACAAAGTTGATCCGGATAGTATTCTTACACATGGTGTGATCGGTGGATCTGGAACTGACTGTTTAACGCTGGATCGCGAAATGTCGCGGAAGCAAGAGTCGCCACCGTCTTTTATTTTCTCCAAATGGAAAGGACAAAAGCACAGAAAAATTCCTTAAAGAGATTGCTCTCGGTTCGGGAGGTAGATTATAGAAAGGGAAGGTGTTAGCACCCTTTCTATCCATGGTTATCCATGGGCTCTTAGATACTTGCTCATTTGTGTTTTCAAAAATGGTTTGTTTGCTTTTCAATGTGGGTTTTAAAAAAAGTTTCTTTGAAAATTCCAGTTCGACTCTTGTATCGGTCCTCAAGAGTGTTTGAAAAAATGCTTTCGAAAGCTTTTTGAAAATGTGTCGGTGTGAAAAGTATTTTTGAATTTTGTTTTGAATTTAGAGCAAGTATCTAGAGTCGTCTACCTACCCTAAGGAATTCGTCTGTGTAAATGTCCTTTAAAGTAGTGCCATCCCACCATTGAGAGGTAGGTAGCACCACCGTTGGAGGTGTTCGGGTCAATTCGAGGTTCGGGACATGGTGATCACCAGAGCAATGGGAAGACACCTTAGAAGCTACCCTCATGCCAGGTTCCCGGATCATGAGGACTTACTAAGACATCCTCTACTCGACGATCACCTTTCGAGGCAAGGCAACAGTGAGGCGTACCCTAGGGGTGGTGTGTGATTTGTGTGTCAGATTCAGATATTCTTGTCTTTTCATGTTATGGGTGATCTAGCGTTTGTTTTTATTTAATCATTCATTCTTGCATGCATTTATTTAACAGTTAAAATATTGCGAGAAATAAAAATTCTAAGCTATTACAAAAGGCGCGGGTCCACATCGCCAAAATTTCCAGAACCCGATTTGACAGAAAATAAATAAAGAGGAAGAGTAAAAGTGCGAAAGATTAAAATGTTTACACGGCTTTGGGAGAGATACATAAATATTATAAGAAATAAAATAAAATGCGCGAATTGGAATTAAAAATAGAAGCGAGGGCGTTGGACCCTTTTTAATGAAATTAAATTAAATTATTAAATTAATTAAATTAAAATGAAAAAAAGAAATTATTTTGAGATTTTTTGGATTTATGATTTTTTATGTGAATTAAATGAAATTAACTAATTAACCCTAATTCTACAACTTTTATTTATTAAGAAAAACATGTTAAAATTTAAACCTAAAATTAAATATTTAATGTACATGTTTATTTACAAAATAAATTAGTAATTAATAATAATGATAATAAGAAAAAAATTATTTATTTAAAAAAATGATGAAAAGTTAAAAAAACCTAATTTCTACATATTTTAATTTATTAAGAAAAATATTAAAGTTTTGAAACCTAAATTAACTAAGTTAATTATTAAAGTTTATTTACAAAAAATATTAATTAAATAAATATATTTTGATTTTTATGACTTTTCTGTTTTTTACTATTTTTTATATTTTATGAAAATAAGTTAAATTAAAGGAATTAATTAAAAAAAAGAAAGAATTGAAATAAATAAGGTAAGGAAAAGAAAGAAAATACAATACCTTGGGGGGTTTCTGTCCCCTTTTTGGAGGTGAATTGGAGTGGTTTGGCCATTTGTGTTCTGGCCTCATCATGCATAAGTTGTTCTACTTTGGCCATTTGGCTTTTGGCTTTTGGCCATTTGCGTTTTGGCCTCAACGTTCCTTAATCTTCTCAGGATGTCTGTCTCGCCATGAATTGGTGTCATGTGTAAAATGTTCTGTTTTGGCCATTTGGCTTTTGGCTTTTGGCCATTTGGCTTTTGGCCATTTGGCTTTTGGCCTCAACGTTCCTTAATGAACCTGCATGGGATCCTGTCTAAATCTGTAGTGTTGAATCTCACGAACACATTAAATAAAATCATAAAATGCAAATAAAGCCAATATATGAAGAAATTTAATGTTTAGGCACAATATGGCATGTATGAATGATTATACCCTTTTGATCATGGAGATCAAATCAACCTTACCCTTACTGGAAAAGTAGTGACATGAATGCTTTTATGCCCTTTGGATCATGGAGATCAACCCAGCCTTACCCTTACTGAAGAAGTAATAAGATGTTGGTTTGTAACTGAGATGGCTTGTTTGTAGTGAGAGAGAGATTTGTAATAAGGATTTCAAGGTTTTAGGGTTCTTGAAAGAGTTTGATATTCTAACAGTATTGTGGCAAGGTTTTTTCTCTCTTTTCCTCCTCTCTTTTTTTTTCTCTTCTTTTCCTCTTTTTCTCTCCTTTTTTCTCTTCTTTTCTCTCCTTTTTTCTCCCCTGGTTTGTGTGAAAAGAAGGTGATTATATAATGGAAATTAGGGTAAAGCAAATGGGCTTTGAATGTGCAATTGGGCCTCCAATATTCACTTGAATTCGTCACTTTCCAGGCTAAATCTCAGGGACTTAAGTGCATTTTTTGAAGTTGAAATGTGAAAACAAAATGTAGCCGACATCGAGAACTAACTCCTGTCCGAAAATCGACTCAATCGGATAAACGGTGAATTAGTTATGAATTTTTGAAGTTTCAGCTCAGACAAACTTATTTTGGGCTCTAGTGTCGACTCTGACACGTTTTTCAATAAAAAACTGGTATTGATCGGTGCATAATTTGGTCTCGACTTTTGAAGCAAAGTTGTAGATCTACAAGTCAGGGACCTTGTGTAAAAATATGAGTCCAATCCGATAAAAATTGACCGAGTTATGAATTTTCGAAGTTTCGGCCCAGATGAAATAATATTCAGCATTCAGGATTTTCGGCGTGTCACGCACTCTGAGCAAACAATGAAGGCCTTTTGAATACCTTTTGAACTCAATACCTTCTGTGAAAATGTAGCCAAATCAATTTGTGAAATTTTGGCGCCAGAACCAGCTCGATACGATGAAAATCGACCAAGTTATGATTTTTTGAACATGACGCAAATAAACTTCTGTCACAAATTTTCTGCACGAAAATACTTGATAAATCCACATTTTTGAAGACCTTCTGATCGAAATTGGCTTCCAGCCGTGAGAGATGAAAACATAGATAATGTCAAGACGAAATTTTGGCCACCGGAACGGGTTCAAAACGAATCACGATCTTCAAGTTATGAATTTTTTAGCGCGTAAAAACTGCACTTTCAGCACATTTTTTCACCATATTTCTTCGAGAAAACTCACACATTCGGATACCTTCTTTAAAGAATTGACTCTTGAGCCGAACCTGAATTTGAGAATACGTTATCAGAGATATCTTGGCGAAAGAATACCTGAATATGACGCGCCGGGTTGGACTTGTGAATTTTTCTTGAAATGTTTTGAGAAATATGGGAGGGCAAATTTTGGGGTACAACAGTTGCCCCTGTTCAATCTTCTTAGACCTGAGGATGCAGATTGACTGACGTGCCTTTTGTAATCCGAAGGTGGAAGATGATTGAACACTAGAGTGCCCAGAAATTTGCGCTCACATAGTAGCAGTGTGATGATGGGAATGGGCTTATAGATGCCATTTGGAGATTGATGGATAGGATGATGGGCTTATAGATGCCATGCTAAGAGATGATGGAAGGTGGATGGGCTTATAGATTCCATCTGGATGTCGATCGCGTAAGAGATTCCTTAGCGAGAACCTGCGTACCTGCAAAAGAAAAAATGATTACCTGGCATATTGCAGGAGCTGGTCTTCAGATGCTTTGTATAGATATATCCTGACTGGTTACAGGAGCTAAATCTGGAGCTTCAAATGGTGATGAATGAACCAGGGATGGTTACTACCTCAACAGGAACGGTGAGAGAACCTTGGATGACTTTAACCTCAACAGCAAATGTTGAGAGAATCTTGGTGGGAATTACCATCTCCGTAGTATCGGGGAGAGAACCATAGGCAATTACAATCTCAATAGCAATCATTGAGAAAAACCTGGAATGGAATTATCATCTCCGCAGGATCGGGGAGAGAACCATAGGCAATTACAATCTCAATAGCAATCATTGAGAAAAACCTGGGATAACTTCTACTGAGTCTTCATTAGAAAAATCTGTTTGGGGTCGATTTAACTAGACTAGAGAAGGCCTATGACTGGATAAGAGACAGAAAATCTTAGGGTCGATTAACTGAACCGGTCTAGGTCTTGAAATGTCTTCAACAGATACACCCTGGCAAGATTCAGGTATCGGATCCTCGAACTCTTCAGACACACCCTGGCAAGATACAGGAATCGGATCTGGTAATGTTAGTCTTCAACGGATACACCCTGGCAAGATTCAGGTATCGGATCCTTGAACTCTTCAGACACACCCTGGAAAGATACAGGAATCGGATCTGGTAATGTTAGTCTTCAACGGATACACCCTGGCAAGATTCAGGTATCGGATCCTCGAACTCTTCAGACACACCCTGGCAAGATACAGGAATCAGATCTGGTAATGTTAGTCTTCAACGGATACACCCTGGCAAGATTCAGGTATCGGATCCTCGAACTCTTCAGACACACCTTGGCAAGATACAGGAATCGGATCTGGTAATGTTAGTCTTCAACGGATACACCCTGGCAAGATTCAGGTATCGGATCCTCGAACTCTTCAGACACACCCTGGCAAGATACAGGAATCGGATCTGGTAATGCTAGTCTTCAACGGATACACCCTGGCAAGATTCAGGTATCGGATCCTCGAACTCTTCAGACACACCCTGGCAAGATACAGGAATCGGATCTGGTAATGCTAGTCTTCAACGGATACACCCTGGCAAGATACAGGCATCGGATCCTCGAACTCTTCAGACACACCCTGGCAAGATACAGGAATCGGATCTGGTAATGTTAGTCTTCAACGGATACACCCTGGCAAGATTCAGGCATCAGATCCTCGAACTCTTCAGACACACCCTGGCAAGATACAAGAATCGGATCTGGTAATGTTAGTCTTCAACAGATACACCCTAGCAAGATTCAGGCATCGGATCCTCGAACTCTTCAGACACACCCTGGCAAGATACAGGAATCGGATCTTTAGTTGCGACCATTGATGGTAATCAATTTTGTACTTTTGTCCTGAAAAGACAAGCGTTAATTGTATGCGATGTCATGTTGTATGACATGCGGGATGCCCTCTGAATAAGTGATATTGTATGTTCATGATGCGTATATGCATGCTATAATGATGTATGTGATGTTTACGAATGTATGTTTTCGTCTAGGAAAGTAAATCCTTGACGGGTGCCGGGAAGTCACTCCTGGGCTGACGTTGAAGAATGGATTTTGCTTCCGCTGGGGATGATAATTGCAAGGATACCGGTTGGGAGAAGATAACTCCGTTGGGGAATAAACTTGGCAAATGGAATAACTCTGCGGGGAGAAAAGTACTCTAGCGATCTTGCTGGGAAACAAAATTCTGTGGGGAGCGAGGTACTTTGTTGAATTGTTGATAATAACTTGCTGGGGATACCCTTGTTGTGTTGGAAGTGTTAATAGACTTCGCTGGGGATAAGAAAGAACTGTGTTGACGACGACCTTTCCGTGACTTTTGGCTGAGGATAACCCAGTTATATCCTGGTAAGGAAATAACTCTTTGAATAAAGCCGGGCGACGTGTTCATGCTCTGCGAGGATAAGCTTCCAGAATCTACTGGGGATAAGCTTACTGCTTGGGGAGATGAATTCGAACTTTCTTGAGGAAACTGGATTGGATTCTCCTGGGGAAGTTTTGAACTGTATGGGGAAGTGGCTCCCTTGAATGCTTGATATACCTCCGGGGAACAATCTTTAGACCAAGACTACCGGGGATGCTTGTTAGGAAGGTTTGTATCTTGCTGGGGAATGTTGGGATCCGCTGGAGGATACCCAACTTTCTTAAGGTTTGATTGTAGCTTTGCTCGGGGAGAGTGCACTGACTTGCTGGCTCACTCTCTGGGGAATCAAGATATACTGGTTATGTTCTTCAACTGAACCTACCTTGGTACCTGGAGGATAGAACAATTGGATCACTTAGACAACTCTTTATTGCCCCTGTTTCTGAGGAGGGAGAGGAAGACATGTGAGGTGCTGATAGTTTGTTGATGGACAAACCTTCTTCTGGTAGGCAGGTGACAGGATGACAGGACATAGTCGTACGCTTTAATCCCTAACTTTTGCCTGGACCGCCCTTTCGGGTTTTCAGTCCACCGGGATACCCATTTTTGCCCAAGCCGCCTTTTCAAGTTTTCGGCTTGCCGGGTGTACAGATTTTTTCATATTTATCCCTTATTTTTGCCCGAACCCTTTTGGTTCGCCGAGAAGCCCTTATTTTTTTCTAGGTGTGTCAACCTAGCGGGTCTTTGATTTTGCGTAGTATTTTTCGACTATGTCCATGCTCTCAGGATGCAGGGAGTTTCCCCTGTTAGAAGTGTTTTGTCATGCCACCAGAAGATGTTTGATTAGGCAAGATTCGTTGTTGGAGTACCCCAAGTGACTCAGGCGGAGATTTGCCACAGGCTATTTGGCCTTTTGAGAGATTCTCCGAATCTTGATTTAACTGCCCCAGATGATGGATAATGATCATGCCATGCCCCTTGATTGGAGGTGCTTCTGTTCATTAGACATTCGTCGTGCGAACTTCTATGATGTTCAAACAAATAGTCATATGCAAGCAATGTTATATTAAAAATGCAAAGTTTATGTCTGTCTTGAAGTTTTTTTTTTTTTTTTTTTTTTTGAAAATGCAGTTTTTTTTTAATAAAACAAGCAAATTTTGTAAAAATGTGATGTCAACTCGTTATTTTACCACAAGCCTTAAGGAGTCAGGATACCTTTCGCAACAGTATGCTTTCGAGCTAACCCATGCTTCAGCTAGGACTTTTAAGGGTTGTAACGTGGCCTGGTTCACGGTTTAAGAAACAAAGGATAAAGGCTCAAATTTTTATTTGTACCCACCCGCTCTTCGTGATGTTCTTCAAACCTAAACTCAGTTGGTCATACGTTAGACCTTGTTCGAGTCTTTGCTTCGATGCTCCAGTGATGATTCGGATGTTGATAACTTATTTTGAATAGGCAGTCATTCCTTTCTTGTTGAGGGTTTGTAAGACCTCTTTCTTGTCTGATTTTTTGTTATCCCTTTCTTTTTTGCCTGAACTGTTTCCTTTTTGGAATTACAGTCAGCGGGATGCCCCAGTTTTGTAAGTCTCCTTCATGGGTTTTGACTTATTGGGTTTTTGATTTTGGTAATGACTGCCTGTCTTTATGATTATTCGGAACCATCACTGTCTTTTGTTTATTTAAGAACCTCTTCGGTGCCATTCGTTATGCACTTGGATCAACTGAGAGACTACCCTGCCCCAGGTTATGATTAAGGGTTTTAAATTTCGAAAAGAAAAACTCCTACTTCTTTGGCTCAGAGGGGTTGATGAGGGATTATCATCCTTATAACTCCAGTGTTTAGGGATTGAAACAATGCCTGTACCTCATCAGCGGGGTCTGTTCAAAAGCATACTGTAGATTGTGGTATCGTTTTCGTCATCCTCCCTCAAGAGGCTTAGAATTATTAATTAAGAGTTGATCATCAGAAAAAATATGAAAATAATTTGCATTTAGTGAATACGAACATATTGTTTCAGAACAGACATATGCGATGCATTAATGAAATAACAATGTTTAACATGAGTAAATGTTTGGACAAAAGAAAATTGCAACTTGAACATTCGAATGAACAAAAATTTCTCAATCCTAGCCATGTTTTGGCAAGGGAGCAGTGATCACGTTGGGAGTCTTGAATACTTCAAACTGAATCTCTCCAGCGTCGATCATGTCTTGAATCTTATTTTTGAGAGGCCAGCAGTTGTCCGTAGTATGCCTCAGGCTATCAGAATGGTACACGCACCTATCGTTGGGATGATAGTTAGGAGCAGAAGTGTTTGGATTCCGGAGAGGAGCCCTTAAGGTGATCAGCCCTGCCTCCAACATTTGTTGTAGTGCTTGATCCAGTGACATGTTGATCTTGGTGAACTGCCTTTTAGGCTTTTCTGGTTTGCTCTGATCATCCCGTTGTTCTGGGCGAGGTCGTTGTTGGACCTGTGAAGTAATAGCAGCTTGGAGAGGCCCAAACCTTTGACTTCTTGGAAGTTGATTAATGACTGGGTCCCTGACTTGGGCTGGTTGCTTCATGTCTTGATGAAGCTGACTGATCATGGCTCTCAGCTCTCCTTGCTCCTGAGCTAAACCTCGAATGAGTGCCCTTTGCCCCAGCATCTGGGTTTTCAATGTGTCTACCTCAGCTTGTAGACGTTTCAGCTGTTCGTCCTTGTCATCTTCAAGACTCTTTCTGATCAGATTCCCCATGAGGAGTGTCCTCAACTCTTCCTGCCCCTTGGATAGGCTTAGGAAGATCTCTTTGAACTGAGTCTCTTGAGTGTGAAGGTCCTGGTTATCTTGTTAGGAAGCCATGGCTGAAATAAACAGCAGGGAGGGTAAGTGACCTGCAACAAGGGTACCTGTTATGCAATGATATGTATGATATGCATGCAATGTTTTCAAGGATCTCGCGGGGTAAACAAGAAATTTGTTAGAGCTGGGATCCGGTAGCTTGATTGAAGGAACTTCATATTTGTTGAGAGTCCTTTTTCAAGGGTCAAAGGCTCACCATATCCAGTGGGTCATAGCCTCTGACAACTTTGGCTAGAGGAAAATAAATCCTCTTTGCCCCTTGCTAGATGTTTGATTCATCATGACCTGCATCACAAGCCCTTGAGATCCTTGCAATGGGTTAGGATGTATGCAATGGTATGATGTCATGATGCATGGGGTAATATGAATAAACCCTGTTATGAGCCCTTATTAAGGACTATAAACAGAAACCTGCAAGAAACTCAAGTAAAACCTGTCATGAGTCCCAGTTAAGGACTAAAAAACAAAACCTGCAAGAAACTCGGTAAACCCTGTTATGAGTCCCTAATTAAGGACTGCAAACCAAAATCTGTAAGAAACTTAGTATACCCTGTTATGAGTCCCTATTAAGGACTATAAACAAAACCTGCAAGAAACTCAGGTGTTAGATAACAAGCATGCAAGTTGCCAAGTACGAAGGCACACAAGTCACACAAGAGAAACCCTTAGAGTTTAGGCCAGCATGAGGTCTAGGTACTACCCTCTTTCAGTTTGTTGGTTCATACCTGTCCTATCAAAGTAACCGGGTTCTTAGAGGATCCCAATATCATTGACTACCCTCAATCGGTCATAACTCCAGCATCGCAATCTTTTCTTGCGGCCAGAACCATCACGAGAGTTTAGCCTCAATGGGCGTAGCATACTGCTACTGTTCTAATGGCCAAGTTGTGTCATTTAAGGTTCTAAGGTTGTTGGTGCTTAATGACTCCTTAGAATACCCATATTCTCCTCGTTGCAACACAAGGGATATCGGTACATACCAAGATGCCACACCAACGTAGCCACTGCTTCACCCGTGTCGGTCTACGCCAGACAGGTCCCTCACAGCTTATGCTACCTAAACAGGGTATCCCCAGATCCGGGTTAGGATCTATGTAACTCCGATGCAGCCCACAATAATAAAGCAAACAAACACAGCAATTGAAAACACAAGTGATCTTAGTCCTAAGGTACACCTCACTTTAAAAGTCCCCAGCAGAGTCGCCAGTTCTGTGATCGGTGGATCTGGAACTGACTGTTTAACGCTGGATCGCGAAATTTCGCGGAAGCAAGAGTCACCACCGTCTTTTATTTTCTCCAAATGGAAAGGACAAAAGCACAGAAAAATTCCTTAAAGAGATTGCTCTCGGTTCAGGAGGTAGATTATAGAAAGGGAAGGTGTTAGCACCCTTTCTATCCATGGTTATCCATGGGCTCTTAGATACTTGCTCATTTGTGTTTTCAAAAATGGTTTGTTTGCTTTTCAATGTGGGTTTTCAAAAAAGTTTCTTTGAAAATTCCAGTTCGACTCTTGTATCGGTCCTCAAGAGTGTTTGAAAAAATGCTTTCGAAAGCTTTTTGAAAATGTGTCGGTGTGAAAAGTATTTTTGAATTTTGTTTTGAATTTAGAGCAAGTATCTAGAGTCGTCTACCTACCCTAAGGAATTCGTCTGTGTAAATGTCCTTTAAAGTAGTGCCATCCCACCATTGAGAGATAGGTAGCACCACCGTTGGAGGTGTTCGGGTCAATTCGAGGTTCGGGACATGGTGATCACCAGAGCAATGGGAAGACACCTTAGAAGCTACCCTCATGCCAGGTTCCCGGATCATGAGGACTTACTAAGACATCCTCTACTCGACGATCACCTTTCGAGGCAAGGCAACAGTGAGGCGTACCCTAGGGGTGGTGTGTGATTTGTGTGTCAGATTCAGATATTCTTGTCTTTTCATGTTATGGGTGATCTAGCGTTTGTTTTTATTTAATCATTCATTCTTGCATGCATTTATTTAACAGTTAAAATATTGCGAGAAATAAAAATTCTAAGCTATTACAAAAGGCGCGGGTCCACATCGCCAAAATTTCCAGAACCCGATTTGACAGAAAATAAATAAAGAGGAAGAGTAAAAGTGCGAAAGATTAAAATGTTTACACGGCTTTGGGAGAGATACATAAATATTATAAGAAATAAAATAAAATGCGCGAATTGGAATTAAAAATAGAAGCGAGGGCGCTGGACCCTTTTTAATGAAATTAAATTAAATTATTAAATTAAAATGAAAAAAAGAAATTATTTTGAGATTTTTTGGATTTATGATTTTTTATGTGAATTAAATGAAATTAAATAATTAACCCTAATTCTACAACTTTTATTTATTAAGAAAAACATGTTAAAATTTAAACCTAAAATTAAATATTTAATGTACATGTTTATTTACAAAATAAATTAGTAATTAATAATAATGATAATAAGAAAAAAAATTATTTATTTAAAAAAATGATGAAAAGTTAAAAAAACCTAATTTCTACATATTTTAATTTATTAAGAAAAATATTAAAGTTTTGAAACCTAAATTAACTAAGTTAATTATTAAAGTTTATTTACAAAAAATATTAATTAAATAAATATATTTTGATTTTTATGACTTTTCTGTTTTTTACTATTTTTTATATTTTATGAAAATAAGTTAAATTAAAGGAATTAATTAAAAAAAAAAGAAAGAATTGAAATAAATAAGGTAAGGAAAAGAAAGAAAATACAATACCTTGGAGGGTTTCTGTCCCCTTTTTGGAGGTGAATTGGAGTGGTTTGGCCATTTGTGTTCTGGCCTCATCATGCATAAGTTGTTCTACTTTGGCCATTTGGCTTTTGGCTTTTGGCCATTTGCGTTTTGGCCTCAACGTTTTTTAATCTTCTCAGGATGTCTGTCTCGCCATGAATTGGTGTCATGTGTAAAATGTTCTGTTTTGGCCATTTGGCTTTTGGCTTTTGGCCATTTGGCTTTTGGCCTCAACGTTCCTTAATGAACCTGCATGGGATCCTGTCTAAATCTGCAGTGTTGAATCTCACGAACACATTAAATAAAATCATAAAATGCAAATAAAGCCAATATATGAAGAAATTTAATGTTTAGGCACAATATGACATGTATGAATGATTATACCCTTTTGATCATGGAGATTAAATCAACCTTACCCTTACTGGAAAAGTAGTGACATGAATGCTTTTATGCCCTTTGGATCATAGAGATCAAGCCAGCCTTACCCTTACTGAAGAAGTAATAAGATGTTGGTTTGTAACTGAGATGGCTTGTTTGTAGTGAGAGAGGGATTTATAATAAGGATTTCAAGGTTTTAGGGTTCTTGAAAGAGTTTGATATTTTAACAGTATTGTGGCAAGATTTTTTCTCTCTTTTCCTCCTCTCTTTTTTTTTTCTCTTCTTTTCCTCTTTTTCTCTCCTTTTTTCTCTTCTTTTCTCTCCTTTTTTCTCCCCTGGTTTGTGTGAAAAGAAGGTGATTATATAATGGAAATTAGGGTAAAGCAAATGGGCTTTGAATGTGCAATTGGGCCTCCAATATTCACTTGAATTCGTCACTTTCCAGGCTAAATCGCAGGGACTTAAGTGCATTTTTTGAAGTTGAAATGTGAAAACAAAATGTAGCCGGCATCGAGAACTAACTCCTGTCCGAAAATCGACTCAATCGGATAAACGGTGAATTAGTTATGAATTTTTGAAGTTTCAGCTCAGACAAACTTATTTTGGACTCCAGTGTCGACTCTGACACGTTTTTCAATAAAAAACTGGTATTGATCGGTGCATAATTTGGTCTCTACTTTTGAAGCAAAGTTGTAGATCTACAAGTCAGGGACCTTGTGTAAAAATATGAGTCCAATCCGATAAAAATTGACCGAGTTATGAATTTTCGAAGTTTCGGCCCAGATGAAATAATATTCAGCATTCAGGATTTTCGGCATGTCACGCACTCTGAGCAAAAAATGAAGGCCTTTTGAATACCTTTTGAACTCAATACCTTCTGTGAAAATGTAGCCAACTCAATTTGTGAAATTTTGGCGGCAGAACCAGCTCGATACGATGAAAATCGACCAAGTTATGATTTTTTGAACATGACGCAAATAAACTTCTGTCACAAATTTTCTGCACGAAAATACTTGATAAATCCACATTTTTGAAGACCTTCTGATCGAAATTGGCTTCCAGCCGTGAGAGATGAAAACATAGATAATGTCAAGACGGAATTTTGGCCACCGGAACGGGTTCAAAACGAATCACGATCTTCAAGTTATGAATTTTTTAGCGCATAAAAACTGCACTTTCAGCACACTTTTTCACCATATTTCTTCGAGAAAACTCACACATTCGGATACCTTCTTTAAAGAATTGACTCTTGAGCCGAACCTGAATTTGAGAATACGTTATCAGAGATATCTTGGCGAAAGAATACCTGAATATGACGCGCCGGGTTGGACTTGTGAATTTTTCTTGAAATGTTTTGAGAAATATGGGAGGGCAAATTTTGGGGTACAACACATGGGCATCATGATGACCTACAAAACAGAGCAAAGATGAAACCCTCCCGTATTTGAAATAGGTCATTCCTTATGCAAGATGTATGCAATGTTATGATGTCATGATGTCATGATAAGGGCACACCACAAGTATCCATAAAAAGCAAACACGGTAAAGGCACACAAGTCACACAAAAGAGCACTTAGATTTCAGGCTGGCATGGAGCTTAGGTACTACCCTCTTTCAGTTCAGTTGGTTTAAACCTGTCCTAAAAATAGTAACCGGGTTCTAGAGGATCTCAATATCACTGACTACCCTCAATCGGTCATAATTCCAGTTTAGCAACCTTTTCTTGCAGCCGGAATCATCGCGAGAGTTTAGTCTTAATGAGTGTAGCATACTTCTACTGTTTTATGGCCAAGTTGGTCAATTTAAGGTTCTAAGGTCAATTGGTGCTTACTGACCCCTTAGAAGACCCATATTCTCCTCGTTCCAACACAAGGGATATCGGTACAGACTAAAGTGCCACACCAACGTAGCTACTGCTTCATCCGTATCGGTCTACGCCGTACAGATCCCTCATAGTTTATTGCTACTTACCTAAAGGGTATCCCCAGATCCGGGTTAGGATCTATATAAACTCCGATACAAGCCCACAAAATTAAAGCATACAATTGAAAACAATAGTGATCTAATCCTAAGGTACACCTCACTTATTATATTGTCCCCTGCAGAGTCTCCAGTTCTGTGATACGGTGGGAGAGAACTGACTGTTTTGGAATGCTGGTTCGCGTTTGCGTTTGTTTTTGCAAAATGTCGCGGTAAGCAAGAGTCGCCACCATCTTTTATTTTATCCAACAAGGAAAGGACAAAAGCATAAAAAAAATTCCTTTTTGAGATGTTTCTCGGGTTCGGGAGGTAGATTATAGAAAGGGAAGGTGTTAGCACCCTTTCTATCCGTGGTTATCCACGGGCTCTTAGGTACTTACTCATTATGTTTTCAAAAGTTTGCTTTTCTTTGTGTTTGTGGGTTTGAAAGAATTTTTGTTTGAAAGAGAGTGTAAGTGCGAAAAGTTTGTTTTGTTTTAAAAGGAGCAAGTACCTAAGAATCATCTACCTACTCAAAAAGGAATTAAACTGTACAAATTTCCTTTAGACAGTGGTATCCCACTATTAAGGAGTAGGTAGCACCGTCGTTGGAGTTTTCGGGTCAATTCGATTAAGGGACGTGTGGTCACTAAAGCAACATTAGGACGCCTTAGCGGTAACCCTAATATCCTAGATCATTTTTCCGAGGCGACCGTTTCGAGGCAACTATGATCTTTGGACAAGAGGGCGACCTCTAAAACTTCCTATACTCAATGACCACGTTTGAGGCAACCAAGTGAGGTGTACCCTAGGAGTGGCATGTGCAAGTGTGTTATTTCGGTTAATTTTATTTTTACATGTCAATGGTGAGCTATGTTGATTTTAGGTTAAAGATTGATCTTGTCATGCATTCCCTATTTGTCAAACATCTAATAGTTAATATTGTGCGGAAATTAAATTGCGGAAAATTAAATCTAAGCTATTACAAGGCGTCGGGTATTTACATCGCCAAAGATAAACCCTTTAATTTAAATTGTGGAAAGTAAATAAAAGCGATAAATAAATAAATTCCTAATTTAAAAAACTATTACATTCCCGAAGCAATTACATTATTGGATAAAAATAATACGCGTGCGAGAAAATTAAATCGGAGCATTTTTTAGGGTTTTGACCCTTTTTGAAAGAAGGCATGTTTTTGTTATTTTTAATTAAATGGAAATTAAATCTAAGTTAATTAATTAATTAAATAGAAAATATATTTTTGGTTTTTTTATATTTAAGGAAATAAAAATAAAATGATTAAAATTGTTAAAACCTAATATTCTAATTAATTTTAATTTATTGCAAAAAATGTTAAAATTATACCTAATTAAAAACTAAGTCAATTAAATTATTTATTTACAAAAAATAATGAAATTAAATTTAATAAATAAAAATAATGTTTTTTTTATGTTTTCTGATTTATTAAGAAAAATAATTGGTTAGTGTAAATAATAATAATAATTAATAAAAACAATTGAATAATAAAAAAAATAATGAAAAGAAATAACCAAGGGGGGTGTTGGGCCTGGTTTGAGGTGTGATTTGCAATTTCAGAGGCCCAAAATGTCCCAGCCTCATTTGACTTTCAGAATCCAATGCATGCATGTTGACTTGAGTTCATGGTGAGCCTTCAATCCTGGCCTTCAGATTTGGCCTGAAGGCCATCTGACGCCTGGATCTATGAGGCATATGGTGGTCTCTATGCTTGAGGGTACACTGGAATAGCTGCAAGAAAATAATAATAAGCTTTTTGGGGGCCCTGGGATTCGAACCCAAGTTCCAATGGACTTTGACACGCCTCCCTTGCATACTCAACCACTGCATCTCTTTGTTAATGGAATAGATAGATAATATTATATTGGTAAAGCAAGCAATATACTGAAAATAAAAAAAAAAAACGCGCTAAATTAGTTTGAACGGGCCAATGAAGACGAGCCACGTCTTCATCTTCTTCCACAAACCCTGTGTTTTTTTCCTGCGGATTTGATTCCGCATCAAAATCCATGGCTTACTTCTAAAATCCACCCTAGGCTGTAAAAATCAATTCTAAGACCAAGGCTTCCTTCGTCTCTTTCCACTGAACACAAATATGGCCATGGTTTGCCTTGATTGTACCTGTACAAAAAATGCCTAAAAACAAAACTTGGAAACCCTAGGTTTGGGTATCACATTAGAGGCCATGAAAATAAAATTGAATAATGCAGACATGTTAGAAATTGGATGGTAAGTATGAATATGCAAGAAATTTGGCAAAAGGATGCAAGAAAACCGAGTTACGATTCCATGTACAGAGCTGTATTCGTGGGCACTTACAACGCTATTCAGGAGGTCTCAAGGCCTGGTTTTGATTGATATCGCTTCAGGGGATTGCCAGCAAGAGACTAGTGTCAAGCTTTTGCTTTGAATCGAGCTCTAAGGTGGATTTCAGATTCCAAGTGTTCAAGCTTTTTCTCAAAATTTGTCTGGCCGTTTCTTGCAGTTTTAGGTCGTGTTTTTTGTTGCTTTGGCTTGTGTGTACATAAGGGAATGAATTAGGTTAATCTTTGGGCCTTGAATCCATGTGCATTGAAGATGGAGGATATGATTTGATCACCATTGATAAGCTTTCCAAAATTTCCTCAAATCCAAGATTTTGTGCATGTTTTGACTTGGCACGAGTTTGATTGAGTGTATCATGATATTTGCAAGCTGTAATGATCACAAAGATCTCATTCCATCAATATTTAGATTTTATTTGAATTAATATTGATTTAAAATGAATTAAATCAATAAAAATTAAATAAAATAGAAAAATAAATGATTGGTCATGAAATTAAAGATGGGACACGTGTTTGGTGTGATAAGACCAAATCAAGTGGAAAAAAGTGGTCCCTTTTGTCAAAAATTGGAGTTTGGAGGATAGTTGACTTTTGGCAATTTTGGAAAAATGCCCAACTTCAACAATGCATAACTTCTTCAATTTTGAACTTTTGGAAGTGTTCTTGGACTTTTTAGAAACCTTGAGATGTCCTCTAATCAACAGTTTTGTTCTAATCTCATTTTGATATTCCATGCTCATGTTATAAGCTTTGAAAAAATAGGTGTTTTTGTTGACTTTCAAAAATGACCCATAATGTCCAAATTTGTAACTTTTTGTGAGTGCATTTATTGATCTTGGGGTGTGAAGATGGATTGTAGGAAATTACATCCTCTTCAAAATGAGCTCTGGATGGGTCATTTCTCATAAAGTATGATAAAGTTATGCTTGGTCAAAGTTGAGTTGACTTTTCCTTCAAAACCCTAATTTAACAACTTTTGAATCTTGATGAATCTTGAGCAATCCTTGATGAATCATGATCAAACCTTGATCAAATGATGAATTATCCTTCAAAATGAGAATGTTGACAAAAAATCTTGAGGTTTGACTGTTTGTAGGTCACAGTTGACTTTTGCCCTAGCATAGTCGATTTTTGGACCTCTTGAACAATTGACTGACCAAACTTCCTCTGCAAGGCTTGAAATTTGACATGGATGAACTTAAGAACATATTAGGACATTGGGGAGAACTTGAGGTCATTTGTATGTAAGGACCTTGATGCAACACAAAACCCTAATTTTGAATTGACTGCCTTAGTAGATGATTTGACTGTCCAACTCTTGAGCCATTTTGAGCCACTTGAAGATTATTCTTGACATGTCTTGAGAAATATGGGAGGGCAAATTTTAGGGTACAACATTGACATTTGTGGCAGGTACGGGAATGTTGATGACAATCAGATTCCATGGTAGACCAGTAGTAGCCTGCCCTTAGAATCTTCTTAGCCATCGTATGTGCGCTTAAGTGGGTGCCGAATGTGCAACTGTGTATCTCAGTCATGATCAACTCCGCTTCAGCTTTGTCTACACAACGAAGTAGAACACAATCATGGCTGCGCTTATAAAGGATGCCATTGCTTAGGAAGAACTTGGCAACAAATCTCCTTAAGAACTTTTTGTCATTGACGGAAGCTCCTTCAGGGTACTCTCTAGTCTGGAGATACCTTTTAATTTCATGAAACCAGGGTTGTTCCACTACTTCTTCAGTATTAATCTCATGACAGTGCGCAGGTTCGTCCATTCGTTCGATGGTGACTTGGGGAGCCTCATTATCCCAGTTGAGTTTAAACATGGAAGACATTGTAGCCAGGGCATCTGCTAGCTGATTTTCTTCTCGCGGGAAGTGCTCGAAGGTGATCTGCTCGAAATGAGGCAACAACGTCAAGACATATTCTTTGTATGGGATAAGATTAGGATGTTTGGTATCCCACTCTCCTTTGACTTGACTGATAACCAAAGCCGAATACCCAAATACGACCAAAGATTTGATCCCCAAGTCTATAGCAGCCTTGAGACCAAAGATGCAAGCTTCATATTCAGCCATATTGTTGGTACAACTGAAGCAAAGTCGGGCAGTGAATGGTGTATGGCAACCTTCCAGAGAAATGAGTACCGCACTGATACCGTTTCCAAGTGCATTTGAAGCACCATCAAAGTACAGGGTCCATCGGGATCCTTGTTCATGTCCGTCATACGGTCTGTTACCATAAATGTTGTCCAATGTCATGATGTCCTCGTCAGGGAAGTCGAATCTCATAGATTGGTAATCTTCGACGGCTTGATGAGCTAGATGGTCAGCTAGTACACTCCCCTTTATAGCTTTTTGGGTAGTATACTGGATATCATACTCAGTCAGGATCATTTGCCATCTAGCGATTCTTCTAGATAAAGCAGGCTTCTCGAAGATATACTTGATCAGATCCATTTTGGAAATCAGTAAAGTGGTGTGAGTCAACATATACTGCCTTAGCCGGCGAGCAACCCATACCAAAGCGCAACAAGTTTTCTCGAGCAGTGAGTAGCGAGTCTCACGATCGGTAAACTTTTTGCTAAGGTAATAAATGGCATGCTCTTTTCGGCCAGACTTGTCATGTTGGCCCATCACGCACCCCATTGAGTTATCCAAAACAGTCAGATACATGATTAACGGCCTTCCTTCGACGGGTGGCATCAGAATATGAGGTTCTAGCAAATACTCCTTGATCTTATCAAAAGCAACTTGACAATAATTGTTCCATTCAACTACCTGATCTTTCTTCAACAGTTTGAAAATTGGCTCACAGGTAGATGTCAGGTGAGAGATGAACCTCGCAATATAGTTCAAGCGTCCCAAGAATCCTCTAACCTCCTTTTCAGTGCGGGGGGCAGGCATTTATTGTATAGCCTTTACTTTAGCTGGATCAACCTCAATGCCTTTGTTACTGACAATAAACCCTAAAAGTTTACCAGATCTAACTCCAAAAGTGCACTTGCTCGGGTTTAGTCTGAGCTTATACTCCTTCAACTTGACAAACAGCTATTGCAGATGATCAAGGTGTTCTTCTTCTGTCTGTGATCGAGCTATCATGTCATCTACGTAAACTTCGATCTCATGATGTATCATATCATGAAACAAAGCACCATGGCGCGTTGATAGGTTGCCCCTGCATTATTCAGTCCGAATGGCATCACCTTGTAGCAGAAGGTACCCCATTGTGTGACAAAGGTAGTTTTCTCCATGTCCTCGGAGGCCATTTTGATCTGATTGTATCCCGAGAATCCATCCATGAAGGAAAAAACCTTGTGATGAGCTGTGTTGTCAACCAAAACGTCGATATATGGCAGCAGAAAATCGTCTTTAGGGCTAGCCCTGTTCAAATCCCGATAGTCCACGCACATTCTGACTTTGCCGTTCTTCTTAGGCACGGGCACGATGTTAGCAACCCATTGTGGATAGGAGGTAATAGCCAGAAAACCAGCGTTGAATTGCTTCATTACTTCAGCCTTGATTTTCTCAGACATGTCAGGCCTCATCCGGTGGACCTTTTGTTTAATCGGTGGACAATCCTGTCTTGTAGGGAGATGGTGAACCACGATATCTGTGTATAACCCTGGCATGTCTTCATAAGACCAGGAGAAGATTTCAACATATTCGTTAAACAATTGCACTAAGCGCTCTTTGACACTTGGTTCCAGGTTGGCACCCACTTTTACTTCTTTCCTATCTTCCTCTGTCCCTAAGTTGATGGTTTCTAGCAACTCTTCATGAGGCAGAATAGCCCTCTCTTGTTGTTGCAAAAGTCTGGCTAACTCTCCCAGCACTTCACAATCTTCGTCAACTTCGTACTCAGCATGATTGATCAAATCTTCAGAGTTATCGAAGGCTAAAGCAGAATAGTCACCCATGGAATCCGGAGTGGATGGGTACCTGCATTTATGAGTGTGTGTGTGTAAGGGATAGCCATCCTTAAACAAACAAAAATGCAAAAGGAAAGAAAATGAACACAACAGTTTATAGATGAAAAACGTCCAATGATTAATTAAAACATGGCATATGATTATGAAGAAAATCAAGCCCTTACAAATGGACCTACATGCCCCGGGCAAGGCATTAGGTGAAAATAGTGTGCAAATTGTTTAGTTATTACAGACCATAAATGGGAAATTGTTCAAAGATAAAATTACTGGTTGATAAAGGTGATGGGAATAAAATCCTTTGCTTCCCAGTTGCTTAAACCCCCTTCGACAGTCGGAAAGATCCAATCTTCAAAGTGGCTCTCTTCATCTTCATCTTCTACATCATTGATTCCATGGTGAGAGATCTTGACGGGTGGTTCTCCAGCCTTGGAGCGACGCATAGCCTTTTGTCCTGCAGCAGTGAACCCTAATCCAAACTTGTCTGTCTTATGGGGAAAATCGGGCAATTGCCCCCATACTGTACTCTTCCCTTCTTTAATCATAGCCACTGCGTCCTTGAGAGATGCCATCCTAGATACATGCTTGGGAACGACATGCACCTCAACAATTGTCTTCGCAACTGCTACCTCAGGAGAAACTTCCTCAAAATGTTGGAAAGGCGTTTCGATTAACTCGCCATCCAACTCCACATAGCAGAAGGAATTGAGATGACTTATCATGTATTCTTCCTCGCCGTGCACTGTTATAATCTTACCCTTAACAGGATATTTTAGCATTTGGTGCAAAGAGGAGGTAACTGCCCCGACATAATGGATCCACGACCTTCCTAACAAACATGAATATGACGGACGAATGCCCATCATGTAGAAGGTGGAGTTGAAAACTTCTGTGCCTGCCTTGATAGGAATATCGACCTCTCCATGAACCATTCTTTTGGACCCATCAAAGGCCCTAACAATGATGTTACTAGGTTTGAGGGTCAATCCTTCACAATCCAAACGGTCTAAGGCTTTCTTCAGCAGCACATTCAAGGAAGAACCAGTATCAACTAAGACATGGGCGAGGGTGGTTCCCCTGCATTCAATTGAGACATGTAACACGTCGTTGTGTTTCCTTCCTTTGGGAGTCAAGTCAGCGTCGGAAAAACCAAGGCCATTATCAGCAGTAAGACTGGCCACACATTCCTAAAACTGGTCAGTCGAAGTCTCTTGGGGTACATGTGCCGCCTTCAAGAATTTAATTAGGGCTTTAGCACGGGCCTCAGAATAGAGCAGGAGAGCTAACATTGAAATTTTAGAAGGGGTCTGCCCTAACTGTTCCACAACGTCGTAGTCACTTTTTCTGATTATTTTCAAGATTTCATCCATTTCTTTCTGAGTGGTTTGGGGATAACCACATCATGAGCCTTCGTCCTGACAGGCACTTCCAATATCCCCTTACCCTTGTCGGTAGTATCAGCAGATGGTCTTCCTTCAGGAGTATCCAATTCTTCAATTACTAGGCCTTGCACCGATGGTCCAACAGGTACAGGAGCTTTCATGGGTCCGAAAACTGCTCGAGGGGGAGAAATCTCTGGAGAAAAGATCCGGCCGCTGCGGGTTATCTTGCTTGTACCCGCAATGTTCCCTATATCAGGGTTTTCTTCTTCAGAATTTTCTTGGACTGCCTCAATTTGTTTGATACCATGGTAGAAGATTTCTCCTCCATAGTTCTATGGTATTGTTTTGCTGGATTGGTACGGGACAGGTCCTAGCATGGTGATCTTTAATGGTACACATTCAGAGTTGGGTGTAATCCTGACAGGCCTTTTGCAAACCTTGGGAGGATTGTCGGAAATGGTTATGATTGCAATATTGTTGGTTGAAGTAGAAAAAGTAACGAGTAACAGGATTGAAGGTATCAATGGGGGTTTTCTGGAAAAGTATCTCTTGGGTATCCATCATACGTTGGACACCTGACTTCAACATTGGGCAATCACCTCGTATGTTCAAACAAAAATAGCAGTCTTTACCACAACCAAGAAAGACCCCGGCTCTCATCAACTTCTCTTTAATTACTAACAACGGATTCAAAAGATTGGCAACATCAGTAACATGGAGGTCTTCTAAAACGGCATAAACATTGTGGCCGTGCTTGGGAATCAGAGCAGATATGACATTGGGCTTCTCAAGCGCATCGAATTCTACCTCTTTGGCATCAATCAAGTCCTGGATTTTGTTCTTAAGTTCCCATCAATTAATGGTATCATGCACAACACTGTCGGAATGGTAAGCACACTTGGCATTGGAGTGGTAGTATGGAGAGGAGGTGTTAGGGTTTTTTGGCGCTTCCTTCAAACTGGTAAGATTCAACTTCAACAAATGGGGGAGTACCTGAGCTGGCGTCATGTTGATGCGAGTAAACTGCCGTGTGGCCTTTCCACCCGTTGTTGATTGGGTCTCGACTGATTGTTACGAGGTTGATCATTTGACGAGTTTTGAATCATCACATCCCCTACAGTTGGTTGGTGCTCAGTTCTTCCCTGACCCTTCTGAGAATACACAGCAGATGCTTCCTTCTTAGCCGGGAAAGGTTTCTTAACAGCTGTGGATGCGGAAGCATCCTTTTGAATCTTTCCACTCTTAATACCGGCCTCGACCCTCTCGCCAGTCAAAATTAGTTCAGTAAATCCCGTGGAAGAACTCCCGATTAGATGGTTGAAGAAGGGGCCAGACAGGGTCCCCATAAACATGTCAACTAACTCCCTATCTGACAACGGCGGCTGCACCCTTCCAGCCAGATCACGCCACTTCTGGGCGTATTCTTTAAACCCTTCATTGGAAGCCATCCCCATACTTTGTAACTGAGTACGAGTGGGCGCCAAATCAGCATTGTATTGCTATTGACGATAAAAAGCGGCATCTAAGTATTCCCAATTGTGAACCTCTGATCTCTCGAGTTGATAGAACCAATCCAATTGCGTGCCAGACAAACTGTCTTGAAAAAAGTGTACCCAGAGGTCCTTATCATATGAGTGAGGTTGGATCTTTCTAACATACGACCTCAGGTGCATCTTAGGGATAGACAGACCGTCGTACTTGGAAAATGTTGGCACCTTGAACTTGGGAGGGATAACAATCCCATCCACCAGCCCTAGTTCTTCAAAATCCAAACACGGTACTCTCTGCAATTCCATAGCTGCCAGTCTATCCTCAAGATTCTTATATTCATCATCCGCTGGAGGATACTGTTGTTCGGAGTAGTCTTCGTCTTCTTCTTCTTCCTCCTCTTCTACCTCAGACTCATAAGGTACATTAACCCCTTTCCCTTTGGCAGCCCATTTGTCAGATGTTGAGGGGAACTCCAGAACCTTCCTAGCATTGCTCTCAAACCTTCTTCCAAAAGTGGCTACCCCAGGTCTCTTTTTCTTTTTCTCTTTATTCTTCTCCAACAAAACTTTGAGGTCCTCTTGACCCTTTGCCAAGGTCATGAGGAGTTGCTGGAACTATGAATTTTGTGCCTGCACATCCTTGACCGTCTGCTCTAAATCCATCTTGCTGAAATAAACAGCAGAAAGATAAGGAAACCTGGTGTGAAGACCTGTTTATGCATATGATGAATGGTATGTTATTCATGTAATGCTTTCAAGGATTCAGAAATTCAAATTTGTTGTGAACAAAAAGGAACGCACGTCATATTAAGAAGAAATTGTTAGTACATAAGTGCCCCATGGGCAAAATATTACAAGATTCTTAATGTAAAAAGATATTGCGCATCCTCTTTGGTGCGATGTAAGTGTTGAGAGTTTCCTCCTCATGAAGTCGGCGGGTAAGCTCCAAAACCTTCTTCTCACTGGCATAGAAGCTGGCTTCAAAAGTATCCCGTTCTTCCTTGAGTTGGATCCAACTCTTTTGCATTTCTTCCCATGAGGTTGGCATGTCAGGATGTAGGATGGTGTATGGAACCTCTCCTTCCATAACAGGCTCTTTGATCACGGGGAGAATGTGAGGGTATGGCATCATAAGATTTTGGGAGCGGGTTCGTACCCACTTGAGATAAGGCTCAGGGGGGATGGAATTCTTGTGCCCTAATGTCTTACTATTTACCTTGTTGGGCATCCTCCAAGCTCTGGTGAACCTTTGTCGAAGTCCTTACGCATCGTTGTCGAAGTCAAAAACTAGGTCAGGAATCAGCATGTCATGAGGGCCATCCCTCCGATCATATCCAAATTGTCTCAAAGCTAGACAAGGGTTGTAGGTGATGCCTCCCCTAATGCCAAGTAGTGGGACATTAGGGAATTCCCCACAACGATCAATGATGATGACATTTTCTCTGGACCGAGAACACCAATGTACATCAGAATGTGTGAGGGTCATCAATCGTTGTGACCACCTTAAACCCTGCTCATTCTTCAAAACTGATTTTGGAAGGTGAGAAATAAACCACCTTGCTAAGAGAGGAGTACAACACATGAAAACACCTATTTTCCTCATTGTTTGTGTGTAAAATGAGTGTAGGATGTCCCCAAGCAATGTAGGTATAGGATTCCTGGATATGAAAATCTTGACAGCATTCACATCTATAAGCTGATCAGGGTTTGGGAATAAGACCAACCCATAGATGAGGAGTGCCACAATCTCTTCAAAGGCTTGTAGATCAAGAGAATTCCAGCAGTCTTGTGCCTTCTCAAACAGAAACTTTTCCAAGAAGCCCTTGACACCACTTCTGGTTTCCTAATGCCCCTTGATGTTAAATGGTTGCAAGTGTAATGCTTGAGCAACATCTTCAAGCTTTGGTTCTTTTTCTGTACCGTTGTAGGGTAGTTGATGAAGAATAGGAATTCTCAGGAGTTGAGAAAATTCCTCCAAAGTGGGCACCAATTGGTAATCAGGGAATGTGAAACTGTGGTGTAGGGGGTAAAAGAACTGGAAGAGAACTTTCACCATGTCTTCTTCAATGTTGGTGTTGACAAAGTTGAGGAGTCTACCATGTCTTTCACTGAAGAGAGAATTCTCTAGAATCCTAGAAGTAAGCTCTTTGAGTTGAGGAGGGATTCTCACAAGGTTGACTTGAATTGTTTTCCTGCGAAGAGATTCCATGACCTACAAAACAAGAACAAAGATGAAGATACAAACCCTTGAAATGGTTAATGGATGCATATGATGCTTGATGATGTTCATGATGTATGCACAAGCACATGTACAAGCACGTCACACAAAACCCTAGTTTCAGGCTTGCATGAGGTTTCATAGGTAAGTACCCTCTTGAGTTTAGTTGGCTCAAAACCTGTCCTATAAATAGTAACCGGGTTCTAAGGAGCTCAATATCACTGGATTGTTTTCTATGTTCATTGTTTTGGTTTAGCCACTTAACTAGCGACCAAAATATTCCAAGAAAACAACCCCCAATGAGTGTAGTATCGAGTATCTACCAACTTCGGACTGCACCAAAGCCGGTCATCTCACTACCCCTAATAAAAGGCCAAGATGGTCAAGTAAGGTTCTAAGAGTTCATTAGTGCTTTATGACATCACTCAACGGCCCCGTATTCTCTTTGATTGACTCAAAGGCTACCGGTACTCACAAATATGTCGCACTAATATAGCTATTGCTTCAACCGTGTCGGTATACCCCATACAGTTTCCACAATGTATTGCTATTTACCTATGAATGTTTCCCAAATCCGGGTGGAGGATTTTAAGCCCAAACAGGAGAACCAAAATGTAAAGCAATCAAAGCAAACAATAATCATGCAAAGGGTGATCTAAGCCCTAAGGTTACTCCACTTTTACAGTATTCTCCAGCAGAGTCGCCAGTTCTGTGATACGGTGGGAGAACTGACTTGGAATTTTGCATTTGTGTTTGCAAATGTTTCGGTTTAGCAAGAGTCGCCACCGACTTTTTATTTTATCCTAAGGAAAGGTCAAAAAGCACAGGAAAGACCTTTGAGATGTTTTCTTGGGTTCGGGGAGTAGATTATATAAAGGGAAGGTATTAGCATCCTTTCTATCCATGGTTATCCATGGGCTCTTAGTTACTTGCTTAGATCCCTTGCTTTGCATTTCTATTGTTTGAAACGGTGCTCTTCAATTGTTTGAAATGGTGCTTTGTGTGTAATTTTGAAAGATGTTTTGAAAAGAGGCCATCGTTGTGGCAACCTTTGTAATGATTCTTGTTTGAATGTATACAAAGATGTTTTATCTTTTGAAAAAGTTTTCAATGTTTGAAAGTAGGGTTTTGAATTGGTGTTGTGAAGTGTGTTTTGAAGATAACAAGGATGTTTTTTGCAAGTTTTGATCAAGTAACTAAGAGTTGTCTACCCTATTTTACTCAAAAATCTTTCTTATGTTTTTTTAAACCCTTTTAACAGTGTTATTTCACCATTGTATTTGGTGAACAACCTTGTGTTAGGATGTTAAACGGGACAGGCGCGGGTCATTGTATAGACCATGATAGCAATTATGTCAAGTATTTTTGGCAATTTTCTTGAGGGACTTGATCATTTTGTTTTAGGCAACCAAGATAGTGTCATCGGGGGACTATGATCTTTTATTTTGTTTTTGTTTTGCCAAGATACTCAACATGCATACCATGGCCCATTTTTTTGAAGGCAACAAGTGGATTGAAACCCTAGGGGTGCAAGTGTGCATTGTATTTGTTTTTCATGCATGGTTATCTTGGATTAGGTCAAACTAGTTGTTAATTTTATTTTGCATACAAACCCTAGGTCTAATCATGGCATAATTGAAAACTTAAAGGTGCGAGAATTTAAATTCTACACTATTACAACACGATATAGGGAGGGGGGTACAAATTTGAATTGGGGATTATTTTGCAAGAAATTAAATCCTAAATTATTACAACCAAATTGAATGTATAGGATACAATATTAAATACACAACATTTAAATAAATACAATAAATAAATATTCAATAAAGTGTATTATGCAAAAAATGTCTTTTTATGTATGAAAAAGTATTTTTAATATGAAATGTAAAAAAGGTTAATTTCAATTATTTTTGTTTTTTAGGGCAAAACCCTAATTTCTTAAATAAATGGTATTATTTATTATTTATGCACAATAATGTGTTAATTTGTATAAAAATAAAAGTATATATTAAAAAAAAGTATTTTTAGTATAAAATATTGATAAAAATGAAAATGTATTATTTTTGTATTTTTTGTTCTAAATATTTAATAAAATAGTATATATATGTATATAAATATATATTAAACATATTAAAAGTATAAAAAATAAAAATTAATTATTTACAAAAAAATGTGTATATTTCAAGAAAATGTTTTTAAGTGTGTATAAAAATAATAAATAAATATAAACATATTTTTTACATTATTCTTTAGGTTTTAATAAAAAGAATATAAATTATTTACATATTTATACTAGTAAAATGACAATAAATATCAAATAAATATGAAAAATATAAAAATATTGTTTTGGTATTTTTTTATATTTGGACATAAAATAATAAAGTCAGAATAAAAAATAAAAATATCAAAATGACAAAATATACAAATAAATGGGCCAGGGGGTGTAAACTGAAAAATGGGGTGTTAGAAGCAAAAATGACCAGGCCCAGCCCAAGGACTTCATCTTCTTCCTCTGTTCAAACACCAAAATGCGCGTTCTATGTACAAACTGCTATCTCCTGATTCCTTGATTTTTTGAAAAAACTCATAACATGAAACTTGTAGAGCATTAAACAACGAATCCAACCATATGAAAAACTTAAGCTAACTCTCAAAGACCAGAGAGAATTTCTCTGGCCCTAAATCTTAACCTAGTTTTTTCAGAAAGTTCATGGATGAAATTCTCCTAGCACGATTAATATAAATGAAAATTAAACACATGTATGGTTTCAGGGCTATGAATACAACATCTTTCATTCACAAACCTAAGTCTAACTATTCCTAAATAGAGAGATAGAAGTTCATGAAATACTTGTTTCAGTTGTCTTCGAGCTGGACAATGCACCAACTTCCAAGGGTGCTTGAGGTTCTTTTGAGCTTGCCTGAAGTCCAATGAAGCTTTTCCAATGCTTGGCTTGTTTTGAAGTAGCCTGAATCGTGCTACAGAACTCAACCTGCAAAGCTTTGAAACAAAAATGGAAATGTGTGTTAATGGTGTTACAGCTACCAATGGAGGTCTGGAATAGTTCAGGTGAGTTGAATGGAAGGTATTGGAACAAATTTGAGGCAAAACGCACGAGGGAAAGTGGAGATGGAAGTGATTTTGCAGGGGTTGCCCTGTTTTGCAGAAAACAGTGATTTTGTGTACAAGGGAGTTTGAGTGGTGAAAGGCTCGTGTTTATGACTAAAAGGGTTGTGTGAAATGTGTTTATGATCTTTGTTTTAGCTAACAATGACTGGTTTTGAAGTTGGGAGGATTTTGGATAATTTCTTCTTTGTGAAGCAAGAATGTCTAACTTGTAAATACAGGCATGTGATCCCTATCTTGTATGCTGCATCTTTTTCCCTTGATACTTGCAATTTGTGGATTTGATCTTGCCTCAGAGATATGGCCTCATGCCTCAAAGATCTTGGTTTGACATAAAGTGCAACTTTACAAAAATGGCATTATACCTTTTTCCAAATAGGGATTAGTTTTGCATGCAATATCCAAATAACCAAGATAATACATTAGCTCAGTGGATTTGCATTCAATTAAGGAGTGTAAAATGGTTTAGAGGCCTGCAAGCTAGTACAAAGCATGCTGATTTGAAAATGCAAGTTGTATGAACATGTATTGGCCATTGATCAAAGTGAGTTTTTGCCAACTTCAAGCATTCGATTCTCCCTAACCACAAGGGTGTTTGAGGAGTTCTTGGACAATTTGGAAATATTGCAACATTTACTATAATCCATATTTGAAATTCAACTTGAAACTCCAAGTGGAACTATGTGAAAAATGGCCAAGAAGATGGGTCAAAATCCTGCCTAAACTAGGGCAAAATTTCTCTAAGTTAAAAGTTTTAGGTACCCTTGTTCCAAAAATCATAACATGAGATACAAACCTATTTTGAGAAAACTTTGTGAATAAAAGTTGTATACTTTGTGATGGACTACAGCTTTCATGTTTCAAGTTTTGTTTGAATCCATTTGCATCTTGGTGAAAAAATGGGACAAAGTTAGGAAAAAATAAGAAAATTTTATAACTTCGAAAATTTCTAAGTTATGAAATTTTTCCATTTTAAACCCTAATTTGCATTTTTGGGTTTCTTGATTAACAAGTTTCATAATTTGACACATCTTGATGAAAAATGACCCTTGGCACTTGATTTTGACCAAAAAGTCAAAGTTTGACTTTTCAGTGTACATTCAAATTTTGATCGGTTGACTGAAAAATTCATCTGTCAATCCCATGCATTTGAGATCTTTTGAACTTGTTGAATGGATCAAGATAATGTAATTGAGTCCTTGAGTCCATGGTTGATCTTGATTTGCCATTGGTTAGGTCAAACAGTCAAAAATTGCCTTTGTGCAGTCAAAACCCTAAAAATGACCATTTTGCCCTTTTGGTGATCTGATCAAATTTCTTGTGGAATTGTGATCCAAACTTGATCAAATGGTTCATGTGAGTTCATAATGTTGATGTGGGTCAAAATTCATGAGATTTGACTGTTAATTGGCCATAGTTGAATTTTTCCCCAATACAGCTGATTTCTAGGTCAACTGTCCAATTGATTGGGTAAAAATTTGAATCAAGGCTTGAAACTTGATATGGACAAACTTGTGAGTCCAACATGAAGTATGAAAGTAAGTTTGGTCATTGTAGGTCAAAACATCCCTGTGCAAACTCAAACCCTAGTTTAGGTCAACAGTGCAGGGAGGTGCCTTGAGCAGAGCAAACCCTAGCTTGATCTTGAGTTCCAAAAGTCTTGTGATGAGAAATGTTGATAAAATGAGAGGGAAAATTTTGGGGTACAACACCATGTAATTAGGTCAAGATGTTGTATTTGAGCCCTTGAGATCATGCTTTAAGCCATTAGGTCACGCACTAGGCCAAAAGTCAATGATTAGTCATCTTCAATCAAAACCCTAATTTGACAATTTTTTACCTTTGACGATTTGAGGGATTTCCTTGAGGAATCATGATCAACCCTTGATCAAATGATGAATGTCACCTTAAAATGTTGATGTTGACAAAAAAAATCTTGAAGTTTGACTGTATGTTGACCATAATTGACTTTTTACCTAATACAATTGACTTTCAATCTTCTAAGCCATTGACTGAGCAAACATGTGATGCAAGACTTGAAACTTGACATAAGCATTATTGAGGACTTATGATGAACCATGAAAGTCATTTGAGACCATTGTAACACAATATTCTTTAAGAAGAATCAAACCCTAGTTGTAGACCCTTGCTTAGGAGGAGGTTTGACCATTCAACTCTTGAGTAGCTTTGAGTATTTGAGACTTTTGTGAACATGTTGTTTTGAAGAAAATGGGAGGGAAAATTTTGGAGTACAACAACTTCCCCTATTCAATCATTTTAAACCTGAAGAGTTAGATTGACACATTCGTGACTCGAAGGTAGAAGATAATTAAACACTTAGTGTCCAGAAATTTGCACTCGCTTGTGCACGAAGTAACATTGTTGGATGATTATACAAGGAATGGGCTTAAAGATGCCATTTGGAGAAGTGATGGAGAGTCATCGGAGATGGGCTTATAGATGCCATCCAAAGTAACCGTTGATAGAATTTATACTAAGTTTACGCTCGACTTCAACTGGAAAAAGTATCAGAATAAATCGACACTCGATTAAATCTGTGCAAGAAGCTGTTTACTGGAAGAAGTATCAGAATAAATCTATGCTTGATTTAATCTCTATAAAATGTCTACTGGAATAAGTATCATAATAAATCTATGGTCGATTTAATATGAGCCAGAAGATGTATGCGTCCGTCTTTAACTGGGAGAAGTATCAGAATAAATCTATGGTTGATTTAATCTGAGCCAGAAAATGTCTACTGGAAGATGTATCAAAATAAATCTACGTTTGGTTTAATCTGAGCCATAAGATGTCTACGTATGTCTTTAACTAGAAGAAGTATCATAATAAATCTACACTCGATTTAATCTGAGCCAGAAGAGGTCTTTTTGTATTTAACTGGAAGAAGTATCAGAATAAATCTATGGTCGATTTAATCTGAGCCAGAAAATGTCTATTGGAAGAAGTATCAGAATAAATCTATGGTCGATTTAATCTGAGCCAAAAGATGTTTGTATCTGTCTTTAACTGGGAGAAGTATCAGAATAAATCTATGGTTGATTTATTTTGAGCTAGAAAATTTTTGTGTCTGTGTTTAATTGGGAGAAGTATCAGAATAAATCTATGGTTGATTTAATCTGAGCCAGAAAATGTATGCGTCTGTTTTTAACTGGGAGAAGTATTAGAATAAATCTATGATCAATTTAATCTGATCTAGAAGATGTCTTTTTTGAGAATGATCCTCTGAGGAAATTGCTGAAACAACGCTTTGTCAGATGTAGCTTTGTAGAAGATTGTCGGGTCATATAAGTAGTTGATGATGTTTGTCTGTTGATTGATCCTTCCTGAAAAGGTAAAGAGTTAGTTTATGAAATGTTATGATGTATGAAATACACTGTGTAATGATGTTTTAAAAATAAATGAGACTGTGTTATATGCATTTCGTATGCATATGCTATGATATTGGTAAATGATGTATGAATGTGAAATGTTGTTTGAAGTGCATCAACAGTTCTGTATGACATCTTGTTGGGGAAAATGAAACCCTGACTAGTGTTGGGGATGAAGAACATGTATAATCTTCAACCTTATCTAGAATGCTTCCACTCGAGATTCTTGTTTGCTGTTTGAGGAAACTCCGATGGGGAATGTTGACTTCTGTTTGGGGAGAAGAGTTTAGGAACATTAGTCGTTCATCGCTCTACTGGGGAGTTTAATTCTTATATACCCTGGTTGGGGATAAAAGAGATGGATAACCTTCCAACTCGTCTAGGGAGTTTAATTCCTATATACCCTGACCGGGGATAAAAGAGAAGGATAACCTTCTGACTTGTATGGGGAGTTTAATTCTTATATACCCTTACTGGGGATAAAAGAGATGGATAACATTTCGACTCGTCTGGGGAGGATAAAGTTAACTGATATCTGGTCTGGTTCCAGGTCTCGTAGCAATTCTCTGGGGATAGTGGAGACTTCACTGGGGAGAGGAATTTTGCCGATGATTCATAGCCATCTGAGGAATAGACTCAAGTTGGGGAGACTGTAATCTGTTGGTGAAACAAACTCTGTTGATGGAGAAGTACTCTGCTGAGGAAACACCTTTGCTGAGGAAATAAGCTCTGCGGGAGAGAGGAAATTTGTAGGGGTCTTATAGTTTTGGAGGAATAAACTCAGCTGAGGAAGAGAATTTCCATGAATTATACTGATTGGAATTCTGTAGGTTGGTGATATTGTCGGGGAAATTGTGGGGAATGTATCTTCATTGAAGATGAATTTGTAAAGATTACTCTGTGGGGATAATCTCATGGAAGTGGCTCTGTGGGGATTTATGGACGGCTTTGACGTTATCCCAACTCCTAGAGTCTTGAGTAAATGTTTATTATTGTTCTTATGCATATATTTGTTAACAGTTAATCGTGTTCATATGCACATGTTCATTCAATTTTAGTCATTGGACGTTTTTGCAAACAAAATAGAAAAACAAAAAGTTTGAATTTTAGGGTGTATTTGTATTGATAGTTTACCTATAAGCAGATGATTTTGTACAAAGAGACATAAATCCTAGTAAGAGGAAACTGTCATGAAATGAAAAGAGTAAAAATTGAAAACAAAACATATAACTATGTGGAAATGATCTCGTTGGGTTCCAACTCCACTATTGCCCCTATGTCTTCGAACATCTCATCCCTTGCTGTCAGAAGAAGTGGATTGAACTGATCTGTACCATTTAAACTTTTGACGTTGGTAATAAAGCTTGCTGTAAGTGATCCAACGGGACATAGTGGTATGCTTTAATCCTTAATTTTTTCCTGGACTGCCCTTTCAGGTTTTCAGTCCACCAGGATACCCTTTTTTGCCCAAGCCACCTTTTCTGTTTTTCGACTTGCCGAGTGTATAATCTTTTATATATATCCGTAATTTTTGTCTGAACCATTTTGGTTCGCCGGGATGCCCTTATTTTTGCCTAGGCCAGTAACCTAGCGGGTCGTTTTTATGCGTAGTATCTTTTAACTATGTCCACGTTTACAGGGTGCGGGAAATCTTCACCGTCCATGGTGGTTAGTATCATAGCACCACCCGAAAATACTTTCTTGACAACAAATGGCCCTTCGTAGGCGGGAGTCCATTTTCCCCTGGGATCACCTTGCGGTAGAATGATGCGCTTTATTACCAAGTCACCAACCTGATATACCCGATGCTTAATTTTCTTGTTGAATGCCTTGACCATACGTTTCTGATACATCTGGCCGTGACAGATAACCATAAGCCTGTTTTTGTCAATCAGATTCAATTAGACTAGGCTGGTCTGAATCCACTCGTCTTCTTCTAAGTCTGCATATTTCATAATCCTTAAAGAAGGAATATGAACCTCGACAGGTAGGACAACTTCCATATCATAGACCAGAGAGAATGGGGTTACCCCAGTTGATGTTCACGCTGAAGTGTGATAGCCATGAATAGAAAATGGTAACATCTTGTGCCAGTCTTTGTAAGTCACAACCATCTTCTGTATGATCTTCTTAATATTCTTGTTGGTGGCTTCCATTGCGCCATTCATCTTTGGCCGATACTGAGAATAGTTGTGGTGCTTGATCTTGAACAACATGCAGAGGTCTATGATCATAGTGTTGTTAAGGTTGGTACCATTATTCGTGATAATTCTCTTGGGGATGCCATACCGGCAGACAAGGTTAGGTTTTATGAACCGAGCGACCACATTCTTGGTAACAGAGGCGAATGAGGCCGCTTCAACCCATTTTGTGAAGTAGTCAATGGTGACTGTTGTACCCCAAAATTTTCCCTCTCATTTTTTTAAGGTTTCCCCTCACAAGACTCTTTGAACTCCAGACATGATTAGGGTTTGCTCTGCTCAAGACATCTCCTTGCACTGATGACCTAAATTAGGGTTTGAGTTTACACAGGGGTTTTTGGACTTTAAATGCTCAAAGTGACTTTCATACTTCATGTTGGACTTATAATATTGCCTCTACCAAGTTTCAAGCTTTGAATCAAATTTTTGCCCAGTCAATTGGACAGTTGACCTAGAAATTAGCTGTATTGGGGAAAAAGTCAATTGTGGCCAATTTACAGTCAAACCTCACAATTTTTGATCCACATAAACATTATAGGCTCATATGAACCATTTGATCAAGTTTGGACCAAAACTCCTCAAGAAATTTGATCAGATCATCAAAAGGGCAAAATGGTCATTTTTAGGGTTTTGACTACACAAGGGCAATTTCTGATTTTTAACCTAGCCAATGGCAAATTGGGTTCAAGCATGGATTCAAGGACTCAATGGCATCATCTTTACCTATTCACAAGGTTCAAAAGATCTCAAATGCATTGGATTGACAGATGAATTTTTCAGTCAACTGATCAAAATTTGACTGTACACTGAAAAGTCAAACTTTGACTTTTTGGTCAAAATCAAGTGCCAAGGGTCATTTTTCATCAAGATGAGTCAAAAAATGAAACTTGTTCATCAAGAAACCTAATTTTGCAAATTAGGGTTTAAGATTGAAAAATTTCATAACTTAGAATTTTTCTAAGTTATGAAATTTTCTTATTTTTTCCCAACTTTGCCCAACTTTTTCACTATGATGCAATTGGATTCAAACAAAACTTACAACATGAACGTTGTAGTCCTCTACAAAGTATACAACTTTTATACACAAAGTTTTCCCAAAATAAGCTTGGATCTCAAGTTATGATTTTTGGAACAAGGATCCATGAAACTTTTAACTTAGTGAAATTTTGCCCTAGTTTAGGCAGAAGTTTGGCCTATCTTCATGGCAATTTTTCACATAGTTCCACTTGGAATATCAAACTTAATTTTAAAGATGGATTGTAGAGCATGTTACAAGATTTCCAAAATGTCCAAGAACTCTCCAAAATCATTTATGGTTAGGGAGAATCAAAGATTTGAATTTGGCAAAAACTCACTTTGATCCATGGCATTTTCATGTTGACACAAGTTGCAAAATCTGTCCAAACTTGCTTTGTACTTGATTACAGGTCTCTAAACCCTTCAATACTAAAAAATTGAATGCAAACTCATTGGTTTAAGGTGTTATTCTGATCATTAGAGGTTTACACAATGAATTAATCCATTTATGGCATAAAGGCAACAATGTCATTTACATAAAGCAAAACTTTTGCAATTTTGTTTCTCTTGAGCATTGCACCAAGCCTTTTGCTGCAAACAAAGCCCCCTAATATCAGGCAAAGTTCACCAACTTTGTGCAGCTAGGTTACAAGCCTGTACAACCTTGGCATAGTCACTTCTCACTTTTTACTTCAAAACCAAGTAATTATGCAAAAGGTCAACAACACTTGAATCTGATATAACAAAGCTTTGCAAGCATTTGAAACAAGTTTTACACTTTGCCTTGAGCCAGAAACACGAGTTATTGAGCCCTCAAACCTTCCAAAAAAGAAAATCACCTTCCTCTTGCAAAACAGGGAAGCTTCTGCACTTTGAGTTCTATCTCACAAACCACTCGTGTGTTTTGCCCCAAACCTGTTCAAACACATTCCATATAACCTATCCAAGCTATTCCAACCATTGGACAGTGACTATAACTCCATTTGCAAGCTTCACCATTTCTGTTTTTAGCATGTGCAGGTTGAGTTCTACAAGCTTGTTCAAGCAAGTCCAAAGCAAACTAGGCATTGGGGAAGGTCAGAGGAAGTTCAGGAAAGCTCCCAAGCACCTCAGGTCTCATTGAAAAGCTCCACATTGCCATACACGAGTTCATCTGAAACAGGTATTTGTCACCTTTCTATCTCTCTATTTAGGAATCATTAGGTTTAGGTTTGTGAATAAAAAATGTAGTACTCATAGCCCTGAAGCTGTACATATGCTTAGATTTCATTTAAGTTAAACGTGTTAAGAGAATTTGATTCATGAACTTCCTGATAAAGTTAGGTTAGAATTTAGGGCCAGAGAAATTCTCTCTGGTCTTTGAAAGTTAGATTGAGTTCTTTACATGGTTGGAATCGTCTTGAAAAATGCTATAACTTTTGTGTTATGAGTTTTTGCATTAGAGCACGTATGCAGGAGTTGGATATTTGAATCAGGCGCGCATATTTTGTTTGACAAAGGTTGAAGATGAAGTTCAGTGGGCTGGGCCTTGGCTTGGCTTGCTTTTTGCACCTCCAGTTTGTTGATTGCACCCCCCTGGCCCATTTCTTTATATTTTTGCATTTTTCTATTTATTTTTCATTTCTGATTTTATTCTATTTTTTCTAAACATAAAAACTTACCAAAAATATTTTTATAAATTTTCACATTTATTTTTATATTTTATTTTATTTTTTCTAACATGAAAATATTTATTAATTAGTATATGCTTTTATTCTCTTTAATAAAAACTTGAAAATAATACATAAAAAATATTATATTTTTATTATTATTATTTACATACTTAAATAATATTTTTCTAATATATTTTCATTTTTTGACATTTGTACATATTTCATATATTTTTATTTTTATTGTACATAAATAAATAATATTAATATATATACTTTCCTTAAAGAAAATTAGGGTTTTTACCCTTGACAAAAATAATCTTTTATTTCTATTTTTTAATACATTAAATCTTTTATTTTTACACACATAAAAATAAACCAAAACATTTTTTTACATACTTATAATATTTTGCATATTTATACTTAATTTGCTTGTTTAAATATTGTTTATTTATTATTTAATGCAAAGAATTCAATTTGGATGTAATAGTAAATATTAGGGTTTTAATTTCTTGCAAAATAATCCCCTATTCAAAATTGTATCCCCCTCCCCATATCAATGTTGTAATAGCCTAGATTACTTTTACGCACTTATGCTTTAAAATATGTCATGATAGAGATTAGGGTTTGTATGCAATATCCCAAATCAAAACAAATAGCTTGAACTAAAAAAAAAAGACCTAAATGCATGAAAATGACAACACCATACACACTTGGACCCCTAGGGTTTCATCCACTTGTTGCCTTTAAAATAGCCATGTTATGCATGTTGAGTATCTTGGCAAAACAAAAACAAAACAAAAGATCATAGTCCCTCGATGACGCTATCTTGGTTGCCTATACAAAAAATGATCTAGTCCCTCAAAAATTTGCTAAAGATGCTTAGCACAATTGCTATCATGGTCAATACGATGACCCGTGCCTGTCCCGTTTAACATCCTAATACAAGGTTGTTTACCAAATGCAATGGTAAAACAACTCTGTCAAAAGGGTTAAAAATGTGTAGGAAAGATCTTTGAGTAGATAGGGTAGACAACTCTTAGTTACTTGATTAGAACTTGCAAAAACATCCTTGCTATTTTCAAAATACACAATTTCAAAACATTTCCCAAATATCAAACTTTCAAACATTGAAACATCTTTTCAAAAGACAATACACCTTTGTATACATTCAAACAAGAATCATTACAAAGGTTGCCATAACGATGGCCTCTTTTCAAAATATTTTCAAAACCACACACAAAGCACCATTTCAAACAATTGGAAAAGCAAAGCAAGTGATCTAAACAAGTAACTAAGAGCCCATGGATAACCATGGATGAAAAGGGTGCTTGCACCTTCCCTTTTCATAATCTACCCCCCAAACCAAAGAAAACATCTCAAAGGTCTTTCCTGTGCTTTTTGACCTTTCCTTTGGATAAAATAAAAAGTCGGTGGCGACTCTTGCTAAACCAAAACAATTGCGAACACAAACTCAAAACCTCAAGTCAGTTCTCCCACTGTATCACAGAACTGGCGACTCTGCTGGGGAATAATCTAAAAGTGGGGTTACCTTAGGGTTTAGATCATCTTTACATGCTTACCTTGTTTGCTTTGATTGCTTTACATTTGGCTCTATTGTTTGGGTTTGAAATCCTCTACCCGGATTTGGGAAACATTCATAGGTAAATAGCAATACTTTGTGGAAACTGTGCGGGGTATACCGACATGGTTGAAGCAATAGTTATATCAGTGCGACATATTTGTGGGTACCGGTAGCCTTTGAGTCAATCAAAGAGAATACGGGGCCACTGAGTGATGTCATGTAGCACTAATGAACTTTTAGAACCTTTACTTGACCATCTTGGCCTTTTTAGGGGTAGTGAGATGACCGAATTTGGTGCAGTTTGAAGTTGGTAGATACTCGATACTACACTCATTGAGGGTTATTTTCTTGGAATATTTCGGTCGCCAGTTAAGTGGCTAAACTGAAACAATGAACACAAAAAATAATCCAGGGATATTGAGCTCCTTAGAACCCGGTTACTATTTATAGGACAGGTTGAGCCAACTAAACTTCAAGAGGGTACTTACCTATGAAACCCCATGCAAGCCTGAAACTAGGATCTTGCGTGATTTGTTTGTACATATACTTGTGCATGCATCATGAACATCATAAAGCATCATATGCATCCACTAACCATGTCAAGGGTTTGGATCTTCATCTTTGTTCTTGTTTTGTAGGTAATGTAATCTCTTCGCAGGAAAACAATTCAAGTCAACCTTGTGAGAATCCCTCCTCAACTCAAGGAGCTTGCTTCCAAGATTCCAGAGAATTATCTCTTCAGTGAAAGACATGGTAGACTTCTCAACTTGGTCCACTCCAACATTGAAGAAGACATGGTGAAAGTTCTCTTCCAGTTCTTTGACCCCCTACACCATTGCTTTACATTTCCTGATTACCAACTAGTGCCTACTTTTGAGGAATTTTCTCAACTCCTGAGGATTCCTATTCTCCATCAACTACCCTACAACGGTACGGAAAGAGAACCAAAGCCTGAAGATATTGCTCAAGCCTTACACTTGCAACCATCTGGTATCAAAGGTCATTGGGAAACCAGAAGTGGTGTCAAGGGTTTCTTGGCAAAGTTTCTGTTTGAGAAGGCACAAGACTACTGGAATTCTCCTGATCTTCAAGCTTTTGAAGAGATTGTAGCACTTCTCATCTATGGGTTGGTCTTGTTCCCAAACCCTAATTAGCTTATAGATGTGAATGCTGTCAAAATTTTCATATCTCGGAATCCTGTGCCAACATTGCTTGGGGATATCCTTCACTCATTTCACACACGAACAATGAGGAAAAGTGGTGTTCTCATGTGCTGTACTCCTCTTCTAGCAAGGTGGTTTATTTCTCACCTTCCCCAGTCAGTCTTAAAGAATGAACAAGGCTTGAGGTGGTCACAACGGTTGATGACTCTCACACATTCTGATGTTCATTGGTGTTCTCGGTCCAGAGAAAATGTCATCATCATTGATTGTTATGGGTAATTTCCTAATGTCCCACTACTAGGCATTAGGGGAGGCATTACCTACAACCCCTTGTTTGGCTCTGAGACAGTTTGGGTATGCCCGACGGGATGGCCCTCATGACATGCTGATTCTAGACTTGGTTTTTGACTTCGACAACGACACTCAAGGACTCCGACAAAGGTTTATCCGAGCTTGGAGGATGCCCAACAAAGTGGACAGTAAGACACTGGGACACAAGAATTCCATCCCCCTTGAGCCTTACCTCAAGTGGGTACGAACCCGCGCCCAGAGTCTTATGATGCCTTACCCCTACGTTCTACCTATGATCAAAGAGCCTATTATGGAAGGAGAGGTTACATACACCCTCCTACATCCTGACATGCCAACATCATTGTAAGATTTGCAAAAGAGTTGGATACAGCTCAAGGAAGAACGGAATACTTTTGAAGCCAACTTCTAAGCCAGTGAGAAGAAGGTTTTGGAACTTACTCGTCGACTCCATGAAGAGAAGACTCTTAACACCTACATAGAACCGAAAAGGATGCGCAATGTCTTTTTACATTAGAATTTTGTATTATTTTTTTCCCACGGGGCACTTATGTACTAACAAATTCTATCTTATTAATATGACGTGCATTCTTTTTTGTTTGAAACAACTTTGAATTTCTGAATCCTTGAATGCATTACATGAATACATATCATTCATCATATGCATAAACAGGTCTTCACACCAGGTTTCCTTATCTCTCTGCTGTTTATTTCAGCAAGATGGATATAGAGCAGACAGTCAAAGACCTACAGGCGCAGAATTCACAGTTCCAACAGCTACTCATGACCTTGGCAAAGGGTCAGGATGAGCTCAAAGGTCTACTGGAAAAAGAAAAGGAGAAAAAGAAAAAGAAAAGAGTTGGTGTGGCCACTATGGGAAGAAGATTTGAGAACCAAGCTAGAAGAGTCCTGGATTTCCCCTCGACGTCTGATGAAGGGGTTGGCAAAGGAAAGGGAGTTGTAGTACCCTCCGAGTCTGAGGCTGAAGAAGAAGAAGAGGAGGATGAAGATTACTCTGAGCAACAGTACCCTCCTGCAGACGACAAGTATAAGAATTTGGAAGAGTGTTTGGCAGCCATGGAGGTACAAAGAGTGCCTGGGCTGGATTTCGAGGAGCTAGGGTTGGTTGATGGGATTGTGATTCCCTCTAAATTCAAGGTGCCTACATTTGCTAAATATGATGGTTTGTCTTGTCCGAAGATGCACCTGCGGTCTTACGTCAGAAAGATCCAACCTCATTCTTCTAATAAGGATCTGTGGGTCCACTTTTTTCAAGATAGTTTGTCGGGTACACAATTGGATTGGTTCTATCAGCTTAAGAGATCTGATGTACATAACTGGGAGGATTTGGCTGCTGCCTTCAACAGATAATATCAATATAATGCAGATTTAGCGCTTACTCGTACTCAATTACAGAGTATGGGTATGGTCTCTAATGAGGGCTTTAAGGAGTATGCTCAGAAGTGGCGGGACTTGGCTGGAAGGGTGCCGCCACCATTGTCTGAGAGAGAGCTTATGTATATGTTTTTGGGGACCCTGTCAGGTCCATTCTTTAATCACTTGATTGGGAGCTCATCTACAGGGTTCATCAAACTAATTCTGACCGGTGAAAGAGTTGAAGCTAGCATTAAGAGCGGTAAAATTCAGAAGGATGCATCTGCTTCCGCTGCTATTAAGAAGACCTTTCCAGCCAAGAAAGAAGTTTCTACTGTTTACACCCAGAGAAATCAAGGAAGAATGGAGCGTCAAACGACGGTGGGGACTGTGATGATTCAGAATTCTGCAGCCGATCAACCTCGAAGCAGTCAACCCAGAGCTAACCAAGCCAAGATGGAAAGGCCTGCACGACAATTCACCCGGATCAATATGACACCTGCTCAGGTTCTCCCTCATCTGTTAAAGTTAAACCTTACAAACTTGAAAGAGGCGCCGAAGAACCCAAATACCTCTTCTCCCTACTACCATTCAAATGCAAAGTGTGCCTATCATTCGGACAGTGTGGGGCACGACACCAACAACTGTTGGGCCCTCAAAAACAAGATCCAGGATTTAATAGATGCGAAGGAGGTGGAGTTTGATGCCCCCGAAAAGTCTAATGTGATATCCGCTCCAATGCCAAAACATGGTCATAATGTCCATGCTGTTGTAGAAGATCTTTATGTTACTGCTGTTGATGACTTAATGACTCCATTGCCAATGATCAAGATGAATTTGTTGAAAGCCGAGATTTTCCCGGGCTGTGAAAAAGATTGTTACTTTTGTTCGACCTTGCAATCCGACTGTCCACTATTGAAGTCAGGCATCCAACGCCTGATGGATAATCAAGAAATCCTCTTCAAGAAAACTCTTGTTACTCCTGTTACTCCAATCAACGATGTTGCTATAATCACCATTTCCGACAATCTTTCCAAGGTCTCCAAAAGACCTGTTAAGATTACACCCGATCCAAAGTTTGTACCTCTGAAGATAACAATGTTGGGGCCTATCCCATACAAGTCCAACAAGACAATACCGTGGAACTATGGAGGAGAGATCTTCTACCATGGTGTTAAGCAGATCGAATCAGTTGAAGAAAGTTCCAATGAAGAGACTCCTGATGTAGGAAATATTGCGGGGACAAGTAAGATCACCCGCAGCGGAAGAATCTTCTCTCCGGAGATTGCTCCTCCAAGGGCAATCTTAGGACCCTCAAGCGCTCCTAAAGTTACTCTGGTGCCCGTCAACACATCTGTACGAACTCCAATAATTGAAGAAATCATAAATCCCGAAGTTGTACGCTCTGCTGTTACTGTTGATAAAGGTAAGGGGATCCAAGAAGCGCCGGTCAAGACGAGGGCTCAGCCTTTGGTCATCCCCGAGACCACTCAAAAGGAAATGGAGGAGATTTTAAAAATAATTAAGAAAAGCGACTATGATGTCGTAGAGCAGCTGGGGCAAACCCCTTCAAAAATCTCTACGCTGGCCCTATTGCTCTGTTCTGAAGCTCGTGCCAAAGCCTTGATCAAATTCCTGAAGACGGCCCATGTGCCTCAAGAAACCTCCGCGGACCAGTTCCAGGAGTGTGTAGCTAGCCTTACAGTTGACAATGGTCTTGGCTTCTCTGATGCCGATCTAACATCTAAGGGAAGAAAGCATAATGACGCGCTGCATGTCTCGGTGGAATGCAGGGGGACCACACTTGCTCACGTTCTGGTTGATACCGGGTCATCTTTAAATGTCTTGCCTAAGAAAGCATTGGATAGATTGGACTGTGAAGGTTTGACCTTAAAGCCCAGCAATATCATTCTAAGAGCCTTTGATGGTTCTAAGCGGATGGTCCACGGGGAGGTGGACATCCCAATTAAAGTGGGTACTGAAACTTTCCACTCCACATTTTATGTCATGGATATCCATCCCTCCTACTCTTGCTTGTTAGGAAGACCATGGATTCATCATGCTGGGGCCGTTACGTCCACTCTGCATCAGAAGTTTAAGTACCCAGTCCAGGGGAAAATTGTGACAGTTCATGGCGAGGAGGAGTATATGATAAGCCATCTGAATTCATTCCGCTATGTTGAATTAGATGGTGAATTCATCGAGACCCCCTTTCAGCACTTTGAAGAGGTTTCTCCTGAAGTTGCGGTAGCCAAGACAATGACTTCTGTTCCCATCATTACCAAACTTGTGTCCCGGATGTCATCCCTTAAAGATGCGGAGGCTGTGATCAAGGAAGGAGGAAGCACGGTATGGGGTCAACTGCCAGATTTTCCTTACAAGACAGATAAGTTTGGCTTGGGTTTCACTGCTGCTAGTCAGAAGGCTGTGCGTCTCTCCCGGGCTAGAGGACTGCCATTGAAAATCACTCATCATGGAGTTCATGCTTTAGAGGACGATGAAGAAGAAAGCAATTTTAAAGACTGGATCTTTCCAACTATTGAAGGAGGACTGAACAACTGGGAGGCGAAAGACTTCGTTCCCATTACTTTCATCAATCGGTAATTTATCTTTTGAACATTTTCTGTTGGCCTATAATAATTTTTTAACAATTCGTACACTCTTTTTTCCTTATGCCTTACTCGGGGTATATAGGTCCATTTGTAAGGGCTTGATTTTTCATCTTCATATGCCATTTTTAATGAATCATGGGCGTTTTCATATATAAACTTTTGTGTTCATTTTCTTTCCTTTTACATTTTTATTTGTTTAAAGGTGGCTATCCCTTACACACACCCACACTCACAAAATGCAGGTACCCATCCACTCCGGATTCCATGGGTAACAATTCTATTATGGCCTTCAGTGACTCTGAAGATCTGGTCAATCATGCTGAATACGAAGGTGATGAAGACTGTGAAGTGCCTGGAGAGTTGGCCAGACTTTTGCAATAGGAAGAAAGGGCTATTCTACCTCACGAGGAGTTGTTAGAGACTATCAACTTAGGAACGGAGGAAGACATAAAAGAGGTTAAAGTGGGTGCCAACCTAGAGCCAAGTGTCAAAGAGCGTTTAGTTCAGCTGTTGAATGAATATGTTGAGATCTTCGCCTGGTCCTACGAAGACATGCCGGGACTGGATACATATATTGTGGTTCACCGTCTCCCTACGAGAGAAGACTGTCCACCAATCAAACAGAAAGTCCGCCGAATGAGGCCCGACATCTCCGAGAAGATCAAAGCTGAGGTGATGAAGCAGTTCAACGCTGGCTTTCTTGTTGTTACTTCCTATCCATAATGGGTTTCTAACATTGTGCCCATGCCTAAGAAGGACGACAAAGTAAGAATATACGTGGATTACAGAGACCTAAACAGGGCTAGCCCTAAAGATGATTTTCCACTACCGCACAATGACATCTTGGTTGACAACACAGCTCAGCATAAGGTATTTTCTTTCATGGATGGATTTTTAGGGTACAACCAGATCAAAATGGCCCCCGAAGACATGGAGAAGACTACTTTTGTTACGCAGTGGGGTACCTTCTACTATAAGCTGATGCCATTCAGACTGAAGAATGTCAGGGCAACCTATCAACGCACCATGGTAGCTTTGTTTCATGACATGATACATCATGAGATTGAAGTCTACGTAGACGACATGATAGCCCGTTCACAGACGGAAGAAGAACACCTTGACCATCTACAAAAGCTGTTTGTCAGGTTGAAAGAATACAAGCTCAGACTAAACCCTAGCAAGTGAACTTTCGGAGTCAGGTCCAGTAAACTCTTGGGATTCATTGTCGGTAACAAAGGCATCGAGGTTGACCCTGCCAAAGTCAAAGCTATACAAGAAATGCCTGCCCCTCGCATTGATAAGGAGGTCAGAGGTTTCTTGGGACGCCTAAACTACATTGCAAGGTTCATTTCTCACCTAACATCTACCTGTGAACCAATCTTCAAGCTGTTGAAGAAAGATCAGGTGGTTGAATGGAATGATGACTGTCAAGTTGCTTTTGATAAAATCAAGGAGTATTTGCTGGAACCTCTTATCTTGATGCCACCCGTCGAAGGAAGGCCTTTAATCATGTATCTGACTGTCTTAGATAATTTAATGGGGTGCGTACTGGGCCAACATGATGAGTCTGGTCGAAAAGAGCATGCCATTTATTACCTTAGCAAAAAGTTTACCGACTGTGAGACTCGCTACTCACTGCTCGAGAAAAATTGTTGCGCTTTGGTATGGGCTGCTCGCCGGCTAAGGCAGTATATGTTGACACATACCACTTTACTGATCTCTAAGATGGATCCGATCAAGTACATCTTCAAAAAGCCTGCTCTATCCGGAAGAATCGCTAGATGGCAGATGATCCTCACCGAATATGATATACAATACACGACCCAAAAAGCTATAAAGGGGAGTGTGCTAGCCGATCATCTGGACCATCAAGCTGTCAAAGATTACCAATCCATAAGGTTCGACTTTCCCGATGAGGATATCATGACTTTGAGCAACATTGAAGAAAACAGACCGCATGACGGACCTGAACAAGGATCCTGATGGACCCTGTACTTTGATGGTGCCTCCAATGCACTTGGCAACGGTATCGACGCAGTACTTATTTCTCCACAAGGTTGCCATACACCTTTCACCGCTAGACTCTACTTTAGCTGCACCAACAACATGGCCGAATATGAAGCTTGTATCTTTGGTCTCAAGGCCGCTATTGACTTGAGAATCAAATCTTTGATTCTATTTAGGGACTCAGCTTTGGTTTCAGTCAAATCAAAGGACATTGGGATACTAAACATCCAAACCTCATCCCTTACAAAGAACATGTCCTGACATTGTTATCACACTTCGAGCAGATTACCTTCGAACACTTCCCGCGAGAAGAGAATCAGCTAGCAGATGCGCTAGCTACAATGTCATCCATGTTTAAACTTAACTGGGATAATGGGGCACCTCAAATCACCATCGAGCGAATGGACGAACCTGCACATTGTCACGAGATTAATACCGAAGAAGTAGTGGACCGACCTTGGTTTAATGACGTTAAAAGGTATCTCGAAGCACAAGAATACCCTGAAGGAGCTTCAGTCAACGACAAAAAGTTCTTAAGGAGGTTCGCGACCAAGTTCTTTCTGAGCAATGGTATCCTATACAAGCGCAATCTTGATTGTGTCCTACTCCGTTGTGTGAACAAGGTTGAAGCTGAGCAGATCATGGCTGAATTACATAATGGTACCTTTGGCACCCACTCAAGCGGTCATACAATGGCTAAGAAGATTCTACGGGCAGGTTACTACTGGTCTACCATGGAAGCTGATTGTCATCAACATTCCCGTACTTGTCACAAATGCCAAATCTATGCTGACAAGGTACATATTCCTCCAGTTCCTCTCAATGTCTTAACAACTCCTTGGCCATTCGCAATGTGGGGGTATCGACATGATTGGAGAGATTAGGCCTACAACATCCAATGGATATCGTTTCATCCTGGTGGCCATTGATTACTTTACCAAGTGGGTCGAAGCAGCTTCCTTCTCCTCCGTTACAAAGAATGTGGTTGCCCGCTTCATTAAGCAGAACCTCATATGCCGGTATGGTATCCCCGACAGGATCATCACTGACAACGGTACAAATTTGAACAATATTATGATCACCGCTCTGTGCGAGCAGTTCAAGATTCAACATCATAATTCATCTCCCTATCAGCCTAAGATGAACGGTGTTGTCGAAGTCGCGAACAAAAATATCAAGAAGATCATTCAAAAGATGACAATCACCTACAAGGACTGGCATGAGATGTTACCGTTTTCTCTGCACGGGTACCGTACCACGGCACGCACTTCGGCTGGGGCAACACCCTTTTCTTTGGTATACAGCATGAAGGTTGTTTTACCTATCAAGGTTCAGATTCCATCCTTGAGAATCATGAAAGATGCTGGTTTGAGTGAAGACGATTGGATTCAGACTCGGCTTGATCAACTTAACTTGATTGACGAAAAGCGACTTACTGCTGTTTTCCATGGTCAGGCGTATCAAAAACGTATGATCAAGGCCTTCAACAAGAAAGTCAAGAGACAAGTATATCAAGTCGGGGACCTTGTAATCAAGTGAATCATCTTGCCGCAAAGCGATCCCAGGGGCAAATGGACTCCTACTTACGAAGGACCATTTGTGATCAAGAACATCTTTTCTGGTGGGGTAATGATCCTGACCACCATGGACAGTGATGACCTGCCGCACCCTGCGAACACAGACATAGTTAAAAGATACTATGCATAAACAACCCGACAAGTCGAAAACCCGAAAGGGCGACTTGGGAAAAAATGGGTATCCCGGTGAATCAAAAACCTGAAAGGGCGGTTCAGGCAAAAATTAGGGATAAATAAAAAAATCTGTACACCCGGCAAGTTGAAAACCCGAAAGGGCGACTTGGGAAAAAAGGGTTTCCCGGTGGATCGAAAACCCGAAAGGGCGATCCAGGCAAAAGTTAGGAATTAAAGCGTATGACTATGTCTCGTCGAATCACTTTAAGGACAATCTCTTCACCAAACAAGCTCCAAGCTTCTGTTCAATCCAATCATTTGCGGACGAAGCAACAAATGGACAAGATACTCAGAGTTACGAAGGCTATAGCAGAATGGGAACCCCATGGAATTGTTACACATAGCCATATTTCTTTGTATATTTTTTTCTTAATTTTGTGACAACATGCTCTTACAAGGATGTCTGTCTCCTTTGTACAAAATACTTACACAAAGTTAATACAAAGATACTTCAAAGTGCAGAAAATTGTTTGCCTTTTCTTTCTTTTTGATGTTTTATTTGAAAACGTCCAATGATTTATTAAATGAGCATATGCATTTGAATATAATCACTGCTTACAAATAAAATGAAATGAGAAAGAATAATTACTGACAGATTGAAAGTATGGGAAAACGTATTTGAGCTATTCCAGGATAAATCCTCAGCAGAACTAAGGCCTTGAAATACATATCCCCAACGGAGTTAAATTTCAAAATCCCCATCAGAACTAAGTTTCCAAACTCCCAATCCCCAGCGGAGCCAGAAAACTTTGAACTGCAAACCCCCAGTGAGGATGAAACTTTCTTCCCCAGCGAAATCCCAAAACTTCAACCCTTAAACCCCAGTGGAAGACCATCTAGTTTCCTCCAATTCCCCAGAGAGTTGTCTTAAAACCAGAAGATTCTCCTGCAAGTTATCTTAGATCCTGACAACTAACTAGACGACAACTTCAGATAATTCCTCATTAGATTGGCATAGAACCCAAGCTCTTGAAAACTCTTCCACAGAATAAACATTCTCCCCACAGAGTTTATTTCCCAGCAGACAGAAGATCCTCGGTCTCATTTCTCCAGTTGGAGCCTCCCAGGTTTCAATTCCCCAGTAGAGATCGTCAGAGTTTTCCTTATTCCCCAGGAAAGTCATGAAGGATTCTCACATCCCCACAGAAGTTGTCAAAGTTCTTGTTAATCCCCACAAGTCCCCAAGGATTTTCTATCCCCAACAGTGGTCCAAGGATTTCTCATTCTCAACAATCAAAGATTTTGAATCTCCAACAGCAATCAAGGATTTATCTTCCCCGACAGCAGTCAAGGATTTTATTATCTCCAGCTATCAAGGATTTATTTTCCTCAGCAAGACAGCTAATCAGCTTACATGCGCATCCATTACATTCATATATCATAAACATTAATAAAGCACATTTTATTGCATCATACATGTCATGCAACATAACTTTATGTTTTAGCTAACATTTTACCCTTTTCAGGATAAGATTAAAAGCTACCTTTAACAAATGCTCAAAGATTTCAGATACAGTACAAATACACTCCAAGACATGGAAGTCATTCTGCTACTCATTCAGATCTCTTATTTCAGATACAATATGGTTACACCCTAGACACGGCGGTCATTCTACTACTCATTCAGAATTTCAAAGATTTCAGTTACAGTATAGATACACCCCAGACACGGCGATCATTCTACTACTCATTCAGACTTCAGCAATCAGATACAGACTAGATACGCTCCAGACACGGAAGCCATTCTATTTCTCATTCAGATTCAACTATCAACTTCAAGTTCAGATACACTCCATACACGGAAGTCATTCTGTCACTTGTCCAGATCCCAGTTACAGTACGGATACACTCTAGACACGGAAGTCATTCTGCTACTCATACAGATCTCAACTTCAGATACAGTCCAGATATGCTCCCGACATGGTTGCCATTCTGTCACTCATTCGGAATTTATCCCCAGCCTAGAGATGCTTCATACACAGATGTTTCTCTGTCGCCCGTTCAGAATTCAGATACAATACGGATACACTCCAGACACGGAAGTCATTCTGATATTCATTCAAAAAAAATCAAATACAATTACAGCTCGGATACACTCCAGACACGGACACCATTCCTTTGCTCATACGAATCCAATCTCCAGATACAACTCAGATACGTTCCAGATACGGATACCAATCTGGTGTTCATTCTCCTTATTTTCAACAAACAGTCTTGGATGGCATCTTTAAGCCCATCTCCAACAATATTCTACCATCTCCAAATGGCATCTTTAAGCCTATTCCCTCAGCTACATTTTGACGAGTGCAAATTTACGGGCACTCTAGTGTCCAATCATTTTTTACCTTCGAGTCACGAAAGGCAAACTCGCCAATCTAACTCTTCAGGTTCAAGAAGATTGAACAGGGGCAGCTTTTGTACCCCAAAATTTTCCCTCTCATTTTGTCAAGGTTTCCCTTCACAAGACTCTTTGAACTCCAGACAGGATTAGGGTTTGCTCTGCTCAAGACATCTCCTTGCACTGATGACCTAAATTAGGGTTTGAGTTTACACAGGGATTTTTGGACTTTCAATGCTCAAAGTTACTTTCATACTTCATGTTGGACTTATAAGATTTCCTCTACCAAGTTTCAAGCTTTGAATCAAATTTTTGCCCAGTCAATTGGACAGTTGACCTAGAAATCAGTTGTATTGGGGAAAAAGTCAATTGTGGCCAATTAACAGTCAAACCTCACAATTTTTTATCCACATCAACATTATAGGCTCATATGAACCATTTGATCAAGTTTGGACAAAAACTCCTCAAGAAATTTGACCAGATCATCAAAAGGGCAAAATGGTCATTTTTAGGGTTTTGACTACACAAGGGCAATTTCTGATTTTTAACCTAGTCAATGGCAAATTGGGTTCAAGCATGGATTCAAGGACTCAATGGCATCATCTTGACCTATTCACAAGGTTCAAAAGATCTCAAATGCATTGGATTGATAGATGAATTTTTCAATCAACTGATCAAAATTTGACTATACACTGAAAAGTCAAACTTTGACTTTTTGGTCAAAATCAAGTGCCAAGGGTCATTTTTCATCAAGATGAGTCAAAACATGAAACTTGTTCATCAAGAAACCAAATTTTGCAAATTAGGGTTTAATATTGAAAAATTTCATAACTTAGAATTTTTCTAAGTTATGAAATTTTCTTATTTTTTCCCAACTTTGCCCAACATATTCACTATGATGCAATTGGATTCAAACAAAACTTCCAACATGAAAGTTGTAGTCCTCCAAAAATTTTACAAATTTGATTCACAAAGTTTTCCCAAAAGAAGCTTGGATCTCAAGTTATGATTTTTGGAACAAGGGTCCATGAAACTTTTAACTTAGTGAAATTTTGCCTAAGTTTAGGCAGGATTTTAGCCTATCTTCGTGGCATTTTTCACATAGTTCCACTTGGAATATCAAATTGCATTTCAAATATAGATTGTATAGCATGTTACAAGATTTCATAAATGTCCAAGAACTCTCCAAAATCATTTATGGTTAGGGAGAATCGAAGATTTGAATTTGGAAAAAACTCACTTTGATCCATGGCATTTTTATGTTGACACAAGTTGCAAAATCTTTCCAAACTTGCTTTGTACTTGATTACAGGTCTCTAAACCCTTCAACACTCAAAAATTGAATACAAACTCATTGGTTTAAGGTGTTATTCTGATCATTAGAGGTTTACACAATGAATTAATCCATTTATGGCATAAAGGCAACAATGCCATTTACATAAAGCACAACTTTTGCAATTTTGTTTCTCTTAAGCATTGCACCAAGCCTTTTGCTGCAAACAAAGCCCCCTAATATCAGTCAAAGTTCACCAACTTTGTGCAGCTAGGTTACAGGCCTATACAACCTTGGCATGGTCACTTCTCACTTTTTACTTCAAAACCAAGTAATTATGCAAAAAGTCAACAACACTTGAATCTGATATAACCAAGCTTTGCAAGCATTTAAAACAAGTTTTACACTTTGCCTTGAGCCATAAAAACGAGTTATTGAGCCCTCAAACCTTCCAAAACACAAAATCACCTTCCTCTTGCAAAATAGGGCAGCTTCTGCACTTTGAGTTCCATCTCACAAACCACTCGTGCGTTTTTCCCCAAACCTGTTCAAACACATTCCATATAACCTATCTAAGCTATTCCAACCATTGGACAGTCACTGTAACTCCATTTTCAAGCTTCACCATTTCTATTTTCAGCTTGTGCAGGTTGAGTTCTACAAGCTTGTTCAAGCAAGTCCAAAGCAAACTAGGCATTGGGGAAGGTCAGAGGAAGTTCAGGCAAGCTCCCAAGCACCTCAGGTCTCATTGAAAAGCTCCACATTGCCATACACGAGTTCATCTGAAACAGGTATTTATCACCTTTCTATCTCTCTATTTAGGAATCATTAGGCTAGGTTTGTGAATAAAAAATGTAGTACTCATAGCCCTGAAGCTGTACATATGCTTAGATTTCATTTAAGTTAAACGTGTTAAGAGAATTTGATTCATGAACTTCCTGAAAAAGTTAGGTTAGAATTTAGGGCCAGAGAAATTCTCTCTGGTCTTTGAGAGTTAGATTGAGTTTTTTACATGGTTGGAATCGTCTTGAAAAATGCTATAACTTGTGTGTTATAAGTTTTTGCATTAGAGCACGTATGCAGGAGTTGGATATTTGAATCAGGCGCGCGTATTTTATTTGACAAAGGTTGAAGATGAAGTTCAGTGGGCTGGGCCTTGGCTTGGCTTGCTTTTTTCACCTCCAGTTTGCTGATTGCAACCCCTGGCCCATTTCTTTATATTTTTGCATTTTTCTATTTATTTTTCATTTCTAATTTTATTCTATTTTTTCTAAACATAAAAACTTACCAAAAATATTTTTATAAATTTTCACATTAATTTTTATATTTTATTTTATTTTTTCTAACATGAAAATATTTATTAATTAGTATATGCTTTTATTCTCTTTAATAAAAACTTGAAAATAATACATAAAAAATATTATATTTTTATTATTATTATTTACATACTTAAATAATATTTTTCTAATATATTTTCATTTTTTGACATTTGTACATATTTCATATATTTTTATTTTTATTGTACATAAATAAATAATATTAATATATGTACTTTCCTTAAAGAAAATTAGGGTTTTTACCCTTGACAAAAATAATCTTTTATTTCTATTTTTTAATATATTAAATCTTTTATTTTTACACACATAAAAATAAACCAAAACATTTTTTTACATACTTATAATATTTTTCATATTTATACTTAATTTGCTTGTTTAATATTGTTTATTTATTATTTAATGCAAAGAATTCAATTTGGATGTAATAGTAAATATTAGGGTTTTAATTTCTTGCAAAATAATCCCCTATTCAAAATTGTATCCCCCTCCCCATATCAATGTTGTAATATCCTAGATTACTTTTACGCACTTATGCTTTCAAATATGTCATGATAGAGATTAGGGTTTGTATGCAATATCCCAAATCAAAACAAATAGCTTGACCTAAAAAAAACAAGACCTAAATGCATGAAAATGACAATACCATACACACTTGCACCCCTAGGGTTTCATCCACTTGTTGCCTTTAAAATGGCCATGTTATGCATGTTGAGTATCTTGGCAAAACAAAAACAAAACAAAAGATCATAGTCCCTCGATGACGCTATCTTGGTTGCCTATACAAAAAGTGATCTAGTCCCTCAAAAATTTGCTAAAGATACTTAGCACAATTGCTATCATGGTCAATACGATAACCCGCGCATGTCCCGTTTAACATCCTAATACAAGGTTGTTTACCAAATGCAATGGTAAAACAACGCTGTCAAAAGGGTTAAAAATGTGTAGGAAAGATCTTTGAGTAGATAGGGTAGACAACTCTTAGTTACTTGATCAAAACATGTAAAAACATCCTTGCTATTTTTAAAACACACAATTTCAAAGCATTTCCAAAATATCAAACTTTCAAACATTGAAACATCTTTTCAAAAGAAAATACACCTTTGTATACATTCAAACAAGAATCATTACAAAGGTTTCCACAACGATGGCCTCTTTTCAAAATATTTTCAAAACCACACACAAAGCACCATTTCAAACAATTGGAAAAGCAAAGCAAGTGATCTAAACAAGTAACTAAGAGCCCATGGATAACCATGGATGAAAAGGGTGCTTGCACCTTCCCTTTTCATAATCTACCCGCCAAACCCAAGAAAACATCTCAAAGGTATTTCTTGTGCTTTTTGACCTTTCCTTTGGATAAAATAAAAAGTCAGTGGCGACTCTTGCTAAACCGAAACATTTGCGAACACAAACGCAAAACCTCAAGTCAGTTCTCCCACCGTATCACAGTGACGAGAATGAAGCGATGTCCGTTAGAAGTAGTAGGTTTAATCTCTCTGATCATATTAATGCCCCACATTGCAAATGGCTACGAAGCAATCAAAACATTCAGAGGAACCAGAGGCACATGAACCTTATCAGCATAGATTTGGCACTTATGACAAGTCCTCGAGTGGTGGTGACAGTCGGTTTCCATAGTCGACCAATAGTAACCAGCTCTCAGAATATTTTTAGCCATATTATGCCCACTGGAGTGACTACCAAAGATGCCCTTGTGCATATCCTCCATAATTTTCTCTGATTCCTTCTTGTCTACACAACGAAGCAGAGTTGAATCATGATTGTGCTTCTATAAAATTCCATTTCTCAAGAAGAACTTAGCCGAGAACCTTCGTAGGAATTTCTTGTCATTGATCGATGCTCCTTCAGGGTATTCTTGAGCTTTAAGGTACCTTTTCACTTCATGAAACCAAGGTTTTTCTTCTACTCCATCAGTATCAATTTTGTAGCAATATGTTGGTTCGTCAAATCTTTCAATGGTAATTTTGGGAGCCTTATTGTCCCATCTGACTTTGAACATGGATGACATGGTAGCTAATGCGTCTGCCAACTGATTATCTTCTTTTAGGATATGCTCAAAAGTAATCTCTTCCAAGTACATAATCAAGGTTAGCATGTGTTCTTGGTAAGGGATAAGATTCAGATGCTTCGTATCCCATTCTCCCCTGACCTAATTGATTACCAAGGCAGAATCCCCATATATGCTCAGGAATTTGATTCTCAGCTCAATAGCAGCTTTAATACCCATGATGCACGCTTCATATTCAACCATATTATTGGTGCAGTCAAAGCAAAGTCTGGCAGTGAAGGGCGTATGACAACCCTGGAGAGAAATAATTTCATGCACTGATCCCATTGCCAAGTGCGTTAGAAGCTCCATCGAAAACCATAGTCCATTGGGATCCTAGCTAAGGTCCTTCATACAGTCTTGGCTCTTCACAATTCGTAACTAGCATAATGTTCTCATCTGGGAATTCGAAATGCATAGACTGATAGTCGTCTATAGCTTGATGCGCCAAATGATCTGCCAATACACTTCCTTTGATTTCCTTTTGAGTGGTGTACTGAATGTCATATTCTATTAAGGCCATTTGCCATCTGGCTATTCTTCTGGAGAGAGCTGGCTTCTCGAATATGTACTTGATGGGATCCATTTTAGAAATAAATAGAGTAGTCTGAGTTAACATATACTATCTTAGTCAGCGAGCAGCCCATGCCAAAGCACATCAAGTTTCTCGAGTAGTGAATATTTTGTTTCACAGTTGGTAAACATTTTGCTAAGGTAGTATATTGCATGCTCTTTTCGACCAGACTCGTCATGCTTCCCCAGTACACACCCCATTGAGTTCTCTATAATTGTTAGGTACATGATTAGAGGTCTTCCTTCAACTGGTGGCATCATGATCAGAGGTTCTTGTAAGCACTCTTTGATTTTATCAAAATCTATTTGACAACCGTCGTTCCATTTTACTACTTGATCTTTCCTCAGCAACCTAAAGATTGGCTCACGGGTAGCAGTTAAATGAGAAATGAATCGGGCAATGTAGTTTAGTCGTCCTAAGAAACCTCTGACCTCCTTCTCAGTATGGGAAGCTGGCATTTCTTGAATGACTTTAACTTTTTTCGGATCAACTTCAATACCTTTACTACTGACGACGAAACCTATGAGTTTTCCAGACCTCACCCCAAAAGTGAATTTGTTTGGATTTAGCCTTAGTTTGTACTTCTCCAGCCTTTCAAATAACTTATGCAGATTATCAAGATGTTCTTCTTTAGTCCGTGACCTTGATTTCATGTCTTCGACGTAGACTTCTATCTCATGATGAATCATGTCATGAAATAAGGCTACCATGGCACACTGATAAGTTATCCCTATAATCTTCAACCCAAAAGGCATGACCTTGTAACAAAAAGTGCCCCACTGTATGACGAAGGTAGTTTTATCCATGTCTTCAGGTGCCATCTTGATCTTATTATAACACGAGAAACCATCCATAAAGGAGAATACCTTATGCTTAGCGGTGTTGTCAACCAAAACATCAATATGGGGAAGCGGGAAGTCATCTTTAGGGCTTGCCCTGTTCAAATCCCTGTAATCTATACACATACGTACATTGCCATCCTTCTTTGGTACCGGAACAACATTAGAAACCCATTGAGGATATGACGCCACTACTAAAAACCATGCATTGAATTATTTCATAACCTCAACTTTGATCTTTTCCGACATTTCAGGACGCATGCGACGAACCTTCTGCTTAATCAGAGAACAACCCTCTTTCATTGGTAGACGGTGAACCATAATATCAGTATCGAGTCCTGGAATGTCTTCGTATGACCAAGGAAATATCTCAACATAGTCATGCAACATCTAAATCAACATGTTCTGGACACTGTCCTCTAAGTTGGCGCCTATCCTGACTTCTTTTCTGTCTTTCTTAGAACCCAAGTTTACCACTTCAATCGGCTCTTCGTGCGTTTGGATAGCCTTTTCTTCTTGTATTAAGAGTTTGGTAAGTTCTCCAGGTATTTCATAATCTTCTTAAGCTTCGTCCTCGGCTTGGTAGATCGGATTTTCAAAGTCATAAGCGGCAATAGCATAATCGTTATCAACGAGATCCAAAGTGGATGTGGATCTGCAATGTAGTGTGTGGGTGTGTGTAAGAACACATATCCATTTGAAAATGCAATAAAGTAAAAGAGATACATAGAGCACAAAATTTGAATGCAAAACATCCAATGTTTCCATTAAATGAAAATATGACATATGAAATGACAACCCTTAACAAATGAACAGTTGTGCCCGGGCAAGACACAAGGTTTAAAGTCATTGTTTTAAAAGAAATTACATAACCAAACTTCTTAAAGTGATAAAACAAAAATAACTATTAATCATGACTAAAGGAGATAGAGATAATGTCTTCTGCTTTCCAATTGTTGAGTCCGTTGCCAATGGTAGGAAAGATCCAGTTACTGAGATCATAGTCACTGTCAACATCTTCTATTGCGTTGACTCCATTGTTGCTGACATGGAATGGAGGTCTTCCAGCACGAGGGAGACGTACAACCCTTTGACCTTCTTCTTCTATAATAGCTTTGGCATATTTCAAGGAATCCATCTTGTGCGGAACCCTGGTAGTATTTGGAATGGAAAAAACATCTTTAATAGTAGCAGGGGAAATTACTTCAAAAGCTTGGCAGGGAGTCTCGATGAATTCTTTGTGTCCATCTCCATGTACCGGAATGAATTCAGGTGGTTAACCATGTACTCCTGTTCTCCTCAGGTAGTAAAAACCTTCTCTTTTACATGATACTTTAGTTTCTGGTGTAAGGTGGAGGTAACATCACCTGCCCCATGGATCCAGGGGCACCCTAATAGACAAGAATAAGTTGGTCGGATGTCCATTACATAGAAAGTGGATTCAAATATTTGTGAACCCACTTTGATTGGGAGGTTCACTTCTCCATTCACCATTCTTATGGATCTGTAAAAGGCTCGAACTATAATGTCACTGGATTTTAGCACAACCCTTTCACAATCCAGTCCGTCAAGAGCGCCCTTTGGTAGAATATTCAGAGAAGAGTCAGTATCAATTAACACATGAGCCAACATAGTTACCCTGCATTCAATGGAGACATACATGGACATGTTATGATTTCTCCCCTATGGAGTCACATCAGCATCGGAGAAGCTTAATCCATAATCAATTTTTAAACTCGCTACGTAACTTCTAAATTGATCAGCCGAAATTTCTTGCGGCATATGAGAAGACTTTAAGAATTTCACAAAAGCCTGCGCATGGGCTTAAAAACACGGTAGTAATGATAGCATGGAGATTTTGGATGGGATCTTCCCCAGCTGTTCAACAATTTTATAGTCTCTCTTGGGATGATTTACAAAACCTCTTCCAACTCTTGTCCAGAGGTGTCCTTGACTATAGCTTCTTTTGGCGCCTCTATCTGGGAAAGCTCTATCATTGGCTTTTTACCTTGAGCCTCGGCTGTTGTCTTGGTAACTGTGACTTGAACAGGTAGGGAGAGTTCCAGGGAGAAAATCCTTCCGCTTCTAGTAATTTTGTTGGTTCCTGAAATATTGTTAATATTGGGATCAGCCTCTTCATCATCTTCGTCAGACAACTCTTGTTTAATGTCATGGTAATAGACGTCAGACCCATAATTCCATGGAATAACCTTTTCAGAGGAATATGGGATGGGCTCAGGTGTTGTAATGATTAAAGGAGCAGCTTTTGGATTGGCAGTAATCCTTACAGGACCCTAGGAAGTGATCCTGAAAGGAGTACCAATTAGACAGACAAATCTTGGCACAAATTCTCAGCATATGGAACTTTCTCAATCAAAATTACATGTTCATCCATCATGCGCTGAACGCGTTCCTTCAGTACCCCGCAACCATTGGGTTGAACTGCACAACAATAATATTCTTTAACACAACCGGGAAATAAACTGGCTTGTAGCAAGTTCTCCTTGACTATTGAGAGAGGAGTAACCACATCACTTATGGAGGCAACATACAAAACATCTTCAATAGCACTTATGCCTTTGTCATGCTTAGGCATAGGTGCAGTAATCACGTTAAGAGTCTCTGGAGGGTCGAACTCAATTTCCTTGTTATCAATCATGTCTTGGATTTTGTTTTTCAGGGCCCAGCAGTTGTTGGTGTCGTGCCCAATAATGTTCGAATAATAGGCACACCTCGAATTTGGATTGAACTTTGGAGAGGATGTGTTGGGATTCCGAGGAGGATCCCGCAGTGAAATGAGTTTAGCCTTTAACAAATGTAGTAACGCCTGAGATAAAGGCATGCCAATATTGGTAAACTGCCTTAACAGAGCGTATAGCCTTTGACGGTTTCCCTATTGTGATTGTTGAACAGGTGCTGGATTAGAGATCAACACCACTCCCACAGACAAATAGCGGTCATTTTTATTACGACTTTTCTGGCCATAGGAAGCATTGATTTACTTTTTACCACCAAACGACTTCTTCACAACATTAGAAGTTGCAGCCATTAGAATCTTCCCACTGATAATATCACTTTCAACTCTTTCTCCTGTCAGAATTAGCTCAGTAAAGCCAGATACAGAACTCATAATCAGATGATTAAAGAATGTGATTGTCAGAGTACCCATGAACATATCAACTAATTCCCGGTCAGACATGGGAGGTTGGACCCTTCCAGCTAAGTCTCTCCACTTTTGGGCATACTCCTTAAACCCTTCCTTCGAGCCCATGGACATGTTTTATAATTGTACACGAGTCGGTGCAAGGTCAGCATTATATTTAAACTTCTTATAAAAAGAAGCAGCCAAGTCTTCCCATGTGTGAATGTTGGTTCCTTCGAGCTGATAGAACCATTCAAGTTGAGTACCGGACAAACTTTCTTGAAAGAAATGGACCCATAATTTCCTGTCAGCAGTATGAGGTTTGATTTTTTGAACATACAACCTCATATGAAGTTTGGGACAAGATACCCCGTCATATTTAGCAAAGATAGGGACCTTGAATTTGAGAGGGATGACCTCTCCCCCGGGATCAGACCTAGCTCTCCAAAATCCAATCCAGGAACTTTTTGGGTTTCCATAGCTTTGAGATGGTCTTCTAACTTCTTGTACTTGTCATCTGCAGGAGGGTATTGTTCGTAGGAGTAGTCTTCATCTTCGGAACCCTGATTATTTCCACCTTCACCCCTGACCCTTCTACCATCCTCCTCTTGGTTGTCGTCTTCCTTAGAGGAAACATCACCCACTTGAACTAGTCGAGTAGGACCTTTGAATCTTCTCCCTATATTGAGGATAATAGTCGGCTCCTTAGTCTTCTTTTTCTTGGTGAGGAGCGATGTCCTCTCTTGTTTCCCTTTGGCTAGATTCAAAAGAGTCTCTTGAAATTGTGCATGCTGAGTCTAGATATCCTTGACAGTTTGTTCGAGGGCTATCTTATATTGAAATAAATAGTAAATAGATGAGGAAACCTGTATTAGAAAACTTGTTTATGAAATGATGCATGATATGTGGATGCAATGTTTTCAAGGACCTTAGGAGATTTAAATTTGCTAACCGAGAGGAAACAAAAACAAAGATTTTTATTAGTAAATTCAAGATTACAATTGTGTAATACAGTGGGAGAGCTGACTTTTAGGTTTTGCATTTTATCTCAAATATTGCGGATAGCAAGAGTCGCCATCGACTTTTCTTTTATCCAATAAAGGAAAGAGTGAAAAGAACAGGAAAGACCTTTTGAGAATTTTTTGAGTAAGGGGGGTAGGTTATAAAAAGGAAAGGTGTTAGCACCCTTTTCATATGTAGTTATCTACGGTCTCTTAATTGCTAGCTCACTTTGAAAAAAATGCTTTGTGTTGTATGTTTGAAAAATATTTTAAAACGCTTAAGTGCGGAGATTTTGTAATGATTCTCATATCTTAAGAATGTATACAAAATGTATGTTTTGAAAATATTTAATGGAAGAAAGTGTTTGTTTTGTGAAAAGATGTTTTTGAAAAATTCCAATGTAAGGCATTTTGCTTTATAATAACCCTTGTATCAGTCCTCAAGAGTATTTACAAAGCGCTTTGAAAGTAGTTGTTTTGAAAGTGTGAAGTGGGAAATTGTTTTAGTTTGTGAGCATGCGATTACGAGCGATCTACCTACTCAAAAAGTCTTTGTTCTTTTACTCCTCCTTTACGAGCGATCTACCTACTCAGAAAGACCATAGCCATATTGAGAAACTTCAAGAAAAACTCAAAACTGATTTTCACATTCCAGGCCAATTCAAGGCATTTTATTTATTCTAATACCTTGCAGGAGTTCTCAGGAACGGTTTACAATCAAATTCCAATACCAAAGCTCAAGGAATCGTCCATTACAACTTCACGGTTTAGATTTTTTTCTTCAGAATCATAACTCTCAATTCATGTGCATTTAACATATTTGCTTGATTGTTTTGTGTTGCTAGGGACCATCCAAAGCTAATGGTATAACTTAATTGAACTGAAACTCCCTAAATCACAAGATGCCATGAACGGTTTTCTAGGGTTCTTGAGTTTGAAATTGGGGTTTTCTAAACCCAGGAAAATTCAGACTTGTAAGGCACATGGTTGGATTCATGAGAACCAGACGAACACAAAGGAACCCTCGCGAAATATTCATGTGAACCACAGTTCTATTCGCTATTTTTCGCCACTGTAGTTTGTGGGGGTTAAAAACCCCCTCTATCTAATGTTTATTATGCAGGAACCAGCGAGGAAGATGATGAGGTGTTAGCCTCTGAGTGGATAGTTTAAATAAGCGCGCGTTTTTTTGTGTTTTACAGCTTAGTGATTTGTTTCCCAATATAATATTCTCTCTCTATCCTAATAACAATTAAAGCAGGTGGTTGGAGTGGTTAAGGCATTGGCTTGGAAACGTTTGGACCTGGGTTCGAATCCCAGGTCCCCCAAAATATTTGTTTCTATTTTTCTTAACATGTTCACATGCAGCTTGCAAGAAGGAGTACACCATACGCTTCTAATTCCCAGATGCCATGTGTCTCCATCCTCAAATCCAATGGCCCAGATGGAAGGATCATCATACTCCCAGTCAACACGCGCCATGGAGAAGCATGAAAGTCAAATGTGGCTGGACTTAATGGGCCTGGCAATTTCCAAATCCACCTCCTCTTTGGGCCAACACCCCTCAGGGTTCATTCTTTCTTTTCTTTTATATTTTTTTCCATTCAATTATTTTACTATTAATTATTATTACTATTACTTAATTAATCAAATTAATTATTTTTCATAATAAAATTCAGAAAACTAAAATGTAATATTTTTATTATTATTATTATTTATTAATTTCACCCTTAATTTATTTTTGTAAATAAAATACTAACATAATTAATTTAGTCTTTTTAATTAAGTTAATTTCAATATTTTTGCAATAAATAAAATAGATCAGAATTAGGGTTCTTGACAACTTTTAATCATGTTTTCTTTTTTATTTATTTCCTAAAAAAACATAAAAAACCAAAAATATTTCTTTTATTTAACTAATTAATTAGTTTTAGATTTAATTAAATGCAAAAAGGACAAAAACTTCTTTCTTTCTCAAAAAGGGTCAAAACCCTAAGAAATTTTCCGATTCAATTTTCTCTCGCGCGTATGTTTGTTTTATTAATTTTTGATCCATTATTATGTAATTGCTCCGAGGATGTAATAGCTTAATTAGGACCTTTTTATCGCTTTATTTATTTTCCGTAATTTACTTTTTCAAGGGTTTGCTTTTGGCGATGTAAATACCCGACGCCTTGTAATAGCGTAGATTTACTTTCCCGCAAACTATTAACTATTAACTGTTAGATGTATGTTAACTAGGCTATGCATGACAAGACTTATCTCTGAAAATAAAAATCAACCCGTAGCTCACTATAACATGTGCAAAGATAACTTAACTAAATCCTGACACACTCGCACATGCCACTCCTAGGGTACGCCTCACTTGGTTTCCTCGACGTGGTCATTGAGTATAGGGTGTTTTAGAGGTCGCCCTCTTGTCTAAAGATCCAAGTTGCCTCGAAGCGGTTGCCTAGGATAAAAAGGATTTAAGACATTAGGGTTACCGCTAAGGCGTCCTACTATTGCTTTGGTGACAACATGTCCCTATAATCGAATTGACCCAAAAACTCCAACGACGGTGCTACCTACTTCTCAATAGTGGGATAGTACTGTCTAAAGGACATTTACACATCTTAATTTCTTTTGAGTAGGTATAGGTTCTAAGGTACTTGCTCTTTCAAAAACAAAAATACTTTTCGCACCTACACTTTTCTGACAAAAGTTTTCAAACAACACTTCATACACTCTTGAGGACTGATACAGGAGTTAAATCGAAGTTTTCAAACGAACTTTTTCAAAACCCACAAACACAAGAAAAGCAAAAACCTTTTGAAAACATAGTGAGCAAGAACCTAAGAGCCCGTGGATAACCACGGATAGAAAGGGTGCTAACACCTTCCCTTTCTATAATCTACCTCCCGAACCGAGAAACATCTCGAAAAGGAATTTTGTTGTGCTTTTGTCCTTTCCTTGTTGGAGAAAATAAAAGATGGTGGCGACTCTTGCTTACCGCGACATTTCGCGAACCAGCATTTCAAAACAGTCAGTTCTATTTCCACCGATCACACCATCTTACTGAAATAAACAACAGGAAGATAAGGAGACCTGTATGGGAGAAACCTGCCACGAGAAAAAGTTAGAAGTTGAACTTTGATCAACAACTTTTATTGGAGAACTTTGTATTGGTGGATGTCATTCCACGAGAATTAAGCTCACCATGCCAAGTGGGTTGTAGCCCTTGACTCAAGTTTGTTGTACTTGATTTTTAACGGCATTTAGTTAGAGGAAAATAAATCCTCTTGCCCCTTGATAGACGTCTGGTTCAACGTGACCCTGTATCAAAGACCCTTGAGATCCTTGAAATGTTATGGTTCGATGTTATTGAAAATGCTATGGTATGATGTCATGATGTTATGTACAAAGTATGCAAAGTAATCAAGTTTATATACAAAAAATCATATTCACACAAAGCATACAAGTCCTTAGGTTTAGGCTTGTATGGAGTTTGTAGGTAAGTACCCTCTTGAAGTTTAGTTGGCTAAACCTGTCCTAGTTAATAGTAACTGAGTTCTAAGGGATCTCAATATCACCGATCTTTCCCCCGAGCTTCGTTCAATAGGCGATTTACTCGCAACCAAACAAAACTCAAGAGTCAAACCTCAGTGAGTGAGCATCGAGTATCTGTCGACCTTGGGAATACACCAAAGTCGGCTATCTCGCTACGTCCTACTGGTCAAGTTGTGCAATTATAGGTTCTAAGGTCAGTTGATGCTTTATGGCACCACCCAGCGGTATTGTACTCTCCTTGATTGACTCAAGGGTTACCGGTACCAACCAAAGTGTCACATCAACGTAGCTACTGCTTCAACCGTGTCGGTATACCCCGCACAGTTCCCTCACAGTTTATTGCTACTTACCTAAAAGGTGTCCCAAATCCGGGTAGAGGATTCAAACCCAAACAAAGAACCATAATGTAAAGCATACAAGTAAAACAAAGAAAGCAAGTAAATGTGATCTAACCCTAAGGTAACCCCACTTTTAATTTCCCAGCAGAGTCGCCAGTTCTGGAGATACGGTGGGAGAACTGACTTGGGTGTTTTGCATTTGATTGCAAATGTTGCGGTTAGCAAGAGTCGCCACCGACTTTTCTTTTATCCAAAAGGAAAGGTGAAAAAGCACAGGAAATACCTTTGAGATTATTTCTTGAGTTCAGGGGGTAAATTATGAAAAGGGAAGGTATTAACACCCTTTTCATCCATGGTTTTCCATGGGCTCTTAGTTACTTGCTAGATCACTTGCTTTTTGTTTGAATGTGCTTGTGGGTTTTGAAAGTATTATGAAAATGTAACTTCGTAATGATTCTCGTTTCTATAAGAATGCATAGAAAAGTGTTTGTTTCGAAAATGATTCAAAAAAGTGTTTGTGAGATATGTTTTTGAAAGTGATTTTGAAAAGGTGTCTTTGTAATGATTTCCGTCTCTATAAGAACGCATACAAAGCATTGTCTTTTGAAAATGTTTCAAAGTGAGAGTGTCGGTGTATAGAATTTTTTTGTTGTGAGCATGCAAGCAACTAGGAGCGAATCTACCTACTCAAAAGGTCTTAGATGTTCTTCTCAGCCTCCTTTAGGTGTTGGTATCTTACCATTGATTTGGTGGGAAGCCCCATCGCTGGATGTGAAGGGACGGGCGTGGGTCATCGTATAGTCATAGAAGGCAACCTATGGATGTTTTAGCAATGTCTTTTAGGGACTAGATTGTTTACCGAAGGCAACATCGAGGGTCATCGAGGGACTACGATCTTTTATCGAGGGTCTTTTCTAAAACGCCCATGTTTGAGGGTGTGATACGGTGGCAGAACTGACTGTTTGAATGTTGGTTTGCGTTTTGAATTTTTTATTCGCAAAATGTCGTGGTAAGCAAGAGTCGCCACCGACTTTTATTTCATCCAATCAGGAAAGGAAAAAAGTACAGAAAAAAAAAATACTTTTTCGAGATATTCTGATTACGGGGGGTAGATTATAGAAAGGGAAGGTGTTAGAACCCTTTCTATCCATGGTTTTCCATGGGCTCTTAAGTACTTGCTCATCTTTTTAAAATTGCTTGTGTATGTGCTTTGTTTTTGAAAAGTTTGACTTCGTGATAACCCTTGTATCAGCCCTCGAAGGTGTGACGAAGTTTGTTTTGAAAATTTATTTGAAAAGTGTGAGTGTGAAAAGCTTTGATTCGAGCAAGTACCTACTAGCATCTACCTACTCGAAAAAAGATCGTTTCTATTCTTGTTTCCCTTAGAGAACTCTATCCCACTATTGAGAAATAGGTAGCACCGTAGTTGGAGTTTGTAAGGGTCAATTTGAAAGGGACGTACGATCACTAAAGCAATGTTAGGATACCTTAGTAATAACCCTAGAGTCTTAAGATCATATTCGAGGCAACATTTCTGAGGCAACATTTCCGAGGCAACATTCGAACGGGACGCTTGATCTTTTAGACAGGATGGCAACCACTAAGACACCTTATACTTAATGATCATTTACCGAAGGCAACCGAAGTGAGAGTATACCCTAAGAGTGATATGTGCGAGTGATTGGTTTTAATTATTTATCTTTGCACATTAGGATTTTCTAACTGTATTAAATTTGTCATGCATTCTTGTCATACAATCCTATTAGCATACATCTAAGCAGTTAAATATTTGCAGAAATTAATATGCGAGAAAGTAAATCTACGCTATTACAAGGCTTCGGGGAGGGGAATTAATTACATAGCCAAAAACCCGGGGAAAAGCGATAAGTAAAGCCCTAAATTAAACTATTACAGACCAGTGAACAGTTACAAAAATATTGTAAAATAAATAATAAGCGCGCGATGAATCAAATACGAAACTGCTAGGGTTTTGACCCTTTCCTAAACCTAATTGCGATTGATTAAAAAATGTTTTTTTGTCATGTTTTGTTATTTAAGAAAATAAAGGAATCATTAAATTAAAAAAAAAATCCTAATTCTAATTAATTTTAAATTAAGAAAAATAAGTTAATTTATTCTAAAACCTATATTTTTGTATTTTTATTTATTTGAGAAAAATAGAAATTAAAATTAAATCAAGAGATAACCTAATTTTCTATTTGATTTTTTTTATGAAAACAAATTACAATTTCCTAAGTTAAACTAAATTAAATTAATTTTGATAATAATAAAAAAAAGTAATCCTAATTTTTGTGAATTATTGATTTTATGACTTTATAAAAAAGATTAATTTGTGAATTAAAAAAAATAAAAATAAAATATTGAAAGATTTAAATAAACTAAAAGAAAAAGAAAGGAATAATGGGCTTGTGCTTTAGAAATTAGGGGGGTGCCAACTGAATTTATGGGCCCAAGGTTGATGGCCTGTTTTGACTTTGCTGGATTCAGTGCATACGTTGACTGGAGGCGCATGATGGACCTTCAAGGGAGAAGCCTTGGATCTGGGCTAGAGACGTGATTGATGGACAAATGTTGATGGTACATGGTGGACGTACACTAATGCATTGCATGAGATCTGCCTGAAATAAGTAAGAAAATAATAAAATGCACACGCCTGGGATCGAACCCAGGACGTGTGCATCAAAGGCCTTCGCCCCAGCCATCTAAGCTATTGTGTCAACTTGAAAGTAATATAAAACAGAAATATAATATGCAAAAACAAGCTAGTGGATCCAACCAACGTGCGAAATTCAAATAAGCGAATCACACGTTACCATGCCAGCTTCTTCTTCCTCTCTCTATCGCCTTAGCATATCAAGCTTTTACCTACAGACGCTTGATGTAGGTATAACCTTGTCCATCTCCAAAATTGTGTAGGTTCATGATAAATGACCATGGCTGGTACCAATCAACTCATATCATCCTCATGAGTATCATGGTACCAGAGTTAACGCCCAATTTTGCCTGCACGAAAAATCCCTAAACAAGAATACAAAACCCTAGCCATGGCAGATTCACATACAGTCATAAAAAATGCAATTGAATAGAACAATTAGCTTGCAAACACGATAATAAACATGAGTATGGCAATCAAAAGCACTAAAGATGCATAGATTAGTGAAATCAAAATCAAATTTTTGGATAAATCGTGGGAGACGTAGAACACGATTCTTGAGGTTTCAGGTCGTGTAAATGCTTGCTATAGGTTCAGTGCGTGCCTGGGAATGTGAATTGATCCTTGGAAAAGTTTGAAACGGCCTCTAGAGCAAGATCCAATCTTCACTTTTCTTGGAAAATTTGGAGCTTTTTTTATATTTTGAGGCAAGCTGCGCGTCTGAAAAAATTGTTCTAGGTCTTTAGGATCCTGGCATAAGTAGTGAATCAATCTAGGGTAATAGAATTGGAAAGAATCCAAAGAATAATGGTATGGTTTTAAGAGAAAATCAAATGTTTAACAATTGCCCAAATATGGATATTTTGTGTCTATTCTTGGCTTGCACGATTTGCTTCTCATTTGACAGCACATAAGATCTTCCTTCAATGCAAAAATCATCCCTAAAACACATTATATGATTTATTTCGATTTATTTGATTTTATTGAATTTTAAATTAATAAAAATCAAAATAAATTAAATAAACAAATAAATAAAGCATGGAGGGTCCCATAGGTCGTGGACTACATTATCATTGAAGTGCAAGCATAAAAAGTTGGGCCCATTTAGCAAAAAATGCAAATTTGAGCACATTTGACTTTTGGCAATTTTGCAAAAAAGGTCAAATTGGCCAATGCATAACTCTCTTAATTTTGACCCTAGAGAGGTGTTATTAGACTTTTTAGAAATCTTAGGATGTCCTCTAAGCAACCCTTTTGGTCTCATCTCAATTGAGTCTTCCATGTTCATGTATGAAGCTTTGACCCAAAAGGTGTTTTTGTTGACTTTTCAAAATGACCTATAATGTCAAAATTCATATATTCTTGTGAGTGCCTATTTTGAACTTGGGATATGAATATTAATTGTAGGGAATTTCATCCTATTCAAAATGAGCTTTGGATGTGTCATTTATGATAAAGTATGAGAAAGTTATGCTTGGTCAAAGTTGAGTTGACTTTTTTTGCAAAACCTAAATTTAGCAACTTTTGGGTTTTAATGAATTGTGAGCAATCCTTGATGAATCATGATCAAACCTTGAACAAATGATGAATAATACTTCAAAGTGAGGATGTTGACCAAAAATCTTGAAGTTTGACTGTATGTAGGCCATAGTTGACTTTTGACCTAGTATAGTTGATTTTCAGGCCTTTGAGCAATTGACTGAGCAAACTTCCTCTACAAAGCTTGAAACATGACATGGATGATCTTGAGAATATATTAGGACAATGGTGAGAATTTGAGTCCTTTGTGGCTCACACATCATGATGAAAATGGAAACCCTAATTTGAGGTAGACTGCCTTAGGAGAGAGTTTGTCTGGTCAACTCTTGAACTTCCTTGAGCAATTTGGGGACTTCACATGACATTTGTTGAGAAATATGGGAGGTAAAATTTTGATGTACAATAGCTGCCCCTGTTCAATCTTCTTAAACCTGAGAAGGAACCTGGATAGCAAGGTTGCTTCGATATGACATCCTGGATAATAGGGTTGTGATAAGGAACCTGGATAGTAGGGTTACTTCGAGATGAAAGCCTGGATAGTAGGGTTGTGAGAAGGAACCTGGAAAGTAGGGTTACTTTGAGATGAAAGCCTGGATAGTAGGGCTGTGAGAAGGAACCTAGATAGTAGGGTTACTTCGATATGATTACCCCAAAATTTTCCCTCTCTTTTCATCAATATTTTCCCACCACAAGACTCTTGGAACTCAAGATCAAGTTAGGGTTTACTCTGCTCAAGACCCCTCTTGGCACTGTTGACCCAAATTAGGGTTTGAGTTTGCACAAAGATGTTTTGACCTAAAATTCCCAAAGTGACTTTCATGCTTCTTGTTGGACTTACAAGTTTATCCATACCAAGTTTCAAGCCTTGATTCCAATCTTTGCCCAATCAATTGGACAGTTGACCTAGAAATCAGCTGTATTGGGGAAAAAGTCAACTGTGGCCAATTGACAGTCAAACCTCATGTAATTTGACCCACATCAATATAATGAACTCATATGAACCATTTGGCCAAGTTTGGATCACAATTCCATAAGAAATTTGGTCAGATCACCAAAAGGGCAAAATGGTCATTTTTAGGGTTTTGACTACACAAAGACAATTTTTGACTGTTTGACCTAACCAATGGAAAACCAAGCTCACATATGGACTCAAGGACTCAATGGCATTGTCTTGACCCATTCCACAAGTTCAAAAGATCTCAAATGCACAGGATTGACATATGAATTTTCCAGTCAACTGATCAAAATTTGACTGTACACTGAAAAGTCAAACTTTGACTTTTTGGTCAAAATCAAGTGCCAAGATTCATTTTTCATCAAGACATGTCAAATTATGAAACTTGTTCATCAAGAAATCTAAATTTGCAAATTAGGGTTTAAAATGAGAAAATTTCATAACTTAGAATTTTTCTAAGTTATGAAACTTCCTTATTTTTTCCTAACTTTGTCCCATTTTTTCACCAAGATGAAAATGTATTCAAACAAAACTCAAAACATGAAAGTTGTAGTCCATTGCAAAATCTACAACTTTGAATCACAAAGTTTTCTCAAAGGAAGCTTGTATCTCAAGTTATGATTTTTTGAACAAGGGTGCAAAACATTCTTAACTTAGAAAATTTTTGACCTATTCTAGGCAGGATTTTTGACCAACTTCATGGACATTTTTCACATTCTTCCACTTGGAATTTCAATTTGCATTACAAATATGGATTGTAGTAAACATTCCAAGCTTTTCAAATTGTCCAAGAACTCATCAAACACCCTTGTGGTTAGGGAGATTTGAATTTGCAAAGATGGGCAAAAGTCACTTTGTTCATAGCTAAATACATGTTCATAACATTGGCATTTTCAAGTCAGCAGGGTTTGTGATGGTTTGCAGGCCTCTAAACCTCTTCACACTCAATAATTAAATGCTTAACCTTTGTGTTCAAGTCTTATTTTGTTCATTTGATCATTACATGCAAGATTAATCCATAATTAGAAAAAGCAATTTTGCCATTTTTGTAAAGTAATGCTTTATGTCAAATACCAAATCCAAGAAGTACAAGCAAAATCTTTGAGGCACAAGTTTGTAGACAAATCCCACTGATTAAGAGAGAGTGTTGCAGCATGCTTGAGGGACCTGTGTTGGCCTATAACCCAACTTGACTATCCTTGCTTACCTTAGAAGAAACTTGGCAAAAGAGATCAAACTCTCACTTCCTGCAAACAGAAGCTCAAGCAAACTTTGTAGACACTTTTCATACACCAAAACAAGCCAAAAGCACAGCTCATCCACCCCTAAGACCTGCTTATACTCAGAATCCCTGTTTTGTTGCAAAACAGGGCAAGTTCTGCAACTTGACCTCCATAACCATATCCATTCGTGTGTTTTTGCTCAAGCCTGCCCAAACACATTCTATATCATCCACACAAACTATCCCAATCCCTAAACACAGACTGTAACACCCCTAACCAAGTTTGCCATTTTCATTTTTCAGCTGTGCAGGTTGACTTCCATAGCTCGATAAAGGTAGATTCAAAGCAAGCTAGGTGTTGGAGAAGGTTCCTTGGACCTTAGGCAAGCTGTACAAATCCTCAAACACCCTTGAAGTTGGCCACATTACTCTGTTCAAGTCAAGCTGAAACAGGTAAAAATGTGAACTTCTATCTCTCTATCCAGGCATGATTAGGCTTAGGTTTGTGAAGAAAACATGTTTTACTCATAGCCCTGAAACCATCCATGTATTTACTTTTCATTTATATTATGCGTGCTGTGAGAATTTTGGCCATGAACATTGAAAAAAACTTAGGTCATAAATTGGGGATGAAGAAATTCTCCCTCATTTCTGAGAGTTAGCTCAAGATTTTTATATGTATGAATTCGTCTCTTCATGCTCTATAATGTTTGTGTTATGAGTTTTTGTTGAAAGTCAAAGAATCAGGAGTTTGGATGAAGCATGGAACATGCGTGTTTTTCTGTTTGAACGTGGCTGAAGGTTGAAGACAGAGTTGACTTGGGCTGGGCCTGAGTCAACTTGCTGTTTGCACCCCTTTTTTAATTTTGCACCCCCCTGGCCCATTGTGTGAAATCTTTGTCATTTTTTACTTTTTATTTTTTATTCTGATTTCATATTTTTTGCTTAAACATAAAAAATCCCAAAAATATTTTTTTCACATTATTTTACACTTATTTAGCATTTATTTGCTTTATTAAACATTGTATATGTAAATAAATATAATACCTTTTTATTTAAAACACTAAAAAATAATACAAAAAATATATATTTTTTAGTTATTATTTTTTGTTTACATTTTGAAAACATTTTCTGAAATATACTCATTTTTGTAAATAATTAATATTTTATTCTTGTATATATTTAGTATATTTAATATATAATATATAAATACTTGTACCTTTATTAGAATATTTAGGATAAAATATGAAAATAATACATTTTTTAATATATGACATGAAAAAATACTTTTTTTACAATATACTTCCTTTTTTTTTTTTGTATAAATTAATATATAAATATTGTATATAATTAATAAATAATTGCTATTTATGCAAAATTAGGGTTTTGCCCTAAAACCACAAAAATACTCCAAAATTGACCTTTTTTATTTTTGTTTATATTTTACATTGAAAAATACTTTTACATATATAAAAAACCATTTTTGTGCATAATACATTTTGCATATTTATTGTATTATTGTATAATTAAATAAGGTTTATATTCAATATGGATGTAATAGTTTTAGATTTAATTTCTTGCTAAATATCCCCCATTCAAACATTTGTACCCCCATCCCCATAATCATGTTGTAATAATTTAGGATTTTAAATTTCCGCATTTAAAAGCTTTCAAATTATGCCATGATAGACCTAGGGTTTGTATGCAAAAATCAAATAACAAATAGCTTGACCTAATTCAAAGATAAAAAAGCATGAAAATGGACAACACCAATCACACTTGCACCCTTAGGGTTACTCCACTTGTTGCCTTCCAAAATGGGCCATGTTGCATGTTGAGTTTCTTTGGCAAAACAAAAACAAATCAAATGACCATAGTCCCTCGATGACGCTTTCGAAGTTGCCTAAACAAAATGATCATAGTCCCTTAAAGGAAAATTGCCAAAGACACTTGGCACTATTGCATTCATGGTCTAAACGATGACCCGCGCCCGTCCCGTTAACATCCTAACACAAGATTGTTCACCAAATACAATGGTGGAACAATACTGTTAAAAGGGTTAAAACATAGGAAAGATCTTTGAGTAAATTTAGGGGTAGACAACTCTTAGTTACTTGATCAATCTGGAAAAACAAATCCTTGCCTACTTTCAAAACACACTCCACAACACAACTTTCAAAACAACTTTCAAAACCTTGAAACATCTTTTCAAAAAGACAAACACCTTTTGTAAAACATTCGAGTAAAGAATTGTTACAAGGGTTGCCTAGACAAGGCATCTTTTTCAAAACATTTTCAAAACCCACACACACAAAGCACCATTTCAAACAATTGAAAATGCAAGGAAAGTGATCTAAAACAATTAACTAAGAGCCCATGGATAACCATGGATAGAAAGGGTGCTAATACCTTCCCTTTCTATAATCTACTCCCCGAACCCAAGAAAACATCTCAAAGGTTTTTGCTGTGCTTTTTAACCTTTCCTTAGGATAAAATAAAAAGTCGGTGGCGACTCTTGCTAAACCGAAACATTTGCGAAAACAAACGCAAAACCTCAAGTCAGTTCTCCCACTGTATCACAGAACTGGCGACTCTGCTGGGGATGAATTTAAAAGTGGAGTAACCTTAGGGCTTAGATCACCCTTTTGCATGAATAATTGTTTCCTTTGATTGCTTTACATTTTGGTTCTCTTGTTTGGGATTGAAATCCTACACCCGGATTTGGGAAACATTCATAGATAGCAATACGTTGTGGAAACTGTGTGGGGTATACCGACGCGGTTGAAGCAATAGCTATATTAGTGCGACATATTTTTGAGTACCGGTAACCCTTGAGTTCAATCAAGGAGAGTACGGGGCCGCTGAGTGATGTCACTAAGCACTAATGACCTAGAACCTTACTTGACCATCTTGGCCTTTTATTAGGGGTAGTGAGATGACCGGCTTTGGTGCAGTCCGAAGTTGGTAGATACTCGATACTACACTCATTGAGGGTTGTTTTCTTGGAATATTTTGGTCGCTAGTTAAGTGGCTAAACCAAAACAATGAACATAGAAAACAATCCAATGATATTGAGCTCCTTAGAACCCGGTTACTATTTATAGGATAGGTTTTTAAGCCAACTACACTCAAGAGAGTACTTACCTATGAAACCTCATGCAAGCCTGAAACTAGGGTTTTTGTGTGACTTGCTTGTACATATGTTTGCGCATACATCATGAACATCATAAAGCATCATATGCATCCACTAACCATTTCAAGGGTTTGGATCTTCATCTTTGTTCTTGTTTTGTAGGTCATGGAAATTCTTCGTAGGAAAACTATCCAAGTCAACCTTGTGAGAATCCCTCCTCAACTCAAGGAGCTTACATCCAGAATTCCGGAAAGCTCTCTCTTCAGTGAAAGACATGGTAGACTTCTCAACCTAGTCAACACCAGCATTGAAGAAGACATGGTGAAAGTGTTGTTCCAGTTCTTTGACCCCCTTCACCACTGTTTCACATTCCCCGACTACCAATTGGTGCCTACTTTGGAGGAGTTTTCTCAACTTCTGAGAATTCCTATTCTTAATCAACTACCCTACAACGGTACGTAAAAAGAACCAAAGCCTGAAGACGTTGCTCAAGCACTACACTTGCAAACATCTGACATCAAGGGGCATTGGGAAACTAGAAGTGGTGTCAAAGGCTTCTTGGCAAAATTCTTGTTTGAGAAGGAACAAGAGTGTTGGAATTCCTTGGATCTACAAGCCTTCGAAGAGATTGTGGCACTCCTCATTTATGGGTTGGTCTTGTTCCCAAATCCTGACCAACTTATAGATGTCAATGCTGTCAAGATTTTCCTATCAGGGAATCCCATACCTATATTGCTTGGGGACATCCTCCACTCATTTTACACACGAACAATGAGAAAGAGAGGTGTTCTCATGTGCTGTACTCCTCTCCTTGCAAGGTGGTTTATTTCTCACCTTCCACAATCTGTTTTGAAGAATGAACAAAGCTTAAGGTGGTCACAACGGTTGATGACCCTCACACATTCTGATGTACATTGGTGTTCTCGGTCCAGAGAAAATGTCATCATCGTCGATCGTTGTGGCGAGTTCCCTAATGTTCCATTACTTGGCATTAGGGGAGGCATTACCTACAACCCTTGTCTAGATTTGAGATAATTTGGATATGCACGGAGGGATGACCCTCATGACATGCTGATTCCTGACCTAGTTTTTGACTTCGACAACGATGCGCAAGGACTTCGCCAAAGATTCATCAGAGCTTGGAGGATGCCTAACAAGGTAGATAGCAAGACACTGGGGCACAAGAACTTCATCCCTCTTGAGCCTTATCTCAAGTGGGTAAGAACCCGAGCCCAGAGTCTTATGATGCCTTACCCTCATGTTCCCCCTTTGGTTAAAGAGCCTGTTAAGGAAGGAGAGGTTCCCTACACCATCCTACATCCTGACATGCCAACATCATGGGAGGAGATGCAGAAGAGTTGGATCCAACTCAAGGAGGAACAGAATACTTTTGAAGCCAGCTTCTACGCCAGTGAGAAGAAGGTTTTGGAACTTACCCGCCGACTTCACGAGGAGGAGACCCTCAACACTTACATCGCACCAAAGAGGATGCGCAACGTCTTTTTGCCTTAAGAAGTTTTTGTAATATTTGGCCCATGGGGCATTTATGTACTGACAAAATTTCTTCTTATTAATATGACGTGTGTTCTTTTTGTTTGCAACAAATTCTGAATTTCTAAATCCTTGAATGCATTGCATGAATAAACATATCATTCATCATATGCATAAACAGGTCTCCACACCAGGTTTCCTTATCTTTCTGCTGTTTATTTCAGTAAGATGGATCTTGAACAGACGGTCAAAGATCTGCAGTCACAAAACTCACAGTTTCAACAGCTCCTAATGACCTTGGCAAAGGGTCGGGAGGATCTAAAAGCACTGCTTGGGAACAAAGAACAAGAAAAAGTGAAAAAGAAGAAGAAAAGAGTCGGGGTAGCTACACTGGGAAGAAGGTTTGAGAATGAAGCTAGAAGAGTTCTTGAATTCCCCTCCGCATCTGATGAGGGAACCAGTAAGGGAAAAGGAGCTGCATTACCCTCTGAGTCCGAGGCTTAAGAGGAAGAGGTTGAGGAAGATGAAGACTACTCAGAGCAGCAATACCCGCCAGCGGACGACAAATACAAAAACCTGGAGGATAGACTGGCAGCTATGGAGCTGCAAAGAGTTCTTGAGTTAGATTTTGAAGAATTGGGATTGATTGCTGGGATTGTGATCCCTCCAAAGTTTAAGGTGCCAATTTTTGCAAAATACGACGGGCTGTCTTTCCCAAAGATGCACCTAAGGTCATATGTCCGAAGAATTCAACCTCATACATCTGACAGAAATCTTTGGGTACACTTCTTCCAGGATAGCCTGTCTGGTATACAGCTAGACTGGTTTTACCAGCTTGAGAGGTCTGAAGTGCATAATTGGGAAGACTTGGCAGCTGCCTTTTATCGCCAATATCAATATAACGCTGACTTGGCGCCAACCCGTACTCAGCTACAAAGTATGGGAATGGCCTCAAATGAGGGATTCAAAGAATACGCCCAGAAATGGCGCGACTTGGCCGGAAGAGTGCAGCCACCTCTTTAGGATAGGGAACTAGTTGATATGTTCTTGGGGACCCTATCTGGCCCGTTCTTCAACCATTTGATCGGGAGCTCTTCCGCAGGGTTTACTGAATTGATTCTAACTGGCGAACGGGTGGAAGCTGGTATTAAGAATGGAAAGATTCAAAGGGATGCCTCTGCCTCTACAACTGCTAAGAAATCATTTCCGGACAAGAAGGAAGAGGCTGTTATATACTCTCAGAAAAGATCGGGAAGAACTAAGCGCCGGCCGACTGTGGGGGCCGTGATGATCCAAAATTTATCAAATGGACAGCCTCGTAACAATCAGTCCAGACTAAATCAGCAACAGGTGGAGCGGCCATAACGGCAGTTCACCCGCATCAATATGACGCCCGCACAAGTTCTTCCCCATTTGTTGAAGTTAAATCTCACCACTATCAAAGAGGCACCAAAAAATGTGAACACATCTTCCCCACATTATCATCCTAATGCTAAATGTGCCTATCATTCTGACAGCATCGGGCATGACACCAACGATTGTTGGGCACTTAAGCATAAAATTCAAGAATTGATAGATGCAAAAGAGGTTGAGTTCAATGCTCCATAGAAGCCAAACGTAATATCCGATCCAATGCCGAAGCATGGTCGCAATGTCCATGCTATTGAAGAAGATTTGTATGTTTTTGCTGTTGATGATCTGATGACTCCACTATTGACAATCAAGTTGAATCTGTTGAAGGCTGGGATTTTCCCAGGATGTAAAGAAGACTGCTACTGTTGTTCCTCCCTACCAATCGACTGTCCATTGCTGAAGATAGGCATCCAAGGCCTAATGGACAGTCAACAAATTCTTTTCGAAAAGATTCCTGCTACTCCAACCCCTATCAAAGATGTTTCAATAATCACCATTTCCACCAATCTTTCCAAGGCCCCTAAAAAGCCTGTTAAGATTACATCCGCTACGAAGTTTGTTCCTCTGAAAATAACCATGCCTGGGCCTGTCCCCTACATTTCTGACAAATCAATACCGTGGAATTATGGTGGAGAAATCTACTACCATGGTGTTAAACAAGTTGAGATAACTGAAGAAATCTCTGACGAAGAAGATGCCGACATTGGAAACATTGCCGGTACGAGCACGATTACCTGAAGTGGGAGAATATTTTATCCAGAGATTGCCCCTCCAAAGGCAATCTTTGGACCCTCAGCTGCTGCCAAAGTTACTCCTGTACCGATAAAACTTTCCGCAAGAATTATGTTGATTAAAGAAGCTGTTACTCCTGTGGTTGTTCCTCCTACTTCTGCTGATAAGGGGAAAGGGATCCAAGATGAGCTCGTCAGGACGAGGGCTCAACCATTGGTCATCCCCGAAACCTCTAAGAAAGAAATGGAGGAGATTCTGAAAATAATTAAGAAGAGTGATTATGATGTGGTAGAGCAACTGGGGCAAACCCCCTCGAAGATCTCCATGTTAGCTTTGCTGCTTTGTTCGGAGGCTCATGCCAAAGCTTTGATAAGGTTTTTAAAGACAGCCCATGTACCCCAGGAAACCTCAGTCGATCAATTCCAGGATTGTGTAGCCAGCCTTACTGCAGACAACGGCCTGGGTTTCTTTGATGCTGACCTGACTCCGAAAGGAAGAAAGCACAATGACGCATTGCATGTGTCAGTCGAATGCCGAGGAACTACTCTTGCCCATGTTTTGGTCGACACTGGTTCTTCTCTGAACGTGCTGCCTAAGAAAGCTCTGGATCGATTGGATTGTGAAGGCTTGGAGCTGAAACCAAGTAATATCATTGTCAGGGCCTTTGACGGGTCTAAAAGAATGGTGCATGGGGAGGTCGACATTCCCATCAAGGTGGGCACTGAAGTATTCCACTCAACTTTCTATGTGATGGACATCCGTTCGTCATACTCTTGCTTACTAGGGAGACCATGGATACATAATGCTGGCGCAGTCACTTCCTCCCTACATCAAATGCTGAAATACCCTGTCAAAGGAAAAATCATAACTGTACACGGTGAGGAGGAATATATGATCAGCCACCTGAACTCCTTTCGATATGTAGAGGTGGAGGGTGAATTCATCGAAACACCGTTCCAACACTTCGAGGAAATTACTCCCAAAGTTGCAGTAGCAAAGGCAGTAGCTAAGGAGCCCAAGCAGATGGCCAGGATGGCATCTCTGAAAGACGCAAAGGCTGCAATGAAGGAAGGAAAGAGCTCAACATGGGGTCAGTTGCCTGAATTTCCCCACAAGACAGACAAGTTTGGGTTGGGATTCACCGCTGCAGGGCAAAAAGCTATGCGTCGCTCAAAAATTGAAAGGACACCCATCAAGATTTCTCCTCAGGGAATTAATGCTTTGGAAGACGAAGACGAAGAGGGTAACATTGAAGACTGGATCTTCCCAACCATCGAAGGGGGACTGCACAACTGGGAGGCGAAAGACTTCGTCCCCATTACTTTCATTAATCAGTAACTTACCTTTCGAACATTTCCTGTTGGTCTGTAATAATTACTTTTAAACAATCTGCACACTACTTTTTCACCTCATGCCTTGCCCGGGGTATGTAGGTTCATTTGTAAGGGTTTTGATTCTGTTCATATCCATATGCCATGTTTAATGATTCATTGGACGTTTTTCATTTATAAACTGCTGTGTTCATTTTCTTTCCTTTTGCATTTTTGATTGTTTAAGGATGGCTATCCCTTACACACACCCACACTCACAAATGCAGGTACCCATCCACTCTGGATTCTATGGGTGACTATTCTGCTATGTCCTTCAATAACTCTGAAGATTTGGTCAATCAGGCTGAGTATGAAGATGACAAAGATTGTGAAGTACCAGGAGAGCTAGCCAGACTTCTACAACAAGAAGAGAGGGCCATCTTACCTCACGAAGAGTTGATAGAAACAGTTAACTTAGGAACAGAGGAAGACCGGAAGGAAGTACAAGTGGGTGCCAATCTGGAACCAAGTGTCAAGGGGCGTTTGATACAGTTGTTAAATGAATATGTTGAAATCTTTTCCTGGTCTTATGAAGACATGTCGGGTTTAGACACAGACATCATGGTTCATCGTCTCCCTACAAGAGAGGATTGTCCACCGATCAAGCAAAAAGTCCGCCGAATGAGGCCCGACATGTCTGAAAAGATTAAAGCTGAAGTAATGAAGCAGTTCAATGCTGGCTTTCTGGATGTTACATCCTATCTACAATGGGTTGCTAACATCGTGCCAGTTCCTAAAAAAGATGGCAAGGTCAGAATGTGTGTGGACTACCGGGATTTGAACAGGGCTAGCCCCAAAGATGATTTTCCGCTACCACATATCGACATTTTGATTGACAACACAGCTCAGCACAAAGTGTTTTCCTTCATGGATGGATTCTCGGGCTACAACCAGATTAAAATGGCCCTCGAAGACATGGAGAAAACAACCTTTGTTACATAATGGGGAACCTTCTGCTACAAGGTGATGTCGTTCGGACTGAAGAACGCAGGGGCAACTTATCAACACGCCATGGTAACTTTGTTTCATGATATGATACATCATGAGATCGAGGTTTACGTAGACGACATGATAGCTCGATCACAAACAGAGGAGGAACACCTTGAACATCTACAAAAGTTGTTTGCCAGGTTGAAGGAGTACAAACTCAGGCTAAATCCAAGTAAGTGCACTTTCGGAGTTAGGTCTGGTAAACTTCTAGGATTTATTGTCAGCAACAAGGGCATTGAGGTCGATCCAGCGAAAGTGAAAGCAATACAAGAAATGCCTGCTCCCCGCACTGAAAAGGAGGTTAGAGGATTCTTGGGGCGCTTGAACTATATTGCCAGATTCATCTCTCATCTGACGTCTACCTGTGGGCCAATTTTCAAATTATTATAGAAAGATCAGGTAGTCGAATGGAACAACAATTGCCAAGCTGCTTTTGATAAGATCAAAGAGTATTTGCTAAAACCTCCTATTCTGATGCCACCCGTCGAAGGAAGGCCGTTGATCATGTATCTGACCATTTTGGATAAATCAATGGGTTGTGTATTGGGCCAGCATGACGAGTCTGGTCGAAAAGAGCATGCCATTTATTACCTTAGCAAAAAGTTTACCGACTGTGAGACTCGCTACTCACTGCTCGAGAAAACTTGTTGCGCTTTGGTATGGGCTGCTCGCCGACTAAGGCAGTATATGTTAACTCATACCACTTTGTTGATTTCCAAAATGGATCCTATCAAGTATATCTTTGAGAAGCCTGCTTTATCTGGAAGAATCACTAGATGGCAAACGATCCTGACTGAGTATGACATCCAGTACACCACCCAAAAGGCTATAAAGGGGAGTGTACTAGCTGACCATCTAGCTCATCAAGCTATCGAGGATTATCAATCCATGAGATTCGACTCCCCGGACGAGGACATCATGAATTTGGACAACATTGAAGGTAACGGACCGTATGACGGACCTGAAAATGGATCCCGATGGACCCTGTACTTTGATGGTGCTTCAAATGCACTTGGAAACGGTATCGGTGCGGTGCTCATTTCCCCGGAAGGTTGTCACACACCCTTCACGGCCCGACTTTGCTTCAGCTGTACCAACAACATGGCCGAATATGAAGCTTGCATCTTTGGTTTCAAGGCTGCTATGGACTTGGGGATCAAATCCTTGATCGTATTTGGGGACTCGGCTTTGGTTATCAGTCAAATCAAAGGAGAGTGGGATACCAATCATCCTAATCTTATCCCATACAAAGAACATGTCCTGACATTGTTGCCTCATTTCGAGCAAATCACCTTCGAGCATTTCCCGCGAGAAGAGAATCAGCTAGCAGATGCTCTGGCTACAATGTCTTCCATGTTTAAACTCAAATGGGATAACGAGGCTCCCCAAATCACCATCGAGCGAATGGATGAACCTGCGCATTGTCATGAGATTAATACCGATGAAGTAGTGGAACAACCCTGGTTTCACGAAATCAAAAGGTATCTCCAGACTAGAGAATATCCCGAAGGAGCTTCCGTAAATGACAAGAAGTTCCTAAGGAAATTTGCTGCCAAGTTCTTCCTGAGCAATGGCATCCTCTATAAATGCAGCCATGATTGTGTTTTACTCCGATATGTGGATAAAGCTGAAGCAGAGTTAATCATGACTGAGATACACAGCGGTACGTTTGGCACCCACTTGAGCGGGCATACGATGGCTAAGAAGATTCTAAGGGAAGGCTATTACCGGTCTACTATGGAAGCTGATGATCGCACTAAATCGCACTATGTTTCTGACTCAAATATCACATGTTTTCCTTAGTTTTTATTGTCATTTTCTCGTATTATGTTCCTTTTTCCTTTGTTTTCAGGATTCTTGTCATTTCAGAGCCTCCTGTGAAGAAACGAGCCAAAACGCCAAGAAATTAGGGTTTTTCAAGATATTCTACACTTATGGCGTTCAGCACCGCGCTGGCTACAGGGAACGCGATGACGTGGCCCACTTTCACCCAGAGATCAACTGCCACGTTCCCATGATGTGGCGGTTCCAGGCACCGCGCCTGCGGCCACCCTCACCGCGCCCGCGGCCTTCACAAAAAGGTTCCCGCTCAAAAGAAGTTAAGGGGCATGCTGGTCCTTACGCACCTCAAAGATCCTCTATAAATAGTTTTCGATTCTCATTCTTTAGTTTCATCCAAGCTTAGTACAATCTTAAGCCATATACTATCAGTTTCTGTAAAGTAATAATCTCTTCACATCGGGGAGTTATTGCGGTGTAGATTGAGTTGTAATCGAGTCTTGGAGCACTTTGGTTGAAGTTCATCATACCGGCCTTACTTTTCCGTAGATTTGTATCAGATTCAAGTCTCCGACCGGAGCAAGGTTCTATTTTATTGCATTTCTTTATTTAATTGCTCTTATCATAGTCTACACGTTTTATAGACTTTAAATGCTCTTACCATAGTCTACACGTTTTATAGACTTTAAATGCTCTTACCATAGTCTACACGTTTTATAGACTTTAAATGCTCTTACCATAGTCTACACGTTTTATAGACTTTAAATGCTCTTACCATAGTCTACACGTTTTATAGACTTTAAATGCTCTTACCATAGTCTACACGTTTTATAGACTTTAAATGCTCTTACCATAGTCTACACGTTTTATAGACTTTAAATGCTCTTACCATAGTCTACACGTTTTATAGACTCGCACTTATTATGTCTGGCTAAACTATAAAGGTTAGGATGTAATGATTGTCATCGTGGTTGTGTTCCAATTATCATGCTAGTGAAAATACTCTGGGGATGTTTTGCTTCTAACTTAAGTCAATTGTGTTTTAATGTTTATTGGGTAAGATCGAAAGCCGTCCAAACTAATGATACGACTTGATTATTATTTAACCAAACAAAAAGAGCGAGAGCCGTTGATTGGTTAAATAGGAATCATTGACCTTTTTAGAAAACGATTTTGAAACTATTTTCGGACGCGTTTGTAGGTTTGAAATCTGACTCTTGGTCAAAAGCCAAAAGTCTCTTTAAGTTAATCTTTCCAAGTAAAATCACTTTTCTGTTAAGTCAAAACTATCAATTTCTTAAAAATAGGTTTACCTCTTTAACGCGGAAGGCACCCTTTATATGTGACAATAAAGGAATTTAATTTAAAGAGTAAACTCGGTTCTTAGTAGTCAAAAGCTACAAGTTCCCGTTAAACTGATTCTTTGCTATCAATAGAAAATACTGCCCCATAAGTAGGTTCATCTACGCATGACCGGACCAATATCTGATTACATGATTTACATTCCAACCTGTCTCTTAAACTGTTACTTACCCCGCTCATTTACTTTGTGCACTGCACTCACATCAATATTCTTGTTCGCCTTAGATAAGCACCTTAGCAATAGAGTTGATAGATTGACAATTGGTCTCTGTGGTTCGATAATCTTATATATTACTTCGATAGGCTGTACACTTGCAGTACTACATTTAGGCTATACGTTACAGATTAAACCCCATCAAGTTTTTGGCGCCGTTGCCGGGGACCAACTTCGTCAAATTTCGTACCCTATTGTTATCCCGTTTAGACTAAGGCTATTCTAGCCGGTAGATGCGTAGAAATCGTAGCACCGGCAACCTAATAGATCCTTTAGTAGAACCTGAATGTTACGCTCGTGCCCGTCTTTTTATTCGCAAGATAAGAAGAGCTATGGCAGAAGATCGTAACCAAAGACCGCTCAAGGAATTCGCCCAACCATCTAACGAGGAACCTAGTTCTAGTATAGTAAACCCTGCTATAACTACCAACAACTTTGAACTAAAGCCCTCGTTACTACAATTAGTACAACAAAACCAATTCGCTGGTCTCGCTACCGAGAACCCGAATCAACATTTAAAGGTATTTATCCAGTTAGCTGACACCCTTAAGGCAAATGGAGCCACACCCGAAGCTATCCGATTAAGACTATTTCCTTTTTCCCTTAGAGGTAAAGCTCACGACTGGTTAGACGCCCTTCCAACTAACTCAATAACAACTTGGGAAGACCTTAGGAGAGCTTTTCTTGCGAGGTATTTTCCACCAAGCAAGACCGCTGTTCTTAGGAACCTGATCACTTGTTTCACCCAAAACCAAGGCGAATCACTTTTTGATGCCTGGGAGAGATATAAAGAACTTTTAAGAGCTTGTCCGCACCATGGCCTGGAGCAATGGTTAATCATACATACCTTCTATAATGGACTCCATTACAACACAAAGATGTCCATAGACGCTGCCGCTGGCGGAGCGTTGATGAACAAACCTTACCCTGACGCTTGTGCCCTAATAGAGGACATGGCCCAAAACCACGCCCAATGGGGATTAGAACGACCGACAGTAGAGAAAAAGGAGAGCCATGGAGGAAAGCATGAGGTAAGTTGCATGGACATGATTAATGCCAAGATGGACGCCCTAGCCTTGAGAGTCGAGAACATGTCTCAAAACCCAACCACAGTAGCAGCAATCCAATCGGAGTGCAAACTCTGTGGAACTCAAGGACATCAAACCGTTGACTATAACCTTTTGAACGAATCAAGCTCAGACCAAGTTAACTATACTCAAGGGAACCCTTTCTCGAATACCTACAATCCTGGATGGAGGAACCACCCGAATTTCTCTTACAAAAACAACAACCCTATCCAAAATCCCGGACCTTCGAGACCTCAAGGATTCCAAACGCAAAAACAAAACCAACCTATGCAAATAGTACCCCCAAGACCAAACCTTAAAGAAACCATAGACACCTTTATTCAGGCTCAAACCCAACAAAATAAGGAGTTTATGAACCAACACATTCACACGAACGAACTAGTTACCCAATTAGCAACCAAGTTTGACCAGATAATAACCCACACCAAAATGCTTGAGACTCAGATTTCCCAAGTAGCCCAAAACACCTCTGTACAAGTTGCACCTGGAGGACAATTCCCTGGACAAACTCAACCAAATCCAAAAGGCCAAGCAAATTCTATCACATTAAGAAGTGGAACTGCTTATGAAGGGCCTAGAAATCCTAACTTAAGCACATCAGAAAAACCTATGGAAGATGCTACGCCCAAAGACCAGGTGGAGGAACCAGAGAAACCAGAAAAGCAATCAAAACCAGAAGTAGAGAAAAACACTCAACAACCTTATAAACCACCTATTCCATTCCCACAGAGGCTGAAAAACACCAAAGTAGAAAACCAGTACCAAAAGTTTATTAAGGTAATAGAGAAACTCCATGTTGAGATTCCTTTTACTGAAGCTATAACCCAGATACCATCATATGCTAAGTTTTTGAAAGATATTTTGACCAATAAACGGCGACTCGATGATCCCAAGCCTTTAGAATGTCATTTTATATCGGAAAATAAACTCGCCAAGAAAGATAAAGACCCTGGAAGTTTTTCTATCCCTTGCATCCTAGGTAACCATATGATAGACAAAGAATTTTTAGACCTAGGAGCAAGCGTAAGTCTGATGCCTCTGGCCGTCTGTAAGAGGTTAAAATTAGGAGAACTTCAACCTACTAAGATGTCCTTACAACTAGCTGATAGATCTGTCAAATATCCCATGGGTATTTTAGAAGACATACCTGTCAAGATTGGTCAGTTGTACATTCCGACCGACTTCGTCGTAATGGATATCAAAGAAGATGAAGACATCCCAATCCTCTTAGGAAGACCCTTCCTATCGACCGCCGGAGCTATAATAGATGTTAAGAAAGGGAAACTGACTTTCGAGGTAGGAGATGAAAAGATTGAGTTCATATTATCAAAATTTCTAATGGCACCTGTGATAGGAGATGCGTGCTATGCCATCGACATCATTGATGAATGTGTAAATGAGCTCGAACAAAACGAATTCTTAAACAAATTACCATCAACCCCTGTTTTAGAGGATGACGGATTTGAGAGTATCGAACCGTACATTGACGACAATCTTGCCGAATGCCTAGCTCTTACCCATGACCTTATGCCGCGTGCTGAGAAAACCACTATAGAACTTAAGGAACTACCCAAGAATCTAAGATATGAGTTTTTGGATGAGGAGATGAATAGACCTGTTATAATTAGCGCCACTCTAAACCAAATAGAAACAAATCAACTATTAGATACCTTGCAAAAATATCCCTCAGCTTTAGGGTATAAAGTTTCAGATTTAAGAGGTATAAGCCCATCCGTATGCATGCATCGGATTATGCTGGAAAAAGATTCAAAACCCTCAAGAGAACATCAAAGAAGAATAAACCCTACCATGAGTGATGTAGTCAAGAAAGAAGTTCTTAAGTTATTAGAAGCTGGTATCATATACCAAATTTCGGATAGTGAATGGGTAAGCCCAGTCCATGTGGTACCCAAGAAAGGAGGTATCACTGTTCTGAAAAACGAAAAAGGTGAGCATGTGGCAAAACGAACAGAAGGAGGATGGCGTATGTGCATAGATTACAGAAGGTTGAATAAGGCAACGAGAAAAGACCATTTCCCTCTCCCATTTATAGATCAGATGCTTGAACGTCTAGCAAGACACTCATGTTTCTGCTATCTTGATGGGTATTCGGGATTTTTCCAAATCCCTATTCACCCAGAGGACCAAGAAAAAACCACATTTACCTGCCCTTATGGAACATTCGCTTATAGACGAATGCCCTTTGGACTCTGTAATGCACCTGCCACTTTCCAACGTTGTATGATGTCAATTTTCGCAGACTACCTAGATGGAATTATGGAAGTATTTATGGACGATTTTTCAGTGTGTGGGTTTGATTTCAAAAACTGCCTCTCGAACTTGGAGAAAATCTTAAAAAGATGTGTGGAAGTAAACCTTGTGTTGAATTGGGAAAAGTGCCACTTTATGGTAAGTGAAGGGATAGTCTTGGGACACATTATTTCTGAAAGAGGTATAGAAGTCGATAAGGCCAAGATAGAAGTTATAGAAAACTTAAACCCACCTAAGACCGTTAGGGAAATAAGAAGTTTCCTAGGACATGCCGGGTTCTACCGACGTTTCATCAAGAATTTTTCCGCAATAACTAAACCTTTAACTAACTTATTGATGAAGGATGTCGAGTTTGAATTCGACCAAAAATGTCTTGAGGCCTTCGAAGTTTTAAAGCAAGCTCTTATTTCAGCACCTATCATAAGACCACCTGATTGGACACAACCCTTTGAAATCATGTGCGATGCTAGTGATTTCGCTGTAGGAGCTGTACTAGGGCAAAGAAAAGAAAAAAAACTGCATGCAATTTACTACGCTAGTAGAACACTAGACGCTGCCCAGCTAAATTATACAACCACAGAAAAAGAATTGCTAGCCGTAGTTTTTGCTATTGATAAATTTCGATCTTATTTGGTGGGAGCAAAAATAATAGTATACACAGATCACGCAACAATCCGGTACTTGTTAAGTAAGAAAGATGCTAAGCCTAGATTGCTTAGATGGGTACTTTTACTCCAAGAATTTGACTTGGATATTAAGGATAAAAAAGGAGCTGAAAACTTAGTAGCTGATCATCTCTCTAGGTTAGAACACCTTAAGCCTGAACTTATACCTATAGACGATCACTCTACTTATGAAAGATTAATAGCTGGGATAAACTCAACTGAAGAAGAGACCTATGAGGAAATATCAACCATGAACAACATACCATGGTACGCAGATATTGTGAATTATCTAGCCGCTGATATCATACCCCCTGACTTAAGCTACCAACAGAAGAAGAAGTTTTTTAGAGATGTTAAACACTTTTTTTGGGATGAACCCCTCCTATTCAAAAGAGGAATAGATAATATATTCCGACGATGTGTGCCGGAGGAAGAAGTAGGCAATGTCATTAAACATTGTCATGCTTCACCTTATGGTGGACATGCAAGCACGTCTAAAACATGCGCCAAAATATTTCAAGCAGGTTTTTATTGGCCTACTGTATGGCGCGATGTCCACACTTACATTACAAAATGTGACCGATGCCAACGCACTGGGAACATCTCAAGACGTGATGAAATGCCTTTAAGTAACATCCAAGAAGTGGAAATATTTGATGTCTGGGGTATAGATTTCATGGGACCTTTTCCTTCCTCAATGGGTAACAAGTATATCCTAGTAGCTGTCGATTATGTCTCAAAGTGGATCGAAGCTATTGCATCACCCACAAACGATACCAAGGTAGTTATCAAACTATTTAAGAATATTATTTTTCCTAGGTTTGGAACCCCGAGGTTAGTCATAAGTGATGGAGGATCGCATTTTATATCTAAGATATTTGACAAGCTTCTAAGCAAATACGGAGTAAAACATAGAGTAGCATCACCATATCACCCGCAAACCAGTGGCCAAGTAGAGGTATCGAATAGGGAGATTAAGCAGATCCTAGAAAAAACCGTATCACTATCCAGAAAAGACTGGTCTGGAAAACTTAAAGACGCCTTATGGGCTTATAGAACGGCTTATAAAACCCCTATTGGAATAACTCCTTATCAATTGGTTTATGGAAAGTCCTGTCATTTACCCTTCGAACTAGAACATAAAGCCTATTGGGCCATAAAATCCTTGAATCTAGATTACCTGAAAGCCGGAGAAAAACGTATCCTGGACATTCACAAGCTAGAAGAGCTTCGCTTGAATGCCTATGAGAATGCAATCATATATAAGGAAAGAACCAAGATGTGGCATGATAAAAAAATCATCAAGAAAGATTTCAACATTGGTGATCCTGTTCTCCTATTTAACTCAAGGTTACGACTTTTTCCTGGTAAGCTTCGTTCAAGATGGACAGGTCCATTTGAAGTGTCAAAAGTTCTAAAGTCTGGAGCAGTGGAAATCAAAAACAATTCATGCGTTCCATTTGTGGTAAATGGACAAAGACTGAAGCTCTACAAAGGAGGCGATTTGCCTGTTGACTACTCTAGTCATATTCTTATAGACCCACCAATACCCACATAAAGTAAGATCTAATCGTCAAGCTAAACGACGTTAAACAAGCGCTGCATGGGAGGCAACCCATGGTTTATTCTTTATTTATTTTATTTTATTTTAGTAATTCATACATTTTATCTGGACTAATTTCTTGTGTTTATATTTTCAGGATGCATTACCCCGATGGTATGGTTGTGATTTTCAGAGATGAAGCACAAAAGGCCCGATTTGCTACCTTATCTGCTAGACCTATGGTACCCACTAGGTACCCCGATCAGAGCTGCATGGAGGCACTCGGGATTGAGCCAAGTATTCGGTATCTATGCAACCAACTTAGCTGGGATTCTTATGCTGATGATGTCCACAAAACCTACAGGAACCTTACTCTGGAGTTTCTTAGCTCTATGGACTATAACCCACGAGTGGGTGAAGGAGATGAGCGAGGATGCCTAAGTTTCAGATTGTTTGGCACCGAGTATACCCTGACTACCAAAGAATTTGGGGATTTGCTTGGTTTCCAAACTGGACCGACCGCTATCACTGAGTTTCCATTGAGTTGCTACATGGACAGAGATATTGATAAATTTTGGCAGGACATTACTGATAGAGCCAGTCTTGACCCCTCTACCCAGCTGTCCCGTAAGATCCATAACCCTCCCTTCCGATACTTCGAGATGATCCTGTGCCACACTTTCTTTGGGAGGAGTTACTGTGACCACTTGGTCACCGCTGAGGAGATCCTTTTCCTATACTGTGCTAGTCAGTCCAGACCTATAGCTAGTGGAGGTTTTCTGATAGAGAGCCTCGAGCAGACTGCTCGATCCGCTGTAGGGCTCATTCATTCCGGAGGGAATGTGACACAGATAGCTTCTGCTTTGGGTTTGGACAGTATGATAGCACAGCTGACCCCATACTGTGGATGTACTTTTCTGGATTTAGACTTTTGCATGGATCGTGGATTCATGAGGAGGGCCTCTTTCCACCCATATCGGTACAGATTGCTTATCAATGACCAGACAGTTTACACCTTCACAATGCCAGACCCTCAGATGACTTGTGTTTCCAACTCTGCTAATTGGAACTATTATGTAGAAGGTTGGGGTGAGATATCAGATTACACTCCAGAATACACTCCTGCTTCCGAAGATCTCACTCCAGAATACACTCCTGCTTCCGAAGATCTCACTCCAGAATACACCCCTGCTTCCGAAGATCCCACTCAAGACTACACTCCTGCTCCCGAGGACTCCACTCCAGATCACACATCCCGACCCGAGGTTACACACACTACTGTTCTTACTAATAACCTCAGCTTGCAGGAACCTGATATTCGCACTCTATTGACTGCTATGCGCACTGAGATAACCACTCTCCGCAATGAGGTGGCTGACCTTCATTTGCAGTTGGAAGTGAATGATGTTACCTTTGCTGGTGAGTTAGATGAATTAGCTCACGAGGTGGCAGAGATTCGACGCCAGCTGACTGAGCTGCGTGGCCCAGGCACTCCTGCAGAGCATCCTACCGGTTGGCAATAGATCTGTATTGTTCACAAGATATCTAGTTTCAGTATTATTAGTATTATGCTAATTTCCTTTTCAGACTCATTTTTATTTTGCATTATCTGTTTCCTGCGTTGTTAATATTTATTTTGGTGACCCAATGTCCGTACCTATATATATATATATATCTATGCATATGTTTTATTTATTTACTAATGTTTTTGTTTTTCTGGTCACCATAGTTTTAATATAAAAATAAAATAAATATATTTGTGTATATGTATTCACGTACATATATGCACATTTATAAGAAAAATAGGTACACCTCCAGAAATTGAAGCTAATGGCGAGGAAGAAAAAAGCCCAATGGAAAGAAAGCCAGGCCAGCCCAACTGACCTCGACCTCACTGCGCCCGCGGTAGGCCCTGCCGCGCCCGCGGTGACGCAACGGTCACCTAACGGCTAGTAGCTCGTTTTTCCCCCATTTTACCACTTTTTCCATTTCCAATCCCATTTTCTTCCATTTTTAACCCACCATAACTTCCTTTATTACCTATACCAACCCACTACATTTATTTCCATTATTCTCATCATAAATATTTACAACCACCATTTTCTTTCTTCCCTTCCTATAAATACCCCCCACTATTTCATTTTCTTCCTCACACCTTCATTACTTCTACATCCCATTCTTTCTCTCTATTCATCCACAAGAAAATCCTATGGAATATCACGGTTACATTTTGCGTGGTGGCCAAGCCGGAGAAAGGCAACTAAAGCGGCTTGAAAAATTGCTGACAACACCTATACACTCTACCAGGTATATCGATGAAAACTGTCTATATTCATTAGGTATATACCATAGTGTATTCTTCCTTCTAGATAAAATAGGTATGCATGATATTTTTGCTACTCAAGCACCAACCTACCCTAGGCTGACGTTCGAGTTTTTAAGTTCTTTAATTTATAACGTCTCCCCTAACACTGCTAGCACCGTAGGTGGAGTCAAATTTAGAATGTTTAATGTTGAATATGATTACTCCACTGACGGTCTAGCCGCCATGTTAGGATTTCCTTATGGGGATGGTGCCATTTGTGAAGCACCTTTAGACACGGATTGGGCATTTGAAGCATTTTGGGCCAGAATTACTAAACAACATGCAACATCTTTTGATGGCCTTCTTGCTTCTCACATCCACAATCCTGCCCTTCGTGTCTTTAGATTTCTTTTAGCATCCACCATCTTTGCTCGGGAAAACCCAAACAAGGTGAATGCTAAAGAATTAATTATCATGCAGAGCTGCCTCACAGACACCAAGGTTAATCCCGTCCCATTCATGATTGCCCACATGCACCATGTTTTAAGAAAAGGTGGGCCGATTTCCTTTGGTGGACTGATTACCACTATTGCCCGTGCCATAGGATTGGATACGGAACTTGCCACCCTAGAACCACTTCCTCCTCGGATTGCAAATCTTAAATTTTTCAGGGATATGCGTTTATGCAAGACGAGGAAGGAAGGTGGTTACTTCCTCATGGTTGGAGGTGCTGCTATACCCAGTGTTGTTATGCCTTGCACCCGTCGTACTGATATTAGATTTGAGCGTAACTGGACCTACGATCTCACGCTCCTGCTTTTATTGGTCTGTTGCCCCCAAATCTACCTTTAAATGAGGGTAACAACACTGATGATGAGTACGATTTCCAAACAGAGGAACCACCCCATTTTTCACCACCACACACGACACCTTCTACCTCTAACCCACATGCAGGTACAACTCCTAGTTTCCATGTCACTGAGGACATGTGGCGTGAGCATATGGCCCGAGGCCCAGAGGGACACCCTCCTTGCTACCTTGCAGCAACAGGCGGCCGACAACATGGCCTTCATGCAAGCGTCCCAAGAACAAAATGCTAGCTCTCTGCACACTATTATGGAAAGTCAGCTGGCTTTCCAGAGAGAACAGCACCTACACCAGACCACATACGCTCGTCACTTCCAATTGATGGAGGCAACCCAAGGCACCCTCATTGGTCGGACCCAAGAGCTACAAGCGGCAAATGCCGCCTTGTCAGGGAGACTGGAGCAGCTTGTTTTGGACCGAGATAGCCGCCGTCGCAGTCGTAGCCGCCGTTCCGGTCGTACCAACCAGGATGGTGAAGGTCCTAGTGGCCCCCACTAGTGTTTTCAGGTACCTCCTCCTACCTTATTTTGGAATATTGATGACAATGTCTGATTTAAGTGTGGGAGGAGCATTTATCGCTTTTATTTCCCATTTTCGCTTTTATTTTTCGCTTTCATTTTCCGTTTTTCCTGCTTTTATTTTCCTTCCGCATTTTTCCTTTTTTATATTCGTAGTTAATAAAATGCATGTGATAGGCGAGTCTTTCTGCGTAGTGTACCCTTTCATTTCCCCCACCTTTTAGCCTTACAAAATTTTTATTTTTCAAAGATTTATGGTTGTTTTTAAGGATTTGGGCTATGAGACAGGTCCTAGATAGGGTCTGTTTCTCGGACACTCACTTTTTGAAAAATTCGTTATCATTTATACACCGTAAGCCTTTTTGAATATTTAGATTATATCCTTTCTCCCCAATATGCTATGATTTTGAATAAAATTGTACAAATAGGTCTTCAAGTAGTTTATCTTAGCAGTCAGCTCCGGCCTAAGCATGCTCTAAGTGTGGGATCGATGAATATAAGTGGATGATCTCTATTTTGCCTTAAAAGTTATAAAATAAAGTATGAATACAACTACGAGTTGGGTGATCCTCACAAAGATTACTCAACTCAAGAAAGTTGTAAGCACTAACAAAAGCAAAGAAAAAAAATATATAAGGCATATCTGTTGTAGTTGGTTCAGAGGTATCTGGTGCTGAACTTGGTAGGGCGGACTACGGTCCGATCCCCCGCAACTGCAAATGGGTAAAATAAAAAGGGATTAAACCAACTCTTGTACCAGAATCCCATCACTTGAGATCAGAGTCACTAACCGGTCACTACACCATGAGTATGTACGGATAACGGGCTTAATGTGATTGCGCCTGAATGAAAAAGGACCTCGTAAAAAAGGGAAGTCTTAGCATAGTAAGGATATTAGGATCGATCTATATACTTATGAGGTTTATGTCCACATTTCTGCGAGTAGTGTAATTACGATACCTTTGATTCAGATTGTCAGTGCCTGACAACACACCCTTACTGGGACTTAGAAGCCCTCTTTGCCCAAAACCTGTATACACCATAATTTTCTTTCATCTACTTTTAAGAGTTGTTGCTTGAGGACAAGCAAAGGTCTAAGCATGGGAGGATTTGATCACACTAAATCGCACTATGTTTCTGACTCAAATATCACATGTTTTCCTTAGTTTTTATTGTCATTTTCTCGTATTATGTTCCTTTTTCCTTTGTTTTCAGGATTCTTGTCATTTCAGAGCCTCCTGTGAAGAAACGAGCCAAAACGCCAAGAAATTAGGGTTTTTCAAGATATTCTGCACTTATGGCGTTCAGCACCGCGCTGGCTACAGGGAACGCGATGACGTGGCCCACTTTCACCCAGAGATCAACTGCCACGTTCCCATGATGTGGCGGTTCCAGGCACCGCGCCCGCGGCCACCCTCACCGCGCCCGCGGCCTTCACAAAAAGGTTCCCGCTCAAAAGAAGTTAAGGGGCATGCTGGTCCTTACGCACCTCAAAGATCCTCTATAAATAGTTTTTGATTCTCATTCTTTAGTTTCATCCAAGCTTAGTACAATCTTAAGCCATATACTATCAGTTTCTGTAAAGTAATAATCTCTTCACATCGGGGAGTTATTGCGGTGTAGATTGAGTTGTAATCGAGTCTTGGAGCACTTTGGTTGAAGTTCATCATACCGGCCTTACTTTTCCGTAGATTTGTATCAGATTCAAGTCTCCGACCGGAGCAAGGTTCTAATTTATTGCATTTCTTTATTTAATTGCTCTTATCATAGTCTACACGTTTTATAGACTTTAAATGCTCTTACCATAGTCTACACGTTTTATAGACTTTAAATGCTCTTACCATAGTCTACACGTTTTATAGACTTTAAATGCTCTTACCATAGTCTACACGTTTTATAGACTTTAAATGCTCTTACCATAGTCTACACGTTTTATAGACTTTAAATGCTCTTACCATAGTCTACACGTTTTATAGACTTTAAATGCTCTTACCATAGTCTACACGTTTTATAGACTCGCACTTATTATGTCTGGCTAAACTATAAAGGTTAGGATGTAATGATTGTCATCGTGGTTGTGTTCCAATTATCATGCTAGTGAAAATACTCTGGGGATGTTTTGCTTCTAACTTAAGTCAATTGTGTTTTAATGTTTATTGGGTAAGATCGAAAGCCGTCCAAACTAATGATACGACTTGATTATTATTTAACCAAACAAAAAGAGCGAGAGCCGTTGATTGGTTAAATAGGAATCATTGACCTTTTTAGAAAACGATTTTGAAACTATTTTCGGACGCGTTTGTAGGTTTGAAATCTGACTCTTGGTCAAAAGCCAAAAGTCTCTTTAAGTTAATCTTTCCAAGTAAAATCACTTTTCTGTTAAGTCAAAACTATCAATTTCTTAAAAATAGGTTTACCTCTTTAACGCGGAAGGCACCCTTTATATGTGACAATAAAGGAATTTAATTTAAAGAGTAAACTCGGTTCTTAGTAGTCAAAAGCTACAAGTTCCCGTTAAACTGATTCTTTGCTATCAATAGAAAATACTGCCCCATAAGTAGGTTCATCTACGCATGACCGGACCAATATCTGATTACATGATTTACATTCCAACCCGTCTCTTAAACTGTTACTTACCCCGCTCATTTACTTTGTGCACTGCACTCACATCAATATTCTTGTTCGCCTTAGATAAGCACCTTAGCAATAGAGTTGATAGATTGACAATTGGTCTCTGTGGTTCGATAATCTTATATATTACTTCGATAGGTTGTACACTTGCAGTACTACATTTAGGTTATACGTTACAGATTAAACCCCATCAGCTGACTGCCATCAACATTCCCGTACTTGCCACAAATGTCAAGTCTACACTGACAAGATTCATATTCCTCCCGTTCCTCTCAACATTCTAACAGCTCCTTGGCCATTTGCAATATGGGGCATTGACATGATTGGAGAAATCAAGCCCACAGCGTCCAATGGACATCGCTTCATCCTGGTCGCCATTGACTATTTCACTAAATGGGTCGAAGCAACGTCCTTTGCCTCTGTTACAAAAAATGTGGTTGCCCGCTTCATCAAGCAAAACCTCATATGTCGGTATGGTGTCCCCGACAGGATCATTTCAGACAACGGTACGAATCTGAATAATACTATGATCACCGCTCTATGCGAACAGTTCAAGATTTATCATCACAATTCACCTCCCTATCGGCCGAAGATGAACGATGTTGTTGAAGCTGCGAACAGAAACATTAACAAGATCATTCAGAAAATGACAGTTACCTACAAGGACTGGCATGAGATGTTACCGTTTGCTATGCATGGATACCGTACCACGGCACGTACTTCAACCGGGGCAACCCCATTTTCTTTGGTATATGGAATGGAAGCTGTCTTACCCATGGAAGTTCAGATTCCTTCTTTAAGGATTATGAAGGACACTGGTTTGAATGAAGACGATTAGATTCTGACCCGACTTGATCAACTCAATTTGATTGACGAGAAACGACTCGCTGCTGTTTTCCATGGTCAGACGTATCAAAAACGGATGATCAAGGCTTTCAACAAGAAAGTCAGACGTCAAGTATATCAAGTCGGAGATCTTGTAATCAAGCGGATTATCTTGCCGCAAAGTGATCCCAGGGGCAAATGGACTCCTACTTACGAAGGACCGTTTGTGATCAAGAGCATATTTTCTGGTGGTGCAATGATTCTGACCACCATGGACAGCGACGATTTGCCGCACCCTGTGAACACAGACATAGTCAAAAGATACTACGCATAAAGAAACCCGACAAGTCGAAAACCCGAAAGGGCGACTTGGGCAAAAATGGGCATCCTGGTGAACCAAAAACCCGAAAGGGCGGTTCAGGCAAAAATTAGGGATAAAACAAAAAAATCTGTACACCCGGCAAGTCGAAAACCCGAAAGGGCGGCTTGGGCAAAAAAGGGTTTCCCGGTGGATTGAAAACCCAAAAGGGCGATACAGGCAAAAGTTAGGGAATTAAAGCGTATGACTATGTCTCGTCGGATCACTTTAAGGACAATCTCTTCATCAACCAGCTCCAAGCTTCTGAATAATCCAGTCATCGGCGGACGAAGCATTGAATGGACAGATATTCAGAGTTGTGAAGGCTATAGCAGAATGGAATCCCATGGAATTGTTACACATAGCCATCTTTCTTTTGTATAAAATTTTCAATTTTTACGACGACATCCTCTTACTAAGATGCCTGTCTCCTTTGTACAAAGATACTCATAGAAAGTTAATACAAATACTTTTCCAAATACAGAAATTTGCTTTGACTTCCTTTTTCTCTTTTGCACTTATGTTTTGTTTGAGAAACGTCCAATGTTTTGATTAAATAGGCATATGCATTTGAACATAATCATTTTCCTTACAAATCAAGAAAGATGATTGCTGATAGGTTGAAGGTACAGGTAGATATCTTGATGCCCTTTTAGAAGGAATCCCTAGCAGAATTAAACTCCAATTTCCTCAACGAAGTCAAAATCCAGGACTTAATTCCCCAAACAGAGTTAAACTTCAGGATCCTCAGCAGAACAAAAGTTTTCTCGAAACTGATTTCCCCAGCCAGAGGGCCTTTTAGAAATCAATCCCCCTCAGAGTTAAGTTTCAGAATCCCCAGTGGAGCCTTAAAAATCTGTAAATCTTATCCCCAGTTGAAGTCAAAACTACCAATCCCCAGCGGAGCTAAAACTTCCAACTATCAATCTCCAGCGAAACCAGACTAGTGAACCTTCTCCCCACAGAGATAGTTCCCGCCAGACTGAAGATTCTCAGTTTTAATTCTCCAGCATAAGTCTACCAGGTTCTGAACACCCCAATAGAGATCATCAGAATTCTCATTCCCTACAAGTCAGCAAGGAGTTCCAATCTCCAGCAGTGGTCCTAAGATCCCTCAACAATTGAAGATCTTGTTCCCCAAGCAGTCAGTAGTCAACAAGGATTTCTCATCTTCAGCAATCAGAGATTCTTGCAATCCCTGGCAGCAGTCAAGATTCTATTATATTCGGCTATCCAGGATTCATCTATCCTCGGCAAGACAACTCATCAGCTTACATGCGCATTCATTACATTCATATCATAAACATTGATATAACATATATTGCATCATACATTTCATGCAACATAACTTGGTGTTTAGCTAACCTTTTGTCCCTTTCAGGATAAGAATAAAAGGCTATCATTAACAATTATTCAGATACAGTTCTACACGAACTCATCATCAGGCAACCCTACACCGGTTCCTTATTCAATTTCAAGACTTCTGAAAACAGTTTACGGGTTCCCCAGACACAGATGTTAACCTATAGCTTGTTCAGATTCTTCGACCTCTGAAAACAGTTTACGGATTCTCCAAACACGGATGTTAATCTATCGCTTGTTCAGACTCAACTTTTGAAAACAGTTTACGGATGCTTCCCAACATGGATGCTGCTCTATTAATTATTCAACTTCAAGACTTTTTAAAACAGTTTACGGGTTCCCCAAACACGGATGTTAACCTATCGCTTGTTCAGATTCTTCAACCTCTGAAAATAGTTTACGGATTATCCAAACACGGATGTTAATCTATCGCTTGTTCAGACTCAACTTTTGAGAACAGTTTACGGACGCTTCCCAACATAGATGCTGCTCTATTGCTTATTCAACTTCAAGACTTCTGAAAACAGTTTACGGGTTCTCCAGACACGGATGTTAACCTATCGCTTGTTCAGATTCTTCGACCTCTGAAAACAGTTTACGGGTTCTCCAAACACAGATGTTAATCTATCGCTTGTTCAGACTCAACTTTTGAAAACAGTTTACGGACGCTTCCCAACATGGATGCTGCTCTATTGCTTATTCAACTTCAAGACTTCTGAAAACAGTTTACGGGTTCTCTAGACATGGATGTTAACCTATCGCTTGTTCAGATTCTTCAACTTCTGAAAACAGTTTACGGATTCTCCAAATACGGATGTCAATCTATTGCTTATTCAGACCCCCAGTTCAGAGACGTTCCAAAGCATGGACACCTTTCTGATACTCATTCCAGATGGAATCTTTAAGCCCATCCCCGACAAGATTCTGTCACCCCTCCAGATGGCATCTTTAATCCCATCTCCAAATGGCATCTCTAAGCCTATTCCCGCATCCATTGTTTCGACGAGTGCAAATTTAAGGGCACTCTAATGTCCAATCTCCTTTTACCTTCGAGACGCGAAAGGAAAACTTGCCAATCTAACTCTTTAGGTGCAAGAAGATTGAACAGGGGGAACTGTTTTACCCTAAAATTTTCCCTCTCTTTTCATCAATATTTTCCCACCATAAGACTCTTGGAACTCAAGATCAAGTTAGGGTTTACTCTGCTCAAGACCCCTCTTGACACTGTTGACCCAAATTAGGGTTTGAGTTTGCACAAAGATGTTTTGACCTAAAATGCCCAAAGTGACTTTCATGCTTCTTGTTGGACTTACAAGTTTATCCATACCAAGTTTCAAGCCTTGATTCCAATCTTTGCCCAATCAATTGGACAGTTGACCTAGAAATCAGCTGTATTGGGGAAAAAGTCAACTGTGGCCAATTGACAGTCAAACCTCATGTAATTTGACCCACATCAACATAATGAACTCATATGAACCATTTGGCCAAGTTTGGATCACAATTCCACAAGAAATTTGGTCAGATCACCAAAAGGGCAAAATGGTCATTTTTAGGGTTTTGATTGCACAAAGACAATTTTTGACTGTTTGACCTAACCAATGGCAAACCAAGCTCACATATGGCCTCAAGGACTCAATGGCATTGTCTTGACCCATTCCACAAGTTCAAAAGATCTCAAATGCACAAGATTGACAGATGAATTTTCCAATCAACTGATCAAAATTTGACTGTACACTGAAAAGTCAAACTTTGACTTTTTGGTCAAAATCAAGTGCCAAGATTCATTTTTCATCAAGACATGTCAAATTATGAAACTTGTTCATCAAGAAATCTAAATTTGCAAATTAGGGTTTAAAATGAGAAAATTTCATAACTTAGAATTTTTCTAAGTTATGAAACTTCCTTATTTTTTCCTAACTTTGTCCCATTTTTTCACCAAGATGAAAATGGATTCAAACAAAACTCAAAACATGAAAGTTGTAGTCCATTGCAAAATCTACAACTTTGATTCACAAAGTTTTCTCAAAGGAAGCTTGTATCTCAAGTTATGATTTTTTGAACAAGAGTGCAAAACATTCTTAACTTAGAAACATTTTGACCTATTCTAGGCAGGATTTTTGACCAACTTCATGGCCATTTTTCACATGCTTCCACTTGGAATTTCAATTTGCATTACAAAGATGGATTGTAGTACACATTCCAAGATTTCCAAATTTTCCAAGAACTCATCAAACACCCTTGTGGTTAGGGAGATTCGAATTTGCAAAGATGGGCAAAAGTCACTTTGTTCATAGCTAAATACATGTTCATAACATTGGCATTTTCAAGTCAGCAGGGTTTGTGATGGTTTGCAGACCTCTAAACCTCTTCACACTCAATACTTAAATGCTTAACCTTTGTGTTCAAGTATTATTTTGTTCATTTGGTCATTACATGCAAGATTAATCCATAATTAGAAAAAGCAATTTTGCCATTTTTGTAAAGTAATGCTTTATGTCAAATACCAAATCCAAGAAGTACAAGCAAAATCTTTGAGGCACAAGTTTGTAGACAAATCCCACTGATAAAGAGAGAGTGCTGCAGCATGCTTGAGGGACCTGTGCTGGCCTATAACCCAACTTGACTATCCTTGCTTACCTTAGAAGAAACTTGGCAAAAGAGATCAAACTCTCACTTCCTGCAAATAGAAGCTCAAGCAAACTTTGTAGACACTTTTCATACACCAAAACAAGCCAAAAGCACAACTCATCCACCCCTAAGACATGCTCATACTCAGAATCCCTGTTTTGTTGCAAAACAGGGCAAGTTCTGCAACTTGACCTCCATAACCATATCCATTCGTGCGTTTTTGCTCAAGCCTGCCCAAACACATTCTATATCATTCACACAAACTATCCCAAGCCCTAAACACAGACTGTAACACCCCTAACCAAGTTTTCCATTTTCGCTTTTCAGCTGTGCAGGTTGACTTCTATAGCTCGATATAGGTAGATTCAAAGCAAGCTAGGTGTTGGAGAAGGTTCCTTGGACCTCAGGCAAGCTGTACAAATCCTCAAACACCATTGAAGTTGGCCATATTACTCTGTTCAAGTCAAGCTGAAACAGGTAAAAATGTGAACTTCTATCTCTCTATCCAGGCATGATTAGGCTTAGGTTTGTGAAGAAAACATGTTCTACTCATAGCCCTGAAACCATCCATGTATTTACTTTTCATTTATATTATGCGTGTTGTGAGAATTTTGGCCATGAACATTGAAAAAAACTTAGGTCAAAAATTGGGGATGAAGAAATTCTCCCTCATTTCTGAGAGTTAGCTCAAGATTTTTATATGTATGAATTCGTCTCTTCATGCTCTATATTGTTTGGGTTATGAGTTTTTGTTGAAATTCAAAGAATCAGGAGTTTGGATGAAGCATGGAACACGCGCGTTTTTCTGTTTGAACGTGGCTGAAGGTTGAAGACAGAGTTGACTTGGGCTGGGCCTGAGTCAACTTGCTGTTTGCACCCCTTTTTTAGTTTTGCACCCCCCTGGTCCATTGTGTGAAATCTTTGTCATTTTTGACTTGTTATTTTTTATTCTGATTTCATATTTTTTGCTTAAACATAAAAAATCCCAAAAATGTTTTTTTCACATTATTTTACACTTATTTAGCATTTATTTGCTTTATTAAACATTGTATATGTAAATAAATATAATACCTTTTTATTTAAAACACTAAAAAATAATACAAAAAATATATATTTTTTAGTTATTATTTTTTGTTTACATTTTGAAAACATTTTCTGAAATATACTCATTTTTGTAAATAATTAATATTTTATTCTTGTATATATTTAGTATATTTAATATATAATATATAAATACTTGTACATTTATTAGAATATTTAGGATAAAATATGAAAATAATACATTTTTTAATATATCACATGAAAAAATACCTTTTTTACAATATACTTCCTTTTTTTTTTGTATAAATTAATATATAAATATTGTATATAATTAATAAATAATTGCTATTTATGCAAAATTAGGGTTTTGCCCTAAAACCACAAAAATACTCCAAAATTGACCTTTTTTATTTTTGTTTATATTTTACATTGAAAAATACTTTTACATATATAAAAAACTATTTTTGTGCATAATACATTTTGAATATTTATTGTATTATTGTACAATTAAATAATTTGTATATTCAATATGGATGTAATAGTTTTAGATTTAATTTCTTGCTAAATATCCCTCATTCAAACATTTGTACCCCCATCCCCATAATCATGTTGTAATAATTTAGGACTTTAAATTTCCGCATTTAAAAGCTTTCAAATTATGCCATGATAGACCTAGGGTTTGTATGCAAAAATCAAATAACAAATAGCTTGACCTAATTCAAAGATAAAAAAGAATGAAAATGGACAACACCAATCACACTTGCACCCTTAGGGTTACTCCACTTGTTGCCTTCCAAAATGGGCCATGTTGCATGTTGAGTTTCTTTGGCAAAACCAAAATAAATCAAATGATCATAGTCCCTCGATGACGATTTTGAAGTTGCCTAAACAAAATGATCATAGTCCCTTAAAGGAAAATTGCCAAAGACACTTGGCACTATTGCATTCATGGTCTAAACGATGACCCGCGCCCGTCCGGTTAACATCCTAACACAAGATTTTCCACCAAATACAATGGTGGAACAATACTGTTAAAAGGGTTAAAACATAGGAAAGATCTTTGAGTAAATTTAGGGGTAGACAACTCTTAGTTACTTGATCAATCTTGCAAAACAAATCCTTGCCTACTTTCAAAACACACTCCATAACACAACTTTCAAAATAACTTTCAAAACAACTTTCAAAACCTTGAAACATCTTTTCAAAAAGACAAACATCTTTTGTAAAACATTCGAGTAAAGAATTGTTACAAGGGTTGCCTAGACAAGGCATCTTTTTTTTCAAAACTTTTTCAAAACCCACACACACAAAGCACCATTTCAAACAATTGAAAATGCAAGGCAAGTGATCTAAAACAAGTAACTAAGAGCCCATGGATAACCATGGATAGAAACGGTGCTAATACCTTCCCTTTCTATAATATACTCCCCGAACCCAAAAAAACATCTCAAAGGTTTTTGCTGTGCTTTTTAACCTTTCCTTAGGATAAAATAAAAAGTCGGTGGCGACTCTTGCTAAACCGAAACATTTGCGAAAACAAACGCAAAACCTCAAGTCAGTTCTCTCACCGTATCACAGCCTGGATAGTAGGGATGTGAGAAGGAACCTGGATAGTAGGGTTACTTCGATATGATTAGCCTGGATAGTAGGGCTGTGAGAAGGAACCTGGATAGTAGAGTTACTTCGAGATGATTAGCCTGGATAGTAGGGTTGTGAGAAGGAACTTGGATAGTAGGGTTACCTCAAGATGAAATCCTGGATAGTAGGTCTATGAGAAGGAACCTGGATAGTAGGGTTACTTCGAGATGAAAGCCTGGATGGTAGGGCTGTGAGAAGGAACCTGGATAGTAGGGTTACTTCGATATGAAAGTCGGGGTAGTAGGGTTGTGAAAAGGAACCTGGATAGTAGGGTTACTTCGATATGAAAGCCTGGATGGTAGGGCTTGAGAAGGAACCTGGATAGGTTGCATTTGTTGCCGGCGATTATTCTGTTTAGCTTCGAGTGTTGATCATGTACCTGCTAGAAATTGTTGATAATAATTGTCTTTTCCTGGGAGAAATACAGGGTTAGTTATGTGAGATGCATGAGATGCATTGTATAATGACGTTCTCAAAATAAATGAGACTATGTTATATGTGATGTATGCACATGTCATGATGTATGAACATGAAATGTTGTCATAATAATCTGAGTCTGGGAAAATAAATCCCTGGTTGCTATAAAAACCACAACTCCTCTACTTCTGTTGGGGATGGTGAACAAAGATGACTGTGTCGGGGAATTTCGCCTTATTTACGGATGTTTTGCTGAGGAGACCCTGTCTGAGGATAATTCTGCGGGGAATAACTCTGTTGGAGAGGAGACACTCTGTTGATAGATCTGCTCACTTGGAGAAACAACTCAGTTGGGGATGAACTATTGTTGCTGGTGATAATGAATTATGTCAGAGATTGAATTTCTGCTTGTGAGAGGAATAAACTCTGCTTGGGGAAAAATTTACTGACTCACTCGCGATTGTGAACTTCAGTAAGGGAGAGTTATGTCCTGCTCGGGGACCCATCTGTCTTTAGATACTTTTTACTCTGAGGGGAGTGTTTGTACCACTACTTATTGTTCTCCAGTTGGCTTTGTCCCGATACCTGATGGGTAGAGTAACTGTAAGGTTTGGGAGCTTCTTTTTTCCCTGTTCCTGGAATTACGAGTAATTGTCTTTTGTTTTTCATGTAAATACTTATGAGCAGCAATTATTTTCAAATGCATTTATCAAAAATGAATCAGTGGATGTTCTTGCAAAACAAAACAGAAAAAGAAAAACAATTTGGAATTTTTTGTGAAAATGAATTGTATTGACTTTGAAGTTGGTCTGTAATAGGCGTTTTGTACAAAAAGGTTGACGTCCTAGTAAGAGAACACCGCCGAAAGACATAAATTATACAATTTGTGTAAAAGATAGAAAAACAGTTATGTGAAACAATCCCATTGGGTTCCAACTCTGCTATTGCCTTTATATCTTCGATTGTCTCATCACTTTGCTACTTGGTCGAAGGTGGATCAGATTGATTGGCGTCATCCGAGCTTGATAGTCGATACCGAAGTCTGGTTGCAAGATGATCCAATGAGACATAGTGTTATGCTTCAATCCCTAATTTTTTCCTGGACTGCGCTTTCGGGTTTTCAGTCCACCGGGATACCCTTTTTTCCCAAGTTGCCTTTTCAGGTTTTTGACTTGCCGGGTGTACGGTTCTTTTCATATTCATCCCTTACTTTTGCCCGAACCCTTTTAGTTCGCCGAGAAGCCCTTATTTTTGCCTAGGCCAGTCAACCTAGCGGGTCTTTGATTATGTGTAGTATCTTTTCACTATGTCTGCATTGATGGGGCGAGGAAGGTTGTCACCATCCATGGTGGTGAGAATCATAGCTCCTCTCGAGAAAATATTCTTAACCATAAATGTCCCTTCGTATGTAGGGGTCCATTTGCCCCTGGGATTACCTTGCGGTAGTATGATATGTTTGATTACTAGATCCCCAACTTGATATTCTTGACGTCTGACTTTCTTGTTAAAAGCCCTGATCATTCACTTTTGATACGTCTGACCATGACAGATACCAGTAAGTCTCTTTTCATCGATTAGATTCAACTGATCAAGTCGGGTTTGGATCCATTCATCTTCGTTCAAACCTGCATCCTTCATAATTCTGAGAGAGGGTATCTGGACCTCGATGGGTAGGTATGCCTCCATGCCATACACCAAAGAGTAGGGTGTTTCCCCTGTCGATGTCTGTGTTAAGGTACGGTACCCGTGAAGAGCGAATGGTAACATTTCGTGCCGGTCTTTGTATGTCACCGTCATCTTCTGCACAATCTTCTTGATGTTCTTGTTAGCTGCTTCAATAGTGCCATTTATCTTTGGCCGGTAGGGAGAAGAGTTATGATGCTGAATCTGGAACTGTTTGCAGAGCTCGATGATCATCGCATTATTGAGATTTATACCGTTGTGCGTAATAATCCTCTCTGGTACACCATATCGATAGATCAGATTGTGTCGGATAAACTGCGCCATGACGTTCTTGGTTACCGTAGCAAAGGAAGCTGCCTCAACCCACTTTGTAAAGTAATCAATTGCTACCAGAATGAAGCGATGTCCGTTAGACACAGTAGGTCTGATCTCGCCAATCATGTCGATGCCCCACATTGCAAAGGGCCAAGGAGCTGTCAAAACATTCAGGGGAACCGAGGGTACGTGCACCTTATCAGCATAGATTTGACACTTATGACAGGTTCGAGAGTGCTGATAACAATCGGATTCCATAGTGGACCAGTAGTACCCTTCTCGTAGGATTTTCTTCGCCACGGTATGTCCACTGGAATGAGTTCCAAAGGTACCTTCATGTAAGTCTGCCATGATCCTTTCTGCTTCACTTTTGTCTACACACCGCAGTAAGGTTGAATCATGGTTACGCTTATAGAGGATTCCATTACTGATGAAGAAATTCACAACGAACCTTCTCAGAAACTTCTTATCATTAACAGATGCCCCCTCGGGATATTCTTGAGCCTCAAGAAACCTTTTGACCTCGTGAAACCAGGGTTTATATGCTACCTCTTCAGCCTCAATGTCACAGCAATGTGCGGGTTCGTTCAACCTCTCAATGGTAATCTGGAGAGCTTCATTGTCCCACCTAACTTTGAACATAGAAGACATGGTAGCTAGCGCGTCCTCCAACTGGTTCTCTTCTCGTGGGAAATGTTCAAAGGTTATCTCCTCAAAGTGTGGGAGCAATGTCAGTACATGCTCTTTGTAGGGAATAAGATTCGGGTGCTTCGTATCCCACTCTCCTTTGATCTGACTTATCATCATAGTGGAATCTCCGAATACACTCAAGAACTTAATCCTCAAGTCAATAGCAGCTCGAAGACCCATGATACACGCCTCATACTCCGCCATATTGTTGGTGCAATTAAAACATAATCGGGAGGTGAACGGAGTATGACCGCCCTCGGGAGATATAATTACAATGCCAATGCCATTACCCAATGCGTTCGAGGCTCCATCAAAATACATAGACCATCGGGATCCCTCCTCGGGTCCTTCATCCGGTCCAGGTTCTTCGCAGTCGGTTACCAACATGATATTCTCATCCGGGAACTCGAAATTCATGGACTGGTAGTCATCCACGGCCTGATGCGCCAAATGATCCGCCAATACACTCCCCTTGATTGCTTTTTGGGTTGTGTATTGGATTTCGTACTCGGTCAAGATCATCTGCCATCTTGCTATTCTTCAGGAGAGAGCAGGCTTCTCGAAAATGTACTTGATCGGATCCATCTTTGATATCAATAAGGTAGTGTGAGTCAGCATATACTGTCTCAGCCGACGAGCAGCCCATGCCAAAGCGCAGCAAGTTTTCTCGAGCAATGAGTATCTGGTATCACAGTCGGTAAACTTTTTGCTAAGGAAGTAAATGGCGTGCTCTTTTTAGCCAGACTCATCATGCTGCCCCAGAACACACCCCATTGAATTGTCTAGCACTGTCAAGTATAATATCAAAGGTCTTCCTTCAACTGGAGGCATCAAAATTGGTGGTTCTTGAAGGTATTCCTTGATTCTTTCGAAAGCAGTCTGGCATTCATCATTCCACTTTACCACTTGATCTTTCTTCAGCAGCTTGAAGACTGGCTCATAAGTAGCAGTCAGATGTGAAATGAACCCGGCGATGTAATTCAGACGTCCCAAGAAACCTCTAACTTCTTTCTCTGTACGGGGGACCGGCATCTCTTGTATGGCCTTTACCTTTGCAGGTTCCATCTGAATACCTTTGTCACTGATAACAAAACCCAGAAGCTTACCAGACCTTACCCCGAAGGTACACTTGTTTGGATTCAACCTCATCTTGTAAGTTTTCAACCTGTCAAACAGTTTCTGGAGATGATCAATGTGCTCTTCCTCGGTCTGGGACCTGGCTATCATGTCATCAACATAAACCTCGATCTCATGGTGAATCATATCATGGAACAAAGCGACCATGGCGCGCTGATAAGTTGCCCCAACATTCTTTAACCCAAAAGGCATTACCTTGTAACAAAAGGTGCCCCACTGTGTAACGAAGGTTGTCTTCTCCATGTCCTCAGGAGCCATCTTGATCTGGTTGTAGCCAGAAAAACCATCCATGAAGGAGAAGATCTTGTGTTGTGCGGTGTTGTCGACTAGAACATCAATGTGAGGAAGTGGGAAGTCATCCTTGGGGCTTTCCCTGTTCAGATCTTTGTAGTCCACACACATCTGTACCTTATCGTCCTTCTTAGGTATTGGAACAACGTTGGAAACCCACTGCATATAAGAAGTGACATGTAAGAATCCTGCGTCGAAATGTTTCATGACCTCTGCCTTGATTTTCTCTGACATTTCAGGGCACATACGACGAACCTTCTGCTTTACCGGAGGAAAATCTTCTTTGGTCGGCAGGCGATGTACCACAATATCAGTGTCCAAACCAGGCATGTCTTTATAGGACCAGGCGAAGATCTCAACATAGTCGTGTAGCATCTGTATTAACCGTTGTTTGACACTAGGATCCAGATTCGCGCCTATCTTAACCTTTTTCCTGTCTTCCTTTGTACCTAAATTCACTAACTCAAATAGCTCTTCATGAGGCTGTATGGCCCTTTCTTCCTGCTGTAATAGTCTAGCAAGTTCTCCAGGCACCTCACAATCGTCCTCACCTTCGTCCTCGACTTGGTTGATCGGATTTTTGAAGTCATAACTGGAAGTAGTAGAGTCGTTATCAATGGGATCCAGAATGGATATGGATCTGCAGTATGATACATGAGTGTGTGTAAGAAAATAGTTGTTTTGATAAAGTGGGAAACAGAAAAGAAAATACAAGGAGCGCAAAATTTGTAATGCAAAAAACATCCAATTCTTTATTAATGATATATGAAATGACAAATAATAAGCCTCACAAACAAAGCCAAGGTGCCTTGGGAAAAGCATCGGGCCGTAAAGTTTCAAACTGTTTATTACAAATCTTAAAACAAAAGTCAATTACTGCGGAATAAAAGAAACAGGTATGAAGTCCTTCACCGTCTAGTTATTCGGTCCATCGTTGGTTATTGGATAGATCCAACTGTCAACCTCCGGGTTCTCATCATCAGCATCCTCTGTAGTAGAGACAACCTCAATAGCATTGATTCCTGAGCCATGCTTGGGCATGGGTGCAGTTATGATGTTGGGCTTCTCCGTAGCGTCAAACTCAATCTCTTTGGCTTCAAGCAAATCTTGTACTTTGTTTCTCAGAGCCCAGCAATCATTTGTATTGTATCCTGGACTCTCAGAATGGTAGGCGCACTGCACGTTGGGATTGTATTTGGGAGAAGTAGTGTTTGGATTCTTGGGAGCCTCTCTCAAGGTCACCAAGTTGGATTTTAGCAGGTGAGGTAACACTTCATCCAATGTCATGTTGATGCGGGTAAACTGCCATTGTGGTCTTTCCACCCTTTGTTGATTGTTGCATTGTGGAGCAACTGCGGGTCTTGGTATCACTACAGCATTTACCGTTTGACGGTGTTCAGGTCTGCTTTGGCCCATCGGGCTATAAATTGCATTGGCTTCCTTCTTACCAGCAAAAGGCTTCTTTACCGAACTCGAAGAAGTATCCTTCTGTATCTTACCACTTTAAATGCCAGCTTCTATTCTTTCCCCAGTCAAAATCAACTCAGTAAAACCAGGTCACGAGCTGTCGATCAAGTGATTAAAAATTGGACCAGATAGCGTCCCTAGAAACATGTCGACCAACTCCCTGTCAGACAAAGGGGGTTGAACTCTCCCAGTCAAGTCTCTCAATTTCTGAGCATAATCTTTAAAACCTTCACCTGCACCCATGGACATACTCTAGAGTTGAGTACAAGTAGGAGCAAGGTCAGCGTTGTACTGATACTGCCTGTAGAAAGCAGCAGCAAGATCTTCCCAGTTTTGGACACTGGCTCCCTCCAACTGGTAGAACCATTCAAGTTGAGTCCCTGACATACTGTCTTGAAAGAAGTGCACCCACAAATTTCTATCAGCGGTGTGGGGTTGGATTTTCCTGACATACGAGCGGAGATGGAGTTTTGGGCAGGACACCCCATCATACTTGGAAAAAACCGGAGCTTTGAACTTATGAGGGATTGACACTTCCGATACCAGTCTCAGTTCCCTGAAATCTAAACAAGGTATCTTCTGAACTTCCATAGCACTCAGACGGTCTTCTAACTGCTTCTACCTATCCTCAGCAGGGGGATATTGCTCATCATTGTAATCAGTATCATTTTTAGAAACTACAGGACTAGGGTCCTTTTCCCTTTCTTAATTCTCTCTGTCCTTGGATGAAGAGGTTAGATCAGTTTGATGCTTCAACCTTTCTCTGAATCTTCTATCCATGTTCAGAATACCGACCTTCTTCTTTTTCTTCTTCTCTTTCAGAATAAGGGTCTTCAGATCCTCTTTCCCCTTAGCCAGACTTATGAACATCTGTTGGAACTGGGCGTTCTGTGCCTGAAGATCTTTGATGGCTTGATCAGAAGACATTTTTGCTGAAATAAACAGTGAAGAAGATAAGAAACCTGTAGCAGTACTTGTGATGATGTGAATGATAATGGGATGCGCATGTAATTATTTCAAAGACTTTGGGAGATTTAAATTTGTAAACCAAAAATAACCAAAACTTTATTAGCTTAACTTTGAAAGGTTCAACAATGCCTTTAAGGCATTACAAAGAAGTAAATAAAACAAAATCTAAAAATAGAAAAAGCAAAATCAAAAGTCCCATGGTCGCTTCCTCTTTGTGCTGATGTAGTCATTGATCACTCTTTCTTCCTCGAGCTGCTTGGTGACCTTCAAAATCTTCCTTTCTTGCTCATGGTACTGTTCCTGGTAAGTATCCCGCTCATTCTTCAGCTGAATCCAAGACCTCTGCAACTCCCCAGGATCAGTGGGCATGTAAGGATAGAGAACCGTGTAAGGAATGCATTCTCCATTAGTGGGCTCCACAATCACTGGTAATATGGCCTCATAGGGAATCCCAAGCTTCTGGGAACAAGCTCGGACCCATTGGAGGTAAGGTTGCATAGAAAGGGAAGTCTTTGGTCCCAACTCTTGGGGGTCATATCTTTTCACCATGCCCCAAGCTCGTATAAACCTCCGGCGATGCTCCTTAACATTCTCCTTATAGTCAAATACAATTTCCTCAAGAAGTAACTCATGGGGACCATCTCTTCGAGCACGGCCAAATTGTCGCAATGCTAGGCAAAGATTGTAGGTTATACCCCCTAGGATCGGTGTATCTGGAACTGACTTTTTTTAGCTGGTTTCGCGAAATGTCGCGGTAAGCAAGAGTCGCCACCGTCTTTTATTTTCTCCAAATGGAAAGGACAAAAGCACAGAAAAATTCCTTAAAGAGATTGCTCTCGGTTCGGGAGGTAGGTTATAGAAAGGGAAGGTGTTAGCACCCTTTCTATCCATGGTTATCCATGGGCTCTTAGATACTTGCTCATTGTGTTTTCAAAAATGGTTTGTTTTTCAATTGTGAGTGGGTTTTGAGAAAGTTTCGTTTGAAAAATTTCTAAGTAACTCTTGTATCTGTCCTCAAGAGTGTATGAAAAATTTGTTTGAAAACTTTTAGAAAGTGTAGGTGTGAAAAGTATTTTGTTTGTTTTTTTTTTGAAAAGAGCAAGTATCTATGAGAATCTACCTACCCTAAGGGAATTCGTCTGTGTAAATGTCCTTAAAGTAGTGCCATCCCACCATTGAGAGGTAGGTAGCACCACCGTTGGAGGTGTTCGGGTCAATTCGAGGTTCGGGACATGGTGATCACCAGAGCAATAGGAGGACACCTTAGAAGCTACCCTCATGCCAGGTTCCCGGATCATGAGGACTTACTAAGACATCCTCTACTCGACGATCACCTTTCGAGGGGCAAGGCAATAGTGAAGCGTACCCTAGGGGTGGTGTGTGAATTGTGTGTCATTTTCAGTTTATTGTTTGTCTTGTCATGCATTGGTGATCTACGCTTTGATTTTATTTTTGGGCATTCATTCTTTCATGTTATTATTTAACAGTTAAAAGTGCGGGAATTTAAAGTGCGGAAAAGGTAAAAGTCCTACGCTATTACAAAGGCGCGGGTCTACAACGCCAAATTAATCCAGACCCGATTTAAAATAAAATGCGGAAAATAAATGTCTAATAGCTATTACATGGCTTTGGTACAATTACATTATATTTACATCAAAAATAAATAAAACGCGCGAAAAAGGAAAATGTGACCGAATGCGAGGGCGTTGGACCCTTTAAGGAATTAAAATAAAATTAATGGAATAACTAAATTAAATAAAAAAGAAAGAACTTGTTTTTTTTATGTTTTTTGTATTTATGACATTAAAGAAAATTAAATTAATTAAAAGTCAAATAATTAATTCTAATTCTAATGTTTTTTAATTTATTAAAGAAAATGCATTAAAGTTAAAACCTAGAATAAAAACTAATTAATTATAAAATTTATTTACAAAAATTAATGATTGATGATAAAAATATTTAATTAAACAAAAGATAAAAAAAAGATTAAAGATCTATTTTTATTATTTTTTTGGTTTATTGTGAAAAAAAGAATTAAATTATAACCTAGGATTAAATCTAAATTAATTATGGAATTTAATTACAAAATTAATACTAAAATAAAATTATTGTTTTTATTATCTTTTCTGATTTTTTTTGATATTTTGTATTTTTTATAAAAATAATTAATTAACTAAAAAAGTAATAATTAAAAGAATACAAAAATAATAGAAAAGGAATAAAGAAAAAAAAGAAAATTGTAAAAAAACCTAAGGGGGTGAAACCCCTAATTTGGAGGTAAAGTCCATGGAGATTCTGGCCCAATAAGCATGTCCGTTTGACCTTTTTGAGTAGCATGTAGCACGTTGACTGCAGCCTATGGTATTCATCAATTCTCAGCCTTTGATCTGATGGACCTGGACAGATGGACGCTGATTTTTGAGCGTGTATGATGTGCTTCAAGGCTGAATCTGCACGTGAATGTTAATAGCAAAATAATATTGAAAACATGCAGACCTGGGGCTCGAACCCAGGTCTTGGACGTGAACGCACTCAAAGTTTGCCAGTTGAGCCACTGAAGCCTTTTGTTAAATAAACAAACAAGAAATAATATAATATGAACAACGCATTAATGGATTAAAGCGCGCGAATTTTTGAACTGGCCTATCGCCATTTGCCAACGCATCATCTTCTTCGCGTGTTTTGTTTTTTTTCTGAAACAAGAACATATTGGCCACGGTTTTCCATGCGTTCTCTTAGGCATGCTATTAGAAAATAGCGATTAGCTCCATAGTGTTCATAAATTAGGCGCGAGCATGGTGTCTTCTTCGTCTAAGCGCGCTGATCACGACCATGGCATTGTGGCTCCATAATTTTGCCTCCTCTTAAAACCCCTAATTCAAATCCCTGCAAACCCTAAAAAGCAACAATGGCATATTTGTGTACAAGGCATAAAAACATAATTAAACAACATGGTAAGTATCAGAATGCATCATTGAACAAGAATACATAAATTAAATGTCATGGAAATGCCTCAAAATTAAGATACGAGTATGCAACTTTTTGAGAAAAATTTGGATTTTGTACAGTGTTTCAAGAGGTTATCTTTGATGTTTGTGATTGGAATACGTCCTACAATGCTTGAGGAAACTAATGGGATGGGAATTTTGGCTTGAAACCACCTCTAACTGAGTTTTCAGATTTGAGATTTTTTGTGAAAAAGTGAGTTTTTGTTTTTAGATTCCTGCGCTGCTTAGTGTGTAAAATGGTTTCTGATCACTTGTATATCTCTTAGGCAATGTGTATGAATGATAGTTATGGCCAATAAAGCCTTGCTTTGATGTTTTGGATTTTCACATAAACCACCATTATCAACTTTCCATTTTGAGTCCATTTTTGAATTCTTGCCTTGTTTACTCCCTTGCACGAATTTTGGTAGGCACATAATGATGTTTCAAGGCTAGTTAAGGCCAAATATTCCCTTTTAAATTAATTTTTGAATTTCTTTTGATTTTAAAAGATTTAAAATTAATTAAATCCAATAAAATCAATAAAAATGAAAAAATTAATAAAAAAAATCTGAAATAAAAGGTGGGACACGTGGGAAGCATGGCCAAGTTAATTCAAGTGGAAAAAGTGGGGCCCCTTTGTCAAAAATGAGATTTCAAGGATAAATGATTTTGGCCATTTCACAAAAATTTCCCAACTTCTCCAATGCATAACTTGCTCAATTTTTAAGCTTTTCTCATGTTCCTTGACATTTTAGAAAGGTCTTGAAGTCCTCTAAACAATGTCTTTGGTCCCATGTCATTTTGATTTACCAATCTCAAGTTATGGCCTTTGACTTAAAGTCCCTTTTTGTTGACTTTTGAAAATGACCTATAATGTTGAAATTGATAACTTTTTGTGAGAGCATTTCTTGGACTTGAAGTATGAAGATGAGTTGTAGGAAATGTCTTTCTCTTCAAAATGAGCTTTGGATGGAATTTTTCTGATAATCCATGTGAAAGTTATGCCCTGGTCAATTTCAGTTGACTTTTTCAGCTGTCCAAAAATAGAAACTTTTGCATCTTGATGATTTTTGAGCCAAATTTTGAGAATCATGATCAAGCATTGATCAAATGATGTTTGTGGCTTCAAAATGACATGTTGACCAAAAATTTGAACTTTTGACTGTCAAATGACCATTTTGCCCCTACAGTTGACTGTAGTGCAATTAGGGTTTTTGACTGTGCAATTTTGTGCTGAAAGTCTTGAAACTTGATATGAGGATGCTTGACCATATTTGTAGGCATGTGGGACTTGATTGGGCCCTTGAAAACTTCATTTTCTTGATCATAACACAAACCCTAATTTTGACTGCTTAGGAGGCTCATACACTGTGCAACCCTTGGGGAGATTTGAAGCTTGATTTGGAAATTTCTTGAAGAATATGGGAGGGCAAATTTTGGGGTACAACACCCCCTCTGATTCCAAGCAACGGGACATTAGGGTATCCCCCATAGCGGTCAATAACAGCGGTGTCTTCCATAGCCCGGGAACACCAAAGAATATATGTATGAGCAATTGAAATTATTCTGTAAGACCAACCCAAACCTTCTTCGTTCTTCAGCATAAACTTAGGGAGGTGAGAAATAAACCACCTCGACAGCAACGGCATGCAACACATGAGAGTCCCTCTTCTCCTCATAGTACGAGTATGGAGGGCATGCAAGATATCTCCAAGCAAGGTAGGAACCGGGTTGCGAGAAAGGAAAATCTTGACAACATTCACATATACAAAGGAGTCTGGATTAGGGAAGAGAACCAAACCATAGATAAGAAGAGCCAAGACATCTTCAAAAGCCTGAAAATCCAAATCATCCCAGAATAGCTGAGCCTGGTCTATCATAAATCTGGCTAAGAAACCTTAGAACCTGCTCCGTGTTTCCCAATTAGATACTACATCAGTCCGTTTCAAATGCAGAGCTGAGGCAATGTCTTCTGGTATAGGAACCTCTTCCATACCTGTGAAGGGTACCTGTTCAAGGATGGATATGCCCAATAGATGAGAGAACTCTTCCAAGGTGGGTACTAGTTGGTAATCTGTAAAGCTGAAGCAATGATGCATGGGATCGAAGAACTGAAATAGTACGCTCATCAGCTGCTCATCAAGATTTGAAGTAACCAGACGAAGAAGCTGACTGTGTCTCTTAATGAACATAGAAGTCTCGGAAACTCTTGAGGCTAGCTCTTTAAGTTGGGCAGGTATTTGCACAAAGTTGACTCAGATGGTATTTCTACGCACGGAAGCCATGATCTGCAAAACAGAACAAAGGTAAATTCCCTCGGTCTTTGAAATGGTTAGTGTAATGAAGCATGAATGCCATGTTATGATGCATGATGTCATGATAAACCACAGGTATAGCAAACAAAAGGTATTGCACACACAAACAAATCACAAAAGCCCTTAGGTTTAAGGCTTGCATGAGGCCAAAGGTAATACCCTCTTGAAGTTAAGTTGGTTTCAACACCTGTCCTAGAAAAGTAATCGGGTTCTAGAGGATCTCAATATCACTGACCATCCTCCATCGGTCATGGTTTCAGCTCACGTAATCTTTTCTTGTGGCTGGAACTATCTCGAGAGTATGATCTCAATGAGTGTAGCATCGAGTATCAACCAGTTCTCAGCTCTACACCGAGGTCGGCTATCTCACTACTTTCTAATGGCCAAGTTGGGCGATTAAAGGTTCTAAGGTCAGTTGATGCTTAACGACACCACGCAGCGGCCCCGTATTCTCCTCATTTCTCCATAAGGGATACCAGTACCAACTAATGTGCCACATCAACGTAGCTACTTCTTCAACCGTATCGGTCTACACCATACAGTTCCCTCACAGTCTATTGCTACTTACCTAAAAGGTATTTCCAGATCCGGGTGCAGGATCTATAGTAACCCCAAACAAAAACCCTTAAAAGTAAAGCAAACAAAGCAATCAACAGAAGCAATTATGATGACCTAGATCCTAAGGTATACCCCACTTATTTAGTCCCCAGCAGAGTCGCCAGTTCTGTGATACGGTGGAAGAACCGACTATTTTGACGCTGGTTTGCGTTTTGCGTTTTTTATTTGCAAAATATCGCGGTAAGCAAGATTCGCCATCGACTTTTATTTCATCCAATCAGGAAAGGAAAAAAGTACAGAAAAAAAAAATCCTTTTTCGAGATATTCTGAGTACGGGGGGTAGATTATAGAAAGGGAAGGTGTTAGAACCCTTTCTATCCATGGTTTTCCATGGGCTCTTAGGTACTTGCTCATATTTTTAAAATTGCTTGTGTATGTGCTTTGTTTTTGAAAAGTTTGACTTCGTGATAACCCTTGTATCAGTCCTCAAAGGTGTGAAGAAGTTCGCTTTGAAAAATTATTTGAAAAGTGTGAGTGTGAAAAGCTTTGATTAGAGCAAGTACCTACTAGCATCTACCTACTCGAAAAAAGATCATTTTTATTCTCGTTTCCCTTAGACAGCACTATCCCACTATTGAGAAATAGGTAGCACTGTCGTTGGAGTTTGTAAGGGTTAATTCGAAAGGGATGTACGATCACTAAAGCAATGTTAGGATACCTTAGTAATAACCCTAGAGTCTTAAGATCATATTCGAGGCAACATTTTCGAGGCAACATTCGAACGAGACGCTTGATCTTTTAGACAGGAGGGCAACCACTAAAACACCTTATACTTAATGATCATTTACCGAAGGCAACCGAAATGAGAGTATACCCTAAGAGTGATATGTGCGAGTGATTGGTTTCAATTATTTATATTTGCACATTAGGGTTTTCTAACTGTATTAAACTTGTCATGCATTCTTATCATACAATCCTATTAGCATACATCTAAACAGTTAAATATTTGCAGAAATTAAGATGCGAGAAAGTAAATCTACGCTATTATAAGGCTTCGGGGAGGGGAATAAATTACATAGCCAAAAACCCGGGGAAAAGCGATAAGTAAAGCCCTAAATTAAACTATTACAGACCAGTGAATAGTTACAAAAATATTGTAAAATAAATAATAATTGTGCGACGAATCAAATATGAAACTACTAGGGTTTTGACCCTTGCCTAAACCTAATTGCGATTGCTTAAAAAATGTTTTTTTATCATGTTTTGTTATTTAAGAAAATAAAGGAATCATTAAATTAAAAAAAAATCTAATTCTAATTAATTTTAAATTAAGAAAAATAAGTTAATTTATTCTAAAACCTATTTTTTTTGTATTTTTATTTATTTGAGAAAAAGAGAAATTAAAATTAAATCAAGAGATAACCTAATTTTCTGTTTGATTTTATTTATGAAAACAAATTACAATTTCCTAAGTTAAACTAAATTAAATTAATTTTGATAATAATAAAAAAAACTAATCCTAATTTTTGTGAATTATTGATTTTATGACTTTATAAAAAAGATTAATTTGTGAATTAAAAAAATAAAAATAAAAATTGCAAGATTTAAATAAACTAAAAGAAAAAGAATGGAATAATGGGCCTGTGCTTTAGCAATTAGGGGGTGCCAACTGAATTTCTGGGCCCAAGGTTGATGGCCTGTTTTGACTTTGCTGGATTCAGTGCATACGTTGACTGGAGGCGCATGATGGACCTTCAAGGGAGAAGCCTTGGATCTGGGCTAGAGACGTGATTGATGGCCAAATGTTGATGGTACATGGTGGACGTACACTAATGCATTGCATGAGATCTGCCTGGAATAAGCAAGAAAATAATAAAATGCACACGCCTGGGATCGAACCTAAGACGTGTGCATCAAAGGCTTTCACCCCAGCCATCTGAGCTATTGTGTCAACTTGAAAGTAATATAAAACAGAAATATAATATGAAAAAACAAGCTAGTGGAGCCAACCAACGCACAAAATTCAAATAAGTGAATCACACGTTGCCACGCCAACTTCTTCTTCCTCTTTCCGTCGCCTTAGCATATCAAGCTTTTACCTACATACGCTTGTTGTAGGTATAACCTTGTCCATCTCCAAAATGGCGTAGGTTCAAGATAAATGATAATGGCTGGTACCAATCAACTCGTATCATCCTCACGAGTATCATGGTACCAGAGTTAACGCCCAATTTTTCTTGCATGAAAAACCCCTAAACAAGAATACAAAACCCTAGCCATGGCAGATTCACATATAGTCATCAAAAATGTAATTTAATAGAACGGTTAGCTTGCAAACACGATGATAAACATGAGTATGGAAATCAAAGGCACTAAAGATGCATAGATTAGTGAAATCAAAATCAAATTTTTGGACAAACCGTGGGAGACATAGAACATGATTCTTGAGGTTTCAGGTCGTGCGAATGCTTGCTACAAGTTCAGTGAGTGCTTGAGAATGTGAATTGATCCTTGGAAAAGTTTGAAACGACCTCTAGAGCAAGATCCAATCTGCACTTTTCTTGGAAAATTTGGAGCTTTGTTTGATATTTTAAGGCAAGTTGCGCATCTGAAAAAACTTGTTCTAGGTCTTTAGGATCCTGGAATAAGTAGTGAATCAATCTAGGGTAATAGAATTGGAAAGAATCCAAAGAATAATGGTATGGTTTTAAGAGAAAATCAAATGTTTAACAATTTCCCAAATATGGATATTTAGTGTCTATTCTTGGCTTGCACGATTTGCTTCTCATTTGACAGCACATAAGATCTTCCTTCAATGCAAAAATCATCACTAAAACACATTATATGATTTATTTCGATTTATTTGATTTTATTGAATTTTAAATTAATAAAAATCAAAATAAATTAAATAAACAAATAAATAAAGCATGGAGGGTCCCATAGGTCGTGGACTACATTATCATTGAAGTGCAAGCATAAAAAGTTGGGCCCATTTAGCAAAAAATGCAAATTTGAGCACATTTGACTTTTGGCAATTTTGCAAAAAAGGTCAACTTGGCCAATGCATAACTCTCTCAATTTTGACCCTAGAGAGGTGTTATTGGACTTTTTAGAAATATTATGATGTCCTCTAAGAAACCCTTTTGGTCTCATCTCAATTGAGTCTTCCATGTTCATGTATGTAGCTTTGACCCAAAAGGTGTTTTTGTTGACTTTTCAAAATGACCTATAATGTCAAAATTCATGTATTCTTGTGAGTGCATATTTTAAACTTGGAGATGAAGATTAATTATAGGGAATTGCATCCTATTCAAAATGAGCTTTGGATGGGTCTTTTCTGATAAAGTATGAGAAAGTTATGCTTGGTCAAAGTTGAGTTGACTTTTCCTGCAAAACCCTAATTTAGCAACTTTTGGGTTTTGATGAATTGTGAGCAATCCTTGATGAATCATGATCAACCCTTGATCAAATGATGAATAATGCTTCAAAATGAGGATGTTGACCAAAAATCTTGAAGTTTGACTGTATGTATGCCACAGTTAACTTTTGACCTAGTATAGTTGATTTCCAGGCCTTTGAGCAATTGATTGAGCAAACTTCCTCTGCAAAGCTTGAAACTTGACATGGATGATCTTGAGAATATATTAGGACAATGGTGAGCATTTGAGCCCTTTGTGGCTCACACATCTTGATGAAAATGGAAACCCTAATTTGAGGTAGACTGCCTTAGGAGAGAGTTTGTCTGGTCAACTCTTGAACTTCCTTGAGCAATTTGGGGACTTCACATGATATTTGTTGAGAAATATGGGAGGGAAAATCTTGGGGTACAACAGAGGGACACGACTATTTTTTCCGATAGGAAACAAGTGAGATTACCCTAAGGGTGCGTGTGTGTAAAGTGTGTTTGATTGCATGCATTTAGTCTTGATTAGGGTTTCTAATTGATTGGTTTTAGTCTTTCCATTAAAACCCTAATTACTAGCAATATATGAAAGTAATAAAAAGTGCAGAAAATAAATATCCTATGTTATTACAATCATTAGGGGGATGGGGTGTACAGATTTACAAATGGGGGTTACAAATAAAATTAAATCCTAAGTTACTATTACAACCATATTGAATGGGTAAGAATGTACAAGAAAATGTGAAATGGACTTGTTTTGTTTAAGAAAAGAAATAAGTTTTGTTTAAGAAAATATTTTTGGTCTCTTTGTTTTAAGAAATAAAATAAAGCATGTAAAATGTAAAATTTTTTTGGTGTTTTTAATTAGTGAAAATAGAAGCGATAGCAAAAAAATAGTAAGGAAAAAATAAAAAAGAATCAGCGCATTGCTGAATTAAAAGAGATCAGAAGTTCTGGGTCCGCTGGGAACAAAGAAGATTTCATAAGTCTAATGCCACTGACATAGCTTAGTCTCCCTCTCCATGCTAGTAAGAATATCTATAACTTAGTCATTTCTCAACAGAACAGAAGATTCGCATATCACAGTTATGGCAGGTTTCATAATGTTTTAGAAACAAGAGATATTAGAACTATAAATCATAAGCAAGCATGAATTTTCTAATCCTAATTTCCTTAAGAAGTTCTGAACTAATTTACTCCCTACTTAGGCATACAAATACGTGAAACCTCAGAATACGTACAACATCAGAATCATGATGTCTACATTGTATTTTTGAACATGCAAATCTGATAATGCCTAAGTAATATGATGAGAGTCAACAGAAGCTTACCTTGCAGCTGGAAAATACTCTGTGAGCTAGAGTTTGGTTCTGAATTCTGGTGATGTTCTGAACATCTTCTTCACGTGTTCAGCAGGCTGGAAACTTTCAACTTGGGCTACGAATTGTTAGAAGATTCTGGAATAGCCAAGGGCCAAAGTTCTGACTTCTTTGAGGTGGATATGAATGGAGAGTGTACTACAGTCTAAACACAGAAGTTAGGATAGCTTCTAATATGTAAATCAGAAAGTGTATGGATGGTTTTAGTCAAGAAACACTTGAGGAAAAATGGAGTTTGAATGCAAGAAAATCAAAAGTTAACAGGTTTTGTATTTTGTGTTTGCAGTTTTGGATTCTTAGAATTTTAGCAGGGGTCAAAGGCTTTTTCTTTCTCAAATTTTCTACCCTTTTACAGTTGCCAATGAAGTCCAATTTATAGGCAAAGGTTTAGTCGCTTGGAGAGGTCAAGGGGTATAACCATTATATGCTAGGAGTTGACTTGTTCTTGAAGTAAGTTCAAATAGGTATGGTGGTTAGCAGCTTTAGCCGCGCCTAAGACATATTTATAAGCAGGAATTAAGGAAGGGTAACCTTAAAAGCAAAAGCAACGCATGGGCCGAGCAAACTCTTGTACAAAAATTTGTTTTTCAAGGCAGTAATGGCACTTCTATGCCACACGTGGGGAAATCCTTTGGATAAAGACCCAAAAGTGGTTGTGAGCATTAAATGATGATGATATTTATCAAACCAGAAATCCTGCAATGTGAGATTCTGCATCATTTCTTAATTCTGGATCAGAAGTTCAGCTTCAGCATAACTTAGAATAGACATCCAACCTCTGATCCTTGAATTTCTTTGCTTCATCATGTTCTGAGTGAGTTCTCATACTTTCCCAAAAGTTTGTAACACGCTTTGTAAATCCTCTTTGAATTGCTCTTGCAACTTCTGACTGAACCTACGTGCAAACTGGCCCAGAAGTTGTAGACAACTTCTGACTTGAAAATGCTCAGAATTTGCTAAATGCCTAAGCTTCAGAGACGTGCCTTTAAGGATGTATAACTTGAAATTCCAGCCTTTCCAGGAGAAGTTCTTTTATGCAATATTTGAGCTCTCATTGAGATCCAAAACTCTTGAGTTAGAAGTTCTTCCAGAATCCGCTTGCATCATGGTGATAATCTGATCAGAAGTTCTGAGCTTGTCATATTTCTTAAACACTTAGAAAAATTCTAAGTATTTAGAAATTTGACTTTTCCAAAGTAATTTTGACTTTTGAATTTCTTGATGAAACAAACTTCATATTTCAACATGTCTTGATGAAATATGATCCTTGAAACTTGATTTTGATCCAAAAGTCAAAGTTTGACTTTTTTAGTGTGAAAGTGACCATTTTGCCCTTGTGAATGACTTTCTTGGAAAATTTGTAATTCAAGGCTTGAAATTGGATGAAAGCAAACCTGAGGGTCCAGGATGATTCTTTGAGAAATAAGATGGCAAATTTTGGGGTACAACAAACGCTATAATATAAACGACTGCTTAGAACAATCTCACATAGAAACATAAACATAAACACAAATCCAGATATATATCTTTGGGAGCGAAAAACTTACGTGTCAATCATCTTCTTCAAATCTGGATATGTTGACCAATTATTGTATAACGAATCCAGATAATACACAGTATCTCTTACAGGATTAATCGCAACCAATAACCAATGTCCACTGTAAGATTAAACAAATATTAAACAATGGCCAAAAATGGAATATTATAATAGATTAAGTTAGGATAAAAATATAACCCGTTGCCAGTATTATATGGTAAAAAGAAGAACTTTTCAATATCTTTGATGGCCACTAATAAACCGAGTACATATGCTATGACATCATCTGGTCTTGTTACGATTAACCCTGAATTGACAGTGTTGGTAGCTAAGAAGCCAAATCTTGCATCTAATCCACACGGGCGCACAATGTTGTCATACAGAAACCTTAAATTAAAACATCATTAACATTATACTATATTCATTTAAATGAGGAAATAAATTATTCATCTAATTAAACAAAGTTGATCAGAGTATACCTGATGTATGTACCGATAACATCGAGGCCTAATTCCAAATGTCTAAAAACTTGCTCCATATCCTCTCTACCAATTTCTTCCAGGTATTCGAAACCAAAGATGTCTGCACTCATAGGTATAAGGCGGGTACCACCATCCGAAATATCTGTTATTCCTAAATATGTCTGAAGGCACGACCTATACTGAGCAGTAGTTTTTTTGCTAGCCCCGGTCTTCTTAGCAATATTCTTTTTTTGTGTGGAAATATTGCTAATTCCAGGTGCCTTACCCCTACTGACTTGTGAAATCTCTTTAGCATGAATCTAATTATCATATAATTAGTTAGGTGAAGTATAAAATTAGAAATTAACATTTTTCATAGCATAAATGTCATATAATTGTGTTGTACCTCAATTGATGCAACTGACATGGTTTCCTGCCTAATCCCCTTATCTTTTGGAATGGATATTGTTGGAGTCTAACATTACCATGTAAACAAAATGTAAGTAAAATTTCATTAAAAATTTGAATAGTAAACGGTTTTAAGCATACCTCATCATCTATGCAAACGAGGCTTGACGACCATGCAACAAATGATCCTATTGCATCTGCCACCAATGTTGCATCCGCCACATCGTCAGGTAGTGGTAACAACGCACCCCCTATAAAACAACATCAACCGATACTTTCAAAAATCCATTTGGGAGCGGTTTATGGTGAAGCATTTCTCCCGAAGCACTATGCACTTTTCCCTTGCCAACCATCTGATAAGTCAGTGACGACAAATAGAGTTGACACTGGGAAATGCCCTATAACCATTAATAAATATGGTTATATAATTAATAAATATCATTATATAATTAATAAATATGGTATATAATTAAAATTCCATAAGCCCAATAAACATAAACATAAACCCAATATAAAATTCCATAATCATTTGAATATATATAAAATGACAAACACAAACATTAACATAAACATAAACTTAAACATAAACACAAACATAAACATAAACATTTTAATATATTACCTCTTTCACTAACATCTATTTCTTTTCTTGGTTGGAACATGAATTACTTGTTTCTTAACAATGTGGACGGATGGATTTATCCAAATTCCCTCATTATGATCATTTCTGATATATGATTCCTCTGCTATAATATTCTCATCTTGATAATTTTTTAATATACGTCTCATTCCGTCTAATACATGACTAATTCTCATCATCAATATCACCTTGGTCTACACCGTTATCATCAACCACTTTGTTAGATAAAAGCACTATAGACCATTTTGTACTCGCCGAGTCAGTTACATAGAACACTTGTTTAGCTTGAGAGGCTAGAATAAAAGTCTCATCTTTGTACCCCTCCCTATTAAGATCCACTTGCAAAAATCCTGACTTATCCATTCGTATGCCACTACTACTTACCCACTTGCAATCAAAGATAGGAATCTGAAACTTCTCGTAATCAAACACCCAAATATGCTCGATAACCCCAAAATATGACAGATTTGCATATTTGAGGTTTAGGTCCTTCATACTTGAAATGTGCATTGCTTCAGCAATCACGGTGACACCACTATTTTGTATAGTACTGTTATCATCTTATTCTTTGGTATACAATGTGTATCCATTAATTGCGTATACGCTATAAGAAAACACATGCAAACTTGGACCATATGCCAAACATCTCAACCTTTCAATTATTGAAGCGGGATCTGAATGAAGCTTTGAAAAAATATGATCCTTAAACCATGGTATAAAACTTTGATTGTGCTCCGGTATTATCTAATTTTCATTTCTATTCTGATTTAACCCTCAAAGTACATCCTTGTGCATTTCAACATATGGATCAACCTCACTGTCATTGTGCAAAATATACAGATGCACTTGATCCCGTTCATCCCTTGATATTGTCACAATTTCATTTCCAATTAATATTTTACCTTCCTTTTTTTCAAAAATATGACTTTTGGGGAGTCCAATGGATTGAACTTTGGACAAATTTCAGTACAAAACTCAACCGCTTCTTCAACAATGTATCGGTCAACAATACAACCCTCTGGGCGACTTCGGTTTTTCACGTACCCTTTTAATATTTTCATATAACGTTCAGCACGGTACATCCATCTCATATAAGCTAGTCCGCATAACTGTGTCTCTTTCACAAGATGAACAACTAGATGTACCATTATGTCAAAAAATGAGGGAGGAAAATACATTTCAAGCTCACACAAAGTAATAACAATTTCTTTTTGCAATGTTGGTAAGATCTCAGGATCGATCACCTTACTACAAATTGACCTAAAGAAAAAACACAAATTAGTTATCACGCTCCTTACTTTTTCTGGCAAAATAGAACGTATACCTATTGGTAGAAAATGTTCCATTATAACATGGAAATCATGTGTCTTTAAACTCTTTAACTTGAGGTCTTTCGTAGACACAAGTCTTATAATATCTGAAGAGTATCCTTCTGGAACTTTAACTTCACTTAGAAACTTACACAATATTTTTCTCCTTTCTAGATAGAGTAAAAGCAGTAGGTGGTAGATATCTTCGGCTTCCTTTCTTCACGGGTCCTAGTTCAGTTCGTATTCCCATCTTTAACAAGTCCCCCTTGCTTTAAGGCCATCCTTAGACTTTCCTTTAATATTGAGTAACGTACCAATAACTCTTTCAAATACATTTTTTCAATATGCATAACATCGAGAAAATGTCTCACATATAAAGACTTCCAATATGACAATTAAAAAAAAATCGATCTCTTCTTCCACCCACCTTTGACAATTGTATGCACAAAAGGCTTGCCAAACTGAGTACACTCATCTTTCACCTTTTCAAAAATTTGGTCACCTCACAATGCAGGTGGAGCTTTACGTTGTTTGGTGTCCCCATTGAATGCTTTTCTCCATGCACGGTAGTGATATTTAGAATGTAAGAATCTATGATGACCAAGAAACACATTCTTCTGACAAAGTTCCAAACACGTCGTATCGGTTCCATCTTCATAAAAAGGACATGCACGTTAACCTTTAATGCTATACCCAGATAGATTCCCGTATGCTGGAAAATTATTAATTGTGGCAAACAACATCGCCCTTAAATTGAAACTTTGTTTCCTATATCCATCATAAACCTCCACCCCGTTCTCCCACAAAATTTCTAAATCTTTGATCAAAGGTGTCAAGTATACGTCTATGTCATTCCCTAGTTGTTTAGGCACAGAAATTAACATAGATAACATCATGTACTTACGCTTCATACATAGCCATGGAGGTAGGTTATAAATCATAAGAATCACATGCCACATGGTATGTGAGATACTTTGAAGACCATGCGGGTTCATTCCATCAGTAGATAAAGCCAAGCGAAGGTTTCTTGCTTCTTCTCCAAAATCATGATAATCATTATCAATTTTCGACCACTGTGGTGAATCTGTCGGATGTTGATACTTTCCATCAATAATTCTTTCATCTGCATGCCAAGTCAGGTTTCTTGCATCGGTTTCACTATGAAACATGCGCCTAAATCTCGGAATTATAGGAAAATACCATAAGACTTTTGCTGGAGACAATTTTTTCTTATATCGAGACAAACCGCATTTAGGACACTCATTTAACGATGCATATTCGTTTCGAAACAAAACACAATCATTTGGACAAGCATGTATCTTATCATAGCTCATGACAATAGAGCACAACATTTTTTTGGCCTCATAAGTTCGATTAGGAAGAACATTATCCTCCGGAAGCATATCTCTCATAAGGGCTAATAACTCTGAAACTTTTATCCGACCATCCATTGCCCACCTTTAAGTTGTACAACTTTAATACCGCAGACAGTCTTGTGAATTTAGTGCAACATTTATACAACAGTTTCTATGCATCGCTTACTAATCTCTCAAACATTTTAGGACAATCCTGAAGATCTTCTTCAAGTGCTTCTGCAATCTCTTCGACTCGATCAAAATCGTATGTATCTGTGTCCTTGTCGTTTGAAGCATAGGCTGTACTACTTTTCTCCCCCGGTTTAACATTGTTGTTACTTTTTTCATCGTGAAATATCCAACACATATAACTTCTATCAATTCCACGTATCAGTAAATGCGATTTCAATCCATCTGCGTCAACCCGACCCACATAACAACAACCCGAGAAAGGACACTTCACTCGACTGGGGTCTTTGGCGTATTCAATAACAAACTTAATGAATTCCAATACCCCATTGTCGTACTCTTTTGACAACCGATCGACAGACATCCATTTTTTATTCATTGTTTTACTACTAAGTGTCGTTCAAAATATTGGAACGGAACAGAAACACTGAACAGAACAATGTTATTTTGGTTACGCAGAAATATTATAACAATAAACGATAACACTACTGAGTAACAACTAAAGACTAACACACACAAGCACACTTGAAATCCTACAAACAACAAGAATCAGTAATGTTGAATCTGAACTTGACTTACCAAAGAAAGAAGAGAGGTTATTGGTGGCTGACGGTGGATAATGTTGCTATAATGTTCTTCGAATCGGTGATGGTATTCGACTAACTACACGTAGTAGAAAAACATTAGTGTTCCATACTTGTAAAAATTTGTACAAAGTTTTTATCAAGTTTGAATAAATAACAAGTAAAAATAGCTTAGTCCAAGTAAACTAGGACAACAACACAAATACATAGACTATGTGTATGTGAAGTTGAAGTGTGTAGTCTAACTCTATTTCCTAATTTAAAATTCACAGTATAACCGCAATTTAAAATCACTTAAGACAACAACTTTGTAATTATCCATGGCATCTCAAGTAGTATATACAATTTTTATGAATGAAAATCCAAACTCTCTATTTCTATTTGTACCCAAACAATCCACAATCTCTTTTTATAGCAAAATAATATAATAAAAGATTATTGATTCAAATAGTCATAAAGAGTTTTTTCCACAATCTCTCTATTTCTATTTGTACCCAACAATTTCGCAGAGAGAAAGAGAGAAGAGAAAGAGAGAAGAGCACCTTGAAAGTAACGGTGAAGGACGACGGTCAGCGGTAGAGAGGGAGCCTCGTTTTGCATAGAGAGACGGTGGAAGACGGCAGACAGCGGTGGAGAGAGAGAGAGAGAGAGAGAGAGAGAGAGAGAGAGAGAGAGAGAGAGAGAGAGAGAGAGAGAGAGAGAGAGAGAGAGAGAGAGAGAGAGAGAGAGAGACGTTGAAAAAGGTTTCGCGTGAGGAGGGAAATTGATCTGTGAAAAGAGAAACAATACTGATTCTAATTTTTAATTTCAAATTATATGAATTTAGTAAGCGCTTTTGAGAAAAGCGCTGTCTAATATGGGCCTTTAGCAACACTTTTGAAAAGCGCTGGCTAATGTGGTCCTTTAGTAGTGCTTTTGAGATTATTTTTTTAAATTTATATGACTTTAGACAACGCTTTTGAAAAGCGCTGTCTAAAGTGGTTCTTTACCAGCGCTTTTGAAAAGCGTTGTCTAAAGTGGTCCTTTACCAGCGCTTTTGATAAAGCATTTTCTAAAGCAACACTTTTAGCAGCACTTTTTAAAAGTGTTGTCTAAGGTCACATTTTAGCAGTGCTTTTATTTGTTATTGTATACCATTTCCATGTTTTTTTAATTCACTTATGTCAGCGCTTTTGTATAAAAGCGGTGTCTAATATGCACTATTAAAAGCCCTTTTTGGCATAGTGCTTGTCTAGAATGCTTCCGCTGGGGATTCCTGCTTGCTGTTTGAGGAAACTCCGCTGAGGAATGTTGACTTTTGTTTGGGGAGAAGAGTTTAGGAACATTAGTCATTCATCGCTCTACTGGGGAATTTAATTCTTATATACCCTGACTGGGGATAAAAGAGATGGATAACCTTCTAACTCGTCTGTGGAATCTAATTCTTATATACCCCAACTGGGGACAAAAGAGATGGATAACCTTTCGGCTCATCTGGGGAGGTAAAAGTTGACTAATATCTGGTATAGTTCCAGGTTTCGTAGGAACTCTCTGGGGATAGTGGCAACTTCACTAGGGGAGCAATTTTGTCGGTGATTCATTGCAGTCTGAGGAATTGACTCAAGCTAGGGATATTGTAACCTATTAGGGAAATAAACCTTGTTGGGAAAATAAACCCTGTTGACAGAGAAATAATTTGCTGAGGAAAAAAGCTCTGTTGGAGAAAAGAAATTTGCAGGGGGTTTTATAGTTTTTGAGGAATAAACTCATCAGGGGAAGAGAGCTTCCATGATTTCTACTGATTGAAACTCCATAGGTGGGTGATATTATCGGGAAAAAGATCATACTCTTTTATCCGCTGAGGGGCTCGACTGGTGAGTATGATTGGTGTATCCTATTTCGTGGGGGATATATCTTTGTTGAGGATTGTTTGTGAAGATGAATATATGGGGATAATGCCATGGAGATTGCTCTGTGGGTATTTATGGATGACTTAAACCTTATCTCAATTTCTAGAGCCCTCAGTAAATGTTGATCAGGGTGATAAATCTTCTACTAATACACAAGTGATGAGATAACGGGACATAGTCGTATGCTTTAATACCTAACTTTCTCCTGGACCGCCCTTTCGGATTTTTAGTGCATCAGAATACCCTTTCTTGCCCAAACTGCCTTTTCAGGTTTTTGACTTGTAGGGTGTACAATATTTTATATATATATATATATCCCTAATTTTTCCTGAACCCTTTTGGTTCACCGGGATGCCCTTAGTTTTGCTTAGGCTAGCCAACCTAGCGGGTCTTTTTTATGCGTAGTATCTTTTGACTATGTCCACGTTCATAGTAGTAAGTGTTGTAGCACTTCCATAAAATGTTTACTTAATCATATGTGACCCTTCGTATGCGGGAGTCCGTTTGCCTCTGGGGTTAGTTTGGTGCACCCGATGGTTGAAGTCATTGATCAACCATAAATTTCCAAGTTTCTGATAGTCTTGATCTACCTCAGTATTTTTCTAAGAACTGTCACGGCAGAATGACACCATTTGATACTGCTGTCATAGACAAGAAATTTGGTGATACCAAAGATTCAATTTTTATAGTGGCTTTTGCTGAAACTCATGATCAATGTAACATTCCTCTAAGTGGTTAGAATGGAGATCTACCCCTGGAAATTTTGGACTTTGTAAGAGATTCTTTAAATCTCAACTTGACTGCCTCAGATGAGTTGGACAATAACTTGTCATGCCCCTAAATTATGGAAGGTTTGTCATTGGAAGTGTCTTTCCATTTGAAGTGATTTCGTTCATTGAGAGGATTTCTGTTCATTGGATATTCGTCGTACGAATTTCTCTGATGTCGAACAATTAGTTATATGCAAACAATGGTATTTAAAATGCAAAGTTTATGTCATTCTTGAAGTTTTGAAAATGCATTTTAAGTAAACAATAGAATTTTGTAAGATTATGAATTCAACTCAGGATTTATAGTAAGCCTTACAGGAGTCAGGATACCTTTTGTAACAATATGCTTTCAAACTAACCTATGCTTCAGTTAGGACTTTTAAGGGTTGTAACGTGGCCTGGTTCATGTTTTCAAGAAACAAAGGATAAAGGCTCAAACTTTATTTGTACCCAACTTGTTCTCCATGATGTTCTTCAGCCCTATACTCAGTCAATTGTGTGTTTGGATTCTAATTGAGTCTTGGAATGATATTTCGATGATGGTTTGGATACTGGAAGTTTATTTGAGAAGGCAGACATTTTTTTGTAACATTTTTGTGATGTTGAGGATTCGGTAGCGACCTCTTTTGACTTTATTATCCCTAATTTTTGCTAGAACTGTTTCTTCTATGATTACAACCATCAGGATGCCCCTGTTTTTTTCCTTAAGTCTCCTTCATAGGTTTTGACTTAGTGGGCCTTTCTTTTGAGAGATAATGACTGCCTGTTTTACGGGGAAGCATCACCGTCTTTTGATTCAGAAGGCCATTTTTTGATATCACTTGCTATGTATGAAGGGAAAGCTTGTGACTGAAATGCGCATTTAAATTAACTAAGAAACTAACCTACCACGACTTATGATTAAAGGTTTCAATTTGTGAGAAAAAGAAAACTCATACTTCTTAGGCTCAAAGGGGTTGACTAGGGATTATCTTCCTTATAACTCCACTGTTTAGGATTTGAAACAACGCATGTACATCGTCAACAAGGTCTATTCAAAATCATACTGTAGAGATTATGGTGTCATTTTTGTCATCCTCCCTCTAAATGCTTATAGATTTTAATCGAGAGTCGAATATCACAAAAAGGAAGTAAAAGCATAGTTTCAGTATGGTGAAAGCGAATGGATTAATTCAAGACAAAAATATGCAATGCATTAATGGGGATAACCAAATTCTAACATAAAGATAAGTGTTTGAATCAACTAAAGAAATTACAAATGAAAATTTGAATGAACAAAAAGCTTATCCGCCTGAATTTGTCACTTCAGATGGTGTGCCTTTGAGGGATGACAGAAAAACCCAAGTTGACCATCCTGTGTAAATTCCAACACTCTTTCGTCGATCAATTCTTGAATCTTATGTTTCAAAGCCCAACAGTTGTTAGTGTCATGTCTAGGACTATTGGAATGGTCTGCACACCTTTTATTAGGATTGTGACAGGGAGAGAAAGTATTGGGGTTCTGAGCAGGGTCCTTCAACGTGACCAGCTCCACCTTCAACATGTGTTGCAATTTTTGAGCCGGAGACATGTTGATTTTGGTAAATTGTCTTTTGATCGTGTCCTGCTTATGTTGATTACCCTTTTGTTTTTGGCGAGGTATTTGTTGGGCTTGTGATGTAGTAGCAATCCGAAAAGGCCTGCATTTAACCAAGCCATCTTCTTGTCTCTGTTAGAACATAGTTTAATTCTACAACCCTTAATTAGAGTTTTGATGATAACAAACACAAAGAACATATATGCACTCTAAATTTGTGTTATTTTGTATGCAGAAGTTCTGACCAAAGCAGCATCAAAAGTTAATCTATAGAAGCTTTTAAGCTGAGGTAATCAGAATCTGCATTGAAGAATGATGATTAGAACTTGCGCTGAAGTGAAGATTACTCTGATTCTGAACAGAAGTTTCATATACCATCAGATTCTCACATCTCTGAGTCATCAATGTTCTGAAGAAATTGCAGCATGCAAGATTCTAAGATTCTGAAGCGTTACTATTCAATCAAGACAACATCACATGCAACGACTTCATTCAGACAAGAATCTTCTCAATATAGAAACAACATTGAATGTCCATTATCACGCTTTATGTTGGAAAGGATTTCTATGGCTATATAAACAAGCTAAGAGGACAAATTGTTTACGATTTTCATATACAACTGCAACATATCTCTAAAACGCTGCAAGCTTACATATTCATACCCATGCTCAAAATTGTGTAAAATATCACAATTGTGATACTATTTTTGTAAGGAAAAACAACTACACAGAATACTCTTTTACCTTGATTAAGCTATTTTTCCTTTAGATTAACCGGGTTGTGGTTGTACTCAAGAAGAATTTGGCAGTTGTCAAAGTAGTGATTGTAATCAGTTTTTTGATTAGTGAATTAAGTCCTCGTTGGAGAGAGGCGAAATCACCTTGACGGGTGGACTGGAGTAGTTTGAGATCAAACGAACCAGGATAAAAATATTGTGTCTACTGCGCTTTTGATTTTAAGTTTTCAATTCAACCCCCCTTCTTGTGTTTTTCACTTCTTCAGTCTCATTTGAGGTTGATTAATGATTTGATCCCCAATTCTAGTCGTTCGTCCCATACGGTTGTATTCGTCTTGATGAAGCTTGCTGATGAGGATTCTTAGCTCTTCTTGTCCTCGAGCTAATTTTTGGATAAGAGTTATCTGACCCATCATCTGGATTCTCATCATTTCCATCTCATCTTGCAATTGTTCCAACTGGTCATCCCTGTTGACTTCAGGATTCTTCTTGGTCATGCTCTCAGCGAGGAGTGCTTTCAATTCTTCTTGCCCCCTGGATAGGTTCAGGAACATTTCTTGGAACTGAGCACTTTGGATCTGAAGATCTTTGCCAGTCTGTTTGAGAGCCATTTTTCTGCTCTTGAAATAAATAGTGAGAAAATGAGAATCCTGTCTTGAGAACTACCTGTTATGTAATGACATGCATGATATGTAAATGCAATGTTTTCAAGGATCTCGCAGGGTAAACACAAGAAAATGTTAGAAACTGAATCTAACTGCAACTTTGATGGAAGAACTTCATATTGCTGAATGTCCTTCTATGAGAATCAAGTTCACCATGTCAAGTGGGTCCTAGCCTTTGACTCAAGATATCGTGCTTTGGTCTTTGACGACATCTGGTTAGAGGAAAATAAACCCCATTGCCCCTTGATAGACATCTAGTTCAATATAACCCTGCATCACAGGCCCTTAAGATCCTTAAAATGGTTAGTGAAAATGATATGTGTAATGATGTCATGATGTTATGATGTCATGTTCGAACAATTTAATCATACACAAACAAAACAGACAAGGCCTTAGGTTTAAGCTTGTAAGGAGTTTATAGGTAAGTAACCTCTTGAAGTTTAGTTGGCTCAACTTGTCCTAAAATAAGTAACTGGGTTCTAGGAATCTCAATATCACTGATCTTTCTCTCAGGCCTTATTTCAGCACAAGCATCTAAATTGCGACCGAATATACCGAAAGTCCAATCTCAATGAGTGTAGCATCGAGTATCAACCAACTTTAGTCTAAACCAAAGCCCTCCATCTCACTACTTTCTAATGGCTAAGTTATGTCAACTAAGGTTCTACGGGAAGTTAGTGCTTTTATTACACCACGCGGCAGTCCATAATTCTCCTTGACAGACTCAAGGGATACTAGCACCAACCGATGTGTCGCACTAACGTAGCCATCGCTTCAACCATATCGGTCTACGCCGTACATTTTCCACGATCTATTTCTACTTACCTAAAATGACCACAGATCCGGGTATAGGATCTATACAAGAAATAAACCCAAGCATATCCCAAAATATAAAGCACACAAGGCAAGCATGTAAAGCAGTAAAGGTGATCTAGCTCTTAAGGTAACCCCACTTTTAGTGTATCTCCCCAGCAGAGTCACCAGTCCTGTAATACGCTGGGAAAACTGAGTTTTGGGTTTTGTGTTTTATTGCAAATATTGCAGATAGCAAGAGTCGCCGCTGAATTTTCTTTTATCGAATAAAAGAAAGGGTGAAAAGAACAAGAAAGACCTTTTGAGAATTTTTTGAGTAAGAGGGGTAGGTTATGAAAAGGGAAGGTGTTAGAACCCTTTTCACCCGTAGTTATATATGGGCTCTTAATTGCTAGCTCACTTTGAAAAAAATGTTTTGTGTTATATGTTTGAAAAATATTTTGAAAACGCCTAAGTGCGGCGATTTTGTAATGATTCTCATATCCTTGAGAATGTATACAAAATGTTTGTTTTGAAAATATTTAATGGAAGAAAGTGTTTGTTTTGTGAAAAGATGTTTTTGAAAAATGCCAATGTAATGCATTTTGCTTTATAATAACTCTTGTATCAGTCCTCAAGAGTATTTATAAAGTGCTTTGAAAGTAGTTATTTTGAAAGTGTGAAGTGGGAAATTGTTTTAGTTTGTGAGCAAACGATTACAAGTGATCTACCTACTCAAAAATTCTTTGTTCTTTTCCTACTCCTTTACATAGTTCTATCCTACCATTAGTTGGTAGGAAGCCCTATTTTTGGAAGTTTGAGGGACATGCGCTGGTTGTAACACTCTAATTCTACCCAGTGATTATTATAAAAATCAGAGTGATAAAATTGCGAAAACCGAATCAGGATGCTACACATTCAACTTAAAATAATGGCACTCATTAATAGACACTGTTGTACCCCAAAATTTGCCCTCTCATGTTTTCAAAGGTCTTTCCTTACATGGTTGGTCACAAACTCTTGCCTAAGGAAAAATAATTTTTTTTTGAGTGGTGCTTTAAGTAACTTTCGATTGGCATTCTAAAAAACACTTCGATTGGTATTCTAAAGGAGCATTTCGATTGGCATTATGTCAAGGCCTTCGATTGGAATTCTAAAAGACCTTTTCATTTGGCACCCTGGGCCAAGCCTTTCAATTGGCATGCCAAGGGATCCTTCGATTTAGCATTGTGTCAAGGCAGCTTCGACAGGCATGTTAACAATGTCCTTCGATTGGCAGGATAACAAGTATCTTTCGATTGGTATTATAGCAGTGGCATTCGATTGGTAGTTGAACAAGTATCTTTCGATTGGTATTATAGCAGTGTCTTTCGATTGGAATTTTAACAAGTACCCTTTGATTGGTATATGGACAAATACTCTTTAATTGGCATTTCAAAAGGTCCTTCGACTGGAACTTCAGAGTGTCCTTTGACTGGAACTTCAGAGTTTCCCTTAATGAGAACATCAGAATGAAATGACCTTCAAATGGCATTTCAGTGCAGAGTTTCTCTTAATCTAAGATGCTCTGATGAAGGAAGTTCTGAACACTTCGAATCAGAACTTAGACTCATCACAAGGCCAATGGCTGGCCGAAGTTGTCTAATAGGGAATGTTCTAAATAGATTCGAATTGGACTTTGAAGCTGGCAAAGAAGGCAGATTCGAAGGAATGAAGTAGGCTGACATGACTAAGCAAAAACACATATCCTAACCTGTCCAGGTTCACCCAAAGCGCACAGTGGCATGTTTCCCTTGCAAATATAGAAATAATTAAATGCTGATTGTGGACTCAATTATTTGAATTAAAGGCCAGATTCTTGCCTTGTTTGCTCCCAACTCTACAAGAGCTGATTCGACCAGGGTGATCCTCTTCGAATCAAGCAATCGAAGCAGAGGGAGGCTCAATCGAATGGGCTATGCAATTGAAGCTGGAATAGATTCGAATAGGATTTTGAAGCTATCAAAGAGAGCAAATTCGAAGGGAAATGGATCTGAAGGGGCAGGTCAGCTTTTGATTTCCATCATATTGGAGGCCCAAACAACTCATGACAGGCTGGCAGTAACGCATGAAAATAGATTAGAACGTGATTGAATCAAATATAGCAAGTCTTTATGAAGAAATTAAATCAAATCTCTTCATCATAATGGGCCAAGATTTGATACACAAACATTGACCTAAATTCCTTTATCTATATAAACCTCATACACACAAAACTCTGGGAGGACGAAAAAAAAACGCACAAAACCTTGCAGAAACGGCCAGGGCAACTTGACAAAAGCTTGAAAAGTGTGAGATCAAAAACCACATTGGAAGCACTTTCAGACCAAAAGCACAACTCTACTCTCTTCCTTGACACCCAGTGGAGCTACACCAATCAAAACCAAGCCCTAAGGCGGCCTAAAACTCGCTGTAAGTGTTCTTGAAATTTCCTCTGCACAAGAAATCGTGAACCCCTTTTCTTGCATATTTTTGCCAAATGGTTTGCACATTCATACTCACCATATAATTTGCATTGATTCTGCATTATTTGATTTGATTTTTGTGGTCTCTAACCCCCTATCCAGAACCTAGGGTTCTTGTGTATGTTGTTTAGGCGTTTTGTGTGCAGGTTAAGTTAAGGCCAATAATGGCCATGGACGAGTTCATGGGAGGGAGACGAATCCAATGATGGTCGTAACTTGTATTGTTGTGACCTAGGATGGATTTTGGAAATGTCCCACGAAACTTCCTGCGGATGGAAATCCGCAGGTAAATAACCAGGCCTTCGTGAAGAAGACGATGGCGTGTCTTAGTGCCATTGGTCTATTCAAAACATTAGCGTGTTTTTTATTATTTCCAGGCTTGACATTTTGTTTTTTCATTTAATATTTGTTGTCTATCCCAATCACAAGAAACATCAATAGCTCAGCTGGCAAGGCGTTAGTGGGTAGCACCATTGGGACCTGGATTCGAATCCCAGGTCCCCCCAAAACTTTAATATATTTTGTTTTTAGGTAATCCCACGCAGCGTGCAAAACGTGGTCCACCATATGCCTCAGGTACCCATGCGCCAGGTGGTTCCAGATCCAGATCTAGTGGTCCAGGATGAGGTTCACCATGAACCTTGGTCAACAAACGCCCAGGCAATCTGAAAGTCAAACGAGGCTGATTGAATCTGGGCCTGGAATTGCTGAATCAACCTCCCTCCTAGGCCCAAACCCCCCTTTGGTTTATTCTTTCTCTTTTCTATATTTCTTTTGTTTAATTTGTGTTATTTTTACCTTTTTACCAATTAACCAATTAACCAATTAACCTTTTTTATATAAAAAACCAGAAATCAAAAAAACATTATTTTTATCATTAATTTTATTATTTTTTTAAATAAATCATTAACCAATTAACTTAGTTTTTAATTAAGTTTAATCTTAACATTTTTTGCAATAAATAAAAATTGATTTAGAATTAGGGTTTTGATATAATTTTACCTTTCTAATTTTATTTCCTTAATTAAAATAAAACTCAAAAAATATTTTCTTTTAATTAATTAATTCCATTATTAATTTAGACTTAATTCTTAATTCAAAAAAGACCAAAAATACGCTTTATTTAATGAAAAAAGGGTCAAAACCCTAGGACGCTCTGATTCAACTTTTCTCGCGCATATTATTTTTGATCCATATATTGTAATTGCTCCGAGGATGTAATAGTTTTAACTTAGGATTTTATTTACCGCTTTTATTTACTTTTTTCGCATTTAATTTTAAGGGTTTGTTTTTGGCGATGTAAATACCCGACGCCTTGTAATAGCCTAGTTTTATTTTCCGCAATTTATTTTCCGCAACCATTAACTGCTAGATGTTTGAATAATAGGCTATGCATGACAAGATTAACCTTTAATTTAAAATCAATCGTAGCTCACCATAACATGTACAAAGATAATATAAACTGAAAAACCATACACTTGCACATGCCACTCTTAGGGTACGCCTCACTTGGATGCCTCGAACGTGGTCATTGAGTATAGGAAGTTTTAGAGGTCGTCCTTTTGTCTAAAGATCATAAGTTGCCTCGAAACGGTTGCCTCGGAAAAATGATCTAAGACATTAGGGTTACCGCTAAGCCGTCCTAGCATTGCTTTAGTGGCCACACGTCCCTTAAATTGAATTGACCCGAAAACTCCAACGACGATGTTACCTACTCCTCAATAGTGGGATAGCATTGTCTAAAGGACGTTAGCACAGTTTAATTCCTTTTTGAGTAGGTAGAGGTTCTTAAGTACTTGCTCCTTTTAAAACAAAACAAAACTTTTCGCACTTACACTCTCTTCAAAACAAAAACTCTTTTCAAACCCACAAACACAAAGAAAAGCAAACTTTTGAAAACATAGTGAGCAAGTAACTAAGAGACCGTGGATAACCACGGATAGAAAGGGTGCTAACACCTTCCCTTTCTATAATCTACCTCCTGAACCCGAGAAATATCTCGAAAAGGAATTTTTCTGTGCTTTTGTCCTTTCCTTGTTGGATAAAATAAAAGACGGTGGCAACTCTTGCTTACCGCGACATTTTGCAAAAACAAACGCGAACCAGCATTCCAAAACAGTCAGTTCTCATTCCCACCGATCACAGAACTGGAGACTCTGCTGGGGATTGTCTTATAAGTGGGGTGTACCTTTGGAATAGTTCATGATGTTTTCAATTTCTTACCTTGATTGCTTTGTTTGCTTTACACTTGGTTCTATTGTTTGGGTTTGAAAATCCTCCACCCGGATTTGGGAAACATTCATAGATAGTAATACGTTGTGGAAACTATGTAGGGTATACCGACACGGTTGAAGCAATAGCTATATTAGTGCGACATATTTGTGAGTACCGGTAGCCTTTGAGTCAATCAAAGAGAATACGGGGCCGCTGAGTGATGTCACTAAGCACTAATGAACTAGAACCTTACTTGACCATCTTGGCTTTTTTTAGGGGTAGTGAGATGACCGACTTTGGTGCAGTCCGAAGTTGGTAGATACTCGATACTACACTCATTGAGGATTATTTTCTTGGAATATTTTGGTCGCTAGTTAAGTGGCTAAACCAAAACGATGAACATAGAAAACAATCCAATGATATTGAGCTCCTTAGAACCCGGTTACTATTTATAGGACAGGTTTTGAGCCAACTAAACTGAAGTGGGTACTTACCTTTGAAACCTCATGCAAGCCTGAAATTAGGGTTTTTGTGTGACTTGCTTGTACATGTGTTTATGCATACATCATGAACATCATAAAGCATCATATGCATCCGCTAACCATTTTAAGGGTTTAAATCTTCATCTTTGTTCTTGTTTTGCAGGACATTGAGTCTCTCCGCAGGAAAACAATTCAAGTCAACCTTGTAAGGATCCCTCCTCAACTCAAGGAGCTTACATCCAGGATTCCCGAGAATTCTCTCTTCAGTGAAAGACATGGTAGACTCCTCAGCTTGGTCAACACCAACATTGAAGAAGACATGATGAAAGTTCTCTTCTATTTCTTTGACCCCCTACACCACTGTTTCACATTCCCTGATTATCAATTGGTGCCTACTTTGGAGGAATTTTCTCAACTCCTGAGGATTCCTATTCTTAGTCAACTACCCTACAACGGTACGGAAAAGGAACCAAAACCTGAAGATGTTGCTCAAGCATTACGCTTGTAACCATCCGACATCAAGGGGAATTGGGAAGCCAGAAGTGGTGTCAAGGGATTCTTGGCAAAGTTTCTGTTTGAGAAGGCACAAGAATGATGGAATTCTCTTGATCTACAAGCCTTTGAAGAGATTGTGGCACTCCTTATCTATGGGTTGGTTTTGTTCCCAAATCCTGATCAACTTATAGATGTGAATGCTGTCAAGATTTTCATATCCAGGAATCCCATACCTACATTGCTTGGGGACATCCTCCACTCATTTTACACATGAACAATGAGGAAAAGAGGTGTTCTCATGTGTTGTACTCCTCTCCTCGCAAGGTGGTTTATTTCTCACCTTCCACAATCAGTTTTGAAGAATGAGCAGGGTTTAAGGTGGTCACAACGATTGATGACCCTCACACATTCTGATGTACATTGGTGTTCTCGGTCCAGAGAAAATGTCACCATCATTGATCATTGTGGAGAATTTCTTAATGTTCCATTACTTGGAATTAGGGGAGGCATTACCTACAACCCCTGTCTAGCTTTGAGACAATTTGGATATGCTCGGAGGGATGGCCCTCATGACATGCTGATTCCTGACCTAGTTTTTGACTTCGACAACGATGCGCAAGGACTTCGACAAAGGTTCATCAGAGCTTGGAGGATGCCTAACAAGGTGGATAGTAAGACATTGGGGCACAAGAATTCCATCCCCCTTGAGCCTTACCTCAAGTGGGTACGAACCCGCTCCCAGAATCTTATGATGCCATATCCTCACATTCTCCCCTTGATCAAAGAGCCTGTTATGGAAGGAGAGATTCCATACGCCATCCTACATCCTGACATGCCAACATCCTGGGAAGAAATGCAAAAGAGTTGGATCCAACTCAAGGAAGAATAAAATACTTTTGAAGCCAGCTTCTATGCCAGTGAGAAGAAGGTTTTGGAGCTTACCCGCCGACTTCACGAGGAGGAGACCCTCAACACTTACATCGCTCCAAAAAGGATGCGCAATGTCTTTTTACATTAAGAATTTTGTAATATTTCGCCCATGGGGCACTTATATACTAACAAATTTCTTCTTAATATGATGTGTGTTCTTTTTGTCTGCAACAAATTTGAATTTTTGAACCCTTGAATGCATTACATAAATAGCACACCATTCATCATATTCATAAACAGGTCTTCACGCCAGGTTTCCTTACCTTTCTGCTGTTATTTTCAGCAAGATGGATTTGGAGCAAACGGTAAAGGATCTGCAGGCACAAAATTCACAGTTTCAGCAACTCCTCATGACCCTGGCAAAGGGTCAGGCGGACCTCAAAGTTTCGTTGGAAAAGAATAAGAAGAAGAAGAAAAATAGGACCGTCTTGTTCAACACTGGACGCAGGTTTGGAAATGGGCTGCAGAATGAAGTTGATTTGACCGCATCATCTAGGGGGAAAGATAGTCCACAAGAAAGGAGGGATCCTAGCCCTATGGTCTCCGACAAAGAGACGGACTATGATGAAGAACAGTATCCTCCTACTGAGGATAAGTACAAACAGCTAGAAGACCGCTTGAGCGCTATGGAGATACAGAACGTGCCCGGTCTGGACTTTGGAGATCTGGGTCTATCATCTGGGGTGGTGATTCCCCATAAGTTCAAGGAACCTGCCTTTGCCAAGTATGATGGAGCTTCCTGTCCAAAGCTGTACCTCCGGTCATATGTAAGGAAGATCCAGCCTTACACTGCTGATAAGAACTTGTGGATCCATTTCTTTCAAGACAGTCTCTCAGGGACTCGGCTTGAGTGGTTCTATCAGCTGGATGGAGCCAGTATCCGTAGCTGGGAAGATTTGGCTACTGCATTCTATAGGCAGTATCAGTATAACTCCGACCTTGCTCCTACGCGTACCCAAATCCAGGGTATGTCAATAGGGACGGGTGAAGGATTTAAAGAGTATGCTCAAAAATGGAGAGACCTTGTCGGAAGGGTGCAACCACCTTTAGCTGATCGTGAACTTGTTGATATGTTTTTGGGGACCCTGTCTGGTCCATTCTTTAACCATTTGATTGGAAACTCTTCAGCTGGGTTTACAGACCTTATCTTGACTGGTGAGAGGATTGAAGTTGGTATTAAGGCTGGGAAGATACAGAAGGGTGCCTCATCGGGCACCAAGAAGAAGCCGTTTAAGAAAGAGTCAAGTGCTGGCTACAGTTCAAGAAGACAGAATAGATCTGAACACCGCCAAGTTGCCAATGCGGTTGTTATTTCAAAACCTGTTGGTGCTCCTCAGCATCACAACCAACAAAGGGGCGAGAGACCTCGAAGGCAATTCACTCGTCTCAGCATGACTTTGTCTCAAATATTGCCACAGTTGCTGAAGACCAATCTGGTGACTCTAAAAGAAGCTCCGAAGATTTTAAATACAACATCACCAAAGTATAACCCTAATGCCTACTGCGCTTATCACTCTGATATCCCGGGGCATAATACGGATGATTGTTGGGCTTTGAAGAATAAGGTTCAAGACCTAATCGATGCAAAGGAGATTGAGTTTGAGGTGCCCGAGAGGCCTAATGTTGTAATAGCCCCCATGCCCAAGCATGGAGAGAATGCTATAGAGGAAGACTTTTTTGTAGTTTCTGTGGATGATATTGTTACCCCTCTGATGACTTTCAAGAAGAACCTATTGCTAGCCGGTTTATTTCTGGGTTGTGGTGAAGGTTGCCATATGTGTTCTGTTTTACCTACTGGTTACCCATCTTTGAGGTCAGGTATCCAAAACCTGATGGATAGCAAAGAGATCCTGTTTGAAAAGACTGTTGTTCCATCCATTCCTACTAAAGAAGTTGCCATCATTACCATTTTCAACAATTCTTCCAAGGCTCCCCCGAGGAAGCCTGTTAGAATTACATCTACTCCAAAGATCGCACCTGTAATCATCACTGTTCCGGGGCCCATCCCCTACACCTCTGACAAAGCTGTCCCTTGGCACTATGGGGCAGATGTTTATGTTCTTGGAGTTAAGCAAGAGTTTGATGCTGATACCGGCGTCAGCAACATTACTGGACCTGCTAAAGTCACCTACAGCGGTAGACTTTTCTCACCTGATATTGCTCCACCAACTATCCGAAGACCTATTATCATTACACCTGAAAGTGTACCCACTGCCATTCTTGATCAAGCTCCTATCCTTACCCATGTCGCCGAGTCATATGACGCTCGGGGCAAAGGGATCACCACTGATATGCCTGCCCAGACAGAGGTGCCAAAGACAATCATTGTTGAAGCTTCCAAACAGGAGATGGAAGAGATTCTAAAGATTATTAAGAAGAGTGATTATAATGTAGTTGAGCAACTGGGGTAAACCCCATCCAAGATTTCTATGTTATCATTGCTGTTGTGTTCAGAGGCCCATGCCATGGCCCTGATTACCTTCCTGAAAACTGCCCACGTGCCACAAGAGACATCAGCTGATCAGTTTACCGATTATGTGGCCAATTTAACTGCTGATAATGGTTTGGGTTTCTCCGACGCTGATCTGACTTCTAAAGGGAAGAACCATAACAATGCCCTGTATGTCTCCATTGAATGCAGGGGCACTACTCTTGCACATGTGTTGGTTGACACTGGTTCCTCATTGAACGTCTTGCCCAAGAAAGCTCTAGAGAGGTTGGATTGCGACGGGTTGGAGCTAAAGCCAAGTAACATTGTTGTCCGGGCCTTTGATGGGTCTAAAATGATGGTGCATGGTGAGGTGGATATTCCAATTAAAGTTGGTTCTCAGGTCTTCAATTCTACATTCTACGTGATGGACATTCGACCATCCTATTCTTGTTTGTTGGGTCGTCCATGGATCCATAAAGATAGAGTTGTGACCTCAACACTCCATCAGAAGCTGAAGTACCTGGTCAGAGGGAAGATTGTGACAATACAAGGGGAGGAAGAGTATATGGTCAGCCACCTCAACTCGTTCAGATACGTAGAGATGGATGGGGAGTTCATTGAGACCCTATTTCAACACTTTGAAGAGGTTCCTCAGACACTGGCATCAGCTGAGACTGTGGTTGAAGATTCTCCTATGAAGATGGCTTCCTTAAAGGATGGTCGGGCTATTATTGAGAAGGGTGAGTGTGCAAATTGGGGCCGACTTCCTGATATCACTCAGAAGACTAACAAGTTTGGTTTGGGTTTCACTGCAGAAGCTCAAAGGGTTGTTCGTAGTGCAAGGATTGGAAGACCTCATGTGTTCATCAGCAACTCGGGAGTAAATGCCATCGAAGATGACGTGGAGGAGTCTGAATTCGACAGCTGGATCTACCCTACGACCAACGGTGGACCAAGCAACTGGACAGCAAAGGACTTCATCCCTATTACTTTTGTTACCCAGTAATGAACTCTTTGTTTTGAATTTGTAACAGACAATATTGTGAAACTTTATGGCCCGGTGTCTTACCCGGGGCCCCGGGGTTTCATTTGTGAGGGCTTTTGTGTGCCATTTTCATATATCATTAATAAAAGCTTGGACGTTTTTTGCATTTCAAATTTTGCGCTCCTTGTCTTTCTTTATTATATATTGCAAAACAGCTATTTTACACACACTCACATATACAGGTCTCAATCCACTCTGGATCTCACTGGTAACGACTCTGCTACTGCCAGTTATGACTTCGAAAATCCGATCCACTTAGCCGAAGACGAAGGTGAAGATGATTGCGAAGTGTCGGGTGAACTTGCAAGAATGCTACTCCAGGAAGAGAGGGCCATTCAGCCACATGAAGAGCCGGTGGAAACAGTGAATCTGGGTACTAAGACGGACAAGAAGGAAGTTGTGATACGGTGGGAGAACTGACTTGAGGTTTTGCGTTTGTATTCGCACTTGTTCGGTTTAGCAAGAGTCGCCACCGACTTTTTATTTTATCCTAAAGGAAAGGTTAAAAAGCACAGGAAAAACCTTTTGAGATGTTTCGTGGGTTCGGGGGGTAGATTATGAAAAGGGAAGGTATTAGCACTCTTTTCATCCATGGTTATCCATGGGCTCTTAGTTACTTGATTTAGATCACTTGCCTTGATTTTCAATTGCTTGAAATGGTGGTGTGTGTGTGTGTTTTGAAAATGTTTTGAAAAAGATGCCTTGTCTAGGCAACCCTTGTAACAATTCTTTACTCGAATGTTTTACAAAGGTGTGTGTCTTTTCGAAAAGATGTTTCAGATGTTTTTTGAAAGTTTTTTTTTTGAAAGTGTGTTGAGGAGTGGGTTTTGAAAGTAGGCAAGTGTGTTTTGCAAGTTGGTCAAGTAACTAAGAGTTATCTACCCCTAATTTTACTCAAAGGTTTTTCTCATGTTTTAACCCTTTTAACAGTATTGTTCCACCATTGTATTTGGTGGACAATCTTGTGTTAGGATATTTAACGGGACGGGCGCGGGTCATCGTATGGACCATGAATGCAATGGTGCCAAGTGTCTTTGGCAATTTTTCTTGAAGGGACTATGATCATTTTGTTTAGGCAGCTTTCGAAAGCGTCATCGAGGGACTATGATCATTTGATTTGTTTTGTTTTGCCAAAGAAACTCAACATGCAAGCATGGCCCATTTTGGAAGGCAACAAGCGGGATTACCCTAGGGGTGCAAGTGTGAATTGTGTATTGATTGTCATGCATTTGTCTTGTATTAGGTTATCTAGCGGTTGATTTTGAATCTTCGCATACAAACCCTAATTACTATACAGTATATAGAAAGCGTTAAATTACGGGAATTTAAAGTCTAAGCTATTACAAATAAGTATCCGGGAATGGGGGTACAAATATTTACAAATAGGGATGAGACTTATCAGGATAGTAGTGTCCAAATATATTTACAACCAAATCGAATCGCATTCTCAATGTAACATGTATCAATGCATAAGAATAAAAGATAAGCAAATGTATTGGTGTAAGTGTATGATTATTTACAAGTGATGCAAGATATTAACTTAATGCAAATTTAAGTATTTATTTATTCTTTTTGATTTTTGTTAATATGTACAAAAGTTTTGAATGAAAAGAAAATTTTAACTTAATAAAAATCTATTGTTTATGTATTTTGTTAATGTTTTATATACAAACAACAAAAAAAAGGTTTTATTAATAGAAAATAAAATGTTTAAACCAAATACATCTAAGATTTTCATATTTTTAAGTATAATAAAACCAAAAAGAAGCATCTAAGAAAAAAAGTTAAAGTATCATTTTTATTTAACAAACAAAAATAAAATATATTAGTTTGAACTATATAAAAAATAAAATGATAAGTAAAAAGATACTAGTTTGAACTATATAAAAATAAAATGATAAATAAAAAAAAAAGATATTAGTTTGAAATAAATAAAAATGGATAAAAGATTAAATGGGCCTTAGAATTTATTCTTGGCCCAACATAAAACTTGAAAAGAAAGAATCCGAGGGGGTGTAGGCCAGATTTTGTTGGGCTTAAGCGCTTTGAAGGGGCGAACCGGCCCAAGCGCTTGACACATTTGTTTGTTAGGGTTTCATTAGTTTTGTTTCATTTTGGATTAGGGTTAGGCTTAGAGCGGCGCTCTCATCTTCTCCGTCCTCTTCACTTTCTCATGCCAAGCTTTTCTGAACAAAGCCTCCGCCCATGGCCACCAGGCGCCGCCGTCATCTCCTTCTTCTTTCATGGTTGAACACAATTGCGATAAGGAAAGGTAACCATTGTTTTAGGGTTTTAAGCTTCATATCTTGCATGTTTTAATTTCGTTGTGTTCTGATTTTAAGTGTTGTTGTCCATATGAGGTGTGAAAAGAGGGAGAAAAATACTACCTTTGGAGAGGAGGCGGAGGAGGACGGTGGCGTCCTAGGGAGGCCGGAGGCGAGGGTAAATGTGATGCTGGCTTCGTTTTTCCTAGTATTCAGTATCTTGTTCTCCTTTGTGGTTTTATGATGATAACTGAAAACCCTGCTTGTTGCTTCTTTTCCTCTTCTGACTGGTTGCCCTTCACTTCTGTATGCTTACTCTTTGCTTCTGTATGCTTGCTCTGAGAATATTTGTTGAAATGTTAATGTTGATTTGAGTATTGTTTGTTGGACCCAGTGATGAGGTTGCTCTGAGGGTACTGTTGCTTCAGTTGTTGTTGATATGCTGGTTCTGATAACTTGATGATGTTGCCTATTTGCTTATTTTCCTTTCTTTTCCTCTCTTGGCTTTGAGTGAGCTAGTTTCGCTTATGATGAACCTAGTTCTGAGGCATTGGGATTCTGCATATTTTGTTGTTTGGATTGGCTTGGTGGATTTTTTTGGAGTTCATGACAGGTTTGGATGGCTTCTGGTTTGAGAATAGTTTGACAGGATTTGTTGGGGTTTCTGGTTTTGTGTAGTTTGGTGTTTTAGGCCTGGTTGGAATTTTGTTTGGATAAAGGCTTGAGGTTACAGGCCTTTAGGCAGGCTGAAGCTCACAGGCTTGAAGTTTGTTTCTGGTATATTGTTTACAGGTTAATGCTTTAGGCTTGTGTTTGAGATCTATGCAAGCTTAAAGTTTATGCAGGCTTTGTTTGAGATTACAGGCTGCAGGGCTTTGTTGTTGGAAGTTTTAGCTTGTGTTATGGTTTGAACACAGGTTATAGGCTTGGCTTTGTGTGGTTTGTCTTTGACAGGGCTTAGAGGCTTGTGGTTCTGTAGGTGAAGGTTTGAAGTTTTAGGCTTCAGGCTGGTTATGCTTTTGGTTTGTTTATGCAGGATGTGTTATTTTTTGTTATGTCCTTCTGCCCCCTTTTGTTCTGATATCAACTGTTTGTTTTATATCTCTAAGCCTCAAGCCTGCTGTAAGCCTCTCCACCTCTTTTACTCTCTCTCTCTTATTTCTATTAAAGCATATTATATTGCTTTAAAATAGCTTTTCTGAAAAGGTGATAGGCTGGGAAATGATGATTTTGAAAATGTTGCTTGCACATTAGTTTTCCTCTGCACACTTTCCAGTTTTCCTGCATCTCTTGTGTACTTTGTTGACAGCTTTTTGGTGTTTGATATCTTTCTATATCCTCTGGAAATCTTTTGACAGTTATATTCAGTTTGCTTATTTTGAAACTTGACTTGTTTTGGCATATTCACTTTGCAATTTGTGCAGTTCAGTTTGGACTTTTGGAATTATGCAGCCTATTTGATAATTTTGAATTTGTGCAATATTGTAACTTTGTGCATTTCATATTTTATTTGCAAACACTTTCTATCCCTCTTTGTGAACCAAGAATTTTCTTGTGATTTGCAGAGAGGGTGAATAACTGATTCCGGCCAATCACCTTTAATGATGAGTCTTTAAATTAACTGTCTGCCCTTTTTTTATTTTATTTGCATTGACTTCTTTTCTTTTTCTTTGTTTTTGCAGATGAAAATCAATTGAGCAATGAGGGGCAGCAAATAGAGGATGAAGATTTAGGATAATTAGGATAGCTTTATTTCAATTTTAATCATTTGTAATAATATTAATGTAAATAACTGTAAATAAATTTACAGTATTCAAATAATATTTGTAACAAACAATTCAAAATGAATAAATATCCTTCTTTGTCAGTTAATTCTTCTTTCAATTTACTGTCCATTTAATTATTTGAGTTTCTTAAATTAAAATAACTGGAAGTAAATCCAATTATTCTGACTTAGAAATAAATAATTAATAAACACTGTGGTCTTGCCATTTAGCATGAATCAATAATAAACCCGACGCTCCAATTTAAACAATGCACAGTTAATCAAACCAACATCCACATGCTTATCTCTTTACTGATTAAATCAAACACTGCAAATTCTCAATTCAAGTACCTCAGCTTTTATCCCATCTCAAATCAAATGCCTTAGCCTTTAGCCCATATGTTTAGACAGAAATTTTGAACAAATGTCAAAACAGTGTAACAACCAATTAAAACACTGTGGATTCAAACTCTTCTGAAACTGCGCGCGCAAGACCCTAATTCTTGACTTAACACCAAAGAAACGCATGTCTGATCAAACTTTGAGCCAAACTTAACCAAACCCTAATAATCTGCTTGAACTGTTCCAGAGTCCATGAAAACCCTAAATTGGATAGACTGATAAGAAAAAGTTTGTTTGACTGATTCTTAGGCCAATCTGAAAAATCAGGAAAAGCCCGAAGCTGTGATTTCTTGTGGAAAAATAGGAGGGCAAATTTTGGGGTACAACAGTTGCCCCTGTTCAATCTTCTTGAATCTGAAGAGTTAGATTGGCAAGTTTGCCTTTTGCGACTCGAAGGTAAAAGGAGATTGGAAACTAGAGTGCCCAAAAAATTTGCACTTGGTGATGTGATGGTAGAGGGAATGGGCTCACAGATGCCATTTGGTGATGGGCTTAAAGATGCCATTTGGAGATGTGACAGAATCTTGTCGGGGGATGGGCTTAGAGATGCCATCTAGAAGTTGCTGGTAGGAGGATGGGCTTAAAGATGCCATCTGGAAATGTTTGTTGAACTGTATGTCATTGGTGAGTGGATGAGTATCAGAAAGGTATCCATGTTCTGGAACATCTCTGAACTGGGGGTCTGAATAAGCAATAGATTGACATCCATATTTGGAGAATCCGTAAACTGTTTTCAGGAGTTGAAGTTCAATAAGCAATAGAGCAGCATCCGTTGTTGGGAAGCGTCAGTAAACTGTTTTCAAAAGTTGAGAAGAATCTGAACAAGCGATAGGTTAACATCCGTTACTGGAGAACCCGTGAACTGTTTTCAGAAGTCTTGAAGTTGAATAAGCAATAGAGCAGCATCCGTTGTTGGGAAATGTCCGTAAACTGTTTTCAAAAGTTGAGAAGTGGAGAAGGAACCGGTGTAGGGTTTCCTGATGATGAGTCCGTGTAAAACTGCATCCGGATGAATCTGGAATAAGTATCAGAATGTCGCCATGTCTGGGTCACATCTGAACTATCTCTGGGTGAATCTGGAATAAGTATCAGAATGTCGCCATGTCTGGGTCACATCTGAACTATTTCTAGAAAGAATCTCGGAAGATGATGATCTTTGTCTGTTGACTGATCTTTCCTGAAAAGGTAAAGAGTTAGTTGTATGCAATGTCATGATGCATGATGCAATGTATGTTACATCAATGTTTATGATATGAATGTGATGAATGCGCATGTAAGCTGATGAGCTATCTTGCTGAGGATAGATGAATCCTGGATAATGAGATCTTTGACTGCTGTCGGGGAAAGTGAATCCTTGACTGCTGCATGGGAGGGCAAGAATCTTTTGATCGTTGAAGATGAGAAGTCCTGGGACCACTGTTTGGGAATCAGGAGCTTGGGTTGTATGCCAATCTACTGGGGATTCCTGTCTTGAGGGGATCTTCACTGGAGAATATTCGAATATTCTGTGAGGAACTGAGAATGAGAGTCTCCATTCTGCTTGGGGATTGATAGTTGGAAGTTTTAGCTTCGCTGGGGATTGCAAGAATCTTTTGATTGCTGTAGGTATTGATCTGGAATAAGTATCGGAATGTCGCCAAATTTGGGTCACATCTGAACTATCTCTAGAATGGAATCTGGAATAAGTTTCGGAATGTCGCCAAATTTGGGTCACATCTGAACTATCTCTAGAAGGGAATCTGGAATAAGTTTCGGAATGTCGCCATCTCTGGGTCACATCTGAACTATCTCTAGAAGCAAATCTGGAATAAATATCGGAATGTCGCCATCTTTGGGTCACATCTGAACTATCTCTAGAAGCAAATTAGGAATAAGTATCGGAATGTCGCCATCTCTGGGTCACATCTGAACTATCTCTAGAAGCAAATCTGGAATAAGTATCGGAATGTCGCCATCTCTGGGTCACATTTAAACTATCTCTAGAAGCAAATGTGGAATAAGTATCGGAATGTCGCCATCTTTAGGTCACATATGAACTATCTCTAGAATTAAATTTGGAATAAGTATCGGAATGTCGCCATCTCTGGGTCACATTTGAACTATCTCTAGAAGCAAATCTGGCATAAGTATCGGAATGTCGCCATCTCTGGGTCACATCTGAACTATCTCTAGAAGCAAATTTGGAATAAGTATCGGAATGTCGCCAAATCTGGGTCACATATGAACTATCTCTAGAAGCAAATCTGGAATAAGTATCGGAATGTCGCCATCTTTGGGTCAAATCTGAACTATCTCTAGAAGCAAATCTGGAATAAGTATCGGAATGTCGCCATATCTGGGTCACATCTGAACTATCTCTAGAAGCAAATCTGGAATAAGTATCGGAATGTCGCCATCTCTGGGTCACATCTAAACTATCTCTAGAATGAAATCTAGAATAAGTATCGGAATGTCGCCATCTCTGGGTCACATCTGAACTATCTCTAGAAGAAAATCTGGAATAAGTATCGGAATGTCGCCAAATCTGGGTCACATCTGAACTATCTCTAGAAGGGAATCTTGATTTTGTTAAGGGTCCGAAATTGGGAGTACACCAATCTTCTGAGGTGATGAGAATCTTCATTCTTGAGGGTCATATTTTTAGGAACTTTAATTGTCCGCTATTCTGTGGGTGGTTGTAACTTCCAGCAGGTGATGAAGGAAATTTTGAACGACCTTGGTTTTGGCATTCGAATGCTCCAAGTGATGATGAAGGAGTCTTGAATCAAGTTACTCTGTAAATTGAGAGATTTCTTGAAATCTTGACTGGACTGCCCCAGGTTAACTGAACTCTGAAAGATCTATTGAAACCTTGACTGGACTGCCCCATGTGTGCTGGATAGTGACATGTCATGCCCCTTGTTGATAGGAGATTTGTCAATGGAAGTGTCATCCTTTTTGAATTGATTTTGCTCACTGAGAGAGCTTTCATTCATCGGATATTCATTGTGTGAATTTCTCCGCTGTCAAACAAATAGCCACATGCAAACAATGATATTCAAGCAATGAAAAGTTTATGTCTGTCTCGAAGTTTTGAAAAATGCGATTTTTAGCAGAAAACTTTTTATAAGACAAATCAACACAAGATTTAGAGCAAAGCCTTACAGGAGTCAGGATACCTTTTGTAACGGTATGCTTTCGAACTAACTCATGCTTCAATTAGGACTTTTGAAGGGTTGTAACGTGGCTTGGTTCACGGTTTAAGAAACAAAGGATAAAGGCTCAAAGTATATTTGTACCCACCCGCTCTTCGTGATGTTCTTCAATCCTAAGCTTAGTTAATTGTGCGTCGAACTCCATTAGAATTTGGAACGACTTTTTGAGTGATGGTTCACCAGTTGAATTTTGGAAGACAGTCATCATCTCCTTTTTCTTTTGCAACATTTTTCATGTTGTTGAGGATTTGTAATGACCTCTTTCTTTTGATTTGTTATCCCTAACTTTTGCCTGACTGTTTCTGTTTTCGAGATTACGGTCAGCGGGATGCCCAACTTTCTTAAGCCTCCTTTGTAGGTTTTGGCTCAGTGGGATTTTTATTTTTTTTGAGAGATAATGACTACCTATGTGATAGGGAACCATCACTGTCTTTTGATTCCAGAGGAATGCTTTTCTTTGACGTCGTTCGTTGTATTACAAACTGAGAGTTTGCGACTTCAATGCGCACCCTTTTTTTTTTGAATTAACTGAGAGACTACCCTGCCCCAGGTTTATATCAAAGGTTTTAATTTTGTTTAGAACAAAAACTCCTACTTCTTTGGCTCGAAGGGGTTGACTAGGGATTATCTTCCTTATAACTCCAGTGTCTGGGAATTGAAAGAAATGCCTGTACATCATCAGCAAGGTCTGTTTAAAAGCATACTGTATGAGATCATGGTATTGTTTTGTCATCCTCCCTCTAAAGGCTTGCAGCTTTTTATCAAGAGTTAAATATCATTAAGAAAGCATAAGAGTAGTGAAAACGAATGGATGAATTTGAGACAAACATATGCAATGCATTAATGAAACAAAGTTTGACATTAATAGATAATTGTCTGAATAACAAAAGATATTACAACTTTGAAATTTCAAATGAAAGAAAGACATTCTCAATGATTTGTCACAGGAGCAGTGATTATGCTGGAGTCTCTGGAGGGTCAAACTCGATCTCCTTGGCATCGATCATGTCTTGGATCTTGTTCTTCAGAGGCCAACAATTGTTTGTGTCATGTCCCGGACTGTCAGAGTGGTATGCACACCTTTCATTGGGATGATAGGTAGGAGCAGAAGTATTTGGGTTCCGGAGGGGAGCCCTCAATGTAATCATCCCTGCCTGCAACATGCATTGTAGTGCCTGACCCAGTGACATGTTGATCTTGGTGAACTGTCTCTTAGGCGCGACCTCCTTATGTTGATGCCCCTGTCTTTGTTGAGCAGGCGTAGGATTAGAGATCAAGATTGCTCCTACGTGTTGGTCATGACGACCCTTTTGACTGTTCGCAACATTGGACTCTTTCTTTCCATTGTAGGGAATTATTTGAGTATCCGAGGATGTAGCTCCTTGGATCTTTCCACTTTTGATGCCAGCTTCGACCCTTTCGCCGGTCAGTATTAGCTCGGTGAACCCAGATGAGGAGCTTCCTATTAAGTGATTTAAGAAAGGCCCTGTCAAAGTCCCCATGAAGATGTCAATCATCTCTCTGTCAGTTAAAGGAGGTTGCACCCTACCAGCCAGATCTCTCCACTTTTGAGCATATTCTTTGAAGCTCTCGTCAGGACCCATGGTCATGTTCTACAATTGGACACGAGTAGGTGCAAGATCAGCATTGTATTGATACTGTTTGTAAAAAGCCATAGCTAAATCTTCCTAGGTGTGGATGCGAGAACTCTCCAATTGATAAAACCACTCGAGTTGAGCCCCTACCAGACTTTCTTGGAAGAAATGGATCCAAAGCTTTGGATCTGTTGTGTATGGTTGAATCTTGCGGACATAAGACTTTAGATGCATCTTAGGGAAAGAGACTCCATCATACAGGGCCAAGGTAGCGACTTTGAACTTTGGCGGAATGACCAATCCAGGAACCAAACCCACGTCTCCCAAATCCAAGCCAGGTATCTGTTGAACCTCCATAGCATTGAGGCGATCCTCCAACTGTTTGTACTTGTCATCAGCAGGAGGATATTGTTCCTCGGAGTAGTCAGCTTCATCAATCTCCAAATTATGGTCTTCTTCAAGAATATCCCCTATGTTGGATGGAGTTGCAAGGTCCAGGATCTTAGGTCTTCTTCTCAAGTTCAGGATGCTCGCTGCCTTCTTGGACTTCTTCTTCTTGTCTTTGAGAAGGAGGGCTGTCAGATCCTCTTGACCTTTATCCATAGCCAGAAGCATTTGTTGGAATTGAGCATTTTGAGCTTGGAGATCTTTCACCGTTTGTTCCATATCCATCTTACTGAAATAAACAGTAGGAAGATAAGGAGACTTGTATGGGAGAAACCTGTTATGCAATGATATGTATGATATATATGCAATGTTTTCAAGGATCTCTTGGGTAAACACAAGAGAATGTTAGAGGTTGAACTTTGATTTTTGATTGGAGAACTTTGCACCGGTGGATGTCATTCCACGAGAATCAAGCTCACCATGTCAAGTGGGTCATAGCCCATGATTCTAGTTGTTGCACTTGATCTTTGATGGCATTTGTTTAGAGGAGAAACCTCTTGCCCTTTGGTAGACGTCTGGTTCAACGTAACCCTGCATCAAAAGAACCTCGAGATCCTTGAAATGGTTATTGAAAATGCTATGGTATGATGTTATGATGTTATGTACATGTATGCAAAAGCAAGTGAGTGTATATACAAGTAATCATATTCATACAAAGCAAACAAGTCCCTAGGTTTAGGCTTGCACGGGGTTTGTAGGTAAGTACCCTCTTGAAGTTAGTTGGCTCATCCTGTCTTAAAATAGAAACCGGGTTCTAAGGAGCTCAATATCATTGGATTATTTTCTGTGTTCATTGTTTTGGTTTAGCCACTTAACTGGCGACCAAAATATTCCAAGAAAACAATCCTCAATGAGTGTAGTATCGAGTATCTACCAACTTCGGACTGCACCAAAGTCGGTCATCTCACTACCCCTAAAAAGGCTAAGATGGTCAATTAAGGTTCTAAGAGTTCGTTAGTGCTTTATGACATCACTCAGTGGCCCCGTACTCTCCTTGATTGAACTCAAGGGTTACCGATACTCACAAGTATGTCACACTAACATAGCTTACTGCTTCAACCATGTCGGTATACCCCGCACAATTCCCTCACAGTTTTATTGTTATTTACCTAAAAAGGTGCCCCCAAATCCGGGTGTAGGATTTTCAACAAACCCAATCAAAGACCCAAAAAGTAAAGCAATCAAAGCAATCAAAGCAAGAATGTAAAGGTGATCTAAACCCTAAGGTAACCCCACTTTTAAATTTATCCCCAGCAGAGCCGCCAGTTCTGTGATACGGTGGGAGAACTGACTTGAGGTTTTGCGTTTGTATTCGCACTTGTTCGATTTAGCCAAAGTCGCCAACGACTTTTTATTTTATCCTAAAGGAAAGGTTAAAAAGCACAGGAAAAACCTTTTGAGATGTTTCGTAGGTTCGGGGGGTAGATTATGAAAAGGGAAGGTATTAGCACCCTTTTCATCCATGATTATCCATGGGCTCTTAGTTACTTGTTTTAGATCACTTGCCTTGATTTTCAATTGCTTGAAATGGTGGTGTGTGTGTGTGGTTTAAAAATGTTTTGAAAAAGATGCCTCGTCTAGGCAACCCTTGTAACAATTCTTTACTCTAATGTTTTACAAAGGTGTGTGTCTTTTCGAAAAGATGTTTCAGATGTTTTTTGAAACTTTGTTTTTGAAAGTGTGTTGTGGAGTGGGTTTTGAAAGTAGGCAAGTGTGTTTTGCAAGTTGGTCAAGTAACTAAGAGTTGTCTACCCCTAATTTTACTCAAAGGTTTTTCTCATGTTTTAACCCTTTTAACAGTATTGTTCCACCGTTGTATTTGGTGGACAATCTTGTGTTAGGATATTTAACAGGACGGGCGCGGGTCATCGTATGGACCATGAATGCAATGGTGCCAAGTGTCTTTGGCAATTTTTCTTGAAGGGACTATGATCATTTTGTTTAGGCAGCTTTCGAAAGCGTCATCGAGGGACTATGATCATTTGATTTGTTTTGTTTTGCCAAAGAAACTCAACATGTAAGCATGGCCCATTTTGGAAGGCAACAAGCGGGATTACCCTAGGGGTGCAAGTGTGAATTGTGTATTGATTGTCATGCATTTGTCTTGTATTAGGTTATCTAGCGGTTGATTTTGAATCTTCGCATACAAATCCTAATTACTATACAGTATATAGAAAGCTATAAATTGCGGGAATTTAAAGTCTAAGCTATTACAAATAAGTATCCGGAAATGGGGGTACAAATATTTACAAATGGGGATGAGACTTATCAGGATAGTAGTGTCCAAATATATTTACAACCAAATCGAATTACATTCTCAATGTAACATGTATCAATGCATAAGAATAAAAGATAAGCAAATGTATTGGTGTAAGTGTATGATTATTTACAAGTGATGCAAGATATTAACTTAATGCAAATTAAATATTTATTTATTCTTTTTGATTTTTGTTAATATGTACAAAAGTTTTGTATGAAAAGAAAATTTTAACTTAATAAAAATCTATTGTTTATGTATTTTGTTAATGTTTTATATACAAACAACAAAAAAAGGTTTTATTAATAGAAAAAAAATGTTTAAACCTAATACATCTAAGATTTTCATATTTTTAAGTATAATAAAATCAAAAAGAAGCATCTAAGAAAAAAAGTTAAAGTATCATTTTTATTTCACAAACAAAAATAAAATATATTAGTTTGAACTATATAAAAAATAAAATGATAAATAAAAAAAGATATTAGTTTGAAATAAATAAAAATGGATAAAAGATTAAATGGGCCTTAGAATTTATTCTTGGCCCAACACAAAACTTGAAAAGAAAGAATCAGAGGGGGTGTAGGCCAGATTTTGTTGGACTTAAGCGCTTTGAAAGGGCGAACTGGCCCAAGCGCTTGTCACATTTGTTTGTTAGGGTTTCATTAGTTTTGTTTCATTTTGGATTAGGGTTAGGCTTAGAGCGACACTCTCATCTTCTCCGTCCTCTTCACTTTCTCATGCCAAGCTTTTCTGAACAAAGCCTCCGCCCATGGCCACCAGGCGCCGCCGTCAGCTCCTTCTTCTTTCATGGTTGAACACAGTTGTGATAAGGAAAGGTAACCATTGTTTTAGGGTTTTAAGCTTCATATCTTGCATGTTTTAATTTCGTTGTGTTCTGATTTTAAGTGTTGTTGTCCATACGAGGTGTGAAAAGAGGGAGGAAAATACTACCTTTGGAGAGGAGACGGAGGAGGACGGTGGCGTCCTAGGGCGGCCAGAGGCGAGGGGAAATGTGATGCTGGCTTCGTTTTTCCTGGTATTCAGTATCTTGTTCTCCTTTGTGGTTTTATGATGATAACTGAAAACCCTGCTTGTTGTTTCTTTTCCTCTTCTGACTGGTTTCCCTTCGCTTCTGTATGCTTACTCTTTGCTTCTGTATGCTTGCTCTGAGAATATTTGTTGAAATGTTGATGTTGATTTGAGTATTATTTGTTGGACCCAGTGATGAGGTTGCTCTGAGGGTACTGTTGCTTCAGTTATTGTTGATATGCTGGTTCTGATAACTTGATGATGTTGCCTATTTGCTTCTTTTCCTTTCTTTTCCTCTCTTGGCTTTGAGTGAGCTAGTTTCGCCTATGATGAACCTAGTTCTGAGGCATTGGGATTCTGCATATTTTGTTGTTTGGATTGGCTTGGTGGATTTTGTTTGGAGTTTATGACAGGTTTGGATGGCTTCTGGTTTGAGAATAGTTTGACAGGATTTGTTGGGGTTTCTGGTTTTGTGTAGTTTGGTGTTTTAGGCCTGGTTGGAATTTTGTTTGGATAAAGGCTTGAGGTTACAGGCCTTTAGGCGGGCTGAAGCTCACAGGCTTGAAGTTTGTTTCTGGTATATTGTTTAAAGGTTGATGCTTTAGGCTTGTGTTTGAGATTTATGCAAGCTTAAGGTTTATGCAGGCTTTGTTTGAGATTACAGGCTGCAAGGCTTTGTTGTTGGAAGTTTTAGCTTGTGTTATGGTTTGAACACAAGTTATAGGCTTGGCTTTGTGTGGTTTATCTTTGACAGGGCTTAGAGGCTTGTGGTTCTGCAGGTGAAGGTTTGAAGTTTTAGGCTTCAGGCTGGTTATGCTTCTGGTTTGTTTATGCATGATGTGTTATTTTTTGTTATGTCCTTCTGCCCCCTTTTGTTCTGATATCAACTGTTTGTTTTATATCTCTAAGCCTCAAGCCTGCTGTAAGCCTCTCCACCTCTTTTACTCTCTCTCTCTTCTTTCTATTAAAGCATATTATATTGCTTTAAAATAGCTTTTTCTGAAAAGGTGATAGGCTGGGAAATGATGATTTTGAAAATGTTGCTTGCACATTAGTTTTCCTCTGCACACTTTCCAGTTTTCCTGCATCTCTTGTGTACTTTGTTGACAGCTTTTTGGTGTTTGATATCTTTCTATATCCTCTGGACAACTTTTGACAGTTACATTCAGTTTGCTTAGTTTGAAACTTTACTTGTTTTGGCATATTCACTTTGCAATTTGTGCAGTTCAGTTTGGACTTTTGGAATTATGCAGCCTATTTGATAATTTTGAATTTGTGCAATATTGTAACTTTGTGCATTTCATATTTTATTTGCAAACACTTTCTATCCCTCTTTGTGAACCAAGAATTTTCTTGTGATTTGCAGAGAGGGTGAATAACTGATTCCGGCCAATCACCTTTAATGATGAGTCTTTAAATTAACTGTCTGCCCTTTTTTATTTTATTTGCATTGACTTCTTTTCTTTTTCTTTGTTTTTGCAGATGAAAATCAATTGAGCAATGGGGGGCAGCAAATAGAGGATGAAGATTTAGGATAATTAGGATAGCTTTATTTCAATTTTAATCATTTGTAATAATATTAATGTAAATAATTGTAAATAAATTTACAGTATTCAAATAATATTTGTAACAAACAATTCAAAATGAATAAATATCCTTCTTTGTCAGTTAATTCTTCTTTCAATTTACTGTCCATTTAATTATTTGAGTTTCTTAAATTAAAATAACTGGAAGTAAATCCAATTATTCTGACTTAGAAATAAATAATTAATAAACATTGTGGTCTTGCCATTTAGCATGAATCAATAATAAACCCGGCGCTGCAATTTAAACAATGCACAGTTAATTAAACCAACATCCACATGCTTATCTCTTTACTGATTAAATCAAACACTGCAAATTCTTAATTCAAGTACCTCAGCTTTTATCCCATCTCAAATCAAATTCCTTAGCCTTTATCTCAGATGTTTAGACAGAAATTTTGAACAAATGTCAAAACAGTGTAACAACCAATTAAAACACTGTGGATTCAAACTCTTCTGAAACTACGCGCGCAAGACCCTAATTCTTGACTTAACACCAAAGAAACGCCTGTCTGATCAAACTTTGAGCCAAACTTAACCAAACCCTAATAATCTGCTTGAACTGTTCCAGAGTCCATGAAAACCCTAAATTGGATAGACTGGTAAGAAAAAGTCTGTTTGACTGATTCTTAGGCCAATCTGAAAAATCAGGAAAAGCCCGAAGCTATGATTTCTTGTGGAAAAATAGGAGGGCAAATTTTGGGGTACAACAGAAGTCAAGATCGGTGCAAATTTAGAGCTTAGTGTGAAACAAAGGTTGATTCAGATGCTGCATGACTATGTTGAGATCTTTGCCTGGTCCTACGAAGATATGCCTGGGTTGGATACTGACATTGTAGTTCATCGCCTGCCTACCAAGGAAGACTGCCCTCCCGTAAAACAGAAGGTTCGACGTATGCGCCCAGAGATGTCCGAGAAAATCAAGGCTGAGGTTATGAAACAATTTGACGCCGGTTTTCTAGCAGTAACTTCTTACCCTCAGTGGGTCGCCAATGTGGTTCCAGTGCCGAAGAAAGATGGTAAGGTCAGAATGTGTGTTGATTACAGAGATTTGAACAGGGCAAGCCCTAAGGATGACTTCCCTCTGCCTCACATTGATGTTCTGGTTGACAATACCGCTCAGCACAAGGTATTCTCCTTTATGGATGGTTTCTCCGGTTATAATCAAATTAAGATGGCTCCTGAAGACATGGAGAAGACCACTTTTGTTACTCAGTGGGGTACCTTTTGTTACAAGGTCATGCCTTTTGGGTTGAAAAATGTTGGGGCGACATATCAGCGTGCCATGGTTGCTTTGTTTCATGACATGATCCATCATGAGATTGAAGTATACGTCGACGATATGATTGCGAGGTCCCAAACTGAGGAGGAACACCTTGACCATCTACAGAAGCTGTTTGACTGGTTGAAGTTGTACAAATTAAGGTTGAACTCGAACAAGTGCACCTTCGGGGTAAGGTCTGGCAAACTGCTAGGTTTCATCGTGAGCGACAAAGGTATTCAAGTGGACCCTGCCAAAGTGAAAGTTATACAAGAGATGCCAGCTCCCAAGACTGAGAAAGAGGTCAGAGGCTTTCTAGGACGTCTGAACTACATTGCCCGATTCATCTCGCACCTAACTGCTACTTGTGAGCCAATCTTCAAGCTACTGAAGAAAGATCAAGTGGTACGTTGGAACGATGAATGCCAGGCCGCTTTCGAAAGAATCAAAGAGTATCTCCAGGAGCCACCTATTCTTATGCCACCAGTTGACAGGAGACATTTGAATTTATACTTGACAGTACTTGACAACTCAATGGGGTGTGTGCTGGGGCAGCATGACGAGTCTGGCCAAAAAGAGCATGCTATTTATTACCTTAGCAAAAAGTTTACCGACTGTGAGACCCGATACTCACTGCTCGAGAAAAATTGTTGCGCTTTGGCATGGGCTGCTCGCCGGCTGAGACAGTATATGTTGACTCACACTACTCTGTTGATTTCAAAGATGGATCCAATCAAGTATATCTTCGAAAAGCCCGCCTTGTCCGGAAGAGTAGGAAGATGGCATATGATCTTGACTGAGTATGACATACAGTACACGACTCAAAAAGCAATCAAGGGAAGTATATTGGCAGACCATTTGGCACTTCATGCGGTGGATGATTACCAGTCTATGAACTTTGAATTTCTAGACGAGAATATCATGATAGTGACTGATTGTGAGACACCTGGTCCGGATGAAGGACCTGAGGAAGGATCCCGATGGTCTATGTACTTTGATGGAGCTTCAAACGCTTTGGGTAATGGCATTGGCGCTGTGATCATATCTCCTAAAGGCTCTCATACTCCGTTTACCGCCCGACTATGTCTCAATTGCACCAACAACATGGCGGAGTATGAAGCATGCATTATGGGTCTTCGAGCTGCAATTGACCTAAGGATTAAGTTTTTGAGTGTCTTCGGAGATTCCTCTCTCGTGATCAGTCAGATCAAAGGAGAGTGGGATACGAAACACCCAAATCTTATTCCTTACAAGGAGTATGTATTGACGTTGCTTCCCCATTTCGAGGAGATAACCTTTGAACACTTCCCAAGAGAGGAGAATCAGTTGGCGGACGCGCTAGCTACGATGTCTTCTATGTTCAAAGTCAAGTGGGACAACGAGGCTCCCCGGATCATTATTTGGAAATTGGATGAACCTGCACATTGCTGTGATCTTGAGACCGAAGAGGTAACAGAAAAGCCTTGGTATCATGAAGTGAAGAGGTACCTTGAAGCTCAAGAATACCCCGAGGGTGCATCTGTTAATGACAAGAAGTTTCTGAGAAGGTTCGCGGCAAAGTTCTTCATCAGCAATGGCATTCTTTACAAACGTAACCATGATTTAACCTTACTGCGTTGTGTGGATAAGATTGAAGCAGAAAGGATCATGGCAGAGCTGCATGAAGGTACTTTCGGAACTCATTCCAGTGGACATACCATGGCAAAGAAAATCCTTCGGGCAGGATATTACTGGTCTACAATGGAAGCCGACTGTTATCAGCATTCTCGGACATGTCACAAGTACTAGGTCTATGCTGATAAGGTGCACATTCCTCCAGTTCCTCTGAATGTCTTGACAGCACCTTGGCCTTTTGCAATGTGGGGCATTGATATGATCGGCGAGATCAGACCTACGGCATCCAACGGGCATCGTTTCATCCTGGTAGCGATTGATTACTTTATGAAGTGGGTTGAAGCAGCTTCCTTTGCTACGGTAACCAAGAACGTCGTGGCACGGTTCATTCGGCATAACCTGATCTGTTGATATGGTGTGCCAGAGAGGATCATTACGGATAATGGTACCAATCTTAACCACAAGATGATCACTGAGCTCTGCGAGCAATTCAAAATACAGCACCACAACTCTTCTCCCTACCTGCCGAAGATGAATGGGGCTGTCGAAGCGGATAATAAGAACATTAAGAAGATTGTGTAGAAGATGACAATGACCTACAAAGACTGGCACGAGATGTTACCATTCGCTCTTCACGGGTACCGTACCTCAGCACGGACGTCAACAGGGGCAACACCCTATTCCTTGGTTTATGGAATGGAAGCAGTCTTGCCTATTGAAGTTCAGATACCCTCTCTTCGGATCATGAAAGATGCAGGCCTGAGCGAAGACGACTGGATCCAGACCCGACTTGATCAACTGAATCTAATCGACAAAAAGAGACTTACTGCTATTTGTCATGGTCAGACGTACCAAAAACGGATGATCAAGGCATTTAACAAGAAAGTCAGACGGCAAGAGTATCGAGTTGGGGACCTGGTAATCAAGCGCATTATCTTACCTCAAGGTGATCCCAGGGGAAAATGGACCCCTACTTACGAAGGGCCATTTGTGGTTAGGAACATTTTCTCAGGACGAGCGATGATTCTAACCACCATGGATGGTGACGACCTTCCTCATCCCGTCAATGCAGACATAGTAAAAAGATACTACGCATAATCAAAGACCCACTAGGTTGACTGGCCTAGGCAAAAATAAGGGCTTCCTGGCGAACCAAAAGGGTTCGGGCAAAAATAAGGGATGAAAATTAAAAAAATCTGTACACCCGGCAAGTCGAAAACCTGAAAAGGCGGCTTGGGCAAAAATGGGTATCCCGGTGGACTGAAAACCCGAAAGGGCGGTCCAGGCAAAAGTTAGGGATTAAAGCGTAACACTATGTCTCATTGGATCACCTCGCATCCGGACTTCGGTATCAACTACCAGGCTCGGACGACACTAGTCAATCGGATTCATCTTCAACTAAGCAGCAAAGTGATGAGATGCTTGAAGATATAAAGGCAATAGCAGAGTTGGAACCCAGTGGGACTATTCACATAGTTGTTTTGTTTTCTTTTCACAAGTTGTATAAATTTTATTTATTCGGCGGCACCCTCTTACTAGGACGTCAGCCTCTTGTACAAAAACGCCTATTTACAGGAAAACTTCAAAATCAATACAAATTCATTTTTTAGACAAATTTCAAATTGTTTTTCCTTTATCTGTTTTGTTTTGCAAAGAGCGTCCAATGTTCATTTTTTATATATGCATTTGACCGTAATTGCTGCTCATAAATATTTACATGCGAAACAAAGGACTAATTACGGGTGATATCAGAAGTAGGGGCAATAAGAATTGTCTGAGCGGTCTAGTTGCTCTGTCCACCAAGGTACCAAGGTAGATTCAGTTGAAGAATATCTCCAAGATACTTTCACTCCCCGCAGAGTAAGACAGTAATGATAGATCTCTCAGCTGAGACTTGCAACTATGAACGAATCAACAATACTCTCCCCAAGCAGAGTTGGTCTGCCATCAGCCCCAAAAAGGTTGGGTATCCCCAGAAGGTCTTAATATTCCCCAGCGGAGTATAAGGATATTCCCCAGCAAGCATAAGAGTATCCCTGGCAGTCTTAATATTCCTCAACAGAATATAAGAATGTTCCCTGGCAGAATTCAAGATACCCTCAGTGGAGCCATTTCCCCAGCGCAGTCTAAAAAAGTTTCCCCAATGGAGTTGAATCATCTTCCCAAGTAGATTCTAGACGCTTATCCCCTACGAAGCACAAATAAGTCTCCCCATCCAAATTTAGAGGTTATCCTCACAAGAGTCTAACCGGGTTATCCTCAGCAAGTTGCAACTGAAAGATCATCCCCAGCGAAGTTCTTTCTATCCCCAGCGGAGTTCATCATCAAAATCCCCAATAAAGCTTATCAACGGAATCCCCAGCGGAGTTTATCATTAAAATCTCAGCGAAGTATCTCTTCCCCACAGAGTAATTCCCCGCAGAGTAATCTCTTCGCCATGTTTATGTTAGAACATAGTTTGATTCTACAACCCTCAGTTAGAGTTTTGATGATAACAAAATACAAGATTAAATAAATTATAAGATTTATATAAGACATATGTGCTAAAAATTATGATGTGTATTCGCAGGAAACTCTGATGGAATCAGCATCAGAATATCAATATCAACATCAGCATTAGAAGATATGTCAGTATCAGAAGATCAATACAAGTGCTACGCTGAAGCCTGATGAACAGAATCTGCGCTTAACATACTTTGACTCTGATCAAGATCATAACCATGTCATCAGCACTCAGAAACGCCAGAATAAGCTAAAGCCAAGAACACTCTGATTAGCATTAGCAGAACACTCTGAAGTGTCAACGTTACTATGCATTCAAGACAAGATTAATTACCAACGGCTTTATTCCAAGACAAAGATCTTCTCAAAAAGGAAAGAACGTTATGAGCATTGAAATGGAATTACGGACAGCAACATATCTATTCCAAGGCTATATAAACAAATCAGTGAGAAAAGAAATGGCTAATACTCTACACGCATATACACGCCAAAGCTAATAATTCTCTAATACGCACATACGCATAAGCCAATCATCTTCACGTTCTCACTCATCCAGTTTGCTAAAGTTCTCAAGCGCTTACTCTATAGCTCTAGCAATCTAGTATTATCCAAGCTTAATATTGTGTATTATCACAGTTGTGATATATAGTTTTTCCTAGAAAACATCAAACACATTATTGTTCATTTATCTGTAAGAGAATTACCTTGAGATAAACCGGTCTATGGTTAGACTCAAGAAGGCTTTGACAGTTGTTAAAGCAGTTGTTATATTCAGTTGAATATAGTGGATTAAGACCTCGTTGGAGAGAGGCGAAATAACCTTGACGGGTGGACTGGAGTAGTTTGAGATCAAACGAACCAGGATAAAAATAACGTGTTGTCTGCATTTGATTTCAAGTTTTACAATTCAACCCCCATTCTTGTGTTTTTCACTTCTTCAATTGGTATCAGAGCGCCTGTTTCTAAGCTTATAACACTTAACCATGTCAATACAAGATCCAGCGTTGAAAAACACTATGGCAGGAACACATCAAAACATCAGCAATGACAACAATGAAGAAAGAGACAGATTTAGTGGCAAACCTCCAGTCTTTGATGGAGAGAACTTTGATTACTGGAAAGACAGAATTGAAAGCTTCTTTCTGGCCCACGATGCTGATCTGTGGGTGTTGTACCCCAAAATTTGCCCTCCCATATTCTTCAAGAAATTGCCAAGTCATACTTCAAAATTCCTCAAGGGTTGCACAGTGCAAGAGCCTCCTAAGCAGTCAAAATTAGGGTTTTGGGTCTGATCAAGAAAATGAAGTTTCAAAGGGCCCAATCAAATCTCACATGCCAATAAACATGGTCAAGCATCCTCATATCAAGTTTCAAGACTTTCAGCACAAAATTGCACAGTCAAAACCCTAATTGCACTACAGTCAACTGTAGGGGCAAAATGGTCATTTGACAGTCAAAAGTTCAAATTTTTGGTCAACATCTCATTTTGAAGTCACAAACATCATTTGATCAATGCTTGATCATGATTCTCAAAGCTTGGCTCAAAAATCATCAAGATGCAAAAGTTTCCTTATTTGGACAGTTGAAAAAGTCAACTGTAAATTGACCAGGGCATAACTTTCACATGGTTTATCAAAAAAATTCCATCCAAAGCTCATTTTGAAGAGAAAGACATTTCCTACAACTCATCTTCACACTTCAAGTCCAAGAAATGCTCTCACAAAAAGTTATCAATTTCAACATTATAGGTCATTTTCAAAAGTCAACAAAAAGGGACTTTAAGTCAAAGGCCATAACTTGAGATTGGTAAATCAAAATGACATGGGACCAAAGGCATTGGTTAGAGGACTCAAAGACCTTTCCAAAATGTCCAAGAACATGAGCAAATCTTAAAAATTGAGCAAGTTATGCCTTGTGGAAGTTGGGAAATTTTTGGATATTTTGAAAAGTCAACATTGATTCAAATGACCTAAAATTGCTAATGGGCCCATTTTTCTTCCACAATTCATCATCCCAAGCATGTGCACGACCACTTGGCCCAAAGGGAAGTTTTTATTCATTTTTTATTCATTTATTTGAATTTTTATTAATAAGAATTCATTTAAATCAATTAAATATATGAAAAATACTTAACCTAACTTATCAAATCTTTTTGTACATGTAATAGGCTCAATGATTCGTGCATGATCAGATTAGGAAGGAATTGAATTGATTGGATATGATTTGTACAAAAATAGCATGAAAAAAGATTGGAAAAAGATCTTGAAAAATCAAATCTCAAAAACCATGAATGCAAAGGATTTGGATTGTTTTTCTTGACCTAATTCACTCTATACTTAAGCCTGAACACAAACCTAATGAGAAGGACCACTGAGCTGCGCTAGAAACCAAGACACAAACTTGAAATTTTTGCAAAGAAACTCAAAACTGAAAACCTAATTCTAGGGCGATTCAAGGCACGATTTTGATTTCATTGGCTTGCTGAGGCTTCATAGGAAGATTCTGCATCAAAAACCATAAGCTCTCGTGCCCAGAAACGTGAGAACGATCTCACCTGTACAAAGAAAATTTCTCATTCGTGCATCTCAATTCATGCGTTTTTTGCAAGTTTTAATATGTGATTTATACTCCTTATGCAATTCTGATGCTAACCGTGTGATTTAATTTTGTTTTCATGCCCTATATGAGGATTTTCCATTAGAGATATCTAGGGTTCCAAGGTTTTTAATTTAGTCGTTTTCCATTCCTGTAAAATTGAGACATAACAATGCCATGAGCGAAATCAGCAGGTTGGGACGAAGAGATTGAGACCATCGCGCCAAATTTCTGAGGCCACATGGCCTAATCGCTATTATTAAAATCAGCATGTTTTGAGGGGGTTCAAAACCCCCGTTAAATGTTTGTTAATTTGTTTCAGGAAATCCCCAACGAGGAAGACGATTACGTGGAAGGCTCTGATTGGAGCATTCAAATGCTTCGCACGTTTTCAAGCCATTGACCATTGTTCTTTTATAATATTTGTTAGCTATTATATGTTAAACGCGCTTGGAATGGCTCAGTGGCATACGTGTAGGCTGGTAATGTTAATGACCTGGGTTCGAGCCCCAGGTCTTCACCCTTTCCATATGTTTTTTTCCAATTAACGTTCACATGTAGTGCCCATACTGAAGACCACCATACACCTTCTCCATCAAGCCATCCACCTGTCCAATTTCATCAATCCAAAGGCCACGCTCTGAGGTACATGGTGAGCCCCAGTCAACGCGCCAGCATGCTCCATGGAGAAAGTCAAACAGGCCAAGGTTAATGGGCCAGATTTCTCAAGCTTAACCTCCATATTAAGGGGCAGACCCCCTAGGTTTGCAATTCTTTCTACTTACTTTTTTATTTTATTTTCTATTTTCCTTTTAATTATTGTTTTGTTCAATTAATTAATTATTTTCATAAATACCAAAAACACATAAAAATCAGAAAAGAGAAAAATAATAAGTATTTTTATTTTTAGTATTTTTGTAATTAAATTGCATATAATTAAATTTAGTTTTTTTTCTTTTAATAAAAATCTAAAAAATTATAGAATTAGGGTTTAATTAATTTTCATTTTTTTCTTTTATTCCATAATAATTAAATATTAGATATTTATTTTTATAATTAAATTGTATATAAAAATTAGGGTTAATTTTAGGTTATAAATTTCAACATTTTTCATAATAAAACAAAAATTGTAGAATTAGGGTTGGCATTTAATTACAATTAATTTTTTCTCACTAAAATTATAAAATACAAAAATACCAAAAAAAAAACATTTTCTTTCTTTTTTAGTTAAATAATTTCATTGTTTAATTTAATTTCATAAAAAAGGGTCCAACGCCCTCGTTTCGATTTCTTATTTAATTCGCGCATTTATTTTATTTCTTTATAATTTTGATGTATCTCTCCCAAAGCCGTGTAACTAATTGCTCGCACTTTATTTTATTTCCAATTCTTTATTTTTCTGTCAAATCGGGTTCAAGAAATTTTGGCGATGTGGACCCGCGCCTTTTGTAATAGCTTTAGAACTTTTACTTTCCGCAATTTTTAACTGTTAAATAATGGCATGAAAGAATGTATGGACAAAAATAAAAACAAACGTTAGATCACCAATAACCTGACAAAAGATAAATACAAATGAAAACGACACACAAATCACACACCACCCCTAGGGTACGCCTCACTGTTGCCTTGCCTCGAAAGGTGATCGTCGAGTAGAGGATGTTTTAGTAAGTCCTCATGATCCGGGAACCTGGCATGAGGGTAGCTTCTAAGGGATCTTCCCATTGCTCCGGTGATCACCATGTCCCGAACCTCGAATTGACCCGAACACCTCCAACGGTGGTGCTACCTACCTCTCAATGGTGGGATGGCACTACTTTAAAGGACATTTACACAGACGAATTCCTTAGGGTAGGTAGACGACTCTAGATACTTGCTCTAATTTCAAAACAAATTCAAAAATACTTTTCACATCGACACCTTTTCAAAAAGCTTTCGAAAGCAATTTTTCAAACACTCTTGAGGACCGATACAAGAGTCGAACTGGAATTTTCAAAGAAACTTTTTAAAACCCACAGTTGAAAAGCAAACAAACCATTTTTGAAAACACAAGTGAGCAAGTATCTAAGAGCCCATGGATAACCATGGATAGAAAGGGTGCTAACACATTCCCTTTCTATAATCTACCTCCCGAACCGAGAGCAATCTCTTTAAGGAATTTTTCTGTGCTTTTGTCCTTTCCATTTGGAGAAAATAAAAGACGGTGGCGACTCTTGCTTCCGCGACATTTCGCGAACCAGCGTTAAACAGTCAGTTCCAGATCCACCGATCACAGAACTGGCGACTCTGCTGGGGACTTAACTTAAAGTGAGGTGTACCTTAGGGTTAGTTCATAACTGTGTTTTCAATTGTATTGCTTTGCTTGCTTTAAATTGTGGGTTGCTTGGGAGTTCTATAGATCCTAACCCGGATCTGGGGATACCTTCTTAGAAAGTAGCAACAAGGCTGTGAGGGAACTGTGCGGGGTATACCGACATGGTTGAAACAGTCTGCTACGTTGATGTGGTGCTTTGGTGTGTACCGGTAACCCTTGAGTTCAGTCAAGGAGAGTACGGGGCCTCCGCGTGGTGTCGTGAAGCATCAACAGACCTTAGGAACCTTAATTGAACTATCGTGGCCTCTTTAGGGTAGTGAGATAACTGACTTTGGTGCAGTCCGAGGTTGGTTGATACTCGATACCACACTCAATTGAGGGTTGCTTTCCTGGAATATTTCGGTCGCCAGTTCAGTGGCTAAATCGAAACGATGAACAATGAAAGCAATCCCGTGATATTGGGACCCTTAGAACCCGGTTACTTCTAATAGGACAGGTTGAGCCCACCAACTTCAAGAGGGTAACACCCAGACCTCATGCTGGCCTAAAACATTAAGGGCTTCTCTTGTGTGACTTGTGTGCCTTCGTACTTGCCTACTTGCATGCTTGTTATCTGACATCTAAGTTTCTTGCAGGTTTTGTTCATAGTCCTTAACTAGGACTCATAACAAGGCTTACTAAGTTTCTTGCAGGTTTTTGTTCATAGTCCTTAATTAGGACTCATAACAAGGTTTACCGAGTTTCTTGGAGGGTTTTATTTAGTCCTTAATTGGGACTCATAACAGGGTGTACTAACTACTTGCAGGTTCTGTTTATAGTCCTCAATTGGGACTCATGACAGGTTTTACTTGAGTTTCTCGCAGGTTTCTATTTATAGTCCTTAATAAGGGCTCATAACAGGGTTTATTCATATTACCCCATGCACCATGACATCATACCATTGCATACATCCTAACCCATTTCAAGGATCTCAAGGGTTTGTGATGCAGGTCATGATGAATCAAACATCTAGCAAGGGGCAAAGAGGATTTATTTTTCCTCTAGCCAAAGTTGTCAGGGGCTATGACCCACTTGATATGGTGAGCTCTGACTCTTGAAGAAGGTTCCCTTAACCAAGGTTGTTTGGAAATCAAAACCAGACATGATGACTAAAGTCAGAGGCTATGACCCACTGGATATGGTGAGCCTTTGACCCTTGGAAGAGAGACTCTCAACAAATATGAAGTTTCTTTCAATCAAGCTACCGGATCCAAACGCTAACAAATTTTCTTGTTTACCCCGCGAGGTCCTTGAAAACATTGCATGCATGTCATACACATCATTACATAACAGGTATCTTTGTTGCAGGTCGCTTACCTTTCTCGCTGTTTATTTCAGCAATGGCCTTCCAACCAGATAACTAGGACCTTCTCGCTCAAGAGACTCAGTTCAGGGAAATCCCCCTGAATCTATCCAAGGGGCAGGAGGAGCTAAGGACACTTCTCATGGAGACCTTTGTCAGGAACAGTGCTGAGGATGAAAGGCTGAAACACCTACAAGCTGAGGTGGATGCACTGAAGGTCCAGATGCTGGGGCAGGTGACTGCCATTCAAGGGTTAGCTCAAAGACAAGATGAGCTCTGGTTTCTCGTCAACCAACTGCTTCAGGGTAACCAACTGGGGCAAAAGTCTAAGGGTAAAAAGCCAGTCATCGTTCAATCACCTTTGAGACAAGGAGGTAAGGGGAGAGCTCCTCAAATGGCTCTAGTGTCACAAATTCAACATCACAACCAACAAAAGAACGAGAGAAGGCAGTTCACTCGGCTCAGCATGACCTTATCCCAGATATTGCCACAGTTGCTGGAGACCAAGCTGGTGACTCTAAAAGAAGTTCCGAAGAACCAAAATACAACGTCACCGAAGTATAACCCCAACGCCCGCTGCGCTTATCACTCTGACAGCCCGGGGCATACTACAGATGAGTGTTGGAGCTTGAAGAATAAGATCCAAGACCTGATTGAGGAGGGAGCACTGGAGTTCACACAAGATGGTCAGGCTGAACTTTTCTACCATCCCTCCAGGATTCACCATGTGAAGTGACAAGCCCTGAAACGAAAAGACTTTTGTTCATTCAAATGTTCAAGTTGTAATTTTCTTTTGTTCAAACATTTGGTCATTGTTAAACATTGTTATTTCATTAATGCATCGCATATGTCTGTTTTGAATCAATATATTCGTATTCACTAAATGCAAATTATTTTCATATTTTTTCTGATGATCAACTCTTAAATAATAAATTCTAAAGCCTCTTGAGGGAGGATGACGAAAACGATACCATAATTTACAGTATGCTTTTGAACAGACCTAGCTGATGAGGTACAGGCATTGTTTCAATCCCTAAACACTGGAGTTATAAGGATGATAGTCCCTCGTCAACCCATCTGAGCCAAAGAAGTAGGAGTTTTTCTTTTCGAAAAATTAAAACCCTTCATCATAACCTGGGGCAGGGTAGTTCTCTCACTTGATCCAAGTGCATAACGAATGGCACCAAAAAGATCCTTACAAAACAAAGAAAGACAGTGATGGTTCCGAATGATCAATAAAGAAAGGCAGTCATTATCTTTCAAAATAAAAAAAAACCATTAAGTCAAAACCCATGAAGGAGACTTGCAAAACTGGGGCATCCCTCTGACTGTAATTCCAAAAAAGGAAACAGTTCAGGCAAAAAAAGAAAGGGATAACAAAAATCAAACAAGAAAGAGGTCTTACAAACCCTCAACAAGAAAGGAATGACTGCCTATTCAAAATAAATCATCAATATCTGAACAATCACTGGAATATCGGAGCAAAGACTCAAACGAGGTCTAACGCACGATCAACTGAGTTTAGGTTTGAAGAACATCACGAAGAGCGGGTGGGTACAAATAATTTGAGCCTTTATCCTTTGTTTCTTAAACCGTGAACTAGGCCACGCTACAACCCTTAAAATTCCTAGCTGAAGCATGGGTTAGTTCGAAAGCATATTGTTACCAAAGGTATCCTTACTCCTTAAGGCTTGCTATAAAATATTGAGTTGACATCACATTTTACAAAATTTGCTGGTTTTACTGAAAAATGCATTTTTCAAAAACTTCAAGACAGACATAAGCTTTGCATTTTTAACATAACTTTGTTTGCATATGACTTTTTGTTTGAACAGCATAGAAATTCGCACGACGAATGCCTAATGAACAAAAGCACCTCCAATCAAGGGGCATGGCCTGATCATTGTCCATCATCTGGGGCAGTCCAGTCAAGATTCAAAGAATCTCTCAAGATGCCAAACAGCCAGGGGCAAACCTCCACCTGAGCCACTTGGGGCATTGGACATGAATTCCCAGCAACAAATCTTACATGACCAAACATCTTCTGGTAGCGTGGCAACACAATAACAGGGGCAACTCCCTACATCCTGAGAGCATGGACATAGTCGGAAAAAATACTGCGCATAATCAAAGACCCGCTAGGTTGACATACCTAGGCAAAAGTAAGGGCTTCCCGGCGAACCAAAAGGGTTCGGGCAAAATGAAGGGATGAAATAAAAAATCTGTACACCCGGCAAGTCGAAAACCTGAAAAGGCGGCTTGGGCAAAAATGGGTATCCTGGTGGACTGAAAACCCGAAAGGGCGGTCCAGGCAAAAGTTAGGGATCAAAGCGTACGACTATGTCCTGTCATCTTGTCACCTGCCTACCTGAAGAAGGTTTGACCCTCAACAATTATCAGCATCCCACAGATGCCTCCCCCATATAAACAGGGGCAATAATGAGTGGTCTAAGTAATCTGACTGTTCTGTCCTCCAAGGTATCAAGGTAAGTTCCGTTGAAGAACATAACCAATACAGTTCAATACTTCCCCAGGAAAGTCCAATCCATTTCCCCAGGAAAGTTGGAATTCATCTCCCCAAGCGGTAAGCTTATCCCCAGTAGGTTCTGGAAGCTTATCCTCGCAGAGCACGAACGCGTCGGCCGGCTTTATTTAAAGAGTTATTTCCTTAACAGGATATAACTGGGTTATCCTCAGCCAAAAGCCACGGAAAGAGCGTCCTCGACGGAGTCTTCTTATCCCCAGCGAAGTCTATCAGCACTTCCAACACAACGAGGGTATCCCAGGAAAGTTATTAACAAAGTACCTCTCTCCCCACAGAGTATTGCTTCCCAGCAAGATCGTTAGAGTACTTTTCTCCCCGCAGAGTAATTCATTCGCCAAGTTTATTCCCCAACGGAGTCATCTTCTCCTACCGGTATTCTTGCAATTATCATCCCCAGCGGAAGTAAAAGCTTATTCTTCAACATCAGCCCAGGAGTGACTTCCCGGCACCCGTCAAGGATCTATTCTCCCAGACGCAAATACATTCATAAACATCACATTGTTATACATCATGATACATGCATATACGCATCATATCATACAATCTCATGTGCTGAGAACATCGTTGCTTGATTCATATCATGCATTGCATATGACTGACCTTTACCTTGCAGGAAGGATACAGTTAAATGATCAGCTATGTAGACGAATACAGTCAAAAGAGACCAACCCAGTCAAAGAATACAAATCCATTTAAATCAAAGATTTTTCTAATGCAAACTCGTCGTTATAGACACTCGTTGTTATAGACACTCGTCGTTATAGACACTCGTCATGATAGACACTCATCGTTATAGACACTCGTCGTTATAGACACTCGTCGTTATAGACACTCATCGTGATAGACACCCGTCGTTATAGACACTCGTTGTTATAGACACTCGTCATTATAGACACTCGTCGTTATAGACACTTGTCGTTATAGACACTCGTCGTGATAGACACCCGTTGTTATAGACACTCGTCGTTATAGACACTCGTCGTGATAGACACCCGTCGTTATAGACACTCGTCGTTATAGACACTCGTCGTTATAGACACTCGTCGTTATAGACACTCGTCGTTATAGACACTCGTCGTTATAGACACTCGTCGTTATAGACACTCGTCGTTATAGACACTCGTCGTTATAGACACTCGTCGTTATAGACACTCGTCGCTATAGACACTCGTCGTTATAGACACTCGTCGTTATAAACACTCGTCGTTATAGACACTCGTCGTTATAGACACTCGTCGTTATAGACACTCGTGTTATAGACACTCGTCGTTATAGACACTCGTCGTTATAGACACTCGTCGTTATAGACACTCGTCGTTATAGACACTCGTCGTTAAAGACCATTCGTCCATAAGGATAACCGGTCAGTAGAGGCAACTCACCAACCTTACTAATTCCAGACCCGATTTCTGTATCTTGCCAGGGTGTATCTGTTGAAGACATTTCAAGGCCTTCCCTAGTCCAGCTAAATCGACCCCAAACAGATTTTCCTGATAAAGACTCAGTAGAGGTTTTTCTCAAACGTCCGCTTTTGAGATTATAATTTCTTATGGTTCCCTCCCCGACGGTGCGTGAGGTGATAATTCTAGCCTAGGTTTTTCTCAAACGTCCGCTTTTGAGATTATAATTTCCTATGGTTCTCTCCCCGATGGTGCGTGAGATGATAATTCCATTCCAGGTTTTTCTCAAACGTCCGCTTTTGAGATTATAATTTCCTATGGTTCTCTCCCCGATGGTGCGTGAGATGATAATTCCATCCCAGGTTTTTCTCAGACGTCCGCTCTTGAGATTATAATTTCCTATGGTTCTCTCCCCGACGGTGCGTGAGATGATAATTCCAACTCAGGTTTTTCTCAAACGTCCTCTTTTGAGATTATAATTGCCTATTGGTTCTCTTCCCGATACTGCGAAGACGGTAATTCCCATCAAGATTTTCTCAACGAGCGTTGTTGAAGTTAAAGTCACCCAAGGTTCTCTCACCGTTCATACTGAGGTAGTAACCACCCCTGGTTCATTCATCATCTTTTGAAGCTCCAGATCCAGCTCCTGTAACCAGTCAGGACATATCTATACCAAGCATCTGAAACCAGCTCCTGCAACATGTCAGGTACTCATGTTTTCTGTTTTGCAGGTACGCAAGTTCTCGCTAAGGAATCTCTTACGCGATCAACATTCAGATGGCATCTATAAGCCCATCATCCTATTCATCAATCTCTAAATGGCATCTATAAGCCCATTTCCATCACACTGCTACTATGTGAGCGCAAATTTCTGGGCACTCTAGTGTTCAATCATCTTCTACCCTCGGATTACGAAAGGCACGTCAGCCAATCTGCATCCTCAGGTCTAAGAAGATTGAACAGGGGCAACTGTTGTACCCCAAAATTTTCCCTCCCATATTCTTCAAGAAATTGCCAAGCCATGCTTCAAAATTCCCCAAGGGTTGCACAGTGCAAAGGTCTCCTATACAGTCAAGATTAGGGTTTTGGTTCTGATCAAGAAAATGAAGTTTTCAAAGGTACAATCAAGTCTCCCATGCCTACAAATATGGTCAAGCATCCTCATATCAAGTTTCAAGACTTTCAGCACAAAATTGCACAGTCAAAACCCTAATTGCACTACAGTCAACTGTAGGGGCAAAATGGTCATTTGACAGTCAAAAGTTCAAATTTTTGGTAAACATATCATTTTGAAGCCACAAACATCATTTGATCAATGCTTGATCATGATTCTCAAAACTTGGCTCAAAAATCATCAAGATGCAAAAGTTTCCTTATTTGGACAGCTGGAAAAGTCAACTGTAAATTGACCAGGGCATAACTTTCACATGGATTATCAGAAAAATTCCATCCAAAGCTCATTTTGAAGAGAAAGACATTCCCTACAACTCATATTCATACTCCAAGTCCAAGAAATGCTCTCACAAAAAGTTATCAATTTCAACATTATAGGTCATTTTCAAAAGTCAACAAAAAGGGACTTTAAGTCAAAGGCCATAACTTGAGATTGGTAAATCAAAATGACATGGGACCAAAGACATTGGTTATAGGACTCAAAGAACTTTCCAAAATGTCCAAGAACATGAGCAAAGCTTAAAAATTTAGCAAGTTATGCCTTGTGGAAGTTGGGACATTTTTGGATATTTTGAAAAGTCAACATTGATTCAAATGACCTAAAATTGCTAATGGGCCCATTTTTCTTCCATAATTCATTATCCCAAGCATGTGCACGACCATTAGGCCCAAAGGGAAGTTTTTTCTCCATTTTTATTTATTTATTTGGATTTTTTTATCATTTATAATTCATTTAATTAAATAAAATGCATGAAAAATACAAAACTAATGAAATAAAATCTTTTTGTGCAGAAATTATTCTCATTGGACACTCAAATTCGTGCATGATAAATTAGGGAAAGTTTTGGCATGATTTGGTATCAAATAGCATGGAAAAAGATTGAAAAAGATCTTGAAGAAAATCAAATCTTTCAAGTCATGAATGCCAAGTTTTTTGTTTGATTTCTTTAACCTAAATCATTACTACATATACAAGGAACACAACCCTAATGCCAGAGACCATTGAGCTGCGCTAGAAACCAATTCACAAACTTGAAATTTTTGCAAAGAAACTCAAAACTGAAAACCTAATTCTAGGGCGATTCAAGGCACGATTTTTGTTTCATTAGCTTGCTGAAGCTTCATAGGAAGATTCTACATCAAAAACCATAAGCTTTCGTGCCCAGAAACGTGAGAACCATCTCACCTGTACAGAAAAAAAGTCATAGTCGTGCATCTCAATTCATGCATTCTTTGTGATTTTTAATGCTTGATTCATGTTCTTTATTTGATTCTAATGCTAACCCAATGGTTTGATTGTGTTTTTGTGCATCGTGTGAGGATTTGCCATGGGAGAATATTAGGGTTTTGCAAGCTTTAATTTGGGCGTTTTGTAATATGGTAAAATTAGGACACGTGACTTACACCATTGAATCGGGCATGTCTGGACGAACAGAAACAAACACTCGCGCCTAATTTATGAGGCCTTATGGCCTATTCGCTATTTTCTTGCATCATGCCTGTGGCAACGTGTGAAAACCGTTGCCAATGTTTTATATGTTTCAGGAAAATAAAACCAAGCGAAGGAGACGATGAAGTGGCAAGATGTGATAGGGTCATTCAAATTTTGCGCGCGTTTTTAAGCTACTGAATAATTGTCTTTTATAATATTTATTAGTTATTATATATTAACACGCGTGAATTGGTTCAGCTGGCAAGGCGTAGTGGTGGCAACGTTCATGACCTGGGTTCGAGCCCCAGGTCTTCAGTATTCCCATATTATTTTTCAATAAAAATTCACATGCAGTTTCCATAGCAAAGACCATCATACACCTTCATGATCAAACCATCCACGCGTCCAATGTCATCAAATCGAAGGCCATAATCTGGAGAGTACAGTGGACCCTGGTCAACGCTTCTGCACGTGAATGAAAAAGTCTCCAAGGCCAGGAATTTAAATGGGCCAGATTGCTAAAGGCCTCACCTCCTATTTGGGGTCTGAACCCCCTAGGTTTGCATTTTTTTTCATTCTTTCTCTTTTGTTTTTTTTTCTTTCTTTCTTTTAATTATTGTGCTTTTTTTAATTAATTATTTTTTTTCCACAAAAACACAAAACCATAAAAAAATCAGAAAGATAAAAATAAAATAATAAACATTTTATTTAATAGTATTTTGTAAATAATTGCAGGTAATTAAACTAGTCTTAAATTAGGTTTTAATTTTAACTCTTTTAATAAAAATCTAAAAAATGTAGAACTAGGGTTTAATTAAATTTCATCTTTTTTTTATTTTTATTCCATAATAATTAAATAATTAAATATTAGATATTTTTATAATTAAATTTGCATGTAAATTAATTAGGGTTAATATTAGGTTTTAATCTTCTTTTCTTAATAAATTAAAAAAAAACAAATAGATTTAGGGTTAGCATTTAATTTCAATTAATTCTTTTTTTCATTTAAATCCTAAAATACTAAAAAATACCAAAAACATCTCCTTTTCTTTTTAATTAATTTTAATTTTGCAAAAAGGGTCCAACGCCCTCGTTTCGATTTAATTCTTATTCGCATATTTATTTTATTTCTTTATAATATTTATGTATCTCTCCCAAGGCCATGTAACCTTTTAATTTTCTCGCACTTTTCTTTACTTTCTTTATTTTTCTGTCAAAATCGGGTCCTGGTTTAATTTTGGCGATGTGGACCCGCGCCTTTTGTAATAGTTTAGAATTTTACTTTTCTCGCAATTTTCTTAACTGTAAATAATGGCATGAAAGAATGTATGGACAAAATAAAAACAAGCGTAGAACACCAATAACATGACAAAAGACAAAAATAAATGAAAACGACACACAAATCACACACCACCCCTAGGGTACGCCTCACTGTTGCCTTGCCTCGAAAGGTGATCGTCGAGTAGAGGACGTCTTAGTAAGTCCTCATGATCCAGGAACCTGGCATGAGGGTAGCTTCTAAGGTGTCTTCCCATTGCTCTGGTGATCACCATGTCCCTACAAACTCGAATTGACCCGAACACCTCCAATGGTGGTGCTACCTACCTCTCAATGGTGGGATGGCACTACTTTAAAGGACATTTACACAGACGAATTCCTTAGGGTAGGTAGACGACTCGTGGATACTTGCTCTAATTCAAAACAAAACAAATCAAAAATACTTTTCACACCGACACCTTTTCAAAAAGCTTTCAAAAGCATTTTTCAAACACTCTTGAGGACCGATACAAGAGTCGAACTGAAATTTTCAAAGAAACTTTTTAAAACCCACAGTTGAAAAGCAAACAAACCATTTTTGAAAACACAAGTGAGTAAGTATCTAAGAGCCCATGGATAACCATGGATAGAAAGGGTGCTAACACCTTCCCTTTCTATAATCTACCTCCCGAACCGAGAGCAATCTCTATAAGGAATTTTTCTATGCTTTTGTCCTTTCCATTTGGAGAAAATAAAAGACGGTGGCGACTCTTGCTTCCGCGACATTTCGCGAACCAGCGTTAAACAGTCAGTTCCAGATCCACCGATCACAGATACCAAGGTAAGGTACCTACACCAAAGAATGCCATGGATTTGGTTATAAAATGAACTCCACTTAATTCACACTTTGTATATGGGCACACACATGACATCAAATATACTAGTAGTAATTATTATGTCAAACCAAAATTCAACCAGAGTTTTGGTAAAACTAACAAATCAGGACCCAAGAAAATATGGGTACCTAAGGATAAAATAATACATATTGCAGATATCTTTAGCAGCAAAGCAGAAACACCAGTCATGGTACCTGGACTCTGGCTGCTCATGACACATGACGGGAAGAAGGCATATGTTCCAAAGCCTGGAACTTAAGCCTGGAGGCCACGTTGGCTTTGGAGGCAATCAGAGGGGAAAGATCATTGGCTCTGGAACAGTAGGTAATGGAAATCTTCCCTCTATAAGTAATGTTTTATTGGTAGATGGATTAATGCATAACCTGTTATCCATAAGTCAATTAAGTGATAACGGTTATGATATAATCTTTAATCAAAATTCATGCAAAGCTGTTAGTCAGAAAGATGGGACTATCCTGTTTAATGGAAAGAGGAGAAACAACATTTATAAAATCAAACTTTCTGAACTGAAAAGTCAGAATGTCAAGTTTCTTCTGTCTGTTAACAACGAGCAATGGATCTGGCAAAGAAGATTGGGGCATGTTAGTATGAGAAGAATATCTCAGATTAACAAACTCAATCTGGTCAGAGGACTTCCTAACCCAAAGTTCAATTCAGATGCTCTGTGTGAAGCATGTCAGAAAGGAAAGTTTGCAAAACCAGCTTTCAAATCTAAAAACGTTGTTTCCACCTCTAAGCCATTAGAACTTCTGCACATTGACTTATTTGGACCAGTTAAAACTGCTTCAGTAAGTGGCAAGAAGTATGGGTTAGTAATCGTAGATGACTATAGCAGATGGACATGGGTAAAGTTCTTAAGACACAAGGACGAGTCACACTCTGTGTTTGTCACCTTTTGCAACTAAGTTCAGAATGAAAAGGATCTTAGAATCGTCAAAGTCAGAAGTGATCATGGTGGAGAGTTTGAAAACAAAGATTTTGAATCATTTTTTAATGACAAAGGCATTCTGCATGATTTCTCTTGTCCTAGAACTCCCCAGCAAAATGGAGTTGTAGAACGAAAGAACAGAACATTGCAAGAAATGGCCAGAACCATGATCAACGAGACTAACGTTGCTAAGATCTTCTGGGCAGAGGGAATAAACACAGCGTGCTACATTCAAAATAGAATCTCTATAAGACCTATTCTGGAAAAGACTCCATATGAATTGTGGAAGAACAGAAAGCCCAACATTTCATATTTTCATCCATTTGGATGTACTTGTTTTATTTTGAATACTAAAAATTATTTGAACAAGTTTGACTCTAAAGCACAGAAGTGTATTATGTTAGGATACTTTGAACGCTCAAGAGGGTACAGAGTATACAATACAGAAACACAAATTGTGGAAGAATCAATCAGTGTTCGTTTTGATGATAAGCTTGACTCTCAAAAGTCAAAGCAGAATGAATTACTTGCAGGTATGGAAGTTGTATTCAAAGGTACTGAAGACAAGTCATCAGAAGCTCTTAACAGAGACACTCCCTCAACATCAGAAAGAGGTATTGCAAGCAATCCAGCATCTTCTGTTGATCAACTTCAGAAAAGACCATCCAGAAGCAGCATGGATCACCCTGAAGAAACAATCTTTGGAAGAAAGGAAGATCCAATCAAAACAAGAGCCAGCTTCAGAAACTCTGAAGAATCCCTCATGGGACTTGTCTCTCTAATTGAACCATCTCCAGTTGATGAAGCACTTCTGGACAATTATTGGATTCTAGCAATGCAAGAGGAGCTGAATCAATTCATAAGAAATGACGTGTGGGATCTAGTTCCTAAACCAAAAGGATTCAACGTCATTGGAACAAAATGGGTGTTCAGAAACAAACTGAATGAACAAGGTGAAGTCATCAGAAACAAGGCATGATTGGTAGCACAAGGTTATAGTCAGCAAGAGGGGATAGACTATACAGAAACCTTTACTCCAGTCGCTAGGTTAGAATCTATCAGACTTTTAATTTCTTTTGCAGTTAATAAAGGCATCACTCTGTATCAGATGGATGTTAAGAGTGAATTCTTAAATGGCTATATAGAATAAGAGGTATATGTGCACCAACCCCCTAGTTTTGAAAGTTCAAAAAATCCAGAATATGTTTTCAAACTAAAGAAGTCACTGTATGGTCTGAAACAAGCTCCTAGAGCTTGGTATGAAAGACTGACTAACTTCCTGTTAGAAAAGGAATTCACCAGAGGGAAAGTGGACACAACCTTATTCTGTAAGACAGTTAAGAATGACATTTTAGTCTGTCAGATTTATGTTGATGATATCATTTTTGGATCTACTAAACCTTCTATGGGAAGAAAGTTTGCTAAGTGTATGCAGGCAGAATTTGAGATGAGCCTAATGGGGGAACTGCAATTCTTTTTGGGCATTCAGATCAATCAAACCCCAGAAGGAACTTACATTCATTAGAGCAAATATGTCAGAGAACTTCTGAAGAAATTTGATCTCTCAGAATGTAAGCCATCAAAGATTCCAATGCATCCCACGTACATTCTGGAAAAAGAAGAGGTAAGCAAAAAGGTAGAACAGAAGGTCTACAGAGGTATGATTGGCTCTCTTCTTTATCTGACAGCTTCAAGGCCTGATATTTTATTCAGTGTATGCATTTGTGCAAGATTCCAATCAAATCCTAGAGAATCTCACTTAACAGTTGTTAAGCGAATTTTCAAGTATCTGAAAGGTACTACTAATCTGGGTCTGTTTTATAGAAAATCTAGTGATTACAGCTTAGTAGGATATTGTGATGCCGACTTTGCTGGAGACAGAGTAGAGTGTAAAAGCACTTCTGGAAGCTGCCAGTTTCTGGGAGAAAATCTGATCTCATGGTCCAGCAAAAGACAATCCACAATTGCTCTATCAACAGCAGAAGCTGAATATATAGCAGCAGCTGGATGCAGCACACAAATGCTCTGGATGAAAAGTCAACTTGAGGACTTCCATATGTATGAGAGTAACATTCCTATCCTCTGTGATAACACTTCTTCTATATGTCTTAGTAAAAATCCAATTTTGCATTCTAGGGCTAAGCATATAGAAATAAAACATCATTTTATTAGGGACTATATTCAGAAAGGAAAATTAAACTTAAAATTTATTGATACAGACCATCAATGGGCTGATATTTTTACAAAACCACTTTCTGAAGATAGGTTCAACTTCATTCTGAATCATCTCAGCATGAAGCTCTGTCCAGAATAAAACTGTTTTAAGTTTATATATTAACCTTCAGAATCGTGTTTATTTCTCTGTGAACTTCTGATCAATCCTCTTTCAGAATTTTAGAAATGCAGATTGTATCAGAATCTATCCATGAAGTTTTGGGCGCTTCAGTTCAAGGATAGATGTGTTGTTCACTCAAGCAAACAAGTGTCATCCAGTCATCGGCTGTTTCCTGAGGCTGAACACGCGTTCACGCTTCCGAAAAGGAAAAACGCTGATTGGATGCATTGAGACACATGTCATGGGTAACCGTTTAAGTATCTTTCTGAATCCCCTAAAATCAGCTAACATTAAATGCTAATAATCATGATTTATTTCTCTCTCTTAAGCGTTTATGTTTTCAAAAACTTTTTCGAAATCTATTTAAACACCATTCATACGACTTCCTCCTTCTTCTTAGAATTTTCCTGTGTTTTCCTTGTTTTCTTTACATGTTTGTCTGTAATACTTCTACTTGTTCTAAACTATCATTGCTTCTGTTTTAATACAAACGTCTTTTTCTCTGATCATTTTAACTCTGATTATTTGTGCTTTTTGATAATTGACAAAAAGGGGGAGAAAGAATGACATTTTTCAATAACGGATTACTGAGACAAAAATCTCAAACATTCTAACATTCTTATATATTTGAATTTCTTTGCTCTGAAAAGCTTACAGGTACAAGAATCTGATGAACTCTGCTAAAGTAAAGTTCTGATGCTCAAAGAAAGTTCAATAAAATTCTGATGCTCAAGGTCTCAAGGAATCAAAGGGAAATAATCAACTCAGGGGGAGTTTTTCTCTTCATTACTCTGATACTTTTTATTCCTTATCTTCTGAACTCTGATATTTTATTCGTTAATTGATTATCTCTGATACCGTTTCCTCTCTATCCTTAAAACTCTAATACCTTTCATCATTTTATTTTAATTGAAAAAAATCTGGTTTTTGTCATCATTAAAAAGGGGGAGATTGTTAGAACATAGTTTGATTCTACAACCCTCAGTTAGAGTTTTGATGATAACCAAATACAAGATTAAATAAATTATAAGATTTATATAAGACATATGTGCTACTCAAAATTATGTTGTGTATTCGCAGGAAACTCTGATGGAATCAGCATCAGAATATCAATATCAACATCAGCATCAAAAGATATGTCAGCATCAAAATATCAATACAAGTGCTACGCTGAAGCCTGATGAGCATAATCTGCACTTAACATACTCTGACTCTGATCAAGATCCTAACCATGTCATCAGCACTCAGAAACGCCAGAATAAGCTAAAGCCAAGAACACTCTGATTAGCATTAGCAGAACACTCTGAAGTGTCAACGTTACTATGCATTCAAGACAAGATTAATTACCAACAACTTTATTCCAAGACAAAGATCTTCTCAAAAAGGAAAGAATGTTATGAGCATTGAAATGGAATTATGGACATCAACGTATCTATTCCAAGGCTATATAAACAAATCAGTGAGAAAAGAAATGGCTAATACTCTACACGCATATACACGCCAAAGCTAATAATTCTCTAATACGCACATACACATAAGCCAATCATCTTCACGTTCTCACTCATCCAGTTTGCTAAAGTTCTCAAGCGCTTACTCTATAGCTCTAGCAATCTAGTATTATCCAAGCTTAATATTGTGTATTATCACAGTTGTGATATATAGTTTTTCCTAGAAAACATCAAACACATTATTGTTCATTTATCTGTAAGAGAATTACCTTGAGATAAACCAGTATATGGTTAGACTCAAGAAGGCTTTGACAGTTGTTAAAGCAGTTGTTGTATTCAGTTGAATATAGTGGATTAAGACCTCATTGGAGAGAGGCGAAATCACCTTGACGGATGGACTGGAGTAGTTTGAGATCAAACGAACCAGGATAAAAATAACGTGTTGTCTGCATTTGATTTCAAGTTTTACAATTCAACCCCCCTTCTTGTGTTTTTCACTTCTTCAGTTTATTCCCCAATGGAGTTATTTTCTCCTACAGGTTTATTCTCACAACCATCTTCGTTCGCCATCCCCATCAGAAACATTCTAAACAAAGTTTGAAGACACACATACTCTTCAACAGCAGCCCAGGATTTGACAAACTCCCCGGCATTTGTCAAGGATTTATTTTCCCAGACGAAAATACATTCATAAACATTTCACATTTCGTACCTCCTATTTACATACATGATAAAGTGCATACGACACAATCTCATTTATTTTTGAGAACATCATGACATCATGCATTTCATACATCATGACATTGCATACAGCTAACGTTTTACCTTTTTCAGAAAAAGGTCAATCAACAGACGGCTACCGGCAACCTTTTCAAGTCCCAGTTGAATACCTGTAACAAGCCAGGAAAAATATTTGTGGACGACTGATTGTAGATTAATACCTGTAACAAGCCAGGAAAAATATATGTGGACGACTGATTGTAGATTAATACCTGTAACAAGCCAGGAAAATTATCTACATGAAGAGATTGAAGATTAATACCTGTAGCAAGCCAGGAAGACTATCTTTCTTTCTCAGGTCAGAGATTAATACCTGAAACCAGCCAGGACAGCTATCTCCTCGACCAACCTTTTCAAGTTCCAGATTAATACCTGTAGCAAGCCAGCAAAAATGTCTGTGGACGACTGATTGTAGATTAATACCTGTAACAAGCCAGGAAAATCATCTACATGAAGAGATTGAAGATTAACACCTGTAACAAGCCAGGAAGACTATATTTCTTTCTCAGGTCAGAGATTAATACCTGAAACCAGCCAGGACAACTATCTCATCGACCAACCTTTTTAAGTTCCAGATTAATACCTGTAACAAGCCAGGAAAACTATCGGTGAATGAATAATTGTAGATTAATACCTGTAACAAGCCAGGAAAACCATCTACACAAAGAGATTGAAGATTAATACTTGGAACCAGACAGGACAAGTTCTATGACCTCAACGGTATACTCCCGGTGAGCACGAGTCAGTTCCTAAATCTCAACAAAAGTTAGACTTCCCCAGCGGAATCTTCTACAAACAACAGGTATGCAAGTTCTCGCTAAGGAATCTCTTATGCGATCGACACTCCTGCATATGGCATCTATAATCCCATCCTCCTACCAACAATCTCCAAATGGCCTCTATAAGCCCATTCTTGACATCACAATGCTGATACTACACCATGCGAGTGCAAATTTCTGGGCACTCTAGTGTTCAATCATCTTCCACCTTCGGATCACGAAAGGCACGTAAGCCAATCTACAACCTCAGGTTTAAGAAAATTGAACAGGGGCAACTGTTGTACCCCAAAATTTTCCCTCTCATGTTTTCAAAGGTCTTCCCTTACATGGTTGGTCACAAACTCTTGCCTAAGGAAAAATAATTTTTTTTTGAGTGGTGCTTCAAGTACCTTTTGATTGGAATTCTGAAAAACACTTCGATTGGTATTCTGAAGGAGCATTTCGATTGGAATTATGGCCAATCCTTTCGATTGACATTCCAAAAATGCTTCAATTGGCATTATGGACAAGCATTTCGATTGGCATTATGTCAAGGCCTTCGATTGGAATTTTGAAAGACCTTTTCGTTTGGCACCCTGGGCCAAGCCTTTCAATTGGCATGCCAAGGGATCCTTCGATTTAGCATTGTGTCAAGGCAGCTTTGACAGGCATGTTAACAGTGTCCTTCGATTGGCAGGATAACAAGTATCTTTCGATTGGTATTATAGCAGTGGCATTCAATTGGTAGTTGAACAAGTATCTTTCGATTGGTATTATAGCAGTGTCTTTCGATTGGAATTTTAACAAGTACCCTTTGATTGGTATATGGACAAATACTCTTTAATTGGCATTTCAAAAGGTCCTTCGACTGGAACTTCAGAGTGTCCTTCGACTGGAACTTCAGAGTTTCCCTTAATGAGAACATCAGAATGAAATGACCTTCGAATGGCATTTCAGTGCAGAGTTTCTCTTAATCTAAGATGCTCTGATGAAGGAAGTTCTGAACACTTCGAATCAAAACTTAGACTCATCACAAGGCCAAGGGATGGTCGAAGTTGTCTAATAGGGAATGTTCTAAATAGATTCGAATTGGACTTTGAAGCTGGCAAAGAAGGCAGATTCGAAGGAATGAAGTAGGCTGGCATGACTAAGCAAAAACACATATCCTAACCTGTTCAGGTTCACCCAAAGTGCACAGTGGCATGTGTCCCTTGCAAATATAGAAATAATTAAATGCTGATTGTGGACTCAATTATTTGAATTAAAGGACAGATTCTTTCCTTGTTTGCTCCCAACCCTACAAGAGCTGATTCGACCAGGGTGATCCTCTTCGAATCAAGCAATCGAAGCTGAGGGAGGCTCAATCGAAAGGGCTATGCAATTGAAGCTGGAATAGATTCGAATAGGATTTTAAAGCTATCAAAGAGAGAAAATTCGAAGGGAAATGGATCTGAAGGGGCAGGTCAGCTTTTGATTTCCATCATATTGGAGGACCAAACAACTCATGACAGGCTGGCAGTAACGCATGAAAATAGATTGGAACGTGATTGAATCAAATATAGCAAGTATTTATGAAGAAATCATATCAAATCTCTTCATCATAATGGGCCAAGATTTGATACACAAATATTGACCTAAATTCCTTTGTCTATATAAACCTCATACACACAAAACTCTGGGAGGACGGAAAAAAACGCACAAATCCTTGCAGAAACGGCCAGAGCAACTTGACAAAAGCTTGAAAAGTGTGAGATCAAAAACCACATTGGAAGCACTTTCAGACCAAAAGCACAACGCTATTCTCTTCCTTGACACCCAGTGGAGCTACACCAATCAAAACCAAGCCCTAAGGCAGCCTAAAACTCGCTGTAAGTGTTCTTGAAATCGCCTCTGCACAAGAAATCGTGAACCACTTTTCTTGCATATTTTTGCCAAATGGTTTGCACATTCATACTCACCATATAATTTGCATTGATTATGCATTATTTGATTTGATTTTTGTGGTCTCTAACCCCCTATCCAGAACCTAGGGTTCTTGTGTATGTTGTTTAGGCGTTTTGTGTGCAGGTTAAGTTAAGGCCAATAATGGCCATGGACGAGTTCATGGGAGGGAGACGAATCCAATGATGGTCGTAACTTGTATTGTTGTAACCTAGGATGGATTTTGGAAATGTCCCACAAAACTTCCTGTGGATGGAAATCCGCAGGTAAATAACCAGGCCTTCGTGAAGAAGACGATGTCGTGTCTTAGTGCCATTGGTCTATTCAAAACATTAGCGCGTTTTTTATTATTTCCAGGCTTGACATTTTGTTTTTTCATTTAATATTTATTGTCTATCCCAATCACAAGAAACATCAATAGCTCAGCTGGCAAGGCGTTAGTGGGTGGCACCATTGGGACCTGGATTCGAATCCCAGGTCCCCCCAAAACTTTAATATATTTTGTTTTCAGGTAATCCCACGCAACGTGCAAAACATGGTCCACCATATGCCTCAGGTACCCCATGCGCCAGGTGGTTCCAGATCCAGATCCAGTGGTCCAGGATGAGGTTCACCATGAACCTTGGTCAACAAACGCTCAGGCAATCTGAAAGTCAAACGAGGCTGATTGAATCTGGGCCTGGAATTGCTGAATCAACCTCCCTCCTAGGCCCAAACCCCCCTTTGGTTTATTCTTTCTCTTTTCTATATTTCTTTTGTTTAATTTGCGTTATTTTTACCTTTTTACCAATTAACCTTTTTTATATAAAAAACCAGAAATCAAAAAAACATTATTTTTATCATTAATTTTATTATTTTTGTAAATAAATCATTAACCAATTAACTTAGTTTTTAATTAGCTTTAATCTTAACATTTTTTGCAATAAATAAAAATTGATTTAGAATTAGGGTTTTGATATAATTTTACCTTTCTAATTTTATTTCCTTAATTAAAATAAAACTCAAAAAATATTTTCTTTTAATTAATTAATTCCATTATTAATTTAGACTTAATTCTTAATTCAAAAAAGACCAAAAATACGCTTTATTTAATGAAAAAAGGGTCAAAACCCTAGGACGCTCTGATTCAACTTTTCTCGCGCGTATTATTTTTGATCCATATATTGTAATTGCTCCGAGGATGTAATAGTTTTAACTTAGGATTTTATTTACCGCTTTTATTTACTTTTTTCGCATTTAATTTTAAGGGTTTGTTTTTGGGGATGTAAATACCCGACGCCTTGTAATAGCCTAGTTTTATTTTCCGCAATTTATTTTTCGCAACCATTAACTGCTAGATGTTTGAATAATAGGCTATGCATGACAAGATTAACCTTTACTTTAAAATCAACCGTAGCTCACCATAACATGTACAAAGATAATATAAACTGAAAAACCATACACTCGCACATGCCACTCTTAGGGTACGCCTCACTTGGTTGCCTCGAACATGGTCATTGAGTATAGGAAGTTTTAGAGGTCGTCCTTTTGTCTAAAGATCATAAGTTGCCTCGAAACGGTTGCCTCGGAAAAATGATCTAAGACATTAGGGTTACCGCTAAGCCGTCCTAACATTGCTTTAGTGGCCACACGTCCCTTAAATCTAATTGACTCGAAAACTCCAACGACGATGCTACCTACTCCTCAATAGTGGGATAGCATTGTCTGAAGGACGTTAGCACGGTTTAATTCCTTTTTGAGTAGGTAGAGGTTCTTAAGTACTTGTTCCTTTTAAAATAAAACAAAACTTTTTGCACTTACACTCTCTTCAAAACAAAAACTCTTTTCAAACCCACAAACACAAAGAAAAGCAAACTTTTGAAAACATAGTGAGCAAGTACCTAAGAGCCCGTGGATAACCACGGATAGAAAGGGTGCTAACACCTTCCCTTTCTATAATCTACCTCCCGAACCCAAGAAATATCTCGAAAAGGAATTTTTCTGTGCTTTTGCCCTTTCCTTGTTGGATAAAATAAAAGACGGTGGCGACTCTTGCTTACCGCGGCATTTTGCAAAAACAAACGCAAATGCGAACCAGCATTCCAAAATAGTCAGTTCTCATTCCCACTGATCATAGATACATAACACATTAAACTGGAATGAACCAACAATAACATAAAATTAACCTTTTAAAATAGCAACATTCATAACTATGCAACGAAATCATAATATTCGACTTAAAAGAGTATAACATCTTTAACCAACTGAAGCAACTTCAAAACAACCATTACTTAATAATATTCAAATTAAAATTCAATCTACTGAAATAATAACAATAAAACAGCAAGTGTTCATCCCCCCGAGTGTTACGTATCAGAGCAATGACACTGACTTGAACTACTGAAGGTATACCGCCCTCACTTTGGGTTACCTGCACGTTACCAACATCGGGGAAACGTTCAAACAGAAGGGGTGAGATATCAAATAATATAATAGAATGTATAATGAATATTACATTAGAACCATTTCATACATATTCACTACTTCTCAAGTTTTAACATCATAAGCACAATCAAATCAATTGTACAACGACTCAGAATGCAATACTGAATGCAACTCATCTTTGTGCAAATGCATGTAGTAACAATGGAGCAGAACTCCCATCTTAAAAATCTTCCAATAAATAGAGGCATCAATAAGGCATAAGCCTTCTTCGCAGTTTTCCAATCCAGACCATCACAGAGTATGCAAATGTATATGACTCAATGAATGCACTATCACATACTCACAACAATCGTCATCCATCGTAAGGCATAAGTCTACATCACCATTATTACCGATAAATAGAGGTAATTCATCATCATTTAAAATTCCCTGCAACTTCGCATTACCAACAAGAATCCACAGTGACAATCATAGCAAGACGACAACTTAACATAAATCAACATTGGCCATAAGCTTATCAATTCAACACCACCTGTAATTCATGTTTTTCAGCCAAGTGTTCAACACACAGTATCTACTAAAATATACAACAAATATTCCGTATAATTATTCATACAATTCAACTATACCGGCTTAATAATTATCTACTAAAATTATAACTTCTACTTCTCTGTTCTACTATTATCAAACCCACACTGCTATTCAATTTTTCTATATATTAATATCTATTATTTACTGCTACTAAAACAACTCTACTAATTTACCACTCTGCTAATTAATTTACTGATATAAGAATGTTCTGCTATTCTGCTAAATGTATAGGTTCTGTAACTTCTTCACTTTATGTTAAATATGTTCATGTACTGGTTGTACTAAATTAATTAATTAACTCTAATGTCTTAGTAGAAGTTCTTAAATCATATTACTAATTATTGGTTTCATTATATAATACTATCCTCCGTGCCTACATAAACAAAACAAGACAACTAACTAAAACAATATAAAAAAATTAAGCCTGTCACTTGAAACATGGTGTGCCACTCGGCACACCCCTTATAATTTAGTGTGCCCCTCGGCACAAGGGTGTCCCCCTCGGTACACTTTTGTTTTTTGTGTCGTCCGGCATAGTCTGTGTGCCCCTCGGCACGCCCAAACTTCAAGTTTTTCCTGTCATGTAGAATATTCTGCAATCGATTCTTATACTCAATTTTTACCTTCGATTAACAGCAATTAAAACAGTGTAACAATATTAGTGTTCACAAACAACTAAATTTATACAGATTCACAACAAGAAAACAATAATAATTCAATACAGCATTTAACATTGTTTACACATAAAACAGATTTCACACAACCTCATTCCCACGTAACATACATAATATACCCAATTATAGAGTCAGAACCCCACCCTTATCTTGGATTGAAGGTCGCTCTACGATTTTTCAATCGAATCCCACTTCACCTCTTCTCCTTATTCCTCTTCTTTGCAACTTCTCCTTCTTCTGTAACTCCTACTGTCAAATTCTAATTCTTTATTCTAAATTAAACTAATTTCTATTATTACTAAACTTAATAATAATAGTCTATTGGGTCTAATTCTCACACCCCCTTAATACAACATACCACCAAAATTAGCCCAATCACTAATACCAATAATTCCAACATTTATTATTATTAATCAACTAAATAATTAATTAATTAATAATAATCTAGCAACTTATACCCACGATTCTGAATATTTCACAACTTCAAAAAATAATCCAAAAAATAATTTAATTAAATAATTAATTAAATCAACAGGCGTTACACGGGTCATCGTACAGTCATAAAGACAACTCGTAGGGCGCTTTAGCAATTTTTAGTAAGGGAATAAGATCGTTTACCGAAGGCGGCATCGGAGGATCATTGAGGGACTACGATCTTTTAACCAATGGTCTTTTCTAAAGCGTCCCATATTCGAGGGACATGATTATTTATATCTGAGGCAACAAGTGAGGGTAACCCTAGAGATTCACATGTGCGAAGTGTTTTGATTTCAGTTAATCTATCTTGGATTTATGGTTTTCTAATATTTTGTTTTAAATATTTCCATACAATCCTATTAAACTAACAATAATAAGGAAAGCGATAAATTGCGGAAATTAAATGTCCTACGCTATTACAACGCTTCGGGAATGGGGGTACAAATTTATGAATAGGGAGAAAAGTAAAGTAAACCCTATTTTATCTATTACATCAATAGTTGCAGCCTATACAATTGATCTAAGAATGTAACTAAGAAATAAGGAAGAAAAATAAATTTGAATGTTCTTGCGTTCTTTATGAAAAATGGTTTGAGTTAGTATGTTTGAAACAAGTGTATGCATCACAGTCAAGATGAAAGTTATGGAGCATAACTTTTGATTTTTGTACATGTTTCATGTTTTAATGTGAATTTGGTTGAGAAAATTACTAATAAGGCTCAAGCTATCATGAAATATTTACTCAAGTGTCAATATATCTAATGAGAATCAAGAATTATCATGTTAAAATAAAGCTTTGTGAGCAAGGTTGAAAATTTGATCAAAAGATCAACAAAAGTCTCTTTAAAAACCCTAAAAAGGTAATATCTTGATTTAATTGAAAAATAATGAAATAAAAATATTTTGTGATACTTATTTATATTCATAAAATAGAGTAGATAAATAAGGATTGTGCAAAAAATCATCTAAAAAAGAGAAGTTTTGATTGGTTAAAAAATTATTTGAAGTTTGATATAAAAACAAAGAAAAAACAAGTGATAAAAATTAAGTTTGCTTCCACCAAGGCTTGAACTCAGGACCTTAGGGTCACAGTTTCAAAATCTTACCACCAGGCCAAGCGCGTGTATTTATGAACAAAGTGCGTTAGTATAAATATATGTGAAAAACACTTCAGAAAGTCACAAAACAGAAAAAATATGAAAAAATGTAAAAAGGGGGTTCACTTTGGTTCAAACCCATGCCCTTAAGGTGAAAGTGACATGAAACACGGGTTACTTTCCACTGGGGTGACTGTTACATCCGTTTATGAAACAACAATCATTAAATATAAAATAAACAAGTTTTCAAAAATTTGAAGATGAACTTCATCTTCTTCCTTGTTTCACAATTCTTACAATAATTATAACCAAAATAATCAAAAAATCATAATTTTCTTGTTTCTCATCCAAATTCAAAAATGTAAAGATGAAACTTGCTTAGAATTTCGCAAGGTTTTCAAATATGTAATTAATTTAATTTATAAATCAAAAATTAAAACGAATATTGCTCAGTACCAAAATGAAACCCTAATAGTTCAAAAACTTCATTTCCAAAATTCTCATCACATACTTAATTAAAATTCAATTTAAGGATATGGTTAGCTTCATAGACATGATATCTACATTTTTTCTTTAGAAAATAAATGCAAATGATGCTTGTATAAAGATTTCAAAGTTTGAAAAACTTACCTCTTGATGCAAAAATTCGATGACCTCTACACGACTTCCAGAAGTAATGTAATGCTTGCTTTAGCTTCCTAGGACCTTAGTGATTATGTTGCAAATCTTACTTTTCCTTGAGAGTGTTTGAATCGGTCTACTCAGGTCAAGTTGCAAAGTTGGATTTTGAAAATGGTGGATGTTGATAATGGAGTTACAATGGCAAAACAAGTGTTTGGATCATTTATACATGATGTATATGAAGTGTTTGGATGATTTGTTTGGACAAAAGTGGCAAGGTTTTAGAATTTCAAAGAAATGGATTTTGAAAACTCAAGAAATGATTTTTATGGACAATTCGGGTTTGAGAGTCTATGAGAGGTTTAAAGGGCTTGTCAATGGGTGTTTTGGCTTGCAAGTGACATCTCTATTTATAGGAAAAAGGTTGAGGTCAAGGGTTGATCAGGTTATCAAGTTGAAGAGTTATGGTTTGGTTGAAATGGAACAACCAAGTTTTTGGTGAAAATTATTGTTCCAATACATAGTACAAAAGGATCTAAAGTGGTTAGATGCTCTAGACATGTTTCTTTGGAGCATTCATGTTGAGTGTGATCAGGATAAACAGGTTAGAGGCTCAAGGAGTGGCTTTGTGATTAAAGTGGTCTTTATGCAAATGGATATGGAGCTTTTTGCAATTTCATCCAAAAATGGTATGATCAAGTAGATAAAGCTTCAAATCCTTGTGTAATGCACAATAATTTTGTATAAATATCTGATTATGTGGAGATTTAAAAGCAACATGGCCTGAAAAGTGAGATTGAATGATAATATTATGAGATTTGCTCTTGAGTTCTTAACAAAATGACTTGAAATTCAAGAATGGATGCCCAACTTCATATCTTCAAATCTCCTAGATCAAGTATGATAAAAATGTGTTATTGGAAATTTTGGAAAGCTTAAATCAAGATCTACAACTTTCATGGTGTGAGTTTTAGCTAAATCAATTTGGATCTTAGTGAAAAATGGCCATAAAGTAGTGACTTTGTTAAGAACAAAACACTTAGAAATTTTTTTAAGTGATGGGTAAAAGTAATCAGAACTTCATGAGCTCATATCTATTAAATTAATCACTTTTTGAGGATCACCCCACAATATCAAAGTTGTAGAATTCATCAATCCCTACAACTTTCATGTTGAAAATTTTCCTTGAATCAACTTGTATCTTGAGGAAACTTGCTTATGAAGTTAGGGTTTTTTAGGTAAAATACACTTGGATTTTTTCTGTGTTTGCAAATCTTGACTTTTGACTTTTGTTGACTTTCTTTATTTTTGATGATCAAGTTTGATAACTTTGAATATCTTGATGATTCTTGATTTTTGAATTCCAATGTTGATCAAAAAGTCAAAGTTTGACTTTGTAACTGTTGACTTTTATCAATTAATTCAATTTTTCAACTGTCAATCACTTGCATCTTTGGAAATTTTTTTAGACATGTAATCAAGATGTTGTGTTTGAGTCCTTGAGATCATACTTCAAGCCATTAAGTCATGCACTAGGTCAAAAGTCAATGATCAGTCATCTTCAATCAAAAACCCTAATTTGACAATTTTCTGACCTCTGATGATTTTAGGGCTTTCCTTGAGGAATCATGGTCAACCTTTGATCAAATGATGAATATCACCTCAAAATCTTAATGTTTACAAAAAATCTTGAAGTTTGACTGTATGTTGACCACATTTGACTTTTTACCCAATATAGTTAATTTTTAGTCATCTGAGCCATTGACTGGGCAAACTTGTGATGCAAGGCATGAAACTTGGTATGAGAATTCTTAAAGCCATGTGATGAACCATAAACGTAATTTGATACCCTTGCAGACCAATCTTCTTTGAGAAACACCAAACCCTAGTTGAAGACCCTTGCTTAGGAGGTGAGTTTGTCTGATCAACTCTTGAGAATCCTTGAGCAAATGGAGACCTCATGAGAATGTCTTGAAGAAAATGGGAGGGAAAGGGTACAAAAAATTTCCTCTTAGGCTTACAATGAAAACAAAAGGGTCTCAAAGAGACAAAAATATGAACTTCTAAAACCTAAGATTCAAGTCTCCCACGAACGCTTCCTCTTCGTGTCGGTGTATGCATTAAGGCTTTGCTCCTCTTGAAGTTGCTTTGTGAGCTCCTACACTTTCTTTTCACTTGCATAGAATTTAGTTTCAAAGGTGTCCCATTCTTGCTTGAGTTGAATCTAGGACTTCTGCAATTCTTCGAGGTCAGTGGGCATGTCTGGATGGAGGATGGTGCGAGAAACATCTCCTTCGGTAACAGGCTCCATGATCACTGGTAGGACAGCTGGATATGGAATCATGAGGTTTTGAGCATGAGCTCGCACCCATTTAGGGTAGGTCTCTAAAAGGATGGAATTATTTTGTCCTAAAGTCTTGCTATCAATCTTGTTTACCATGCCCCAATCACGTATAAACCTTTGACGGTAACCTTGAAAATCATTCTCGTAATCAAATACAATACCCTGGATAAGTATGTCACGAGGACCATCTCTTCGAGCATAACCAAATTGGTATAAATCTAGAGAAGGGTTGTAGGTAATACATCCCATAATTCCAAGGAGTGGAACATTAGGGAATTCCCCGCAGCGGTCAATGATAGTAACATCTTCCAGATATCAGGAACACCAATAGATATCTGAATGAGAGAGAGGCATTATCCTTTGAGACCACCTCAAACCTTGTTCATTCTTCATTACGAATCGTGGAAGGTGCAAAATAAACCACCTAGATAGCAAAGGTATGCGACACATAAGAGTCCCTCGTTTCCTCATAGTACGAGTGTGAAGAGAATGTAAAATATCTCCAAGCAAAGTAGGCACGGGATTATGAGAAAGAAATATTTTGATGGCGTTCACATCTATGAGTTGGTTTAGATTAGGGAATAGCACCAAACCATAGATCAACAAAGCTAAGATTTCCTAAAAAGCCTACAAACTCATAGCATCCAGAAACAACCAAGCCTTCTCTAAAATAAATTTATCAAGGAGACCCTCGACTCCACTTTTGGTTTCCCAATTAGATACAATGTCGAACCACTTCAGATGTAAGGCTGCTGCAATTTCTTCAGGTTGTGGATCTTTCTCTAAACCGGTGAAAGGTTTCTAATCAAGAACAGGTATTCCCAATAGCTTAGAGAACTCCTCCATTGTGGCTACAGGTTAGTAATTTGGAAAGGTGAAACAGTGATGTGCGGGGTCAAAGAACTGGAATAAAACACTCATCATGTCTTCTTCAAAACCCGAGGTAACCAAACTGAATAGATGACCATGCCTCTTGGTGAATTAGGATCTTTCAGGAACTTTTGAGACTAACTCCTTAAGTTGAGAAGGTATCCTTACAAAATTGGTCCGAATAGTGTTTCTGCGAGCGAAGGCCATAACCTATAAAACCGAACAAAGATAAATCCCTAGGTCCTTGAAATGGTTAGTGAAAATGATATGTGTAATGATGTCATGATGTTATGATGTCATGTTCGAACAATTAATCATACACAAACAAAACATACAAGGCCTTAGGTTTAAGCTTGCATGGAGTTTGTAGGTAAGTACCCTCTTGAAGTTTTAGTTGGCTCAACCTGTCCTAAAGGAAGTAATTGGGTTCTAGGAGCCTCAATATCACTGATCTTTCTCTTAGGCATTGTTTCAGCACAAGGATCTGATTTGCGACCAAAATATCCCGAGAGTCCAATCTCAATGAGTGTAGCATCGAGTATCAACCAACTTCAGTTTGCACCAAATCCGACCATCTCACTACTTTCTAATGGCTAAGTTGTGTCAACTAAGGTTCTAAGGTCAGTTAGTGCTTACGACACCACGCGGCAGCCCAACATTCTCCTTGAATGACTCAAGGGACACCGGTACAAACCAATGTGTCGCACTAATTTAGCCATCGCTTCAACCATATCGTTCTATGCCATACAATTTTCATGATCTATTTCTACTTACCTAAAATGCCCCAAGATCTGGGTATAGGATCTATACAAGAAATAAACACAAGCATATCCTGAAATATAAAGCATACAAGGTAAACAAGTAAAGCAATAAAGGTGATCTAGCTCTTAAGGTAACCCTAATTTTAGTATTTCCCCAGCAGAGTCACCAGTTCTGTAATACGGTGGGAGAACTGACTTTTGGTTTTGCATTTTACCGCAAATGTTGTAGACAACAAGAGTCGCCACCGACTTTTCTTTTATCCAATAAAAGAACGGATGAAAAGAACAGGAAATACCTTTTTAGAATTTTATGAGTAAGGGGGGTAGGTTATGAAAAGGGAAGGTGTTAGCACCCTTTTCATCCGTAGTTTTCTACAGGCTCTTAATTGATATCTCATTTTTGAAATGCTTTGTGCTTGTGTATGTTTGAAAATGTTTTGAAAATATTTATTGGAAGAAAGTATTTGTTTTGGAAAGTGTAAGGTGTGAAAATTGTTTTAGTTTGTGAGCAAGCGACTACAAGCGTTCTACCTACTCAAAAAAAAGTCTTTGTTCTTTTCCTCCTCCTTTAGATAGTGCTACCCTACAATTAGTTAATAGGAAGCCCTATCGTTGGATGGGAAGGGACAGGTGAGGGTCATCATACATTCATAGAAGGAAACGTGTAGGACACTTTAGAAATTTTTGTAAAGGACTAAGATCGTTTACTGAAGGCAGCATCGAAGGGTCATCGAGGGAGTAAGATCTTCTAATCGAGGGTCTTTGCTAAAGCATCTCACGTTCGAGGGAAATGACTGTTTTTTATCTGAGGCAACAAGTGAGGGTCACCCTAGAGGTGCGTGTGTGTGAAGTGTTTTGATTTCAAGTATTTTTCTTGAGATTAGATTTTCTAACGTTTGTTTTTTATGTCCTACCATACAAGCCTAATTATTCTAGCAGTTAAATATATAAAAATGCGGGAAATAGTTTATGTCATTACATTACTTCGGGGATGGGGAGTACAAACCATAAAAAATAGGGAGGAAAGCAATAAACCCTAATTATCTATTACAAACCATTGACAATTTACAATATTGAAAAATAATGCAAAAAATAAAATGAGCGCGCGGAGATTGAAAATGGGAAAGATGTGTAAAAACCCTAAAATATTTCTAAGTGTTTAAAAAATATTTTTGGTGTTCTTTTGTTTAGAAAAAATAATTAAATTGTAAAATAAAATAAACCCTATTTCTAATTTATTAGTTAATTAATAAAGAAAATATGATTAAGTTAATTAATATTAATTTATGAAATTAAAATCAATTAATTAAAAAAAACTAAAAATTTAAATTTTTTATGATTTTATGATTTTTTTCTGATTAAATAAAAATTATTAGAAAAGAAAAAAAAAGTTAATTAAAACAAAAAAAGAAAGTAAAATGGGTCTGAGTGTAAACAAGTAAAACAGGGGTGAGAAAAAGCAAAAATAATAGGCCCAAACTGGACAAAGCCTAGGACTCCGTTGGATTTAGTATGGATGACTTTCAGGAGGTGTATCATGGGGCTTGATCTGAGTCCATTAGATCAGGATCTGATGGTGATGATTGAGGAGGTGTATGGCATGCGCATGTTGGCTGATTGCAGTGGATCTGCAAGGAAAATATGTGCAGAAAAAAACAAAAGGGTACCATTGGGGCTCAAACCCAGTCCTTGATATCATAGGCGCGCATAGATTACAACTGGGGTAGCTGTTACATCCGGTTATGAAACATCCCCTAGTCAATATATTATAAACTTGGTTTTTTTAAATTGGAATTCCCACTTCTTCTTCTTCCTCGTGCCAGACAACAACAACAACATTTTTGATTTTTCTAAAAGCTTCATTTCTCAACCATTTTATAAATTGTAAACACCAAATTTGCTTCAAATTTAATCACAAATTCAACTATATAACTTATTTTAACCAACACTCAAAGATAAGCAAGAATTTCTGTTGGTACCAAAAATGAACCCTAATGGTTCAGAGGCAAAATTTTCAACACACAGACAACATAAATGAAAACTAAGGACATGGTTAGTTTTAGGGCAATCATATCTATATTTTATCTTTTGAAATTGAAATCAAATGATGTGTGTATATGGAGTTTTGAAATTCAAGAAAACTTACCTCTTGAAGCAAAACTTAGAACTTATTCCACCACTCCCAGAGACAATGTAATGGTTCGAAAAGCTTCCTTGAACTCCCAGGAAGCTAATGATATGCTCAGCTTGCCTTATAACCCTCTGAAAATTTCCAACCAAGTCAAGTTGCAAATGGTGAAAGTGAGGTTTGGATGATGATAATGTAGGTGTTCCAGAAGTTGTTTGGGTGCTTAGACAACTTTTATATGATGTATAGATGATGTTTGAATGATAAAAAGGGAAAACGCACAAGTGGATTGAGAGTTGACTTCTTAAGGCACAAGATATGCACTAATGGAGTTTTCTTGGTGATTTTGAGTCTGAGAGTGTATGAGAGGTTTAGAGGGCTTGTCCATTCCTCCTTTGGAGTACATATGAGCCTCCTATTTATAGGGAAAGGTTAGAGAGGTTGAAGTAACCAAATCTTTGAGTTAGCAAGTTATGGTTTTAAAAAGTGAAAAAATCAAGTTTTGATGAATTTCCATGGTTCCAAGGTTCAAGTACAAGCATGGTATGAGTTTATTGGGTAAAGGGGACTTGATTCATGCTTTTGATCTTGCTTGTGATTAGAGATATAAGTTACAAGGCTCAATGCATTGACAATTTGCATAAAGCTTGCTTTACTAGAATGAGAGTCTTGCCTTTCTTCCCAAAATAGAAAAATGGATTGGATAAAGCTTGAATCAAATGGATAATAGCTCAAAATCAAGTGTAATCTTCTGATTATGGAGAAATTTATGAGTTTAGAGGCCTGCAAATTGATATATCTAGGCATGGTTATGATATTTGATTATATCTTCATCAAAGAAATGACTTACAATCCAAGTAAAAATGGCCAACTTCATCTCTTTGAATCTCTCAGCTCAAGTATGATCTTTTCATGCTCTTGGACATTTTGGAAAGATTTAATTAAGATTTATAACTTTCATGTTGACTAATTTGGTTAAATCAAATGGAAACTTGGTGAAATTTTTCCAAGAAGTTGAGATAAAAAACTGATCAAAACTCATTGAAAATTTTTCTAAGTGTTAGATGAAAAATATCACAACTTCATGGATTCATATCTCTTAATCCAAGAATTTTTTGAGGATCATCCCACATTAACAAAGTTTTCGAATTTATTAATACCTACAACTTTCATGTTGAAATTTTTCCTTGAATCAATTTGTATCTTAGTGAAAAATGGCCATAAAGTAGTGACTTTGTTAAGAACAAAACACTTAGAAATTTTTCCAAGTGTTGGAACATTTTCCAACTTTTGACTTTTGTTGACTTTTTCTTGATTTTCTTGACTTTTTTGATTCTTGATGATCAAACTTGATAATTTTGAATGTTTTGATGAATCTTGATTTTTGAATTCTAATGTTGACCAAAAAGACAAAGTTTGACTTTTCGGTGACTGTTGACTTTTTATCAATTAATTCAATTCCTCAACCATCAATCACTTGTATATTTGGAAATGTCTTGAGAAATGTAATTAGGTCAAGATGTTGTATTTGAGCCCTTGAGATCATTCTTTAAGCCATTAGGTCATGCAATAGGCCAAAAGTCAATGATCATTCATCTTCAATCAAAACCCTAATTTGGCAATTTTTGACCTTTGATGATTTGAGGGATTTCCTTGAGGAATCATGATAAAACCTTGATAAAATGATGAATGTCACCTCAAAATTTTGATGTTGACAAAAAATCTTGAAGTTTGACTGTATGTTGACCATAGTTGACTTTTTACCTAATACAATTGACTTTCAATCTTCTGAGCCATTGACTGAGCAAACATGTGGTGCAAGACTTTAAACTTGACATAAGCATTATTGAGGACTTATGATGAACCATGAAAGTCATTTGATACCCTTTCAACCTAATCTTCTTTGAGAAGCATCAAACCCTAGTTTTAGAACCTTGCTTAGGAGGAGGTTTGACCAGTCTACTCTTGAGTAGCTTTGAGTATTTGAGACCTTTGTGAACATTTTGTTTTGAAGAAAATGGGAGAGAAAACCTTGGGGTACAACACATATATATGGGGATATGTGATTGTTGCTCTTTTATGCAAAAATGCCTCTTACTGATATATTAGTATGTGCATTGGAATATGATATTTCTCACGATTTGTTATCTTTTTTTATGTTGTCAAAGGGGGAGAAGCATATGAGAGATGAATTTGGGAAGCACAAAGTTAGGGGGAACCTTCGATAACGACATGAAATGCCTCGTCGCAAGCTTTTCCATAATAAAAAAGGGGGAGCATGTGAGTGCAACTTCACCATTAGATGTTTTGCATGATGTCAAAACTAGGAAAAATCAACATTTTTGTATATTGGACGGTATCTCTATGTCATATGGTTCCCCTTACATTAGAAATCCTAGGAATTATTCAAAACCATATTGAAATTGACCAAAAACATAAAAATTCGTTTTCTGCACAAAAAGCACCTGCATGTGTTAACATCTATGTTTTTCAAGCTAGAACATGTAACTCAATAATGAAGCCTTTAGTTTCTGTTTGATACAGGCCAACACATGCTGTAAGTTTCAGTTTAATGTGTCGGCACATACGATTTTCAGGCCGACAAAACATTTTCTTCAATATTAAAGGTTGTAGCCTCTTTTTCTCATAGGAAGACACATAAGCCATTTCAGACCAACACATACTGTTAATTTTAGCCTTATGTGTCGGCACATACGCATTTCAGGCCGCGACATACTGTTTGGCTGGGTCAAATTTTCAATTTCTTTTAATTTTGAAAATGACCTCTTTGCCTCAAAACTTCTACAATTATAAATACATCATTCCAACTTGATAAAACTATAAACACTTACCACCATTGCTCTTCACCTTGAACCACCAACCTATGCATACACACTTATAAATCACTCATAATCATCTTTTGTTGGGGTGCAATCTAGGCGAGGTTTGATAACATCCAATTAGGTTTTTGTCTAACTGAGAATATTGGGTTGAGAACTGTGGAGGGGGGGGTTCATCCGGAAAAACCTAGGGGTTGTCCTCCAATACCTTTGGTAGATTTTGGGGTTTTTTTAAATACTTTCAAAAGAGGATTGAGATCAAGTGAAAAGCCTTCGGAGTTTGGTGCCCAAGGAAGTAGCGATAGAACGTCGAATCAAATTGAAAGTGCTTGTGTATAATAGTTACAATTGACTGTGCGTAAAAAAGATTTGGAGTTTGGTACCCAAAGGAGTAGCAAGATCCGATAGATCAATTGATAGATATTATGTCTTGGTCCTGCTCAAGATCAAAGGAAGAGAAGGGGTTGAATCAACAACAAACTATTGGGGTTTATGGGGTTGCTCTTGGAACACTTCTTTTGTAATCAACTTTTTGTATAGTAAGAAAGTATCCTAATTCCAAAACATAATTGGGAGGGGGGGAGATAGCCATAGCGAGGATGATTGGTGAATTTCATAAATAAATCATCATCTCTCTCTCTCTCTTATCTCTTTACTCGCTTTATTTTTCATTCAGCAATTTGTTGAATAACATTGATTGATCGATCAACTCGTAAGAATTTTTTTCCTGTGGTTATTTTAGTTTAAATCGATTGATGATTAGTTCAATATCACATTTATTATAAGTGATCTTTCATATCAATAATAATCAAGGAAAAATTCTGAAAATTCGTTCGAACACCAAGTGTTTGACAAATTGCATAGTTCATTATTTTTGCTAAATTTCATTGGAAATAGATAACTAGTAATTTTCTATAAACGAATAATATTGTGTTGATTTTTTCAAGTGCATAAATTCATCTCATTGTTTCATTTATTCCATAAATCTCTTTGCATATCCAAGTTCCAATAACTAGGTCTGTATAGACGAATTTCATCGATCTATATTAAAACCTTCCACTTGCACTCTTTTCAAATAACTTTTTAAACTCCAATTTTAATTGGTATTTTGGCTTGGTGATCTATTCACCCCCTTCTAGTTAAGTCTCCGTTGTCTAACAAGTTTCCTCCAACATTTTTTTCTTAAACCATATTATATTGATGAGAGCTATTATAAAAGATGTGAAGTCTTTGAATATTTATATCAAGAAAATCCCAAAACCTTCATCTGTAACACGACAAAAAGTAGTGTATCCAAGGCTAATAAATATGTTCTATGAAAATCTCAACTTCAATGAGAGGATGATCACTTTTGAGATACATAAAACTCAAATTTCTATCTTTGTTGAAGAATTTAGGGAACTTATTAATCTACTTTTTGATGTATTCTCTATGATGGAGAGTTCGGGAGAGTCAGGAGCACTAACGGGACTAATTCTCCATTATCACAAGAGAGGGAGACGCCACATCTCAACCCAAAAACTTAAGGTGTTAGGTAAATGGATCTTCTCTCTTATAAATCCAAAATTCCATCCATTTATAGGTAATATGACACTTTGAGCACTCACACTTGCACCTAACATTCTCCCCCACAAGTGTGAGTCCTCCACATCCTATATATAACCCCAGACCCCCTCTTCCTTCACAAAACAAAGTGTTGTACCCCAAAATTTTCCCTCCCATTTCATCAACATTTCTCATCACAAAGATCTTGGAATTCAAGATCAAGCTAGGGTTTGCTCTGCTCAAGACATCTCCTTGCAGTGTTGACCTAAATTAGGGTTTGAGTTTTCACAGTGATGTTTTTACCTACAATTCCCAAGGTGACTTTCATACTTCATGTTGGACTCACAAGTTTGTCCATACCAAGTTTCAAGCCTTGATTCAAATTTTTGCCCAGTCAATGGGACAGTTGACCTAGAAATCAATTGTATTGGGGAAAAAGTCAATTGTGGCTAATTGACAGTCAAAACTCATGAATTTTGACCCACATCAACATTATGGACTCATATGAACCATTTGATCAAGTTTGGATCAAAATTCCACAATAAATTTGATCAGATCACCAAAAGGGCAAAATGGTCATTTTTAGGGTTTTGACTGCACAAAGGTAATTTTTGACTGTTTGACCTAACCAATGGCAAATAAAGCTCAACCATGGACTCAAAGACTCAATGACATTGTCTTGACCCATTCAACAAGTTCAAAAGATCTCAAATGCATAGGATTGACAGATTAATTTTTCAGTCAACTGACCAAAATTTGACTGTATACTGAAAAGTCAAACTTTGACTTTTTGGCCAAAATCAAGTGCCAAGGGTCATTTTTCATCAAGACATGTCAAATTATGAAACTTGTTCATCAAGAAACCCAAAAATGCAAATTAGGGTTTAAAATGGAAAATTTTCATAACTTAGAATTTTTCTAAGTTATAAAATTTTCTTATTTTTTCCTAACTTTGTCCCATTTTTCCACCAAGATGAAAATGGATTCAAACAAAACTTGCAACATGAAAGTTGTAGTCCATCACAAAGTATACAACTTTGATGCATAAAGTTTTCTCAAAAGAAGCTTGTATCTCAAGTTATGATTTTTGGAACAAGGGTATCTAAAACTTTTAACTTAGAGAAATTTTGCCCTAGTTTAGGCAGGATTTTGACCCATCTTCTTGGCCATTTTTCACATAGTTCCACTTGGAGTTTCAAGTTGCATTTCAAAGAGGGATTATATTACATGTTCCAAGATTTCCAAATTGTCCAATAACTCCTCAAACACCCTTGTGGTTAGAGAGAATCGAATGCTTGAAGTTGGCAAAAACTCACTTTGATCCATGGCCAATACATGTTCATACCAATTTGCAAATCTGATCTAGCTAGCGTGGTTCACAATTACAGGCCTCAAAACCAGTTTTTACTCCATAATTTAATGCATATCCATTGATCTAAGGTATTGTCTTGGTCATTAGGGTATTATACACTAGATTAAGCCTTAAATGGAAAAAGTAACAATGCCATTTTTGCTTAAACTTCACTTTATGTCAAAACAAGATCCTTGAGGCATGGGGCCATATCTTTGAGGCAAGATCAAATCTACCGATTCCAGTAACCAAGGACAAAGTATGCAGCATAATATAGGACTTGTACAGGCCTGTATTGAAAACATACACACTCTTGCTTCAAGAAGAAGAAAACTTGCAAAACACAAGCCATCTTTCACATCTGATGAAACCAACTTACACAAACATTGCAAACAAGTTTGATACCTTCTAACAAATTCCTAGTGCACAAATTCCCCATTTTCTTGCAAAACAGGGCCAGTTTTGCATTTGGCAAGCCATCTTCAAATTCCATCGTGCGTTTTGCCCAAAGATAATTCAAACACCTTCCAACTAACCCACCTGAACTATTCCAGACCTTCATTTCTATCTGTAACACCATTAACACATATTGCCATTTTTGTTTCAAAGCTTTGCAGGTTGAGTTATGTAGCACGATTCAGGCTACTTCAAAATAAGCCAAGCATTGGGAAAGCTTCATTGGACACCAGACAAGCTCAAAAGAACCTCAAGCACTCTTGGAAGTTGTTACATTGTCCAGCTCGAAGTCAACTGAAACAGGTATTTCATGAACTTCTATCTCCCTATTTAGGAATAGTTAGACTTAGGTTTGTGAATGAAAGATGTTGTATTCATAGCCCTGAATCCATACATATGCTTAGTTTTCATTTATATTAATCGTGCTAGGAGAATTTCATCCATGAACTTTCTAAAAAAACTAGGTTAGAAATTAGGGCCAGATAAATTCTCTCTGGTCTTTGAGAGTTAGCTTAAGTTTTTTTATATGGTTGGATTCGTTGCTTGATGCTCTACAAGTTTCATGTTATGAGTTTTGTCAAAAAGTCAAGGAATCAGGAGATAGCAGTTGATGTACAGAACGCGCGTTTTTTGTGAACTGAGGAAGAAGATGAAGCCTGATTGGGCTGGGCCTGGTCATTTTTGCTTCTAACACCCTATTTTTCAGTTTACACCCCCCTGGCCCATTTATTTGTATATTTGTCATTTTGATATTTTTATTTTTTTATTCTGACTTTATTATTTTATGTCCAAATATAAAAAATGCCAAAAAATTATTTTTATATTTTTTCATATTTATTTGATATTTATTTCATTTTACTAGTATAAATATGTAAATAATTTATATTCTTTTTATTAAAACTTAAAGAATAATGTAAAAAATATGTTTATATTTATTTATTATTTTTATACACACCTTAGAAACATTTTCTTGAAATATACACTTTTTTTTTGTAAATAATTAATTTTTATTTTTTATACATTTAATATGTTTAATATATATTTATATACATATATACTATTTTATTAAATAATTAAAACAAAAAATACTAAAATAATACATTTTTATTTTTATTAATATTTTATACTAAAAATACTTTTTTTTTAATATATACTTTTATTTTGTACAAATTAATACATTATTATATATAAATAATAAATAATACAATTTATTTAAGAAATTAGGATATTTGCCCTAAAAAACCAAATAATTAAAGTTGACTTTTTTTTTTATTATCTATACTTCACATTTAAAAATACTTTTTACATACATAAAAATCTTTTTTGCATAATACATTTTATTTGATATTTATTTAATTGTATTTATTTAATATTGTATCCTATACATTCGATTTGGTTGTAATAATTTAGAATTAAATTTCTTGCAAAATAACCTCCCAATTCAAATTTGTACCCCCTTCCCTATATCATGTTGTAATAGTGTAGAATTTAAATTCTCGCACCTTTGAATGCTTTCAATTATGTCATGATTAGACCTAGGGTTTGTATGCAAAATAAAATCAACAATTAGCTTGACCTAATCCAAGATAAAATGCATGAAAACAAACACAATGCACACTTGCACCCCTAGGGTTTCAATCCACTTGTTGCCTTCAAAAATGGGCCATGGTTGCATGTCAAGTACTTTGGCAAAATAAAAACAAAACAAAAGATCATTGTCCCTCGATGACGCTATCTGAAGTTGCCTAAACAAAATGATCAAGTCCCTCAAGAAAATTGCCAAAAACACTTGACACTATTGCTATCATGGTCTATACGATGACCCGCGTCTGTTCCGTTTAACATCCTAACACAAGGTTGTTCACCAAATACAATGGTGAAACAACATTGTTAAAAGGGTTAAAAACATAAGAATGATCTTTGAGTAAAATAGGGTAGACCAACTCTTAGTTACTTGATCAAAATCTTGCAAAACATCCTTGCCATTTTCAAACACACTTCACAACCCAACTTCAAAACAATTTCAAAACAACTTTCAAAACATTGGAATATCTTTTCAAAAAGACATACACCTTTGTATATATTCAAACAAGAATCATTACAAAGTTTTCCTAGATAAGGCATCTTTTTAAAGCATTTTCAAAACCACGTACACACAAAGCACCATTTCAAACAATTGAAAAGCAAAGGCAAGTTATCTAATCAAGTAACTAAGAGCCCATGGATAACCATGGATAGAAAGGGTGCTAATACCTTCCCTTTCTATAATCTACTCCCTGAACCCAAGAAAACATCTCAAAGGTCTTTCCTGTGCTTTTTGACCATTCCTTAGGATAAAATAAAAAGTCGGTGGCGAATCTTGCTAAACCGAAACATTTACGAATACAAACGCAAAATCCCAAGTCAGTTCTCCAACCGTATCACAGAACTGGCGACTCTGCTGGGGACAACTTTAAAAGTGGAGTAACCTTAGGGCTTAGATCACCCTTTGCATGATTATTGTTTGCTTTGATTGCTTTACATTTTGGTTCTCTTGTTTGGGATTGAAATCCTCCACCCGGATTTGGGAAACATTCATAGGTAAATAGCAATACATTGTGGAAACTGTGCGGGGTATACTGACATGGTTGAAGCAATAGCTATATTAGTGCGACATATTTGTGAGTACCGGTAGCCTTTGAGTCAATCAAAGAGAATACGTGGCCACTGAGTGATGACATGAAGCACTAATGAACTCTTAGAACCTTACTTGACCATCTTGGCCTTTTATTAGGAGTAGTGAGATGACCGGCTTTGGTGCAGTCCGAAGTTGGTAGATACTCGATACTACACTCATTGAGGGTTGTTTTCTTGGAATATTTTGGTCGCTAGTTAAGTGGCTAAACCAAAATAATGAACATAGAAAATAATCCAGTGATATTGAGCTCCTTAGAACCCGGTTACTATTTATAGGACAGGTTTGAGCCAACTAAACTCAAGAGGGTATTTACCTATGAAACCTCATGCAAGCCTGAAACTAGGGTTTTGTGTGACTTGCTTGTACATATGCTTGTGCATACATCATAAACATCATAAAGCATCATATGCATCCACTAACCATTTCAAGGGTTTGGATCTTCATATTTGTTCTTGTTTTGTAGGTCATGGAATCTCCTCGCAGGAAAACAATTCAAGTCAACCTTGTGAGAATCCCTCCTCAACTCAAGGAGCTTACTTCCAGGATTCCAGAGAATTCTCTCTTCAGTGAAAGACATGGTAGACACCTCAACTTGGTCAACACCAACATTGAAGAAGACATGGTGAAAGTTCTCTTCCAGTTCTTTGACCCCCTACACCACTGTTTCACATTCCCTGATTACCAGTTGGTGCCTACTTTGGAGGAATTTTCTCAACTCTTGAGAATTCCTATTCTTAATCAACTACCCTACAACGGTACGAAAAAGGAACCAAAGCCTGAAGATGTTGCTCAAGCATTACACTTGCAACCATATGACATCAAGGGGCATTGGGAAACCAGGAGTGGTGTCAAGGGCTTCTTGGCAAAGTTTCTGTTTGAGAAGGCACAAGACTGCTGGAATTCTCTTGATCTACAAGCCTTTGAAGAAATTGTGGCACTCCTTATCTATGGGTTGGTCTTGTTCCCAAACCCCGACCAACTTATAGATATGAATGCTGTCAAGATTTTCATATCCAGGAATCCTATACCTACATTGCTTGGGGACATCCTACACTCATTTTACACACGAACAATGAGGAAAATAGGTGTTCTCATGTGTTTTACTCCTCTCCTAGCAAGGTGGTTTATTTCTCACCTTCCACAATCAGTTTTGAAGAATGAGCAGGGTTTAAGGTGGTCACAACGATTGATGACCCTCACACATTCTGATGTACATTGGTGTTCTCGGTCCATAGAAAATGTCATCATCATTGATCGTTGTGGGGAATTCCCTAATGTCCCACTACTTGGCATTAGGGGAGGCATTACCTACAACCCCTGTCTAGCTTTGAGGCAATTTGGATATGCTCGGAGGGATGGCCCTCATGACATGCTGATTCCTGACCTAGTTTTTGACTTCGACAACGATGCGCAAGGACTTCGACAAAGGTTCATCAGAGCTTGGAGGGCGCCCAACAAAGTGGATAGTAAGACACTGGGGCACAAGAATTCCATCCCCCTTGAGCCTTATCTCAAGTGGGTACGAACCCGCTCCCAGAATGTTATGATGCCATACCCTCACATTCTCCCCTTGATCAAAGAGCCTGTTATGGAAGGAGAGGTTCCATACACCATCCTATATCCTGACATGCCAACATCATGGGAAGAAATGCAAAAGAGTTGGATTCAACTCAAGGAAGAACGAGATACTTTTGAAGCCAGCTTCTATACCAGTGAGAAGAAGGTTTTGGAGCTTACCCGCCGACTTCATGAGGAGGAAACTCTCAACACTTACATCGCACCAAAGAGGATGCGCAATGTCTTTTTACATTAAGAATTTTGTAATATTTTGCCCATGGGGCACTTATGTACTAACAATTTCTTCTTAATATGACGTGCGTTTCTTTTTTGTTTGCAACAAATTTGAATTTTTGAATCCTTGAATGCGTTACATGAATAACATACCATTCATCATATGCATAAACAGGTCTTCACACCAGGTTTCCTTATCTTTCTGCTGTTTATTTCAGCAAGATGGATTTGGAGCAGACGGTAAAGGATCTGCAGGCACAAAATTCACAATTCCAGCAACTCCTCATGACCTTGGCAAAGGGTCAAGAGGACCTCAAAGTTTTGTTGGAGAAGAACAAAGAGAAAAAGAAAAAGAGACCTGGGGTAGCCACTTTTGGAAGAAGGTTTGAGAGCAATGCTAGGAAGGTTCTTGAGTTCCCCTCAACGTCTGACGAAGGGGCTGGGAAAGGGAAAGGGGTTATTGTACCTTCTGAATATGAGGTTGAAGAGGAGGAAGAGGAAGAAGACGAAGACTACTCCGAACAACAGTATCCTCCAGCGGGTGATAAATATAAGAATCTTGAGGATATACTGGAAACTATGGAATTGCAGAGAGTACCGGGTTTGGATTTTGAAGAACTAGGGCTGGTAGCTGGGATTGTTATCCCTCCCAAGTTCAAGGTGCCAACATTTTCCAAGTACGACGGTCTGTCTTGCCCTAAGATGCACCTGAGGTCGTATGTCAGAAAGATCCAACCCCACTCATCCGATAAAGACCTCTGGGTACACTTTTTCCAAGACAGTTTGTCTGGCACGCAGTTAGACTGGTTTTATCAGCTCGAGAGATCAGAGGTTCACAATTGGGAAGACTTAGCTGCTTCTTTTTACCGTCAGTATCAATACAATGTTGATTTGGCGCCCACTCGTACTCAGTTACAAAGTATGGGGATGGCTTCCAATGAAGGGTTTAAAGAGTACGCTCAGAAGTGGCGTGATCTGGCAGGAAGGGTGCAGCCACCGTTGTCAGATAGGGAGTTAGTTGACATGTTTATGGGGACCCTGTCTGGCCCTTTCTTCAACCATCTAATCGGGAGTTCTTCCGCGGGATTTACTGAACTAATTTTGACTGGCGAGAGGGTCGAGGCCGGTATTAAGAGTGGAAAAATTCAAAATGATGCTTCCGCATCCACAGCTGTTAAGAAACCTTTCTCGGCTAATAAGGAAGCCTCTGTTGTGTATTCTTAGAAGGGTCAGGGAAGAACTGAGCGTCGGCCGATTGTAGGGGCTGTGATGATTCAAAACTCGTCAAATGATCAACCTCATAACAATCAGTCGAGACCTAATCAACAACGGGTGGAAAGGCCACAATGGCAGTTCACCCGCATCAACATGACGCCAGCTCAAGTACTCCCCCATTTGTTGAAGTTGAATCTTGTCAGTTTGAAGGAAGCGCCAAAGAACCCTAACACTTCCTCTCCATCCTACCACCCCAATGCCAAGTGTGCTTACCACTCCGACAGTGCTGGGCACGATACCAATTGTTGTCGGGCGCTTAAGTTCAAAATCCAGGACCTGATTGACGCTAAGGAAATAGAATTTGATGCTCCTGAGAAGCCCAATGTGATTTCAGCTCCGATGCCCAAGCACGGTAATAATGTTCATGCTGTTATAGAGGACCTCCATGTTACTGATGTTGTTGATCTGTTGACGTTGTTACTTGTGATTAAAGAGAATTTGTTGAGATCCAGGATCTTTCCTGGTTGTGGTAAAGACTTCTATTTTTGTTTGAACATACGAGGTGATTGCCCAATGTTGAAGTCAGGTGTCCAACGCCTGATGGATACCCAAGAGATACTTTTCCGGAAAACCCCTGTTGATACCTTCAATCCTGCTACTTTATCTACTTCAACCAACGATATTGCAATTATAACCATATCCGACAATCCTCCCAAGGCTTGCAAAAGGCCTGTCAGGATTACACCCAACTCTGAATGTGTACTGTTGTATCCCAAATTTTGACCTAAGATACCATCTCCCATCTGCATCATTACATTGCAAGTGTTTTGACCTATTTTTATCAATTTTCAAAACAGATTTTAAATTCATAACTTTTTTTTAGTCAAGAGCTGGTTTTTTTTTTTGAAACGCCAAGTTTATTAACTGATCAATGCTTAAAACAATGTTTATTTAATTATTTATTATTCTAAGTTTAAATAGTTGAAATTTTATTTTCAGTTATTATCATTTAAAGAATTATAAATAATAAAGTAAATAATTGAAGAGAAGTTTATTAATTGATCAATGTTAAAACAATATTTATTTAATCATTTATTATTCTGAGTTTAAAATAATTGGAATTTATGTTCAATTATTATAATTTAAAGAATTATAAATAATAAAGTAAATATTTGAAAAGAAGTTTATTAATTGATCAATGATGTTTATTTAATTATTTATTATTCTGAATTTAAATAGTTGGAATTCATTTTCAGTTGTTATAATTTAAAGAATTATAAATGATAGAGTAAATAATTGGAAAGAAGAAAAGAATTAACTGGTAAAATAATAGAGTTTTATTCATCTTTATTCTAATTGTTACAATTGTTGTTTAAATACTGTATTTATTTACAAAGTATTTACAATGACAATTATATAAAATGTCTAAAGTGAAATAAAAACTTTTTTAATTTTTCTAAGATTCTAAATCTTCATCTTCTATCCAATACTTCTTTGATGCTCATTTGATTTTACCTGCAAAGAATTAAAAGAAAAGTCAGAAATAGATATATAATTAAAAGCAGACAATTAATTTAGAGTTCATCATTAAAAGCAAACGGCTGGAATCAGTTTTTACCCTCTTTGCAAATCACGGGATTTCTCCTGGTTCACAAAAAGGGATGAATATTTATTGATACATATGAATGCACAAGTTAAAATATGCACAAATTCAATTTTGTCAAAACTGCATATTTCAAAACCAATTGCACTTTTCAATTGTCAAAACTGCATATTTCAAAAACCAATAGCATATGCAAGTCAAAGTTACAGTGTCAAAACAAGTCCAACGTAAACTGTCCAAAAATATGGAAGTATGGAAATACAAAGGCTCCTCTATACTGTAACAATGCAGATAGCTAAAGAAAGAATGTGCAGATCAAAACCACATATGCAAGCCAAATATTTCTAATTTCATCATTTTCCAGCTTTGCTTTTTCAGAACACAAAGTACATAACATCATTTTAATGTTTCAAACTGTACTAAGGAGAGAGAAGAGAGAAAAGAGTTGGGTTTACAGGTTTTGACTTTAGGCAGAAAGGATATAGAAAACAAAACTGCAATGGCACAGTAAAAAAGGGAAGCATAGAAAAGGGATACAAAGAAAACTGAATGGAAAAGTAGAAGTGCAGAGGTATCAAAAGGAAAATAGTTAAAATATACAAAACCTGAACTGTCAAAAGGGTAGGCCAGCAACGGATATTATAAAACACAAACTTCTCAAGCAAAAAGTTCTGAGTTCAAATACCACAAGCCTATTTCTCAAAGTAAGAAAAAAAAAGCTTAAAGAACCTGCATTCAAAAACAATATACAACCTGCTGTCTCAAGCCAAAAAACCAATAACCATGGCCTGAAAAAACCAGTAAACACTAAGCTGTCAAGCCAAAGCCTTAAGCCTTTTCAAACCAATAACCATGGCCTGAAAAAACCAGTAAACACTAAGCTGTCCAGCCAAAGCCTTAAACCTTTTCAAACCAATAACCATGGCCTAAAAAAACCAGTAAACACTAAGCTGTCTAGCCAAAGTCTTAAGCCTTTTCAAACCATAACCTGTTGAAAGCTGTAAAAACCTTAATCATCAAGCGATACAAGCCGTCACCAACAAAACAATACCTTGTCAAACATACTGTCAAGCCCAACCGTAACACAAAATCCATAAACCATCAACCTGTTAAACCAGAAAACCATACAAAGCCCAACCGTAACACAAAAGCCATAAACCATTAACCACCAATAATCTATTTCCAGCCTCAACCAAACAAAAAGGAAACGTTCAAGACAACACAAAGGCCTCAGAAAAGTTTTCTTCATAGGCAAATCAAATAGGCAACAGAAGCAAAGCAAAGAAAGAAGAGGGAAAGCTAGTCAAAACGAATGTTCCAACATTAGCATATTCAGCATGGCCAACATTAACAAGCAAGCATGTCAATAATCATCATCAATAAAGGCAACATGAAGAACCCTCAGAGATACTCATCATAGGGCTAAACAACCAAATACAAGGCGAAGCAAAGCAAAGAAAGAAGGGGAAAAGAAATTGCACAAAAGGTTCTCAGGTCAAGTTATCATCAAACCTAAGGGACGAAGTACAAAATACCAGGAAAAGCAGATCCCAGCATCACGCGCTTCACTCCTCCGCCGGAAAGCCTCCGGAACGCCTCCTCCCTCCTCCTTCGTAAAGGTAGTTGTTCTTTTTCTCTTTCCTTTCCACCATCTCAACAGAAACCACATGTAGAAATAGAGTCAGAATCAAAATGGATGTAAAATCATAAACATGCAAAATCATAAAAAACCCCAAAGAGATAAAAACGAAAGTTAACCTTTGAACTATCGCATGCTTAATCGTGGGAAGGAGAACACAGAAGTGGCGTTGGTGGCTTGGGTAAGGGAAGTTCAGAAGCGGGCTTTGAGGAGGACGAAGAGGAACGCGTGAAGTGAAGAGTAGCAACGGCGCTGTAAACCCTGAAGAGTTTCCAAATGAACACAATTTCATAACCCTAAAACTTTGTTTCATGAATTGGGCCATAACCCGTTTTCCCTTTGCCTAAACCTATTTCACTTCTGCTAGTTTTACCCCCCCCCCCCCCTGTTTAATCAGTTTAGCCCATACAATAGTTTATTATCTACCCCTTTATTTTTTGATACCCCTCTTTCTATTTATTTTCTTTTAGTTTTTTTTAGAATTTTATAAATTTAGTTTAATTATAAAATTTAGTCAAATAGATGTGTAGTTCTAATTAAACAAATTTTAATAATTTGACCAATTTTATTAGTTTAAGTTTAGGATTAATTTAATAATTTTAGTGTTATTTTTAATTAGATTTAAGTTAATAACTTTTAAAGTTTTAATTTAGTTTAGAATTATTTAATAATTCTTAAAATAATACTTTATATTAATACCAAAAAAATACGTATAAAAATAAATAAAAAAAAAAAAATTTATTTTCTTTATTTAATTCTCTTGCTTTGTACATATTAAATAAAAAATATAAAAATGCATGTTCACACCATTTAGTCCGTTATTTAATCATTGTTGTGGTTATATATCACTTAGCTACTTAATCATTATCTATCTAATTTTCTGTTTGATTATTTCATCTTTATTTGGTTATTCTGTTTACGTCTAAATCCAAGAGAAGAAAATGATTAAATTTGTTGACTTCATGTCCTCAAATCCAATCACGCGAATATCTTCATTTCATAAAAACTTAAGATAATTTTTCCCCAAATATTCAATTTTCTCAAAACTTATACCTTTTAAGTCAAAACTTCGACATTAGGTCGTCGTACCTTCAAAAACCCGTCTGTACCCCTTTTCGGCCAAAACAATTTATTTTTAATCAAACGAACATTTTAACAAACAGATATTTCAAAAGGTTCCTATAGAATACGATAGATACATTGGGTGCTAATACCTTCCCATTGTATAACCAACCCCCGAACTCTAGACCTCTTTTCAAAAACGCCTTGTATTTTCATTACTTTTTAAAGTATTATTTTACATTGCATACTTTAGGGTTTTATTTCGCTATTTTCCCTTTTCCCTTGGAAATAATAAAGCACGGTGGCGACTCTTGCTTTTTGTGAGACGAATTAATTAATAATTCGATCTCCGATTTACCCCGCTACATTTTTATCGCTACAGAATTGGCGACTCTGCTGGGGAAAGATTGACCTCTTGCTGGTCCATCCCTAAGTGGGTTAAGCCTAATTTGTTTTATCTGTTTTATTATTATTTGATTTGTTTGATTATGTGTTTAAATTGGGGTTGTTTGGGTTTTTTGCAAAGGACGAATCCTATACCCGGATTAAGTTACACTTAAGAATAGGACGGGCAGTACAGTCATGTTAACTTTGAGGGAGTAATCCCGAAGAAGGAGGCATGAGATCCCCCACTCAATGGAAGGCCCTTTTGAACATAATATTTGTTTACCGAGTAATCGGGAAGACATTATTATCTTCGACCTGGGAGCCAGAGAAATTGAGAACCGTAGAACCCTGACCCATCTTGGCCTTTTTAAGTATAGCGCAGAGACTACAACGGAGTAATTCGGAAGTAGTTGTTACGCGATGCTACGCTCGGATGAGTTTCTCTTGAGAATATTGCTAATTATTGAGTAATCAAGACGTTGGTAATATCCGAAGGAGGAACGTAGACTCTGGGAACTTTTAGAACCTTGTCTTACAGGTGGGATTGACCCGTTAGTACATACCTTGGGGTGGGCTTTACCCTTGACTCCATGCTCGAAACGTTGAACCTTTGAACCCCATGTTTGTGAACTTGTGTGTAACTGTTGCATTATCATTCATTCATGCATTCATCAACATTTTTTGTAAAAAACTTATTTTTCAAGGAACTTAGGAATGATTTTTGCAGACATCTCAGGTACTATTATTATGGAATTTGGAAGGAGAAACACTCGAAGTTTTAGTTTTAAGGAGCCCGAGATTGAAGAACTGAAGAGTTTAATTCCTAAGATCAAGAACCCGACGGATTTCCAGAGAAAGTATGGGTCCATTATACCTCTCATGAAGCGCAAGATGAAGGAAGGCATCCTTAATACGTTGGTCCAATTCTACGATCCTTTGTACCGATGCTTCACCTTTCCTGATTACCAGTTAATGCCCACCTTAGAAGAGTACTCCTACATACTCGGTTTGCCGATCACCGATTGTGTTCCTTTTTCTGGTTTGGAAGAGGAACCCAAATCTCACGAGATCGCGACCATCACCCACTTGAAGAAGTCAGAGATAGAGGAGAACATGACTACAAAAGGGGGAATCTGAGGTTTGTCTGTGCAGTTTTTGTTGAGGAAAGCTCGTCATTTCGCTGAGATAAAAGATACTATTGCCTTTGAAGACGTCTTTGCTTTACTCGCTTATGGTCTATTCTTGTTCCCTAACGTTGATAAGTTTGTGGATATCAACGCCATCAGAATTTTCTTGATTGGAAATTCGGTCCCTACGCTGCTAGGAGATACCTACTACTCCATCCATCTTCGAAACTCTTATCAAGGAGGGATGATCATTTGTTGTGCGCCGTTGCTGTATCAGTGGTATGTTTCTCATCTACCTAGGTCTGATGTTTTCTGGGATCTCGAGAAGGAGCCGCGATGGGCACCAAAAATTATGGCTCTCACTCATTTCGACATTGATTGGTATAATCGAGCTTACTATAACGTAAAGATCATCGATAGCTGTGGTGCTTTTCCTAACGTGCCCCTTCTTGGTACGAAAGGTGGAATTAACTATAATCTTGTTCTCGCGCGCCGTCAGTTTAGATACCCGATGAGGGACAAGCCGAACAACATCCATATGAGTGGTTTCTTTCTACAAGAAGGACAAGATCACCAGGCAGCTAAGAGGGAGATCGAAGGAGCTTGGCGCCACATCCATAGGAAAGGGAGAGATATGTTAGGACATAGAGGTGCCGTCTCTTTGGAGCCTCACCTACAATGGGTCCGTGCTAGGGCTTGTGCTCTCAAGATGCCCTATAAACCCGAGAAACCTTTATTCCCTACTGTTGCATCATCATCTGTTGATATCCCTATCGAGAATATGGGAGAATACCAAGGAAATCTGGCTAGGATGAAGTCCGAGAGAGATGCTTGGAAAGAAAAGTATAATATGTCTGAATATGAGAATCGGGTCCTGGCTCGACAACTAAAGGAAAAGGAGGATTTGCTATTTATTCAAGACGGCTAGTTCATTGATCATGATGAGAAGCTTCGTCAAAAGGATGCTTTACTGAAGAAATATGCTAGTGAAAGGAAGAGAAAGAAGGAAGGTTCGGTAAGCGTTGCTCTCGTTCCTAATCCACAAAAGGAAATCATTGATCGACTGGTAGCTGAGAAGAAAGAGATGGAAGACTTTTATGAAGAGAAGATCAGGAAGCTCCGGTTACAGTTGGCATTTGGTCCTTCATCTGATGATTCTGAGTGATCTTTAGCTTTTAGTTTTATTTTACTGATGTCATTTTGTAAAACTCTGTAAAAGGACTTCATGTTCCGAAGTTGTAATTTACTGCTTTTATTATGGGCTTCATGTTCCAAAGTTGTAATTTACTGCTTTATTATTGGGTTGTCCCAAAGTTGTAATTTATTATTTTGTTGTTCCAAAGTTGTAAGTTGTAATTTACCGCTTTTGATTAATGAAAGGAGTTTTTGTTGTTCCAAATTCCTTTACCATTGATGTGTGCAAAATTATTGAAGTTCCTTGAAAAACTATTAAAATGAATTATCATTTACACCACATATCATGCATCATCCAACATTCCACTTCACATGTTTTCTAGAGTCTTATCCTTGTTTCTGTTTCCACTCCGATAGATTGTCAAGCTGTCTCATCGATACGATACTCGAGCCAATCGTCAAAGGAAGATGGAAGATCTGGAACAGGAAAACCACGAGCTTCGTGAGGAGGTCTCTACCCTTCGTGTCGGTATGGAAAAGTTAACTGCGCTAGTGGAAAGTTTGATGGATGCTCAGAATCAGCCATCGACTACAGTTGCTGAGATTCAGACTTCAACTACTGTGGTTTCTGAGATTGTCACCGTTCCAACATCTGTGACTCAAGTCAACTCTCCGCTTCAACATCAGATGCCAAAAGGTTTTCCGTGGGGAATGCCTTACAACTTTGTGCTAGAGGGGTATCAGCCTGTCGTACAACCTTTGTTTCAACCTACTATGTCTTTTCCTCAACCAGAGACAACTGTTATGCCGCCGGTAATCCCGTCTGTGACACCTTTCCCGCAACCGGTGATGACAACTGTCGCTCCTGTGGTTCACTCTATGCCATACTTGAATGAACCTACTTATCCTGCCGAGCCTGCTGAAAGTCTGTGTCTTTTTGATAGAATGGAAGAATTTCAAGACCGATTCCAAGAAATGCAGAGGGAGCTCAGAGCGTTAAAGGGGAAGGATTTGTTTGGAAAGAACACTCATGACTTGTGTTTAGTTCCGAATGTCAAGATTCCAGCAAAATTCAAAGTGCCAGACTTTGAAAGATATAAGGGTGATTCGTGTCCTCGGAGTCACTTGACTATGTACGTGAGAAAGATGTCTACATATTCTGATGATCATGGCTTGTTGATTCACTATTTTCAAGACAGTTTGACTGGTGCCGCTCTAAAGTGGTATATGGGTTTAGACAGCATTCGGATCCGCAACTTCAACGATTTTAGTGAAGCTTTTGTTCACCAGTATAATTACAACGTTGACATGGTGCCGGACAGGGATCAACTTCGGGCGATATCCCAGAGAGACAGAGAGTCTTTTAAGGAATACACCCAGAGGTGGCGCGAAATTACTGCTCAAATCTATCCTCCTCTTGAGGAGAAAGAGATGAAAAAGATATTCTTGAAGACTTTAGGTTCCTTTTACTATGAAAGGATGATTGCCAGCGCACCCAGTGACTTCACTGAAATGGTAAGTATGGGCATACGGTTGGAGGAAGGGATTCGTGAAGGACGTTTGGTTAAAGAAGGAAGTTCGTCTAGCAGTATCAAGAAGTTTGGAAGTGTTTTCCCAAAAAGAAAAGATCAGGATGTCAGCGTGATCTTCCCAGGGAGACCGAGGAGAGGTTACTCACATGTTGCAGCAGTAACTCCGGCTGTCCGCCCAACATTGGTGACCCCAACTCATCAAACCCCACCAACTCAGCAACGGCCATTTCAGCAGCAGCCTCGACAACAGGCTTATCAATTCAACAACCAGAACCGTTCACCAAGGAAACTGCAATTCGATGCCATTCCCATGACTTATACTGTATTGTTCCCTGCTCTTATCAGAAAGAACCTCATAACGACGAAGCCTCCTCCTGTCGCACCAAATAGTACTTCTCCGTGGTACAAGGCAGATCAGTTTTGTGAATATCATCAAGGGTCGCCGGGGCACAACATTGAAAATTGTTTTGCTTTAAAGGCGGACGTGCAGAGGTTGATTAAGAATGGTATCTTGTCGTTCAAGGATGTTAACCCAAATGTCAGAGATAATCCTTTGCCTCGACATGGGGCAGCATCGGTGAATATGGTGGAAGGTTGTCCGGGAAAGTTTCGAGTTTTTCAAGTTGAACACATAAGAGATTCGTTGATCAGGTTACATCAGAGCTTAAGAAGACTTGCCTTTTTCAGGCATCAGCATGATTATGATGTTTGTGAATTTTGTTCAAGAGAGGTTGATTGCCCTATTGTGAAGGAGGATATCCAAAAATTGTTAGACCAGAGGGTTATCACTATTACATATGACAGAGATCCGGAGGATGAAGTGAATGTTATAATACCACAATTCAATTTGCCTGAACCAGTAGAGATCGTTTACGACAGTCAAACTGCACCTGTTGCTCCTTTGATCATTTATCCACCTGGTCCTGTGCCTTACAACTCAGACCAAACTATACCGTATAAGTATAATGCCACAATGATTGAGAATGGGGTAGAAGTCCCTATACCAACAAGGCCATCTTTTGTTAACATCGTTGATGTGAGCAGAGTTACGAGAAGCGGACGTGTCTTTGCAGCAGTACCTTTGAAGAGACCAGAAGTTCAAGTCAGGAGGCCCATACCGGCAGAAATTCCAGCGAGAAATGTTGAACCAAGGGTTGAGATAGGCCGATCCAATGAACTTATCCCACATCCCGATGATGATGAGATTCTGAAGCTCATCAAGAGAAGTGAATATAAGATTGTGGACCAACTATTGCAAACTCCTTCCAAGATTTCTTTGCTTGCTTTACTGAGAGATTCTGGTGCCCATAGAGAAGCTTTGATGAAGGTCTTGGACCAAGCATTCGTGAATCATGATGTGACGGTTGACCAATTTGATGGAATTGTGGGAAATATTACTTCGTGTAACAATCTTGGTTTCAGTGATGAAGAACTTCCGGAGGAGGGAAGGAACCATAATATGGCTTTGCATATCTCAATAAGTTGCGGAAATGATACTTTATCAAATGTGTTGGTAGATACAGGTTCGTCGTTAAATGTAATGCCCAAAACTACATTATCTCGACTCTCATATCAAGGTGCTCCCATGAGACCTAGTGGAGTAATTGTCAAAGCGTTTGATGGTTCTAGGAAGACTGTCATTGGTGAAGTGGATCTTCCTATAGTAATTGGTCCTCATACTTTTCAGATCACTTTTCAAGTAATGGATATTCGTGCCGCCTACAGTTTCCTATTGGGTTGTCCATGGATCCATGATGCAGGGGCAGTCACTTCCACGCTCCATCAAAGATTGAAGTTTGTAAGGCATGGAAAGCTGGTAATGATTGGTGGAGAGCAGGCTATAGTGGTAAGCCATTTGTCATCTTTCTCTTTTATTGATGCTGATGAGGATGTTGGAACCCAATTCCAAGCTCTATCTATTGCTAATAATGAAGTGAAGAAGCAAGGGACATCTATTTCTTCTCTTGAGGATGCGCGACGAGTGGTTGAAAGTGGTTCGGCTGAAGGTTGGGGCCAGGTGTTGACTTTGCCCGAGAACAAGTCTGGAGAAGGTCTTGGTTTTCATCCCGTGTCTACAAGAGTCAAGCAGGAAGTAGTTACCCGTCCGATACAAGAAGTTTTCCGAAGTGCAGGTTTTATCCATCCGACTCCTCCTGAAGTTGATGCTATAATAGGAGACGCTTCTGAAGAGGATTTACCCGATTTCGTAACGCATGGAGTGGTTTGCCAGAACTGGATTGTTGTTGATGTTCCTGTTGTGATGCACATTTCTGAGTAATATTTTGCTTTAATTTTGAAAACTTTCGCTCTGCCCAAGGCGAAAAGTATTTGTGTCGGGCTATGTTGAAAATAAATCCTTTTGCTCTACCCAAGGAAAAAGAGAAAATGTCTGGGCTCTTCGTTTCAAGTATTTCCCCTCATGAATAAAAATGTTATTTTGTCCACTACTGTCTTATTTTTTACTTTTTCTGGGAAATAGTAATGAAAATTAATTGGTAGTAATAGGAAAATATAATAATATTTTGTTTCATTTGTACAACATTCATATTAATCGATTTCTAAAATAAAGCATAATCATATGTGCAGATTAATCCATGACTTAACCATTGAAAACAATGATCCTATGCCCTCTCCCAACTTTGAATTCCCTGTGTTCAGAGCCGAAGAAGAGGATAGTGAAGAGATTCCGGATGAAATTTCCCGTTTACTTGAGCACGATGAAAAGACTATTCAGCCGTTTGAAGAGCCTATAGAGTTGATCAATTTGGGTGATGAAGAAGATAAAAAGGAAGTCAAGGTCGGAGCATTGCTTATCCCATAGGTCAAAGAGAAAATGTTGGAGCTTCTCAGAGAGTATGTTGATGTGTTTGCTTGGTCCTACCAAGATATGCTAGGTTTGGACAACAATATTGTGGAGCATCGTTTACCGTTGAGACCCGAATGTCCTCCGATTAAGCAGAAGTTGAGAAGGACTCGTCCCGATATGGCTGACAAGATCAAAGAAGAAGTTCAAAAACAAATTAATGCAGGTTTCCTTGTTACATCGGTCTATCCTCAGTGGTTAGCCAATATAGTGCCTGTTGCTAAGAAAGATGGCAAAGTTCGAATGTGTGTAGACTATAGAGATCTGAATAGAGCTAGCCCAAAGGATGACTTCCCATTACCGCACATTGACGTATTGGTCGACAGTACCGCCAAGTTCAAAGTCTTTTCTTTCATGGATGGTTTCTCTGGTTACAATCAAATCAAGATGGCACCAGAAGACATGGAGAAGACAACTTTCATTACACCTTGGGGAACATTTTGTTATCGGGTTATGCCGTTTGGTTTGAGGAATGCTGGTGCAACATACCAAAGGGCCATGACTGCTTTGTTCCATGATATGATGCATAAAGAGATAGAAGTGTATGTAGATGACATGATTGCCAAATCACAAACTGAAGAAGATCATTTGGAACATTTATTGAAGCTATTCCAGCGTTTGAGAAAGTATAAGCTCCGTCTGAATCCCAACAAGTGCACTTTTGGTGTTCGTTCTGAAAGACTTCTGGGTTTCATTGTCAGTCAGAAAGGTATTGAGGTAGATCCTAATAAAGTCAAAGCTATTCGGGAAATGCCCGCACCCAAGACGGAAAAACAAGTAAGAGGATTCCTTGGGAGACTGAATTATATTTCTAGATTTATATCTCATATGACTGCTACCTGTGGGCCGATTTTCAAGCTTCTCTGAAAGAACCAAGGATGTATGTGGACAGAAGATTGTCAGAGAGCTTTTGATAGCATCAAAGAATATTTGCTTGAACCTCCCATTTTGATTCCTCCAGTGGAAGGAAGACCTTTGATTATGTACCTGACTATATTGGAAGATTCCATGGGATGTGTGCTTGGTCAACAAGATGAGACTGGAAGAAAGGAACATGCCGTATATTATCTGAGTAAGAAATTCACAGACTGTGAGTCTCGATACTCAATGCTTGAGAAAACCTGTTGTGCTTTATCTTAGGCTGCTCGCCGTCTGCGCCAGTATATGATTAACAACACCACTTGGTTGATCTCCAAAATGGATCCGATCAAGTATATCTTTGAGAAGCCCGCCTTATCTGGAAGAATAGCCCGTTGGCAGATGTTGTTATCCGAATATGACATTGAGTATCACACTCAAAAAGCAATCAAAGGAAGTATTTTAGCCGATCATTTGGCTCACCAACCAATTGACGATTATCAATCCATCAAGTTTGATTTCCCAGATGAAGTTGTTATGTACTTGAAAGCTAAAGATTGTGAAGAGCCGTTACCTGAAGAAGGACCTGATCCCGAATCCCATTGGGGTTTAATATTTGACGGAGCTGTGAACTCTTATGGAAATGGAATTGGGGCAATCATCGTCACTCCCCGAGGTACTCATATCCCGTTCACGGCGAGATTGAAGTTTGACTGCACGAACAACATGGCTGAATATGAGGCATGTATTATGGGTCTCGAAGAAGCAGTGGATCTAAGGATTAAGATTCTTGATATTTACGGAGATTCGGCATTGGTAATTAATCAAATCAAAGGAGAATGGGAGACTCGTCATCCTGGTTTGATCCCTTACAGAGACTATGCTAGAAGATTGTTAACTTTCTTCAACAAAGTGGAATTACATCATATCCCTAGAGATGAAAACCAAATGGCTGATGCTTTAGCTACTTTGTCTTCAATGTTTCAAGTGAATGGTTGGAACGATGTGCCTACAATCCGGGTTATGCGCCTCGACAGACCTGCTCATGTGTTCTCAGTAGAAGAGGTTACCGACGATAAACCGTGGTTCTATGACATTAAACGTGTTCTTCGAACTCAAGAGTACCCGCCTGGGGCATCCAATAAAGATAGGAAGACATTGAGAAGATTAGCAAGCAATTTCTTCCTCAATGAAGAAGTATTGTATAAGAGGAATTACGACATGGTCTTGCTCAGATGTGTAGACAGACATGAAGCAGACATGCTGATGCAAGAAGTACATGAAGGATCCTTTGGCACTCATGCCAACGGACATGCGATGGATAAAAAGATGTTGAGAGCTGGTTACTATTGGATGACAATGGAATTTGATTGCTGCAAATATGTGAAGAAATGTCATAAATTCCATATTTATGCGGACAAGATACATGTGCCACCGACCCTCCTCAACGTTATCTCTTCACCTTGGCCTTTCTCTATGTGGGGCATTGATATGATTGGAATGATTGAACCCAAAGCTTCAAATGGTCATCGTTTCATCTTGGTAGCGATCAATTATTTTACTAAATGGGTGGAAGCAGCATCTTATGCTAATGTAACCAGACAGGTGGTAGTCAGATTTATCAAGAATCAAATCATTTGTCGATACGGTATCCCGAACAAGATCATCACTGATAATGGTTCGAATTTGAATAACAAGATGATGAGAGAGCTTTGCGAGGAGTTCAAGATCGAACATCATAATTCTTCTCTTTACAGACCGAAGATGAATGGGGCTGTTGAAGCTGCTAACAAGAATATCAAAAAGATTGTCCAGAAGATGGTGGTAACTTATAAAGATTGGCATGAAATGCTTCCGTTTGCTCTGTATGGATACCGTACTTCAGTTCGAACTTCAACAGGCGCAACCCCTTTTTCCCTAGTTTACGGTATGGAAGTAGTACTCCCCGTGGAGGTTGAGATTCCGTCTATGAGAGTGTTGATGGAAGCTAAACTTTCTGAGGCCGAATGGTGTCAAAGTAGATATGGTCAGTTGAATTTAATTGAAGAAAAGAGATTGACAGCATTGTGTCACGGTCAATTATATCAGCAGAGAATGAAGAAGGTTTTTGATAAAAAGGTTCGACCACGCGAGTTCAGAGAAGGTGACCTCGTGCTCAAAAAGATATTATCTTTCCAACCTGATTCTAGGGGCAAGTGGGCTCCGAATTATGAAGGACCGTATGTCGTTAAGAAAGTTTTCTCTGGAGGTGCCTTAATTCTCACCAATATGGACGGTGAAGAGCTCCCGCGCTCCATGAATGCCGATGCAGTCAAGAAGTATTTCGCTTAGGTTTGAGTTGACAGTTTGCTAAGTTGAAAACCCGAAAGGGCGGCTTAGGCAAGCTTTTGGTCAGACCAGTCTTGGCATTTGAACACATTTCGGAATTCGAAGTTGTTAGGGAGAATAGTGATCATTGGTTTTGTGTAACCTTTTTCTTTCATGTACTATTTCCCAAACTTTTGTAAACCGTTGGAGTCGCGTTGTTAGCGAACTACCATCTTATTAATGAAATTTTAGCATTTACCTTTTATGGGAAAAATTTTAATTTTTCGGTAATATTTGAAACAAAGTTATTTAAAGTATTCTTATTTTAAAAATGCGTCGTGAATAATGAAAGGAATATTAACAGGTTTTCCGAGGATGGTCAAGCCATGAAATGCAAAACAGTGCAGTAATTTATCCTTGCATGATGAACATGTTTCGTTTCAAAATCGTCATGAGGTGTTGGTTGTGTAAACTTGCGTTTCTCGTGGTACTAAGTTTGGTGACTCCCCAGCTTTTCTAGTTAAGCGTTGTTTTGGTTACCTTTATTTGGGAGATTTCTAAAATGTGGTACGCTTTGTCTCATGCCAGTAATCTATTGGTATTAGAAGATTGGATTTGAATGCTTTTCTCCTCAAAAGACTTGAGCCTTGTAGCGTGATACGCTCTGACATTGCTTTGTGGTTCCAGTTCCAATTATTTTCCGTTTTTTTTAAGATTGGCCGAGTATCTATTATTTCGTGACATCTTATCGTCTTCAAGATATTCCATCTGTTTGTTTTGTCAGCATAACATTCATTTACTCATTTACACTTACATCAGTATGCATGTTCACATTTGCCGTTGATTTTGGGTTGTATACTTTGTTTTTAATACAATGTACAATTTCTTTCCAGGTAGAAGGTTAGCTTAGGCAGAAAATGTGCTCCCTTTCTAAATTCCCCAACTGAGCTAATCCTCGTGGATGATTCTTGATTTAGCCTACCTTGTCCATTTCTGGATAGGATGAATCCCCCAATCAAGTTACCTTCTCATTGGGTGAAGTCTTTGTTTGACTGTTTTCTCTCTGGTTTATTCCTGGAGGGAGTTGTTGCCTCTTGCATAGGCTATCTCATGATACCAGTGAAGTCGCGACCTAGACGAATGGTGCATTTATTTTGCACATTTAAGTATGTGATCTCCTCGGGAAGGATTGATTCATGGTTCTCTTTGACGAAGATTTTATTCTCTGCCAGTGTCATCGCAATTTCCTTCTGAGTTATTTTTTGGAAAACGGAAAGCGGCGGTCTCTTCATGAGCAACTTGTACATTATTATTTTTTGGAAAACGGCAAGCGGAGGTCTCTTCATGAGCAACTTGTACGTTATAGACATCATGGGAAAACGGCAAGCGGCAGCTCTTCACGAGCAACTTGTATGTTATTATTCTTCGGAAAACGACAAGCGGCAGCTCTTCATGAGCAACTTGTGCGTTATTATTTTTGGAAATACAGCAAGCGGCAGTCTCTTCATGAGCAACTTGCGCGTTATTGATATTTTTCTGGAATACAGCAAGTGGCAGCTTCTTTATTTGAGCAGCTTGTATGTTATTGGTATTTTTTTTGGATAACAGCAAGTGGCGGCTTCTTTATTTGAGCAGCTTGTATGTTATTGACATCTTTGAACGACAGCAAGTGGCGGCTTCTTTATTTGAGCAACTTGCGCATTATTGATATTTTTCTGGAATACAGCAAGTGGCAGCTTCTTTATTTGAGCAGCTTGTATGTCATAGTTTTTGGAAGACAGCAAGTGGCAGCTTCTTTATTTGAGCAGCTTGTGTATCTACAACCGTATTATTATTTCAGCATTAATTGGTATATCTCTGGAAATCTCGCAGAGAAGTTCGTTATGAATCTTTACCTTCAGAAGTCGGTAATCCATTATCAGCAAATTTGGTACATCTTTTGTCTATCTTTGACCTTGAGTTGTGAACTCACTGTTATTTTGGGTCAATAATCTATTTTGTGGCCTATGCAAGATGCCTTCTTTTTAGGGTCAGAGGTCGTATTCTCTCAAATTTTTATTCGCCGTCAAGAGTCTATCATTTGAAGTCGATGGCTCATTTCCCCAGTAGTGTATAATCTATGTTCCAGTGGTTTGTTGGTGTTTGGTTTCTCCAGCATTATCTTGTCTCATACAATATCATTCTCTGTGAATTTAAATACTACATTCATATCACAAACATAATGGCGGAATCTTAGGGCAAAATTTGCGTATTATGTATTTAAGTACCTTCAATCTCGTCGAGACGAAGATTTTAATCTTCATATCTCCGGATAGAAGAAACTTAAATAGGGTCAGATGTTGTATCCCAAATTTTGACCTAAGATACCATCTCCCATCTGCATCATTACATTGCAAGTGTTTTGACCTATTTTTATCAATTTTCAAAACAGATTTTAAATTCATAACTTTTTTTTAGTCAAGAGCTGGTTATTTTTTTTGGAAACGCCAAGTTTATTAACTGATCAATGCTTAAAACAATGTTTATTTAATTATTTATTATTCTAAGTTTAAATAGTTGAAATTTTATTTTCAGTTATTATAATTTAAAGAATTATAAATAATAAAGTAAATAATTGAAGAGAGGTTTATTAATTGATCAATTTTAAAACAATATTTATTTAATCATTTATTATTCTGAGTTTAAAATAATTGGAATTTATGTTCAATTATTATAATTTAAAGAATTATAAATAATAAAGTAAATATTTGAAAAGAAGTTTATTAATTGATCAATGATGTTTATTTAATTATTTATTATTCTGAATTTAAATAGTTGGAATTCATTTTCAGTTGTTATAATTTAAAGAATTATAAATGATAGAGTAAATAATTGGAAAGAAGAAAAGAATTAACTGGTAAAATAATAGAGTTTTATTCATCTTTATTCTAATTGTTACAATTGTTGTTTAAATACGGTATTTATTTACAAAGTATTTACAGTGACAATTATATAAAATGTCTAAAGTGAAATAAAAACTTTTTTAATTTTTCTAAGATTCTAAATCTTCATCTTCTATCCAATACTTCTTTGATGCTCATTTGATTTTACCTGCAAAGAATTAAAAGAAAAGTCAGAAATAGATATATAATTAAAAGCAGACAATTAATTTAGAGTTCATCATTAAAAGCAAACGGCTGGAATCAGTTTTTACCCTCTTTGCAAATCACGGGATTTCTCCCGGTTCACAAAAAGGGATGAATATTTATTGATAAATATGAATGCACAAGTTAAAATATGCACAAATTCAATTTTGTCAAAACTGCATATTTCAAAATCAATTGCACTTTTCAATTGTCAAAACTGCATATTTCAAAAACCAACAGCATATGCAAGTCAAAGTTACAGTGTCAAAACAAGTCCAACGTAAACTGTCCAAAAATATGGAAGTATGGAAATACAAAGGCTCCTCTATACTGTAACAATGCAGATAGCTAAAGAAAGAATGTGCAGATCAAAACCACATATGCAAGCCAAATATTTCTAATTTCATCATTTTCCAGCTTTGCTTTTTCAGAACACAAAGTACATAACATCATTTTAATGTTTCAAACTGTACTAAGGAGAGAGAAGAGAGAAAAGAGTTGGGTTTACAGGTTTTGACTTTAGGCAGAAAGGATATAGAAAACAAAACTGCAGTGGCACAGTAAAAAAGGGAAGCATAGAAAAGGGATACAAAGCAAACTGAATGGAAAAGTAGAAGTGCAGAGGTATCAAAAGGAAAATAGTTAAAATATACAAAACCTGAACTGTCAAAAGGGTAGGCCAACAACGGATATTATAAAACACAAACTTCTCAAGCAAAAAGTTCTGAGTTCAAATACCACAAGCCTATTTCTCAAAGTAAGAAAAAAAAAGCTTGAAGAACCTGCATTCAAAAACAATATACAACCTGCTGTCTCAAGCCAAAAAACCAATAACCATGGCCTGAAAAAACCAGTAAACACTAAGCTGTCCAGCCAAAGCCTTAAGCCTTTTCAAACCAATAACCATGGCCTGAAAAAACCAGTAAATACTAAGCTGTCCAGCCAAAGCCTTAAGCCTTTTCAAACCAATAACCATGGCCTGAAAAAACCAGTAAACACTAAGTTGTCCAGCCAAAGTCTTAAGCCTTTTCAAACCATAACCTGTTGAAACCTGTAAAAACCTTAATCATCAAGCGATACAAGTCGTCACCAACAAAACAATACCTTGTCAAACATACTGTCAAGCCCAATCGTAACACAAAAGCCATAAACCATCAACCTGTTAAACCAGAAAACCATACAAAGCCCAACCGTAACACAAAAGCCATAAACCATTAACCACCAATAATCTATTTCCAGCCTCAACCAAACAAAAAGGAAACGTTCAAGACAACACAAAGGCCTCAGAAAAGTTTTCTTCATAGGCAAATCAAATAGGCAACAGAAGCAAAGCAAAGAAAGAAGAGGGAAAGCTAGTCAAAACGAATGTTCCAACATTAGCATATTCAGCATGGCCAACATTAACAAGCAAGCATGTCAATAATCATCATCAATAAAGGCAACATGAAGAACCCTCAGAGATACTCATCATAGGGCTAAACAACCAAATACAAGGAGAAGCAAAGCAAAGAAAGAAGGGGAAAAGAAATTGCACAAAAGGTTCTCAGGTCAACTCATCATCAAACCTAAGGGACGAAGTACAAAATACCAGGAAAAGCAGAGCCCAGCATCACGCGCTTCACTCCTCCGCCGGCAAGCCTCCGGAACGCCTCCTCCCTCCTCCTTCGTAAAGGTAGCTATTCTTTTTCTCTTTCCTTTCCACCATCTCAACAGAAACCACATGTAAAAATAGAGTCAGAATCAAAATGGATGTAAAATCATAAACATGCAAAATCATAAAAAACCCCAAAGAGATAAAAACGAAAGTTAACCTTTGAACTATCGCATGCTTATTCGTGGGAAGGAGAACACATAAGTGGCGTTGGTGGCTCGGGCAAGGGAAGTTCAGAAGCGGGCTTTGAGGAGGACGAAGAGGAACGCGTGAAGTGAAGAGTAGCAACGGCGCTGTAAACCCTTAAGAGTTTCCAAATGAACACAATTTCATAACCCTAAAACTTTGTTTCATGAATTGGGCCATAACCCGTTTTCCCTTTGCCTAAACCTATTTCACTTCTTCTAGTTTTACCCCCCCCCCCCCCCCCCCCCCGTTTAATCAGTTTAGCCCATACAATAGTTTATTATCTACCCCTTTATTTTTTGATACCCCTCTTTCTATTTATTTTCTTTTAGTTTTTTTTAGAATTTTATAAATTTAGTTTAATTATAAAATTTAGTCAAATAGATGTGTAGTTCTAATTAAACAAATTTTAAATAATTTGACCAATTTTATTAGTTTAAGTTTAGGATTAATTTAATAATTTTAGTGTTATTTTTAATTAGATTTAAGTTAATAACTTTTAAAGTTTTAATTTAGTTTAGAATTATTTAATAATTCTTAAAATAATACTTTATATTAATACCAAAAAAATACGTATAAAAATAAAAATTTTAAAATAAAAAAAAACATTTTTATTTTCTTTAATTAATTCTCTTGCTTTGTACATATTAAATAAAAAATATAAAAATGCATGTTCACACCATTTCGTCTGTTATTTAATCATTGTTGTGGTTATATATCACTTAGCTACTTAATCATTATCTATCTAATTTTCTGTTTGATTATTTCATCTTTATTTGGTTATTCTGTTTACGTCTAAATCCAAGAGAAGAAAATGATTAAATTTGTTGACTTCATGTCCTCAAATCCAATCACGCGAATATCTTCATTTCATAAAAACTTAAGATAATTTTTCCCCAAATATTAAATTTTTTCAAAACTTATACCTTTTAAGTCAAAACTTCGACATTAGGTCGTCGTACCTTCAAAAACCCGTCCGTACCCCTTTTCGGCCAAAACAATTTATTTTTAATCAAACGAACATTTTAACAAACAGATATTTCAAAAGGCTCCTATAGAATACTAAAGATACATTGGGTGCTAATACCTTCCCATTGTATAACCAACCCCCGAACTCTAGACCTCTTTTCAAAAACGCCTTGTATTTTCATTACTTTTTAAAGTATTATTTTACATTGCATACTTTAGGGTTTTATTTCGCTCTTTTCCCTTTTCCCTTGGAAATAATAAAGCGCGGTGGCGACTCTTGCTTTTTGTGAGACGAATTAATTAATAATTCGATCTCCGATTTACCCCGCTACATTTTTATCGCTACATGTACCATTAAAGATCACCATGCCGGGACCTGTCCCATACCAATCCAGCAAAACGATACCATGGAACTATGGGGGAGAAATCTTCTACCATGGTATCAAACAAATCGAAACAGTCCAAGAGATTTCTGAAGAAAAAACCATGATATAGGGAACATTGCGGGTACAAGCAAGATAACCCGTAGCGGCCGAATATTTTCTCTAGAGATTGCTCCCCCTCGAGCAGTTTTCGGACCCTTGAAAGCTTCTGTACCTGTTGGACCATCTGTGCAAGGCCCAGTGATTGAAGAATTGGATACTCCTGAAGTAAGACCATCTGCTGATACTACCGACAAGGTTAAGGGGATACTGGAAGTGCCTGTCAGGACGAAGGCTCATGATGTGGTTATCCCCGAAACCACTCAGAAAGAAATAGATGAAATCTTGAAAATAATCAGAAAAAGTGACTACAACGTTGTGGAACAGTTAGGGAAGACCCCTTCTAAAATTTCAATGTTAGATCTCCTGCTCTGTTCTGAGGCCCATGCTAAGGCCCTAATCAAATTTTTGAAGGCGGCACATGTACCCCAAGAGACTTCGGCTGACCAGTTTCAGGAATGTGTGACCAGTCTTACTGCTGATAATGGCCTTGGCTTTTCCGATGTTGACTTGACTCCCAAAGGAAGGAAACACAACGACGTGTTACATGTTTCAGTTGAATGCAGGGGAACCACCCTCGCCCATGTCTTAGTTGATACTGGTTCTTCCTTGAATGTGCTTCCAAAGAAAGCCTTAGACCGTTTGGACTGCGAAGGATTGACCCTCAAGCCTAGTAACATCATTGTTATGGCCTTTGATGGGTCCAAAAGAATGGTTCATAGAGAGGTTGATATTCCTATCAAAGTAGGCACAGAAGTTTTCAACTCCACCTTCTACGTGATGGACATCCGTCCGTCATATTCATGTTTGTTAGGAAGACCGTGGATCCATTATGCTGGGGCAGTTACCTCCTATTTGCACCAAATGCTGAAATATCCTGTTAAGGGTAAGATTATAACAGTGCACGGAGAGGAAGAGTACATGATAAGTCATCTCAATTCCTTCCGCTATGTGGAGTTGGATGGCGAGTTCATCGAAACGCCTTTCCAACATTTTGAGGAAGTTTCCCCTGAGGTAGCAGTTGCGAAGACAATGGTTGAAATTCCTACTGTTCCCAAGCATGTATCTAGAATGGCATCTCTCAAGGACGCAGAGGCTGTGATTAAGGAGGGGAAGAGCACAGTGTGGGGGCAGTTGCCTGATTTTCCCCATAAGACGGACAAGTTTGGGTTAGGGTTCACTGTTGCAGGACAAAAGGCTATGCGTCGCTCCAAGATTGAAAGACCACCCGTCAAGATCTCTCACCATGGAATCAATGCTGTAGAAGATGAAGATGAAGAGAGCCACTTTGAAGATTGGATCTTTCCGACCGTCGAAGGGGGTTTAAGCAACTGGGAAGCAAAGGATTTTGTTCCCATCACCGTTATCAACCAGTAATTTTATCTTTGAACAATTTCCCATTTATGGTCTGTAATAACTAAACAATTTGCACACTATTTTCACCTCATGCCTTGCCCGGGGCATGTAGGTCCATTTGTAAGGGCTTGATTTTCTTCATAATCATATTCCATGTTTTAATGAATCATTGGACGTTTTTCATCTATAAACTGTTGTGTTCATTTTCTTTCCTTTTGCATTTTTGTTTGTTTAAGGATGGCTATCTCTTACACACACCCACACTCACAAATGCAGGTACCCATCCACTCCGGATTCCATGGGTGACTATTCTGCTTTAGCCTTCGATAACTCTAAATATTTGGTCAATCATGCTGAGTACGAAGTTGACGAAGACTGTGAAGTGCTGGGAGAATTAGCCAGACTTTTGCAACAAGAAGAAAGGGCTATTTTGCCTCATGAAGAGTTGCTAGAAAACATCAACTTGGGGACAGAGGAAGACAGGAAAGAAGTAAAAGTGGGTGCAAACCTGGAACCAAGTGACAAAGAGCGCTTAGTATAATTGTTGAACGAATATGTTGAAATCTTCGCCCGGTCTTATGAAGACATGACAGGGTTAGACACAGATATCGTGGTCCACCGTCTCCCTACAAGAGAAGATTGTCCACCGATCAAGCAAAAGGTCCGCCGGATGAGGCCTGACATGTCAGAGAAGATTAAGGCTGAGGTAATGAAGCAATTCAACACTGGCTTTCTGGCTGTTACTTCCTATCCATAATGGGTTGCTAACATTGTGCCCGTGCCTAAGAAGGATGGCAAAGTCAGAATGTGCATGGATTATCGGGATTTGAACAGGGCTAGCCCCAAGGATGATTTTCCACTGCCACATATCGACATCTTGGTTGACAACACAGCTCAGTACAAGGTGTTTTCCTTCATGGATGGATTCTCGGGATACAACCAGATCAAAATGGCCCCCGAGGACATGGAGAAAACAACTTTTGTCACACAATGGGGTACCTTCTGCTACAAAGTGATGTCATTCGGACTGAAGAATGCAGGGGAAACCTATCAACGTGCCATGGTAGCTTTGTTTCATGATATGATACATCATGAGATCGAAGTTTACGTAGACGACATGATAGCTCGATCACAGACAGAAGAAGAACACCTTGATCATTTGCAAAAGCTGTTTGCCAAATTGAAGGAGTATAAGCTCAGACTGAACCCGAGCAAGTGTACTTTTGGAGTTAGGTCTGGTAAACTTTTAGGGTTTATTGTCAGCAATAAGGGCATTGAGGTTGATCCAGTTAAAGTAAAGGTTGTACAAGAAATGTCTGCCCCCCGCATTGAAAAGGAGGTTAGAGGATTCTTGGGACTCATGAACTATATTGCGAGGTTCATCTCTCACCTGACATCTACCTGTGAGCCAATTTTCAAACTGTTGAAGAAAGATCAGGTAGTTGAATGGAACAATGATTGTCAAGTTGCTTTTGATAAGATCAAGGAGTATTTTCTAGAACCTCTTATTCTGATGCCACCCGTCGAAGGAAGGTCGTTAATCATGTATCTGACTGTTTTGGATAACTCAATGGGGTGCGTGCTAGGCCAACATGACGAGTCTGGCCGAAAAGAGCATGCCATTTATTACCTTAGCAAAAAGTTTACCGACTGTGAGACTCGCTATTCACTGCTCGAGAAAACTTGTTGCGCTTTGGTATGGGTTGCTCGCCGACTAAGGCAGTATATGTTGACTCATACCACTTTGCTGATTTCCAAGATGGATCTGATCAACTATATCTTCGAGAAGCCTGCTTTATCTGGAAGAATCTCTAGATGGCGAATGATCCTGACTGAGTATGATATCCAGTATACTACCCAAAAAGCTATAAAGGTGAGTATACTAGCTGACCATCTAGCTCATCAAGCCGTCGAAGATTACCAATCTATGAGATTCGACTTCCCTGACGAGGACATCATGACATTGGACAACATTGAAGGTAACGGACCGTATGACGGACCTGAACAAGGATCCCGATGGACCCTGTACTTTGATGGTGCTTAAAATGCACTTGGCAACGGTATCGGTGTGGTACTCATTTCTCCGGAAGGTTGCCATACACCCTTCACTGCCCGACTTTGTTTTAGCTGTACAACAACATGGATGAATATGAAGCTTGCATCTTTGGTCTCAAGGCTGCTATAGACTTGGGAATCAAATCTTTGGTCATATTCGGGGACTCGGCTTTGGTTATCAGTCAAGTCAAAGGAGAGTGGGACACTAAACATCCTAATCTTATCCCGTACAAAGAACATGTCTTAACATTGTTGCCTCATTTCGAGCAGATCACCTTCGAGCATTTCCCGCGAGAAGAAAATCAGCTAGCAGATACTCTGGCTACAATGTCTTCCATGTTTAAACTCAACTGGGATAACGAGGCTCCCCAAATTACCATCGAGCGAAGGGGCGAACCTGTGCACTGTCATGAGATTAATACCGAAGAAGTAGTGGAACAACCCTGGTTTCATGAAATCAAAAGGTATCTCTAGAATCGAGAATATCCTGAAGGAGCTTCCGTCAATGACAAAAAGTTCTTAAGGAGATTTGCTGCCAAGTTCTTCCTAAGCAATGGCATCCTTTATAAGCATAGCCATGATTGTGTTCTACTTTGTTGTGTAGACAAAGCTGAAGCGTAGTTGATCATGACTGAGATACACAGTGGCACATTCGGCACCCACTTAAGCAGACATACGATGGCTAAGAAGATTCTAAGGGCAGGCTACTACTGGTCTACCATGGAAGCTGATTGTCATCAACATTCCCGTACCTGCCACAAATGCCAAGTCTACACCGACAAGGTACATATTCCTCATGTTCCTCTCAACGTTCTGACAGCTCCTTGGTCATTCGCAATGTGGGGAATTGACATGATTGGAGAGATCAAGCCTACGGCATCCAATAGACATCACTTCATCTTGGTCGCTATTGATTATTTCACCAAGTGGGTTGAAGCAGCTTCCTATGCCTCTGTTACAAAGAATGTGGTTGCTCGCTTCATCAAGCAGAACCTCATATGCCGGTATGGTGTCCCTGACAGGATCATCACAGACAACGGTACAAATTTGAACAACACTATGATCACCGCCCTGTGCGAGCAGTTCAAGATTTATCATCACAATTCATCTCCCTATCGGCCGAAGATGAACGGTGCTATTAAAGCTGCGAACAAAAATATCAAGAAGATCATTCAAAAGATGACAGTCACCTACAAGTACTGGCATGAGATGTTACCGTTTTCTCTGCATGGATATCATACCACAACACGTACTTCAACAGGGGCAACCCCATTCTCTTTGGTGTATGGCATGGAAGCTGTTTTGCCTATGGAAGTTCAGATTCCTTCCTTGAGGATTATGAAGGATGCCGGTTTAAGTGAAGACGATTGGATTCAGATCCGACTTGATCAACTTAATTTGATCGACGAGAAGCGACTTACTGCCGTTTTTCATGGTCAGACGTATCAAAAACGGATGATCAAGGCCTTCAATAAGAAAGTTAGGCGTCAGGTATATCAAGTCGGAGATCTTGTAATCAAGTGGATCATCTTACCACAAAGTGATCCCAGGGGCAAGTGGACTCCTACTTACGAAGGACCATTTGTGATCAAGAGCATCTTTTCTGGTGAGGCAATGATTCTGACCACCATGGACGGCGACGATTTGCCACACCCTGCGAACGCAGACATAGTCAAAAGATACTACGCATAAAATGACCCGACAAGTTGAAAACCCGAAAGGGCGACTTGGGCAAAAATGGGCATCCTGGTGAATCGAAAACCCGAAAGGGCGGTTCAGGCAAAAGTTAGGGATAAAACAAAAAAAAAATTGTACACCCGGCAAGTTGAAAACCTGAAAGGGAAACTTGGGCAAAAAAGGGTTTCCCGGTGGATCGAAAACCCGAAAGGGCGGTCCAGGCAAAAGTTAGGGAATTAAAGCGTATGACTGTGTCTCGTCGGATCACTTTAAGAACAATCTATCGACCAACAAGCTCCAAGCTTCTGATCAATCCAGTCATCAGCGGACGAAGCAGCAAATGGACAAGATATTCAGAGTTGTGAAGGCTACAGCAGAATGGGAATCCCATGGAATTGTTACACATAGCCATCTTTCTTTTGTATAAAATTTTTCAATCTTTTACGACAACATTCTCTTACTAGGATGTCTGTCTCTTTTGTACAAAGATACTTACAAAAATTAATACAAATATACTTCAAAGTGCAGAAATTTGTTTGCCTCTCTTTTTCTTTTTTATACTTATGTTTTATTTGAAAACGTCCAATGTTTTGTTAAATAGGCATATGCATTTGAATATAATCACTGCTTACAAATAAAACGAAATTGGGAAAGGATAATTACTGATAGGTTGAAGGTGTAGGAAGATATCTTTATGCCATTTAAGAAGAAATCCCCTGCATTACTTTGTTCAGATCCTCAACAAAGCTAAAACCTCAGAGTACATGTCCTCAGCGGAGTTAAGCTTCAGGATCCCCCGGCGGAGCCAGTACATTCCAAACTGGATTCCCCAGCCGAGTTAAGTGTCAGAGTTCCCATCAGAGTTCAAACTCCCGATTCCCAGTGGAGCCAGAATAACCTAAATCTCCTTCCCCAGCGAAGTCAAATTTCCAACTGGTCAAATTCTCTCAATTTCCCCAGACAACTAGGATGATTCCCCAGTAGATTGGCATACAACCCAAAGCTCCTTATTTCACCGGCCGAGTAAACATTCTCCCCACAGAGTTATCTCCCAGCAGATCGAAGATTCTCGATCCTGTTTCTCTAAAGCAGAAACCTCCCAGGTCTTAATTCCCCAATAGAGATGTTCCCTATTTTCCAGGAAAGTCAAGAAGGATTCTCATTCCCTGCAGAAGTTGTCAGAACCTTTGTAAATCCCCACAAGTCGCCGAGGACCCTCAATCTCTAGTAGTGGTCCCAGGATTTCTCATTCTCAACAATCAACAGCTTTAATCCCCAAGCAGTCAGCAAGGATTTCTCATCTTCAATAATCAAAGATTTTTGGAATCCCCAACTTCGGTCAAGGATTTATTTTCCCCGGCAGCAGTCAAAGATTTCATTATCTCCAGCTATCCGGGATTTATCTTCCTCAGCAAGACAGCTATTCAGCTTACATGCATAACCATTACATTCATATATCATAAACATGGATTACAGTTCATTGCATCATAAATATCATGCAATATAACTTTGTGTTTTAGCTAACGTTTTACCCTTTTCAGGATAAGATTAAAAGGCTATCATTAACAATTATTCAGATACAGTATGGATACACCCCAGACACGGCGGTCATTCTATTACTCATTCAGAACTTCAAGTCAAAATACAGTTTGGATACACCCCAGACACGGCGGTCATTCTACTACTCATTCAGACTTCAGCAATCGGATACAGACTAGATACGCTCCAGACACGGAGGCCATTCTATCTCTCATTCAGATTCAACTATCAACTCCAAGTTCAGATATGCTTCAGACACGGATGCCATTCTGGCCCTTACACCAGCAGTTTGATTCTCCCCAGTGCAGTCGCCATGAAAATCATTTTGTCACTTATTCGGATTACAATTACAGTCTCAGATATACTCCAGACACTGAAGTAATTCTGCTACTCGTACAGATCTCAACTTCAGAAACTGTCCAGATACGCTCTAGATATGGTTGCCATTATGTCACTCATACGGAATTTATCCCCAGTCCAGAGATGCTCCATACACAGATGTTTCTCTGTCGCCCATTCAAAATTCAGATACAATACAGATACACTCCAGACACGGCAGTCATTCTGATATTCATTCAAATTTCAAATATATTTACAGCTCAGATACGCTCCAGACACGGATGCCATTCTTTTGCTCATACAGACTCCGTCTCCAGATACAGTTCAAATGCATTCCAGACACGGATACCATTTTGACGCTCATTCTTCTGACCTACAACACTGCAATTCAACAAACATTCTTGGATGGCATCTTTAAGCCCATCTCCATCAAGATTCTACCACCTCTAAATGGCATCTTTAAGCCCATTTCCTCAGCTATATTCTGACGAGTGCAAATTTACGGGCACTTTAGTGTCCAATCCTCTCTTACCTTCAAGTCGCGAAAGGCAAACTTGCCAATCTAACTCTTCAAGTTCAAGAAGATTGAACAGGGGCAACTGTTGTACCCCAAAATTTGCCCTCCCATTTCATCAACATTTCTCATCACAAAGATCTTGGAATTCAAGATCAAGTTAGGGTTTGCTCTGCTCAAGACATCTCCTTGCATTGTTGACCTAAATTAGGGTTTGAGTTTGCACAGTGATGTTTTGACCTACAATGCCCAAGGTAACTTTCATACTTCATTTTGGACTCACAAGTTTGTCCATACCAAGTTTCAAGCCTTGATTCAAATTTTTGCCCAGTCAATGGGACAGTTGACCTAGAAATCAGCTATATTGGGGAAAAAGTCAACTGTGGCTAATTGACAGTCAAAACTCATGAATTTTGACCCACATCAACATTATGGACTCATATGAACCATTTTATCAAGTTTGGATCACAATTCCATAATAAATTTGATCAGATCACCAAAAGGGCAAAATGGTCATTTTTAGGGTTTTGACTGCACAAAGGCAATTTTTTACTGTTTGACCTAACTAATGGCAAATCAAGCTCAACCATGGACTCAAATAATCAATGACATTGTCTTTACCCATTCAACAAGTTCAAAAGATCTCAAATGCATAGGATTGACAAATGAATTTTTCAGTCAACTGACCAAAATTTGATTGTATACTGAAAAGTCAAACTTTGACTTTTTGGACAAAATCAAGTGCCAAGGGTCATTTTTCATCAAGACATGTCAAATTATGAAACTTGTTCATCAAGAAACCCAAAAATGCAAATTAGGGTTTAAAATGGAAAATTTTCATAACTTAGAATTTTTCTAAGTTATAAAATTTTCTTATTTTTTCCTAACTTTGTCCCATTTTTTCACCAAGATGAAAATGGATTCAAACAAAACTTGCAACATGAAAGTTGTAGTCCATCACAAAGTCTACAACTTTGATTCACAAAGTTTTCTCAAAAGAAGCTTGTATCTCAAGTTATGATTTTTGGAACAAGGGTATCTAAAACTTTTAACTTAGAGAAATTTTGCCCTAGTTTAGGCAGGATTTTGACCCATCTTCTTGGCCATTTTTCACATAGTTCCACTTGTAGTTTCAAGTTGAATTTCAAAGATGGATTATATTCCATGTTCCAAGCTTTCCAAATTGTCCAAGAACTCCTCAAACACCCTTGTGGTTAGAGAGAATCGAATGCTTGAAGTTGGCAAAAACTCATTTTTCATCCATGGCATGTTCATGTTCATACAAGTTGCAATTTCAAGTCAGCATGCTTTGCACTAGATTACAGGACTCTAAACCACTTCACACTCAATAATTTAATGCAAACCCATTGGTCTAAGGTATTGTTTTGGTCATTAGGGCATTATACACAAGATTAATCCTTAAGTAGAAAAAGGTATATTACCATTTTTGTCATAATCTTGCTTTATGTCAAACCACAATCTTTGAGCATTGGTCCAGATCTTTTGCAGCTAATCAAATCCACAAATTAGAGGGACCAAGAGCAGAAGGTTCAAGCATATGGATAGCCTGTACATGCCTGTTACATATCACTTCCCACTTTTGCTTCATATACAAGAAATATGCCAAATACATGAGAACTTGAACATCAGCCAAAACCAATTGGTGCAAGAATTTTGAACATCTTTCTCACATCCCTCTGAGCCAGAAACACGGCCTCTTAAGCCCTCAAACATCCCATAGCCAGAAATCACCTTCCATTGGCAAAACATGGCAGAACCTGCAACTTGACTTCCATAGCACAATTTGCTCGTGCGTTTTGCCCCAAGTTGGTTCAAACACCTTCCATTCAATCCACCCAAGCTATCCCAAACCTCAAACACCAACTGTAACTCCATTTACAGGGTTTTCCATTTTCATTTTGAGCTTGTGCAGGTTGAGTTCTATAGGCTTATTCAAGTACATTCAAGGCAATCTAGACATTGGAGAAGGTCAAGTGAAGTCCAAGCAAGCTCCCAGACATCTCAAGCCTTGTTGAAAAGCTCCACATTGCCCTACACGATGTCAGCTGAAACAGGTTTTTGGCAACTTCCTATGTCTCTATTTAGGAACATTTAGACATAGGTTTGTGAATAAGAAATGTAGTATTCATTGCCATGAAGCTGTACATATGCTCAGTTTTCATTTTTATTAAGCATGCTAAGAGAATTTGATCCAAGAACATACTGAAAAAACTAGGTTAGATTTTAGGGCCAGAGAAATTCTCTCTGGTCTTTAAGAGTTAGGATTAGTTTTTTATATGGTTGAATTCGTCTTAAAGAGCTCTACAACTTTGATGTTATGTATTTTTGCAATAGAGCTCGTATACAGGATGTCCAGGTTTGGTAACAGGCGCGCGCGTTTTGTGAAAGACAGAGGTTGAAGATGAAGTGGTGGGTTGGGCTTGATCCTGGCTCACTATTGGCACCCCCCATTTGCTTTTTGTACCCCCTGGCCCAATTTCTTTATGCTTTGATATTTTTGTCTCTTATTTTCATTTCTGATTTATTTTTATTATTTCCAAATATAAAAAATACTCAAAAATATTTTTATATTTTTTTTCACATTTATTTTGCATTTTATTTTTATTTTTCTAACATAAGAAGCAATTTAATTACTTTTATCTTATTTATTAAAAACTTGAAAATAACAAAAATTATACTTTTATTTTCATTCTTTATTTTTATTCACACTGAAAATATTATTCTAAATATATTTTTATTTTTGTATATATTTTATTTATTGTACATATTTAATATAATTAATACATATATAAATATATACTTTTATTTTATTAGATACTTTAGAATAAAAATATAAAAATATTACACTTTTATTTTTTTATTATTTATAGTAAAAAAAATACTTTTTTTCTAAATATATTTTATTTTGGGTATATATTATGTTATTTTATTGTATATAAATAATATAATTAATATATTTATTTTCTTAAAGAAAATTAGGGTTTTACCCTTAACCAAATAAAATTAATCTTTTATTTATTTCTTTATTTTTTACATTAAATATTTTTACATACATAAATAACCAAAAAACTTTTTTTTGCATAATTCATATTATTGGATATACTTATTTATTTTGTTTATTTAAATATTGTCCATTTATTATTTATGTATTTGATTCAATTTGGATGTAATAGTAAACTAGGGTTTATATTTCTTGTCAAATAATCCCCATTCAAAGATTGTACCCCCATCCCTATAATCATGTTGTAATAGCTTAGACTTTTAATTCTCGCACTTTATGCTTTCAATTATGCCATGGTTAGAGATTAGGGTTTGTATGAAAAAATCCAAAATCAACAAATAGCTTGACCTAATACAAAGACAAAAATGCATGAAAATCAATACACAATGCACACTTGCACCCCTAGGGTTACAATCTACTTGTTGCCTTAAAAATGGGCCATGTTATGCATGTTGGGTACTTTGGTAAAACAAAAACAAAACAAAAGATCATAGTCCCTCGATGATGCTATCTTGGTTGCCTAAACAAAATGATCAAGTCCCTCAAAAATTTGCCAAAAATACTTGACACAATTGCTATCTTGGACTATACAATGACCCGCGCCTGTCCCGTTTAACATCCTAATACAAGGTTGTTTACCAAATGCAATGGTAAAACAACACTGTCAAAAGGGTTAAAAACATATAGGAAAGATCTTTGAGTAAAATAGGGTAGATAGCTCTTACTTACTTGATCAAAACTTGCAAAACATCCTTGCTATTTTCAAACACACTTCACAACATAATTTCAAAACATTTCCTAAATCAAACTTTCAAACATTGAAATCTTTTCAAAATACACAAACATATTTGTATACATTCAAACAAGAATCATTACAAAGGTTGCCACAACGATGGCCTCTTTTCAAAACATCTTTCAAAACCACACCCAAAGCACCATTTAAAACAATTGGAAAAGCAAAGCAAGTGATCTAAACAAGTAACTAAGAGCCCATGGATAACCATGGATGAAAAGGGTGCTTGCACCTTCCCTTTTCATAATCTACTCCCCGAACCCAAGAAAACATCTCAAAGGTCTTTTCTGTGCTTTTTGACCTTTCCTTAGGCTAAAATAAAAAGTCGGTGGCGACTCTTGCTAAACCGAAACATTTGCGAACACAAACGCAAAACCTCAAGTCAGTTCTCCCACCGTATCACAGAACTGGCGACTCTGCTGGGGAAAGTTTCTAAAAGTGGAGTAACCTTAGGGTTTATATCACCTTTGCATGCTTATTTTGTTTGCTTTGATTGCTTCACATATGGTTCTCTTGTTTGGGGATTGAATCCTCCACCCGGATTTTTGGGAAACATTCATAGGTAAATAGCAATACGTTGTGAAAACTGTGCGGGGTATACTGACATGGTTGAAGCAATAGCTATATTAGTGCGACATATTTGTGGGTACCAGTAGCCTTTGAGTTAATCAAAGAGAATACGGGGCCGCTGAGTGATGTCACGAAGCACTAATGGACTTTTAGAACCTTTACTTGACCAACATGGCCTTTTTAGGGGTAGTGAGATAATCGGCTTTGGTGCAGTACGAAGTTGGTAGATACTCGATACTACACTCATTGAGGGTTGCTTTCTTGGAATATTTCAGTCGCCAGTAAAGTGGCTAAACTGAAACAATGAACACAGAAAATAATCCGGTGATATTGAGCTCCTTAGAACCCGGTTACTATTTATAGGACAGGTTGAGCCAACAAACTTCAAGAGGGTACTTACCTATGAAACCTCATGCAAGCCTGAAACTAGGATCTTGTGTGATCTGCTTGTACATATGCTTGTGCATACATCATGAACATCATAAAGCATCATATACATCCGCAAACCATTTCAAGGGTTTGGATCTTCATCTTTGTTCTTGTTTTGTAGGTCATGGAATCTCTTTGCAGGAAAACGATTCAAGTCAACCTTGTGAGAATCCCTCCTCAACTCAAGGAGCTTACTTCCAAGATTCCAGAGAATTCTCTCTTCAGTGAAAGACATGGTATACTTCTCAACTTGGTCAACTCTAACATTGAAGAAGACATGGTGAAAGTTCTCTTCCAGTTCTTTGATCCCGTACACCACTGTTTCACATTCCCTGATTACCAACTAGTACCTACTTTGGAGGAATTTTCTCAACTCCTGAGGATTCCTATTCTCCATCAACTACCCTACAACGGTACGGAAAAAGAACCAAAGCCTGAAGATGTTGCTCAAGCATTACACTTGCAACCATCTGATATCAAAGGACATTGGGAAACCAGAAGTGGTGTCAAGGGTTTCTTGGCAAAGTTTCTGTTTGAGAAGGCACAAGACTGCCGGAATTCTCTAGATCTGCAAGCCTTTGAGGAGATTGTAGCACTTCTCATCTATGGGTTGGTCTTGTTCCCAAACCCTGATCAGCTTATAGATGTGAATGCTGTCAAGATTTTCATATCTCGGAATCCTGTACCTACATTGCTTGGGGACATCCTACACTCATTTCACACACGAACAATGAGGAAAAGAGGTGTTCTCATGGGCTGTACTCCTCTTCTAGCAAGGTGGTTTATTTCTCACCTTCCCCAAACAGTTTTGAAGAATGAGCAGGGTTTAAGGTGGTCACAACGGTTGATGACCCTCACACATTCTGATGTTCATTGGTGTTCTCGATCCAGAGAAAATTTCATCATCATTGATCGTTGTGGAGAATTCCCTAATGTCCCATTACTTGGCATTAGGGGAGGCATTACCTACAACCCCTGTTTAGCTCTGAGACAGTTTGGATATGCTCGAAGGGATGGCCCTCACGATATGCTAATTCCTGACTTGGTTTTTGACTTCGACGATGACGCTCAAGGACTTCGACAAAGGTTTATCCGAGCTTGGAGGATGCCCAACAAAGTGGATAGTAAGACACTGGGGCACAAGAATTCCATCCCCCTTGAGCCTTATCTCAAGTGGGTACGAACCCGCGCCCAGAATCTTATGATGCCATACCCTCACATTCTCCCCGTGATCAAAGAGCCTGTTATGGAAGGAGAGGTTCCATACACCCTCCTACATCCAGACATGCCAACATCATTGGAAGAATTTCAAAAGAATTGGATACAACTCAAGGAAGAGCGGAACACTTTTGAAGCCAGCTTCTATGCCAGTGAGAAGAAGGTTTTGGAGCTTACCCGCCGACTTCACGAAGAGGAGACTCTCAACACTTACATCGCACCAAAGAGGATGCGCAATGTCTTTTTACATTAAGAATTTTGTAATATTTTGCCCATGGGGCATTTATGTACTAACAAATTTCTTCTTATTAATATGACATGTGTTCTTTTTGTTTGCAACAACTTTGAATTTCTAAATCCTTGAAAGCATTACATGAATAACATATCATTCATCATATGCATAAATAGGTCTTCACAACAGGTTTCCTTATCTTTCTGTTGTTTATTTCAGCAAGATGGATATAGAGCAGATGGTTAAAGATCTGCAAGCACAGAATTCACAATTCCAACAACTCCTCATAATGTTGGCAAAGGGTCAAGAGGATCTTAAAGCACTGTTAGAGAAAGAGAAGGAACCAGAAAAGAATAAAAAGAAAAGAATTGGTGTGGCCACTATGGGAAGAAGATTTGAGCATCAGGCTAGGAGAGTTCTGGAATTCCCCTCAACGTCTAACGAAGGGGTTGGTAAGGGAAAGGGAGTTGCAATGCCCTCTAAATCTGAAGCTGAAGAAGAAGAAGAGGAAGAGGATGAAGATTACTCCGAACAGCAGTACCCTCCGGCGGATGATAAGTATAAGAATCTTGAGGACCGGTTGGCAGCCATGGAAGTGCAAAGGGTACCTGGGCTAGATTTCGAAGAACTAGGGTTGGTTGCTAGGATCGTCATTCCTCCCAAGTTCAAAGTGCCTACATTTGCTAAATACAACGGTTTGTCCTGTCCGAAGATGCATCTGATATCCTACATCAGAAAGATCCAACTTCACTCTTTTGATAAGGATCTGTGGGTCCACTTTTTTCAAGATAGTTTGTCGGGTACGCAATTGGACTGGTTCTATCAACTTGAGAGATCTGATGTTTATAACTGGGAAGATTTGGCTGCTGCTTTCTACCGACAATACCAATACAATGCAGATTTAGCACATACTCGTACTCAACTCCAAAATATGGGTATAGCCTCTAATGAGGGATTTAAGGAGTATGCCCAAAAGTGGCGGGATCTGGCTGGTAGGGTGCAGCCACCATTGTCGGATAGAGAGCTGGTTGACATGTTTTTAGGGACTCTGTCAGGTCCATTCTTCAATCACTTGATCGGGAGCTCATCTGCAGGGTTCACCGAATTAATTCTGACCGGGGAAAGGGTCGAAGCTGGCATTAAGAGTGGTAAAATTCAAAAGGATGCCTCAGCTTCCACTTCTATCAAGAAGACCTTCCCAGCCAAGAAGGAAGTTGCTGCTATTCATACCCAGAGAAATCAAGGGAGAATGGATCACCGACCCGCGGTGGGGGCTGTGATGATCCAGAACCCCTCAGCCGATCAACCTCGCAGCAATCAACCAAGAACTAACCAGCAAAGGGTAGAAAGGCCACAACGGCAATTCACCCAGATCAATATGACACCGGCTCAGGTCCTCCCTCATCTGTTAAAGTTAAACCTTACCAACTTGAAAGAAGCGCCGAAAAACCCAAATACCTCTTCTCCCTATTATCATTCAAATGCAAAATGTGCATACCATTCGGACAATGTAGGGCATGATACCAACAACTGTTGGGCCCTTAAAAACAATATTCAAGATTTGATAGATGCCAAGGAGGTAGAGTTTGATTCCCCTGAAAAACCTAATGTGATATCCGCTCCTATGCCAAAACATGGTCGTAATGTCCATGAAATTGTGGAATACCTTCATGTTACCGCTGTTGATGAATTAATGACTCTATTGCCAATGATTAAAATGAATCTGTTGAAAGCTGGGATTTTCCCGGGATGTGAAAAAGATTGTTACTTCTGTTCAACCTTGCAATCCGACTGCCCACTGTTGAAATCAGGCATCCAACGCCTGATGGATACTCAAGAGATCCTCTTTCAGAAAACTCTTGTTGCTACTATCACTCATGTTACTCATGTTACCTTTGTTACTCCAATCAATGACATTGCTATAATCACCATTTCCGACAATCTTTCCAAGACCTGCAAAAGGCCTGTTAAGATTACGCCTGATCCAAAGTTTGTACCGTTGAAGATTACCATGTCGGGGCCTATCCCATATAAGTCCAACAAGACAATACCATGGAATTATGGAGGAGAGATCTTCTACCATGGTGTTAAGCAGATCGAATCAGTCCAAGAGAATTCCGATGAAGAAACTCCTGACATAGGGAATATTGCGGGAACAAGTAAGATAACTCGTAGTGGAAGAATCTTCTCTCCGAAGATTTCTCCTCCACGGGCAGTCTTCGGACCCTCAAGTGCTCCTGTGCCTGTCAAGATATCTGTGCGAAGTCCAGTTATTGAAGAAATTGATGCTCCCGAAGTTATACCCTCTAGTGTTACTGTTGATAAAGGTAAGGGGATCCAAGAGGCGCCTGTCAGGACGAAGGCTCAGACTTTGGTTATCCCCGAGACCACCCAAAAGGAGATGGAGGAAATTTTAAAGATAATTAAGAAGAGAGACTATGATGTCGTAGAGCAACTGGGGCAAACCCCTTCAAAAATCTCTATGCTGGCTCTATTACTCTTCTCCGAGGCTCATGCCAAAGCCTTGATCAAATTTTTAAAGACGGCACACGTGCCTCAAGAAACTTCTGCAGATCATTTTCAAGAGTGTGTGGCTAGCCTTACAGTCGACAATGGTCTTGGCTTCTCTGATGCTGATTTGACCCCTAAGGGAAGAAAGCATAATGATGCACTGCATGTCTCGGTAAAGTGCAGAGGGACCACACTTTCTCATGTTCTGGTTGATACCGGTTCATCTTTAAATGTTCTACTAAAGAAAGCATTGGACAGATTGGACTGTGAAGGTTTGACCCTAAAGCCCAGTAATATCATTGTTAGAGCCTTCGACGGTTCTAAGCGGATGGTTCACGGAGAAGTGGACATCCCAATCAAGGTGGGAACGGAAATTTTCAACTCTACATTTTATGTGATGGACATCCGTCCTTCATATTCATGCTTGTTGGGAAGGCCATGTATCCACAACACTGGGGCAGTCACTTCTTCTCTACACCAAATGCTAAAATACCCAGTCCAGGGTAAAATCATAACGGTTCATGGTGAGGAGGAGTATATGATAAGTCACCTTAACTCTTTCTGCTATGTGGAGTTAGACGGCGAATTCATAGAAACACCTTTCCAACACTTTGAAGAGGTTTTCTCCTGAGGTCACAGTAGCAAAGACAATGACTTATGTGCCCATCATTACCAAGCATGTGTCCCGGATGTCATCCCTTAAAGATGCGGAGGTTATAATCAAGGAAGGAGGAAGTACAGTGTGGGGTCAACTTCCAGATTTTCCTCACAAGACAGACAAGTTCGGATTGGGTTTCACTGTTGCTAGCCAGAAAGTTGTGCGTCGCTCCCGGGCTGGAGGACCACCCTTGAAGATCACTCACCACGGGGTTCATGCCTTAGAAGATGATGATGAAGAAGTCAATTTTGAAGATTGGATCTTTCCAACCATTGAAGGGGGACTGAACAATTGGGAGCCGAAAGACTTCGTTCCCATTACTTTCATCAATCAGTAATTTATCTTTTGAACATTTCATGTTGGTCTGTAATAACTTTTAAACAATTCGTACACTCTTTTGCCTTGTGCCTTTCCCGGGGCACATAGGTCCATTTATAAGGGTTTTGATTCTTCATTTTCATATGCCATTTTTAATGAATCATGGACATTTTCATCTATAAACTTTTGTGTTCATTTTCTTTCCTTTTACATTTTATTTTGTTTAAGGATGGCTATCCCTTACACACACCCACACTCACAAAATGCAGGTACCCATCCACTCCGGATTCCATGGGTGACTATTCTGCTTTAGCCTTCAGCGACTCTGAGGATTTGGTCAATCATGCCGAGTACGAAGGTGATGAAGACTCTGAAGTGCCTGGAGAGTTGACTAGACTTTTGCAACAAGAAGAAAGGGCTATTCTGCCCCATGAAGAGTTGTTAGAGACTATCAATTTTGGAAAAGAGGAAGACAGAAAAGAGGTTAAAGTGGGTTCCAACCTGGAGCCAAGTGTCAAAGAGCGCTTAGTTCAGCTGTTGAATGAGTTTGTTGAGATCTTCGCCTGGTCCTATGAAGATATGCTGGGATTGGATACAGATATTGTGGTTCACCGCCTCCCTACAAGAGAAGACTGTCCACCAATCAAACAGAAAGTCCGCCAAATGAGGCCCGATATGTCTGAAAAGATCAAAGCTAAAGTGATGAAATAGTTCAATGTTGGCTTTCTGGATGTTACTTCCTATCCTCAATGGGTTGCTAACATTGTGCCCGTGCCTAAGAAGGATGGCAAAGTCAGAATGTGTGTGGACTACAGAGACCTAAAAACGGCTAGCCCTAAAGATGATTTTCCACTACCACACATTGACATCTTGGTTGACAACATAGCTCAACATAAGGTATTTTCCTTCATGGATAGATTCTCGGGATACAACCAGATCAAAATGGCCCCCGAAGACATGGAGAAGACTACTTTTGTTACGCAGTGGGGTACCTTCTGCTATAAAGTGATGCCATTCGGACTAAATAATGCCGGGGCAACCTATCACCGAGCCATGGTAGCTTTGTTTCATGACATGATACATCATGAAATCGAAGTCTACGTAGACGACATGATAGCCCGTTCACAGACATAAGAAGAACACCTCGACCATCTGCAAAAGCTGTTTGTCAGGTTAAAGGAATATAAACTCAGACTAAACCCTAGAAAGTGTACTTTCAGAGTCAGGTCCGGTAAACTTTTGAGATTCATCGTCAGTAACAAGGGAATCGAGGTTGATCCTGCCAAAGTCAAAGCTATATAAGAAATGCCTGCCCCCCGCACTGAGAAGGAGGTTAGAGGTTTCTTGGGACGCTTAAACTATATTGCAAGGTTCATCTCTCACCTAACATCTACCTGTGAGCCAATCTTCAAGCTATTGAAGAAAGATCAGGTGGTTGAATGGAACAATGATTGTCAAGTTGCTTTTGATAAGATCAAGGAGTATTTGCTGGAGCCTCTTATCTTGATGCCACCCGTCGAAGGAACACCTTTAATCATTTATCTGACTGTTTTGGATAACTCAATGGGGTGCGTACTGGGCCAACATGACGAGTCTGGCCGAAAAGAGCATGCCATTTATTACCTTAGCAAAAAGTTTACCGACTGTGAGACTCTCTACTCACTGCTCGAGAAAACTTGTTGCGCTTTGGTATGGGCTGCTCGCCGGGTAAGGCAATATATATTGACACATACCACTTTGTTGATTTCCAAAATGGATCCGATCAAGTACATCTTCGAGAAGCCTGCTTTATCCGGAAGAATCGCTAGATGGCAGATGATCCTGACTGAGTATGATATCCAGTACACAACCCAAAAAGCTATAAAGGGGAGTGTACTAGCTGACCATCTAGCTCATCAAGTCGTCGAAGATTACCAATCGATGAGGTTCGACTTCCCTAACGAGGATATTATGACATTGGACAACATTAAAGGTAACGGACCGTATGACGGACCTGAACAAGGATCCCGATGGACCCTGTACTTTGATGGTGCTTCAAATGCACTTGGAAACGGTATCGGCGCGGTACTTATCTCTCCAGAAGGTTGTCATACACCTTTCACTGCTAGACTCTGCTTCAGCTGCACCAACAACATGGCTGAGTATGAAGCTTGTATCTTTGGTCTTAAGGCTTCTATAGACTTGGGAATTAAATATCTGATTGTATTTGGGGACTCAGCTTTGGTTATCAGTCAAATCAAAGGAGAGTGGGATACTAAGAACCCTAACCTCATCTCTTACAAAGAACAAGTCCTGACATTGTTACCACACTTCGAGCAGATTACCTTCGAGCACTTCCCGCAAGAAGAGAATCAGCTAGCAGATGCGCTAGCTATAATTTCATCCATGTTTAAACTCAACTGGGATAATGAGGCACCTCAAATCACCATTGAACGAATGGACGAACCAGCACATTGTCACGAGATTAATACCTAAGAAGTGGTGGACCGACCTTGGTTTCATGACGTCAAAAGGTATCTCGAAGCACAAGAATATCCTGAAGGAGCTTCAGTCAACGACAAAGAGTTCTTAAGGAGGTTCGCAGCCAAGTTCTTTCTGAGCAATGGTATCCTATACAAGTGCAATCTTGATTGTGTTCTACTCCCTTGTGTGGACAAGGTTGAAGATGAGCAGATTATGGCCGAACTACATAATGGCACCTTTGGCACCCACTCGAGCAGTCACACGATGGCTAAGAAGATTCTAAGGGCAGGCTACTACTGGTCTACCATGGAAGCTGATTGTCATCAACATTCCCGTACTTGTCACAAATGCCAAATCTATGCTGAAAAGGTACATATTCCCCCAGCTCCTCTCAATGTCTTAACAGCTCCTTGGCCATTTGCGATGTGGGGAATCGACATGAATGGAGAGATCAAGCCTACAGCATCCAATGGACACCGTTTCATCCTGGTGGCCATTGATTACTTTACCAAGTGGGTCGAAGCAGCTTCCTTCGCTTCCGTTACAAAGAATGTGGTTACCCGCTTCATCAAGCAGAACCTCATATGCCGGTATGGTATCCCCGACAGGATCATTACGGACAACGGTACAAATTTGAACAATACTATAATCACCGCTCTGTACGAGCAGTTCAAGATTCAACATCATAATTCATCTCCCTATTGGCCAAAGATTAACAGTGTTGTTGAAGCTGCGAACAAAAATATCAAGAAGATCATTCAAAAGATGACAATCACCTACAAGGACTGGCATGAGATGTTACCATTTTCTCTGCACGGGTATCGTACCACGGCACGCACTTCAACTGGTGCAACACCCTTTTCTTTAGTATACAGCATGGAGGTTGTTTTACCTATCGAGGTTCAGATTCCCTCCTTGAGAATTATGAAAGATGCCGGTTTGAGTGAAGAAGGTTGGATTCAGACCCGGCTTGATCAGCTTAACTTGATTGACGAAAAGCTACTTACTGTTGTTTGCCATGGTCAGGCGTATCAAAAACGTATGATCAAGGCCTTCAACAAGAAAGACAAGAGACAAGTATATCAAGTCGGGGACCTTGTAACCAAGCAGATCATCTTACTGCAAAGTGATCCCAGGGGCAAGTGGACTCCTACTTACGAAGGACCATTTGTGATCAAGAATATCTTTTCTGGTGGGGAAATGATTCTGACCACCATGGACGGCAACGACCTGCCGCACCCTGCAAACGCAGACATAGTCAAAAGATACTACGCATAAAATGACCCGACAAGTTGAAAACCCGAAAGGGCGACTTGGGCAAAAATGGGCATCCCGGTGAATCGAAAACCCGAAAGGGCGGTTCAGGCAAAAATTAGGGATAAATGAAAAATTTGTACACCCGGCAAGTTGAAAACCCGAAAGGGCGACTTGGGAAAAAAAGGGTTTCCCGGTGGACTGAAAACCCGAAAGGACGGTCCAGGACAAAGTTAGGGAATTAAAGCGTATGACTATGTCTCGTCGGATCACTTTAAGGATAATCTCTTCACGGACAACCTCCAGGCTTCTGATCAATCCAATCATTTGCAAACTAAGCGACGAATGGACAAGATACTCAGAGTTATGAAGGCTATAGCAGAATGGGAACCCCATGGAATTGTTACACATAGCCATCTTTCTTTGTATAAAATTTTTCTCAATTTTACGACAACATTCTCTTACTAGGATGACTGTCTCCTTTGTACAAAATACTTACAAATTTAATACAAAGATACTTCAAAGTGCAGAAATTTGCTTGCCTTTTTACACTTATGTTTTATTTGAAAACGTCCAATGATTTGTTAAATGAGCATATGCATTTGAATATAATCACTGCTTACAAATAAAAAGAAATGAGAAAGGATAATTACTGATAGGTCGAAAGTATAGGAAAACGTCTTTAGGCTATTCCAGAAGAAATCCCCTACAGTATGTCATTCAGATCCTCAACAGAGCTAAAACCTTGGAGTATATATCTTCGGCGGAGTTAAGTTTCAAAATTCCCATCAGAGTTAAGTTTCTAAACTCTCGATCCCCAGTGAAGATGAAACTTTCTTCCACAACAGAGTCCAAAACTCTAAATCTTAAACCCTGGTGGAATACTATCCAACTTCCTCTGATTCCCCAGTAGATTGGCATATAACCTAAGCTTTCGAAGAATTCTCCAACAGGATAAACATTCTCCCCATAGAATTACTTCCCAGCAGAACGAAGATTCTTGTTCTAATTTCTCCAGTTGAAGCCTCCCAGGTTTTAATTCCCCAGTAGAGATCGTCGGAGTTGTCCTTATTTCCCCAGGAAAGTCATAAAGGATTCTCAATTCCCCACAAGTTACCAAGAATTTTCAATCCTCAGCAGTAGTCCAAAGGACATTCTCAGTCTCAACAAATCAAATGTTTTGAATCTCCAGCAGCAGTCAAGGGTTTATTTTCCCCGGCAGTAGTCAAAGATTTCATTATCTCCCGCTGTCAAGGATTTATTTTTCTCAGCAAGACGGATAATCAGCTTACATGCACATACATTACATTCATATATCATAAACATTGATGAAGCACACTTTATTGCATCATACATATCATGCAACATAATATTGTGTTTTGGCTAACATTTTACCCTTTTCAGGATAAGATTAAAAGCTACCTTTAAACAAATGTTCAAGGACTTCAGATACAGTACAGATACACCCCATACACGGAGGTCATTCTACTACTCATTCAGATTTCAGCAATCAAATACAGACTAGATACGCTCCAGACACGGAAGCCATTCTATTTCTCATTCAGATTCAACTATCAACGTCAAAGTTCAGATACACTCCAGACACGGAGGTCATTCTGCTACTCATACAGATCTCAACTTTAGATACAGTCCAGATACGCACCAGACATAGTTGCCATTTTGTCACTCATTCAAACCTATTCCCCAGCCCAGAGATATCCCAGACACTGATGTCTTTCTCTCGCTTATTCAGATTTCAGATTTCGGATACAATACAGATACACTCCAGACACGGCAGTCATTCTGATATTCGTTCAAGAATCAAATACAGTTACAGCTTGGTTACGCTCTAGACACAGATGTCATTCCTTTGCTCATACCAATCAAATCTCCAGATACAACTCAGATACGTTCCAGACACGGATACCATTCTGATGTTCATTCTCTTGATTTTCAACAAACAGTTTTGGATGGCATCTTTAAGCCCATCTCCAGCAATATTCTATCATCTCCAAATGGCATCTTTAAGCCCATTCCCTCAGTTATATTTTGACGAGTGCAAATTTACGGGCACTCTAGTGTCCAATCCTCTTTTACCTTCGAGTCACAAAAGGCCAAACTCGCCAATCTAACTCTTCAGGTCCAAGAAGATTGAACAGGGGCAACTGTTGTACCCCAAAATTTGCCCTCTCATTTTATCAACACAAGGCTCTTTGAACTCAAGATCAAGCTAGGGTTTGCTCTGCTCAAGACATCTCCTTGCACTGATGACCTAAATTAGGGTTTGAGTTTGCACAGGGATTTTTTGACCTACAATGCCCAAAGTGACTTTCATACTTCATGTTGGACTCATAAGTTTGTCCATACCAAGTTTCAATCCTTGAATCAAATTTTTGCCCAGTCAATTGGACAGTTGACCTAGAAATCAGCTGTATTGAGGAAAAAGTCGATTGTGGCCAATTTACAGCCAAACCTCATGAATGTTGACCCAAATCAACATTATGAACTCATATGAACCATTTGATCAAGTTTGGACCACAACTCCACAAGAAATTTGATCAGATCACCAAAAAGGCAAAATGGTCATTTTTAGGGTTTTGACTGCACAAAGGCAATTTATGATTTTTGACCTAGCCAATGGAAATTGGGGCTCAAGAATTGGACTCAAGGACTCAATGGCATCATCTTGACCTATTCAACAATTTCAAAAGACCTCAATTGCATTATATTGATAGATGAATTTTTCAGTCAACTGATCAAAATTTGACTGTACATTGAAAAGTCAAACTTTGACTTTTTGGTCAAAATCAAGTGCCAAGGGTCATTTTTCATAAACATATGTCAAAACATGAAACTTGTTCATCAAGAAACCCATTTTTGCAAATTAGAGTTTAAAGTTGAAAATTTTCATAACTTAGAATTTTTCTAAGTTATGAAATTTTCTTAATTTTTCCTAACTTTTCCCAACATTTTCACCATGATGAAATTGGATTCAAACAAAACTTACAACATGAAAGTTGTAGTCCTCCACAAAGTATACAACTTTGATTCACAAAGTTTTTCCAAAAGAAGCTTGTATCTCAAGTTATGATTTTTGGAACAAGGGTCCCTAAAACTTTTAACTTAGAGAAATTTTGCCCTAGTTTAGGCAGGATTTTGACCTATCTTCATGGCCATTTTTCATACAGTTGCATTTGGAATCTCAAGTTGCATTTCAAATATGGATTGTAGATCATGTTGCAATCTTTCCAAAATGTCCAAGAACTCTCCAAACTCATTTGTGGTTAGGGAGAATCGAAGGCTTGAAGTTGGAAAAAACTCATTTTTCATCCATGGCATGTTCATGTTCATACAAGTTGCAATTTCAAGTCAGCATGCTTTGCACTAGATTACAGGCCTCTAAACCACTTCACATCAATAATTTAATGCAAATCCATTGGTCTAAGGTATTGTTTTGGTCATTAGGGCATTGTACACAAGATTAATCCTTAAGTAGAAAAAGGTATATTACCATTTTTGTCATAATCTTGCTTTATGTCAAACCACAATCTTTGAGCATTGGTCCAGATCTTTTGCAGCTAATCAAATCCACAAATTAGAGGGGCCAAGAGCAGAAGGTGCAAGCATATGGATAGCCTGTACAGGCCTGTTACATATCACTTCCCACTTTTGCTTCATATACAAGAAATATGCCAAATACATGAGAACTTGAACATCAGCCAAAACCAACTGGTGCAAGCATTTTGAACATCTTTCTCACATCCCTCTGAGCCAGAAACACGACCTCTTAAGCCCTCAAACATCCCATATCCAGAAATCACCTTCCATTGGAAAAACAGGGCAGAACCTGTAACTTGACTTCCATAGCACAATTTTCTCGAGCGTTTTGCCCCAAGTTGGTTCAAACACCTTCCATTCAATCCACCCAAGCTATCCCAAACCTCAAACACCAACTGTAACTCCATTTACAGGGTTTGCCATTTTCATTTTGATCTTGTGCAGGTTGAGTTCTATAGGCTTATTCAAGTACATTCAAGGTAAGCTAGAATTGGAGAAGGTCAAGTGAAGTCCAAGCAAGCTCCCAGACATCTCAAGCCTTGTTGAAAAGCTCCACATTGCCCTACACGAAGTCAGCTGAAACAGGTTTTTGTCAACTTTCCATCTCTCTATTTAGGAACATTTAGACTTAGGTTTGTGAATAAGAAATGTAGTATTCATTGCCATGAAGCTGTACATATGATCAGTTTCCATTTTTATTAAGCATGCTAAGAGAATTTGATCCATGAACATACTGAAAAAACTAGGTTAGATTTTAGGGCCAGAGAAATTCTCTCTGGTCTTTGAGAGTTAGGATTAATTTTTTATATGGTTGAATTCGTCTTGAAGAGCTCTACAACTTTGATGTTATGTATTTTTGCAATAGAGCTCGTATACAGGATGTCTAGGTTTGGTAACAGGCGCGCGCGTTTTGTGAAGGACAGAGGTTGAAGATGAAGTGGTGGGTTGGGCTTGGTCCTGGCTCACTATTGGCACCCCCCATTTTCTTTTTGCACCCCCTGGCCCAATTTCTTTATGCTTTGATATTTTTGTATCTTTTTTTCATTTCTGATTTATTTTTATTATTTCCAAATATAAAAAATACTCAAAAATATTTTTATATTTTTTTTCACATTTACTTTGCATTTTATTTTTATTTTTCTAACAAAAGAAGCAATTTAATTACTTTTATCTTATTTATTAAAAACTTGAAAATAATATAAATTATACTTTTATTTTCATTCTTTATTTTTATTCACCCTGAATATATTATTATAAATATATTTTTATTTTTGTATATATTTTATTTATTGTACATATTTAATATAATTAATACATATATAAATATCTACTTTTATTTTATTAGATACTTTAGAATAAAAATATAAAAGTATTACACTTTTATTTTTTTTATTATTTATACTAAAAAAATACTTTTTTTCTAAATATATTTTATTTTGGGTATAGATTATGTTATTTTATTATATATAAATAATATAATTAATATATTTATTTTCTTAAAGAAAATTAGGGTTTTACCCTTAACCAAATAAAATTAATCTATTATTTATTTCTTTATTTTTTACATTAAATATTTTTACATACATAAATAACCAAAAAACTTTTTTTGCATAATTCATATTATTGGATATACTTATTTATTTTGTTTATTTAAATATTGTTCATTTATTATTTATGCATTTGATTCAATTTGGACGTAATAGTAAACTAGGGTTTATATTTCTTGTCAAATAATCCCCATTCAAAGATTGTACCCCCATCCCTATAATCATGTTGTAATAGCTTAGACTTTTAATTCTCACACTTTATGCTTTCAATTATGCCATGGTTAGAGATTAGGGTTTGTATGCAAAAATCCAAAATCAACAAATAGCTTGACCTAATACAAAGACAAAAATGCATGAAAATCAATACACAATGCACACTTGCACCCCTAGGGTTACAATCCACTTGTTGCCTTAAAAATGGGCCATGTTATGCATGTTGGGTACTTTGGTAAAACAAAAACAAAATAAAAGATCATAGTCCCTCGATGACGCTATCTTGGTTGCCTAAACAAAATGATCAAGTCCCTCAAAAAATTTCCAAAAATACTTGACGCAATTGCTATCATGGACTATACGATGACCCGCGCCTGTCCCGTTTAACATCCTAATACAAGGTTGTTTACCAAATGCAATGGTAAAACAACACTGTCAAAAGGGTTAAAAACATATAGGAAAGATCTTTGAGTAAAATAGGGTAGATAGCTCTTAGTTACTTGATCAAAACTTGCAAAACATCCTTGCTATTTTCAAACACACTTCACAACACAATTTCAAAACATTTCCAAAATCAAACTTTCAAACATTGAAATCTTTTCAAAAGACACGAACATCTTTGTATACATTCAAATAAGAATCATTACAAAGGTTGCCACAACGATGGCCTCTTTTCAAAACATCTTTCAAAACCACACACAAAGCACCATTTCAAACAATTGGAAAATCAAAGCAAGTGATCTAAACAAGTAACTAAGAGCCCATGGATAACCATGGATGAAAAGGGTGCTTGCACCTTCCCTTTTCATAATCTACTCCCCGGACCCAAGAAAACATCTCAAAGGTCTTTTCTGTGCTTTTTGACCTTTCCTTAGGATAAAATAAAAAGTCAGTGACGACTCTTGCTAAACCGAAACATTTGCGAACACAAACACCAAACCTCAAGTCAGTTCTCCCACTGTATCACAGATCCCTTAGAACCCGGTTACTATTTATAGGACAGGTTGAACCAATCCAGCTTCAAGAGGGTATGACCTTAAAACCCATGCAGGCCTTAAACCTAAGGACTTGGTGTGACTTGTTTGTTGCTTGCCATATATATGATTTTTTAGCATAATCATGACATCATAAGGCATAACATACTAACCATTTCAAGGACTTTTTAGGGCTCATCTTTGCTTTATTTTGTAGGACATGGCATCCTCCCGCAGGAACACTATCCAGGTTAATCTTGTGAAAATGCCTCTCCTAATAAAGGATTTGGCATTAAGGATCCTCGAAAGCTCTTCCTTCACTAAAAAACATGGTCGGTTGCTCAACTTGGTCACTTCAAAACCTGATGAAGAATTGTTAAAAGTGCTATTTCAGTTCTTTGATCCTTTGCACCACTGCTTCACCTTCCCGGGTTACCAGCTAGTGCCTACTATGGAGGAATTTTCTCGGTTTTTAGGGGTACCTATTCTTGATCAGTTACCTTTCAACGGTACAGAAGAACATCCAAAGCTTGAAGAGATTGCTCGAGCTCTGTCCTTACAACGGTCCGATATAGTGACAAATTGGGAAACTAGGGGAAGTATCCAAGGAATCCCGGTTAAATTTCTATTCGAGAAAGCTTACTATTTTTTGGATACCTTGGATTTACAAGCTTTTGAAGAGGTATTGGCACTCCTCATATACGGGATGGTACTATTCCCTAATGCGGACCAACTCATAGATGTGAACACGATTAAGGTCTTTCTATCTCATAATCCGGTGCCTACATTATTGGGGATATGCTACACTCTCTGAATGCTTGCACTCTAAAGAGAAGGGGGACCCTCATGTGTTGCACCCCTCTATTGGATAGGTGGTTTATTTTGCACCTACCCAGGTCTATTTTGAAGAATGAGCAGGCTATGAAATGGTCTCGTAGGCTGATGTCCCTTACACATTTAGACATTCATTGGTGTTCACATTCCTCGGAAGATGTTACCATCGTTGATCGTTGTGGTGAATTCCCTAATGTCCCTCTCTTAGGCATTAGGGGATGAATCACTTATAACCCTTGTTTGGCACTGCGGCAGTTTGGTTATGCGAGAAGGGATGGTCCTCGTGATACGCTTATCCAAGGAATCACCTTCGACTATGAGAATAATGCTCAAGGTTACCGTAAAAGGTTCATACGAGCTTGGGGAATGGTACATAGAGTTGATAGCAAGACACTGGGGCACAAGAACACCATCCCTCTCAAGCCTTATCTCATATGGGTATGATCCCATTCCCAAAGTCTTATGATGCCTTACCCTTCTGTCCTACCAATATTTGTGGAACCAGTTGCTGAAGGAGACACTTCTTCTCTTGTTCATCATCCTGGCATGCCAACTAATCATGAGGAGTTACAGAAATCTTGGGTTCAACTTAAATAGGAGCGGGATATGTTTGAAGCTCAATACAATGCCAGCGAGAAGAAGGTCCTGGAGTTCACTAGGCTACTTCATGAAGAAAGGAACATAAAAGCCTACATTGCAACAAAGAGGATGTGCTCCTGGGAGACCTGGTTTTCTTTTGCTTTAAGTTTTGTTTGATTGTAAGCCTAAAGGGAAATCTTTGTAACAATCCAAACTTATTAATACAATTAACGTGTGTTTCTTTTGGTTAAACACATTTTAGCCTTTAAGAGTCCTTGAAATCATTGCATACACATATCATCCATGACATTTCATAAACAGGTACCATTACAGTTTTCTCATCTCCTTCGCTGTTTATTTAAATAATAATGTCTTCTGAACAAAGCATAAAATATCTCCAGGCACAAAATGCCCAATTTCAACAAATGTTCATAACTTTGGCAAAAGGGCAGGAAGATCTGAAGGCCCTTATCCTGAAGGAAAAGAAGAAGAAGAAGACCTCTGGTGTTCTGAATCTGGCCAGAAGGTTCAGGGGGCATTAAAGCAACTAGTTGATCTGACATCCTCGTCCAAAGAAGGGGAGAATCAAGAGAGAGAGAGACAAGGGAGAAGGACCATAGCCCTGAATTTTCTGATAATGATACAGACTACAATGATGAGCAGTATCCTCCCACTGAGGATAAATACAAACAATTAGAGGATCGGCTGAGCGCTATGGAGATCTAGAGAATACCAGGGCTGGATTTTGAAGAGATGGATTTGGTGTCTGGGGTAGTCATCCCATAGAAGTTTAAAGCTCTGGTTTCCGCAAAGTATGATGGGGTGTCTTGTCCCAAGCTTGATCTTCGTTCCTATGTGAGGAAGATTCAGCCTCACACTACTGATAGGAACTTGTGGGTTCACTTCTTTCAAGACAGTCTGTCAGGGACTCAGCTCGAATGGTTCTATCAACTGGAGGGAATCAATGTCCGAAACTGGGAGGATTTGGCTGCTGCTTTTTATAAGCAGTATCAGTATAACGCTGACCTTGCTCCTACTCATACTCAACTTCAGAGTATGTCCATGGATGCAGGTGAGGGCTTTAAGGACTATGCACAGAAGTGGAGAGATTTGGATGGGAGAGTCCAACCCCCTTTGTTTGATAAGGAGTTGGTTGACATGTTTCTTGGGACGTTGTCTGGTCCATTCTTCAATCACCTGATTGGTAGCTCCTCAGTTGGTTTTATCGAGATGATATTAATAGGAGAGAGGGTAGAAGCTGGGATCTAGAGTGGCAAGATCCAGAAAGACACCTCTTCGAGTTCAGTGAAGAAGCCCTTCACGGGTAAGAAGGAGGTCAGTGCCATTTATAGTCCAAGAGGTCAGAACAGAGCTGAACACCGTCCAACGGTAGGTACTGTGATAATACCTAGGCCAGCAGCTACCCCACCACGAAACAATCAACAAAGGGTAGAAAGACCACAAAGGAAGTTTACTGGAATTAACATGACATTGACTGAGGTTCTACCCCATCTGCTAAGATCCAACTTGGCAACCTTGAAAGAGGCTCCCAAGAATCCTAATACCACATATCCTCGGTAAAATCCAAACGCTCGGTGTGCCTACCATTCTGAGAGTCCTGGCCACGATACAAATGACTATTGGGCTCTGAGAAATAAGGTACAAGATCTAATTGAAGCCAAGGAGATTGAGTTTGATGCTCCGGAGAAGCTTAATGTCATACCTGCTCCCATGCCTAAGCACAACCGTAGAGTTAATGCCATTGATACTGATTTGTTTATTACCTCTGTTAATGAAGTTCCTACTCCTCTTATGGTTGTCAAGAAGAATTTGTTGTTGGCCGATTTATTTCTGGGTTGTGGTGAAGTTTGCCACATGTGTTCATCTCTGCCCACTTGTTTCTATTTGCTGAAAGCAGGTGTTCAACGCCTAATGGACAGCAGAGAAATTTTGTTCGAAAAGTATTTGATTCTGACTGTTCCATGTGAAGATATTACCATTATAACCATTTATTCCAATCCTTCCAAGGTCTCCTCTAAAATACCTGTTAGGATTACACCTGCTCCAAGAATCTCCCCGCTGATAATCACTTTTCCTGGTCCTATACCGTACTCCTCGGACAAATTTGTCCCTTGGAATTATGGTGTTGATGTTTACTATCATGGCGTTAAACAAGATTTGAAGACTGAAGAGGCCGATCCCGGTGTCAGTAACATTGTCGGGACCAGCAAGATCACCAGAAGTGGAAGGGTTTTCTCTCCCGAGATCTCCCGAAGACTGTCATTAAGCCTGTTGTTATTTTATCTTCTGTTCCTACCGGTACTTCCGTTACTACTCCCGTTCTTAATCCAATTGTTACCCTTGTCGTTGAGTCATCTGGGGCTCGGGGCAAAGAAGCTTTAGGTGAGCCTTCCCGAACGGAGGCACCTAGAAAAGTTTTTGTGGAATCCTCTAAGCAAGAAATAGAGGAAATCTTAAAAATAATCAAGAAGAGCGATTATAATATGGTCGAGCAGCTAGGGCAGACCCCCTCGAAGATATCAATGTTGTCTCTTTTGTTATGTTCTAAGGCCCATGCAAAGGCTTTGATTTCATTCCTCAAGACTGTGCATATGCCGCAAGAAACCTCAGTCGATCAATTCAAAGACTGTGTGGCCAGTTTGACTGCTGACAATGGGTTGGGTTTTTCAGACGCTGACTTGACGCCAAAGGGGAGGAAGCATAATGATGCTTTGCATGTCCCGATCAAATGCAGGGGCACTACTATGGCCCATGTGCTTGTGGATACTAGATCTTCACTGAATGTTCTACCTAAGAAGGCTCTCGATCGGCTATATTGTGAAGGCTTGACCTTAAAGCCCAGTAATATTGTGGTGAGGGCTTTTGACGGGTCGAAGAGAATGGTGCATGGGGAGGTGGACATCCTTGTCAAAGTGGGCTCTCATACCTTTGGGTCCACCTTCTACGTGATGGACATCAGGCCATCATACTCTTGTTTGTTGGGCCGTCCTTGGATCCATGAAGCTGGGGCTGTTACTTCTACAGTGCACCAGATGCTGAAATATCCGGTGAAGGGGAAAATCGTCACTGTGCGCGGTGAAGAGGAGTATATCGTGAGCCACCTGAACTCCTTCAGGTATGTGGAAATGGACGAGGAATTCATAGAGACTCATTGTCAAGACTTTGAAGAGGCTCCCCATATTTTAGCGTCAACCGAGACTACTACCAGCACCAAACCTCCTCTGAAGATGGCTTCTCTCAAGGATGCCAGAGCAGCAGTTGAAGAAGGTGGGTGTACCAATTGGGGACAACTCCCTGATTTTATTCACAAAACTGAAAATTTTGGTTTGGGCTTTACTTCAGGAGCTCAAAGGGCTGTTCGACGCGCTCGGGCTGGAGGACCTCCCCTACGCATCAGCAATCGTGGGGCCAATGATATTGAAGACATTGAGGAAGATTCTGATATTGACAGCTGGATCTACCCGACTACCAATGGTGGATCGAGTAATTGGACGACCAGATATTTTATACCAGTTTCTTTTATTCCGCAGTAATTGTCTTACTTGTTTTCTGAGTTTGTAATAAAAAATTTAAACTTCATGGCCTTGTGTCTTACCCGAGGCACAATGGTTATATATGTGAGGGTTATTCTGATTGTGTGGGAGAACTGACTTGGGTATTTTGTGTTTGATAGCAAATGTTGCGGTTAGCAATAGTCGCCACTGACTTTTATTTTATCCAAAAGGAAAGGTGAAAAAGCACAGGAAAGACGTTTGAGATTATTTCTTGAGTTCGGGGGGTAGATCATGAAAAGGGAAGGTATTAGTATCATTTTCATCCATGGTTATCCATGGTCTCTTAGTTACTTGCTAGATCACTTGCTTTTGTTTGAAATTGTGTTTTGTGTGGTTTTTGAAAGTATTTTGTAAAGAGGTCATTGTTTAGGCAATCTTTGTAATGATTCTTGTTTGTAAGAATGTATACAAAGATGTTGATCTTTTGAAAATGTTTTCAAGTTTGTAATATGTTTGAAAGTGTAAGTGTTTGTTTTGAAAATAGCAAGGATGTTTGTTTTGAAATGGAGCAAGTAATTAGGAGAAATCTACCTACTCAAATGTCTTTCTTGTTCATTTTCTTTTCCTTTAACATTGTTGTCTTACCATTGATTTGGTAAGCAACCTTATCTTTGGATGTAAACGGGACGGGCGTGGGTCATCGTATAACCATGATTAGCAATGTTGCAAGGTATCTTAGCATTCTTTTTGAGGGACTAAGATCATTTATAAGACAGCTTAGATAGCGTTATCGAGAGACTATGATCTTGTATTTGCTTGCTTTTGCTAAGATACCTTACATGCGTAATATGGCCATTTTGTATAAGGCAACCAAGTGGAATAAACCTAGGGGTGCTTGTGCGCAAGTGTATCATTTTCATGCTTGTTTTGGTCTTGAATTAGGATTTTCTAAGTATTGGTTTTTGTCTTTCCATACAAACCCTAATTACTAGCATGTTATATAAAAGCGATAAATTGCGAAATTTAAAGTTACTACGCTATTACAACATTTGTGGGGAGGGGTGTACAATTTGTAAATGGGGATTGCAAGAATTTAAACCTAATTAGTCTATTACAAACATATTGAAATTGAACAAATATACAAAAATAAAGATGAAAAATGCAAGAATATGAATGTAAAAAAATATGATCTTTGTTTGTTTGTTTTTTATGAAAGGGTTTTGACCTAATTAAGTAAGATGATTAATGAAAAATAAACAAAATCTAAAACCTAAGTTAATTAGGAGAGAGATTAAGTTAAAAATGTTTTTTTAGGGTTTTTATGAAAAGATTTTAAGTTAAATAAAAGTAATATGAAAATTAATTAATCAAAATAATCCTAAGTTCTAAATTAATCTTAACTAAGAAAATAGATAATTAAACCTATGTCTAAATATTTATTAACAAAAAGGAAATTAATTTATTTAAGAAAGTATTTTTAGTCCTTTTTGTTTTTTATAAATAAAATAAAATAAAATATATAAGTGTAAATAATAAATAAAAATATTTTTGGATTTTTTATTAATAAAAATAATAATAATAATAATAATAATAATAATAATAATAATAATAATAATAATAATAGTGAAAATAATAAAAGAAAATATGAAATGAAAATAAAATAAAAAATAAAATGAAATAAAGAAAATAATTGGCTAGGGGGTGCAAAAGTGAAATTGGGGTTAGGAGTCAGCAAAAACGGAAGGCCCAGCATAAGGGCCCAGGCGCTGCAAAAAAAGGCACAAAAATGTCAAAAAATAAGTGAAAAAATGCAAAAGGTCACGTTGGGGCTTGAACTCAGGACCTAAGGGTGACAGGCGCGTGCTTTAACCATTGGGGTGGTGATACACCCGTGAACTTGTGTGAAAGGATAAATACATAACACAAAACGCGCCCTGATTACACTTCATCTTCAACCTCCAGCCAAAGGATCTGTAACTTGCTCATTTCTCAACCATTTTCAAAAATGTAAACATGAAAATTGCTCCATTTTGTCACACGAATTCAACCATATAAATATCATAAGCTATAAATCAAAGATGAATGAGAATTTCTAAAAGTACCAAATTCTAACCTAACTATTTCAAAAAGTTCAAACTCAAAATTCTCCCAGCTCAATCAAAATAAATGAAATCTATGGACATGTATAGTTTCAGGGCAATGATGTCTATATTTTATCTTCACAAATGCAAGCCTAACAATGCCTAAATATGGAGATAGAAGTTCAAGAAAAATACCTCAAAACTTGAAATCGTGAAATGGATTTGAGCTTGTTTTAGGCAGTGTTGATGACCAGGTTAGCTTCCTTGGACCTCTAGGAAGCTAATGCAATGGCTGGCTTGAGCTGAGGGTGGCTGGAATGGTCTAGAGAGGTCCAACTATGGTGCTCCATTTTTGAACTTGGAAATAGATGAAGATGGTGTTACAGTCGTGTAACAGAGATAGGGATGGCTTATGTATGATGTTTGTAAGCTTTTGGAGGAAAAAGGCCAAGAAACGCACGAGTGAAATGGAAGTTTGAAGTTCTTGGTCAGAATATGCAACAATGGTAGTTTGTGATGCAGTTCTGAGTTTTATAAGTTTCCAGGGCTTGTCTCTTCGTGTGTTATCTTGAAAATAGTGTATGTATTTATAGGCAAGAGGTCTTATGTCTTATAACAAGTCAGAATTTGAAAATTAAATGTTGTAACATCTTTCTTGTTTTTGAAGCAAAGTTCAAACATCTTGTTTCAAGGCAAAGTACAGGGCTGTGTAGAGTGGTTAGTACTTTGGACATGCTTGCTTTTGGTTTATAGGTTTTGTGTGTGCAGAAAGAACAAGTTCAATGCTCAAGGAGAGTGGACTTTGTGATTAAAGCCACTTTTAAAGAATAACAATGGTGCCTTTCTTCCAAAAATGGAAATGCAACTTGGATAATGGTTCAAATGCTTGGACAATGGCTCCATATGTTGTGTAAACATTTAATTATGGAGTGACAAACAAGTTTTAGGTCTGCAAAGCAAAGATTATGCAGCCTAGCATGGATTTGGTTCAAGTGTTAATCAAAAATGACTTGTAATTCAAGTGACAAAACCCTAACTTCATCTCTACGATTCTCCCTACTCAAGAATGATCTCAAGGAGTTATTGGACATTTTGGAAAGCTTGCAATGTGCTCTACAACCCATCTTTGAATTCCTTTTGAATATTCCCCTTGGAAATATATTAAAAAGTTCCATGAAGTTGGGTCAAAATCCTGACCAAGTTAGGGCAAAATTTCACTATGTTTAGTTTCATGACCACATGTTCATAAAATTATAACTTGAGATCCAAGCATTTCTGGAAGGAGTTATGTAAACCAAAGTTGTATATTTAATGGAGATCTACAAATTTCATGTTGGGAGTTTCTCTTGAATCATCTTGCATCATGGTGAAAATTTTGTTCAAAGTTATAAAAAAACATGAGATTTCCAACACTTAGAAAAATTTCTAAGTTTAGAAATTTTGACTTTTCAAAATGAAATCTTGACTTTTTGATTTCTTGATGAACAAGTTTCATATTTTGACATGTTTTGATGAATTATGATCTTTGGCACTTGAATTTGACCAAAAAGTCAAAGTTTGACTTTTTAGTATATAGTTGACTTTTGATCAATTGACTGGAAAATTCATCTGTCAATCTAATGGACTTGCAATGTTTTGAAACATGCCATTAGGTAAAAATGATGCAATTGGACTCTTGATATTATGCCTTAAACCAATTGACCATTTGCTAGGTCAAAAATCAGAAATTGCCCTTTCCCAGTCAAAACCCTAATTTTGACCATTTTGCCCTTTTGGAGATTTGATCAAATTTCTTGAGGAGTTGTGGTCCAAACTTGATCAAATGATACATATAAGTTTAAAATGTTGGTATGGTTAAAAAATTATGAAGTTTGACTGTAAATTGGCCATGGTTGACTTTTTCCCCAATATAGTTGATTTTTAGGTCAATTGCTCAATTGACTGAGCAAAAATGTGATTCAAGGCTTGAAACTTGGCATGATTAATCTTGGGGGTCCATAATGATCCATGAAAGTCATATGGGGCATTGGAAGTTCAAAAATCCTTGTGCAAACTCAAACCCTAATTTTGGTCATCAGTGCTTAAGGAGATGTCTTGAGTTGATCAACCCTAGTGCAGTCTTGAGTCAAAGGAGATCTTGTGAGTAAATTCTTGATAAGTGAGAGGGAAAATTTTGGGGTACAACAATTATTATATGTCATTTCATATATCATCAATAAAACATTGGACGTTCCTTGCATACAAATTTTACGCTCTCTGTTTTTCTTTTATGCTTTTACTTCATCAATACAGCTATGCTCTTATACACACTCACGTATCCAACTGCAGATCCATATTCACTCTGGATCCCATTGATAACAGTTCTGCTATTGCCAGTCATGACTTTGAAAATTTGATCAACCAAGTCGAGGACGAAGGTGAGGAAGATTATGAGGTACCCGGAGAACATGCTATACTGTTACAGCAGGAAGAGAGGGCTATACAGCCTCATGAAGAGCCAGTTGAGACGATAAACTTAGGCACAGAGGTAGACAGAAAAGAAGTCAAGATCGGTGCAAATCTGGAGACTAAGATCAAATAGCGGTTGATACAGATGTTGCACGACTATGTTGAGATCTTTGACTGGTCATATAAAGACATGCCTGGTTTAGACACTGATATTGTGGTATATCGTCTTCCAACTAAAGAAGATTGTCCTCCGGTTAAGCAAATGGTCCGCCGCATGCCCCCTGAAATGTCAGAGAAGATAAGGGCAGAGGTCATGAAGCAGTTCAGCGCTGGGTTCTTAGCTGTCACCTCCTATCCGCAGTGGGTTGCTAACGTCGTCCCGGTACCTAAGAAGGATGGTAAGATGCGGATGTGTGTGGACTATGGAGACTTGAACAGGGAAAGCCCCAAAGATGACTTCCCGCTTCCCCCACATTGACGTTATGGTTGACAACGCCGTGCAGCACAAGATCTTCTCCTTCATGGATGGTTTCTCTGGCTACAACCAAATCAAGATGGCTCCTGAAGACATGGAGAAGAAAACCTTCGCCATACAGTGGGGCACCTTCTGTTACAAGGTGATGACTTTTGGGTTGAAGAACGCTGGGGAAACTTATCAACGAGCCATGGTCGCTTTGTTCCATGATATGATTCACCGTGAGATAGAGATTTATGTGGACGACGTGATATCGAGATCCAAAACTGAGGAAGAACACCTCGACCATCTACAAAATTTGTTTGACAGGTTGAAGACATACAAGTTGAGACTGAACCGAACAAGTGCACCTTCGGGGTAAGGTCTAGTAAGCTTCTGGGGTTCATCGTCAGTGACAAAGGTATTCAAGTAGGCCCTTTGAAGGTAAAGGCCATACAAGAGATGCCGGCTCCCCGTACAGAGAAGGAAGTTAGAGGTTTCTTGGGGCGCCTGAATTAAATCGCCAGGTTCATTTCACATATGACTGCTACTTATGAGCCAATCTTCAAGCTTCTGAAGAAAGATCAAGTGGTAAAGTGAAATGATGAATGCCAGACCGCTTTCGAAAGAATCAAAGAATACCTTCAAGAACCACCAATTCTGATGCCTCCAGTTGAAGGAAGATCTTTGATATTATACTTAATAGTGCTAGACAATTCAATAGGGTATGTGTTAGGGCAGCATGACGAGTCTGGTTGAAAATTGCACGCAATATACTACCTTAGTAAAAAGTTTATCGACTGTGAGACAAGATACTCACTACTCGAGAAAACTTGTTGCGCTTTGGCATGGGCTGCTCACCGACTGAGACAGTATATGTTGACCCACACTACTTTGTTGATATCTAAGATGGACCCAATCAAGTACATCATCGAAAATTCCGCCTTCTTTGAAAGAATAGCGAGATGGAAAATGATCTTAACTGAATACGATATACAATATACAACCCAGAAAGCAATCAAGGGAAGTGTATTGGCTGATCATTTGGCTCATCAACCCGTGGATGACTACCAATCCATGAATTTTGAATTCCCGGACGAGAATATTATGCTGGTGACTGATTATGAAGAACTTGGATCGGATGAAGGACCTGAAGAGGGATCCTGATGGACCATGGTTTTTGACGGAGCTTCAAACGCACTCGATAATGGTATCGGCGCTATAATCATATCTCATGAGGGCTGTCATACTCCTTTCACTACCCGACTATGTTTCAACTGCACTAACAACATCGTGGAGTATGAAGCCTGCATCATGGGTCTCAAAGCCGCTATCGACCTCAGGATCAAGATCTTAAATGTCTTCGGGGATTTAGCCTTGGTGATAAGCCAGATAAAAAGCGAGCGGGATACAAAGCATCTGAATCGCATCCCATATAAATAACACGGGTTGACGTTGCTCCCACACTTTAAGGAGGTAACCTTTGAACATTTCCCCCGTGAGGAGAATCTGTTCGCGGACGCCATAGCTACCATGTCTTCTATGTTCAAAGTCAGGTGGGACAACGAAGCTCCCCGAATCACCATTGAAAGGTTGGATGAACCAGTGCACTTCTATGAGATTGATACTGAAGAGGTAGCAGTTAAACCTTGGTTTCACGAAGTAAAAAGGTATCTCGAGGCTCAAGAATATCCCAAAGGGGCATCTGTCAATGATAAGAAATTTATGAGAAGGTTCACCGCGAAATTCTTCCTTAGTAATGGAATCCTCTACAAGCGCAACCATGACTCTACCTTAATGCGGTGTGTAGACAAGAGCGAAGCAGAAAGGATTATGACAGATCTATATGAAGGTACTTTCGGAACCCATTCAAATGGACATACCATGGCTAAGAAGATCCTACGGGCAGGATATTACTAGTCCACTATGGAAGCAGATTGTTATCAACACTATTGAACTTGTCATAAGTGCCAAATCTAAGCTGATAAGGTGCATGTTCCTCCGGTTCCTATGAACGTCTTGACAGCTCCTTGGCCCTTTACAATGTGGAGCATTAACATGATCGGAGAAATCATACCTACCGCTTCCAATGGGCATTGCTTCATCCTGGTGGCCATTGATTACTTCACGAAGCGGGTGGAGGCTGCCTCTTTTGCTACTGTGACCGAGAACGTTATGGTGCAGTTTATCAGGCATAACCTGATCTGTCGGTATGGTGTGCCAGAGAGAATCATCACTGACAATGGTACGAATCTCAACAATACGATGATCACCGAACTCTAAATAATTCAAGATATAACATCATAATTGTTCTCCCTACCGGTCGAAGATGAATGGCGTTGTTGAAGCGGCTAACAAGAACATCAAGAAGATCATACACAAGATGACGGTGACATATAAAGAATGGAATGAGATGTTACCATTTTCTCTTCATGGGTACCGTACCTCAGCACATACATCGACAGGGGCAACACCCTACTCTCTGGTATATGGCATGGAGGCAGTCTTACCCATTGAGGTCCAGATTCCTTCTTTAAGGATTATGAAGGATGCAGGTTTGACTGAAGACGACTGGATCCAGACTCGACTTGATCAACTGAATCTGATCGATGAGAAGAGACTTATTGCTGTTTGTCATGGTCAAACGTATCAAAAGAGGATGATCAAGGCTTTCAACAAAAAAGTCAGACGCCAAGAGTATCAAGTCGGGGATTTAGTGATCAAGCGCATCATACTGTTGCAAGGTGATCCCAGGGGCAAATAGACTCCCACATACGAAGGGCCATTTGTGATTAAAAACATCTTCTCGGGTGGAGCCATGATTCTAACCACCATGGACGGTGACGACCTTCCTCACCCTGTCAATACGGACATAGTGAAAAGATACTACGCATGATAAAAGACCTGCTAGGTTGACTGGCCTAGGCAAAAAAAGGGCTTCCCGGCGATCCAAAAGGGTTCGGGAAAAAGTAAGGGATGAAAACAAAAAAATATGTACACCCGGCAAGTCGAAAACCTGAAAAGGCAGCTTGGGCAAAAAAGGGTATCCCGGTGGACTGAAAACCCGAAAGGGCAATCTAGGCAAACGTTAGGGATGTAAAGAGTATCACTATGTCCCATTGGATCACCTTGCGACCAGACCTCAATATCAACTGTCAAGCTCAAACGGAACCAATCAATCTAATCAGCTTCAGACAAGCAGCAAAGTGATGAGACGCTCGAAGACATAGCGGTAATAGCAGACTTGGAACCCAATGGGATTGTTGTACATAGTTGTTTTCTTTTTTTTACACAATTGTATAGCTTCCATTTTTACGGCGGTATTCTCTTACTAAGAGTGTCAGCTTCCTTGTACAAAAACTTCTGTTATAGGCCAACTCCGAAGATTAATACAAATCATTTTTACAAAAAACTATGTGTTTTTTATTTTTTTTGTTTTGTGTTGCAAGAACGTCCAATGGTTTATTCTTGACATATGAATTTGAATATGATTTCTATTCACAAATACTCACATAAGAAACGGAAAGACAATTGCTCGTAACTTAAGAAATAGGGGCAAAACAAAAACTAAAAATGTCAAACCTGATAGTTACTCTGTCCAGCAGGTACCGGGGAAGAGACAACTTTGAAACACAGTCATCAGTGCATACGACCTCGTGACATCTGTACTTCCCCATAAAGCAAAGGTAACCAAAGCATTGATATCAGCTTTCCTAAAACAGGAAGTAATCTCCCCAGCCAGGTTCTTTCATAAATATGACATCTATGTCCCCCGACCGAATTTCATAATCGTAAGCGGGTCATAAAGTTTCCTCCCAAACAGAGTTTATTTCTCTGAATACATAAGCTCAATCCCCAACATAGTTTATCTCTTTAGCTACGGAAGTTCACCTTCCTAGAGAATTATTCCCCCGCAGAATTATTCTCAAACAGAGTCTCTCCCCGGCAGTAGATCTGTCAATAAGAAGCAAATCTCCAGCATAGTCATCTTCGTTCACTATCCCCGGCGGAAGTAGAAGAACCGTACTTTTCTACAATAGTCAGGAATGAAATACTCTCCAGCAGCAGTCAGGGATTTATTTTCCCAGACTCAGATATGTCACAATAGTATCTCATGTTCATGCATCATTACATGCGCATACATATCACATACAACATAGTCTCATTTATTTTGAGAACATCATCCCACAAATGCATTTCATGCATCGCATATAATTAACCCTATTATCTTTTCGGAAAAGAAAATTATCATCGACAATCCCAGCAGTTATACATTTCATATCTGTAGACAGCTAATGAAAAATCAGTTCCCGAAACCAAACGGGTCAACTAAGCTACGTGACCAAATGAAGTAACCCTACTATCCAGGTTCCTTCCTATAAGCCCTATTATCCAGGCTTTCATTCTGAAGTAACCCTACTATCCAGGTTCCTTCCCATAGCCCTACTATCCAGGATTTTATCTCGAAGTAACCCTACTATCCAGGTTCCTTCCTATAGCCCTACTATCCAGGCTTTCACTTCGAAGTAACCCTACTATCCAGGTTCCTTCCCATAGACCTGCTATCTATGCTTTCACTTTGAAGTAACCCTACTATCCAGGTTCCTTCCCATAGCCCTACTATCCTGGCCTTCATTCTGAAGTAACCCTACTATCCAGGTTCCTTCCTATAGCCTTACTATCCAGGCTTTCATCTTGAAGTAACCCTACTATCCAGGTTCCTTCTCATAGCCCTATTATCCAGGCTTTCATTCCGAAGTAACCCTACTATCCAGGTTTCTTCCCATAAGCCCTACTATCCAGGCTTTTATCTCGAAGTAACCCTACGACCCACGTTCCTTCTCATAGCCCTACCATCCAGGCTTTCATTTTGAAGCAACCCTACTATCCAGGTTCCTTCTCTCTTATCTCCGGACAACAGTTTACAACACTGTAAGACCTGGTCCCGACCAGTTACAGTCGATTTCACATTTCCCCAGTAAGTCGCTGTGCAGCCTGGACCCTGGCCAAATATGCAGTTTACTTCCACTTCCTCAATCAGGAGTTAATTCCCCAGTAGAGTAATGGACAACTAAAGCTCCTATAATCTATTTCCCAAGACATAAATCAACATTCCCCGGCAAAGTCTTCCTCAACGGCAAGTACAAGAATTCTCGCAAAGGAATCTCTTATGAAACTGATATCTTTTCTGGATGGCATCTTTAAGCCCATCTCCGACGATCGAATTCCAAATGGCATCTATAAGCCCATTCCCGATATCACCAATCAGTATTACTTCATGCGAGTACAAATTCTGGGTACTCTAGTGTTCAATCATCTTCTACCTTCACATCACAAAAGGCAGACCAGTCAATCTACATCCTCAGGTTTAAGAAGATTGAACAGGGGCAGTTGTTGTACTCGAAAAATTTCCCTCTCATTTTACTCAACATATGTTCATTGAAATCCTCAACTTGCCCAAGGATGCCCAAGGATTGATCAGGCAAATGCTCTCCTAAGACAATGAACCTCAAACTAGGGTTTCCATTTTCATCAAGATGGGTGAACTCCAAAGGTCTTAAATATTTTCTATGGTCCTAATGTGTTCTCAAGAACATCCATGTCAAGTCTCATGCCTTGCACAAGAAGTTTGCTCAGTCAACTGCTCAAATGCCTGAAAACCAACTATGTTAGGTCAAAAGTCAACTGTGACCCACATACAGTCAAACTTCAATATTTTTGATCAACATCAACATTTTGAAGTAACATCCATCATTTGATCAAGGGTTGATCATGATTCCTCAAGGAATGCCCCAAATTCATCAAAACTCAAAAGTTGCTAAATTAGAGTTTCTATAGAAAAAGTCAACCAAACTTTGATCAGGCATAAATTTCTCATACTTTATTAAAAACTCCCCAGACAAAGCTCATTTTGAAGAGGATGCAATTCCATATAACTCATCTTCATCCCTCAAGTTCAAAAAATTCACTCATGAAAAGATATGAATTCAGACATTACAGGTCTTTTCATAAAGTCAACAAAAACACCTTTTGGGTCAAAGCTTCTTACATGAACATGGAAGATCCAATTGAGGTGAAACCAAAAGGGTTGTTTAGAGGACATCTTAAGCTTTCTAAAAAGTCCAAGAACACCATCTTAGGGTCAAAATTGAGAGAGATGTGCATTGTCAAAGTTGTCTATTTTTGGAAATTTGCACAAAGTCAACCATGCCCAAAATGCATTTTTCTTCAAATGGGCCCAACTTTTCATGCTTGTATCTTATTCCTAACATGGTCTATGACTCATGAACCACTCCATGCCTCATTAAATTATTTATTTAATTTATTTTTATTTTATTCATTTAAAATTCAAATAAAATCAAATAAAATCAAAATAAATCATGTAATTTGCTTTTGGAATGATCTTGGCATTGAATGAAGATGGTATATGCTGGCATATCAATATCAAATCGTGCAAGGTGTGATTGGAGCAAGAATGACATGATTTGGCTTATTTTGGAAACAAATAATGCAAGGATTAATCAAGATCTTTTCTCCATAAATTTCAAGATTCAAGTTGTTTTTGTTGACCTAATATATTCTAATACATATACACAACACAACCAAGGCAAGAGAACAAGGTTTTGGTCATGAAAATCATCAGAACAAAATTCAGTTTTGGCCAAAAAAAGTTAGGATCAGATTTCATTCCACAAGACCATTCAAGGTGATTCAAGGCCACTAATCCACTCCTAGAGGTCTCCTGAGGCTAGCAGCATCGTTTGCATGTGTAAAAAGCTCCAGGAATCATCACCTTATAGTGTCACGGTTTGCCATTTTTTCGAATTTTGGTTTTGCAAATTTATGCATCATAAATAATTTCCAAGCATGCCTTCCTATTTGTATCATCATTTAGAACGTATTGGTATGGTTAATTAAGAGTTTTAGTGCATGTATGGATAGTTGCCATTGTTAGGGTTTGAGGTTGTGTTTTAGGGATTTTTGATGCAGGTAGAATCAGGGCAAAAGAGGGATGCCATCATACTCGTGAGAACAAAAGGAGTTGATCTCTATGCCTGAAATTGATTTATCATGCCTGGTATTGATATTTGATATTTGCAGGGTTATAGTTACAGCTGGTGTTCGTAGGTAAACGGTTGATACCTAAAACAACAGTTCTGAGGAAGAAGATGATGATGTGTCTGATAATCACTGGCCGATTTGAAATTACACACGCTTTTGGGCATAAGTCTTTCCTTTCTATTATATTATTGTTTGTTCATTCTGCTAACAGATAAACAAGATGGCACGGATGGCAAGGGCGCGGGCATGGAAGCGAAGGGTTTTGGGTTCGATCCCAGAATCTCACATTTTCACATTTTCTCAATTTCTTTGTACATGATCCTATATGTCTCATATTCCAAGCGCCTACCCTACACTTCAAATCCATCCATTGGATCAATCTCCTACCAGATTTGGCGCTCACGCAAGCAAAGTCCATGGTGCACCCTCAAACGTAGCCAGCACTGGATCCAAACGCCTTATTGGGCCAAGTGATTTGGGCTCAATGAAATTCAATAACGCACCCCCTAATCTGCTTTCACCACGGGCCAAATCTCTTCCTTTTTTTATTTCCTTTTGTTTTATTTATTTGATTAATTATTTTTTACAAAAAAACAACAAAAATATTTTTTTATTAAATCAAAAAACAACAACAAAAAAATCATTTTTTATTAAAAATATAAAAATCACAAAAAGTATAGAATTAGGTTTTTTTATTTTATTGAAAATAATTTAGTTTAATTAGATTAACTTGATTGTTTTTTTATCATTTAAAATTAATTATAGAATTAGGTTTAATTTGCAATTAAATTATTTTCTCAATAAAAAAATACACAAAAATATTTTTTTAATTAATTAGATATTTTAGGCTTCTAATTTATTCTCGTATTTAATTCGTCGTGCGCGCCTTTACTTTCTTTTAATTCAAATTATTGTAATTGTTTCAAGTTTGTAATAGATTAATTAGGATTTCAATTTCTGCATCTTTATTTTCAGTCAAATATTTGTGTATCTGCCCAAAAGCCTTGTAATAGTTAGGACTTTAATTTCTCGCACTTTTTAATTTCCGCTACTATTAAACTGCTAGATGTATGGACGTTAGGATTGTATGCAAAAGATAAACCAACGATTAAAAAGGTAGACAACTCTAATTGTGCAAAGATAATTAACTGAAAAAAAGCACACATGCACATGCTCACTCCTAGGGTTTGCCTAACTTGGTTGCCTCGGAAACAATGATCATGTCCCTCGAGTGTAGGGATATCTTAGCAAAGACCCATAATTCAAAGTCGTCATAAAGATCACTGTCCTTTACTGTCCCTCGAGTTTCCTATGAGAAATGATCTTATGATGTTAGTCCCTTCGAAAAGCTAAGGTATCCTTACATGTTACCTTTAGTGACCATTTCATCCCTTCGAATGTCCCTTAAAACTCCAATGATAGGGCTACCTACTCCTTAATAGTAGGATAGCGCTGTCTAAAGAAAACGAGAACGGACAGTCTTTTTTCGAGTAGGTAGAAAATCTTAAGTACTTGCTCAAAATAATAAAACTTTTTCACAAACACTTTTTGAAACAGTTTTCAAAAACGACTTCGTCACACTCTTGAGGACAGATATAAGGGTTATCACGAAGTTAAACAAAATATTTTTTCAAAACACACACAAGAAATTTTAAAATGAGCAAGTACCTAAGAGCCCGTGGAAAACCACGGATGGAAAGGGTGCTAACACCTTCCCTTTCCATAATCTACCCCCCGTACTCAGAAACTCTAGAAAAAAGGTTTTTTCTGTTCTTTTTCCTTTCCTTTGTTGGATGAAATAAAAGTCAGTGGAGACTCTTGCTTACCGCGATATTTGCGAATACAAAATGCAAAACCAGTATTAAACAGTCGGTTCTTCCACCGTATCACAGTTTCTATTTAACGAAACGAGGCATCGAGGCAAACCCCGATAAATGTCGAGAATTTTCTGAATTTTCGATGCCCACCTCGAAGAAATCCATCCAGATCTCAAACGGCATGCTCACTTCACTTTCTTGATTCGTGGAAAAGTCTGCCCAGCACGCGCTTTCATTGTTCAAGCTACTGCACAAGGAAGCCACCTTTGAGTGGACGCACGAATGCGAGTAAGCCCTTGTTCATTTAAAAAGAGTGCTCTCACAACCACCCTTCTTGTCTCGGCCCGAGAAAGACGAAGTCCTCTACCTTTATCTAGCCTTCGCCTCCGAGGCAAATAAGCGCGGCGCTGATAAGGGAAACCCCAGAAGGATAAAGGCCAATTTACTTCATGAGCAAGGCCTTGCAAGACCCGGAAGTAAGATATCAACAAATATAAAAAGTAGCTCTGGCCCTCGTTAACGCAGCGAGGAGACTAAGACACTATTTCCTGGCCCACACCATAATGGTTTGGACGGATCAACCAATAAAACAACTACTTAAAAGACCCGACATGGCCGGCAGAATGTTGAAATGGTCCCTGGAACTCTCTGAATTCTATATCCAATACGAGAGCAGGAAAGCCCTTAAGGCTCAGGCCTTGGTCGACTTCGTGGCGGAAATGACCTTGCTCGCGAGCCCCAACGAGTCGTGTCGTTGGATGATCTTCGTCGACGGCGCCTCTAGTTCGACCAGAAGCAGTGCGTGCATCATACTAGAAAATGAAGATGGGACCCTAGTCGAAGTCTCCCTCGCCCTATCCTTTCTGACCTCCAACAATCAGGCCAAATACGAGGCATTAATCGCGGGCTTACGATTGGCCAGAGATCAGGGAGTCGAGGAAGTAAAAATCTTCACCGAATCTCAGTTGGTTGCCTCTCAAGTCTGAGGTGAATATCAGGTAAAAAACGAACAACTTGTCGAATATTGGGCCCTGGTCCAGGAGGCAAAAAGGAAGTTCAAATCTGTGGACGTACAAAATGTTTCCCGCGAGTACAACGCCCGCGCAGATGTCTTATCCAAGTTGGTGAGCATAAAGAGAAAGGGAGGAAATAAATTTGTGATACAGGAGATACTATCTCGACCAAACACCCAGAAGCCATCTTCCACCCTAGAAGTATTCACCATCGGGGATAGCGATTGCTGGATGACTCCCGTACACGACTACCTCACTAAGGGAAAACTCCCCGACAACCCAAAAGGAGTGGTTGTTGTCAGGCGAAGGGCTTGCTCGTACGTCTTGGTCAAAGGCAAAGTTTACAGAAGAGGATTTTCCATTCCACTCCTCAAGTGTGTTGATCGAAGCGGAGCGAAATGCGTATTGCTCGAAATCCACAAAGGCATCAGCGGTCAGCATCTAGGCGGGAGATCCCTCGCGAGGAAAGCCTTGCGGGCGGAATACTACTGGCCCATCATGCATCGTGATGCAAAGGAGCACGTAAGAGATGCTATAAATTCCAATGGCATGTAGACATGAATTTATCTCCTCCTAACGAGCTTAAATCCCTCTCCTCTCCCAGGCCCTTCGCCTGGTGGGGACTAGACCTCCTCGACCCTTCGTGGTCGGAACCAATCAGAACAAATACCTAATTATAGCAGTCGACTACTTCACCAATTGGATTGAAGTCAAAGCGTTGGCCAAGATCACCGCCCAAAACGTCCTTCGCTTGTACAAAATAAATACCCTCGCTCGTTTTGGCATCCCATAAGCGATATTCACCGACAATAGGACCCAGTTCACGGACCGCACCTTTCAAGAATTCATCGCCAAACTCGACACAACCCAACACACCTCTGTCGAGCACCCCCAGACAAACGGTCAAGTCGAGTCTGAAAACAGAGTAATACACAGAGGCCTCAAGCAAAGGTTGGACGAAACTAAGAAACGGTGGGTCAAAGAGTTACATAGTGTGCTCTGGGCGTACCGAATGACCGCACACTCGTCTACCAGTGAAACTCCATTCCTACTAGCATACGGGACGGAGGCTGTCATCCCTGTGGAAATCGAGGAGCCTCTTAGACGAACCAAGGCTCCTCCCGACGAGGAGATGAATGACGTCGCCCTCCGAGAAGAACTGGATGTGGTGGAAGAAATCAGAATAAGAGCGTCCCTACGAGAGGCCTCGCTCAAACAAAAAATAGCCATGCGCTACGACGCCAAGGTCATATGACGAGAGTTCGAGGTTGACAACCTTGTCTTAAAGAGAAATCACAAAGAATCTCACGAGGGCAAGCTCACGGCAAACTGGGAAGGTCCTTATCGCGTCTAAGCAAAAACAGGGACTAGAGCGTATTACTTGGAAAACCTACAAGGGGAACAGCTCGTTCGGTCATGGAACACTGAAAAGCTAAAACAATATTATAGTTAAAAATACTGAGCAGTCGGCAAGTTGGTCGACAAGACAAACTCACCCAGACCCAACTACGCGTGCATGCCTAGGCACGAGCATATCACCCAAAGTATTCGGAAGGGGCGAGGCTTCCCTCTATTGACGAGCGTACCCCCAGCCCGACGTGGATAACTCAACCAAGCTCCATAGTCTTTGTGCCACGACAGTAAAACGCCCGACTCGTGACGGAAAGTTCATGTTGCCGAACCCGGGTCCCTCGAAACGAGGCCTGATTTCTGGCCCTCGCCCGGTATTCACCCTGGTCGTTTGATCGGTTTATCCACACTGGAAAACAATACAAAACAAGCACATCCCCGCCATAAAACTCTCAGTGAAATATAAAAGGTTCTAAACAGGCTAGTTTATCCACAAACACACAAAAAATACAAGTCAATATTCAAAACAAATGACCAATGGCCAGAATTTAAATAAAACAACCACTTGGGCCAAAATTGTACGAATATTACATAAATGGGCAATTTCCCAAGAAACAAATACAATGAAAATGGCACGCAGGCCAAAATAAACACAATCGTCCTTCCAATTCCCCTTCGACAATGGGCGACAACTAGGCAGGACCCCCGGGTCGGTTGAGCAACGATATCCCTTAGGTAATCGAGAACCAGAATCTGGTTGTTGGCCACATAGTAATTGACCTTCATTCCTGAGGTATTAAGCTCGACACCAAGATTCAACACACGCGTCTGATTCACTGTGTTCTCGAAGCTCCCCTCAGAAGCGGCCTGAGCATCATCCACGACCAACTGGAAACGCGCAACTAGCTCGGCCCGTGTCTTCAGATCTCTAGTGTCCTCCATCTTATCCTCAGTAGGCGCAATCTCAACAGTTAAAGCCGCTACCTTACCCTCAAGACTATCTCTCTCAAGCAAAAGAGGCTTGTTCTCCTCAGAGAGCTTCCCCGATTCTTCCTCGGACACGTTTAGAGCTTTGTCCTTCTCGCTCTCCGCTAGCTTGACCCGCGGGTTCTTCATTTCTGCTTCCTGAGATGAACTCCCCTCGGTATATGCAACCTCCATCTGCAGGATTCACATTAAACCGCCCGCGTCTTAGACAAGCTGCGCCTTCTTCTCCAAACAGGCCATTCCCTCGAGAAGGAGAGATTCGGCCCGAGGAAGACCGAGAGATGCACCCTCGAAAAAAGACCTTTCCAGCCAACAAGGAGGCAACTCATACGTCCCTTTCCCCATTTCTCCGGTCAAGTCTATGCTCCCGTCGGCCCGCGGTCTCTTCGCCTTCGAGGAAACGACAGTAGGAGACAGAGCGACTGTGGCATGAGCTGAGGATGAGCCGCCCAACCCCGGGGCAGAAGCTAGCCCCACGCCAGCCTGTGCATCCTTCATAGCCCTTCTCGCCCGAGAAGCAAGTGCCTTGGCTAAACGCTCCTGGGCAGGATTCATGCTTTCTTCAAAATAAACGAGAAAAGAGAATAGTCATTAAAAAGAGGAGTCAAACAAGTGACAATCACATACTGGTATTAAAGAACATATATATACCAAAATATATAACGTGATCCTCTCTTCCTAGGAGCTCCTTGACGTTTATAAGGCCCGACTCGTACACGGGCTCTTCGTTCCTATCCAGCACTGGCCTACCACCCCCCCCCCGACCAACTCACTGGACCAGAGGGATTGGAGCTACGAATGTAGTCAGAGTGGCAAAACTCTCCAGATCCTCATCCCCGAGCCCCCCCTCTCTCCAAACATAGGAGCCCAATTCTCGCTCAAAGTTCTTGCTGGTCCATTGAAACGGGAACTTGCAAATCAGTGTCGCAGTAGGCTCCCCCAGCTCGTTTAGACGAGGAGTCCCATCCTCGTTTAGCGACGGAGTGGTCCTAAAAATGTTCAACTTCGCCTTGGTCGACGAGGGCTGCACTGTTGTACCCCAAAATTTGCCCTCCCATATTCTTCAAAAGATTTGCCAAGTCAAGCTGCAAAATTCCCCAAGGGTTGCACAGTGCAAAGATCTCCTATACAGTCAAAACTAGGGTTTATGTTCTGATCAAGAAAATGAAGTTTTCAAAGGTCCAATCAAGTCTCACATGCCTACAAATATGGTCAAGTATCCTCATATCAAGTTTCAAGGCTTTCAGCTCAAAATTGCACAGTCAAAACCCTAATTGCACTACAGTCAACTGTAGGGGCAAAATGGTCATTTGGCAGTCAAAAGTTCAAATTTTTGGTCAACATATCATTTTGAAGCCACAAACATCATTTGATCAATGCTTGATCATGATTCTCAAAAGCTTGGCTCAGAATTCATCAAGATGCAAAAGTTTCCTTATTTGGACAGTTGAAAAAGTCAACTGAAATTGACCAGGGCATAACTTTCACATGGATTATCAGAAAAATTCCATCCAAAGCTCATTTTGAAGATAAAGACATTTCCTACAACTCATCTTCATATTTCAAGTCCAAGAAATGCTCTCACAAAAAGTTATCAATTTCAACATTATAGGTCATTTTCAAAAGTCAACAAAAAGGGACTTTAAGTCAAAGGCCATAACCTGATATTGGTAAATCAAAATGACATGGGACCAAAGACATTGGTTAGAGGACTCAAAGACCTTTCCAAAATGTCCAAGAACATGAGAAAAGCTTAAAAATTGAGCAAGTTATGCCTTGTGGAAGTTGGGAAATTTTTGGACATTTTGAAAAGTCAACATTGATCCAAATGACCTAAAATTGCTAATGGGCCCATTTTTCTTCCATAATTCATCATTCCAAGAATGTGCACGACCATTTGGCCCAAAGGGAAGTATTTTCTCATTTTTTATTTATTTATTTGAATTTTTATTTATATTAATTCATTTAAATCATTTAAATATGTGGAAAATATTTAACTTAACCTAACCAATCTTTTTATACATGTTTTAGACTCAATATTTCGTGCCTAGCTAAATAAGGAAAGAATTGGACTGATTGATCATGATTGAGAACAAAGAACACATGGAAAAGATATGAAAAGATCCTTAGAAAATCAAATTTCCAAATCAATGAATGCAATGGATTTGATTGAGTTTTTTTGACCTAATGCACTCACTACATATGCTAGAACACAACCCTAATCAGAATAGACACTAAGCTGCGCTAAAGAACACAAAGCAAACTTGAAATTTTTCTCCACAAAGTCAAAACTGTAAACACCTTTGCAAGGCGATTCAGGTCTCAAGACTTGTTTCAATAGCTTCCTCAAGGTCCCCTGAACACATTCCAATCAAGAACAGCCATCCAAACGCAAGGAATTGGTATACAGAACCTGGAATACCTTGTGAAAAATTTGTGATCGTGTTTTAAAATTTATGCATCTTCATGACATATTATTCATTGATTCATATTCCTGATGAAGTTCTGAAGCTAACCAATATGATTAATTGCATTTTTATGTGTTGTACGCAAATCTGCCATTGTTGATATTTAGGGTTCAAGAAGCTTGGAATTAGGGCTTTTGTAATGGAGAAAAATTAGCCCTCAAAACCACCACCATTCGACTCAGCGCATGTAGACGAAGAAGAAGCACCCATCGCGCCTAATTTATTGACCCTCTAAGACCTATTCGCTATTTTCTCAAAACCGGCCTAAAAGAACATTCAGAAAACCGTTGCTTTTGTTTTTGTATTTCAGGCACGCGAAGAAGACGAAGTCGTGGCAAAACGTGATACGCTGGTTTGAATTTTCGCGCGTGGATCCACTAACATTGATTGTTTTCTTTATAATATTTGTTGTTTGTGTATTAATCAGAACGCGCAATTGGCTCAGCTGGCATGCATAAAGGTTGGTAATACACATGACCTGGGTTCGAGTCCCAGGTCTTCACACTTTCCATATTATTTTCCAATTCACGTTCACATGCGTTTCAAGGCTGCAGACGCACCATACTCCTCTTAATCAAGCCAGCCACGCGTTTAGCTTCAGCAATCCAAGGGCTCAGAATTGATGAACACCCTAAGCTCAAGTCAACGCATGTGCACGTGTCTAGCAAAAGTCCAACAAGGCCATGCTCAATGGGCCTGAATTGCTAGAGACTCATCTCCTATTTGGGGACTACCACCCCCCAAGGTTTGCATAATTTTTGTTTTCTTTATTTTTAATTCTATTTTTATTTTAATTATTACTTGTTTAAATTAATTAATTATTTTTTTTACAAAATACAAAAACATCATAAAAAACAGAAAAGACAAAAAAATATAATAAATATTTTATTTTAATTTTTCTTGTAAATAAATTTGCATATAATTAAATTTAGTTTTTTAATTAGGTTAATTTTAATACTTTTAACAAAAAATCTAAAAAATGTAGAAATAGGTTAATTAATAATTTTTCACCCTTTTTATTTTATTTTTCTGTCATAAATAATTAAATAACTAAATATTTGTTTTCATGAATAAACTTGTAAATTAATTAGGGTTTCATCTAGGTTAAAAACTTCAATATTTTTCTTAATAACTTAAAAATAATTAAAATTAGGTTTAGCATGTTATTTTAATTTTAATTAATTCTTTCTTTTTCTATTAAATCTTAAAATATATACAAATACCAAAAAAAAACAAAAACAATTTCTTTTCTTAATTAATTAATTTATGTAATTTTAATTTTTGCAAAAGGGTCCAACGCCCTCGTTTCTTATTAATTCGCGTATTTATTTTATTTTCGCTTAAATAATTATGTACATCTCCCGAAGCCATGTAAATTACTTCTCGCACTTTTAATTTCTTTATTTTCCGTCAAATCGGATCCTGGATAATTTTGGCGATGTGGACCCGCGCCATTTGTAATAGCTTTAGATTTACTTTCCTCGCAACTTTTAACTGTTAAACAAAGCATGCAAGAATGAATGGCCTTAAATAAAATCAAGCGTAGAACACCAATAACATGACAAGACAAATGCAAATGAAAACGACACACGAATCGCACACACCACCCCTAGGGTACGCCTCACTGTTGCCTTGCCTCGAAAGGTGATCGTCGAGTAGAGGATGTCTTAGTAAGTCCTCATGATCCGGGAACCTGGCATGAGGGTAGCTTCTAAGGTGTCTTCCCATTGCTCTGGTGATCACCATGTCCCGAACCTCGAATTGACCCGAACACCTCCAACGGTGGTGCTACCTACCTCTCAATGGTGGGATGGCACTACTTTAAAGGAAATCTACACAGACGAATTCCTTAGGGTAGGTAGACGACTCTAGATACTTGCTCTAATTTCAAAAACAAATTCAAAAAATACTTTTCACACCGACACCTTTTCAAAAAGCTTTCGAAAGCAATTTTTCAAACACTCTTGAGGACCGATACAAGAGTCGAACTGGAATTTTCAAAGAAACTTTTTAAAAACCCACAGTTGAAAAGCAAACAAACCATTTTTGAAAACACAAATGAGCAAGTATCTAAGAGCCCATGGATAACCATGGATAGAAAGGGTGCTAACACCTTCCCTTTCTATAAATCTACCTCCCGAACCGAGAGCGATCTCTATAAGGAATTTTTCTGTGCTTTTGTCCTTTCCATTTGGAGAAAATAAAAGACGGTGGCGACTCTTGCTTTCCGCGACATTTCGCGAACCGGCATTAAACAGTCAGTTCCAGATCCACCGATCACAGAACTGGCGACTCTGCTGGGGATTTAAACTTAAAGTGAGGTGTACCTTAGGGTTAGTTCATAACTGTGTTTTCAATTGCTTTCCTTGTTTGCTTTAAATTGTGGGACTGTCTTGGGAGTTCTATAGATCCTAACCCGGATCTGGGGGATACCTTCTTAGAAAGTAGCAACAAGGCTGTGAGGGAACTGTGCGGGGTATACCGACATGGTTGAAACAGTCTGCTACGTTGATGTGGCACTTTGGTGTGTACCGGTAACCCTTGAGTTCAGTCAAGGAGAGTACGGGGCCTCCGCGTGGTGTCGTGAAGCATCAACAGACCTTAGGAACCTTAATTGAACTATCTTGGCCTCTTTAGGGTAGTGAGATAACTGACTTTGGTGCAGTCCGAGGTTGCTTGATACTCGATACTACACTCAATTGAGGGTTGCTTTCCTAGAATATTTCGGTCGCCAGTTCAGTGGTTAAATCGAAACGATGAACAATGAAAGCAATCCCGTGATATTGGGAACCTTAGAACCCGATTACTTTGATTAGGACAGGTTGAACCCACCAACTTCAAGAGGGTACTACCCAGACCCCACGCTGGCCTTAAACCTTAAGGGTTTCTCTTGTGTGACTTGTGTGCCTTCGTACTTGACTATCCGCATGCTTGTTACCTAACACGTGTTTCTTGCAGGTTTTGTTTTAGTCCTTAACTGGGACTCATGACAGGTTTTACTTAAGTTTCTTGCAGGTTTCTGTTTGTAGTCCTTAATCGGGAGCCATATCAGGGTTACCTACATTACCCCATGCATACCATAACATCATACCATTGCATACATCCTAACCCATTTCAAGGATCTCAAGGGCTTGTGATGCAGGTCATGGTGAATCAACTATCCCAGCCAGGGGCAAAGAGGATTTATTTTCCTCTAGCCAAGGTTGTCAGGGGCTATGACTCACTGGATATGGTGAGCCTTTGACCCTTGAAGAAGGACTCTCAACAACATGAAGTACCTTCAGCCAAGTTACCGGTTTTCAACTCTAACAAATTTCTTGTTTACCCCGCGAGATCCTTGAAAACATTGCATGCATATCATACACATCATTGCATAACGGGTATCCATTCTCTGCAGGTTGCTTACCTTCTTCGCTGTTTATTTCAGCAGTCTCGTCATGAATCCTGAATCCTCAACCGAGCACACTATCAAGGCCCTCCAGGCTCAGAACGCCCAGTTCCAAGGGCTGATCATGAATTTGACCCAGGGGCAACAAGATCTGAAGGCTCTGCTCTTGAAGAAAGAAAAGAAGAAGAAGAGGACTGTTTTGTTCAGCCCTAGACGTAGATCTGGGAACACACTGCAGACGGAAACTGAGAGGACTACCCCATCTGTGAGGGAAAGCAGTCACCATGAGAGAGAGGTGCCTAGTCCAGTGGTCTCCGACAACGAGACAGATTTCAACGACGAACAATACCCCCTGCTGACGACAAGTACAAGCAGTTGGAAGACCGTTTGAATGCTATGGAAATACAACAGGTACCTGGGCTGGATTTTGGAGATCTGGGTTTGTCTACTGGTGTGATCATCCCTCGGAAGTTCAAAGCACCATCCTTCACTAAATATGACGGGGCGTCTTGTCCCAAGCTACATCTCAGGTCCTATGTGCGGAAAATCCAACCATACTCAGCAGATAAGAACTTGTGGATCCACTTCTTCCAGGAAAGTCTTTCAGGGACTCACCTCGAATGGTTCTATCAGCTGGATGGGACCAAAGTTCGTAACTGGGAGGAGTTGGCAACTGCTTTCTATAAGCAGTACCAGTACAATGCCGACCTTGCTCCTACACGTACCCAACTCTAGGGTATGTCGTTGGGAACAGGTGAAGGTTTCAAGGAGTACGCACAAAGATGGAGAGACCTTGCTGGAAGGGTGCAGCCTCCCTTAACTGACCGGGAGCTCGTTGATATGTTCTTGGGGACTCTATCCGGGCCGTTCTTCAATCACCTCATTGGTAATTCATCTGTTGGATTTACCGACCTCATCCTGACTGGCGAAAGAATTGAAGCTGGTATCAAGAGTGGGAAAATTCAAGAGGCCACACCTTCTGATACTCACAAAAAGCCTTACACGGGAAAGAAAGAATCTAATGCTACATACAGCCAAAAGAGTCGTCGTGACCAACATGCAGGGGCAGTCATGATCTCTGGTTCTGCACCACGCCGCCAACCACAAAAGGGAAATCAGCGAAGGCCGGACGAGCCTAAAAGACAATTCACCAACATTAACATGCCATGGTCACAAGCCTTGCAGCATATGTTGAAGATGAACCTGATTGCAGTGATCAATCCTCCTGCAAATCCCAAGACCTCCTCTCCAAGCTACAACCCAGAAGCGAGGTGTGCTTACCATTCCGATATCCCGGGGCACGATACCGAGGATTGTTGGGCGCTGAAATACAAGATTCAGAACATGATCGATGCCAAGGAGATCGAGTTCGAGCCTGTCGAGACTCCCAACGTGATCACTGCTCCATTGCCAAAACATGGCTAGGGTCGAGAGATTTTTGTTCATTTGAATTCAAGTTGTATTTTTCTTTTCTTGTTCAGATAAACAATTATCGTGTTAAACTCTTTTATTTCATGAATGCATTACACATGTCTGTCTTGATTTAATTATGTTCACTATGACTTAAAACTGCTTTCATATTTTTGTGATGGTCAACTCTTAATTGAAAATTCTAAACCTCTTGAGGGAGGATGACGAAAACGATACCATAATTTATAGTATGCTTTTGAACAGACCCCGCTGATGAGGTACAGGCATTGTTTCAATCCCTAAACACTGGAGTTATAAGGAAGATAATCCCTCGTCAACCCCTCTGAGCCAAAGAAGTAGGAGTTTTTATTTTTCGAAAATCAAAACCCTTAATCATAACCTAGGGCAGGGTAGTTCTCTCAGTTGATCCGAGCGCATAACAAATGGTGCCAAAGGAGATCCTTACAAAACGAAGAAAAACAGTGATGGTTCAGAACAATCGTAAAGACAGGCAGTCGTGATAAAAAAAATCATAAATGAAAAGCCCAAAAAGTCAAAACCTATAAAGGGGACTTACGAAATCGGGGCATCCCGCTGACTGTAATTCCAAAAAGGAAACAGTTCAGGCAAAAAAAGATAGGGATAATAAAATCAAGGAAAAAAGGGGTCATATAAACCCTCAACAAAAAAGGAAATGACTGCCTAATCAAAATATACTGTCAATATCCGAACCGTCACTGGAAAATCAGAGCAAAGACTCAAACAAGGTCTAACGTATGATCAACTGAGTTTAGGTTTGGAGAACATCACGAAGAGCGGGCGGGTACAAATAATTTGAGCCTTTATCCTGTGTTTCTTAAACCGTGAACCAGGCCACGATATAACCCTTAAAATTCCTAGCTGGAGCATGGGTTAGTTCGAAAGCATACTGTTACGAAGGTATCCTGACTCCTGAAGGTTTGCCGTAAAATCTTGAGTTGACGCCGCACTGTATTACAAAAAATGCATTTTTTCAAAATTCAAGACGGACATAGGCTTTTGCATTCTTAAAATAATCTTGTTTGCATATGACTATTTGTTTGAACAGCAGGGAAATTCGCACGATGAACACCTTGTGAACAGAAGTACCTCCAATCAAGGGGCACAGTAGGAGCATTGCCCAGTATCTGGGGCATGACAAAGTACTTCCAACAGGGACAACTCCTTACATTCTGAGAGCGTGGACATAGACGAAAAAATGCTACGCACAATCAAAGACCCGCTAGGTTGACACACCTAGGCAAAAATAAGGGTTTCCCGGCGAACCAAAAGGGTTCGGGCAAAAATAAGGAATGAAAATGGAAAAATATGTACACCCGGCAAGTCAAAAACCTGAAAAGGCGGCTTGGGCAAAAATGGGTATCCCAGTGGACTGAAAACCCGAAAGGGCGGTCCAGGCAAAAGTTAGGGATCAAAGCATACGACTATGTTCCGGTATCTCATCACTTGTCTACCCGAAGATTTGTCAATCACCCACACAAGTATCCTCTTCCCTCACCTCCGAAACAGGGGCAATAATGAGTTATCCAGGCGATCCAATTGCTCTGTCAACCAAAGTACAAAGGAAAGATCAACATATGGATGATTACCATCTACCGTTACAAATTCCAGATCGTGGGTTAACATCCGAAACCAAACAGGACAACCATTCACTTAATCAAAATCATACAACCCTACACCGGTTCCTTCTCAATTTTCAGACAAAGTCGTACACAGACTCACCCTCCACAAGTAACCTTACCCCGGTTCATCCAGAAGTTTTTACACGAACTTATCCAAGTAACCTAACCCCGGTTCCTCCAGAAGTCTTACATGGACCCATCTCAAGATGACCTAACCCCGGTTCATCAAGAAGTTTTTACACGAACTTATCCAAGTAACCTAACCCCGGTTCCTCCAGAAGTCTTACATGGACCCATCTCAAGATGACCTAACCCCGGTTCATCAAGAAGTTTTTACACGAACTTATCCAAGTAACCTAACCCCGGTTCCTCCAGAAGTCTTACATGGACCCATCTCAAGATGACCTAACCCCGGTTCATCAAGAAGTTTTTACACGAACTTATCCAAGTAACCTAACCCCGGTTCCTCCAGAAGTCTTACATGGACCTATCTCAAGATGACCTAACCCCGGTTCATCAAGAAGTTTTACACGAACTTATCCAAGTAACCTAACCCCGGTTCCCCCCCCCCAGAAGTCTTACATGGATTTAGCCCAAGATAACCTCACCCCGGTTCATCAAGAAGTTTTACATGGACTCGTCACCCAGAAACCCTACACAGGTTCTCCCTTTCCAAGAACGAAGTTTTACAGGAACTCAGCATCAAAGTAACCCTACCCAGGTTCCTTCTCCATTTCCGATACGGTTTTACACGAACTCAGCATCAAAGTAACACTACCCAGGTTCCTTCTCCATTTCCGATACGGTTTTACACGAGCTCATCAGCATGCAACCCTACATAGGTTCCCTCTTTCAACTTACAAAACTACAGTTCAAAAATTCCCCAGGAGAGTCCAATCTAACTCCCCAGGAAAGTTGGAATTCATCTCCCCAAGCAGTAAGCTTATCCCCAGTAAATTCTGGAAGCTTATCCCTCGCAGAGCACGAACGCGTCATCCGGCTTGATTTAAAGAGTTATTTCCTTAACAGGATATAACTGGGTTATCCTCAGCCAAAAGCCACGGAAAGAGCGTCCTCGACAAAATCTTCTTACCCCAGCGAAGTCCATCAACACTTCCAACAACAAGGGTATCCCCAGCAAGCTATTATCAACATTTCAGCAAAGATATCTTTCTCCCCACAGAGTATTGCTCCCCAGCATAGTCACTAGAGTATCTTTTCTCCCCGCAGAATCTTCCATTTGCCAAGTTTATTCCGCAACGGAGTCATTTTCTCCTACCAGTATTCTTGCAGTTATCATCCCCAGCGGAAGCAAAATCTATTCTTCAACATCAGCCCAGGATATGACTTCCCGGCACCCGTCAAGGATTTAACTTCCTAGACAAAAACATACATAAAACATTACATACATCATTATAGCATGCATAGACGCATCATATCATACAAATCTCATTTATGTTGAGAACATCATTGCTTGATCCATATCATGCATTGCATATGACTGACCTTTACCTTTCAGGAAAGGGGCAGTTAAATTTTCAACCACATTTCAAGACCTAGACCGGTTCAGTTAATCGACTCAAAAGATTTCTTATCCAGTCCAAGGCCTTCTCTAGTCCAGTTAAATCGACTCCCAACAGATTTTTCTGATGAAGACTCAGTAGAAGTTATTTTCCTATTGGTTCTCTCTCCGACGGTGCATGAGATTTCCATTTTAGGTTTTTCTTTAAGATTATAAATTTTCCTATTGGTTCTCTCTCCGACGGTGCATGAGATTTCCATTTTAGGTTTTTCTTTAAGATTATATTTTCCTATTGGTTCTCTCTCCGATGGTGCATGAGATTTCCATTTTAGGTTTTTTCTTTAAGATTATATTTTCCTATTGGTTCTCTCTCCGACGGTGCATGAGATTTCCATTTTAGGTTTTTCTTTAAGATTATAATTTTCCTATTGGTTCTCTCTCCGACGGTGCATGAGATTTCCATTTTAGGTTTTTCTTTAAGATTATAAATTTTCCTATTGGTTCTCTCTCCGACGGTGCATGAGATTTCCATTTTAGGTTTTTCTTTAAGATTATAATTTTCCTATTGGTTCTCTCTCCGACGGTGCATGAGATTTCCATTTTAGGTTTTTCTTTAAGATTATAATTTTCCTATTGGTTCTCTCTCCGACGGTGCATGAGATTTCCATTTTAGGTTGTTTCTTTAAGATTATAATTTTCCTATTGGTTCTCTCTCCGACGGTGCATGAGATTTCCATTTTAGGTTTTTTTTTTCTTTGAGATTATATTTTCCTATTGGTTCTCTCTCCGACGGTGCATGAGATTTCCATTTTTAGGTTTTTCCTTTCAGATTATAATTTCCTAGGGTTCCCTCTCCGACGGTGAGTGAGGTGATTCCCTCTCAGATTATGATTGCCTATTGGTTCTATTCCCGATACTGCAAAGATGGTAATTCCCACCAAGATTTTTCTCAACGAGCGTTGTTGAAGTTAAAGTCACCCAAGATTCTCTTACCATTCATGCTAAGGTAGTAACCATCCCTAGTTCATTCATCATCTTGTGAAGCTCCAGACTCAGCTCCTGTAACCAGTCAGGACACATCTATATCAAGCAGCTGAAATCAACTCCTGCAGCGTGTCAGGTACTCATGTTTCTTTTGCAGGTATGCAGGTTCTCGCTAAGGAATCTTTTATGCAATCAACATCCAGATGGCATCTATAAGCCCATCACCCTATTCATCAATCCCCAAATGGCATCTGTAAGCCCATTCCATCATCACCGCTACTATGTGAGCGCAAATTTCTGGGCACTCTAGTGTTCAATCATCTTCCACCTTCGGATTACGAAAGGCGCGTCAGCCAATCTGCATCCTCAGGTCTAAGAAGATTGAACAGGGGCAACTGTTGTACCCCAAAATTTGCCCTCCCATATTCTTCAAAAGATTTGCCAAGTCAAGCTGCAAAATTCCCCAAGGGTTGCACAGTGCAAAGATCTCCTATACAGTCAAAACTAGGGTTTGTGTTCTGATCAAGAAAATGAAGTTTTCAAAGGTACAATCAAGTCTCACATGCCTACAAATATGGTCAAGTATCCTCATATCAAGTTTCAAGGCTTTCAGCTCAAAATTGCACAGTCAAAACCCTAATTGCACTACAGTCAACTGTAGGGGCAAAATGGTCATTTGGCAGTCAAAAGTTCAAATTTTTGGTCAACATATCATTTTGAAGCCACAAACATCATTTGATCAATGCTTGATCATGATTCTCAAAAGCTTGGCTCAGAATTCATCAAGATGCAAAAGTTTCCTTATTTGGACAGCTGAAAAAGTCAACTGAAATTGACCAGGGCATAACTTTCACATGGATTATCATAAAAATTCCATACAAAGCTCATTTTGAAGATAAAGACATTTCCTACAACTCATCTTCATATTTCAAGTCCAAGAAATGCTCTCACAAAAAGTTATCAATTTCAACATTATAGGTCATTTTCAAAAGTCAACAAAAAGGGACTTTAAGTCAAAGGCCATAACTTGAGATTGGTAAATCAAAATGACATGGGACCAAAGACATTGGTTAGAGGACTCAAAGACCTTTCCAAAATGTCCAAGAACATGAGAAAAGCTTAAAAATTGAGAAAGTTATGCCTTGTGGAAGTTGGGAAATTTTTGGATATTTTGAAAAGTCAACATTGATTCAAATGACCTAAAATTGCTAATGGGCCCATTTTTCTTCCATAATTCATCATTCCAAGCATGTGCACGACCATTTGGCCCAAAGGGAAGTATTTTCTCATTTTTTATTTATTTATTTGAATTTTTATTTATATTAATTCATTTAAATCATTTAAATATGTGGAAAATATTTAACTTAACCTAACCAATCTTTTTATACATGTTTTAGACTCAATATTTCGTGCCTAGCTAAATAAGGAAAGAATTGGACTGATTGATCATGATTGAGAACAAAGAACACATGGAAAATATATGAAAAGATCCTTAGAAAATCAAATTTCCAAATCAATGAATGCAATGGATTTGATTGAGTTTTTTTGACCTAATGCACTCACTACATATGCTAGAACACAACCCTAATCAGAATAGACACTAAGCTGCGCTAAAGAACACAAAGCAAACTTGAAATTTTTCTCCACAAAGTCAAAACTGTAAACACCTTTGCAAGGCGATTCAGGTCTCAAGACTTGTTTCAATAGCTTCCTCAAGGTCCCCTGAACACATTCCAATCAAGAACAGCCATCCAAACGCAAGGAATTGGTATACAGAACCTGGAATACCTTGTGAAAAATTTGTGATCGTGTTTTAAAATTTATGCATCTTCATGACATATTATTCATTGATTCATATTCCTGATGAAGTTCTGAAGCTAACCAATATGATTAATTGCATTTTTATGTGTTGTACGCAAATCTGCCATTGTTGATATTTAGAGTTCAAGAAGCTTGGAATTAGGGCTTTTGTAATGGAGAAAAATTAGCCCTCAAAACCACCACCATTCGACTCAGCGCATGTAGACGAAGAAGAAGCACCCATCGCGCCTAATTTATTGACCCTCTAAGACCTATTCGCTATTTTCTCAAAACCGGCCTAAAAGAACATTCAGAAAACCGTTGCTTTTGTTTTTGTATTTCAGGCACGCGAAGAAGACGAAGTCGTGGCAAAACGTGATACGCTGGTTTGAATTTTCGCGCGTGGATCCACTAACATTGATTATTTTCTTTATAATATTTGTTGTTTGTGTATTAATCAGAACGCGCAATTGGCTCAGCTGGCATGCATAAAGGTTGGTAATACACATGACCTGGGTTCGAGTCCCAGGTCTTCACACTTTCCATATTATTTTCCAATTCACGTTCACATGCGTTTCAAGGCTGCAGACGCACCATACTCCTCTTAATCAAGCCAGCCACGCGTTTAGCTTCAGCAATCCAAGGGCTCAGAATTGATGAACACCCTAAGCTCAAGTCAACGCATGTGCACGTGTCTAGCAAAAGTCCAACAAGGCCATGCTCAATGGGCCTGAATTGCTAGAGACTCATCTCCTATTTGGGGACTACCACCCCCCAAGGTTTGCATAATTTTTGTTTTCTTTATTTTTAATTCTATTTTTATTTTAATTATTACTTGTTTAAATTAATTAATTATTTTTTTTACAAAATACAAAAACATCATAAAAAACAGAAAAGACAAAAAAATATAATAAATATTTTATTTTAATTTTTCTTGTAAATAAATTTGCATATAATTAAATTTAGTTTTTTAATTAGGTTAATTTTAATACTTTTAACAAAAAATCTAAAAAATGTAGAAATAGGTTAATTAATAATTTTTCACCCTTTTTATTTTATTTTTCTGTCATAAATAATTAAATAACTAAATATTTGTTTTCATGAATAAACTTGTAAATTAATTAGGGTTTCATCTAGGTTAAAAACTTCAATATTTTTCTTAATAACTTAAAAATAATTAAAATTAGGTTTAGCATGTTATTTTAATTTTAATTAATTCTTTCTTTTTCTATTAAATCTTAAAATATATACAAATACCAAAAAAAAAACAAAAACAATTTCTTTTCTTAATTAATTAATTTATGTAATTTTAATTTTTGCAAAAGGGTCCAACGCCCTCGTTTCTTATTAATTCGCGTATTTATTTTATTTTCGCTTAAATAATTATGTACCTCTCCCGAAGCCATGTAAATTACTTCTCGCACTTTTAATTTCTTTATTTTCCGTCAAATCGGATCCTGGATAATTTTGACGATGTGGACCCGCGCCATTTGTAATAGCTTTAGATTTACTTTCCTCGCAACTTTTAACTGTTAAACAAAGCATGCAAGAATGAATGGCCTTAAATAAAATCAAGCGTAGAACACCAATAACATGACAAGACAAATGCAAATGAAAACGACACACGAATTGCACACACCACCCCTAGGGTACGCCTCACTGTTGCCTTGCCTCGAAAGGTGATCGTCGAGTAGAGGATGTCTTAGTAAGTCCTCATGATCCGGGAACCTGGCATGAGGGTAGCTTCTAAGGTGTCTTCCCATTGCTCTGGTGATCACCATGTCCCGAACCTCGAATTGACCCGAACACCTCCAACGGTGGTGCTACCTACCTCTCAATGGTGGGATGGCACTACTTTAAAGGAAATCTACACAGACGAATTCCTTAGGGTAGGTAGACGACTCTAGATACTTGCTCTAATTTCAAAAACAAATTCAAAAAATACTTTTCACACCGACACCTTTTCAAAAAGCTTTCGAAAGCAATTTTTCAAACACTCTTGAGGACCGATACAAGAGTCGAACTGGAATTTTCAAAGAAACTTTTTAAAAACCCACAGTTGAAAAGCAAACAAACCATTTTTGAAAACACAAATGAACAAGTATCTAAGAGCCCATGGATAGAAAGGGTGCTAACACCTTCCCTTTCTATAAATCTACCTCCCGAACCGAGAGCGATCTCTATAAGGAATTTTTCTGTGCTTTTGTCCTTTCCATTTGGAGAAAATAAAAGACGGTGGCGACTCTTGCTTTCCGCGACATTTCGCGAACCGGCGTTAAACAGTCAGTTCCAGATCCACCGATCACATGCACCAAGATACACTTATCCTTAAAATGGAGGACAGACTCTAGATAGGCCTTGAATAACTTCCCATTGCCTTGCTTGAGGGAGACTCATCCCCACTTTCCGCCGGTCTTACTCCTCTGAATGTGAAAGCAGTATAAAAACAATGGGATTGTGGCCCCTATCTTCAAATGGTCGCAGACTATCTGGAACGCTCGCACGAACGCGATACCATTCGGATGCAATTGGGAAGGAGCCACTCACAAATGCTGGAAAACGGCCACCTCGAAGTCGGAGAAGGGGAAGGCGAAGACCCATCTCTCAAAAGATAATGTCGTACATCGGGTCCGCCTCCTGTCATACTTCGAGCAGATCCTTCTCTCCTTCCCAGAGATATATAACGACCACTCCTCCAGGGCCCCCTCCTCGTGAGTGAACACGTCAGTGAAGACATCCTCCCCGTGCTCATAAAAATACGACCTCCACTCCCAGTGGTCCTTTGCAACCTAATCCCGAGGGTCCTCCTCGTCTCTAGGAGGGAACAAGCTGCTCTGAACCGTAGAGGTTGCCCCCATGTTGGGCTCCCCTATCTGCCGTCCCATCTGCTTCAACATGTCCCCAGAGACTTCCAAGATGCTTGACGAACTGCTTGCCTCGCTCGAAGAACTCCCGGAAGACTGCGTGGAATCACACGAGATAGCGACCTGAGCATCATCAGCCATGGTACCTGAAAAGCAGAGGAAAAAGATAAGCTCGGCATCAATGCCAGAACCACCCTTCCACCGCTAAACAAGCGAAAGGGTGCTAGGAAAGGAGGATCATATCCCCGACCAGAACCCTCACTAAGGCACTCTAACGGGCGTGGATTGCAGAAAAAACCCTAAGCCCTAAATGAGCCACCTACAACGCACGACGAAATCCACAAGGAGACCCCACGGTGGTTCAGATGGTCCTACACCACAGAAACGCCATCGACTACCAAGAGTCTCCAACGACTTCCTCCGTAACGGAACCCTAAGTCCTAAACGCATGCATCTCTAGAAAGTAAAAAGCGAAAATACGAAGACAAACAACAATGGAGGATCAGAAACTTACCAATAGAAGAAGAAGAGATAGAACCGAATGAATGCGAGCAGAGAAACTGAGCAAACGTTGGTGGTCGACTGTCGAGCTAAAACGAGCAGTTGAAAGAGAATGCGAAAAATACTAAACCCCCTGTTCCTCTCGTATTTATAGCTGGAATAATCCGCGCGTATTGAACACGCGCCTGGGAGACCCTAGGGTCGTCATCATGACACCTTAACCCTAGGTCATCATTGCGCCGCTTCGCCAGCACGCTTCCCAAAAGACACCACCTCTCCAAATTCAAAAGTTCTAACGGCCAACACCTCGCCTCCCCACAAGCTAGGCGTAACGGGCAACACTCGTTCCTCCTTAAGACACGCCTCATTCCTCGAGCAGATGTCAAAGTCATCACTCTTGTACCCAGAAGCAACGACTTTGGGGCTACTGTTCTGGATTGGCCCGACAGCTTGACTGGGCCCGGTCCAAGAGATCTCCTTAGGTACGGCCCGCACGACCATAACCTGGATCGTCCGCACGACCCCCTCCTGTCGGGCAATAACAACCATTTTCCCTTCAGCTCACCACTGGCCCAGGGTGATCGACAAGCATCCTCTCTGTCTTCCCGACTCCAACGTCGTGTAGGCCACCAAGAACTGGCCTGAGAGATGTCCGAAATTAGTCAATTTCTCGGAATCAACGGCTAGTTACTGGCACATCTGCTCGGTTTGACCAAGTCCTGGTAGTTACCTGATTTTCTGGACCCACGTATCTAGGCAGGAAATCAGGAACCAATGGCCACGCGCCAGGGGCATTATATAAGCTCTCACACCTGTGAGGGCCATGTATCCAATATTCACTACTCACTACCTGATATTTTTCCTTGTACCTCCCTGTTCCAACTCTTACTTGATCGTCAGAGTGCCTTGCAGGTACAACCCCATTTTTTCCCAACTCACAATCCGACTGCAGATCATCCTCCAGCCACTCTTCAGGTTCTGATCAACCGGCAAGATCAGATACTAAATTCAGAGCTACCTAGACGCTTAGAATGAACAACTTGAACAACAATTTGACAATCACTTTCGAAAGTAACATGAGTTATTTGTAAAGAAATAACATTCTGGATCGCTTCCTTCAAGGCCATGGCTTCAGCTTTAATGGTAGATAAAAGACCAACATCCCAAGCCACATTTGTAGTAATGAACCTCCCCAGATGATCCAGGATACACCAACCTTTATTTGTTGTACCACAGACATTATTGAAATCCACGTCGACATTACACTTCAACTGACCTACCGAAGGCGGATTCCAATCCTCTGTGTGATTAGTAACAACTTCAGAGCTCTTATCCTCTTTAGCTAAAAACTAATCATACCAATTATAATAAACTTGCAACTCAATCTTCATAACATCCTCACGAGTATCCTGTCAAACCACATTATTCATACTTCTCCAAAAAACTTCAATCATTATAACAAATCTACCCACATCCTTACAATCCTCTTGACTACAAACATCGAGAGAAAATAAAAAACTTAACATCATGAAAAGTATGTAAAGGAAAATTGTCGATCTTTATGTACGCACACTAGAATATACCTATGCATTCATTATTAAAAGAAAATCATAAATACCAAATCATTAAATATTTGAATTTAATAATAATTACATTTTAAGAATATACATATTATTGATTGCGAATTGTTGAATTTATAAAAACTAAACACTTAACAAAAACAATAAAAAAGAAACAGTAAATACTACCTGTATATATCAAGTTTGCAGTGTAATACGTTGACAAATATTAGTCACACCGCCACAATAAGTATTTATATTTATTAAATTCGTCATGTGTGAGACCAAAGATTTTGCTGTTCCATGAATCTCTAAACACTATTAAATAAGTGTTTATTAAGTTTTCTTTTATCATTTGTCAACCATTTTAAAAATAATTTATATCAGTCAACCTGTGTGTGGACTTTTATCTTCAAAATAACATAATTCTCTTGTTATATAATAAATAATTATTAATAAGACACACTTCAAATAATTGGCATTTACTATTTCTGTTCCATCCATCTAAAATTAAGTCTTTCATATAAAATCGTCATAAATAAGTCATTTTCTATTTTCAAAATATTATACATATTTATTATTTATTATGATCTATTATTCCAATTCTTTAACTTTTTAAAGGTAATTAAATATAACATAAATAGACCACCTTCTGTTGTTGGCAAAATAAATCTCTTTGGACGGCTATGATATGCTGGACTGAGCTGTTGCCCATGGTGGCGACTTATAACTCTACGCCAAGTGACACCGTTCTAAGACCAACACCATAATTTGTACAATATCCAGTTAACTTTTAAGTGAATATTTTTTGCAACCAAAAAATAAAATATGTTGACTTAAGGTTCTTAGCACTCTATTCTTTTCAAAATATCACCATAAATTCTGAATTTATTTCAAAGATTTTTTTAAAAAAATATTTAAGCGAGTTAGGCTTTTGGACTCACTAAAATCAAGGAAGACTTCTAATTTCAAAGAGCGCGATTTTTTAGAATTTATTTTTATTAATTCAGTTAATAGAAATATCCGCTTTGGAAGTTTTAATGTTCTAAGATAGTCCTTCGACAAACTGTTAGGAAGATCCTAAAGTCCCACATTGGTTGGAGATAGAGCATTGAAAGAGTTCATATAGAGTGACGCTCCTCACCTTACTAACCGGTTTTGTAAGGTGAAGCTATGTCAAACTCTAAGATGGTATCAGAGCCTATCGATCAAATCATGGGCGTCCACCATTAATATCCACGCACCAAGCCCAAAAAAAAAGTGTTGGGCGTGAGGGGGGATGTTAGGAAGATCCTAAAGTCCCACATTGGTTGGAGATAGAGCATTGAAAGAGTTCATATAGAGTGACGCTCCTCACCTTACTAACCGGTTTTGTAAGGTGAAGCTATGTCAAACTCTAAGACAAACCCACCCTATTCATTGACAATTTAGAATCAATTATTAAATTCGTGAGTATATCTATTAACTTGTTCGTGTTTCTACAATGTCCAAGTTACTTCAAAGTTTAAGGTGAGTATTGTGAAAAGCGGAGATCAGAAAAGTATAGGTTGAGTCTTACGTTACTTGATTATATAGGTTGGAGAATTTTGATTAGGCTTTATTGTGATTGGACCTTCGTATCAAGGTTACGATCGGCCCATAACTTTTCTCCAAGGCTTGTTGGTGTACGTTAGCCGGGAAGTTTTTTTGGAGTCATGGTCGGCCCTCTGTAATAATGTATGACTGTAGTAAAGAGTAGGAAAGTCATGGAGCAGTTACGAAAGTAATGCAGAACAAGCGCATTGACTCTTTTCCCATTTATTGAAACGTTTCGACAATTTTTCCAGACACATGACTTTAGATTATCGACTTAAGGTATGACGATTTCCCCTAGGACATTTTAGTGTACGTGAGTTTGTTTACACTTTCTAGGTGAAGTTCATCCATTGATTTGTAACTTCTTATTTCCGTTGATTTCTATCTTCTATATATAAGGTTTTTGAGCTTTGAGATAACTTTTTGCGGTCCTTGAAAATCATTTTTAATTTTCAAGTTTTCTTTATTATTCTTCTTCTTCAAGAGAGAGAGAGAGAGAGAGAGAGAGAGAGAACTTCTTAAAGTGTGTGTTATTCCTTGAAAGAAGCCTCTTATTTCTCACTTGACCTTCACCTTTCTCATCAAGTTATACTTCTCTCAAGTACCCTTCTTACCCTATGCTTTTTCACATCTTCAGCATTTTCTTTAATATGGCCAGTGTGAATGATGACATCATAAGTTTGGCTAGTGATTCTGGGAGTAACGATTCCTCTTCTTTAGTTAAGGAAGAAGTGTCTTCTAGTCCAAATCATTTCCATTTAGTCATTAATCAATCAACCTAAGAGGTTATACCTGTATATGATGATTCTGAATTGGAGAAGCTTTCTAGAGGCTCTCTAGATAATGAAGCATGCTCTAGTGATTTTTCCTTCGATGCTCTTTTATCTGATGAAAATGTTGGCGATGATTGCACAACTAGCTCTACACTCGTATCTGTGAGTACAAACTCTGTCGGTAAATGTTTTGAATAATGTTAAAACTGAGAAAACTTGCACCTCTGAGTATTGGATGGTATCCTTATGTCTTGTGGCACTCATTTGTATTAGAGGTCTTAGGAATCATTAGAAAATATTCCAAAATTAATCCAAGTTATTAAAAATAGTTTTCCGCATGTTTTTTACTGCATGTTGAAACAACCGGCTAAACAAATCATCGAGATGAAATCAATGAAGTCGCCATCGAACATTTTTTATCTCACGGGAAGGGAAAGGTAAATATCGAGTAAACCTGAGAAGATTGAAATCAAGGTCAAACGACCAAGGGATACGAGTAAGGGAGTCTGTTATGCGAGGGGAAGGTATTAGCACCCCATACACCCATAGTACTCTATGATATCCACTCTTGTTGTTCTACTCAAAGGGTGTATATGAATCTATATCTAAGCGGTACAGGAAATGCATGCAAAAGAAAAGAGAAAATAATGTAGGGAAAATAAAGTTGTGCTCGTTCGGGCCCTACCCCAATGCCTACGTATCCCTTTTAAGGAATCAGAGCAGCCATAGTTTGGCTCACATATTTTGGTTTATTTGTGTTTTTTAATGAACAATACTAAATTCAATCATTTCACTGCTGCTCGATCATTGGAGACTCACACATCTGTAGTGGAAAGGAAATAACATGCTATCACCTAAACATGTGTTTTCAAAAGAAAAAGTGCCCAAAGGCGGATGATATTACGTTCGCGACTCTTAGCAAGTAGACATGATGCAACCCAACCCTTGGGAAATTACATGTCATATTGAATAGAATATAAAAATAACACATCCTTTTTAAGTTCCGAAGAAAGGCCTGAAGGTGGAAAAACTTTTGTATTGGTTGATATTTTTTACCTTAAAGAAGGATTTGAAAATTGTTAGATATTTTATGCATTTGCCAAGAAAAGAGTATTAGTCTTAAGTGCAAGATTGCAAACGAAAGAAAAACATCTAAGAGAGACTAACCTAGATCTATCCATAATATTATCATACAATGATTGACCCTAAGGTTGAATTTTAAAAGGGGAATCTCTACCCTATGTTAGCATGCATGGATACCTATCCTAATGTCTAGCTCGAAAGATACTCTAATCAAGCGATCCTAAGGGAAGCATACAAATTCCTATTCTATGGGAACATGGTATAGCAAAAAAATAAGCAAACAAGTGCTTTGGAAAAAGCACAAAAACATGAGTAGCACATATTGACTCAAAGGGATGGGGGAAACAAGAGAAATGCTTTAGCTAAGGGGAGCGGATCATCCAAAGCAAACAAGCAGGAGATAGATGAAATAAAAAAATAAAAGCATAGCTAAGGACAGCGTACCACCCAAAGCAAACAAGCGGGTAGCAAAGTATAAATAATGGCCATTTCAAACTCCTGACAAAGTGTTGGGGTTTGATTGCAAAACCCTTCCCCACTTGACGGACTCGATACACAAGATCTACACGAATCCGAAGCATCGACGTACAACGTGAGCTAAGGATGACATGGACTAGAATGTGCGGGGGTAGATTACAGACACTCCCTGCTTGCCTCCTCTTGAGGACTTATCACCTATAATATATGTGGGCACAAATGTAAACACACGTGCAGAATACCTACTTCAAAGGTAGGATTTTAAACAACCACAATTAGCATACAAAAAGCGGTGCCTGCTACAAAACTTTAAACAGCGACTTTGAGCACACACTTTTTATTTCCTTCTTCCTACTTCACATGATTTCTAGTAAGCGGTAAACGCCCCTACTATGCATGATCTCTAGAAAGCGGTAAATGCTGAAATGAAGTAAACGAGAGAAAATACCAAAACAAACAACAATCTGTGGCTAAGCAGATATAACCGAGGAACCCAGAAAACTCCAAGCAAGCTAGCGTCAACAAACAAAGCAAGCCAGAAATCAGATGTCTAACATAATCCTCAAAGCACCGACGTGATAAGTGGTGTGTATAACCTACAATCATCCTGTATGAAAATAAGAGCCAAACAAAACATGCAATAGTGTATGCATATGCATCTCTTAGAATGTGAGTCCAGATAAATCCTATCAGAAGTGAACTCGTAACCCACAAATAAAGTGGAACACAAAGCAACCAAGAATACAAAAAAAAAATCGCATAGGAAGCGAATTTGTGTCCCACAAATAAAGGGGAATACGAAGCATTCAAATCACAATTGAAAGCTTTACGAAAGTATCTTGCACAACTTAACAAACAAGTTAGCAATAACAAGGCAAACGTAACCTAAGTTACACAATCATCACACCACTCAAATCAAAGTAGAATCATGAAGAAAAGAAATCGGGACAACAACTTTAAAACTCAGGCAACAATGTCATCAACACATGGAAGTGGGCAAGAGTCACATTAAAAGTTATCAAACTCGTCAACAATAGTCCACAATAAGCACATAAGAATTGATGCTAGAAAAGATAATTGGGAAAATGCTTCAATTCTCAATCCAAAAATTATCAAATCAAAACACATATTATGTGCAAGTCAGCCTCTGATCATGGTTCAAAAATCAGCTCAAGGTAGCGTTCGACTATTACTAAGTGCAAACTTCGATCGAGCGACGGCCAATTAGAACAACTTTACGAAAAAGACTCAAAATAAAATGCAAATCAACTTAAAAAATAAGGAAAGATATCCTAAAAATCACTAACATGATATAAAATCAGAAAAGTATTTTTCTGAATTTTATTTGCTCAGAATCGATCGAAATTTGGATCAAACTATATAAGTGAATGCATATGCACCGTCTTTTGAACACACTAGCAAAAAGAATTTAAACAATAATGAAAATCAATTAATAAATATCTATAAAAAATATTTAAAAAAATCCTAAGACACTAAAGAGTCATAAATAAATTTTTTTCATATTTTTTGTAGGCTATAAAAGATGAAATCATGGACTAAATCGAGCAAGCATCAAAGTTGTATACAATTGCTAGGGGGTGTATGACCAAATATCGGATTTTCTCTAAATCTAGTTACACTTGCGCTCAGGCCCACTAACAAGGGGGTGTAATTATGAAATTGTTAGGCCCGACTCCAAAATTCCTTCTAAGCCTACTCACCTCAACGAAAAAAACTCTTCAGATTTTTTATTTATTAATGCATCACATTTTCCTTTGATGTACAACAACTTGTCTATTTTATTAACCAACAGACAATCAATAACATAATTTTTCCAAAAAAAACAAATACGTAATTCTAGTAATTGCAAAGATACATTATGATTTGTTGGACTTAAATGACACACACCACTAACAAATGACGACGATGAATGCGCAAGAGCGTGATTGAGGTGAGATTCTGTAATGATTTTTGGCACTGAATGGAGCTCTTCAAAGTGTTGTGAGGTGAGAATAGTTTCATTGAGAGAGAATGAGAGAAGAGAAAATGTATGTTGAGAGAGAAAGAGATTTTTTTCGTTATTCTGTTAGAATCGTCCCCGCATCGCGATGAATGTGCAAAGGAAAATTTGAAGTTTTTCTGGTAGAGAGGTTGAAGTGAGTTGAAGAATGGAAGTGAGAGAGAGTGAATGAGTTTGTTACTGTGTGTAGAAGAGAGAGAGAGTGAGGTTATTGTGGAAGAGAACGAGAGGAAATTATGTTTCTGTCTCCGCTAGAAAGAGAGGGTGAGAGTTTGTTATAGTTGAGGGGAGAGAACGAGAGGAAATTATATTTTTTTTGTATCAGCTAGAGAGAGAGAGAGAGAGAGGGTGAGAGTTTATTATAGTTGAGGGAAGAGAGGTTGTTAGCGTTACTGTTTTTCCTAACTGACTTGTAACTGATTTTTTCGTGAAGACTCCACGGCATGAGGTGTTCATTGATGGCACTTTCATTTCAAGCATGTTTTTCTATTATGCATGCATGGTGAGTATTTGCTTGGCTTAAAGAAGTAACTTTTGTATGCATGCGTGTGTGTCAGTTTTGTAATGCACATTCACGTAGAAAAAGACCTAAAATAAAATGCAGATCCTGACCATATACTGATGTTAACCCGTGGCCATGTAGCTAACTTCATATTCTTGCATCTTGCTACACACGCCTCCTAAAGATGAGGTTTTGAGATCAATAGAAAAATGATACCAGGATGAACAACAATGATGTTGATGGCTCTTGGAAATAATGACTGTAACTCCCCTCGAAATCATCACGAAATCTTGATATCAAAACTGAAAAGCACCCATTGAAATTTTACAAAACCAAATGTCAAACTATTTATTTCATCTTCATTACTTTGTGAACCTCTAACCTCTTCAATAACCAATCAAATGAGGCGAACTTGGCACCGTTGGAAAGAGGACGAATGATAGAACAAGTTTGTAGTTCATCCCCAATCCAAATATGGCTTTAATCATGGAAATTTTTTTCCATGAATACATGCCTTGTATAAGTTTAACAAAACTACAGGCCTGGCTAGGCAAGCCTTGCATGTGACACCCTGCACCTTGCCCACTTCAGCCTCCCTACTTTGAACTTCAATATCTCTCTCCACAATGCTTGAAATGAAACGGAATTTAAACCAAAATTGAAGAGGACATAACAAACTCCAACTTTTATGTTCAACATTTTTCAAAATGAGAACTAAATTCATAAGAAAAACCTCCATGAACATGTGCATGCCACCTGTTCGATAAAATGCTAGCCTGGCTGGGCAAGTCTTGGCAGAATTTTGCCCTTCAAGCCCTCAAAACATAAACATCATAAATCTCTCCACAAGACACCAAATGAGATGATTCTTAAATCAAAATTAGAGAGGAGACTCTGATCTCCAACTTTTATGTCCAGAGATTCTTTATTCGAGTCCAAATGAGACCCTAAAAATAGCCATGAAGCTTGCAACATTTTGGAACATATCTTGAAAATTACTAAGTGTCCAGAAACTTATATGCCTAATAACTCCAAAAATAATCACTTTTTAGACTTGAGGTGTCAAGGACAAAGTTGAAGAACTTTTCCTCCTCCCAACCATATAAAGTTTGCACATTTCCAATAATTACTTAGAAAGTTATAACCAATCCAAATCCAGTACTATGAACACTTAAGCAAAAATTCAAATCTCCAAATAGCTTCTTTGACAAGTTATCCCTAATTCACCATTTCCTTTTGACTTTATGCCACCATAGCTCATGGAACATAGAAATAGGAACATTGAGTTAATGGTTGACCAAAAACCCCTCTAGTCAACAGTTAACTTTAGCTGACTTTTCAGTTCATACATACTAAAATTTCTTCTTACTCAATCAACCCTGATCTTTTGATAAGATATGAAGATTAATAAACCACATGTGGATGTTTTAAGACAAATGGAGAACCATGAGATCATCTTAATCTTTAAAAATCATTTAAGTTGGGCCATTGATCAAAACCCTAGTTTGCATCACAAAAGATAAGAGATGTTGACCATAGCTCAAAACCCTAATCCAACTGAGGTATCTTGAAGAACTCTCGAACTCATATATCTTGTGACTTGAGATAATTCTTATGATGGAAAGGCTTCATATGTTCAATCCATGTAGATAAATTTCCTTCTCTTGAGCAGTACACACTCATTCAGCCAAAACCATTGATCTCATATCACTGAGTTAATACAATGCAAATGATGTATATAATGATGAAGCATAATCTATTTTGTTTACAAATAAGAGGGAGAAATTTTGGGTACAACACATGTGTCGATGCATCCATATTTCCAGTCGACATAAGTAATGCATTTTTTAAATCATGTAGCTTTTGTAAGTCTCAGGTCGACACATGCATCATTTCAGGTCGACACATACTAAAGCATTTCTGAAAATGCAGAAATTCTTATTTTGTGTGTCGACACATCCATCTTTCAGGTCGACACATTTACTATCGTTTTAAATCCCGTAGCTTCTGTAACTTTCTGGTCAACACACAAGCCTTTATAGGTCGACTCAATTTGTTTAAAAATCACGTATGTGACAACACATACGACTCGTAGGTCGACACATACTACTTTAGTTGGTCAATTTTTTTAAAATTCTTGTATTCCGAATTTTTCACTCTTTGCCCTAAAAGTTTCAAAACTATAAATACTCTTTCATGCATCATTAAATCTCGTTGAAAATCATAAAATTAGCATATTTATCTCTTCATCTTCAAGCTACAATCTATACATACACACTTACATTACATTGTAACGATGTTTCGTTGGGGTGTCATCTAGACGAGGATTTCTAGTGTCCAATTGTGTATTGGGTGGAGTTTTGTAGGGGTTTTCATCCAGGAATAACCTCGGGTTTATCCTCCAAGATCATTGGTTTATTTGGGGGTTTTCATGCAAGACGTTTGAGAGATAATTGCGATAAAGTGAACAACCTTGAAGTGCTTAAAATCTTTTCAAGGAACCTTGGAGTTTTTGAAATATTTGCAAGAAAGTAACTTGGAGTACCAGATAGAATCGAAGTTTTTGTTGCAATAGTTTGAGATTGACAGTGCACGAAAGCTTTGGAGATAAATAATGCAAAGGAGTAGCAAGATCCAGATAGTCATTTCTCACCTAATGTATCTTGGTCTCTCTCAAGATCAAGGAAAGAGAAAGGGTTGAATCAACAACAAGGTTAGGGTTTGTGGAGTTGCTCTTGAAAACTTATCTTGTATCTACAATTTTGCATAATAATAATTATCCTAATTCCATTGGAATTATGAGCATATGTACCCACATGCGAGGACGACATTGGGGAACTGTTAAGACAAATTCTTTGTATCGCTTTTATTTTTTCTTTTACTTGCTTTGATTTTCATTGTTCGATTTATCAAATAGCATTGCGTTATCATTTGAATTGTAAGAATTTTCCTAACCACTATTTATTTTAATCCAAGTGTTGATATAGATTATAATCACTTTTGATTATAAGTGGTTTTGTGCATCAACATAATCAAAGGAAAAATTATGAAAATTCACTTGCACACCAAGTGTTTGATAAATTGACTTAACTAGTTCTTTTAATATTACCATTGGAAATAGCCTTGCTAAGTGAAATTGATTAAACTGTAAATAAGTTACGAAGTGATTCAAGGTTATTAATTCACATAATTTTTCTCATTCAATATTATTTTTTATTAACGGTTTGCACATTCGAGCTTCCCGATAATGTTCGTATAGACGATAATTTGAAAAAGACTCTGCATCGTACTTTGATAAAACTTTTTCAAAACCAAATTTTATTTGGATATTTTTAAAAGGGGTATCTATTCACCACCCTCTAGATACCTTTGTCATCGTCTAACAAGTGGAATCAAGAGCCCAGGTCATTCCAGGTTCAACACTTTTTAGAAAATGGCTTACGAACCTAAAGGGGAATATAAAAGAGACTCAATTTTCATGGGAAAAAATTATAGTTATTGGAAAGCTTGTATGAAAATTCATATCAACTCGTATGACAAAGGTGTTTGGAATGCCATTCTAAATGGTCCAACACCAGTGACATATATTTTTTATGGTGTTACCGTACCAAAGTCGAAAAACTTATGGGATGAGAAAGATGAGAAAAAGTGGTCTCACGATTGGAAAGCAGAATATATCATTATATTCACACTCGATGTTGATGAGTTCTATCACATTTCCCATTGTCAGACCGTTAAAGTTATATGGGATGTTCTACAAGTTACCTATGAGGGAACTAATAAGGTCAAATAAGAAAGAATTAATACACTTAATCAAGAGTTTTAACTATTTCGCATGAAGTAAGGGGAAACCATTGCTCAAATGCAAAAGAAGTTCTCTCATCATATTAAGCGTTTAAATTTACTAGGCAATCCTATTTCCAATGTTATTGCTACTAACAAGGTGTTGATATGTCTTACTAGAAATTGGAAACTAAAGGTCATCACGATCATGTAAGCTAATAACCTTGCTACACTCGATATTACTGCATTGTTTGGTAATCTAGAAGATCATGATCAAGAACTCAATTGCTAAGACAAACATGAAAAGAAGCTTGAGAAAAAGAAGAAAGATAAAGGGACCGTCAAGGATGAAGTGTTGAAGTATAAGGATCTAAAGGCTTCAATCTCAAAGTCCTCAAAGGAAGAGCTCTCAAATGATAATGAATATAATAATGAAGAGAACTCAGATGATGAAAAGATAGGATTATTTCTAAAAAGATATAATCGATACATTTGAAAGAACGGTGTCAAACACTCCGACAAAAATATTGTCAAATTTAGAAGACAAACCTCCTCCTCTTAAGATGAAGACAACAAAAAGGATAAGTCAAAGGGTATGTGCTATGAATACAGAAAATCAGGTCATTATCAACCGGAATATCCTTCACTTGCTAAGAAGAAAGGAAAGGGTCAACGAATAATCTTCAATTGTGTAAACATGTTTTTGTACCCCAAAATTTGCCCTCAACTCTTGAGCCAACTTGAGAAACTTGAAGATTATTCTTGACATGTCTTGAGGAATATGGACAGTCAAATCACCTCCTAAGGCAGTCAATTCAAAATTAGGGTTTTGTGTTGCATCAAGGTCCTTACATCCAAATGGCATCAAATTATCCCCAATGTCCTAATATGTTCTCAATTTCATCCATGTCAAATTTCAAGCCTTGCAGAGAAAGTTTGGTCAGTCAATTGCTCAAGAGGCCCAAAAATCGACTGTGCTAGGGCAAAAGTCAACTATGTCCCAAATACAGTCAAACCTCAAGATTTTTTGTCAACATTATCATTTTGAAGGATAATTCATAATTTTATCAAGGGTTGATCATGATTCATCAAGGATTGCTCAAGATTCATCAAAATTCAAAAGTTGCTAAATTAGGGTTTTGTAGGAAAAGTCAACTCAACTTTGACCAAGCATAACTTTCTCATACTTTATGAGAAATGACCCATCCAAAGCTCATTTTGAATAGGATGCAATTTACTACAATCCATATTCACACCTCAAAAAAAGTTACAAATTTGGACATTATAGGTCATTTTTGAAAGTCAACAAAAACACCTTTTTTGCCAAAGCTTATAACTTGAGCATGGAACAACAAAATGAGATGAGACCAAAAAGGTTGATTAGAGGACATCTCAAGGTTTCTAAAAAGTCCCAGAACACCTCCAAAATTTATAAATTGAAGAAGTTATGCATTTTTGAAGTTGGGCATTTTTCCAAATTTGCCAAAAGTCAACTATCCTCAAAACTCCAATTTTTGACAAAAGGGCCCACTTTTGTCCACTTGATATAGTCTTGTCATGCCACACACGTGTCCTATATTTGATTTCATGGCCATTCATTTATTTTTCTATTTTTATTGATTTAATTCATTTTAAATCAATATTAAATCAAATAAAATCTAAAAATTGATGTAAGGGGATTCTTGTGATCATTACAGCTTGCAAATATCATGTGATACTCAATCAAACTCGTGCCAAGTCAAAACAAGCACAAAATCTCAGATTTGATGCAAATATGGCAACTTGATTATGGTGATAAAAAGCAAATCTTGATTCTTCAATGCATAAGGTTTAATGCCCAAATTTTTACCTAAACACATTTTATTATATGCACACAAGAGAGGCAGACAAAAAGGGGGAACAAAGCACTGCTGAAACGTCCAGAAGAAGTTTGAGAAAAAGCTTGAAAAAGTGAAGATCGAAATCAACATTGGAGGCCAATTCAATCCAAAATCACAACGTCGCTCTCTTTCCAGCAACCTCCTGAAGCTATAGCAACCAAAGCCAAGGCCTGAAACTATCTGAAAAGCGTTGTAAGTGTTTTTGAAAACGACTCTGAACATGAAATCGAAATCATTCATTCTTGCATCCTTTTGATAAACTATTGACATAATCTTGATCCTTATCAAATTTCTAACAAGTCTGCATCATTTAATTTCGTTTTCATAGCCTATAATCATATGCCCGGACCTAGGGTTTTATTGTGTTGTTTTTAGGCGTTTGAATTACAGGGAAAATTGGGCCAAATAATGGTTACAGGGATGACCAGGAGGAAGAGAAGAGTGCATTGGTGCTCTTAGGTTTCGTTTACATGGTCTGGAGAAGATTTTTGAGATACCCTACGAAACTTCCTGCGGATAAAAATCTGTAGGTAAATAACCAGGGTTATTTGAAGAAGACGATAACGTGTCCCTTTGCAATTGGTCCATTCAAATCAGTGGCGCTCTTTTTTATTGTTTCAGGCTTAGCGCGTTGTTTCATTTATTATATTTATTTCTTATTCCACTAACAAAGATGCAGCGTAGATGAGTTGGTGAGCGTGCTATTGCAAAACCCCTTGGGACCTGGGTTCGAATCCCAGGTCCCCCAAAATGCTTATTACTATTTTCTTGCAGCTATTCCAATGAATTTCCAAGCATGAGGACCACCATGCGCCTCAAGAATCAACATACCAGATGGCCTTCAGGCCAAATCTGGTGGTCATGAATGAGGGATCACCATGGTCTCAGGTCAACGCACGCATAGCAAACCACAAAGTTCAAACAGGCTGGACGCTAATGGGCCTCAAAAATTGCTAACCATGCTCCCAGATCAGGCCCACACCCCTTGAGTATTTCTTTACATTTTATTTCTTTTTTCTTATTCATTTATTTTATTATTATTATTATTATTATTATTATTATTATTATTATTAAAAATCAATTAATTAACCAATTAACCTTTTCATAAAAAAAATCAGAAACCAATAAAAATAATATATTTTTTAATTCCATTAATTTTATTATTTATTTTTGTAAATAAACAATTAATTTATTTATTTAGTTTAAATAGGTTTAACAATAACATGTTTTGCCATAAATTAAAATTAATTTAGAATTAGGTTTTTTAATGTTTTTAACCATTCTTATTTTATTTCCTTAATTAAAATAAAAACCCAAAAATATTTCCATGTAATTAATTAATTCAATTATCAACTTAGACTAATTTTTTAATTCAAAAAATAATCAAAATATGCTTTATTTATTTAAAAGGGTCAAAACCCTAAGACACTCCGATTTAATTTTCTCGCGCGCGAATAATTTTTTATCCATATTTCAATATTGTAACTGCTTCGAGAATGTAATAGTTTTTAACTTAGGACTTTATTTATTTATTTATCGCTTTTATTTACTTTTCGCAATTTAATTTTTAAGGGTTTGTATTTGGCGATGTAAATACCCGACGTCTTGTAATAGCTTAGATCTATTTTCTGCAATTTAATTTCCGCAACCATTAACTGTTAGATGTTTGAATAATAGGAAATGCATGACAAGATCAATTTTAATTTAAAATCAACAGTAGCTCACCATTAACATGTACAAAGATAATATAACTGAAAAACAATACACTCGCACATGCCACTCTTAGGGTACACCTCACTTGGTTGCCTCGAACGTGGTCATTGAGTATAGGAAGTTTTAGAGGTCGCCCTCTTGTCCAAAGATCATAAGTTGCCTCGAAACGGTTGCCTCAGATAAAATGATCTAAGACATTAGGGTTACCGCTAAGGCGTCCTAACATTGCTTTAGTAACCACACGTCCCTTAATCGAATTGACCCAAAAACTCCAACGATGATGCTACCTACTCATCAATAGTGGGCTAGCATTGTCTAAAGGACATTAGCACAGTTTAATTCCCTTTTTCGAGTAGGTAGATGGTTCTTAAGTACTTGCTCCTTTTAAAACAAAACAAAACTTTTCGCACTTACACCCCTTTCAAAACAAAAAAACTTTTTCAAACCCACAATCACAAAGAAAAGCAAACTTTTGAAAACACAAATGAGCAAGTACCTAAGAGCCCGTGGATAACCACGGATAGAAAGGGTGCTAACACCTTCCCTTTCTATAATCTACCTCCCGAACCCGAGAAATATCTCAAAAAGGAATTTTTCTGTGCTTTTGTCCTTTCCTTGTTGGATAAAATAAATGACGGTGGAGACTCTTGCTTACCGCGACATTTTGCGAAAACAAACGCAAACGCGAACCAGCATTCCAAAACAGTCAGTTCTCATTCCCACCGATCACAGAACTGGCGACTCTGCTGGGGAATTTTATAAGTGAGGTGTACCTTAGGATTAGATCACTATGTTTTCAATTGTATGCTTTGTATGCTTTAATTTTGTGGGCTTGTATCGGAGTTCTATAGATCCTAACCCGGATCTGGGGATACCCTTTAGGTAAGTAGCAATAAACTGTGAGGGATCTGTACGACATAGACCGATACGGATGAAGCAGTAGCTACGTTGGTGTGGCACCTTGATCTGTACCGATATCCCTTGTGTTAGAACGAGGAGAATATGGGTCTTCTAAGGAGTCATTAAGCACTAACTGACCTTAGAACCTTAAATTGACCAACTTGGCCATAGAACATTAGCAGTATGCTACACTCATTAAGACTAAACTCTCGCGATGATTCCGGCCGCAAGAAAAGGTTTCTAAACTGGAATTATGATCGATTGAGGGTAGTCAGTGACATTGAGATCCTCCAGAACCCGGTTACTATTTTTAGGACAGGTTTAAACCAACTGAACTAAAAGAGGGTAGTACCTAAGCTCCATTCCAGTCTGAAATTTAAGGGCTCTTTTATGTGACTTGTGTGCCTTTACCATGTTTGCCTTTTGTGGATACTTGTGGTGTGCCTTTACCATGACATCATGACATCATAACATTGCATACATCTTGCATAAGGACTAACCTATTTCAAGGACAAGAGGGTTTCATCTTTGCTCTGTTTTGTAGGTCATCATGATGCCCATGCATAGGAATACTATCCGAATCAAATTTGTCCAAGTACCTACCCTGCTTAAAGATTTGGTTGTCAGGATTCCAGATACTACTTCCTTCATCATAAGGCATGGCTCTCTCCTCAGTTTGGTCACCTCAAAATTGGACGAACAAATGATGAGTGTTCTGGTCCAATTCTATGATCCGTTGTACCATTGTTTTACTTTCTAGGACTTCCAGCTGGTTCCTACCCTAGAAGAGTTCTCTGAGCTGCTCGGTATCTCCGTCCTGGAACAGACTCCGTTTACTGGTTGGGAAAAGACTCTTAAGCCCGAAGAAATTGCTGCAGCCCTTCACTTGACCAAGGAGGAGGTAATGGCTAACTGGGAGACTAGAAGTGGAGCTAAGGGTTTTTTGACTAAGTTTTTGGTTGACAAAGCTAATTACTTCTGGGACAGCTTAGACTTCAAGGCGTACAAGGACATTCTGGCTCTCTTGATTTATGGTCTGGTATTGTTTCCGAATCCTGACACTTTTGTTGATATTAATGCCATAAAGATCTTCATCTCTCAGAATCCGGTACCCACTCTCTTGGGTGATATCCTTCATCAGCTTTATGCTCGTACTGCCCAAAAATGGGGAACTTTGATGTGATGTGCTCCTTTATTATCGAGGTGGTTTATTTCGCACCTCCCTAAGTCTGTACTGAAGAACAAAGAAGGAATGGGATGGGCTTATAGGGTGATGTCTCTTTCTAATAATGACATTATCTGGACTCTCAAAGGTATGGATGAGGTGACTGTCATTGATCGATGTGGAGAGTATCCTAATGTTCCATTGATCGGAACCCATGGAGGGATTTCTTAAAACCCATGTTTAGCTCTCTGTCAGTTTGGAAGAGCCAGAAGAGAAGGGCCTCATGAGATGTTGATGCCTCATATCATCTTTGATTTTCAGGGAGATAGTGACGATCTACGTCGTAGATTCATAAGGGCTTGGGAAAGAGTTCACCAATATGATCCACATGAATTGGGTCCAAAGACTTCTCTGCCAATGGAGCCATATCTCAGATGGGTCCGAATCCGTGCCCAGAAGTTAGGTATGCCATACGAAGCTGTCATGCCTGTTACTCTTGAAGTTGCTAATGAGGAGGGGGGTCTTCCAACTATTCTCCACCCTTATATGTCCACTGATATTGGGACACTGAAGAGGTCTTGGATGCAACTACGGGAAGAACGGGATTCTTATCGGGAGAAGTTCAATGAACAGGATCAGAAGATCCAGAAGCTGACTAGGCAACTGGAGAACGAGCGGATCCTGAATGATTATGTCCGCACTGAGAAGAAGAGACCATGGGAGCATTGATGGACCTTTGATGATTTCTTTTACAGTTTTTGTTTACTTTTTAGTATTTCCATTCTTGTAACGCCTAAGGGAAATTTGTTGAACAATTTAAATTTTGAAGTTTAAATATAATAAAGTGTGTTTCCTTTCTTGTTTACAGATTTGAATCTCGATTGTCTTTGAAATCATAAATCATACGCATTTCATCCCATGCACTTCACAAACAGGTACCCTTTTTACAGGTCTCTTATCTTCTTCGCTGTTTATTTCAGCAATCACCATGTCTGCTGAACCTTCAACTGAGCAAGCTATCAAGGCCCTCCAGGCCCAGAATGCCCAATTTCAAGAGCTGTTCATGAATCTAGCTAAGGGTCAGCAGGACCTGAAGACCTTGATTCTGAAAGAGAAGAAGAAGAAGAAGAAGAAGAGGACCATCCTGTTCAATACTGGACGCAGGTTTGGAAACGGGCTGCAGAATGAAGTTGATCTGACCACCTCATCTGGAGGGAAAGATAGTCCATAAGAAAGGAGGGCTCCTAGCCCTATGGTCTCCGACAATGAGACGGACTATGATGAAGAACAGTATCCTCCTGCTGAGGATAAGTACAAACAGCTGGGAGACCATTTGAGCGTTATAGAAATACAGAAGGTGCCCGGTCTGGACTTCAGAGATCTGGGTCTATCATCTGGGGTGGTGATTCCCCTTAAGTTCAAGGCACCTGCCTTTGCCAAGTATGACGGAGTTTCCTGTCCGAAGCTTCACCTCCGGTCATATGTGAGGAAGATCCAGCCTTACACTACTGATAAGAACTTGTGGATCCATTTCTTTCAAGACAGTCTCTCAGGGACTCAGCTTAAGTGGTTCTATCAGTTGGACGGAGCCAGTACCCGTAGCTGGGAAGATTTGGCTACTGCATTTTACAGGCAATATCAGTACAACTCCGACCTCGCTCCTACGCGTACCCAACTCCAGGGTATGTCAATAGGAACGGGTGAAGGATTTAAAGAGTATGCTCAGAAGTGCAGAGACCTTGCCGGAAGGGTGCAACCACCTTTGGCTGATCGTGAACTTGTTGACATGTTTTTGGGGACTCTGTCTGGTCCATTCTTTAACCATCTAATTGGAAGCTCTTCAGCTGGGTTTACAGATCTTATTTTTACTGGTGAGAGGATTGAAGCTGGTATTAAGGCTGGAAAGATACAGAAGGGTGCCTCATCGAGCACCAAGAAGAAACCGTTTAAGAAAGAGTCCAGTGCTGTCTACAGTTCGAGAAGACATAATAGACCTGAACACCGCCAAGTTGTCAATGCGGTTGTTATTTCAAAACCTGTTGGTGCTCCTCAGCATCACAATCAACAAAAGGACGAGAGACCTCGAAGGCAATTCACTCGTCTCAGCATGACTTTGTCTCAGATTCTGCCACACTTGCTGAAGACCAATTTGGTGACTCTAAAAGAAGCTCCGAAGAATTCGAGTACCACATCACCAAAGTATAACCCTAATGCCTGCTGCGCTTTTCACTCTGATAGCCCGGGGCATAATACAGATGATTGTTGGGTTTTGAGGAACAGGGTGCAAGACCTAATTGATGCAAAGGAGATTGAGTTTGAGGCGCACGAAAGGCCTAATGTTGTGACTGCTCCCATGCCCAAACATGGAGTAAATGCTGTAGAGGAAGACTTGTTTGTAGTTTCCGTGGATGATATTGTTACCCATATGATGACTGTCAAGAAGAACCTGTTGCTAGCCGGTTTATTTCCGGGTTATGGCGAAGGTTGCCATATGTGTTCTGTTTTACCTACTGATTGCCCATTTCTGAAGTCAGGTATCCAAAACCTGATGGATAATAAAGAGATCCTGTTTGAGAAGATTGTTGTTTCTTCCATTCCTACTGAAGAAGTTTCCATTATTACCATTTTCTACAATTCTTCCAAGGCTCCCTCGAGGAAGCCTGTTAGAATTACATCTGTTCCGAAGATCGCACCTGTAATCATCACTGTTCCGGGGCCCATCCCATACACCTTTGACAAAGTTGTCCCTTGGCACTATGGGGAAGATGTTTATGTTCTTGGAGTTAAGCAAGAGTTGGATGCTGATACCGGCGTCAGCAACATTACTGGGCCTGCTAAAGTCACCCGCAGCGGTAGCTTTTTCTCACTTGATATTGCTCCACCAACTGCCCGAAGACCTGTTTTCATTACACCTGCAAGTGTGCCTAATGCCATTCCTGATCAAGTTCTTAGTCCTACCCCTGTCACCGAGTCATCTAACGCTCGGGGCAAAGGGATCACCACTGATGTGTCTGCCCAGACGGAGGCACCGAAGACCATTACTGTTGAAGCTTCCAAACAGGAGATGGAAGAGATTTTGAAGATTATTAAGAAGAGTGATTACAACGTGGTTGAGCAACTGGGGCAAACCCCATCCAATATTTATATGTTATCACTGTTGTTGTGTTCAGAGGCCCATGCTAAGGCTCTGATTACCTTCCTGAAGACTGCCCACGTGCCACAAGAGACATCAGCTGATCAGTTTACCGATTGTGTGGCCAATTTAACTGCTGATAACGGTTTGGGTTTCTCCGACGCTGATTTGACTATTAAAGGGAAAAACCACAACGATGCCCTGCATGTCTCCATTGAATGCAGGGGAACTACTCTTGCACACGTATTGGTTGATACTGGTTCCTCACTGAACGTCTTATCCAAGAAGGCTCTAGACCGGTTTGATTGCGAAGGGTTTGAGCTAAAGCCAAGTAACATCATTGTCAGGGCCTTTGACGGGTCTAAAAGGATGGTGCATGGTGAGGTTGATATTCCAATTAAAGTTGGTTCTCAGGTCTTCAATTCTTCATTCTACGTGATGGACATCCGACCATCCTATTCTTGTTTGCTGGGTCGTCCATGGATCCACAAAGCTGGAGCTGTAACCTCAACACTCCATCAAAAGCTGAAGTACCCGGTCAGAGGGAAGATTGTGACAGTTCAAGGGGAGGAGAAGTACATGGTCAGCCACCTTAACTCATTCAGATACGTAGAGATGGATGGGGAATTCATTGAGACCCCATTTCAGCACTTTGAAGAGGTTCCTCAGACACTGGCATCAGCTGAGACTGTGGTTGAAGATCCTCCTATGAAGATGGCTTCCTTAAAGGATGCCCGGGCTGTTATTGAGAAGGGTGAGTGTGCAAATTGGGGCCGACTTCCTGATTTTACACAGAAGACTAACAAGTTTGGTTTGGGTTTCACTGCAGAATCTCAAAGGGTTGTTCGAATTGCAAGGATTGGAAGACCTCCTGTGTTCATCAGCAACTTGGGAGTAAATGCCATTGAAGATGATGTGGAAGAGTCTGAATTCGACAGCTGGATCTATCCTACGACCAATGGTGGACCAAACAACTGGACAACAAAGGACTTCATCCCTATTACTTTTGTTAACCAGTAATGAACTCTTTGTTTTGAATTTGTAACAGACAATGCTGTGAAACTTTATGGCCCGGTGTCTTACCCGGGGCACCGTGGCTTCATTTGTGAGGGCTTTTGTGTGCCATTTTCATATATCATTAATAAAAGCATTGGACGTTTCTTGCATTTCAAATTTTGCGCTCTTTGTTTTTCTTTATTATATATTGCAAAACAGCTATTTTACACACACTCACGTATACAGGTCCGCATCCACTCTGGATCTCACTGGTAACGATCCTGCTACTCCCAGTTATGACTTTGAAAATCCGATCAAATTAGCCAAAGAAGAAGGTGAAGATGATTGCGAGGTGTCGGGCGAACTTGCAAGACTGCTACTCCAGGAAGAGAGGGCCATTCAGCCATGTGAAGAGTCGGTGGAAACAGTGAATCTGGGTACTGAAACAGATAAGAAAGAAGTCAAGATCGGTGCAAACTTGGAGCTTAGTGTGAAATAGCGGTTGATTCAGATGTTGCATGACTATGTCGAGATATTTTCCTGGTTTTATAAAGATATGCCTGGTTTGGATACTGACATTGTGGTTCATCGCCTGCCCACCAAAGAAGATTGTCCCCCAGTAAATCAGAAGGTTCGCCGTATGCGCCCAGAGATGTCCGAGAAAATCAAGGATGAAGTTATGAAACAGTTTGACACCGGTTTTCTAGCAGTTACTTCTTACCCTCAGTGGGTCGCCAATGTGGTTCCTGTGCCGAAGAAGGATGGTAAGGTCTGAATGTGTGTTGACTACAGGGATCTGAACAGGGCCAATCCCAAAGATGACTTCCCTCTACCTCATATTAACGTTCTGGTTGACAATACTGCTCAGCACAAGGTATTCTACTTTATGGATGGGTTCTCCAGCTATAATCAGATCAAAATGGCTCCCGAAGACATGGAGAAGACCACCTTTGTTACTCAGTGGGGCACCTTTTACTACAAGGTCATGCCTTTTGGACTGAAGAATGCTGGGGCAACGTATCAGCGTGCCATGGTTGCTTTGTTTCATGACATGATCCATCATGAGATTGAAGTATACATCGACGATATGATTACAAGGTCCCAGACCGAGGAAGAACACCTTGACCATCTCCAGAAGTTGTTTGACAGGTTGAAGTTATACAAGTTAAGGTTGAACCCGAACAAGTGCACCTTCAGAGTAAGGTCTGGTAAGCTACTGGGTTTCGTCGTGAGCGACAAAGGTATTCGAGTGGACCCTACCAAAGTGAAAGCCATATAAGAGATGCCAGCTCCCAAGACAGAGAAAGAGGTCAGAGGCTTCCTAGGACGACTGAACTGCATTGCCCGATTCATCTCGCACCTAACTACTACTTGTGAGCCAATCTTCAAGTTACTGAAGAAAGATCAGGTAGTACGTTGGAACGATGAATGTCAGGCCGCTTTCGAAAGAATCAAAGAGTATCTCCAAGATCCACCCATCCTGATGCCACCAGTTGAAGGGAGACCTCTGATCTTATATTTGACAGTACTTGACAACTCAATGGGGTGTGTGCTGGGGCAGCATGACGAGTCTGGCCGAAAAGAGCATGCTATTTATTACCTTAGAAAAAAGTTTACCGACTGTGAGACCCGATACTCACTTCTTGAGAAAACTTGTTGCGCTTTGGCATGGGCTGCTCGCCGGCTAAGACAGTATATGCTAACTCACACTACTCTATTGATTTCAAAGATGGATCCAATCAAGTATATCTTCGAAAAGCCTGCCTTGTCCGGAAGAATAGCAAGATGAAAGATGATCTTGATTGAGTATGATATCCAGTACACAACTCAAAAAGCAATCAAGGGAGGTGTATTGGCAGACCATTTGGCATATCAGGAAGTGGACGATTACCAGTCTATGAACTTTGAATTTTCGGACGAGAATATCATGTTGATAACCGATTGTGAGACACCTGGACCGGATGAAGGACCTGAGGAGGGATCCCGATGGTCTATGTACTTTGATGGAGCTTCGAATGCTTTGGGTAATGGCATTGGCGCCGTGATCATATCTCCTAAAGGCTCTCATACTCTGTTCACCTCCCGACTATGTTTCAACTGCACCAACAATATGGCGGAGTATGAAGCATGCATCATGGGTCTTCGAGCTGCAATTGACCTAAGGATTAATTTTCTAAGTGTCTTCGGAGATTCCGCTCTCGTGATCAGTCAGATCAAAGGCGAGTGGGATATGAAACACCCAAATCTTATTCCTTACAAGGAGTATGTATTAACATTGCTACCCCATTTCGAGGAGATAACCTTTGAACACTTCCCCAGGGAGGAGAATCAGTTAGCGGACGCGCTAGCTACGATGTCTTCTATGTTCAAAGTCATTTGGGACAACGAGGCTCCCCGGATCATTATTGAAAGATTGGACGAACCTGCACATTGTTGTGATCTTAAGACTGAAGAAGTAACAGAAAAGCCCTGGTATCATGAGGTGAAGAGGTATCTTGAAGCTCGGGAGTATCCCGAGGGTGCATCTGTTAATGATAAGAAGTTTTTGAGGAGGTTCGCGGTGAAATTCTTCATCAGCAATGGCATTCTGTACAAGCGTAACCATGATTCAACCTTACTGCGTTGTGTGGATAAGATTGACGCAGAAAGAATCATGGCAGAGCTGCATGAAGGTACTTTCGGGACTCATTCCAGTGGACATACCATGGCAAAGAAAATCCTTCGGGCAGGGTATTACTGGTCCACAATGGAAGCTGACTGTTATCAGCATTCTCGGACATGTCACAAGTGCCAGGTCTATGCTGATAAGGTGCACATTCCTCCAGTTCCTCTGAATGTTCTGACAGCACCTTGGCCTTTTGCAATGTGGGGCATTGATATGATAGGCGAGATCAGACCTACGTCATCCAACGGGCATTGTTTCATCCTGGTAGCGATTGATTACTTTACGAAGTGGGTTGAAGCAGCTTCCTTTGTTACGGTAACCAAGAACGTCGTGGCACAGTTCATTTGGCACAACCTAATCTATCGATACGGTGTACCAGAGAGGATCATTACGGACAATGGTACCAATCTTAATAACAAGATGATCACTGAGCTCTGCGAGCAATTCAAGATACAACATCACAACTCTTCTCCCTACCGGCCGAAGATGAATGGGGATGTTGAAGAGGATAATAAGAACATTAAGAAGATTGTGCAGAAGATGACAGTGACATACAAAGACTGGCACGAGATGTTACCGTTTGCTCTTCACGGGTATCGTACCTCAGCACGGACGTCAACAGGGGCAACACCCTATTCCTTGGTTTATGGCATGGAGGCAGTCTTGCCTATTGAAGTTCAGATACCCTCTCTTCGGATCATGAAGGATGCAGGTTTGAGCGAAGATGACTGGATTCAGACCCGACTCAATCAACTGAATCTAATCGACGAAAAGAGACTTACTGCTATTTGTCATGGTCAGACGTACCAAAAACGGATGATCAAGGCATTTAACAAGAAATTCAGACGACAAGAGTATCAAGTTGAGGACCTGGTAATCAAGCGCATTATCTTACCTCAAGGTGATCCCAGGGGAAAATGGACCCCTACTTACGAAGGGCCATTTGTGGTTAAGAACATCTTCTCAGGAGGAGCTATGATTCTAACCACCATGGATGGTGACGACCTTCCTCACCCCGTCAATGCAGACATAGTGAAAAGATACTATGCATAATCAAAGACCCGCTAGGTTGACTGGCCTAGGAAAAAATAAGGGCTTCCCAGCGAACCAAAAGGGTTCGGGCAAAAATAAGGGATGAAAATGAAAAAATTTGTACACCTGGCAAGTCGAAAACCTGAAAAGGCGGCTTGGGCAAAAAAGGGTATCCCGGTGGACTGGAAACCCGAAAGGGCGGTCCAGGAAAAAGTTAGGGACTAAAGCATAACACTATGTCTCATTGGATCACCTTGCATCTAGACTTTGGTATCAACTATCAGGCTCGGACGACACCAATCAAACAGATTCATCTTCAACTAAGCAGCAAAGTGATGAGACGCTTGAAGATATAAAGGCAATGGCAGAGTTGGAACCCAGTGGGATTATTCACATAACTGTTTTGTTTTCTTTTCACAAATTGTATAAATTCTATTTGTTCGGCGACGTTCTCTTTCTAGGACGTCAGCCTCTTGTACAAAAATGCCTATTTACAGGCCAAACTTCAAAATCAATACAAATTCATTTTCAGACAAATTTCAAATTGTTTTTCCTTTATCTGTTTTTTTTTTGCAAAGAACGTCCAATGTTCATTTTTGATATATGCACTTGACATTAATTGCTGCTCATAAATATTTACATATGAAACAAAGGACGAATTACGGGTAATATCAGAGACAGGGACATAAGAAATGTCCAAACTGTGTAGTTACTTTGTCCACCAAGGTACCAAGGTAGGTTCAGCTGAAGAATATGACCAAGATACCATCACTCCCCGCAGAGTAAAACAGTAATGGTAGATCTCCCCAGCTGAGACTTGCAACCATGAACGAATCAACAATACTCTCCCCAAGCAAAGTTAATCTACCATCAGCCCTAAAAAGGTTTGGTATCTCCAGAAGGTCTTAATATTCCCCAGCGGAGTATAAGAATATTCTCCAACAAGTATCAGAGTATCCCCGACAGTCTTAATATTCCTCAATTGAGTATAAAGACATTCCCCAGCAAGTATAAGAATACCCTCGACAGTCTTAACATTCCTCAATGGAGTATAAGAATGTTCTCCGGTGGAATACAAGATATCCACAGTGGAGCCATTTCCCCAGCGCAGTTTTTAAAAAAAAGGCTTCCCTGCCAGAGTTGAATCATCTTACCCAGTAGATTCTAGAAGCTTATCCCCTGCGGAGCACAAATAAATCTCCCCAGCCAAATTCAGAAGGTTATCCTCACAAGAGTCTAACTGGGTTATCCTCAGCGAGTTGCAACTGAAATATCATCTCCAACGAAGTTCTTTCTATCCCCAGCGGAATTCATCATTAAAATCCCCAACAGAGCTTTTCAACAAAATCCCCAGCGGAGTTATCGTTAAAATCTTCAGCAGAACGTCTCTTCCCCACAGAGTAATTCCCCTCGGAGTAACCTCTTCATCAGTTTATTCCCCAACGGAGTTCCTTTCTCCTACAGGTTTACCATCTTCGTTCATCATCCCCAGCGGAAACGAAGAACTCAACTTTATTCTCCAGCAGCTCCGGGATTTATTGTCTCCAGCTAAAACATTATATCCCCATACATCATGATACATGCATATACGCATCATACGAATACAATCTCATTTATTTTGAGAACATCATTGCTTGATCCATATCATGCATTGCATATGACTGACCTTTACCTTTCAGGAAAGATGCAGTTAAGTTCTCAGCTTAGTCGAAGACCTGACCAGTTCTTAAATCTCAATTGAATTATCCTCGGTTGAATTTCAGATAAGGTTCTCAATCTCGACAGTTTCTCTACGTCATAGTGTGGACGAGTACTATAACCTCAACGGTATACTCCATTGAGCATGAGTCAGTTCCTAGATCTTGATGTTTTCCTCCATCATAGTGTGGACGAGTACTATAACCTCAACGGTATACTCTATTGAGCACAAGTCAGTTCCTAGATCTTGATGAAGATGTTTCCCTACGTCATAGTGTGGACGAGTACTATAACCTCAACGGTATACTCCATTGAGCACGAGTCAGTTCCTAGATCTTGATGTTTTCCTCCGTCATAGTGTGGACGAGTACTATAACCTCAACGGTATACTCCATTGAGCACGAGTCAGTTCCTAGATCTTGATGAAGATGTTTCTCTACGTCATAGTATGGACGAGTACTATAACCTCAACGGTATAGTCCATTGAGCACGAGTCAGTTCTTAGATCTTGATGTTTTCCTCCATCATAGTATGGACGAGTTCTATAACCTCAACGATATACTCCATTAAGCACGAGACAGTTCCTAGATCTTGATGAAGATGTTTCCCTACGTCATAGTGTGGACGAGTACTATAACCTCAACGATATACTCCATTGAGCACGAGTCAGTTCCTAGATCTTGATGTTTTCCTCTGTCATAGTGTGGGCGAGTACTATAACCTCAATGGTATACTCCATTGAGCACGAGACAGTTCCTAGATCTTGATGAAGATGTTTCCCCCCAATTGAATTATGGACAGGTTCTTAAAACTCAGCTGAAGCATTCTCTCAGTTGTAGTACAAGCAGGTTCCTAAATCTCAACAAAGGTTAGACTTCCCCAGTGGAATCTTTTACAACCACAGGTATGCAAGTTCTCGCTAAGGAATCTCTTATGCGATCGACATTCCTACAGATGTCATCTGTAAGCCCATCCTCCTACCAACAATCTCCAAATGGCATCTGTAAGCCCATTCCCGACATCACAATGCTGATACTACACCATGTGAGTGCAAATTTCTAGGCACTCTAGTGTTCAATTATCTTCCACCTTCGGATCACGAAAGGCTCGAAAGCCAATCTATATCCTCAGGTTTAATAAAATTGAACATGGGCAACTGTTGTACCCCAAAATTTGCCCTCCCATATTCCTCAAGACATGTCAAGAATAATCTTTAAGTTGCTCAAGTTGGCTCAAGAGTTGGACAGTCAAATCACCTTTTAAGGCAATCAATTCAAAATTAGGGTTTTGTGTTGCATCAAGGTCCTTACATCCAAATGGCCTCAAATGCTCCCTAATGTCCTAATATGTTCTCAAGTTCATCCATGTCAAATTTCAAGCCTTGCAGAGAAAGTTTGGTCAGTCAATTGCTCAAGAGGCCCGAAAATCGACTGTACTAGGGCAAAAGTCAACTGTGTCCTAAATAGTCAAACCTCAAGATTTTTTGTCAACATTCTCATTTTTAAGCATAATTCATCATTTGATCAAGATTTGATCATGATTCATCAAGGATTGCTCAAGATTCATCAAAATTCAAAAGTTGCTAAATTAGGGTTTTATAGGAAAAGTCAACTCAACTTTGACCAAGCATAACTTTCTCATAATTTATGAGAAATGACCCATCCAAAGCTCATTTTTAATAGGTTGAAATTTTATACAATCCATCTTCACACCCCAAGATAAAGAAATGCTCTCACAAAAAGTTACAAATTTGGACATTATAGGTCATTTTTGAAAGTCAACAAAAACACCTTTTTTTCCAAAGCTTATAACTTGAGCATGGAACATAAAACTGAGATGAGACCAAAACGTTTGATTAGAGGACATCTCAAGGTTTCTAAAAAGTCCCAGAACACCTCCAAAAGTTCAAAATTGAAGAAGTTGGGCATTGTTGAAGTTGGGCATTTTTCCAAATTTGCCAAAAGTCAACTATCCTCAAAACTCCAATTTTTGACAAAAGGCCCCTCTTTTTTCCACTTGATATAGTCTTGTCATGCCACACACGTGTCCCATATTTGATTTCATGGCCATTAATTTATTTTTCTATTTTTATTTAATTTTTATTGATTTAATTCATTTTAAATTAATATTAAATCAAATAAAATCTAAAAATTGATGTAAGGGGATTCTTGTGATCATTACAGCTTGCAAATATCATGTGATACTCAATCAAACTCGTGCCAAGTCAAAATAAGCACAAAATCTCAGATTTGATGCAAATATGGCAACTTGATTATGGTGATCAAAAGCAAATCTTGATTCTTCAATGCATAAGGTCTAATGCCCAAATTTTGACCTAAAGACATTCTATTATATGCACACAAGAGAGGCAGACCAAAAGGGGGCACAAAGCACTGCTGAAACGTCCAGAAGAAGTTTGAGAAAAAGCTTGAAAAAGTGAAGATCGAAATCAACATTGGAGGTCAATTCAATCCAAAATCACAACGTAGCTCTCTTGCCAGCAACCTCCTGAAGCTATAGCAACCAAAGCCAAGGCCTGAAGCTATCTGAAAAGCATTGTAAGTGTTTTTGAAAACGGCTCTGAACATGAAATCAAAATCATTCATTCTTGCATCCTTTTGATAAACTATTGACATAATCTTGATCCTTATCAAATTTCTAACAAGTCTGCATCATTTAATTTCGTTTTCATGGCCTATAATCATATGCCCGAACCTAGGGTTTTATTGTGTTGTTTTTAGGAGTTTGAATTACAGAGAAAATTGGGCCAAATAATGGTTACAGGGATGACCAGAAGGAAGAGACGAGTGGATTGGTGCTCTTAGGTTTCGTTTACATGGCCTGGAGAAGATTTTTGAGATACCCTATGAAACTTCCTGCGGATAAAAATCCGCAGGTAAATAACCTGGGTTATTTGAAGAAGACGATAGCGTGTCCCTTTGCTATTGGTCCATTCAAATCAGTGGCGCTCTTTTTTATTGTTTCAGGCTTAGTGCGTTGTTTCATTTATTATATTTATTTCTTATTCCACTAACAAAGATGCAGCGTAGATGAGTTGGTGAGCGTGCTATTGCAAAACCCCTTGGGACCTGGGTTCGAATCCCAGGTCCCCCAAAATGCTTATTACTATTTTCTTGCAGCTATTCCAATGAATTTCCAAGCATGAGGACCACCATGCGCCTCAAGAATCAACATACCAGATGGCCTTCGGGCCAAATCTGGTGGTCATGAATGAGGGATCACCATGGTCTCAGGTCAACGCACGCATAGAAAACCACAAAGGTCAAACAGGCTGGACGCTAATGGGCCTCAAAAATTGCTAACCATGCTCCCAGATCAGGCCCACACCCCCTGAGTATTTCTTTACATTTTATTTCTTTTTTCTTATTCATTTATTTTATTATTATTAAAAATCAATTAATTAACCAATTAACTTTTTCATAAAAAAAATCAGAAACCAATAAAAATAATATTTTTATTAATTCCATTAATTTTATTATTTATTTTTGTAAATAAACAATTAATTAATTTATTTAGTTTAAATAGGTTTAACAATAACATGTTTTGCCATAAATTAAAATTAATTTAATATTAGGTTTTTTAATGTTTTTAACCATTCTTATTTTATTTCCTTAATTAAAATAAAAACCCAAAAATATTTTCATGTAATTAATTAATTCAATTATCAACTTAGACTAATTTTTTAATTCAAAAAATAATCAAAATATGCTTTATTTATTTAAAAGGGTCAAAACCCTAAGACACTCCGATTTAATTTTCTCGCGCGCGAATAATTTTTGATCCATATTTCAATATTGTAACTGCTTCGAGAATGTAATAGTTTTTAACTTAGGACTTTATTTATTTATTTATCGCTTTTATTTACTTTTCGCAATTTAATTTTTAAGGGTTTGTCTTTGGCGATGTAAATACCCGACGCCTTGTAATAGCTTAGATCTATTTTCCGCAATTTAATTTCCGCAACCATTAACTGTTAGATGTTTGAATAATAGGCAATGCATGACAAGATCAATTTTAATTTAAAATCAATAGTAGCTCACCATTAACATGTACAAAGATAATATAACTGAAAAACAATACACTCGCACATGCCACTCTTAGGGTACACCTCACTTGGTTGCCTCGAACGTGGTCATTGAGTATAGGAAGTTTTAGAGGTTGCCCTCTTGTCCAAAGATCATAAGTTGCCTCAGAGCGGTTGCCTCGGATAAAATGATCTAAGACATTAGGGTTACCGCTAAGGCGTCCTAACATTGCTTTAGTGACCACACGTCCCTTAATCGAATTGACCCGAAAACTCCAACGATGATGCTACCTACTCATCAATAGTGGGCTAGCATTGTCTAATAGACATTAGCATAGTTTAATTCCCTTTTTCGAGTAGGTAGATGGTTCTTAAGTACTTGCTCCTTTTAAAACAAAACAAAACTTTTCACACTTACACCCCTTTCAAAACAAAAAAATCTTTCAAACCCACAATCACAAAGAAAAGCAAACTTTTGAAAACACAAATGAGCAAGTACCTAAGAGCCCGTGGATAACCACAGATAGAAAGGGTGCTAACACCTTCCCTTTCTATAAGCTACCTCCCAAACCCGAGAAATATCTCAAAAAGGAATTTTTCTATGCTTTTGTCCTTTCCTTGTTGGATAAAATAAAAGACGGTGGCAACTCTTGCTTACCGCGACATTTTGCGAAAACAAACGCAAACGCGAACCAGCATTCCAAAACAGTCAGTTCTCATTCCCACCGATCACACATGTCAAATGTGGCAACAAGAAATGAGTAATCTTGAAACCAAATTAGACAAAATACATCATCCTACTAACTCTATTTCTATTGGATGCTCAAACATTGAAAAACCTCATAAGAGATATAACTTGATTAATGAAAAATCTAATAGCATAAGTGATTTTTATCATATATTATTTTGTCACTATTGTTGCAAAAAGGGACACACTATTGAAAGATGCAAGTTAAGGTGTTTTTTGGTTCCTAAAGGTAATTTCCAATGGTTGCCCAAAAGAAACATATATTTAACTCACTCTCAAGTACCCAATGAGAATTGGGTACCTACCACTTTTGTTTGATTTTTGTAGGATGAGTGTCTTAATGCTATGACGGGAAAGTGGATTCTCGATAGTGGATGTTCAATACACATGACGGGAGACATATCTCTCTTCTCCGACTTTGTGGCGAAGAAGAAAGGGTTTGTATCCTATGGTGATCACAACAAAGGTGCGATACTCGGAAAAAGGTAGTATAATGTTGGAAAAGGTAGTTCTTTTCATGGTGTAGGTACATCTACATAAGACATACTTAAATATACCGATAAAGGAGTTGACAACCTAAGCTGGTAGATGTTGAGAAGGATGAAAATGACAACCTAGAAAAGAAAAATGATGAAAGTCATGAAGAAAATGATGGTTTTCCTTTGAAGTGGAGAACCTCCAAGGATCATCCAATTGGTAAAGTTATTGGTGATATCACCAAAGGGGTAACGACTCGTTCTAAATAAGTAATTTTTGTTATCATCATGCATATGTATCACAAGTTAAACCTAAAAATGCTAAGGATGCCTTACTTGATGAGCATTGGCTTATGGAGATGTTATAGCGGTATAAATGTTGAGACTAAGCCATTGGATTGACTTGACTCACACAGATCAAATAAAAATTGTCACCTCGCTTTATTGTTTCCAGAGGAATGGGAAAAGAGCGAATAACCAGAAAAAAGAGCGGGGGAGAATCTAGGTACGGAGGTTGGTTATGTAAAGGGAAGGTATTAGCACCCTAAACATCTACGGTACTACGCATGAACCTCTTTGAAAATTTGTGTATTTTGGCTATAAGTGTTGTATAAAAAATATATGGTAGAGATGGGGAAAGAAATATTTTTTACAATTTTTGCACCCGCTGCGGTTGCGAACCTTTAGTGCCTACGTACCACCTTCCGTGCAATAGGGGATTAGGGTACTCGTAGTTCACCATTTAAAAAATTTCAAAACATAAGTGTGTTGGTTAATTTTAAGAGACAATACATCATTGTTATATCCGAGTGGAAAACATATTTACTACTCACGATTATGAGAAAGGAGAATTTGTGTTAGCTCAAAGTGGAGGATATAGCTTGGATTTAAAAATCAACAAAGCCTTGCTCAACACCCAAGTGGAAAATATCTCACTTCACTATATATTATAGAAGTATAGTAGCTTGCATCACTACAAGGATTGACAAGAGTCTAATCTTTTGAGAAAAGTTTAAAGTAAAAATCCAAAGTGGTAAAATGGTTTGAATGAGATTGGTTGACTTTTAGTCTTCTCACAAAAATGTCAAAGTATTATTAAGTTGGTTAAAGTTTGATTAAGAAAATATTTTTGAAAATGCATGGACCTAAGTCCAAGTTTATTATGAAAGCGGTTCAAGTTTAGAAAACAAGAATAGTTTTGAAAAATGAGGAAGAATATTTTTGAAATTAAAGAAGATGGGAGGAGATGAATGGACTATCCTAAGACATAAGGTAAAAGCTAGGGAAAAGAACCGGCTAACAAACAAGAAGTCAACACTAAATATAATGAGTCAATGTAGAATTCCCATCCTTTTGATCAAAACCAAACAAGCAAAGATATTTAAACCTCTTAAGAATACCAAACTTACAATGCATTAAGTATTCACAAAAATTGGGCAGGCTAACGACTGTATACAGAGAAATTCCCCATTACAGACAAAACATTTAATCAGAATAACGTGCACATAAAGAAAATCAACCCAATGTCTTAGGGTAAACCCCAAGAACTCTAGACAAAATAACAATCAAAGCCACAAGGTCTTAAGGGTAGTCAAGGCTTCTAATCCTAAGTCCAAGAGGTCTACAACTCCATAATGCCAAGGATAGTAACCAAATAGTCCAGGTGAACTTAAAGTTTTTTATTGTTCAAGTTGGTTATTAAGTATCTTCAAAAAGAAAATGAAAGCTCAAGTGAGAAAAAAATAAAAAATGACACAAAGATAAATGCTCAAGTGAGCAAAGATGAAAATAGCGTGAAATGTAAATGCTAAAATGAATGGTGCGTAAAATTAAAGACGTAAAGTAAAAGTATAAAATAAAAGTCAAATGTTAGTGAGTAAAAAATTAGAGGTTAGCTGAATGACCATCTTGAAACTTGCATTTGAAAACTCATTAGAAGATTGATAAAATCAAAGCTTCTCAACAACAAATTTCATTTGCTTTTTTGTCAAGTATATCATTTATTTTAAGTTTTCGAGGCAACAACAAAAGATCAACGATGTTTAAATGATTCACTTAGTCCAATTTTTATGAAGGTTTGTTAGAGGATTGATAAGACCAAAGCCTCCTAACAATGAACCTCAAGGTTATTGGATCAAAGGTTTCAAATTAAACATACTTGGGCTTGCAAATATAAGTTTGGGCCACGAATGATCATTTCTCGAATCGGGACAAAATTTAGCGTTATGCTAAGCAATCGTAAGTGGACTTATATAGAAGTCGCACCTATTTTGAGGTCGGTCAATAGCAATCTATGTACTATATGTTTGGAGAAATGATATGTAGATCATCCTCTAATAACATGTAGCATAAGTAAGAAGGAATAAGATGAAGAAGGAGGGTAAATACTTGAACCAAAGATTTTAATCAGACTATCATTAAAATCATTCATCCATTTTAGTGGAGTTAAACTCAACACCCAAGATCCAATGATGTTAATGAAGCTCATGATCAAAAATCACATTGTTCAAGCTCAGCAAAATATATTAAAAATAAAATTGTATTTAATAATCAAAAGAAAATGATTTTTTTAAATTGTTTTTTTAAGTGAAAATAAAAGGCAAAATAACAAACTATATTCAAAGTATCAAATAAAAATTAAAAGAAAACATGAAAATGTCAGAGATGATCTCGAGTATTTTTATAAATTTTTTAGTAATTTTTTAAAACAGAAAAATATTTTTTAAATTATTTAAAATCATTCAAGTAAGTGAAAAAAAGATCAAAAATAGTAAAAATCAAAATAAAATTCTAGAAAAAATTTCATAAATTCAGAAATAAAGAAAATGATCTTGATGAATTTTTTCAGAATTTAAAAATACCAAAAAGTATTTTTAAACAATTAAAAAACAAGTCAAAACAAATAAAAAATCATAAAAAATATCAAATCTGAAAATAAAATCATGAAAAAAATAAAAATTAGAAAGAGAATATTTATATAAAAAAATTAGTTAATTTTTTTCATAATTTTTGGGTCAGAGAACTGACTGTTTTTGGAATGCTGGTTTGCGTTTTGCGTTTGTATTCGCAAAATGTCGCGGTAAGCAAGAGTCGCCACCGACTTTTATTTTATCCAACAAGGAAAGGAAAAAAGCATAGAAAAATTCCTTTTTCGAGATGTTTCTCGGGTCCGGGGGGTAGATTATAGAAAGGGAAGGTGTTAGCACCCTTTCTATCTGTGGTTATCCACGGGCTCTTAGGTACTTGCTCAAATTGTTTTCAAAATTTGCTTTTCTTTGTGTTTGTGGGTTTGAAAGAAGTTTTTGTTTGAAAGGAGTGTAAGTGCGAAAAGTTTTGTTTTGTTTTAAAAGGAGCAAGTACTTAAGAACCATCTACCTACTCGAAAAGGGAATTAAACTGTGCTAATGTCCTTTAGAAAACGCTAGCCCACTATTAAGGAGTAGGTAACACCGTCGTTGGAGTTTTCGGATCAATTCGATTAAGGGACGTGTGGTCACTAAAGCAATGTTAGGACGCCTTAGTGGTAACCCTAATGTCTTAGATCATTTTTCCGAGGCAACCGTTTCGAGGCAACTTATGATCTTTGGACAAGAGGGCGACCTCTAAAACTTCCTATACTCAATGACCACGTTCGAAGGCAACCAAGTGAGGTGTACCCTAAGAGTGCGCATGTGCGAGTGTGTTATTTCGGTTAATTTTATCTTTGTACATGTCATGGGTGAGCTATGTTGATTTTAAGTTCATACATTTGATCTTGTCATGCATTCCCTATTGTCAAACATCTAACAGTTAATAGTTGCGGAATTTAAATTGCGGAAATTAAATCTAAACTATTACAAGGCGTCGGGTATTTACATCGCCAAAAACAACCCTTGAAATTTAAATTGCGGAAAATAAAATAAAGCGATAAAAATATCCTAATTAAAAGCTATTACAAACCGAAGGCAAGTACATTAATATGATAAAAATAAACAAACGCGTGCGGGAAATTAAATCGAGCGCAAAGTTCTAGGGTTTTGACCCTTTTTGTTAAAAAAAATATTATTTTTTTTTGCTTTTGCATTTTAAGAAATAAATTATCTAAGTTAATTATTAAACTATATTAAACTAATTAATTAATGAAAATAAATATTTTTGGGTTTTTTTATATTTAAAGAAAGAAAATAAAATTGATCAATGTTAATAAAACCTAATTATGTCTAAATTAATTTTATTATTTACAAAAATATATTAAAGTTATTGTCTAATTAAAGCCTAGATTAATTACTAAATTAAATTAATTAAATTAATGAATAAAAATAAATTATTTTTGGTCTTTTGGTATTTTAAGAAAGAAATCAAAATTAATGTTAGTAATTAAAACCTAGATTAATTCTAATTGAATTTTAATTATTTACAAAAATGTGAAAGTTATTCTAATTAAAATTCTAAATCAATTAATTAATGTTTATTAACAAAAATAAAAGTTAGAATTTAATTTGATAAAGAAAATGTTTTGTGGTTTTTTATATTTTTTATGAAAGAAATAAATCTAAATTAATCACTACATTAAATTAAATTAATTAATTAAATGAAGAAAAAAAAGGTTATTTTTGGATTTTTGGTTATTTAAAGAAAGAAAATGGAATGGTTAAATTAGTGATTAAACCTATTAAATTCTAATTAGTTTTATTTATTTACAAAAAAAATTAAAGTTTCCTAAAATTAAAAACCTAATTAATTAATCGGAATTTATTAAAGAAAAATAAAATTCTTAATTTTAATTGGACAAAATGATATTTTTGTGATTTTTTTTATAAAAAGAAAATTTGTTATTGGATAGTAAAAATAAAATAATTAAACCAAATAAATAAAATATGAGAAAGTATAAAAATTGAGCCTTTTTTTGGAGGGTGCAGAAAACATCCTTGAGCTCGGATCTTCGAAAGCTTCATGCTCTAACTATGGTGTTTTTTGATTCTTGCGTGAAACCTATGATTCAACCATCCATAATTGTTTTATATAAACTCAAACAAACGTTAGCATACCATAAAATGTGATTAAAATTAGAGATTCAAAATTTAAAATTTTACCAAACCGGTGGGCGTGCTAGGCGTGTGATGGATTGCTCTTGGACCTTGTAAGACTCATGAGGACTTCAATAGGATGGTTTGAGGCTTGATGTCAATTGTGAGAGACCGGAACCTCGAGATATGACTTGCACCAATTCTTTGATTTCTGGAGAGCTTTTTGAAGAGCTTTTAGAGAACTTTTTGAAGAGTTTTTTGAGAGCTTTTTAGAGAGGATTTTCGTGTCTTTCAAGCTTGTGTGACTCTCTATTTATAGAGGAGAATGAGGAGACAAGAAATCATGGAAATAATCTCCCTCATAATGTTGTGTTTTAAGACCATGATCAAGATTTGAAAAAAATGCCATATTTGATGATTCTCCATTATTAAACCTTCCAATTTCATTCCAAATCCAATATTTTGTGCATGATATGGCTTGATTCGAGTTTGATCTTGTCCATGATGATAATAAAGACCTGTATCAATAAAAAAGATACCAAGTTATCAATATTTAGATTTTATTTGGATTAAATTGATTTAAAATGAATTAATTCAATAAAAATCAAATAAAATAGAAAAATTAATGAATGGACACAAGACTGAAGATATGACACGTGTGTAGTGTAACAAGATCAAATCAAGTTTATAAAAGTGGCCCTTTTGACAAAATTTGAAGTTTTGGGGATAGTTGACTTTTGGCAATTTTGGGAAAATGCCCAACTTCAACAATGCATAACTTCTTCAATTTTGAGATTTTGCAAGTTTTCTTTGACTTTTTAGAAATATTTAGATGTCCTCTAACCAACCCTTTTGGTCTCATCTCAATTTGTTATTCCATTCTCAAGTTATAAGCTTTGGCAAAAAAGGTGTTTTTGTTGACTTTCAAAAATGACCTATAATGTCCAAATTTGTAACTTTTTGTGAGTGCATTTCTTGATCTTGGGGTGTGAATATGGATTGTAGGAAATTTCATCCTATTAAAAATGAGCTTTGTATGGGTCATTTATCATAAAGTATGAGAAAGTTATGCTTGGTCAAAGTTGAGTTGACTTTTCCAGCAAAACCCTAATTTAGCAACTTTTGAATCTTGATGAATTTTGAGCAATCCTTGATGAATCATGATCAACCCTTTATCAAATGATTAATTATCCTTCAAAATGATAATGTTGACAAAAAATCTTGAGGTTTGACTATTTGTAGGCCATAGTTGACTTTTGCCCTAGCACAGTCGATTTTTGGGCCTCTTGAGCAATTGATTGACCAAACTTCCTCTGCAAGGCTTGAAATTTGACATGGATGAACTTGAGAACATATTAGGACATTGTGAAGCACTTGAGGTCATTTGGATGTAAGGACCTTTATGTAACACAAAACCCTAATTTTGAATTGACTGCCTTAGGAGATGATTTGACTGTCCAATTCTTGAGCCATCTTGAGTCACTTGGGGATTATTCTTGACATGTCTTGGGAAATATGGGAGGGAAAATTTTGGGGTACAACAGTTGCCCCTGTTCAATTTTCTTAAACATGAGGATATAGATTGGCTTTCGAGCCTTTCGTGATCCGAAGGTGGAAGATAATTGAACACTAGAGTGCCTAGAAATTTGCACTCACATGGTGTAGTATCAACATTGTGATGTCGGGAATGGGCTTACAGATGCCATTTGGAGATTGTTGATAGGAGGATGGGCTTACAGATGCCATCTGCAGGAGTGTCGATCGCATAAGAGATTCCTTAGCGAGAATTTGCATACCTGTTGTTGTAGAAGATTCCGCTGGGGAAGTCTAACTTTTGTTGAGATTTAGGAGCTTGCTTGTACTTCAACTGAGAGAATGCCTCGGCTGAGTCTTAATAACTGTCCATAATTCAATTGGGGGGAAACATCTTCATCAAGATCTAGGAACTGTCTGGTGCTCAACGTAGTATACCGTTGAGGTTAGAGAACTTATCCACACTATGACGGAGGAAAACATCAAGATCTAGGAACCGACTAGTGCTCAACATAGTATACCGTTGAGGTTATAGCACTCGTCCATACTATGACGTAGGGAAACATCTTCATCAAGATCTAGGAACTGTCTGGTGCTCAACGTAGTATACCGTTGAGGTTAGAGAACTTGTCCACACTATGACGGAGGAAAACATCAAGATCTAGGAACTGACTAGTGCTCAACGTAGTATACCGTTGAGGTTATAGCACCCGTCCACACTATGACGTAGGGAAACATCTTCATCAAGATCTAGGAACTGTCTGGTGCTCAACATAGTATATCGTTGAGGTTAGAGAACTTGTCCACACTATGACGGAGGAAAACATCAAGATCTAGGAACAGACTAGTGCTCAACGTAGTATACCGTTGAGGTTATAGCACCCGTCCACACTATAACATAGGGAAACATCTTCATCAAGATCTAGGAACTGTCTGGTGCTCAACGTAGTATACCGTTGAGGTTATAGAACTCGTCCACACTTTGGCGGAGGAAAACATCAAGATCTAGGAACTGACTAGTGCTCAACATAGTATACCATTGAGGTTATAGCACTTGTACACACTATGGCGTAGGGAAACATCTTCATCAAGATCTAGGAACTGTCTGGTGCTCAACGTAGTATACCGTTGAGGTTAGAGAACTTGTCCATACTATGACAGAGGAAAACATCAAGATCTAGGAACCGACTAGTGCTCAACATAGTATATCGTTGAGGTTATAGCACTCGTCCACACTATGACGTAGGGAAACATCTTCATCAAGATCTAGGAACTGTCTGGTGCTCAACGTAGTATACCGTTGAGGTTATAGAACTTGTCCACACTATGACGGAGGGAAACATCAAGATCTAGGAACTGACTAGTGCTCAATGTAGTATACTGTTGAGGTTATAGCACCCGTCCACACTATGACGTAGGGAAACATTTTCATCAAGATCTAGGAACTGTCTGGTCTTCAATGGAGTATACCATTGAAATTAGAGAACTCGTCCACACTTTGACGGAGGAAAACATCAAGATCTATGAACTGACTAGTATTCAACATAGTATACCATTGAGATTATAGCACTCGTCCACACTATGACGTAGGGAAACATCTTCATCAAGATCTAGGAACTGTCTGGTATTCAACGTAGTATACTGTTGAGGTTATAGCACTCGTCCACACTTTGACGTAGGGAAACTGTCGAGATTGAGAACCTTATCTGAAATTCAACCGAGGATAATTCAATTGAGATTTAAGAACCGGTCAGGTCTTCGACGTAACTGAGAACTTTAACTGTATCTTTCCTGAAAGGTAAAGGTCAGTCATATGCAATGCATGATATGGATCAGGAAATGATGTTCTCAAAATAAATGAGATTGTATTCATATGATGCGTATATGCATGTATCATGATTTATGGGAATATAATGTTTTAGCTGGGGAAAATAAATCTCGGAGCTGTTGGAGAATAGAGTTGAATGCTTCGCTTCCGCCAGGGATGGTGAATGAAGATAATAAACCTGCAGGAGAAGAGGACTCCGTTGGGGAATAAACTGATGAAGAGATTACTCTGAGGGGAATTACTCTGTGGGGAAGAGATTTTCTACTGAAGATTTTGACGATAAACTCCGTCTGGGGACTCCGCTGATAAGCTCCACTGGGGATAGATTACCGTTGCTGGTGATATTAAATTTGTTGAGGATAAAATTCCTGTTTGTGAAAGGAAAGAATTCCCTCGAGGATGATCTTTCAGTTGTAATTTACTGGGGATAAACCTGTTAGACTTCGGTGGGGATAATCCTCTGAGTTTTCTAGGAATGATCCTTTGAACCTGGCTGGGGAGATTTACTTTTGTACTCCGCTGGGGATAAACTTCCAGAGTTTACTGGGGATAATGCTTCAACTCCGTTGGGAAAGCTTTTTTAGACTGCGCTGGGGAAATGGCTCCACTGGGGGTATCTTGTATTCTGCCGTGGAATATTCTTATACTCCGTTGAGGAATATTAAGACTGTCGGGGATACTCTTATGCTTGTTAGGGAATATCTTTATACTCCGCTGGGGAATATTAAGATCTTCTGGGGATACCCAGCCTTTTTAGCGCTGATGGTGGATGAACTCTGCTTGGGGAGAGTATTGCTGATTCGTTCATAGTTGCAAGTCTCAGTGGGGAGAGCTACCATTATTGTCTTACTCTGCAGGGAGTGAAGGTATCTTAGCCATATTCTTCATCTGAACTTACCGTCGTACCTGGTGGACAGAGCAACTATACAGCTTGGACAATTCTTATTGCCCCTGTTTCTGCGGGAGAAGGTGCCTGCTGAGGCCCTGTGGATCGAGTATTATCCCTACCTATGAGGTGCTTGGTATCTTTCGGTCAAAATGACAAGTCTTCTTCTGGTAGGCCAGTGACGAGATGACGAGACATAGTCGTACGCTTTGATCCCTAATTTTTTCCTGGACTGCCCTTTCGGGTTTTCAGTCCACCGGGATACCCTTTTTTGCCCAAGCCGCCTTTTCAGGTTTTCGACTTGCCGGGTGTACAGATTTTTTCATTTTCATCCCTTATTTTTTCCCGAACCCTTTTGGTTCGCCGAGAAACCATTATTTTTTCCTAGTCCAGTCAACCTAGCGGGTCTTTGATTATGCGTAGTACTTTTTGACTATGTCCATGCTCTCAGGATGTAGGGAGGTGTCACTATCGGTAGTGTCGTGTTGTTATACAACCAGAAGATCTTCGTTTGATCATGCAAGATTCGTTGTTGGAATTCATGTCCAATCCCCCAATAGATTTAGATGAAGATTTTCCCCTGGCTATTTGGCATTTTTAGAGATTCCTTGAATCTTGACTTAACTGCCCCAGATGATGGACAATGATCATGTCTGCCCCTTGGTTGGAAGTGTTTCTTCCACTTGAGGTGACCCTTTTTATTGAGAAGGTTTTTTGTTCACTAGATATTCGTCGTGCGAATTTCTCTGTTGTTTGAACAAATAGTCATATGCAAACAATGTTATTTTAAGAATGCAAAGCTTATGTCTGTCTTGAAGTTTTTGAAAATTCCTTTTTTCAGTAAGATAGGAAAATTTTGTAAAATGTGATGTCAACTCAGGATTTACAGCAAGTCCTACAGGAGTCAGGATACCTTTCGTAAAATTATGCTTTCGAAATAACCCATGCTTCAGCTAGGACTTTTAAGGGTTATAACGTGGCCTGGTTCACGGTTTAAGAAACAAAGGATAAAGGCTCAAATTTTATTTGTACCCACCCGTTCTTCGTGATGTTCTTTGATCCTAAACTCAGCTAATTGTGCATTAGATCTCGTTTGAGTCTTCGCTCTGATATTCCAGCGATGGTTCGGATACTGACAATTTATCTTTAAACAGGCAGTCATTTTTTTGTTGAGAGTTTGTAGGATCTCTTTCTTTTTGATTTTATTATCCCTGTCTTTTGCCTGAACTGTTCGTTTTTGTGACTACAGCCAGCGGGATGCCCCAGTTTTTTCTTGAGTCTCCTTCATAGGTTTTGACTTAATGGGCTTTTATTTCGAGAGATAATGACTGCCTGTCTTGACGATTATAGGGAACCATCACTGTCTTTTATTTTGAAAGGATGTCTTCAAAGCCATTCATTGTGCACCCGAATTAACTGAGAAACTACCCTGCCCCAGGTTGTGATTAAGGGTTTTAATTTGTGAAAAAAAAACTCCAACTTCTTTGGCTCAAAGGGGTTGACTAGGGATTATCTTCCTTATAACTCCACTGTTGTGGATTTGAAACAATGCCTGTACCTCTTCAGCGGGGTCTGTTCAAAAGCATATTGTAGAGATTTTGATATCATTTTCGTCATCCTCCCTCTAAAGGCTTAGAATTTTTTTAATCGAGAGTTGATCATCACAAAAATGAAAGAAATTTGAATATAGTGAATACGAATGGATTGATTCAAAACAAACATATGCAATGCATTGATAAAGTAACAAAGTTTGACATGAATAAATGTTCGAACAATTAAAAGAAAATTACAACTTGAAAATTCTAATGAACAAAAAGTCTTCTCGTCTCAGTATTTGTCACTTCAAATGGAGAACCTTGGGGGGATGGCAAAAGAATTCAATCTGACCGTCTTGTGTGAGTTCCAATGCTCCTTCATCAATCAGGTCTTGAATTTTGTTGCTCAACGCCCAACAGATGTTAGTATCATGCCCCAGGCTGTTGGAGTGATATGCACACCTTGCATCAGGATTGTACCTTGGGGAGGCTATGTTGGGATTCTTAGGAGGGTCCCTTAACGTCACTAGATTCAATCTCAACAGGTGTCGTAAAGCCTGAGACAGCGACACGTTAGCTTGGTAAATTGCCTCTTTGGCATATTTGGCTTACTCTGATCAACTCGTTGTTTATGGCAAGGTTGTTGTTGGACCCGTGAGGTAGTAGCAACTTGGAGAGGTCTATTCTTCATCAAACCAAACCTTTGACTTCTTGGAAGTTTATTAATGACTTGGTCCCCGGCCTTGACCGTTTGCTTCATGTTGTTGTATCTGTCTTGATGAAGCTGGTTGATAATGGTTCTCAACTCTTCTTGTTCTTGGGCTAAGCTTTGGATAAGAGCCATCTGCCCCCAGCATCTGGGTTTTCATGGCACCTAACTCAGCTTGCAGTTGTTCCAGCCGTTCGTCCTTATTGTCTTCAGGACTTTTCTTGACCAAGTTCCCAATGAGGAGTGTTTTCAACTCTTCCTGCCCCTTGGATAGGTTTAGGAATACGTCCCTGAACTGAGCTTCTTGAGTTTGAAGATCTTGGTTGTCTGATTGAAAAGCCATTTCTTAAATAAACAGCGAGAACATCAGAGACCTGTACTGGAAGACCTGTTATGCAATGATATGTATGATATATGTATGCAATGTTTTCAAGGATCTCGCGGGGTAAACAAGAAACTGTTAGAATTTGTTTGCAGATTGATTGAAGAAACTTAGTGTCGTTAAGAGTCCTTCTTCAAGAGTCAAGCTCACCATATCGAGTGGGTCATAGCCACCGACTCAAGTCATCGTGTTTTGATTTCTAGAAAACCTTGGCTAGAGGAAAATAAATCCCCTTTGCCCCTTGCTAGACATTTGATTTACCATAACCTGCATCACAAACCCTCGAGATCCTTGAAATGGTTAAGGAAATGTTAAGGCATGATGTTATGATGTGTATACTATGCGTTTAAGCAAAAGTGTGAAGTGAAGTAAGTAAACCCTGCAATAAATCCAAATCATTGGATAAGGACTGTAAACAAAACCTGCAAGGAACTCATGTTGTCAGATGACAAGAATGTGCAAGTAGTTCAAGTTTGAAGGCACACAAGTCACACAAACAGCCTTAAGTTTAGGATGGCATGAAGTTTAGGTATTACCCTCTTTCAGTTTAGTTGGTTCAACCTACCCTAGAAATAGTAACCGGGTTCTAGAGGATCTCAATATCACTGACTACCCTCGATCAGTCATAATTCCAGTTTAGCAACCTTTTCTTGCAGCCGGAATCATCGCGAGATTTTAGTCTCAATGAGTGTAGCATACAGCTACTGTTCTATGGCCAAGTTGGTCAATTTAAAGGTTCTAAGGTCAGTTGGTGCTTAATGACCCCTTAGAAGACCCATATTCTCCTCGTTCCAACACAAGGGATATCAGTACAGACTAAAGTGCCACACCAACGTAGCTACTGCTTTAACCGTGTCAGTCTACGTCGGACAGTTCCCTCACCGTTTATTGCTACTTACCTAAAGGGTATCCCCCAGATCCAGGTTAGGATCTATAGAAACTCTGATACAAGCCCACAAAGATAAATCATACAAAGCAAACAATTGAAAACAACAATGATCTAATCCTAAGGTACACCTCACTTATAGATATCCCCAGCAGAGTCGCCAGTTCTGTGATACGGGGGGAAGAGAACTGACTGTTTTTGGAATGTTGGTTTGCGTTTTGTGTTTGTATTCGCAAAATGTCGTGGTAAGCAAGAGTCGCCACCGACTTTTATTTTATCCAACAAGGAAAGGAAAAAAGCACAGAAAAATACCTTTTTCGAGATGTTTCTCGGGTCCGGGGGGTAGATTATAGAAAGGGAAGGTGTTATCACCCTTTCTATCCGTGGTTACCCACGGGCTCTTAGGTACTTGATCAAATTGTTTTCAAAATTTGCTTTTCTTTGTGTTTGTGGGTTTGAAAGAAGTTTTTGTTTGAAAGGAGTGTAAGTGCGAAAAGTTTTGTTTTGTTTTAAAAGGAGCAAGTACTTAAGAACCATCTACCTACTCGAAAAGGGAATTAAACTATGCCAATGTCCTTTAGACAACGCTAGCCCACTATTGAGGAGTATGTAGCACCGTCGTTGGAGTTTAAGGGTCAATTCGATTAAGGGACGTGTGGTCACTAAAGCAATGTTAGGACGCCTTAGCGGTAACCCTAATGTCTTAGATCATTTTTCCGAGGCAACCGTTTCGAGGAAACTTATGATCTTTGGACAAGAAGGCGACCTCTAAAACTTCCTATACTCAATGACCACGTTCGAAGGCAACCAAGTGAGGTGTACCCTAAGAGTGCGCATGTGCGAGTGTGTTATTTCGGTTAATTTTATCTTTGTACATGTCATGGGTGAGCTATGTTGATTTTAAGTTCATACATTTGATCTTGTCATGCATTTCCTATTGTCAAACATCTAACAGTTAATAGTTGCGGAATTTAAATTGCGGAAATTAAATCTAAACTATTACAAGGCGTCGGGTATTTACATCGCCAAAAACAACCCTTGAAATTTAAATTGCGGAAAATAAAATAAAGCGATAAAAATGTCCTAATTAAAAGCTATTACAAACCGGAGGCAAGTACATTAATATGATAAAAATAAACAAACGCGTGCGAGAAATTAAATCGAGCGCGAAGTTCTAGGGTTTTGACCCTCTTTGTTAAAGAAAATATTTTTTTGTTTGCTTTTGAATTTTAAGAAATAAATTATCTAAGTTAATTATTAAACTACATTAAACTAATTAATTAATGAAAATAAATATTTTTGGGTTTTTTGATATTTAAAGAAAGAAAATAAAATTGATCAATGTTAATAAAACCTAATTATGTCTAAATTAATTTTATTATTTACAAAAATATATTAAAGTTATTGTCTAATTAAAGCCTAGATTAATTACTAAATTAAATTAATGAATAAAAATAAATTATTTTTGGTCTTTTGGTATTTTAAGAAAGAAATCAAAATTAACGTTAGTAATTAAAACCTAGATTAATTCTAATTGAATTTTAATTATTTACAAAAATGTGAAAGTTATTCTAATTAAAATTCTAAATCAATTAATTAATGTTTATTAACAAAAATAAAAGTTAGAATTTAATTTGATAAAGAAAATGTTTTGTGTTTTTTTTTTATATTTTAAGAAAGAAATAAATCTAAATTAATCACTACATTAAATTAAATTAATTAATTAAATGAAGAAAAAAAGGTTATTTTTGGATTTTTGGTTATTTAAAGAAATAAAATGGAATGGTTAAATTAGTGATTAAACCTATTAAATTCTAATTAGTTTTATTTATTTACAAAAAGAAATTAAAGTTTCCTAGAATTAAAAACCTAATTAATTAATCGGAATTTATTAAAGAAAAATATAGTTCTTAATTTTAATTGGACAAAATGATATTTTTGTGATTTTTTTTTATAAAAAGAAAATTTGTTATTGGTTAGTAAAAATAAAATAATTAAACCAAATAAATAAAATATGAGAAAGTATAAAAATTGAGCCTTTTTTTGGAGGGTGCAGAAAGCATCCCTGAGCTCGGATCTTCGAATGCTTCATGCTCTAACTATGGTTTTTTTTATTCTTATGTGGAACCTATGATTCAACCATCCATAACTGTTCTATATAAACTCAAACAAACGTTAGCATACCATAAAATGTGATTAAAATTAGAGATTCGAAATTTAAAATTTTACCAAACCGGTGGGCGTGCTAGGCGTGTGATGGATTGCTCTTGGGCCTTGTAAGACTCATGAGGACTTTAAGAGGATGGTTTGAGGCTTGATGTCAATTGCGAGAGGTCGGAACCTCGAGATATGACTTGCACCAATTCTTTGATTTCTGGAGAGCTTTTTGAAGAGCTTTTAGAGAACTTTTTGAAGAGCTTTTTGAGAGCTTTTTAGAGAGGATTTTTGTGTCTTTCAAGCTTGTGTGGCTCTATATTTATAGAGGAGAATAAGGAGACAAGAAAACATGGAAAGAATCTCCCTCATAATGTTGTGTTTTAAGACCATGATCAAGATTTGAAAAAAATGCCATATTTGATGATTCTCCATTATTAAACCTTCCAAACTCATTTCAAATCCAATATTTTGCGCATGATATGGCTTGATTCGAGTTTGATCTTGTCCATGATGATAATAAAGACCTGTATCAATCAAAAAGATACCAAGTTATCAATATTTAGATTTTATTTGGATTTAAATTGATTTAAAATTAATTAATTCAATAGAAATCAAATAAAATAGAAAAATTAATGAATGGACACAAGACTGAAGATAGGACACATTTGTGGTGTGAAAAAATCAAATCAAGTGGAAAAAAGTGGGCCCATTTGACAAAATTTGAAATTTTGGGGATAGTTAACTTTTGGCAATTTTGGAAAAATGCCCAACTTCAACAATGCATAACTTCTTCAATTTGGAACTTTTGGAGGTGTTCTTGGAATTTTTAGAAACCTTTAGATGTTCTATAACCAACCCTTTTGGTCTCATATTATTTTGATCTTCCATGCTCAAGTTATAAGCTTTGGCAAAAAAGGTGTTTTTGTTGACTTTCAAAAATGACCTATAATGTCCAAATTTGTAACTTTCTATGAGTGCATTTATTGATCTTGGGGTGTAAAGATGGATTGTAGGAAATTTCATCCTATTAAAAATGAGATTTGGATGGGTCATTTCTCATAAAGTATGAGAAAGTTATACTTGGTCAAAGTTGAGTTGACTTTTCCTGCAAAACCCTAATTTAGCAACTTTTGAGTCTTGATGAATTTTGAGCAATCCTTGATGAATCATGATCAAACCTTAATCAAATGATGAATTATCCTTCAAAATGAGAATTTTGACAAAAAAGCTCTAGGTTTGACTATTTGTAGGTCACAATTGACTTTTGCCCTAGCACAGTCGATTTTTGGACCTCTTGAGCAGTTGACTGACCAAACTTCCTCTGCAAGGCTTGAAATTTGACATGGATGAACTTGAGAACGTATTAGGACATTGGGTAGCACTTGAGGTCATTTGGATGCAAGGACCTTGATGCAACACAAAACCCTAATTTGAGATTGACTGCCTTAGGAGGTAGCTTGACTGTCCAACTCTTGAGCAATCTTGAGCCACTTGGAGATTATTCTTGCAATGTCTTGGGAAATATGGGAGGGAAGATTTTTGGGTACAACAGAACTCATCATTGGTTGAAGACGGACACGTAGGTTGTCTTCAACCTCCCTACATACAATTTACAGGTTCATGAAATGGAAAATTTGGAGCTCGAGACCGGTACCATTTGCTTCGTCTCTTCAAGACGATTCCAATGGTACCCTCGCGCCAAATTTATATTTGCTACAACGTAATCGATTTGGAAAAAACCAGAGGAAATTTTTTTTGAGAAGGGATTTGAAAACAGATGTATCAAACTCAATTACAGTTGGAAACAAAGGTTACCACAAGCATCAAAGAAACAAGAACTACGTTCTAGCAACGAAATTGAGGCGAATTGGTGGAGAAAACTACATGTTCAAACTAAAGAAGGAATCTCTGAAACTGGACTTATGAAGCTTGATCCAGGTCACGATTCTTGAAGGTAGGAGTATGGTTAGATTCAAGGAAGTCCAACGAATCTCACTGAAAAGAATTTTTGGTGATTTTGAGTGTGGAAATGAGAAAACGAATTCAAGCCTTAAGAGTTCAAAAGCGATCTTGGCAGGGGTCAATTGGCTATCAAAAGCTTGTGCAAATAGGTGGAATGTGCATCTTATTTATAGGAGAGGGTGAGGCAATTCTTAAGTGTGCGAATGGGAGAATAATTGAGTGAATTCGTGTGAATCTGAAACATGAGCAATGTGTTACTTGCTCAGCATCAAAACTCAGCCAAAACCTACGTTTCTTGGTGCTAATTGCTTTTGGAAAGTTTCTAAACATGATTAGAAGCAAAAACGCATGTAAAATTTGTGTTCAGAGGCCAAACCAATCAAAACTAATTCTGACTTTGAACTTATAAACATTTTCAGGAAGCTAACTTTACTACCACGGTGCCAACAATGTAGGGAACTATATGATGTGGTTTTTGAAGGATTAGAGAGATCTTAAATCAAGCTTTGCAATGTGAAAATAATGGTTGTATTTAATTCCTTGGATCAAAAGTTGTGTCCCTTCGAAATCAACAAAAACACACGAATTTCCTACACTTAGAAAAATTTATAAGTTTGGCATCAAAAGGTGTCTTGTAATATTTTTCATTCAAACATGGCCTTCCACTCAAAATTTGCTTTTGAAATTTGAAGATGACATGAAGTAGACCTCTTTAATAGAAGTTTGGAATTGAGATCACTCAAAAATCATAAAAATTGAAAAAGTTGTGATCTTTGAAAAATGATGAACAAATTTGGGGAAATTCACAAAAGACCTATAACCCTTTCTAATTTTTAACCATTTTCTAAGCATGTTCATGTCTTGCTCATAAAAAAATTATAGTTGACATCCCAAAGATTGTTGTGGAAAAATAATGGGCTCAAGGAGACAAAAAGTAACCAATTTATAAGCATTTGAAGTCACATGAGGGGACTTAATAGCCTATCTAGAGGACTTGTAATCTTTCTCAATCATTAGTGGTCTTTCACACAAAATTTGTTGAAACTTTTGAAGTGATTTGTTTATAACCCTTTAAAGAGAAACATATATTTGGAATCACTCAAAAATATCAAAATATGGACAAGATATAGCCCTTGGAAGTTTAAAACCCTAGCCCTTGGAGCATCAAAATGACTTAGGAACCCCTTTCAATCTTGACAATCTTACTTGTACAAATACTTTTGCTATGTGAAGAGAAATTATTGGGGATGATAATAAGAACCTATAGCAACAATAAACACTTCCAAATGTTGAGAAATGAGGGAGTTATGCACTTGTGATCAAGGAATCAAGAATTTGTCCAATTAGGTCAAACTTATTCAATCAATTCTTGCATATTTTAACTTCCTTTGGCAAATTGAAGCATGATGAATCACAGTAGACCTTTTCATGACATTATTATAAATCACTCTCAATTATGAAGCTTAAATCTCAATGAAGCTTTGTTGAAGAATGCATGGAAATAAACTCATGAACCTATGAATCAACCTGATGAAGTGTGTTGTACCATTACCTATAGTACCAACATTTATAGTGTAAAAATTCATTATATTTGTTAGCTAAAAGTCAATCAACACAAGACATATATGGTCATATTACACAAATCAAAGTGTTTGGTGATCACTCATGAGTAAACCTACAGATAAGGAGAAGAACCAAACCCTAGTGTGATCTTGATATGATTGGGTTGATATGAGATGATAGAGGGACCTTAGGGGCAAAAATTGGGGTATAATATATACAGAAGAACTAAATCAGTTTTCAAAGAAATGACGTTTGAGACCTTGTTCCTCGTCCATAAAATCATCAAGTTATATGCACTCGATGGGTATTTAGGAATAAGCTTGATGAACATGGTATAATAAAATGAAATAAGGCCAATCTTGTGGCTCAAGATTATAACCAAGAGGATGACATTGACTACGAGGAAACTTATGCTCTTGTTGCCTGACTTGAGGCTATACGCCTTTTATTAACATTCACATGTTCTAAGAATTTCAAATTATATCAAATGGACATAAAAAGTGCATTCCTTAACGGATACATAAGTGAAGAAGTGTATGTTGCTCAACCTCTCAGTTTTGAAAATTATTAGTTTCCTAATTATGTGTTCAAGTTAAAATGTGCATTGTATGGTATTAAACAAGCCCCTAGGTAGGAATTGCAAACAAAACCCTATTTGTAGGTGTAATACGTTGGGAGAACTGACTTGGGTGTTTTGTGTTTGATTGCAAATGTAAGAGTCGCCATCGACTTTTCTTTTATCAAATAAAGGAAAGGGTGAAAAGAACAGTAAAGACCGTTAGAGATGTTTTCTTGAGTTCGGGGGGTAGGTTATGAAAAGGGAAGGTGGTATCACCCTTTTCATCCATAGTTATTTACGGTCTCTTAGTTACTTGCTAGATCACTTTTGCTTTGTTTGAAAATGTGCTTTTGTGGTAGGTGTAAGTTTGAAAATATTTTGCAAAATGCCTTTGTTGCGGATAACTTTATAATGATTCTCGTCTCTATAAGAATGCATACAAAGTGTTGGTTTTGAAAATAGTTAAAAAAGATGTTTGTTTTTGAAAGATGTTTTTGAAAGTGTAAGTGTGGAAATGATTTTAGTTTGAGAGCAAGCAACTACGAGCAGCCTACCTAATCAAAAGGTCTATGTTCTTTTCCTCCTCCTTTAGATGTTGCTACCTTACCATTAATTTGGTAAGAAGCCCCATCGTTGGATGTGAAGGAACGAGCGTGGGTCAATTATATAGTCATAGAAGGCAACCTATGAGACGTCTTAGCAATTTTCATAAGGGACTAGATCGTTTACCGAAGGCAACATCGAGGGACATCGAGGGAATACGATCTTTTTATCGAGGGTCTTTGCTAAAACTTCCATATTTGAGGGACATGACTATTTTCCGAGGTAACAAGCGAGGTTACCCTAGAGGTGCACGTATGTTATAGTGTGTTTGATTGCATGCATTTTTATCTTTGATTAGGGTTGTCTACTTGTTGATTTTAACTCTTTCCATAGACACCCTAATTACTAGTATTATATATGAAAAGCGATAAATTGTCGAAATTAAAATCCTAAGCTATTACATCATTAGGGGATGGGGGATACAAATGTACAAATGGGGGGTGGAAAGCAATAAAAGTCCTAATTATTACAACCATATTGAATAGAAATGAAAGAAAATATATAGAAAAATATAAAAACAAAAATAGTGCAAAAGAGAGAAAGAAAAGAAATCCTGGATCGAAGCATGCATCCTTCGATTCATACAACCTTTTTTTCTTTCATTTGGGCATGCAAATCAGTGTGTATCGAAGCATACACCCTTTGATTCACACACCTTTTTTTGTTTTCTTTCGTTTGGGACTGGATAGAAGTATGGGTCGAAGCCATGCTAATATTGTTTTATGGTATGTACAGGTTAGTTCTTAACATGTATTTGGAAAAGAAAAGAAAACAAATGAAAGGGTAGAAACAAAAAATAAACAAAAGATCATTTACATGCTTGAAACGAAAGGTTTAAAGTCAGGAAGACTTACCTTGAATCTGGAGTTGGTGTTTTAAACTTTGAGTTGTTGCCCTGAATATTCTTGAATTCTAAAGCAAAGAACAGGGGTATTGTGTTTCTTTGGTTTGGATTCGAAAAAAGTGTTGTGTCTCTTTGGTTCTGGATTCAAAAGAAAAGAAAAGAAGTGTTGTGTTTCTTTGGTTCTGGATTCGAAAGAAAAGAAACAAAGGTGTGGTTTTTTTGGTTCTGGATTTAAGAGTATTGAAGTGCTCTTTCCTCTATTTGCTTTGCCAACAAACCTCTTTCCAGCCACTAAAAAGCCACCCCTAGATGTGTTGTGAAACATCTTATTTATAGATGAAGTTTGGCTGAGATTTGGGGGGGGGGGGGGGGGAAACAAATGAAATTTGAACAGTTTGGGTATGTTGTTTTCATAGCTTTTGAGGTGCAGCTCTTATATGCTATTTTGGTAGCAGCATAGCAGGACTTCTTTGCAGCAGTTTTGGAGTGTTGTGGCAGCTTGGTGCAGGACTGTTTCATAGCAGTACAGTAGACTTGGGCTTGGCATCATATAGGACTTTGTTCAGCAACCTTCGACCAGACTCATCAAAAGATAAAACACCAATTGTGTGTTCTTCGAATGGACCCATTGTATGTCCTTCGAATGGACAAATTGTATGTCGTTCGAATGGACCACCAAATATAGGTTCTTCGAATCCACCAAATTCATGTTCTTCGAATGGGCCTTTTATATGTTCTTTGAATCCACCAATTTGTGCCATAGCGTATAAACTATGTGTGTTGAAGGGTTTAAAGGTACAATCGAAGCAAGCATGAAGGGAGCCATTGCCTTGTGGATGCTAGCATGAGGGAAGCCTTTGCCTTGTGGATCGAAACAAGCATGAAGGAAGCCATTGCCTTATGGATGCTAGCATGAGGGAAGCCATTGCCTTTTGAATCGAAGCAAGCATGAAGATAGCCAATGCCCAGTCGAAGCTTTGTGAAATCGAAGCAAGCTTGAAGGAAGCCAAAGTCCAGTCGAAGCTTGGGAAATCGAAGCAAACTTGAAGGAAGCCAAAGTCCAGTCAAATCTTGGGAAATTGAAGCAAGCTTGGAGGAGGCCAAAGTCCAGTCGAAGCTTGGGAAGTCGAAGCAAGCTTGAAGGAGGCCAAAGTCCAGTCGAAGCTTGGGAAATTGAAGCAAACTTTCTCTTCTTAGATTTGATGCTTGAAAGCCCAATGTGATCCATGGGAACTATATGGGGCATTAAAAATCCAATTGTACTTGTGCAAACTTGAACTTTTGAAAATCCTTGTAAGAAAATGTATTGAGAAAATAGAGGGCAAATTTTGGGGTACAACAGCTTCCCCTGTTCAATCTTCTTAAACATGAAAAGAAAGGATGGCACGTCGTTGTTTGTAGCTTGAAGGTAGAAGATGATTGAACACTAGAGTGCCCAGAAATTTACGCTCGACCCTGTGTTAGTTGATATATGAGAAGGAACTTGGGTAGGGTTGCATCATGATGAGCCCGTGTAAAACTTCATTTGGAAATACATGAGAAGGAACCTGGGTAGGGCTGCTTCATGATGAGTCTGGGTGAAACTTCATCTGGAAATATATGAGAAGGAACCTGGGTAGGGTTGCTTCAGGATGAGTCTCTGTAAAACTTTATCTGAAAATGTATGAGAAGGAACCTGGGTAGGGTTGCTTCATGATGAGTCCGTGTGAAACTTCATCTGGAAATTATGAGAAGGAACCTGGGTAGGGTTGCTTTATAATGAGTCTGTGTGAAACTTCATATGGAAATATGTGAGAAGGAGCCTGGGTAGGGCTGCTTCAGGATGAGTCAGTGTGAAACTGCATCAAGGGATTATGAGAAGGAACCTGGATAGGGTTGCTTTAGGATGAGTCCGTGTGGAAACTGCATCTGGGAATTATGAGAAGGAACCTGGGTAGGGTTGCTTCAGGATGAGTCAGTGTGAAACTGCATCTGGAAATTATGAGAAGGAGGCTAGGTAAGGTTGCTTCAGGATGAGTTCGTGTAAAACTGCATTTGGAAATTATGATAAGGAACCTGTGTAGGGTTGCTTCAAGATGAGTTCGTGTGAAACTTCATCTGAAAATTATGAGAAGGAACCTGGATAGGGTTGCTTCAGGATGAGTCTGTATGAAACTGCATATGCGAATTATGAGAAGGAACCTGGGTAGGGTTCCTTCAGGATGAGTCTGTGTGAAACTTCATTTGAAAATTATGAGAAAGAACCTGGGTAGGGTTGCTTTAGGATGAGTCCGTGTGAAACTGCATCTGGGAATTAATGAGAAGGAACCTGGGTAGGGTTACTTCAGGATGTGTCCATGTGAAACTTCATATGGAAATATATGAGAAGGAACCTGAGTAGGTTTTCTTCAGAATGAGCCCGTGTGAAACTTCATCTGGTAATATATGAGAAAGAACCTGGGTATGGCTGCTTCAGGATGAGTCCGTGTGAAACTGTATCTGGGAATTATGAGAAGGAACCTGTGTAGGGTTGCTTCAGGATGAGTCCGTGTGAAACTGCATCTTGGAATTATGAGAAGGAACCTGGGTAGGGTTGCTTCAGGATGAGTCCGTGTGAAACTTCATCTGGAAATATATGAGAAGGAGTCTGGGTAGGACTGCTTCGGCTGGTTGTGTAGATAGTTGCCATGGCTTGTTTCAGGAATTAATCTCTGACCTTTTGTGAAATGGTTGTGGTATTTGCCAAAAAAGGATTTTTGTTGATTGACTTTTCCCTGCAAGGAAGATGGTTAGTTGCATGCAGATGTATGCATGGCTTGATGATGTTATCAAATAAATGAGATTATGTTGTATGCATTTATCGTGTATGTAATATGATGTATGAATGTGAAATATTTGTTGAAATGCATCTTTGCTTCGAAAATAAATCCTTGACAAGTGTTGGGGAGCTTTGGGAAGTTAAATACCGGAATGCTGTTGGGGATTAAGAATATGCACATCTTCAAACTTTATTTATAATGTTTCCACTGGGGATTCCCGTTTTGTTGTTTGAGGAGAAATCCGCTGGGGAAATTGGCTTTGGCTTGAGAAACTTTGTGGAGAGTGTTGATTTTTGCTTGAGGGAAAGAGTTCAGGAATTCTAGTCGTCTGTTTCTCTACTGGGAATATATATCTTGATTGGATAGAATGAAAGTTAATAACTTGTTGGGGATAAAGAAGTTAACTGTTATCTGATCGAATTCCAGGCTTTGCAGTAACTCACTAGGGATAGTGGCAAACTTTACTAGGGAAAAGGAGTTTTGTTAGTGATTTGAAGAAGCTAAACTAATATCTGGTTGGGTCCAGGTTTCATAGTAACTTTTGGGGATAGTAACAACTCCGTTGGGGATTGTTGTACCCCAAAATCTTCCCTCGCATATTTCCCAAGACATTGCAAGAATAATCTCCAAGTGGCTCAAGATTGCTCAAGACTTGGACAGTCAAGCTACCTCCTAAGGCAGTCAATCTCAAATTAGGGTTTTGTTTTGCATCAAGGTCCTTGCATCCAAATGACCTCAAGTGCTCCCCAATGTCCTAATATGTTCTCAAGTTCATCCATGTCAAATTTCAAGCCTTGCAGAGGAAGTTTGGTCAGTCAACTGCTCAAGAGGTTCAAAAATCGACTGTGCTAGGGAAAAAGTCAATTGTGACCTACAAATAGTCAAACCTCAAGCTTTTTTGTCAACATTATCATTTTGAAGGATAATTCATCATTTGATCAAGGTTTGATCATGATTCATCAAGGATTGCTCAAAATTCATCAAGACTCAAAAGTTGCTAAATTAGGGTTTTGTAGGAAAAGTCAACTCAACTTTGACCAAGTATAACTTTCTCATACTTTATGAGAAATGACCCATCCAAATCTCATTTTTAATAGGATGCAATTTCCTACAATCCATCTTCACACCCCAAGATCAATAAATGCACTCATAAAAAGTTACAAATTTGGACATTATAGGTCATTTTTGAAAGTCAACAAAAACACCTTTTTTGCCAAAGCTTATAACTTCAGCATGGAAGATCAAAATGAGATGATACCAAAATGGTTGGTTATAGAACATCTCAAGGTTTCTAAAAATTCCAAGAACACCTCCAAAAGTTCCAAATTGAAGAAGTTATACATTGTTGAAGTTGGGCATTTTTCCAAAATTGCCAAAAGTCAACTATCCCCAAAACTTCAAATTTTGTCAAATGGGCCCACTTTTTTCCACTTGATTTGATTTTTTCACACCACACACGTGTCCTATATTCAGTCTTGTGTCCATTCATTAATTTTTATATTTTATTTGATTTTTATTGAATTAATTCATTTTAAATCAATTTAAATCCAAATAAAATCTAAATATTGATAACATGGTATCTTTTTGATTGATATAGGTCTTAAATATCATCATGTACACAATCAAATCCGAATCAAGCCATATCATGAACAAAATATTGATTTTTGGACAAATTTGGAAGTTTTTCATGGAGGATCAAAGCAAATCCTAAATCATCAATGCTCAAAGATTCAAAGCCCAAAACCTGACCTAATTCACTCCATGTTACTTATACAATGCAAAGGCACGAAAATTAGTAAGAGGAGGCTGCATAAACATCAAAACCAAAACTTGAAAAAAGCTTGGAACTGAAATCTTGGTTAGAGGCCAATTCAACACAAAATCTTAACGTAGACCTCTTGCTGGACATCCACTGAAGCAGTAGCAATCAAAAGCAAATCCATTCGCCTCCTAAAACGCGTTGTAAGTCTCTCAAAACCTCGCTCTGTATGTGAAATCGTATTCTCTTATTCTGGCATTTTCTTGACAAAACATTGGCATATTCATGATTCTTGAATGATTTCTAAACTTCCTACATTATTCAATTATATTTTTATAGCCTGTAATGCCATACCCAAAACTAGGGTTTTTAGTTCTTGTTTTTAGGCGTTTCAGTTTCAGGCAAAATTGATGCAAACAATGGCCATGGGCGTGTTCAGGAGGGAGAGACGAGCATGATGATGGTCTCAGAATTCGTTTCCATAGCCTAGAGAAGATTTTAGGATCGACCTAGGGATTTAGTTGCGGATTCAAATCCGCAGGAAAAAGAACAAGGGTTCAGTGGAGAAGACGAAGACGTGTCCTTTTCCAACTGGCCCATTCAAAAACTGCGCGCGTGTTTTTTGCATCGCTGGCATATTGTTGTTGTTTCACATATATTAATTATTGTTTATTATACTAACAATTGAGTGCAGTGGTTGAGTTGGCAAGCGTGTTGTACAAAATCCAATGGGACCTGGGTTCGAATCCCAGGTCCCCCAATTGCTTGTTATTATTTTTCAATAGGTATTCCCATGCAAGGTCCAAAGCGTAACATATCATGTGTCCTCATCCAGATGGTTGCCAGGTGGCCCCAGGCCAGATCTGGTGGCCAAGATTGAACGTCCATCATGGTCTCAAGTCAACCAATGCATAGAGAATTTGGGAAAGTCAATACAGGCCAACGTGAATGGGCCTCAAAAATGCTGATCTCACCCCCTGATCAAGCCCAAACCCCCCTTGGTTATTTCTATTCTTTTTTTTTTATATTTCTTTTATTTAATTGTTTTGTTGATTATTATTTTTATTATCACTAACCAATTAAATTTTTTCCTCATAAAATCAAAAACACAAAAAAATATTTTATTTATTAAAATTAAATTCATCATTTTATTTTTGTAAATTAATTAATTAATTAATTTAGTTATTAATTAGGTATAACTTTTAAAAATTTTGCAATAAATAAAATTAACGTAGAATATTAGGTTTTTATTAACTTTAATCAAATTTATTTTATTTCTTTAAATATCCAAAATCCAAAAAAATACTTTAATTAGTTAATTAACTTAATGGGTAATTTAGATTTAATTTCTTTTAATTCAAAAATAACCAAAAAATGCTTTCTTTCAAAAAAAAGGGTCAAAACCCTAAAAAATGCGCCCGATTTAATTTTCCCGCATGCGATCCATTTTCATATTATTGTAATTGTTTCCCGGAATGTAATAGTTTTAATAGGACTTTATTTATCGCTTTATTTATTTCCGCATTTTAAATTCAAGGGTTTGTTTTTGGCGATGTAAATACCCGACGCCTTGTAATAATTTAGATTTAATTTCTGCAACTCATAAACTGTTAGATGTTTGATAATAGGGAATGCATGACAAGATCAAATGTATGAACTTAAAATCAACATAGCTCACCTGTGATCGGTGGATTTAGAACTGACTGTTTAAAGCTGGTTTCGCGAAATATCGCGGAAGCAAGAGTCGCACCGTCTTTTATGTTCTCTAACATGGAAAGGACAAAAGCACAGCAAAATTCCTTATTCGAGAATGTTTCTCGGTTCGGGAGGTAGATTTATAGAAAGGGAAGGTGTTAGCACCCTTTCTATCTATGGTTATCCATGGGCTCTTAGATACTTGCTCTTATGTTTTCAAAATGTTTGCTTTTCAAAATGTGAGTGGGTTTTGCAAAAGTTTCATTGAAAGATTTCTGAATAACTCTTGTATCAGTCCTCAAGAGTGTTTGAAAAATTGTTTTGAAAGCTTTTTGAAAAGTGTCGGTGTGAAAAGATGTTTTGATTTGTTTTTTAGAGAGAGCAAGTATCCATGAGTCGTCTACCTACCCTAAGGAATTAGGCTGTGTAAATGTCCTTAAGGTAGTGCTATCCCACCATTGAGAGGTAGGTAGCACCACCGTTGGAGGTGTTCGGGTCAATTCGATTGTAGGGACAGTGTGGTCACCGAAGCAACAGTAGGACACCTTAGAAGCTACCCTTATGTCCTTGATCCTTTTTTAATCCGGGGCAACCGTTTCGAGGCAACTGTTTCGAGGCAACTGTTCCGAGGCAACTGTTTCGAGGCAACTAGATCATGGACATAAGGACCGCTAAAACGTCCTATACTTGACGACCACGTTTCGAAGGCAACGAATGAGGCGTACCCTAGAAGTGGTGTGTGTATTTGTGTGTTGTTTTCATGTTATGTTTGTCTTTGTAATTGGTGAGCTACGAGTTGTTTTTATTTACATACATTCTTTCATGCAAGTTTAGCAGTTAAGGGGTGCGGAAAGTAAATTGCAGAAATGTAAATCCTACGCTATTACAAGGCGCGGGTCTATACATCGCCAAAAATTACAAAGACCCATTTTTGGTAAATAAGTACGGAAAGTAAATAAAACAGTAAACCTAATTAATTATTACATGTCTTGGAAGCAATTACATAATAATAAACTAAGCGCGAATAAAAATTAAATCGGAAATGTTCTAAGGGTGTTGACCCTTTTAAGAAAGGAAATTGATTTTTTTTTTGGGTCTTTTTTTGTAATTAAAATGAAATTAAAGCTAATTAATGACTAATTAATTAATTTAATTAAAAGAAAATATTTTTTTGTTTTTATATTTTTATGAAATAAAAGAAATGGAATAAAATTAAAAGTTAACTTTTACCTAATTCTAGATTTATTTTAATTTTTTAAGAAAAGGAATTAAAATTGCCTAATTAAACTATTTTGGTTAATATTTATTTACAAAATAAAATAGTAATAATAATAATAATGTTAATTCTATTTTTTATGATTTTTTTAATGAAAATGTTAGTTGATTAATTAATTGTTAATAATAATAAAATAAAAAGGTTAGAAATTAAATTGGAAAATAAAAAATGAAAAGAAAAGAATAAACCAAATGGAGGGGGTATTGGGCCAGGAATGGGGGTGTGTTGTTGAAACTGTGGCCCATTGAACCTTCAGCTCGTTGACTTTCTTGGATCGCCTACATCATGCTTGACTCCAGACCATGGTGTTCCTTGCTTTTTGTCCTTTGGATCTGCCTTGAATGACACTTGGCTTGTTGGATGGGTGAGGCTCATGGTGTCCAGCGCTTGGAATGCTGCACAGGAAAGCAATGAAAAAAACAATATGGAAATTATAAGTGGACCTGGGAATCGAACCCAGGTCCCAACGTTTACCAAACACACTTCCAACCACTACACCAAACGCATTTAGTTGTAAACTTAATAAGCAGCGAATATTATATAGTACAAACGCATTATATGCTAAAACGCGCGCGTGAATTTGAATGCACCTATGCATGGCTGCCATGCAGTCATCTTCAAGCTTTTTTCTGCAAACACAAAACATATAGCGGGGGTTTTAAACCCCCACAAAATACAGGCATATTGAAAATAGTGATTAGCAATTCATGAAGCATAAATTAGGCGCGAGGTGTCCATCAAAATCGTCTTGAGCTTCTGAGTTTGACCATGCCTGTTTGGGGTTCCAATTTCACAGCATATAAAAAAGCCCAATTCTAAAGCTCCGAAAACCTAGAAATTGCTAATGGTAACTTTCAATCCAGGGCGCCATTCTCAAATTAAATCATGTGGAACGCTTTGTATTGATCCTGTAAACATGATGCTATCAACAAATAGTGTTAAAAATGAATGAAATGTGATATGTAAATTTGAGAAAAAATGAAAACCGTGTGGGTGGTATGGCGTGATTACTTGAGGTTCTGCGCTTGATTTTGATTGCCAAAGGTTGCTGGTGATGCAAGGAGTGTATTGGAATCAAAATGGAAGCTTGAATTGTACTGCAACTAGGTTTTCAGTTTGTGATTTTTTCTTTCAAAATTTGGAAATGGCTTATGCTCTCTATGGCTCTCTAGGTCGTGAATTGCATATGGAATGCTTGCACCTATGTTATGTAATGAGTATCCATCCAAATAATGGTCATTGAAGCCTTGCAATAATGTTTTGGATTATGCCATGAACTCCATTGAAACAACTTTCTATTCTTGTGAAAATTTGAATTTTTGTGCCCATAATAGGCCTTGCACGAATTTGGAAGGTATTTCAAGGTGTATCAAATCTATTCAACACAAAATATATCCCTCCATTAATTTCTTTGATTTTTATTTGAATTTTAAAGATTTAAAATGAATTAAATCAAATAAAATTAAATAAAAATGAAACAATTAATTTTAAATCTTGAAATAAATTTTGGAACACGTGGGAAGCATGGCCAAGCTGAATCAAGTGGAAAAAGTGGGCCCCTTTTGTCAAAAATGAAGTTTCAAGGATAATTGACTTTGGCCACTTCACAAAAATTTCCCAACTTCTCCAATGCATATCTTGCTCAATTTTGAAGCTATGAACATGTTCTTTGACATTTTGGAAAGGTCTTGAAGTCCTCTAACCAATGTCTTTGGTCCCATGTCAGTTTGATTTACCAATCTCAAGTTATGGTCTTTGACTTAAAGTGCCTTTTGGTTGACTTTTGAAAATGACCTATAATGTTGAAATTGATAACTTTTTGTGAGAGCATTTCTTGGACTTGGAATGTGAATATGAGTTGTAGGAAATGTCATCCCCTTCAAAATGAGCATTGGATGGGATTTTTCTGATGAACCATAAAAAAGTTATGCCTTGGTCAAGTTACAGTTGACTTTTCAGCTGTCCAAAAATAGAAACTTTTGCATCTTGATGATTTTTGAGCCATGCTTATGGAATCATGGTCAAGACTTGACCAAATGATGATTGTGGCTTAAAAATAAGATGTTGACCAAAAATTTTGACTTTTGACTGCCAAATGACCATTTTGCCCCTACAGTTGATTGTGAGGCAATTAGGGTTTTTGACTGTGCAACTTGGCCTTGTGAGCCTTGAAACTTGACATGTAGGTGCTTGACAATGTGTATGAGCATATGGGACTTGATTGGACCCTTGGAAACCTCAACTTCCTTGTAAGAGCCAAGACCCTAATTTGACTGTGTTAGGAGGCAATTGGACTATGCAACCCTTGAGAGATTTTGAAGCTTGATCTTGCCAAATCTTGAAGAATATGGGAGGGCAAATTTTGAGGTACAACATCACCCATGACATGTACAAAGATAAAATTAACCGAAATAACACACTCGCACATGCGCACTCTTAGGGTACACCTCACTTGGTTGCCTTCGAACGTGGTCATTGAGTATAGGAAGTTTTAGAGGTCGCCCTCTTGTCCAAAGATCATAGTTGCCTCGAAATGGTTGCCTCGGAAAAATGATCTAAGACATTAGGGTTACCGCTAAGGCGTCCTAACATTGCTTTAGTGACCACACGTCCCTTAATCGAATTGACCCTTAAACTCCAACGACGATGCTACCTACTCATCAATAGTGGGATAGCATTGTCTAAAGGACATTAGTACAGATTGATTCCTTTTTCGAGTAGGTAGATGGTTCTTAAGTACTTGCTCCTTTTAAAACAAAACAAAACTTTTCGCACTTACACTTTTCAAACAAAAAACTCCTTTCAAACCTACAAACACAAAGAAAAGCAAATTTTGAAAACACTTTGAGCAAATACCTAAGAGCCCGTGGATAACCACGGATAGAAAGGGTGATAACACCTTCCCTTTCTATAATCTACCCCCCGGACCCGAGAAACATCTCGAAAAAGGAATTTTTCTGTGCTTTTTTCCTTTCCTTGTTGGATAAAATAAAAGACGGTGGCGACTCTTGCTTACCGCGACATTTTGCAAAAACAAATGCAAAACGCGAACCAACATTCCAAAAACAGTCAGTTCTCTTCCCACCGTATCACAGAACTGGCGACTCTGCTGGGGAATATCTAATAAGTGAGGTGTACCTTAGGATTAGATCATTGTGTTTTCAATTGTATGCTTTGTATGATTTATAATTGTGGGCTTGTATCGGAGTTACTATAGATCCTAACCCGGATCTGGGGGATACCCTTTAGGTAAGTAGCAATAAATTGTGTGGGAACTGTACGGCGTAGACCAATACGGTTGAAGCAGTAGCTACGTTGGTGTGGCACTTTAGTCTATACCGATATCCCTTGTGTTGGAACGAGGAGAATATGGGTCTTCTAAGGGGTCATTAAGCACCAACTGACCTTAGAACCTTTAAATTGACCAACTTGGCCATAGAACAGTAGTAGTATGCTACACTCATTGAGACTAAACTCTCGCGATGATTCTGGCCGCAAGAAAATGTTGCTAAACTGGAATTATGACCGATTGAGGGTAGTCAGTGATATTGAGATCCTCTAGAACCCGGTTACTATTTTTAGGGCAGGTTTAAACCAACTGAACTGAAAGAGGGTAGTACTTAAGCTCCTTGCCAGCCTGAAATCTAAGGGCTCTCTGTGTGACTTGTGTGCCTTTACCATGTTTTCCATTTGTGAATACTTGTGGTGTGCTTACTATCATGACATCATGACATCATAACATTGCATACATCTTGCATTGGACTAACCTATTTCAAAGACAGGATGGATTCACCTTTGTTCTGTTTTATAGGTCATCATGATGCCCATGCGTAGGAATACCATCCGGACTAACTTTGTCCAGGTTCCCACCTTGCTTAAAGAGTTGGTGGCAAAGATGCCTGACACTACTTCCTTCATCAGGAGGCATGGTTATCTTCTCAGTTTGGTCACCTCCAAATTGGACGAGCAGATGATGAATGTTTTGGTCCAATTCTATGATCTTCTTTATCATTGCTTTACTTTTCAAGACTACCAACTAGTTCCCACCTTAGAAGAGTTCTCTGAGCTGCTCGGTATCTATGTTCTGGAGCAGACCCCGTTTACTGGTTGGGAGAAGACTCTCAGGCCCGAAGAAATTGCTGCAGCCCTTCATTTGACCAAAGAAGAGGTAATGGCTAATTGGGAGACTAGAAGTGGAGCAAAGGGCTTTCTGACTAAGTTTTTGGTTGGTAAGGCTAATTATTTCTGGGATAGTCTAGACTCCAAGGCATTCGAGGATATTCTGGCTCTTTTGATATATGGCTTGGTATTGTTTCTGAACTCTGACTCTTTTGTTGATGTTAATGCGATAAAGATCTTCATCTCTCGGAGTCTGGTACCCACTCTTTTGGGTGACATTCTTCATCAGCTCTATGCTCGTACTGCTCGAAAGCGGGGAACCTTGATGTGTTATGCTCCGCTATTGGAAAGGTGGTTTATTTCGCACCTTCCCAAGTCAGTACTGAAGAACAAAGAAGGCATGGGCTAGGTCTATAGGGTCATGTCTCTCTCAAACAGTGATATCATCTGGACTCTCAAGGGTATGGACGAGGTGACTATTATTTATCGATGTGGGGAGTACCCTAATGTTCCACTGTTAGGAACCCATGGAGGAATTTCTTACAACCCATGCTTAGCTCTATGTCAGTTTGGGCGTTCCAGAAGAGAAGGACCTCATGAGATGCTAATGCCTAGTATCATCTTTGATTTTCAAGGGGATAGAGACGAGCAACGTCGCAGATTCATAAGGTCTTGGGATAGAGTTCACCAATCTGATCCACATGAGCTGGGCCCAAAGACTTCTCTCCCGATGGAGCCGTATCTCAGATGGGTCCGTATCCGTGCCCAAAAGCTGGGTATGCCGTATGAAGTCGTTCGGCCTGTCATTCTCGAAGTTGCTAATGAAGAAGGAGTTCTCCCAACCATCCTACATCCTTATATGCCCACTGACATTGGGGCACTGAAGAGATCTTGGATACAACTGAGGGAAGAACGGGATTCTTACCGAGAGAAGTTCAACGAGCAAGAGCAGAAGATCCATAAGTTGACTAGGCAGTTGGAGAATGAGTGGATCCTAAATGACTATGTCCGCACCGATAAGAAGAGACCATGGGAGCGTTCGTTGACCTTTGTTGATTTCCTTTCCAGTTTTTATTTACTTTTCAGTATTTCCTTTCATGTAACGCCTTAAGGGCATCAGTTGAACAATTTGAATTCCAAAGTTTTTCTAATAAAGTGTGTTTCCTTTCTGGTTTACAAATTTGAATCTCTTGACTGTCTTTGAAATCATAATCATACGCATTTCATCCCATGCATTCCATAACAGGTACCCATTACAGGTCTCTTATCTTCTACGTTGTTTATTTCAGCAGTCATCATGTCTGCTGAACCTTCAACTGAGCAAGCCATCAAGGCCCTCCAGGCCCAAAATGCCCAATTCCAAGAGTTGTTCATGAATCTAGCTAAGGGTCAGCAAGATCTGAAGACCCTGATTCTGAAAGAGAAGAAGAAGAAGAAGAAAAGGACAATCCTGTTTAACACAGGGCACAAGTTTGGAAACAGGCTACAAAATGAAATTGATCTAACCACCTCATCTGGAGGGAAAGATAGTCAGGAAGAAAGGAGGGCTCCTAGCCCTGTGGTCTCCGACAACAAGACGGACTTCGACGAAGAACAGTATCCTCCTGCTGAGGATAGATACAAGCAACTGGAAGACCGGTTGAGTGCTATGGAAGTTCAGAAAGTGCCTGGCCTGGACTTTGGTGATCTGGGTCTATCATCTGGGGTGGTGATTCCCCACAAATTCAAGGCACCAGCCTTTGCTAAGTATGACGGAGCTTCTTGTCCGAAGCTGCACCTCCGGTCATATGTAAGAAAGATTCAGCCGTACATCGCTGATAAGAACTTGTGGGTACATTTCTTTCAAGACAGTCTCTCAGGGACTCAGCTTGAGTGGTTTTATCAGTTAGATGGAGCGAGCATCTGCAGTTGGGAAGATTTGGCTACTGCTTTCTACAGGAGGTACCAGTACAACTTCGACCTCGCTCCCACGCGTACCCAACTCCAGGGTATGTCAACGGAAACAGGTGAAGGATTCAAAGATTATGCTCAGAAGTGGAGGGACCTCGCCGGAAGAGTGCAACCACCCTTGGCTGATCAGGAGCTTGTGGACATGTTTTTGGGGACCTTGTCCGGTCCATTCTTCAATCATCTGATTGGAAGCTCTTCATTTAGGTTTACAGAGCTTATTTTGACCGGTGAAAGGATTGAGGTTGGTATTAAGGCTGGTAAGATACAGAAGGGTGCCTCATCAAGCACCGAGAAGAAGCCTTTTAAGAAAGAATACAGTGTTGTCTACAGTTCAAGAAGCCATAGTAGACCTGAACGCCGCCAAGCTGTTAATGCGGTTGTAATTTCAAAACCTGCTGGTGCTCCTCAGCATAACAATCAACAAAAGGACGAGAGACCTCGAAGGCAATTCACCCGTCTCAACATGACCTTATCTCAGATTCTGCCATAATTACTGAAGACCAATCTTGTGATTCCAAAGGAAGCCCCGAAGAATCCAAATATAACATCACCGAAGTACAACCCTAATGCCTGCTGTGCTTTTCACTCTGATAGCCCGGGGCATAATATAGATGATTTTTGGGTTTTGAAGAACAAGGTACAAGACTTGATTAATGCGAAAGAGATCGAGTTCGGAGCACCAGAGAAGCCTAAACAAGATGCAGGGGTGAATGCTATTAGGGATGACGATGATGAAGAGTTTGATATCGACAGTTGGATCTACCCGACTGCCAATGGAGGATTAAGCAACTGGACAACGAAGGATTCTATACCTGTTTCCGTTATTACCCAGTAATGAAACTTTTTGTTTTGAATATGTAACAGACAATATTTTAAACTTTATGGCCCGGTGTCTTACCCGGGGCACTGTGGCTTCATTTGTGAGGGATTTATGTGTGTCATTTTCATATATCATTAATAAAAGCATTGGACGTTCTTGCATTTCAAATCTTGCGCTCCCTGTTTTTCTTTTATTATATATTGCAAAACAGTTATTTACACACACTTACGTATACAGGTCCACATCCACTCTGGATCTCACTGGTAATGACTCTGCTACTGCCAGTCATGACTTCGAAAATCTGATAAACTTAGCCAAAGACGAAGGTGAAGATGATTGCGAAGTGCCTGGTGAACTTGCAAGACTGTTACTCCAAGAAGAGAGGGCTATTCAGCCGCACGAAGAGCCGGTGGAATCAGTGAATCTGGGTACTAAGACAGACAAGAAGGAAGTTAAGATCGGTGAAAATCTGGAGCTTAGTATGAAACAACGTTTGATTCAGATGCTGCGTGACTATGTTGAAATCTTTGCCTGGTCTTACGAAGATATGCCTAGTTTGGATACTGATATTGTGGTTCATCACCTGCCTACCAAGGAAGATTGTCCTCCAGTGAAACAGAAGGTCTGCCGTATGCGCCCAGAGATGTCTGAGAAAATCAAGGCTGAGGTTATGAAACAATTTGACGCCGGTTTCCTAGCAGTTACTTCTTACCCTCAGTGGGTGGCCAATGTGGTTCCTGTGCCGAAGAAGGATGGTAAGGTTCGAATGTGTGTTGATTACAGGGATTTGAATAGGGCGAGCCCCAAGGATGATTTCCCTTTACCTCATATTGACGTTCTGGTTGACAACACTGCTCAACACAAGGTATTCTCCTTTATGGATGGTTTCTCCGGTTATAATCAGATCAAAATGGCTCCCGAAGACATGGAAAAGACAACCTTTGTTACTCAGTGGGGTACCTTTTGCTACAAGGTCATGCCTTTTGGGTTGAAGAATGTTGGGGCAACGTATCAGCGTGCCATGGTTGCTTTGTTTCATGACATGATCCATCATGAGATTGAAGTATACGTCGATGATATGATTGCAAGGTCCCAAACTGAGGAAGAACACCTTGACCATCTCCAGAAGCTATTTGACAGGTTGAAGTTGTACAAGCTGAGGTTAAACCCGAACAAGTGCACCTTCGGGGTGAGATCTAGTAAACTGCTGGGTTTCGTCGTAAGCGACAAAGGTATCCAAGTGGATCCGGCAAAGGTGAAAGCTATACAAGAGATGCCAGCTCCCAGAATAGAGAAAGAAGTCAGAGGATTTCTAGGGCGACTAAACTACATTGCCCGATTCATCTCGCACCTGACTGCTACTTGTGAGCCAATCTTCAAGTTACTGAAGAAAGATCAAGTGGTACGTTGGAACGATGAATGCCAGGCTGCCTTCGAAAGGATCAAAGAGTATCTCCAAGAGCCACCTATTCTAATGCCACCAGTTGAAGGGAGACCTCTGATCTTATACTTGACAGTACTTGACAACTCGATGGGGTGTGTGTTGGGTCAACATGACGAGTCTGGCAGAAAAGAGCATGCTATTTATTACCTGAGCAAAAAGTTTACCGACTGTGAGACCCGATACTCATTGCTCGAGAAGACTTGCTACGCTTTGGCATTGGCTGCTCGCCGGCTGAGACAGTATATGCTGACTCACACTACTTTGTTGATATTAAAGATAGATCCGATCAAGTATATCTTCGAAAAGCCTGCCTTGTCCCGAAGAATAGCAAGATGGCAGATGATCTTGACTGAGTATGCAATCCAATATACGACCCAAAAGACAATTAAGGGGAGTGTGTTGGCAGACCATTTGGCACATCAGGCAGTGGATGATTACCAGTCTATAAACTTCGAATTCTCGGACGAGAATATCATGTTGGTAACTGATTGCGAGACACCTGGACCGGATGAGAGACCTGAGGAAGGATCCCGATGGTGTATGTACTTTGATGGAGCTTCAAACGCTTTGGGTAACGGCATTGGCGCTGTGATCATATCTCCTAAAGGCTCTCATACTCCGTTTACCGCCCGACTATGTTTCAACTGCACCAACAATATGGCGGAGTATGAAGCGTGCATCATGGGTCTTCGAGCAGCAATTGACCTAAGGATTAAGTTTCTAAGTGTCTTCGGAGATCCGCTCTCGTGATCAGTCAGATCAAAGGCGAGTGGGATACGAAACACCCAAATCTTATCCCTTACAAGGAGTATGTGTTGACTTTGCTTCCCCACTTCAAAGAAATAACCTTTGAACACTTCCCTAGAGAGGAGAATCAGTTGGCGGACGCGTTGGCTATGATGTCTTCTATGTTCAAAGTCAATTGGGACAACGAAGCTCCCCGGATCATCATTAAAAGATTGGACGAACCTGCACATTGCTGTGACATCGAGACTGAAGAGGTAATAGAAAAGCCCTGGTTTCACGAAGTAAAAAGGTACCTTGAGGCTCAAGAATACCCCGAGGGCGCATCTGTTAATGACAAGAAGTTTCTGAGGAGGTTCGCGGAGAAGTTCTTCATCAGCAATGGCATTCTTTACAAGCGTAACCATGATTCGACCTTACTACGATGTGTGGATAAGAATGAAGAAGAAAGGATCATGGTGGAGTTACATGAAGGTACTTTCGGAACTCATTCCAGTGGACATACCATGGCAAAGAAAATCCTTCGGGCAGGATATTATTGGTCCACAATGGAAGCCGACTGTTATCAGCATTCTCGGACGTGTCACAAGTGCCAGGTCTATGCTGATAAGGTGCACATATCTCCAGTTCCTCTGAACGTCTTGACAGCTCCTTGGCCTTTTGCAATGTGGGGCATTGATATGATCGGCGAGATCATACCTACAGCATCCAACGGGCACCGTTTCATCCTGGTAGCTATCGATTACTTTACAAAGTGGGTTGAAACAGCTTCCTTTGCTATTGTAACCAAGAATGTCGTGGCACGGTTCATTCGGCATAATCTGATCTGACGATATGGTGTACCAGAGAGGATCATTACGGACAATGGTACCAATCTCAATAACAAAATGATCATTGAGCTCTGCGGGCAATTCAAGATACAGCATCATAACTCTTCTCCCTACCGGCCGAAGATGAATGAGGCTGTCGAAGCGGCTAATAAGAACATTAAGAAGATTGTGCAGAAGATGACAGTGACATACAAAGACTGGCACGAGATGTTACCATTTGCTCTTCATGGGTATCGTACCTCAGCACAGACATTAACAGGGGCAACACCCTATTCCTTGGTGTGATACGGTGGGAGAACTGACTTGAGGTTTTGCGTTTGTATTCGCACTTGTTCGGTTTAGCAAGAGTCGCCACCGAATTTTCATTTTATCCTAAAGGAAAGGTTAAAAAGCACAGGAAAAACCTTTGAGATGTTTTTGTGGGTTCGGGGGGTAGATTATGAAAAGGGAAGGTGCTAGCACCCTTTTCATCCATGGTTATCCATGGGCTCTTAGTTACTTGTTTTAGATCACTTGCCTTTGATTTTCAATTGCTTGAAATGGTGGTGTGTGTGTGTGTTTTTGAAAATGTTTTGAAAAAGATGCCTTGTCTAGGCAACCATTGTAACAATTCTTTACTCTAATGTTTTACAAAGGTGTTTGTCTTTTTGAAAAGATGTTTCAATGTTTTTGAAAGTTGTTTTGGAAGTTGTGTTTTGGAGTGTGTTTTGAAAAGTAGGCAAGCGTGTTTTTCAAGTTTGATCAAGTAACTAAGAGTTGTCTACCCCTAAATTTACTCAAAGATTTTTCTCATGTTTCAACCCTTTTAACAGTGTTGTTTCACCATTGTATTTGGTGAACAACCTTGTGTTAGGATGTTAACGGGACGGGCGCGGGTCATCGTTTAGACCATGAATGCAATAGTGTCAAGTGTCTTTGGCATTTTTCTTAAGGGACTTGATCATTTTTGTTTAGGCAACTTGATAGCGTCATCGAGGGACTATGATCATTTGATTTGTTTTTTTGTTTTGCCAAAGACACTCAACATGCAACATGGCCCTTTTTTGAAGGCAACAAGCGGGATTACCCTAGAGGTGCGAGCGTGAATGGTGTATTGATTTTCATGCATTTGTCTTGTATTAGGTTATCTAGCGGTTGATTTTGAATCTTCGCATACAAACCCTAATTACTGTACAGTATATAGAAAGCGATAAATTGCGGGAATTTAAAGTCTAAGCTATTACAAATAAGTATCCGGGGATGGGGGTACAAATATTTACAAATGGGGATGAGTCTTATCAGGATAGTAGTGTCCAAATATTATTTACAACCAAATCGAATCGTCATATTCTTAATATAAAATATAGCAAAGTATAAGAATCAAAGAGAAATAAAAGTATTTGTGAAAGTGTATGTGATTATTTGCAAGTGATATAAATGCTAACCTAATATATTATTAAGTATTTATTTATTTTTGTGTTTTTTGTTAATGTTATATAAATAAAAGGGTTTTAAAGAAAAAAAGTATTTAATTCAAAACAAACTAATTATTTATATTTTTTAATGTTTTTTATGTACAAGATCTAATTAAACAAAAGAAAAGGTTTAATAAAAGAAAAAATGTTTACACTTAATAAACCTAAGATTTACACATTTTTGTAAAAGGTAATAAATATTAAAAATATTTTTGTACAAAAGATTAATATTTCTTACTTAACAAAATAAGTTATGTAAAAAAAGAAATAAGGTGATATATATAAAAAAAAGATTAATTTATAAACATGAGAAAAAAAATAATGAGAAAAGGGAACTAAATGGGCTTTAGAGTTTGTTCTTGGCCCAAACCAAAATTCGAAGGAGAAACAGAGGGGGGGGGGGGTACGCATGCTGAAAACATTGGGCTTTAGGGATTTGTCAAAGGGGCAGGCCCAACTAAGCGCTCACAGTTTTGTTTAGGGTTATTTTGTTTTGTTCCAGAACAAAGGTTTACAGTGTTTCACAAGCGGCGCCGCTCCCTTCTCCTTCTTCGTCGTTCTCTTCCTTGCTCTCAACAGAGCTTCTGACTCCTCCCTTCGCTTCAGCTGCTAGAGCGCCACTTCCACTTCCCTCTCTCCATGGTCGTACCCAGGCGGCGATAAAAGGTAATGATTTCTCAGTTTTGTCCGTCTTACGCTTTAGGGTTTCAAGTTTTGCATGTTTTTAATCTTTGACAAATTCTGATCTTTATGTTATTGTGTGTTTCTGTGAGGTGTTAAAGAAACGGGGGAAGGAATTACTACCTTTGGAGAGGAGACGGAGGAGGACGGCGGCGCTTCTCAGGTGGCCGGAGGCGGAGGGAGTATGTGACGCTAGCTTTGTGCCTGGTTTGTCCGGTACCCTCGTATCTTCCTTTTGGTTTTATGATGATAGTTTTCTGAAAACCCTAGCTTTTAGTTCTCTCTTCTTCTTCTGTTTGCTGGCCCATTTGTTGCTGCTTTTGCCTCAGTATGTTTATTTGATGATGTTCTTTGATGAACTTTGCTTTACAACCTTTCTCTTTCAGTGATGATAATAAATCTGAGATTGCTTGTCAGCTATTGCTTCACTTCTGACTTTTCTCTCTCTTGATGTTGTATTGGCTTTGTTTGATTCTGAGATGCTGGTTATTGTTTCAGTCGTTGTTCTGATAACTGTTTTCCTTTGGGGCTTGGAGGCTTGCTTCTTTGAGGCAAGCTTATTTGTTTGAAACTGGCAGTTTGACAGGCTTGAGATAGTTTGGCTTTGAAAGGCTTGTGGGCTTGCTTCTTTGAAACTAACAGTTTGACAGGTTTGTTGGGATTTCTGGTTTGAAGGCTGTTTGTTTGCTTGACACAGGTTTTGAAAGGCTTGTGTTTGAAGCAAGCTTTGGTTTGCTTGACACAGGTTTGAAGTTTGTGTCTTGATGCAGGCTTGGTCACAGGCTTGTTTTTTATTGTTGTTTTAGGCAGGATGAAGCAGGTTAGAGGCAAGCTTAAGCAGGCTTGAAGTTGTAACAGGTTTGCTTAGTTTTGTAAGTTTGAAAGCTTTGTTGTTTTGGAACAGGCAGGATGTGTTAGGCTTCTTCAAGGTTTGTGTTCTGTTTACAGTTTGTAGCCTATATATTTCTATGTGTTGGTTCTGCCCCTCCCTTTTAGTGTTCTGATTTGTTCTCTTTATCTCTAAGCCTTCCTGTAAGCCTCTACTTCTCTCTCTCTTCTCTCTCCACAGAAAAGCATTTTTTATTGCTTACGCTGTCCTTTTTCTAAAAAAAGTGTTTGGCTGGGAAATGATGACAATTTTTGAATATGTTGCTTGCATTGTTAGCTTTGCTCTGCCTCTTGTACTTTCTTCTACATCTTTCCAGATTTCCTGCATTGCTTTGATATCCTCTTTGACAGTTTCTTGAAGTTGTGACTTAGTTGGCCATTTTGACAATTTGGTTTGCCTTTTCAGTTTGCAATTTGGCATTTGTTGACAGCTTTGCTTGTTTGTTCAATTTGAACTTTGCAACTTGGTTGACATCTCTCTGGACAGTTTAGTTTGCCTTTTCAAGTAGCTTGTTTGTGCATTTGGTTCAATTATGCAGCCTTGTACATTTTTATATTTGCAAACATATTTCCTTTCCCTCTTTGTGAACCAAGAGTCTTCTTGTGATTTGCATAGAGGGCGAACAAACTGATTCCGGCCAACACTTTTAATGATGAGTTTTTATGATTAAATGTCTGAGAATGCTTTACCAAATTTATCTGTGTTTGACTTCTTTCTTTTTTTTTCTCTTTGCAGATAAATATCAGTTGAGCAACGGGGAGCAGCAGTAGAAGATGAAGACTTAGGAAAATTAGGATATAGCTTTATTTTATTTTAATCATTTGTAATAAACATTATTATAAATACTTTAAAAATTACTTGTATTTAAATAACACTTGTACCAATAATTAAAAATAAATAAAAGTCTTTTTGTCAGATATCTCTTTTAATTATTCTGTATTTATTTATTTAATTACTTAAATTTCTTGAATTATAATAATTGGAAATTATCCAATAATTTTAACTTAGAAATTATAAATAATCAATAAACGTCTGGCGTTCCGAATAAACAAAAGCAATGCACAGTTAAACAAACAAACGTCCATATATCCTTTATCTCACTGATCAAACTCAAACTTCAAACTTCCAATCAGAAGCCTCAACTCATGTCCCAGAGTCAATTGAAAAGAACTGCATAATCAATTCCTTCTGAGAATGCGCGCAAACCCTAATTTTGATTTATTGTCAGAGAAGCGTCTGTCTGATCAAACCCTGAGCCAAACTCAACCAAACCCTAACAATCTGCTTGAACTGATTCAAAATCAATGGAAACCCTAATTTTGTCTGACTGATGAGAAAAGTCTGTTTGACCAATTCTTAAGCCAATCTGAAAAATCAGGAAAAGCCCGAGGCTGTGATTTCTTGTGAAAAAGAGGAGGGAAAATTTTTGGGTACAACACTTGGTATATGGTATGGAAGCAGTCTTGCCCATTGAAGTTCAGATACCCTCTCTTTGGATCATGAAGGATGCAGGTTTGAGTGAAGATGACTGGATTCAGACCCGGCTTGATCAGCTGAACCTAATCGACAAAAAGAGACTTACTGCTATTTGTCATGGTCAGACGTATCAAAAACAGATGATCAAGGCATTTAGTGATCGGGACTTTATAAGTCTGTCGGGATACTAACTGCAAGTATATAGTTTAGTCGTTCTAGTTTTAAAAGATTATCGAACCCACGGAGACTGAGGATCAATCACATACGATCTAATGCTTCAGTTTGCTTAACTAAGCGATGAATATTCGATTTTTGGGGGAAACAGTTAATTAAAAATAATAGTAATAGTTATACCGGTATGTGATAATCGGACTTAGGGAATTCGGTGAATCGCTTGGCCTATAAAGTATTTCGGTAAAAGCTAATTGTTTAAAAACCTGAGACATACACTCTCGTGTTCATGCAATAAGTTATGCTACTAAACCTAGTGGATGCACTTTAAATTTAATAACACTTTTTGAAAACAATTTGAGTTTAATTAATTTATTAAAACACTCTCATGTATTTAAAAATTAATGTTTCGTTACCACTATCTGGGTTGAACCCCAGCTCTCGCATGCAGGTTCTTGCCTTAATTAATTTCCCACTCTCGTGGCAAAATCGTGTTAATTAACCTCACTCTCGTGACAAGGGTAGTTAAATTAATCTTGGAAATTGGAAACCAGAAGTTGTTTTATAAATATTTTTGGCCTAGGTATCACTGAATTCTTTCAGTTCTTAAGAGTCACATACCGATATTAATAAATTAGCCGGACATAATAAATTTAACAGCAATGCAATTCAAAATATAATTCATAACAATAATTGGCATAATATAAAAAAACGAATAAATATTAATTGCAATAGAAATCTGGAGTCAAAGTTGCTATGGTAATCTTGAAGTATTACAATAATCCTTGAGCTTGATTGCAGTAAATAAATCGTGTTAATTCTTGAATGAAGAATTAACACCTAAAACTAAAAACTAAAGCTTGGAATGAAAATTACAGCAACATAGAAAAACTCTTAAAACAAGAAAATAGAAATAATTGTAAAAGAATAATAAATTTGCTCTGAGAAAATTCCTTCGACCCCTGGTACGTTGCACTTGCACACATATATATAGCAGAGGGAAAAAATAGCAGTTGCCAAGTCTTGAGGAAAGGTTGAATGGAGAAAATATAGGGAGCACTATTGGTGGGTGGAGGAAAAATAGCAGAACGAGTATGCCCTTGCGTTGCCCACGTCTCCACTCTTCACAACGCCCATCTTCACGCGTGTGACGGTCGTCACAGGTGGGTGACAGTCGTAACGCTCTTAAGTAGCGCATTACGCTCGTCAGTGATGTGTGACGAGCGTTACTCCAAGTTGGGGGGTGTTACGCCCGTCACTAGGATGTGACGACCGTCACTGCTCCAAAAATCCAAACTTTGTATTTTTTTAGTTCTTTTTCTCTTTGTTTATTGTCTAGCCTTCTTCATGTTGTCCTTTTCCATTGGTTTGAGTTGACAAATGTTATACCTGTAAAAAGACAAATAATCTCGGAATAATCGGGGGTTAGACGACTTAATGAAATATAAAATCGGTAAAAAGCGTGGTAATTATATGATATGTTTTCTCGTTATCAAATTCCCCCATATTTAAACCTTTGCTTGTCCTCAAGCAAATAGTCATTCGAAAGGTCGGACAAGTTTTGTCAAGCGCATAAGCATGACATACCTTAGATTTTTAAAGTAATTTCGGGAAATCCTCGTCGGTTCGGCCAATACTTGAGTAAAACACTAAAGATACGCTAATTACACAAGCAATAAGCTTAGTCGTAGGCTTCCATTTCAAACGAGCTATCCAATGGTTCCGTTATAATTCTGCCCGGAGTTCCTCGTATCTATTTCACCCGGTTTCGTTCTGGCGCAATCACATTAAGCCCTTTGTCTTAGCACGCACGTAGTGGAGTAACCGGTTAGTGACTTTGATCCTTTCAGCACGGGGTCTGGTACATGAATGTGGCAACCCTACATATGTTATCCAAATTGGAGGTTGTGGGGGATCGGGCCGTAGCACGCCCTGCCGAGTTCAGAACCAGATACCTCTGAACCAACCAACACTGGATTCCTTCATTATTTGCTCAACTCTTATATGTGCCCGTATATTTTGGTACACAAATTTTCTTTTCTTTTAGCAGCGAGATAAGAAGGATATTTTTAGAATCAGGCATCAAACACTTATATTCATCGATTCTCCGTGTGGTTTATGTCAAGACAGTGTTGACTGCTAGTATAAACTACTAGGGGTTACTTCTAGAACTTGAAACTCCAGATATCAGCATAATGGTTATTGAAACGGATCGCGTAAGTAGGAAGTCTACGGTGTCATAACCGTATCGATCTTGTTATGTCGTTTTCGGCTTCCTTAACTGGGATTTCGTTAAAATAGGTATGTCGGGCTAATGCGAAGATAAAAAGTTTTCGGTATGGCTAAATAAAGCGAAGAATTTGAATCAAGACATATCGTAAGAATTTACTAGTTTATAAAAGATTGAAAGGTACCTCTCCCACACAAAATCTGACATTGTCCTCAATGTTGCGGTATATAGGCGGGGAAGTACAATTACGAAAACAAACGAAAAAGAAATGAAACAGAAAAATAATAAATTACATAGAAATTAAAGAAAGACTACTGGTGGCCACGTCCTCTACTCCTGGTGCGAGAGCGTCTGGTAGGAGTGGCTTCAGTGTCAGTGTCTTGGAAACCAAGGGTGCTGACGTCCATCCTTAAGGAGTTAAGCTCTGACAGGGCCTCATCTAACCTCTCATTCATGTTGTGCTGCCCAGTCAAGATCTGAGCGTTTTGAGCGCACAAAGACTCAAATTGTTCATGTTGCCTTCTTTCAAGTGCCGCGTTCATTTGGTTCTGCATATGGAGGGCGCGGAGGATGTCTTCATGATTAATAGGAGGAGGTGCAGATGAGGATCCTGGAATGTCGTGGACTGGAGGAGCACTATCCAACTCTTCTTGCATTTCGTCTGCGGGGGCTGCAGGTTGGTCTTCATGAGCAGGTGCACGCTCTGCGGGAATTTCAGGCTCAAACAACCAGTTTGCTCGGTTACTTGGATTTATTCGGTCCCTGCAAGGCAAAATGATGTTCTGATAGACAGTGTTCCTGATTACAGGGTGGAATCTGCCATCTTCCCGCTCGTAAATGAGATGTGCGGCTTTGCAGTGATCCAAAGTTAGCAAAGCTGGTGCCATAGAAGGAAAGGTTACGAGAGCAGCACCGTAGTTCAGACCTATGGCAATTGAAGTGACCAGCCCTCCGAAATAAAATGGCTTTCCGCCTCTAGCACAAATAGAGTGGATGTGAGCGAGTAAGAACGGGGCGGCATTGATCTTTTGCCCAGTGAACGCGCAATGCAAAAAGAAGAGCTCCTTGGAGTTGAGCTTATGGTTACTGTCGCGGGCGAAGATTGTGTTGCTAAGGATGCGGTAGAAATAGCGGATGGTCGGATTATGAATGTGGGTGGCATTCAGGTGGTCGTAGGATCCGGCACGGATATTCGTCAAACTGTGCCATAAGTTGAAAGCTTCCTCACCAAAATTATCCGACACCCGGAGATGAGCACCTTCGTCCGAACAAAAGCCTAAAATTCGCGCGATGTCAGATTGAGGCAACTCGTGCTCAATGTCAAACATGCAGAATTTGGACAGGCCTGACAGTTGGTTTGTGGCACCTGGCGGAATGATGTAAACAAATGAACTCAAGAACTCAAGAGTAAGAGTTTCATAGATCGGTCTTGGTTCGCGGCATAAGTTCCACAAATCCACACTTTGCAATAATTGGCAGACACTGTCAAGTAGTCCCAAACTCCTCAGGCATTCGATGTCAACGTACCGTGTGGGTTGGAGACCTCGACGTTGAAATTTCTGAAACTTTTCCCGTTGATTTTCTCCTTGTTCGCCGATTCTGAAATTGAGGGCGGGGGCTTGTGGGTTGTTTGCCATGGTGTAGGTAGAATTTCATTTTGGAATATGAAAATGGGGTACTGTATGGATGGTAATTTGGTGTTGGGAGTTTAGAAGTTAGAAGAAAAATGGAGTGGAGTGGGTAGTTTTCGTATGATGTGGTAACAATGGGGGAAATGGGTTTATGAAGGAAATGGTTGGAACAGTTCTGTAATAGCCGTTCTGATACATTGTATGCGTGACGATCGTCACGAGGGTGTGACGGTTGTCATAAGGCAAATAGGCGCGTTACGCTCGTCACAAGGGCGTGACGGTCGTAACGCGTTCAGTATCATTAATGAGACGACCGTTACAGGACCGTTGGGGGTGTTTATATATTTTTATATTTTATTATTTTCTTGGTAATAAGGTTTGAAGTATTTTAAATTTTTGAAATATTTTAATTAATTAAAGTTTTTAAAGTAATCTAATAATAAAAGTTTTGTAATATTAGTTACCAGCACATAACGAAATAGTAATATTGCGGTAAACATAAACCGTAAATAAAAAGAAATACACATTATGCTGAAGATGAAAAGAAATGAAAATTAAAATAAACTTGGTACTTTAAATAATTGAATAAATTCATAAGAAATTGTTTCGAAATAACTAAAAATGATAAAATGATGAAATAATAACTAGAATCCCTCCCACACTAAAACTAAACAGTGTCCCCACTGTATGTACAAATGCGAGAGAAAAGAATATGATAACAATGGCAATTCTAGCCACGGGGAGGCGGAAACATATGCTGGTGCATGTACTCCAGCTGATCGGTCACCAAATCCATGAAGGCTATGAAGTCCACCCGGAGAGATGTCAGCTCGCCCCGCATGTCAGTAATTGCTTCATGTAAAGAGTGCAGGGTAACAGTAGGTGAATGTTGTACCCCAAAATTTGCCCTCCCATATTCTTCAAGAAATTGCCAAGTCAAAGCTTCAAAATTCCCCAAGGGTTGCACAGTTCAAGGGCCTCCTAACAGTCAAAATTAGGGTTTTGGTTTTGACAAAGAAAATGAAGTTTCCAAGGGTCCAATCAAGTCCCACATTCCTACAAATATGGTCAAGTATCCTCATACCAAGTTTCAAGACTTACAGCATAAAATTGCACAGTCAAAAACCCTAATTGCACTACAGTCAACTGTAGGGGCAAAATGGTCATTTGACAGTCAAAAGTCCAAATTTTTGGTCAACATCTCATTTTGAAGCCACAAACATCATTTGATCAATGCTTGATCATGATTCTCAAAGCTTGGCTCAAAAAGTCTCAAGATGCAAAAGTTTCCATATTTGGACAGTTGAAAAAGTCAACTGTAAATTGACCAGGGCATAACTTTCACATGGATTATCAGAAAAATTCCATCCAAAGCTCATTTTGAAGATAAAGACATTTCCTACAACTCCTATTCACACTTCAAGTCCAAGAAATTCTCTCACAAAAAGTTATCAATTTCAACATTATAGGTCATTTTCAAAAGTCAACAAAAAGGGACTTTAAGTCAAAGGCCATAACTTGAGATTGGTAAATCAAAATGACATGGGACCAAAGACATTGGTTATAGGACTCAAAGACCTTTCCAAAATGTCCATGAACATGAGCAAAGCTTAAAAATTGAGCAAGTTATGCCTTGTAGAAGTTGGGAAATTTTTGGATATTTTGAAAAGTCAACATTGATTCAAATGACCTAAAATTGCTAATGGGCCTCTTTTTCTTCCACAATTCATCATCCAAGGCATGTACACGACCATTTGGCCCAAAGGGAAGTTTTTTATCATTTTTATTTATTTATTTGGATTTTTAATCATTAATAATTCATTTAATTAATTAAAATACATAAAAAATACTAAACCTGGGTTTTTAAATCTTTTTATGCATAATATATACTCAATATTCCGTGCATAGCTAGATTTGGAAAGAATCAATATGATTTGTCATGATTTGGTAGAAGTTTGCATGAAAAAGATTTGAAAGCTAATGCCATAAAAATCAAATATTTGTTTCATCAATTCATGGATTTCTTAGGATCAAATTCTTAACCTAATCACTCACATACAAATACAAAATGCAACCCTAATGCTAATGGACTGGAGGCTGCGCAGAAGAGCCATAAGAAAACTTGCATTTTTCAAGAAAAACTCCAATACTGAAAACAGGGATACAAAGCATCTCAAGGCAAAATAATTAGTCCATTGCCTTCCTGAGGCATCAAGCATCGTAACTGAATAATTCTCCAACCCTCTAACGCCTTGAATCGGTATATAGAGATCAGACTTTTTCATATTTTTCTTATAATCGTATTTCAAATTCCCAGCATTTTCATTGCATTTTTATGATTGATTTATACTAATGAGACCTTCCTGAAGCTAACCATGTAGCTGAATTGAATTTTTACTCACCATTGAAGAAAATACCATGGACGATATCTAGGTTTTTCAGAACCTTGAATTGGGCGTTTGTGCATATGGAAAAATTGGAACATGAAACCTAGTCCATTCAACTCAGCATGTTTAGACGATGCGAAATCCACCCTCGCGCTCAATTTATGAGCTGCCCTGAGCTATTCGTTATTTTTGCAAAAGTGACTTTCTGGAACGGTTCAAAACCGTTGCCAATGTTTTTTGTGTTTCAGGAAATAAACAAACAATAAGGAAGACGATAAAGTGGCAAGGCGTAAATGGCTGGTTCAAATTTCGCGCGAAAAGCGCCCCACTAACGTTTGCTTATTTTATATTATTTGTTAGTTATCATATATACAAAATGCGCTAGGTGGCTCAGTGGCAGGCAAGCATCTTGGTGACTTCCAGGACCTGGGTTCGATCCCAGGTCCCCCTTTCTATCCCATAATATTTTTCAATATATATTCCTATGCAGCGCGTTACTTGATGATCACCATACGTCTATAATCTCAACGCACCACGTGGCCAATTGCACTCAATCAAGGGACCAGATCTGGAGACTATGATGAACCTCAGTCAATGCACAGGCATGCTAATCAAAAGGTCAACGAGGCCTAAGGCTTATTGGGCTTAAATTGCTAAGACTTACCTCCCAATTTGGGGACAACACCCCCCAAGGTTTGCAAGTTTTTTGTATATTTTTTCATTGTTTTTATTTTGATTCAATTATTATTATTAATTAATTCTTTTAATTTAATATTTTTCATAAAAAACATAAAAAAAAACAATAAAAAATCATAAAAAAGATAAAAATTAAATATATTTATTTAATTAGTATTTTTTGTAAATAAAGTTCATTAATTAACTTAGTTTTTAATTTAGGATTTAACCTTAACATTTTTTAATAAAATCTAAAATTGGTAGAATTAGGGTTTCAAATCTTTTCATTCTTTTTTTCTTTTTCTTCACTAATAATTAAATATTATTTATTTTTGTAATTAAATTACCATGTAATTAGTTAGGTTAACTTAGGTTTAAACTTTAATATTTTTTAATAAACTAAAAAACAATTAGAATTAGAGTTGGCATTTTAATTTCAATTAATCTCATTAAATTCTCATAAATCCAAAAAAATACCAAAAATAATTTCTTTTTCTTTTTTAATTTCATTAATTTAATAATTTAATTTAATTTCATTAAAAAGGGTCCAACGCCCTCGTTTCCAATTTTAATTCATATTCGCGCATTTTATTTTATTTCTTGTAAATATTTCTGTAATTCTCCCAAAGCCGTGTAATTTAATTTCTCGCACTTTCACTTTACTTTACTTATTTACTTTCTGTCAAATCGGGTCCTGGAAATTTTGGCGATGTGGACCCGCGCCTTTTGTAATAGTTTAGAACTTTACCTTTCTCGCACTTTTTAACTGCTAAATAAATGCATGCAAAAATGAATGGCCTTAAATAAAAAACAAACGCATAGATCACTTTGACATGAACAAGATAAATGCAATGAATCTGACACACAAATCACACACCACCCCTAGGGTACGCCTCACTGTTGCCTTGCCTCGAAAGGTGATCGTCGAGTAGAGGATGTCTTAGTAAGTCCTCATGATCCGGGAACCTGGCATGAGGGTAGCTTCTAAGGTGTCTTCCCATTGCTCTGGTGATCACCATGTCCCGAACCTCGAATTGACCCGAACACCTCCAACGGTGGTGCTACCTACCTCTCAATGGTCGGATGGCACTACTTTAAAGGACATTTACACAGACGAATTCCTTAGGGTAGGTAGACGACTCGTGGATACTTGCTCTAATTCAAAACAAAACAAATCAAAAATACTTTTCACACCAACACATTTTCAAAAAGCTTTCGAAAGCATTTTTCAAACACTCTTGAGGACCGATACAAGAGTCGAACTGAAATTTTCAAAGAAACTTTTTAAAAACCACAGTTGAAAAGCAAACAAACACTTTTGAAAACACAAATGAGCAAGTATCTAAGAGCCCATGGATAACCATGGATAGAAAGGGTGCTAAAACCTTCCCTTTCTATAAATCTACCTCCCGAACCGAGAGATAATCTCATAAGGAATTTTGCTGTGCTTTTGTCCTGTCCATATTGGAGAAAATAAAAGACGGTGGCGACTCTTGCTTACCGCGACATTTCGCGAACCAGCGTTAAACAGTCAGTTCCAGATCCACCGATCACAGTGAAGGTGGTGTAATCTCTGGAGCCTGGGTGGCGGTCTCAGCGGAAGTAGCCTGCTGTTCCCAAGGATCGGGGAACTCATGGTATCCTGGTGGTGTGGCAAGATCTTTATCAGCATTTAGTGTTGGGGACCTCGTAAATGTCAACAGTAGATGGTGAGGAGGGCGGTGTAGCAGGATGGTGAAGGTCAAAAAGCCAGTTATCTCTGTTATGCATACTGGTGATAGGGTCCGGAAGCTTAAATTGGTGGACGATCTGATGATTAACTAACAGGTCAAATTGATTTGGTCCAAGGTTTCCGATAAAGCTAGTGTTGAAACAGAATGTGATGTCCATCAGCTTTATTCCATAAAGCGGGGCTGATCCTAGCATAGGCCTGCGAAGTCCAATTGCATTTGATAGCATGGTAACTAAACCACCCAACAGGATTGGTGCATTTGGAGTCTGGATGATACGCTCCATATTAGCGAGCATATAAGCGGCACCGTTTATCGGACGACTCTGGGATGCACAATACATAATGAATAGATCATCGCGGGATACAGATGTGACATTCTGCTGTTTTCCAAAGATGGTGTGGGCGACGATCTTGTGAAAATACCTGATAGTCGGGTTATGGATGCATTCAGAATAAAGATCAGATGGCTCAGGATAGTTATTACCAGCGATGCTCCCCCCAGAAAAAATCAAGATCAGAGTCAGGCAAGAGGTTCTCCTGGGTCATAGTGATAACATTAGGACCAAAAGGGAACCCAAGCAGGTGGCTAAACTCCCGGAGGTTATAAGTGTAGTCCATGTTAAACATCCTGAAAGTGATCAACCCACGGTTGAATCCTATCCCATGATTTGGAATGAAGCTCAGGGTGCTCAGGAACTCAAGGGTCAACTTTTTGTAAGTACAGAACCGTCGTCGGATAGGAGCAGTGTCCCAGCCAATCTGATGTAGCAAGTACATGACACTCTCACGAATGCCAAGAGCGGTCATAGCATGGTCATCTGCGTAGATAGTAGGGCACATTTCCCGCTCAGCTAGGTCCGCAAATCGTCTTCTTTGGTGTCTGCTTCTCAAATTGACATTCATGAAGTTTACAAAGGCCATAACGCTAAATATGAAAGCAAAAGAATTACCCCCCTGAAAATATTTGATAAATGTTTGAAAAAAGGAGAAACTAAGTTAGTATTTTCGAAATAAGACATTGCCAAAGTTAAATCAAAAAGAAAAGGAAAGTTTAAAGGGAAAATAAAAATAGAAGAAAAAATAGAAAGGAGCAAGAGATGCAATCATGAAAATGTTTTAAAGATCAAGAAAAAGAAAAGAAAAAGAAAAACATGTTAAATTAGTAAAAATAATTAAAGTAAAACATGGGTTGCCTCCCACGAAGCGCCTTTATTTTATGTCGACGGCTCGACAGTTAATACCTATTCAGTTAGGTATTGGGGAAGGCGGCTCACTTAACCGAAGATAAGCCAAATAGTTGATATTTCCGACGTTAAAGTAGTGCTTTAGGCGCTGGCCATTGACTATGAATGGTTCGATAGAACTGCCTTTAATTTCTATCGCACCACTTGGGAAAACTTTGTTAATTTCGAATGGTCCGGACCATCTGGAACGTAATTTTCCCGGGAAAAGTTTCAGTCTAGAGTTGAATAGGAGTACGATGTCTCCTTCCTTAAATTCTTTCTGCGAGATACGCTTATCGTGCCATTTTTTTGTTCTTTCTTTATAGATTCTAGCATTTTCATAAGCGTCTAAACGCAATTCTTCTAATTCATGGATATCTAACACTCGTTTCTCGCCAGCAGTCTTGTAATTTAAGTTGAGGGTTTTTATGGCCCAATAAGCTTTATGCTCTAATTCTACTGGCAAATGACAAGATTTTCCATAAACTAACTTGAACGGCGTTGTTCCGATAGGGGTTTTAAAAGCTGTCCGATATGCCCAAAGAGCATCATTTAGCTTGGAGGACCAGTCTTTTCTGGATGAAGTTACGGTTTTCTCAAGGATTTGTTTTATCTCCCTATTTTACACTTCCACTTGGTCGCTCGTTTGAGGATGGTATGGTGTGGCTATGCGATGTTTAACGCCATATTTTGAAAGTAACTTTTCAAAGATTCTAGAGATAAAATGGGAACCACCATCACTGATTACCAGTCTTGGTACACCGAATCGTGGGAAGATAATATGCTTGAATAGTTTTAGTACCACACGTGTATCGTTTGTGGGTGCGGAGATGGCTTCAATCCATTTTGATACGTAGTCGACGGCTACCAAAATATACTTATTTCCAAAAGATGCGGGGAAAGGTCCCATGAAATCAATTCCCCATACATCGAAAATTTCTACTTCGAGGATTCCTTTTTGCGGCATTTCGTCGCGTCTAGATATATTTCCCGTGCGTTGACATCTATCGCAGTTCATAATTGCTACGTGGACGTCTTTCCATAAGGTAGGCCAAAAGAAGCCAGCTTGAAGTATTTTTGCACAGGTTTTCGTCGTACTAGCGTGTCCACCATAAGGGGTGGAATGGCAATGGGAAATGACGTCGTCTATTTCATCGTTAGGAACGCAACGACGGTAGATACCATCGGCGCCTCTTTTAAAGAGTAATGGTTCATCCCAAAAGTAGTGTTTAAGATCATGGAAAAATTTCTTCCGTTGTTGGTACGTTAAATCAGGTGGTAAAACACCGGAAGCTAAATAGTTGACAAAGTCAGCGTACCATGGTAATGTGGTGTTAGCACAAATGGCTTTTACTACCGCAATTGTTAGAGGTTCATTGTGTTGATCTAAACTGTCGGTAGGGTTTATCTCTAGCTTAGCAACAAGGCGTTCATAAGGGAAGTCTTCGTTTATGGGAACACTCTTGGTTTGGATTCCATCTAATCTCGATAAATGGTCAGCTACCACGTTTTCAGTTCCTCTCTTGTCTTTTATTTCTAAATCAAACTCTTGTAGGAGTAAGATCCATCTGAGTAGTCGTGGTTTGGCGTCTTTCTTGCTTAGTAAGTATCGGATTGCAGCATGATCCGTGTAAATAATGATTTTGGCGCCTGTGATCGGTGGATCTGGAACTGACTGTTTAACGCTGGTTCGCGAAATTTCGCGGAAGCAAGAGTCGCCACCGTCTTTTATTTTCTCCAAATGGAAAGGACAAAAGCACAGAAAAATTCCTTATAGAGATTGGTCTCGGTTCGGGAGGTAGATTATAGAAAGGGAAGGTGTTAGCACCCTTTCTATCCATGGTTATCCATGGGCTCTTAGATACTTGCTCATTTGTGTTTTCAAAAATGGTTTGTTTTCTTTTCAACTGTGGGTTTTAAAAAGTTTCTTTGAAAATTTCAGTTCGACTCTTGTATCGGTCCTCAAGAGTGTTTGAAAAATGCTTTCGAAAGCTTTTTGAAAATGTGTTGGTGTGAAAAGTATTTTTGATTTGTTTTGTTTTGAATTAGAGCAAGTATCCACGAGTCGTCTACCTACCCTAAGGAATTCGTCTGTGTAAATGTCTTTAAGATAGTGCCATCCCACCATTGAGAGGTAGGTAGCACCACCGTTGGAGGTGTTCGGGTCAATTCGAGGTTCGGGACATGGTGATCACCAGAGCAATGGGAAGACACCTTAGAAGCTACCTTCATGCCAGGTTCCCGGATCATGAGGACTTACTAAGACATCCTCTACTCGACGATCACCTTTCGAGGCAAGGCAACAGTGAGGCGTACCCTAGGGGTGGTGTGTGATTTGTGTGTCGTTTTCATTTGCATTTATCTTGTTCATGTCAAAGTGATCTATGCGTTTGTTTTTATTTATTGTCATTCATTCTTGCATGCATTTATTTAATAATTAAAAAGTGCGAAAATTAAAAGATTCTAAACTATTACAAAAGGCGCGGGTCCACATCGCCAAAATTTCCAGGACCCGATTTGACAGAAAGCAAATAAATAAAGTAAAGTGCGAAAGATTAAATTTACACGGCTTTGGGAGAGGTACATAAAAATTATAAGAAACAAAATAAAACGCACGAATTGAATTAAGATTAGAAACGAGGGCGTTGGACCCTTTTTAAGGAAATTAAATTATTAGCAAATTAATTAAATTAAAGAAAAAGAAATTATTTTTGGTTTTTTGTATTTATGAGAATTTAATGGAATTAAGAACCTAATTCTACAATTTTTTATTTATTAAGAAAATACGACAATTATCTAAAATTAAGCCTAATTAATTAATTGCAACTTGATTTATAAAAATAACTAATTAAGAATTAATAATTAATATAGTAAAATAAAAAAAGATGAAAAATGCTTGAAACCCTAATTCTACCAATTTTAGGTTTTATTGAAAAATATTAAGATTTAAACCTAAATTAAAACTAAAATCAATTAATGTTATTTATTTACAAAATATTAAAAAATTAAATAAAATATTTATTTTTGTCTTTTTTAATTTTATATTGTTTTTTATGTTTTTTATGAAAAATAATTAAATTAAAGAACTAATTAAAAATAATAATTGAATCAAAATAAAAAGAATGAAAAAAATATAAAAGAAACTTGCAAACCTTGGGGGGTTCTGTCCCCAGTAGGAGGTGAATTGTTAGCATTTTAAGCCCATTAAGGTTTTGGCCTCGTTGACCTTTTGATTAGCATGCCTGTGTATTGACTGAGGTTCATCATAGTCTTCAGATCTGGTCCCTTGAATTGGTCTTTCTATACGCGTGGCAAGCTGGAAATTGTGGACGCATGGTGTTCCTCAGGGCATAATCTGCATGGGATTAGGTTTATAGAAAAAACATTGAAAGAGAGTGGGGACCTGGGGCTCGAACCCAGGTCCTGAAGATTACTAATGCCTATGCTTACCAAACGCGCTGCTTGAGTTCTTTGTATATTATACAATCAATAAACATAATAAAATAAACAAACGTTAATGCTTCTTTTTCGCGCGAGAATTTGAATATTCCAATCAACGCTGGCCATATACCCTTCTTCTTCCTTGGCTTTTTTTCCTGAAACAAAAAAAGAATGGGCAACGGTTTTGAACCGTCCCCAAAGGTAACATTCTGGAAAATAGCGATTAGGCCGTCCGGCCACATAAATTAGGCGCGAGGGTTAGTTTTGAACCGTCCAAGCATGCTGAGTTCGTTCATGGTGTTGGCATGTCCTAATTTTACCATATTCAAAAACCCCTAATTCAAAAGCTGAAGAACCCTAAAAAACAACAATGGCAGATTCGCGTATGGGTGATGAAAATGCAATCAAATAATGTGGTTAGCTTTAGAATTACATAATGAACACAAATCAAACATCCAAAATTGCTAAAGATGCATGAATCGAGATGCAAGAATGTCAAATATTTTCTGTACAGGTCACCATCGTTCTCACGTTTCTTGATGTTAGAATGGATGGTTTTGATTTGAAAACCCTCCTTGAAGCCTCAGGAAGGTGATGGAACCAGTCTCTTTGCTTGAATCGACCTAGAACTTTGTTTTCAGTATTGGAATTTTCTTGAAAAATTTCAAGTTTTCTTAGGGATTTCTGGCGCAGCTTGGACCTTTTTAGGAGTAGGGTTTGCATTAGTATGTATAGGTGAACGATTAGGTCAAAGAATTTGATCAGAAAATCCATGAATTGATGAAAAGGATATTTGATTTTCAAGCCATAATTTTTCCAATCTTTTTCAAGCATATTTGGTCTCAATCATATCCAATCACCATAATTCCTTCCATATTTGATTGTACACGAAATCTTAAGCCTATTCTATGCACAAAAAGATTTAGAAAATTAGGTTTAGTATTTTTCACCTATTTATTTTAATTAAATGAATTATTGATAATTAAAAATCCAAATAAATAAAATAAAAATGATAAAAACTTCCCTTTGGGCCAAATGGTCGTACACATACCTTGGATGATGAATTGTGGAAGAAAAAGAGGCCCATTAGCATTTTTAGGTCATTTGAAGCAATGTTGACTTTTCAAAATATCCAAAAATTTCCCAACTTCCACAAGGCATAACTTGCTCAATTTTTAAGATTTGCTCATGTTCTTGGACATTTTGGAAAGGACTTTGAGTCCTCTAACCAATGCCTTTGGTCCCATGTCATTTTGATTTACCAATCTCAAGTTATGGCCTTTGACTTAAAGTCCTTTTTTGTTGACTTTTGAAAATGACCTATAATGTTGAAATTGATAACTTTTTGTGAGAGAATTTCTTGGACTTGAAGTGTGAAGAGGAGTTGTAGGAAATGTCTTCCTCTTCAAAATGAGCTTTGGATGGAAATTTTCTGATAAGACATGTGGAAGTTATGCCCTGGTCAATTTACAGTTGACTTTTTCAACTGTCCAAATATGGAAACTTTTGCATCTTGATGATTTTTGAACCAAGCTTTGAGAATCATGATCAAGAATTGATCAAATGATGTTTGTGGCTTCAAAATGAGATGTTGACCAAAAATTTGAACTTTTGACTGTCAAATGACCATTTTGCCCCTACAGTTGGCTGTAGTGCAATTAGGGTTTTTGACTGTGCAATTTTGTGCTGTAAGTCTTGAAACTTGGTATGAGGATCCTTGACCATGTTTATAGGCATGTGGGACTTGATTGGACCCTTGGAAACTTCATTTACTTTGTCAGAACCAAAACCCTAATTTTGACTGTTAGGAGGCCCTTGAACTGTGCAACCCTTGGGGAGATGTTTGAAGCTTGTTCTTTGCAATTCTTGAAGAATATGGGAGGGCAAATTTTGGGGTACAACAGTTGCCCCTGTTCAATCTTCTTAGACTTGAGGATGCAGATTGGCTGACGTGCCTTTCGTAATCCGAAGGTGGAAGATGATTGAACACTAGAGTGCCCAGAAATTTGCGCTCACATAGTAGCAGTGTGATGGTGGAATGGGCTTATAGATGCCATTTGGAGATTGATGGATAGGATGATGGGCTTATAGATGCCATGCTAAGAGATGATGGAAGGTGGATGGGCTTATAGATGCCATCTGGATGTTGATCGCGTAAGAGCTTCCTTAGCGAGAACTTGCATACCTGCAAAAAAAAAAAGAAAAATGATTACCTGACCTGTTACGGGAGCTGGTCTTCAAATTCTTTGTGTAGATGTGTCCTGACTGGTTACAGGAGCTGGATCTGGAGCTTCAAACGGTGATGAATGAACCAGGGATGGTTACTACCTCAACAGGAACGGTGAGAGAACCTTGGATGACTTTAACCTCAACAACAATCGTTGAGAAAATCTTGGGATGATTACTACCTCCGCAGTATCGGGGAGAGAACCATATGCGACTACAACCTCAACAACAATCATTGAGAGAATCTTGGGCGATTTCGACTTCAACAGTGGCGTTGAGCGAATCTTGGGATTACCACCTCCGCAGTATCGGGGAGAGAACCACAGGCGCTACAACCTCAATAGCAATCATTGAGAGAATCTTGGATAACTTCAACTTCAAAAGCAATCGTTGAGCGAATCTTGGGATTACCACCTCCGCAATATCGGGGAGAGAACCATAGGCGACTATAACCTCAATAGCAATCATTGAGAGAATCTTGGATAACTTCAACTTCAACAGCAATCGTTGAGTGAATCTTGGGATTACCACCTCCGCAGTATCGGGGAGAGAACCACATGCGACTACAACCTCAATAGCAATCATTGAGAGAATCTTGGATAACTTCAACTTCAACAGCAATCGTTGAGAGAATCTTGGGATTACCACCTCCGCAGTATCGGGGAGAGAACCATAGGCGACTACAACCTCAATAGCAATCATTGAGCGAATCTTGGGTATCTTCTACTAAGTCTTTATCAGGAAAATCTGTTTGGGGTCGATTTAGCTGGACTAGAGAAGGCCTTGGACTGGATAAGAAACAGAAAATCTTAGGGTCGATTAACTGAACCGGTCTAGGTCTTGAATGTCTTCAACTGGGTAAGAAACAGGGAGATCTTAGGGTCGATCTGACTGAACCAGAGAAGGCCTTGGACTGGATAAGAAACAGAGAAATCTTTGGAGTCGATTTAACTGAACCGGTCTAGGTCTTGAAATATTATTGAGAACTTAACTGAATATTTCCTGAAAGGTAAAGGTCAGTCATATGCAATGCGTGATATGGATCAGGCAACGATGTTCTCACCATAAATGAGATTTGTAAGATGTGATGCGTATATGCATGCTATAATGTATGGAAGTGCGATGTTTATGAATGTATGTTTTTCGTCTAGGAAAGTAAATCCTTGACGGGTGCCAGGAAGTCACTCCTGGGATGATGTTGGAGAATAGATTTTGCTTCCGCTGGATGATAGTTGCAAGAATACCGGTAGGAGAAGGTAACTCCGTTGGGGAATAAACTTGGCGAATGATTAACTCTGCGGGGAGAAAAGCGCTCTAACGATCTTGCTGGGAAGTAATACTCTGTGGGGAGAGAGGTACTTTGTTGAGTAGTTGATAATAACTTGCTGGGGATACCCTTGTTGTGCTGGAAGTGTTGATAATAACTTGCTGGGGATACCATTGTTGTGTTGGAAGTGTTGATAGACTTCGTTGGGGATACGAAGACTCCGTCGAGGACGCTCTTTCTGTGGCTTTTGGATGAGGATAACCCAGTTATATCCTGGTAAGGAAATAACTCTTTGAATAAAGCCGGGGGACGCGTTCGTGTTCTGCGAGGATAAGCTTCCAGAATCTACTGGGGATAAGCTTACTACTTGGGGAGACGGATTCCAACTTTCTTGGGGAACTAGATTGGACTCTCTTGGGGAAGTTTTGAGCTGTATTGGAAGTGTGACTTCATTGAATGTCTGATATACCGCCGGGGAACAATCTTTAGGTCAAGACTGCCGGGGATGCTTGTTAAGAATATCCGTATATGCTGTGCCGGGGGATACCCAACTTCCTTAAGGTTTGATGAAAGCTTTGCTTGGGGAGAGTGCACTGACTTGCTGGCGCACTCTCTGGGGATTTAAGACATCTGGTTATGTTCTTCGACTGAACCTACCTTGGTACCTTAGAGGACAGAACAATTAGATTACTTAGACAACTCTTCATTGCCCCTGTTTCTGAGGTGGGAGAGGAAGACCTGTGAGGTGCTTGATAGTTGTTGATGGACAAACTTTCTTCTGGTAGGTGACAAGATTACTGGACATAGTCGTACGCTTTGATCCCTAACTTTTGCCTGGACCGCCCTTTCGGGTTTTCAGTCCACCGGGATACCCATTTTTGCCCGAGCCGCCTTTTCAGGTTTTCGACTTGCCGGGTGTACAGATTTTTTTCATTTCATCCCTCATTTTGCCCGAACCCTTTTGGTTCGCCGGGAAGCCCTTATTTTTGCCTAGGTATGTCAACCTAGCGGGTCTTTGATTGTGCGTAGTATTTTTTCGACTATGTCCATGCCCTCAGAACACAAGGAGTTGCCCCTGTTAGAAGTGTTTTGTCATGCCACCAGAAGATGTTTGATTAGGCAAGATTCGTTGTTGGAATGCCCCAAGTGACTCAGGCGGAGGTTTGCACCAGGCGATTTGGCCTTGAGAGATTCCCTGAATCTTGACTGGACTGCCCCTAGATGATGGACACTGATCATGCTATGCCCCTTGATTGGAAATGCTTTTGTCCACTAGGTATTCATCGTGCGAATTTCCCTGCTGTTCAAACAAATATTCATATGCAAACAAAGTTATGTTAAAAATGCAAAGCTTATGTCTGTTTCGAAGTTTTTTGGAAATGCATTCTTCTTCATAAAACAAGTGAATGTTTGTAAAACGTGATGTCAACTCCGTATTTTATCGCAAGCCTTAAGGAGTCAGGATACCTTTCGTAACAGTATGCTTTCGAACTAACCCATGCTTCAGCTAGGACTTTTAAGGGTTATAACGTGGCCTGGTTCACGGTTTAAGAAACAAAGGATAAAGGCTCAAATTATATGTACCCACCCGCTCTTCGTGATGTTCTCCAAACCTAAACTCAGTTGATCATACGTTAGACCTTGTTTGAGTCTTTGCTCTGATTTTTCGGTGATGATTCGGATATTGATAACTTATTTTGAATAGGCAGTCCTTCCTTTTTTGTTGAGGGTTTGTAAGACCTCTTTCTTTTTGATTTTGCTATCCCTGAATTTTGCCTGAACTGTTTCTTTTGTGATTACAGTCAGCGGGATGCCCCCGTTTTGTAAGTCTCCTTCATAGGTTTTGACTTAATGGGCTTTTCATTTTTTGAGATAATGACTGCCTTTCTTTATTGATTATTTGGAACCATCACTGTTTTTCTTTGCTTTGTAAGGACCTCTTTGGTGCCATTCGTTATGCACTTGGATCAACTGAGAGACTACCCTGCCCCAGGTTATGATTAAGGGTTTTAAATTTCGAAAAGAAAAACTCCTACTTCTTTGGCTCAGATGGGTTGACGAGGGATTATCATCCTTATAACTCCAGTGTTTAGGGATTGAAACAATGCCTGTACCTCATCAGCGGGGTCTGTTCAAAAGCATACTGTATATCGTGGTATCGTTTTCGTCATCCTCCCTCAAGAGGCTTAGAATTTTAGATCAAGAGTTGACATCAGAAAAAATATAAAAATAATTTGCATTTAGTGAATACGAATATATTGTTTCAGAACAGACATATGCGATGCATTAATGAGATAACAATGTTTAACATGAGTAAATGTTTGAACCAAAGAAAATTGCAACTTGAACATTCGAATGAACAAAAATTTCTCAATCCTAGCCATGATTTGGCAAGGGAGAAGTGATTATGTTCGGAGTCTCAGGTACTTCAAACTGAATCTCTCCAGCGTCGATCATGTCTTGAATCTTGTTTTTGAGGGGCCAGTAGTTGTCCGTAGTATGCCCCGGGCTATCAGAATGGTATGCGCACCTTGCATTGGGATGATAGTTAGGAGCAGAAGTGTTTGGATTCCGGAGAGGAGCCCTTAAGGTGATCAGCCCTGCCTCCAACATTTGTTGTAGTGCTTGATCCAGCGACATGTTGATCTTGTTGAACTGCCTTTTAAGCTTGTCTGGTTTGCTCTGATCAGCCCATTGTTCTGGGAGAGGTTGTTGTTGGACCTGAGAAGTAGTAGCGACTCGGAGAGGTCTAAACCTTTGACTTCTTGGAAGTTGATTAATGACTGGGTCCCTGACTTGGGTTGGTTGCTTCATGTCTTGCTGAAGCTGACTGATCATGGCCCTCAGCTCTCCTTGCTCCCGAGCTAAACTTTGGATGAGAGCCCTTTGCCCCAGCGTCTGGGTTTTTAATGTGTCTACCTCGGCTTGTAGATGTTTCAGTCGTTCGTCCTTGTCGTCCTCAGCACTGTTCCTGACCAAAGTCCCCGTGAGGAGTGTTCTCAGCTCTTCCTGCCCCTTGGATAGGCTTAAAAAGATCTCCCTGAATTGAGTCTCTTGAGCATGAGGTCCCTGGTTATCTTGTTGGGAAGCCATTGCTGAAATAAACAGCGAGAAAGGTAAGTGACCTGCAACAAGGATACCTGTTATGATGTGTATGTATGCATGCAATGTTTTCCAGGACCTCGCGGGATAAACAAGAAGACTGTTAGCATTTGAATTTGTTAGCTTGATTGGAGGAGCCCTATGTTGCTGAGAATCCTTCTTCAAGGGTCAAAAGCTCACCATTCCAGTGGGTCATAGCCCCTGACAACCTTGGCTAGGGCAACCTTCTTCAAGTGTCAAAGCTCACCATATCAAGTGGGTCATAGCCCCTGACTACCTTGGCTAGAGGAAAATAAATCCTCTTTGCCCCTTGCTGGGATAGTTGATTCACCATGACCTGCATCACAAGCCTTTGAGATCCTTGAAATGGGTTAGGATGTATGCAATGGTATGATGTTATGGTATGCATGGGGTAATGTGAGTAGCCCTGTTATGAGTCCCAATTAAGGACTGCAAACCAAAACCTGCAAGAAACTTAGTAAACCCTGTCATGAGTCCCAATTAAGGACTATAAACGAAACCTGCAAGAAACTCGGTAGACCTTGTTATGAGTCCTAATTAAGGACTACAAACAAAACCTGCAAGAAGCTCAAGTGTCAGACAACAAGCATGCAAATAGTCAAGTACGAAGGCACACAAGTCACACAAGAGAAACCCTTAGAGTTTAGGCCAGCATGGGGTCTGGGTATTACCCTCTTGAAGTTGGTGGGCTCAACCTGTCCTATTAGAAGTAACCGGGTTCTAAGGGTCCCAATATCACTGGATTGCTTTCATTGTTCATCGTTTCGATTTAGCCACTGAACTGGCGACCGAAATATTCCAGGAAAGCAACCCTCAATTGAGTGTAGTATCGACTATCAACCAACCTCGGACTGCACCAAAGTCAGTTATCTCACTACCCTAAAGAGGCCAAGATAGTTCAATTAAGGTTCCTAAGGTCTGTTGATGCTTCACGACACCACGCGGAGGCCCCGTACTCTCCTTGACTGAACTCAAGGGTTACCGGTACACACCAAAGTGCCACATCAACGTAGCAGACTGTTTCAACCATGTCGGTATACCCCACATAGTTCCCTCACAGCCTTGTTGCTACTTTCTAAGAAGGTATCCCCCAGATCCGGGTTAGGATCTATAGAACTCCCAAGACAATCCCACAATTTAAAGCAAGCAAGTCAATACAATTGAAAACACAGTTATGAACTATCCTAAGGTACACCTCACTATATAAAGATAATCCCCAGCAGAGTCGCCAGTTCTATGATCGGTGGATCTGGAACTGACTGTTTAACACTGGTTCGCGAAATGTCGCGGAAGCAAGAGTCGCCACCGTCTTTTATTTTCTCCAAATGGAAAGGACAAAAGCACAGAAAAATTCCTTATAGAGATTGCTCTCGGTTCGGGAGGTAGATTATAGAAAGGGAAGGTGTTAGCACCCTTTCTATCCATGGTTATCCATGGGCTCTTAGATACTTGCTCATTTGTGTTTTCAAAAATGGTTTGTTTGCTTTTCAACTGTGGGTTTTAAAAAGTTTCTTTGAAAATTTCAGTTCGACTCTTGTATCGGTCCTCAAGAGTGTTTGAAAAATGCTTTCGAAAGCTTTTTGAAAATGTGTTGGTGTGAAAAGTATTTTTGATTTGTTTTGTTTTGAATTAGAGCAAGTATCCACGAGTCGTCTACCTACCCTAAGGAATTCGTCTGTGTAAATGTCTTTAAGATAGTGCCATCCCACCATTGAGAGGTAGGTAGCACCACCGTTGGAGGTGTTCGGGTCAATTCGAGGTTCGGGACATGGTGATCACCAGAGCAATGGGAAGACACCTTAGAAGCTACCTTCATGCCAGGTTCCCGGATCATGAGGACTTACTAAGACATCCTCTACTCGACGATCACCTTTCGAGGCAAGGCAACAGTGAGGCGTACCCTAGGGGTGGTGTGTGATTTGTGTGTCGTTTTCATTTGCATTTATCTTGTTCATGTCAAAGTGATCTATGCGTTTGTTTTTATTTATTGTCATTCATTCTTGCATGCATTTATTTAATAATTAAAAAGTGCGAAAATTAAAAGATTCTAAACTATTACAAAAGGCGCGGGTCCACATCGCCAAAATTTCCAGGACCCGATTTGACAGAAAGCAAATAAATAAAGTAAAGTGCGAAAGATTAAATTTACACGGCTTTGGGAGAGGTACATAAAAATTATAAGAAACGAAATAAAACGCACGAATTGAATTAAGATTAGAAACGAGGGCGTTGGACCCTTTTTAAGGAAATTAAATTATTAGCAAATTAATTAAATTAAAGAAAAAGAAATTATTTTTGGTTTTTTGTATTTATGAGAATTTAATGGAATTAAGAACCTAATTCTACAATTTTTTTATTTATTAAGAAAATACGACAATTATCTAAAATTAAGCCTAATTAATTAATTGCAACTTGATTTATAAAAATAACTAATTAAGAATTAATAATTAATATAGTAAAATAAAAAAAGATGAAAAATGCTTGAAACCCTAATTCTACCAATTTTAGGTTTTATTGAAAAATATTAAGATTTAAACCTAAATTAAAACTAAAATCAATTAATGTTATTTATTTACAAAATATTAAAAAATTAAATAAAATATTTATTTTTGTCTTTTTTAATTTTATATTGTTTTTTATGTTTTTTATGAAAAATAATTAAATTAAAGAACTAATTAAAAATAATAATTGAATCAAAATAAAAAGAATGAAAAAAATATAAAAGAAACTTGCAAACCTTGGGGGGTTCTGTCCCCAGTAGGAGGTGAATTGTTAGCATTTTAAGCCCATTAAGGTTTTGGCCTCGTTGACCTTTTGATTAGCATGCTTGTGTATTGACTGAGGTTCATCATAGTCTTCAGATCTGGTCCCTTGAATTGGTCTTTCTATACGTGTGGCAAGCTGGAAATTATGGACGCATGGTGTTCCTCAGGGCATAATCTGCATGGGATTAGGTTTATAGAAAAAACATTGAAAGAGAGTGGGGACCTGGGGCTCGAACCCAGGTCCTGAAGATTACTAATGCCTATGCTTACCAAACGTGCTGCTTGAGTTCTTTGTATATTATACAATCAATAAACATAATAAAATAAACAAACGTTAATGCTTCTTTTTCGTGCGAGAATTTGAATATTCCAATCAACGCTGGCCACATACCCTTCTTCTTCCTTGGCTTTTTTTCCTGAAACAAAAAAAGAATGGGCAACGGTTTTGAACCGTCCCCAAAGGTAACATTCTGGAAAATAGCGATTAGGCCGTCCGGCCACATAAATTAGGCGCGAGGGTTGGTTTTGAACCGTCCAAGCATGCTGAGTTCGTTCATGGTGTTGGCATGTCCTAATTTTACCATATTCAAAAACCCCTAATTCGAAAGTTGAAGAACCCTAAAAAACAACAATGGCAGATTCGCGTATGGGTGATGAAAATGCAATCAAATAATGTGGTTAGCTTTAGAATTACATAATGAACACAAATCAAACATCCAAAATTGCTAAAGATGCATGAATCGAGATGCAAGAATGTCAAATATTTTCTGTACAGGTCACCATCGTTCTCACGTTTCTTGATGTTAGAATGGATGGTTTTGATTTGAAAACCCTCCTTGAAGCCTCAGGAAGGTGATGGAACCAGTCTCTTTGCTTGAATCGACCTAGAACTTGGTTTTCAGTATTGGAATTTTCTTGAAAAATTTCAAGTTTGCTTAGGGATTTCTGGCGCAGCTTGGACCTTTTTAGGAGTAGGGTTTGCATTAGTATGTATAGGTGAACGATTAGGTCAAAGAATTTGATCAGAAAATCCATGAATTGATGAAAAGGATATTTGATTTTCAAGCCATAATTTTTCCAATCTTTTTCAAGCATATTTGGTCTCAATCATATTCAATCACCATAATTCCTTCCATATTTGATTGTACACGAAATCTTAAGCCTATTCTATGCACAAAAAGATTTAGAAAATTAGGTTTAGTATTTTTCACCTATTTATTTTAATTAAATGAATTATTGATAATTAAAAATCCAAATAAATAAAATAAAAATGATAAAAACTTCCCTTTGGGCCAAATGGTCGTGCACATGCCTTGGATGATGAATTGTGGAAGAAAAAGAGGCCCGTTAGCATTTTTAGGTCATTTGAAGCAATGTTGACTTTTCAAAATATCCAAAAATTTCCCAACTTCCACAAGGCATAACTTGCTCAATTTTTAAGCTTTGCTCATGTTCTTGGATATTTTGGAAAGGTCTTTGAGTCCTCTAACCAATGCCTTTGGTCCCATGTCATTTTGATTTACCAATCTCAAGTTATGGCCTTTGACTTAAAGTCCTTTTTTGTTGACTTTTGAAAATGACCTATAATGTTGAAATTGATAACTTTTTGTGAGAGCATTTCTTGGACTTGAAGTGTGAAGAGGAGTTGTAGGAAATGTCTTCCTCTTCAAAATGAGCTTTGGATGGAAATTTTCTGATAAGCCATGTGGAAGTTATGCCCTGGTCAATTTACAGTTGACTTTTTCAACTGTCCAAATATGGAAACTTTTGCATCTTGATGATTTTTGAACCAAGCTTTGAGAATCATGATCAAGCATTGATCAAATGATGTTTGTGGCTTCAAAATGAGATGTTGACCAAAAATTTGAACTTTTGACTATCAAATGACCATTTTGCCCCTACAGTTGGCTGTAGTGCAATTAGGGTTTTTGACTGTGCAATTTTGTGCTGTAAGTCTTGAAACTTGGTATGAGGATCCTTGACCATGTTTATAGGCATGTGGGACTTGATTGGACCCTTGTAAACTTCATTAACTTTGTCAGAACCAAAACCCTAATTTTGACTGTTAGGAGGCCCTTGAACTGTGCAACCCTTGGGGAGATGTTTGAAGCTTGTTCTTTGCAATTCTTGAAGAATATGAGAGGGCAAATTTTGGGGTACAACAGCTCCTACTAAGTAGGAACGAAATTTATCCAATGCGAATACCACAACTAAGAGTTCCTTCTCCGTAGTGGCGTAATTCATCTGTGCGGGATCGAGTGTTATGCTTGCGTAGTAGATAGCGTGAAGCTTTTTTTCTTTGTGTTGTCCTAGGACTGCGCCTACAGCATAATTGCTCGCATCGCACATTATTTCAAATGGTAGGTTCCAATCAGGAGGTTGCATAATAGGTGTTGAGATCAAGGCTTCTTTAAGTGTCTCAAATGCGTTCAAGCATTTATCGTCGAAAATAAACTCAGCCTCTTTCATTAATAATTCGGTTAGTGGCTTGGTGATTTTAGAGAAATCTTTTATAAAACATCGGTAAAAACCCGCGTGTCCTAGAAATCTTCTTATTTCTCTAACTATTTTGGGTGGTTGAAGGTTTTTGATAATGTCGATCTTTGCTTTGTCGACTTCAATCCCTCTGTTTGATATAATGTGCCCCAACACAATTCCTTGTCTCACCATGAAGTGACATTTTTCCCAGTTGAGCACTAGGTTGACATTGACACAGCGTTTCAGTACTAATTCAAGATTTGATAAACATCTGTTGAAACTCTCTCCACAGACAGAGAAATCGTCCATGAATACTTCCGTAATTCCGTCTAAAAAGTTTGTGAAAATCGCCATCATGCATCGTTGGAAGGTTGCAGGTGCGTTACATAGTCCAAATGGCATTCTTCGGTATGCAAAGGTACCATAGGGACATGTGAACATGGTTTTCTCTTGATCATCAGGATGAATGGGAATTTGAAAGAATCCTGAGTACCCGTCAAGATAGCAGAAATGGGAATGTTTGGCTAAACGCTCGAGCATTTGGTCAATGAATGGTAATGGGAAACGGTCCCTGCGCGTAGCTTTGTTTAGTTTTCTGTAATCTATACACATTCTCCATCCTGTTTGGGTATGTTGTGCTACCGATTCGCCTTTTGTGTTCGTTATAACTGTGATCGGTGGAAATATAACTGACTGTTTTAAAGCTGGTTCGCGAAATGTCGCGGTAAGCAAGAGTCGCCACCGTCTTTTATGTTCTCCAACAAGGAAAGGACAAAAGCAAAGCAAAATTCCTTTTCGAGAATGTTTCTCGGTTCGGGAGGTAGATTTATAGAAAGGGAAGGTGTTAGCACCCTTTCTATCTGTGGTTATCCACGGGCTCTTAGCTACTTGCTCACTATGTTTTCAAAAATTGTTTGCTTTTCTTGTGTATGTGGGTTTGAAAAAGTTTAGTTTGAAAAACTTCTAGGTAACTCTTGTATCAGTCCTCAAGAGTGTATGAAGTGTTTGTTTGAAAACTTTTTGAAAGTGTAGGTGCGAAAAGATGTTTTTGTTTTTTGAAAGAGCAAGTACCCAGGAGAAATCTACCTACTCTAAGGAATTAAGCTGTGTAAGAGTCCTTTGGACAGTGCTATCCCACTATTGAGAAGTAGGTAGCACAGTCGTTGGAGTTATTCGGGTCAATTCGATTATTAGGGACATGTGTGGTCACCAAAGCAATAGTAGGACGCCTTAGCGGTAACCCTAATGTCCTAGATCCTTTTTATCCGAGGCAACCGTTTCGAGGTAACTGGATCTTTAGACAGGAGGGCAACCTCTAAAACACCCTATACTTGACGACCACCTCGAGGCAACCAAGCGAGGCGTACCCTAGGAGTGGCATGTGCATGTGTGTTGTTTCAATTCATATTATCTTTGAACATGCATCATTGTGAGCTACGGATTGATTTTATTTGTCAGGCAAATCTTGTCATGCATATTTAACAGTTAATAGTTTGCGGGAAATAAAGTGCGGAAAATTGAATCTACGCTATTACAAGGCGCAGGTATTTACATCGCCAAAAACATAACCCTTTGGAAAATAAATACGAGAAAGTAAAAGAAAGCGATAAAATCCTAATTAACTATTACATCCTCGGAAACAGATACATAAATATGATCAAATAAATAATGAATTAAAAATATGCGCGCGAAAGAATTGAATCGGGACGTCCTTAGGGTTTTGACCCTTTTTGAGAAAAGAATTGAATTTGTCCTTTTTTTGAAATTAATTAAAATTAAACCTAATAACTAATTAATTAATTAATTAAAAAAAGTATTTTTTATGTTTTTTAATGTTTTAGTGAAAATAAAAAGAAAAGAAATTAAAAGTCAAGAAAACCCTAATTCTAGATTTATTTGTTTTATATTTGCAAAAAATTAAAGTTAACCTAATTTAAAAAAAACTAAATTAATTAATTTACATTTATTTACAAAAATAATAAATAATAATAGAAATATTTTTTTAGGTTTTTCTGAATTTTATTGTGAAAAATAATTTATGAATTAATTAAATAATAGTAATAATAATTATTAAAAGAAAATAAAAAGAAAGAAAATAAAAAAGGGAAATAAAAACCAGGGGGTATTGGACCCAATATGGAGCTGGATTAGTAATTCCTGGCCCATTAAGAATCAAGTCACGGTTGACTTTTGTAATCAGCTGTACCAATGTTGACTAAGGATCATGGTGATTATCATCTCCTGGCCTTTGGATGCATGCCTGTAGCCACTTGGAAGGTTGAGCGCTGGAGGTATATGGTGGAACCTTATTGGGAATCTGCATAGGATCATGTTAAACAAAATATGAAACAATTATTTGGGGGATCTGGGAATCGAACCCAGGTCCCAATGGTTGCCAGCCACATCATCTTCCACTGAGCCATGCGCCTGTATTTGATATTATAATAGCTAATGAATATAATATATGAAACATATCAATTATGCTGGAAAGAGAAAAAAACGCGCGTAGTTTGAATGCTCCACTCCCACGCTTCCACGTCTTGTCTTCTTCGTTGAAACCTGTAAAATACAAATCAAATAGCGGGGGTTTTTAACCCCCACAAAGTAGCTTGAGGAATAATAGCGATTAGAATTCTATGCTATATAAATATGGCGCGATATGTGATTTGGATTCGTCTGATTCTCACGAATTTAACCATAGTCATGAGAGGTTCCGATTTTACTGGATGGGGAAATCCCTAATTTTGAAGCTTGAAAAACTTAGATTTCGTCAATGGTGATTTGTGATTCTGGACACCATAATGCAATTCACCTATACCATTAGCTTCAGAGAGGTTATAGCAATGCAAAGCACACAAAAAATCTTGTTAATGATGAATGAATAATGAATTATGATTATGAAAAAGATTGACAAACCGTGGGACTGTTTCTTAGGATTCCTTGAGTGTTAGCATATGGTTTTGATCCCTACACGTTCCTGGGAGTGCTAGCAATGTATTAGAAACAAGAACAAGCTTTGAATCACGTTAAATTATGGAATTCAGTTTTGAGTTTTCTTTGATTTTTTCCAATATTGCATATGGCTTTCTTGCAGAGTTTTCATGTGTGAGGCTTTAGGTTTAGGTCATGTATATGTAATGGAAGGAAATTAGGTTACAATCTTGCCAAGAAATCCATTGTATTGAAGTTTCAATATTTGATTGGAAATCAAATAATTTTCAATCTTTTTGATTGACAAAACTTGCCAAACATGGAGATTTTGATGTCCTTGATTGATACACGAATTTGCCAGCTTGCCCTGAGTTTGGTTGCTTCACAAAAGATTGGAAAAAACATATCTTTGAATTTCCTACATTTTAAATTAATTAAATGAATTAAAAATCCAATTAATTAATAAAAAATAAGAAGATAAACTCAAGTAGGCTTAATGGGTCGTGCATAAGCTTTGGACAAAGTTTCAAGAAGGAATTTGAGGCCCATTAGCAAAAATGATGTGTTTTGAGCAAAGTTGACTTTTGCAAATTCACAAAAATTTCCCAACTTCTCCAATGCATATCTTGCTCAATTTTGATCATATGAACATGTTCTTGGAAATTTTGGAAAGGTCTTGAAGTCCTCTAACCAATGCCTTTAGTCCCATGTCATTTGGATTTACCAATCTCAAGTTATGGTCTTTGACTTAAAATGCCTTTTTGTTGACTTTTGAAATTGACCTATAATGTAGAAATTGATAACTTTTTGTGAGAGCATTTCTTGGACTTGGAATGTGAATATGAGTTGTAGGAAATGTCATCCCCTTAAAAATGAGCATTGGATGGGATTTTTCTGATGAACCATGAAAAAGTTATGCATTGGTCAAGGTACAGTTGACTTTTCAACTGTCCAAAAATAGTAACTTTTGCATCTTTGATGATTTTTTAGCCATTCTTGTGGAATCATGATCAAGACTTCATCAAATGATGATTGTGAGCTCAAAATAAGATGTTGACCAAAAATTCTGACTTTTGACTGCCAAATGACCATTTTACCCCTACAGTTGACTGTGAACCAAATGGGACTTTTGACTGTGCAATTTGATGTTGTGAGTCTTGAGACTTGGCATGTAGATGATTGACAATGTATATAGGCCTATGGGACTTGATTGAGCCATTGAAAACCTCAAATTCATTGAAGGAACCAAAACCCTAATTTTGACTGGCTTAGGAGGCATTTGAACTGTGCAATCCTTGAGCAAATCTTGAACCATTTAGAGATTGATCTTGACAAATCTTGAAGAATATGGGAGGGCAAATTTTGGGGTACAACAATAACCTTAACACCTCCTTTCTTAGGCACCACGTGAACTGGACTTACCCAGTTGCTATCTGATATTGGGTATATGATGCCTGCTTCTAATAGTTTCTGCACTTCCTTCTTAACGACTTCACTTAGGATAGGGTTTATTTGTCTTTGATGTTCTCTAGAAGTCTTGCAGTCCTCCTCCAGCATAATGCGGTGCATACAGAGAGAAGGGCTTATTCCTTTTAGATCTGATATATTATAGCCTAATGCGGCTGGATATTTCCTTAACACACTAAGAAGTTTTTCGGTTTCGATCTCTCCTAATTTGGCATTGACTATAACTGGTCGTTCGAGTTATTTATCTAAGAATTCATACCTAAGATCTTCAGGTAATGTTTTAAGTTCTATACCAGGTTTCTTATTAGTTGGGGCATGATCGGGTGTTAAGGCTAAACATTCGCTTGGGTCGGCATCTAAGTGTTCTTGTTTCCAGTCCTCGTTTTTAAGGATAGTTGGTGTCTGAATTTTCAGCATCGCAGAATAGGTGTCCTCTTGGAATTCAAGTTCTTTGACACATTCATCAATAATATCTAGGAGACAACATGAGTCATCTATAGCAGGGGCTTTAAAGAATTGGGAAAGAATGAATTCTACTTTTTCTTCTCCTACCTCGAAGGTAAGTTTTCCTTTCTTAACATCTATGATGGCTCCTGCCGTAGCTAAAAATGGTCTTCCTAGTATGATGGGAATGTTTGAATCTTCCTTGATGTCCATTATTATGAAGTCAGTCGGTATGTAAAATTGTCCTATTCGGACATGAATGTTTTCTAGCATACCAACAGGAAATTTGACTGATCTGTCGGCTAGTTGTAGGGACATCTTGGTAGGCCTCATGTCGCCTAATTTGAGCTTCTTGCAAATAGATAAGGGCATTAGACTGACACTGGCTCCTAAATCGCATAGAGCTTTGTCTATGACAGATTTTCCAATTACATGTGGTATGGAGAAACTACCAGGATCTTTTAGCTTTGGAGGCATGTTATTTTGAATTATGGCGCTACATTCGGCAGTTAGCATAACGGTTTCGTTTTCAACGGTTTTTTTCTTATTAGACAATATTTCTTTTAGGAATTTAGCATATGACGGCATTTGGGTTATAGCTTCTGTAAACGGAATAGTAATGTTTAATTGTTTCAGAAGTTCTACAAATTTCTTGAATTGTCCCTCGTTCTTGGATTTTGCAAGTCTTTGGGGGTATGGAATTAGTGGTTTATATGGTGGTGGAGGCACATAAGGTTTTTCTGAAGCCTCTCTGTTCTCATTCGCGTCTTCCTCTACATTTTTAGATTGATCTTTCGACTTCTCTATTTCTTTTTCAGGTTTTTGATACATGGTCGGGTTTTGGAGTCTAGGATCTACCGGTCCATCAAGAGTTGTCCCACTTCGTAATGTGATAGCATTTTCATGTCCTTTAGGATTGGGCTGTGGCTGTCCAGGAAATGTACCAGCAGGTGCGGCAGAACTAGCTTGGTGTTATGCTACTTGGGAGATTTGGGTTTCTAACATTTTATTGTGCGTTGCTAGGGAATCTACCTTGTTTGATAATAACTTCAACTGTTCACCAGTGTGAACATTTTGATTGAGGAATTCTTTATTTTGTTGGGCTTGATTAGCGATAAAATTTTCCATTAGGATTTCAAGGTTAGATTTCTTAGGAATGTTAGGAACATTAGCAACGAGTTTTTGATAACCTGGAGGTACAGCGGGTGCTTGGCCAGGCGCATATAAAGCGTTATTGCTCTTGTACGAGAAGTTAGGATGGTTCTTCCAACCAGGATTATAGGTATTGGCATAAGGATTACCTTGAGCGTAATTTACCTGATCAGCTGATATTCCTGCTAAGATTTGACATTCGGTTCCAACATGACCAGGAACTCCACAAACTTCGCAGCTTGGGGTAACTGCAGCCACGGTAGCTGCAGGAGGTAAGGTCAAGCTTTCTATCTTTTGGGTAAGAGCATATACCTTAGCATTTACTTTATCTAGGCTACTAACCTCGTACATCCCACCTTTGGTTTGAGTTTTCTCCACAGATGTTCTTTCTCCTCCCCACTGATAGTGGTTTTGAGCCATGTTTTTAATGAGTTGGTTAGCTTCGTCATAAGGCTTGTCCATCAGTGTACCACCTGCGGCGGCATCTATAGAGAGTCTTGTGTTGTACAAGAGTCCATTATAAAACGTGTGGATTATCAGCCATTTTTCTAATCCGTGATGTGGGCACATTTGCATCATATCTTTGTAGCGCTCCCATGCATCGAATAGTGATTCAGTATCCTTCTGCCTAAATCCGTTGATTTGGGCTCTTAGTGCAGCGGTCTTGCTTGGGGGAAAGTATCGTGCTAAGAATACAATCTTAAGTCCTTCCCACGTAGTGACGGAATTTGATGGCAAGGATTGCAACCAAGCCCAAGCTCTATCTCTTAGTGAGAAAGGAAAAAGACATAATCTTATTGCATCTTTACTAACACCATTTTCTATAATTGTGTCGACAAATTGAACGAATTTTGTAAGATGTTCATTCGGATCCTCAGAAGGATCTCCAGAGAATTGGCGTTGTTGGATAGCTGATATCAATGACGGTTTCAACTCGAAATCGTTTCGGTTTATTGCTGGAGCAGCAATGCTGTTGTGGGGTTCTTGTTGTGATGGAGCTGCGTACTCCTTCAGTGGACGGGTCCTTTGTTCTTCGGCGATGTCTAATTCTGGATTGGTTTCGGTTTCAGAGGAAGAATTAGAATCTGTTTCAGAATCAATCTTGATTTCGGGTTTGGGTAAAGGAATAGCGTGATTTAAACAGTAATCCCTGACTACACGTCTTATAGAAAGAATGCGTTCAGGTTCGTCCGTCGATTTGTCAAGTGGTTCGCCTTGTGAGCGAGTCCTTGGCATACAAATCGAAAAAGGGTATTTGTTGCCTAGTCTAAACGCGCAACAGAAGAATCGTAATTAATTGACTACCAGTCCCCGGCAACAGCGCCAAAAACTTGATCGGGACTTTATAAGTCTGTCGGGATACTAATTGCAAGTATACAGTTTAGTCGTTCTAGTTTTAAAAGATTATCGAACCCATAGAGACTGAGGATCAATCGCATACGATCTAATGCTACAGTTTGTTTAACTAAGCGATGAATATTCGATTTTTGGGGGAAACAGTTAATTAAAAATAATAGTAATAGTTATACCGGTATGTGATAATCGGACTTAGGGAATTCGCTGAATCGCTTGGCCTATAAAGTATTTCGGTAAAAGCTAATTGTTTAAAAACCTGAGACATACACTCTCGTGTTCATGAAATAAGTTATGCTACTAAACCTAGTGGATGCACTTTAAATTTAATAACACTTTTTGAAAACAATTTGAGTTTAATTAATTTATTAAAACACTCTCGTGTATTTAAAAATTAATGTTTCGTTACCACTATCTGGGTTGAACCCCAGCTCTCGCATGCAGGTTCTTGCCTTAATTAATTTCCCACTCTCGTGGCAAAATCGTGTTAATTAACCTCTCACTCTCGTGACAAGGGTAATTAAATTAATCTTGGAAATTGGAAACCAGAAATTGTTTTATAAATATTTTTGGCCAAGGTATCACTGAATTCTTTCAGTTCTTAAGAGTCACATATCGGTATTAATAAATTAGCCGGACATAATAAATTTAACAGCAATGTAATTCAAAATATAATTCATAACAATAATTGGCATAATATAAAAAAAAACAAATAAATATTAATTGCAATAGAAACCTGGAATCAAAGTTGTTATGGTAATCTTGAAGTATTACAATAATACTTGAGCTTGATTGCAGTAAATAAATCGTGTTAATTCTTGAATGAAGAATTAACACCTAAAACTAAAAACTAAAGCTTGGAATGAAAATTACAGCAACGTAGAAAAACTCTTAAAACAAGAAAATAGAAATAATTGTAAAAGAATATAAATTTGCTCTGAGAAAATTCCTTCGACCCCTGGTACGTTGCACTTGCACACATATATATAGCAGAGGGAAAAAATAGCAGTTGCCAAGTCTTGAGGAAAGGTTGAATGGAGAAAATATAGGGAGCACTATTGGTGGGTGGAGGAAAAATAGCAGAACGAGTCTGCCCTTGCGTTGCCCACGTCTCCACTCTTCACAATGCCCATCTTCACGCGCGTGACGGTCATCATAGGTGGGTGACGGTCGTAACGCTCTTAAGTAGCGCATTACGCTCGTTAGTGATGTGTGACGAGCGTTACTCCAAGTTGGGGGGTGTTACGCCCGTCACAAGGATGTGACGATCGTCACTGCTCCAAAAATCCAAACTTTGTATTTTTTAGTTCTTTTTCTCTTTGTTTATTGTCTAGCCTTATTCATGTTGTCCTTTTCCATTGGTTTGAGTTGACAAATGTTATACCTATAAAAAGACAAATAATCTCGGAATAATCGGGGGTTAGACGACTTAATGAAATATAAAATCGGTAAAAAGCATGGTAATTATATGATATGTTTTCTCGTTATCATTTAGCAAGAAAGTTAGACGACAAGAGTATCAAGTTAGAGATCTGGTAATCAAGCGCATTATTCTACCTCAAGGTGATCCTAGGGGCAAATGGACCCCTACTTACGAAGGGCCATTTATGGTTAAGAATATTTTCTCAGGAGGAGCTATGATTCTAACCACCATGGATGGTGACGACCTTCCTCACCCCGTCAATGCAGACATAGTGAAAAGATACTACGCATAATCAAAGACCCGCTAAGTTGACTGGCCTAGGCAAAAATAAGGGCTTCCCGGCGAACCAAAAGGGTTCGGGCAAAAATAAGGGATGAAAATGAAAAAAATTTGTACACCCGGCAAGTCGAAAACCTGAAAAGGCGGCTTGGGCAAAAAAGGGTATCCCAGTGGACTGAAAACCCGAAAGGGCGGTCCAGGAAAAAATTAGGGATCAAAGCGTAACACTATGTCTCATTGGATCACCTTGCATCCAGACTTCGGTATCGACTATCAAGCTCGGACGGAACCAATCAATCTGATTCATCTTTAACTAGTAGCAAAGTGATGAGATGCTCGAGGACATAAAGTAAATAGCAGAGTTAAAACCCAGTGGGATTATTCACATAGCTGTTTTGTTTAGTTTTTCACAAATTGTGTAAATTCTATCTGTTCGGCGACATTCTCTTACTAGGACGCCAACCTCTTGTACAAAAACGCCTATTTACAGGCCAAACTTCAAATCAATACAAATTCATTTTCAGACAAATCTCAAACTGTTTTCTCTTTATCTGTTTTGTTTTGCAAAGAGCGTCCAATGTTCATTTTTGATATATGCATTTGACATTAATTTCCGCTCATAAATATTTACATGCGAAACAAAAGATGAATTACTAGTAATAGAAGAAACAGGGGCAAATAAGAATTGTCCGAACTGTACAGTTGCTCTGTCCACCAGGTACAAAGGTAGATTCAGCTGAAGAATGTGACCAAGATACTTTCACTCCCCGCAGAATAAGGCAGTAATGGTAGCTCTCCCAGCTGAGATTTGCAACTATAAACGAATCAGCAATACTTTCCCCAAGCAGAGTTGGTCTACTATCAGCACTAAAAGGGTCTTAATATTCCCCAGCGGAGTATAAGAATATTCCCCAGCAAGTATAAGAGTATCCCCGGCAGTCTTAATATTCCTCAACGGAGTATAAGAATGTTCCTCGGCAGAATACAAGATACCTCTACTGGAGTCAATTTTCCCAGCACGGTCTGAAAAAGTTTCCTCAACAGAGTTGAATCATCGTCCCCAGTAGACTCTGGAAGTTTATCCCCAGCGGAGTACAAAAATAGATCTCCCCAGCCAAATTCAAAAGATTATCCCCACAAGAGTCTAACAGGGATATCCCCAGCAAGTTGCAACTGAAAGATCATCCCCAACGAAGTTCTTTCTTCCCACCAAACAGGAATTCACTCCTCAACAGACTCAGTATCACCAGCAACGGTAATCCATCCCCAGCGGAGTTTATCAGTTGAATCTTCAACAGAGTATCTCTTCCCCACAGAGTAATTCCCCTCGGAGTAATCTCCTCATCAGTTTATTCCCCAACGGAGTTATCCTCTCTTGCAAGTTTATCATCTTCATTCATCATCCCCAACAGAAACGAAGAATTCAACTCTATTCTCCAGCAGCTCCGGGATTTATTTTCCCCAACTAAAACATTACATTTCCATACATCATAATACATGCATATACACATCATATAACACAATCTCATTTATGTTGAGAACATCATTGCCTGATCCATATCATGCATTGCATATGACTGACCTTTACCTTTCAGAAAAGACGCAGTTAAATTCTCAACTATGTGGAAAACCCCTCTGGTCCAGTTAAATCGATTCCTAAAGATTTTTCTAATACCAATCTAGTCAAAGGAGACAAGACCAGTTAAATCGATTCCTAAAGATTTTTCTGACGCCAATCCAGTCAAAGGAGACAAGACCAGTTAAATCGATTCCTAAATATTTTTCTGAGGCCAATCAAGTCAAAGGAGACAAGACCAGTTAAATCGATTCCTAAAGATTTTTCTGAGGCCAATCAAGTCAAAGGAGACAAGACCAGTTAAATCGATTCCTAAAGATTTTTCTGAGGCCAATCCCGTCAAAAGAGACAAGACCAGTTAAATCGATTCCTAAAGATTTTTCTGAGGCCAATCCCGTCAAAAGAGATAAGACCAGTTAAATCGATTCCTAAAGATTTTTCTGAGGCCAATCCCGTCAAAAGAGACAAGACCAGTTAAATCGATTCCTAAAGATTTTTCTGAGGCCAACCCAGTCAAAGGAGACAAAACCAGTTAAATCGATTCCCAAAGATTTTTCTGAGGCCAATCCCGTCAAAAGAGACAAAACCAGTTAAATCGATTCCTAAAGATTTTTCTGAGGCCAACCCAGTCAAAGGAGAAAAAACCAGTTAAATCGATTCCTAAAGATTTTTCTGATACCAATCCAGTCAAAGAAGACAAAACCTCCTCTGGTCCAGTTAAATCGATTCCTAAAGATTTTTCTGATCCAGTCAAAGTTATTTCAAGACCTCCTCTGGTCCAGTCAAATCGATTACTAAAGATTTTTCTGACGCCGATCCAGTTGAAGTTCATACCACCTACCAACAATCTCCAAATGGCATCTGTAAGCCCATTCCCGACATCACAATGCTGATACCACTTCATGCGAGTGCAAATTTCTGGGCACTCTAGTGTTCAATCATCTTCCACCTTCGGATCACGAAAGGCCCGAAAACCAATCTATATCCTCAGGTTTAAGAAAATTGAACAGGGGCAGCTGTTGTACCCCAAAATTTTACCTCCCATATTTCCCAAGACATTGCAAGAATAATCTCCAAGTGGCTCAAGATTGCTCAAGAGTTGGACAATCAAGCTACCTCCTAAGGCAGTCAATCTCAAATTAGGGTTTTGTGTTGCATCAAGGTACTTGAATCCAAATGACCTCAAGTGCTCCCCAATGTCCTAATATGTTCTCAAGTTCATCCATGTCAAATTTCAAGCCTTGCAGAGGAAGTTTGGTCAGTCAATTGCTCAAGAGGTCCAAAAATCGGCTGTGTTAGGGCAAAAGTCAAATGTGACCTACAAATAGTCAAACCTCGAGATTTTTTGTCAAAATTCTCATTTTGAAGGATAATTCATCATTTGATCAAGGGTTGATCATGATTCATCAAGGATTGCTCAAAATTCATCAAGACTCAAAAGTTGCTAAATTAGGGTTTTGCAAGAAAAGTCAACTCAACTTTGACCAAGCATACATTTCTCATACTTTATGAGAAATGACCCATCCAAAGATAATTTTGAAGAGGATTCAATTTTCTACAATCCATCTTAACACCCCAAGATCAAGAAATGCACTCAACAAAAGTTACAAATTTGGACATTATAGGTCATTTTTGAAAGTCAACAAAAACACATTTTTTTTCCAAAGCTTATAAATTGAGCATGGAAGATCAAAATGAGATGAGACCAAAATTTTTGGTTAGATGACATCTCAAGGTTTCTAAAAAGTCCCAGAACACCTCCAAAAGTTCAAAATTGAAGAAGTTATGCATTGTTGAAGTTGGGCATTTTTCCAAAATTGCCAAAAGTCAACTATCCCCAAAACTTCAAATTTTGTCAAATGGGCCCAATTTTTTCCACTTGATTTGATTTTTTCACACCACAGACGTGTCCTATCTTCAGTCTTGTGTCCATTCATTAATTTTTCTATTTTATTTGATTTTTATTGAATTAATTCATTTTAAATCAATTTAAATCCAAATAAAATCTAAATATTGATAACTTGGTATCTTTTTGATTGATATATGTCTTAAATATCATCATGTACACAATCAAATCCGAATCAAGCCATATCATGAACAAAATATTGATTTTTGGACAAATTTGGAAGCTTTTTCATGGAGGATCAAAGCAAATCCTAAATCATCAATGCTCAAAGATTCAAAGCCCAAAACCTGACCTAATTTACTCCATGTTACTTATACAATGCAAAGGCACGAAAATTAGTAAGAGGAGGCTGCATAAACATCAAAACCAAAACTTGAAAAAAGCTTGGAACTGAAATCTCGGTTAGAGGCCAATTCAACACAAAATCTCAACGTAGACCTCTTGTTGGACATCCACTGAAGCAGTAGCAATCAAAAGCAAAGTCATTCGCCTCCTAAAACGCGTTGTAAGTCTCTCAGAACCCCGCTCTGTATGTGAAATTGTATTCTCTTATTCTGGCATTTTCTTGACAAAACATTGGCATATTCATGATTCTTGAATGATTTCTAAGCTTCCTACATTATTCAATTGTATTTTTATAGCCTGTAATGCCATACCCGAAACTAGGGTTTTTGGTTCTTGTTTTTAGGCGTTTCAGTTTCAGGAAAAATTAATGCAAACAATGGCCATGAGCGTGTTCAGGAGGGAGAGACGAGCATGATGATGGTCTCAGAATTCGTTTCCATAGCCTAGAGAAAATTTTAGGATCGACCTAGGGATTTAGTTGCAGATTCAAATCCGTAGGAAAAAGAACCAAGGTTCAGTGGAGAAGACGAAGACGTGTCCTTTTCCAACTGGCCCATTCAAAAACTGTGCGCGTGTTTTTTGCATCGCTGGCATATTGTTGTTGTTTCACATATATTAATTATTGTTTATTATACTAACAATTGAGTGCAGTGGTTGAGTTGGCAAGCATGTTGTACAAAATCCAATGGGACCTGGGTTCGAATCCCAGGTCCCCCAATTGCTTGTTATTATTTTTCAATAGGTATTCCCATGCAAGGTCCAAAGTGTAGCATATCATGTGTCCTCATCCAGATGGTTGCCAGATGGCCCCAGGCCAGATTTGGTGGCCAAGATTGAACGTCCATCATGGTCTCAAGTCAACCAATGCATAGAGAATCTGGGAAAGTCAATACAAGCCAACGTGAATGGGCCTCAAAAATGTTGATCTCACCCCCTGATCAGGCCCAACCCCCCCTTGGTTATTTCTATTCTTTTTTTTATATATTTCTTTTATTTAATTGTTTTGTTAATTATTATTTTTATTATCACTAACCAATTAAATTTTTTCCTCATAAAATCAAAAACACAAAAATATATTTTATTTATTAAAATTAAATTCATCATTTTATTTTTGTAAATAAATAAATTAATTAATTTAGTTTTTAATTAGGTATAACTTTTAATATTTTTGCAATAAATAAAATTAATGTAGAATATTAGGTTTTTTTTAACTTTAATCAAATTTATTTTATTTCTTTAAATATCCAAAAATCCAAAAAAATACTTTAATTAGTTAATTAACTTAATGGGTAATTTAGATTTAATTTCTTTTAATTCAAAAATAACCAAAAAATGCTTTCTTTCAAAAAAAGGGTCAAAACCCTACAAAATGCGCCCGATTTAATTTTCCCGCATGCAATCCATTTTCATATTATTGTAATTGTTTCCCGGAATGTAATAGTTTTAATAGGACTTTATTTAGCTTTATTTATTTTCCACATTTTAAATTCAAGGGTTTGTTTTTGGCGATGTAAATACCCGACGCCTTGTAATAATTTAGATTTAATTTCCGCAAATTTAATTTCCACAACTCATAAACTGTTAGATGTTTGGTAATAGGGAATGCATGACAAGATCAAATGTATGACCTTAAAATCAACATAGCTCACCCATGACATGTACAAAGATAAAATTAACCGAAATAACACACTCGCACATACGCACTCTTAGGGTACACCTCACTTGGTTGCCTTCGAACGTGGTCATTGAGTATAGGAAGTTTTAGAGGTCTCCCTCTTGTCCAAAGATCATAGTTGCCTCGAAACAGTTGCCTCGAAAAAATGATCTAAGACATTAGGGTTACCGCTAAGGCGTCCTAACATTGCTTTAGTGACCACACGTCCCTTAATCGAATTGACCCTTAAACTCCAACAACGATACTACCTACTCATCAATAGTGGGATAGCATTGTCTAAAGGACATTAGTACAGATTGATTCCTTTTTCGAGTAGGTAGATGGTTCTTAAGTACTTGCTCCTTTTAAAACAAAACAAAACTTTTCGCACTTACACTTTTCAAACAAAAAACTCCTTTCAAACCCGCAAACACAAAGAAAAGCAAATTTTGAAAACACTTTGGGAAAGTACCTAAGAGCCCATGGATAACCACGGATAGAAAGGGTGCTAACACCTTCCCTTTCTATAATCTACCCCCCGGACCCGAGAAACATCTCGAAAAAGGAATTTTTCTGTGCTTTTTTCCTTTCCTTGTTGGATAAAATAAAAGACGGTGGCGACTCTTGCTTACCGCGACATTTTGCAAAAACAAACGCAAAACGCGAACCAGCATTCCAAAAACAGTCAGTTCTCTTCCCACCGTATCACAGGGATATCAATGACTTTGTCGAGGATTAAAGGGTTTTGTCTGTTGATTTGTATTGGTCTGGCAGATTCGTAGTTTGTTGGGGAAATAAACCCAATTGACAATCTGCTAGAGAGGTGTTTTCTTCTGGAAGAAATCCTCAAGACTTCCTTTTAAGACCAATTCAACTGGGGAAAGGTTTTCCGGAGATTGAAATTCTGACTGGTGATTGCATGGATCCAATTTTTGTAGGGATATCCATGAACTTGGTCTTGTGGGGTTTGTACCCTTATCCATGAAAATTATTCTGGGGGATAACCTTATAGAAGTGGCTCTGGCGACTTCAACAGGGATTACCTTATGAAAGGGACTCTATGGGGATTTCTCATTGTCCACAGTAGTAAGTGTTGTAGTTACTGCCAAAATTTTTTTTTGCTTGATTGTACATGCCCCTTTGATGTGATTCATGTTTAATGCCCCAAGTCATTAGAATGGAGACCTGCCCCCGACTATGAGGGATTTCTTGGAATCTTGACTGGACTGCCCCGGATGGGTTGGACAATAATCATGTTATGCCCCTTGATTATGGTGGGTTGGTCATTGGATTTGAAGTGACTTTGTTCATTGAGAGAATTTCTGTTTATTGGATATTTGCTGTGTGAATTTCTCCGCTGTCAAATAATTAGCCATATGCAAACAGCGACATTCAAACAATGCAAAGTTTATGCTTGTCTTGAAATTTTGAAAATGCAGTTTGAACAAGTAAAATAGTTTTGTAAGAATATGAATTCAACTCAAGATTTATAGTAAGTCTTACAGGAGTCAGGATAACTTTTGTAACAATATGCTATCGAACTAACCCATGCTTCAATTAGGACTTTTAAGGGGTTGTAACGTGGCCTGGTTCATGGTTTAAGAAACAAAGGATAAGGCTCAAAGTGTGTTTGTACCCACCTGTTCTTCATGATATTCTCCAGTCCTAAGCTCATTTAATTATGCGTTTGAATTCCAATTGAGTCTGGAATGTCGTTTTGGTGATGGTTCAGACAAGTTAAGTTTATTTGGGAAGACAGTCATTTTTGAAACATTTTTTTATTGTCGAGGATTTGTAGTGACCTCTTTTTGATTTATTGTCCCTAATTTTTGTCTGACTGTTCTTGTTTTGAGATTACATCCAGCGGGATGCCCCTGTTTTTCTTAAGTCTCCTTCATAGGTTTTGACTTAGTGGGCTTTTCTCTTGAGAGATAATGACTACCTATTTTATAGGGAACCATCATCATCTTTTGATTCAAAAGGATGTTTGTGTATGAAGTGAACGATTGTGACTGAACACGCATTTGAATTAACTGACAAACTAACCCTGCCCCATGTTTTGATTAAAGGTTTCAATTTGTGTGAAAAAGAAAACTCCTACTTCTTAGACTTAGAGGGGTTGACTAGGGATTATCTTACTTATAACTCAAGTGTTTAGGAATTGAAAGAACGCATGTACATCGTCAGCAAGGTCTGTCCAAAAGTATATTGTATGAGATTAAGGTATTATTTTCATCATCCTCCCTCTAAAGGCTTTAGACTTGTAGTCGAGAGTTGAATATCACAAAAAGGAGTAGAAAGCACTGTTTAAATGTAGTGATAATGAATGAATTAATTCAAGACAAACATATGCAATGCATTAATGAAAACAAAGTTTGACATAACAGATAAGTGTTCGAATAAACAAAAGAAATTACAATTAAAAGTTCAAAATGAACTGGACACTGTCAATAATTTGGCATGGGAGCAGTGATCACATTAGGAGTCTCGGGAGGATCGAACTCAATCTCCTTGGCGTCAATCATATTTTGAACCTTGTACTTCAACGCCCAACAATCGTTCGTGTCATACCCAAGACTGTCGAAATGATAGGCACATATTGCACCATGATTGTAGTTAGGAGAAACAGTTTTGGGGTTTGGATGAGGTTCTATCAACATAATCATATTCATCCTTAACATGTGTTATGATGCTTGAGACAATGGCGTGTTAATTTTGGTAAACTGTCTCTTGGGCTCGTCTTGCCTTCGCTGATTTCCCCGATGTTGTGGTCGCACTGATGCAGAACTAGAGACAAGGACTGCCCCCACAGATTGGTCGTGGTTACTCTTGTTACAACCCTTCTGGCTGTACACAACATTGTACTCTTTCTTCCCATTGAAAGGCTGCTTCCCTACACTTGAAGATGCACCCCTTTGAATTTTACCGCTCTTGATGCTAGCTTCTACTCTTTCGCCTGTCATTATCAGCTCGATGAACCCAGCTGAAGAGCTTCCAATCAGATGGTTGAAAAATGGGCCTGACAAAGTGCCCAAGAACATATCTACTAGCTCTCTATCAGCTAGAGGAGGTTGAACTCTTCCTGCAAGATCTCTCCATTTTCGGGCATAATCTTTGAAGCCCTCACTAGAAGCCATAGACATGCGTTGGAGTTGTGTACGAGTTGGAGCAAGGTCAGCATTATATTGGTACTACGTGTAGAAAGCAGCAGCCAGATCCTCCCAATTGCGGATGTTGGTTCCCTCCAGTTGATAGAACCATTCCAATTAAGTCCCTGATAAACTTTCCTGGAAGAAGTGCACCCACAAATTCCTATTAGCGGTGTGAGGTTGAATCTTCCTAACATAAGACCTCAGATGCAGCTTAGAACATGAAACTCCGTCATATTTAGAAAATGAGGGAACCTTGAACTTTGGTGGAATGACCACTCCAAAAATCAACCCTAATTGTTCAAAATCTAGACCAGGTACCCTCTGAATTTCCATGGCGTTGAGACGATCCTCTAGCTGTTTGTATTTGTCGTCAGCAGGAGGATACTGTTCTTCAGCGTAATCAGCCTCTTCTTCATCAGACCCCAGACTGTGGTCCCCTTCTTTTTTCTTCTCCTACTGAGTGTCCCCCTCAGTTGAGGGAGTTGCAAATTCTAGAGCTCTCTTTGTTGGTCCTCTAAGTCTACTTCCCAGGTCCAGGACACCCACTGGTTTCTTTGTCTTTTTCTTTTTGTCTTTGATCATGAGAGTCTTCAGTTCCTCTTGTCCTTTAGCCAAAGCTAGGAACATTTGTTGCAATTGAGCATTTTGTGCTTGAAGATCCTTTACTATTTGCTCTAGAGCCATCTCTACTGAAATAAACAGCAAGCAGATGAGAAAACTGTGTGGGGAAAACCTGTCATGATATGATGCATGATATGTGAATGCAATTTTTTCAAGGATCTCACGGGGTAAACACAAGAAGATGTCAGAAGCACAACTTTGATTGGAGAACTTTGTATCATTGGATGTCCTTCCACGAGAATCAAGCTCACCATGTCAAGTGGGTCATAACCCATGAGTCTTGTTTACCATGCTTTGGTCTTAGATGGTGTTTGGTTAGAGGAAAATGAATCCTTTTTCCCCTTGATGGACGTCTGGTTCATCATGTTCCTGCATCAAAGGTCCTTTGAGATCCTTGAAATGGTCAGTGGAAATGCTATGGTATGATGTCATGATGTTATGTACAAGTGAATAAATCAAACAAGTCTTTATATACAAATAATCATATACACACAAAGCATACAACTCATTAGGTTTAGGCTTGCATGGAGTTTGTAGGTAAGTACCCTCTTGAAGTTTAGTTGCTTCAACCTGTCCTATAAAGTAATCGGGTTCTAGGGGATCTCAATATCACAAATCTTTCTTCATCGGGCATTGTTTCAGTACAAGCCTCTTTATTGGCGACCGAAATATCCCGAAAGTCCGATCTCAATGAGTGTAGCATCGAGTATCAACCAATATTCGGTTGGAACCAAAACCGACATCTCACTACTTCCTAATAGCCAAGTTGTTCAATTAAAGGTTCTAAGGTCAGTTAGTGCTTCATGACACCACACAGCTGCCCCGTATTCTCCTTGACTACTCAAGGGCTACCGGTACCAACAAATGTGTCACACTAATGTAGCTATCGCTTCAACCATGTTGGTATACCCCGCACAATCCCCATGATCTATTGCTACTTACCTAAAAGGTGCCCATGATCCGGGTAGAGGATCAAAACAAACCCAAACAAGGAGCCAGAAAATGTAAAGCAAGCAAGTCAAACAAGGAAAGTAATTTAAAGGTGATCTAGCCCTAAGGTAACCCCAGTTTTAAGTAAGTCCTCAGCAGAGTCTCCAGTTCTATAATATGGTGGGAGAACTGACTTGGGTGTTTTGCGTTTGATCGCAAATGTTGCGAATAGCAAGAGTCGCCACCGACTTTTCCTGTATCCAATAAAGGAAAGGGTGAAAAGAACAGGAAAGACCTTTAGAGATGTTTTCTTGAGTTCGGGGGGTAGGTTATGAAAAGGGAAGGTGTTAGCACCCTTTCATCCGTAGTTAACTACAGGCTCTTAGTTTTTTGCTAGATCACTTTTGCTTTGTTTGAAAATGTGCTTTTGTGGTAGGTGTAAGTTTGAAAATATTTTGCAAAATTCCTTTGTTGCGGCTAACTTAGTAATGATTCTCGTCTCTATAAGAATTCATACAAAGTGTTGGTTTTGAAAATAGTTCAAAAGATGTTTGTTTTTTAAAGATGTTTTTGAAAGTGTAAGTGTGGAAATGATTTTAGTTTGAGAGCAAGAAACTACGAGCGTCCTACCTACTCAAAAGGTCTATGTTCTTTTCCTCCTCCTTTAGATGTTGCTACCTTATCATTGATTTGGTAAGAAGTCCCATCGTTGGATGTGAAGGGACGGGCGTGGGTCAATTATATACTTATAGAAGGCAACCTATGAGATGTTTTAGCAATTTTCGGAAGGGACTAGATCGTTTACCAAAGGCAACATCGAGAGACATCGAGGGACTATGATCTTTTTATCGAGGGTCTTTGCTAAAACGTCCATACTTGAGGGACATGACTATTTTCCGAGGCAACAAGCGAGGTTACCCTAGAGGTACACGTGTGTGTATAGTGTGTTTGATTGCATGCATTTTTTATCTTTGATTATGGTTGTCTACTTGTTGATTTTAACTCTTGCCATACACACCCTAATTACTAGCATTTTATATGAAAAGCAGTAAATTGCGGAAATTAAAATCCTAAGCTATTACATCATTAGGGGATGAGGGATACAAATGTACAAATGGGGGGGGTGGAAAGCAATAAAATTCCTAATTATTACAACCATATTGAATAGCAATTAAAGAAAATATATAGAAAAATATAAAAACAAAAATAGTGCAAAAGAGAGAAAGAAAATAAATCCTGGATCGAAGCATGTGTCCTTCGATTCACACCCCTTTTGTTTTCTTTCGTTTGGGCCTGCAACTAGTGTGTATCGAAGCCTGCATCCTTCGATTTACACAATATTTTTTCTTTCGTTTGGACCTGTAAATCAGTGTGTATCGAAGCATACACCCTTTGATTCACACACCTTTATTTTGTTTTCTTTCATTTGGGACTGGATAGCAGTATGGGTCGAAGCCATACTAATATTGTTTTATGGTCTGCACATGTTAGTTCTTAACATGTATTTGGACAAGAAAAGAAAGAAAATGAAAAGGTAGAAACTAAAAATAAACAAAAGGTGATTTATATGCTTGAAATGAAAGGTTTAAAGTCAGGAAGACTTACCTTGAATCTGGTGTTGGTGTTTTGAACTTTGAGCTGCTTCCCTGAATACTCTTGAATTCGAAAGCAAAGAACAGGGGTATTGTGTTTATTTGGTTCTGGATTAGAAAGAAGTGTTGTGTCTCTTTGGTTCTGGATCTGAAAGAAAATAAAAGAAGTGTTGTGTTTCTTTGGTTCTGGATTGGAAAGAAAAGAAACAAAGGTGTGGTTTTTTTGGTTTTGGATTTAAGAGTGTTTAAGTGTTCTCTCCTTTCTGTGCTTTGCTAACAAACCTCTCTCCAGCCACCCCTAAATGTGTTGTTAAACATCTTATTTATAGATGATGTTTGGCTGAGATTGGGGGGGGGGGGGGGGACAAATGGAATTTGAACAGTTTGGTATGTTATTTTCATAGCTTTCGAGGTACGACTCTTATATGCTATTTTGGTGCAAATTAGGAGCAACATAGCAGGACTGCTTTGCGGAAGTTTTGGAGTGTTGTGGTAGCTTGGTGCAGGACTGTTTCATAGCAGTACAACAGACTTGGGCTTGGCAGCATATAAGACTTTGTTCAATAGCCTTCGACCAGGCTCATCAAAAGATAAAACACCAATTGTGTGTTCTTCAAATGGACCCATTGTATGTCCTTCAAATGGACCAATTGTATGTCCTTAGAATGGACCACCAAATGTAGGTTCTTCGAATCCACCAAATTCTTGTTCTTTGGATGGGCCTTTTGTATGTTCTTCGAATCTACCAATTGTGTGTCATAGCATAGAAACTATGTGTGTTGAAGGGTTTAAAGGTGGAATCGAAGCAAGCATGAAGGAATCCATTGCCTTGTGGATGCTAGAATGAGGGAAGCCCTTGCCTTGTGGATCGAAACAAGCATGAAGAAAGCATGAAGGAAGCCAATGCCTTATGGATGCTAGCATGAGGGAAGCCCTTGCCTTGTGAATCGAAGCAAGCATGAAGATAGCCAATGCCCAATCGAAGCTTTGTGAAATCGAAGCAAGCTTGAAGGAAGCCAAAGTTTATTCGAAGCTTGGGAAATCAAAGCAAGCTTGAAGGAAGCTAAAGTCCAGCCGAAGCTTGGGAAATCGAAGCAAGCTTGAAGGAGGCCAAAGTCCAATCAAAGCTTGGGAAATCGAAGCAAGCTTGCTCTTCTTTGATTTGATGCTTGAAAGCCCAATGTGATTCATGGGAACTATATGGGGCATTAAAAAGCTAATTGTACTTGTGCAAACTTGAACTTTTGAAAATCCTTGTGAGAAAATGTCTTGAGAAAAGAGAGGGCAAATTTTGGGGTACAACAGTGGGTATCCGCGGGTAAAACCTGCCATGGGCACATGTAGCATGACTTAATGGATTTCCACGAGTAAAATACACAGAAATTTAATAGATACAGATTTGATGGTACTCGTACCTGCGGGTATCTGTATCCGTTAATAATTAAAAAAATTAGTTAAATATTAATTTTTTTAATAAAAAATTATTATTATTATTATTATTATTATTATTATTTTATTGAATATGAAACTATTATTATTTTGTTGAATGTAATATAATTTTTTGAAAAAAGAAGAAATAAAATGAATGTGATTTATTTTTGTTATTATTATTATTAGTATGTGTTAAGTTTGAAACTATTATTTTTCTTTAAAGGGGATAAAAAATTTAGTTTATATATATATATATATATATATATATATATATATATATATATATATATATATATATATATATATATATATATATATATATATATATATATATATATATATATATATATATATATATATATATATATATATATATTTAAAAATATTTAAAAATATTTAAATAAAAGTATCCATGGATACCCGTATATATCTATGGGTATCTCAAAATCTACGGATACCTGCGCGGGTACGGGTATCATATTTACTAAATGAGGCGGGTAGCGGAAAACTAGTACCCGTATCCATGGGTACCATTTGTCATCTCTACCCCTAGGGCATGGTATGACCGACTTAGTACATTTTTGCTTGAACAAGGTACTCTAGGGGAAATGTAGACACCACACTTTATTAGATGTCAAGGAAAGCATATTTTACTAGTTCAAATTTATGTTGATGATATCATTTTTGGATCAACTAATATGCATCTTGTCAAGGAGTTCTCTAAGCTTATGCAATGAGAGTTTGAAATGAGCCTAATGGGAGAATTACACTACTTCCTTGGACTACAAATTAAGAAACTTGATTAAGGAACATTTGTGTGTCAAGCAAAGTATTGTATCAAATTACTAAAGAAATTCGGGATGGACAATGGTAAGTATGTTGAGGTAAAGAGGTATGATTGGATCTCTTCTTTATCTTACCGCATCTAGGCTGGATATTATGTTTAGTGTTTGTATGTGTGCAAGATATCAACCGGCTCCTAAGGAATCACATTTAAAAGTCGTTAAGCACATTCTTAGATACCTAGTTGTCATATCAAAGTTTGAACTATAGTATTCCAAGGTAAACAATTGTACCTTAATTGGTTACTCCAATTCCGATTTTGCTGGTTGCAAATTGGATAGGAAAAGTACTAGTGGAGCATGTCACATGTTTTCGAAATCCTTGATAAGTTGGCATAGCAAAAAGCAAGTTTTCATAGCTTTGTCAACGACCGAGGTGGAATATGTGGCATCCGGTAGCTTTTGTGGCCAAATCCCATGGCTTAAACAACAACTACTTGACTTTGATATTAAACTCTCACGTATTTCTATCATGTGTGACAACACTATTGCTATTATTCTAACTAAAAATCATGTATTACATTCACGCACTAAACATATTGAGATACGCCACCACTTCCTTCGTGACCATGTTGAAAAAGAGGATGTTGTGTTAGAGCATGTTGATAGTAAGAATCAACTTGTCGATATTTTGATTAAACCACTCGCAATGGAGCCTTTTGTCAACATACATGGGGAACTAGGGATAATCGATATCTCAAATGTTGCCTAATCATATCCTATTGCTTGCACTCTAAAATTTCACTCTAATCTTGTGTTTGAGTACATCATGTGAGTGCAACTTTGATCTTAATCAAGAGCGAGGTAATATCGTTTCAATTTCTCCTTGAAAATATGATTTGCCTTAATATATGTTACTAGACACTTCCAAAAATGTTTGATATTTTCTCAAATGATGAAAATCATGAATGTTCATTTCTAATTTTTTTGTATTAATAACCATTGTATGTTCTTAATCCATACGCTTATAATGACTTCATGTATTAATTCTTTCATATTTGTATAAGTCTCTTATCATGCGAACATGTGTTTTTTGTTTATTTGTTTTGCACTTATGCTTGAATTATTAGTATGCGATATTTTGCAATATATGTTTCCTGTTGTTTTGCTTACATGGCATATATACCATCTTCCTTATGGTTTTAGTAGCGACATATTCGTGTTTCTATGCTAGGCACATGCGTGCGCGGTGTCAGGAGTTCTATTATAAAGCACTACTTATTCGTGATGCTACAAAAATAACTTGACTATATTGTCATATTTTGCTTATTTAGCCTTATGCAATTCGTTATATTTGTTATAATGTTTCTTTCTTGTTATTTAAAATTTTGCATCATCACATATATATATGGAGATATGTGTTTGTTGCTCTTCTATGCAAAATTGCCTCTGATTGTTGTATTGGTATTGTTATGGAACTATGATACTTTTCACGGTTGCTCTCTTTCTTTTTGATATTGTCAAAGGGGGAGAAGCATATGCGAGTTGAAGTAGGGAAGAACAAATTCAGGGGGAGCCTAACAAATACAATGGAATGCATCATCGCAAGTTTTTCCATCACAAAAAGGGAGAGTATGTGAGTACAAACTTCATCGGTAAATATTTTTAATGATATCAAAATTGAGAAAATCTTGCACCTCTGAGTATTGGATGGTATCCTAATGTCTTGTGGCACTCCTCTGCATTAGAGGTCTTAGGAATCATTAGAAAATATTTCAAAATTGATCCAAGTCATTAAAAACAGTTTCCTGCATGTTTTTTTACTGCATGTGTTAACACATCCATATTTCCAATTGACACATGTAATGCATTTTTAAAGCCTGTAGCTTTTGTAAGTCTCAGGTCGACACATGTATCATTTCAGGTCAACACATACTGAAGCATTTCTGAAAATGCAGAAATTCTTATTTTATGTGTCGACACATCCATCTTTCAAGTTGACACATTTACTATTGTTTTAAAGCCTGTAGCTTATGTAACTTTCCTATCGATATATTGGCCTTTATAGGTCGATACATTATGTTCAAAAATCACGTATGTGTCGACACATACGGATCTTAGATCGACACATACTGCTTTAGTTGGTCAGTTTTTTAAAAATTCTTTTATTCCAAATTTATCCCTTTTTGCCCTAAAAGTTCCAAAACTATAAATACTATTTCATGCATCATTACAACTCGTTGAAAATCATAAAATTAGCCTATTTTTATCTTCATCTTTAACCTTCAATCTATGCATACATACTGACATTACATTGTAACGGTGTTCCGTTGGGGTGCCATCTAGACGAGGGTTACTAGTGTCCAATTGTGTATTGGGTGGAGTTTTGTAGGGGTTTTCATCCTGGAAAAACCCCAGGTTTGTCCTCCAATATCATTGGTTGATTTGGGGGTTTTCATGCAAGATGTTCAAGAGGTAATTGTGGTAAAGTGAACAACCTTGGAGTGCTTAAAATCTTTGCAAGGAATCTTAGAGTGTTTGAAATCCTTGCAAGGAAGTAACTTGGAGTACCGTATAGAATCAAAGTATTGTGCTGCAATAGTTTGAGATTGACGGTGCACGAAAGCTTTGGAGATAAAGAATACAAAGGAGTAGCAAGATTCAGATAGTCATTTCTCATCTATTGCGTCTTAGTCTCTCTCAAGATCAAGGAAAGAGAAGGGTTTGAATCAACAACAAGCTTAGGGTTTATGGAGTTTCTCTTGAACACTTCTCTTGTATCAACAATTTTGCATAGTAAAAATTATCCTAATTCCATTGGAGTTAGGCGCACATGTACCCACACGCGAGGATGACATGGGAAATTGTGAAGACAAATTCCTCGTGTCGTTTTTATTTTTGCTTTTACTTGCTTTAATTTTCATTGTTCGAATTATCAAGTAGCATTGCATCATTATTTAAATTGTAAGAATTTTCCTTATCAATTTTGATTTTTAATTCAAGTGTTGATATAACTTATAATCACTAGGTGGTTTTGGGTATCAACACAATCAAAGGAAAAAATCTAAAAATTCACTTGCACACCAAGTGTTTGATTTTGACTTAACTAGTTCTTTTAATATTGCCATTGGAAATAGCCTTGCTAAGTGAAATTGATTAAATGGTAAATAAGTTGCAAAGTGATTCAAGATTATTAATTCACATAATCGTTCTCATTCCATATTATTCTTGATTTACGGTTTGCATATCCAAACTTCCCGATAACGTTCGTATAGACGACAATTTGAAAAAACTTCTGCATCGTACTTTGATAAAACTTTTTCAAAACTAAATTTTTTTTGGATATTTTTAAAAGGGGTATCTATTCACCCCTCTCTAGATACTGTTGTCGTTGTCTTACAGTATTATATGACATTATAAGAGCCTCGACTTCTTATACTTTACTGTCTTCGGAGATGGAGGTTTCCATTTTCAACAAGGAGAATACTAAAAAGTTCGTCAAGACTTACCAGAAAGATTACGGTCGAGAGCAAAGTGATGCTGAAGTTAAGGACCATATAGCGTGTGAAGCTCGACCACATGGTGTCACTTTGCTCAATCCCTTCGGGATCTTCAAGGTTGATGAGATACCTTTAATCAGAGCAAAGTTCACAGAGTCGATCGATGCAAACAAATACAATTGGATGGACTCAGAGATATTTAGGACTCGTATGTTTTAAGTGACCAAACAGTTGAAAGCACGACTAACCTTATAGTCACACTACCATGTAAAGACCCTTTCACCACGGTTGAAAAAGAGATATCATGACAATTAACTCACTGTGATTAGGTAGGGTATGGTTGTAAGTAGGGTTAAATAAGTTTTTGGTCCCTCTAAATATCTCAAATTTCGTTTTTACTTCCTCTAAAATTTTCCTTCAAAGAATGGTCCTCCTAAAAAAATTAAATTTTAACTTTTGGTCCCTCCTGCAATTTAGCGACGATTTTACAACTTAACAATGGTTTTAGCGACGATTTTTATTTAGCGACAGAATTAGAGACCATTTTAGTTACGATTTTGTCAACAGGGACCAAAAATTTAAATTTAATTTTTTAGGAGGACCATTCTTTGAAGAAAAAATTTAGAGAGGCTAAAAACGAAATTTGAGATATTTAGAAAGACCAAAAACTTATTAAACCCTTGTAAGTATGCTGCTTTCCACCATGGACGCATGACCCTAGTGATAAACTATGTAGTGCGCTACATATCATATATGTTATATTAAATAATCGTCATGAGTTTGAAACCCAACATCAACAATTTAAATAAAACACGAATAACATTAACATTTCCCCACATTTATATATTCCAAACATAGCGGTATATATAAATGAATTTATTATAAAATATATGGATTTGTTGTTTTTCCTTACCCCTCAATAAACATATGCAATCATTCAAATCTATAATATAAGAAAAGTGATTGTTATAAAAATCACACTTATGACCTTTACTCTATTTATGTCACCTATTCATTTAGAGGGCAATATGTACCTAAAAATTACTTTTTCCAATCAATAATGTCATTTTGTTCTATTTCAACTACTTGATTAATGAAACGTGCATTGGCTTGCTAGGATTTGATTTGTGTAATATTGCTTATTTTATGTAATATTGCTTTCTCTAACCTTTCTATTCATCTGATACTATTATTTCTCTTTCTTGGTTCTATCTTCTCTCTTCTCTTATCCCAATTCATCTTCTCTATCTTCTTCTTTCTTCGTCTTCTGCTTTCTTCTCGCTGGAAATGCCCTTTTGTATTTCGATTTCATTTCTATCTACACATAAAGTATCTCCAATAACTTCCCTCTTCTCTTTCTTCATCTATCCATCTTTGCTTCTTTGAACAAAGCCCTAACCAGAAATTGTTCAAAACACTGTACTGATCTTCCACTTCCACATGGCTAGACAAGGTGAAACAAACATATATGTTTTTTTTAATTATTATTTTAATGTTTTGGTTTATGTTGTCATTGACTAAGGTTTTTTTTTGGATTCTTCTCTTTTCACAGTTTCTTCAAAATCTTTCACAGTTGCTTTAATTTGCATTGTTTTAATTGTCTGTTTATGTTGTCATACAAATATATTTTTGTCTGTAATCCTAAGCGAAGGCTGCAGTACCCAATAAAATGTGTTATATCAGTAGGAACCAACCTCACATTCACTATCTATTCCAACCTTAAAATTGATAGTTTCCTATATTTTTGAAAATTCTGCAAACAAGGGTTAATTCATCATTAATGTCTTCCTTTTAATATGTGAATATTTAGTTAGTTATTCATGTGAGGTAACATGTAGAACATGTAAAAGTCTCATTGGGTTGCAAATTTGGCCTTATTGTATTTGTTAACAGGAAAAGAAAAAAAGAAATCTAAACACTTACTATCGTATCTTCCCTGCTTTTTATGTCTTTATACTCAAATACTAAATTGGGAGTCAAGTGGTGTTCTGTCAAGAAAACATCCTTAGGAACACCAAATTTGTGCAAAGCCCGGGAACAACAATTATCTTTAAAGGTTGTGAAGTAATAATGTTTCTAATTTGATAACTCTATTTGTAATCTAGGATATATAGGACTGTACCGGGATATCAAGATAAGGATTGTATCGGGATTGATATGCAATTCAATGATGCTGAGAAACTAAACATTCAAGATATAAAATATGCTCTAACTATGGTCTTTATATTGACACCAGTAAATAAAATTAAATATATCAAAATAAAAATAATGTTTATATACGAAATGTTCAGGGTTCAACACTTCACTTCACATGATCAAAGTGTGCCAGCGTGAAACTTTTGAATCCTGTCTAAGTTAGTTTTGCTATTTCTAGCCGGTGCCAAGCCCGGTTAAAAGGAGAGGGTTGTGTTAGGCTTTCGACAACCAACGTAAAACTTTGTCGAATCTCTATGACATGGATCAACTACGTAATAATGTGAATGCTAGGTCATTGTCTGTAAGGAACACATTGTATGGCTCGAGTACAGTGTCAAAAGAGCAAAGATCGTTGCATCGCCGTCGAATATAGTGAAAAATAAGCAAGGGTTCCCACATTTTCGTGAACGAGTGTGAGTAAAGAAGCAAGTTCATGATAGGAGGATTCACTTTAGTTCATTGAATATAGGCACACTCACTGGAAAATCTATGAAAATAATGGATGTTATGGTTAGGAGGAAGATCAATTTTATGTGCCTACAAGAAACTAAGTGGACAGGTGAAAAAACAAAAGAATTAGACAACTCAGGATTTAAGCTTTAGTATATTGGAAAAATGAGATCAAGAAATGGGGTGGGGATTATTGTGGATAAGGAGTGGAAGAAGGAGGTGGTGGATGTAAGAAGAGTAGGAGATCAAATCATAGCTTTGAAATTTATAGTGGGACAAGACACCTTTAATGTTATTAGTGGGTACACACCCTGGGTTGAGTTAGCAGAACACCTTAAGGTAAAATTTTAGAAGGATTTAGAAGGGGTACTTCAGGATATACCCTAAAGAGAGAAGATTTTCCTAAGAGGGGATCTCAATGGACATGTAGGTAGCGTGACAAGAGGTTTTGAGAGTGTGCATGGGGGTCTTGGCCTAGGAGAGGTGAATGCGGAGGGTAAATCCAACTTGGAGTTTTCGTCAGCTTTAGATCTTTCTATAGTCAATATACGATTTAGAAAAAGAGATGAACATCTTATTACATATAAAAGTGGAGGAACATGTTCTCAGATAGATTTCTTTCTTATCAGGAAGTCTGATAGAAAGTATTGCTTGAACTGTAAAGTTATCCCGATAGAGAGTTTGACTACCCAATATAGAGTTTTGGTTATGGATGTAAGAATTAAAGAAAGGACAAAGATAAGAAGTCTTATGGTAGCACCAAGGATTAAATGGTGGCATTTGAAGGGTGAGAAACAAGGAATTTTCTAACAAAAGATATGGGAGGGATGGTTTGGACAATCACAAGGAAGTGCAAATGATATGTGGAACAAGATGGCCCTAGAGACTAGAAAAGTTACTAAAGAGACGTTGGGTGAATCAAGAGATTTTGGACCTAGGGGTAAAGAATCATGGTGGTGGAATGAAAGGGTCCAGAGCAAACTTAAAATAAAAAAGGACTATTTTAAAGAGTGGTCTAGGTGTAGAAATTCTGAAACTTGGGAAAAGTACAAGATAGCTAAAACTGAAATAAAAAAAGGCGGTGAGTGAAGCAAGAACCCAAGTATTTGATGGACTATACTAATCTCTAGGAATCAAGGAGGTAGAAGGATCTATGTATAGGCTTGCTAAGGGAAGAGAAAGAAAGACTAGAGATTTGGATCAAGTAAAGTGTGTTAAGGATGAAGAAGGCAAAGTCTTAGTGCAGGAAAAAGATATAAAGGATAGGTGGAAGACGTATTTCCACAACTTATTTAATGATGGATATGAGTATGACTCTAGCAGATTAGACATAAGAGAAGAGGATCAAAACTATAGTTACTATCGTTGGATTCAGAAATAGGAGGAAAATGAAGTGTTGAAAAGAATGAGTAACAGTAAGACGGTGGGGTCAAACAACATACCTATTAAAGTGTGGAAAATTCTTGGAGATAGAGGTATTGAGTGGCTCACCAAAATCTTTAATGAAATTATGAGGTCAAAACACATGTTGGATGAATGGAGGAGAAGCACTTTAGTTCCTATCTATAAGAACAAAGGGGATATACAAAATTGTGAAAATTATAGGGGAGTCAAGCTTATGGGTCATACCATGAAATTTTGGGAAAGAGTGGTTGAATGAAGATTAAGAAAAGAGACTCAAATTACTGAGAATCAATTTGGTTTTATACCGGGAAGGTCGACCATGGAAGCAATTTATCTATTACGGCGGGTGATGGAGAAATATCAAATGGACCAACAAGACTTGTACTTGATTTTTATTTACTTGGAGACAACACATGATAGATTGTTTAGAGAGATTATGTGGAAAAATCTTGATAAGAAATGGGTTAGGGTTGCATATATTCAAGCTCCCAAGTTTATCCATACCAAGTTTCAAGTCTTAATTCCAAGTTTTGCCCAGTCAATTGGACAGTTGACCTAGAAATCAACTGTATTGGGGAAAAAGTCAACTGTGGCCAATTAACAGTCAAACCTCATGAAATTTGACCCACATCAACATTATGAACTCATATGAACCATTTGATCAAGTTTGGATCACAATATCCCAAGAAATTTGATCAGATCACCAAAAGGGCAAAATGGTCATTTTTAGGGTTTTGACTGCACAAAGGCAATTTTTGACTGTTTGACCTAGCCCATGGCAAACCAAGCTCACACATGTACTCAAGGACCCCATGGAATTATCTTGACATGCTCAACAAACTCAAAAGATCCCAAGTACACAAGATTGACAGTTGAATTTCCCAGTCAATTGATCAATTTTGACTGTATACTGAAAAGTCAAACTTTGACTTTTTGGTCAAAATCAAGAGTCAAGATTCATTTTTCATCAAAACATGCCAAATCATGAAACTTGTTCATCAAGAAACCAAGAAATGCAAATTAGGGTTTAAAATGGAATTTTTCATAACTTAGAATTTTTCTAAGTTATGGAAAACCCTAATTTTTCCCCAACTTTTCCCCACTTTTTCACCAAGATTCATTTGGATTCAAACAAAAGTCAAAACATGAAAGTTGTATCTTGTTGCATAATCTACAACTTTGATTCACAAAGTTTTCCCATTTGAAGCTTGTATCTCAAGTTACAAATTTTTGAATAAGGACACTAAACCATTCTTAACTTAGTGAATTTTTGACCTATTTTGACAAGGTTTTCTACCCCACTTCAAGACCATTTTTCATACACTTCCACTTGGAATTTCAATTTGCATTTCAAAGATGGATTGTAGTACACATTCCAAGCTTTCCAAAATGTCTAAGAACTTCTCAAACAACCTCATAACTTGAGAGAATCGAATTTCACAATTTGGCAAAAACTCACTTTTGAATTGGCCATTTTCCATGTTCATAGTTTGTGCAAACTTCCCTAAACCAGCATGCCCTTGATTACAGGTCCTAAAACCCTTTGACACTCAATAATTTAATGCATATTCTTTGTGCCAAGACCATGTTCTTTGTGTTCTAGCATTGCATAGTGGATTAATCTCAAAGTAGATAAAGTACTTTATCCATTTTTGTAAAAGCAAGCTTTATGTCAAATTAAAATCCAAGCAAGTACAGTTAGGATCTCATTGGCACAAGTTTATGTGCTAATCACACTGATCAAGGGGGATAGTTGCAGCATACTTGAGGGGCCTGCATAAGCCTAGAACACCAACTTGCATTTTGTTGCTTAAGTAAGAAGAAAAGTGTCATAACATAACACATCTCTCATATCAGTCAAAAAACTTTTAAGCAAAAATTGCAAACATATTCCAAAGATCATAACCAAGCTATTGCACGACCCTAACACCTCTCAAACACTCCCATTGCCATAATCACTCTCAAACTGCACAAACAGGGCAAAGCCTGCAGTTTGAGTGCTATCTCCCATTTCTCTCAAGCTTTCTTGCCCAAACCGGTTCATACACATCCTCTAGCATCTATGCAAGCTGACCATGACCTGAAACTCGACCTTTAATCCCTCTAACAAGTTCCACCATTTTCACTTTTTCATTTTGCAGTTGAAGTTCCACAGCTCGATACAAGGAGTTTCAAGACAAAGTAAAGCTTGGAATAGCATCCCTGGACCTCAAGGAAGCTTTTCCAATCATCACCTTGCACTGAAAGCTCCCCCATTGCAAGATAGAACTTCAGCTGAACAGGTATCTTGGTGAACTCGTATCTCTCTTATTATGCATCATTAACCTTAAGTTTGTGAATAAACAATGTCCTACTCATGCCACTGAACATGTACATTCTTTTACTTTTCATTTCTTTTGCCTGAGTTGAGAGAATTTAAGGTTTGAAAATGGAAGAAAACTTAGGTTAGGATTTGGGATTGTTAAAATTCTCTCTCATTTTTTAGAGTTAGGAGATGTTCTTTATATATTTGGAATCGTGGTTTCATGCTTAACATCTTTTGTGTTGGAAGTTTGTTCAAAAAATCAAAGAATCAGGATATTCAAATGAAGCTTGCAGGCGCACGTTTTTTGTTCAGAGGTTGAAGAAGAAGTGATCTGGGCTGGGCTTGTGCTGCATTTTCTTTTCACACCACATTTCTAAGTTCACACCCCCTGAGCCCATTTGTTTGATTTTCATGATTTCTTTGATTTTTCTTTTTCATGTTGACTTATTTATTTTTGTTTATAATATAAAAAAATAAAAAATATATTTTTATACCATTTTTCTATTTTTTGGCATTTTATTTGTTTATAAGAGTTATTTATACATAAATATAGATATATAGTATTTAGGATAAATAGAAAATAATAATACAAATATATTTGTTTTTTCTGATTTTTATTACATTCTCCCTTTTGAAAATATTTTATACAAAACATATTTTTTTATATAAATATTAATTATTATTATTTATATATATATGATATTTATTTAGTAAATAATAAGGATATATATATATATATATATATATATATATATATATATATATATATATATATATATATATATATATATATATATATATATATATATATATATATATATATATATATATATATATATATATATATATATATATATATATATATATATATATATATATATATATATATATATATATATATATATATATATATATATATATATTAATGTATTTAGAATAAAAATACCAAAAAATGTACATATTTTATTTTTAATATTTAATGCTAAAAATACCTTCTTTTTTTTACAAATATACTATATTATATTTTATTTTTGTATGTAAATCATAAAAATTATTTGCATTAATTAATTGATATCCATTTTGATTAAAAATTAGGGTTTTTACCCTAAATTTGAAAATACCTCAAAAATAATACCTTTTTATTTTCTTTTTATTTTACATAAATAATACTTTTTTTATACATATAAAAAGTCCTTTTGCATTCTTGCATATTTGTTTTATTTACCATTTAATTATACATTTATTTATCTTGTGAATATTCATAGTAAATGATGTAATAGCTTAGATTCAATTTCTTGTCTAAATATCCCCATTTGAAACATTGTACCCCCCTCCCTATATTATTGTGATGTAATAGCGTAGGAATTTAGATTTCGCACTTTATCACTTTCTAAACATACTATGCTAGAATTAGGGTTTTGTATGCAAATAAAAATGAACAAAATAGTTAGACCTAATACAAGATAAATGAGCATGAAAATGGACAACACATTTCACACTTGCACCCCCTAGGGTATTCCACTTGTTGCCTTTCAAATAATTGGGCCATATTGTATGTTGAATTTCTTTGGGTAAAAACAAACAATCAAATGATCATAGTCCCACAAAATGTTGCTTAAATGAATGATCAAGTCCCTTTTAAAGAAAATTGCCCAAAGACATTTAACACTATTGCAATTATGGTCTAAACGATGACCCGCGCCTGTCCCTTTCACCTCCTAAAACAAGATTGTCCACCAAATGCAATGGTGGAACAAAATTGTCAAAAGGTTTAAAACATAACAAAAATCTTTGAGAAAACTTTAGGGTAGATAAACTCTTAAGTACTTGTCAACTTTCCAAGAAAACACTTGCCTATTTTTCAAACCCACTTCACAAACACTTTCAAAATCAACTTTCAAAAAACCTTGAAACATTTTTTCAAAAGATAAAACACCTTTTGTAAAACATTCGAGTAAAGAATTGTTACAAGGGTAGCCTATACAAGGCATCTTTTCAAAACATTTTCAAAACCACACACAAAGCACCATTTCAAACAATTGAAAACCAAGGCAAGTTGATCTAAGCAAGTACCTAAGAGCCCATGGATAACCATGGATAGAAGGGGTGCTAATACCTTCCCCTTCTATAATCTACTCCCCGAACCCAAGAAAAATCTCAAAGGTTTTTGCTGTGCTTTTTAAACCTTTCCTTAGGATGAAATAAAAAGTCGGTGGCGACTCTTGCTCAACCGAAACATTTGCGAAAACAAACGCAAAACCCTAGTCAGTTCTCCCACCGTATCACAGAACTGGCGACTCTGCTGGGGACAATTTTTAAAGTGGAGTAACCTTAGGGCTTAGATCACCCTCTTGCATGACTAATTGTTTGATTTGCTTGCTTTATACTTTGGCTCTATTGTTTGGGTTTACAATCCTCCACCCGGATTTTGGGAAACATTCATAGATAGTAATACGTTGTGGAAACTGTGCGGGGTATACCGACACGGTCGAAGCAATAGCTATATTAGTGCGACATATTTGTGAGTACCAGTAACCCTTGAGTTCAATCAAGGAGAGTACGGGGCCGCTGAGTGATGTCACTAAGCACTAATGACCTAGAACCTTACTTGACCATCTTGGCCTATTGATTAGGGGTAGTGAGATGACCGGCTTTGGTGCAGTCCGAAGTTGGTAGATACTCGATACTACACTCATTGAGGGTTGTTTTCTTGGAATATTTTGGTCGCTAGTTAAGTGGCTAAACCAAAACAATGAACACTGAAAACAATCCCATGATATTGAGCTCCTTAGAACCCGGTTACTATTTATAAGACAGGTTTTTAAGCCAACTACACTCAAGAGGGTACTTACCTATGAAACCCCATGCAAGCCTGAAACTAGGGTTTGGTGTGATTTGCTTGTACATATGTTTTGTGCATACATCATAAACATCATAAAGCATCATAATGCATTCACTAACCATTTCAAGGGTTTGGATCTTCATCTTTGTTCTTATTTTGTAGGTCATGGAAATCCCTCGCAGAAATACTATCCAAGTCAACCTTGTGAGAATCTCTCCTCAACTCAAGGAGATCACTTCAAGAATTCCGGAAAATTCATCCTTCAGTGAAAGACATGGTAGACTGCTCAGCCTAGTCAACACCAACATTGAAGAAGACATGATGAAAGTGCTATTCCAGTTCTTTGACCCTCTTCACCACTGCTTCACTTTCCCTGATTATCAATTGGTACCCACTTTGGAGGAGTTTTCTCAACTCCTAAGAATCCCTATCCTTAATCAACTACCCTTCAACGGTACGGAAAAGGAGCCAAAGCCGGAAGATGTTGCTCGAGCATTACATCTACAACCATCCGACATCAAGGGGCATTGGGAAACCAGAACTGGCGTCAAAGGATTCTTAGCAAAATTCTTGTTTGAGAAGGCACAAGAATGTTGGAACTCATTGGACTTACAAGCCTTTGAAGAGATTGTGGCACTCCTTATCTACGGGTTGGTCTTGTTCCCAAATCATGACCAATTGGTAGATGTCAACGCCGTCAAAATCTTCTTGTCCAGAAATCCAATACCAACATTGCTTGGAGACATCCTTCACTCATTTTACACACGAACAATGAGATAGAGGGGTGTTCTCATGTGCTGTACTCCTATCCTTGCAAGGTGGTTTATTTCGCACCTTCCACAATCTGTCTTGAAGAATGACCAAGGTACAAGGTGGTCCCAACGATTGATGACTCTTACTCATTCTGATGTGCATTGGTGTTCTCGGTCCAGAGAAAATGTCATCATCGTCGATCGTTGCGGAGAATTTCCTAATGTTCCTCTACTTGGAATTAGGGGAGGTATCACCTACAACCCTTGCCTAGCTTTGAGGCAATTTGGATATGCACGGAGGGATGGCCCTCATGATATGTTGATTCCTAGCCTAGTTTTTGACTTCGACAACGATGCGCAAGGACTTCGCCAAAGATTCATCAGAGCTTGGGGAAAACTCAACAAGGTTGATAGCAAGACTCTGGGACACAAGAACTCCGTCCCTCTTGAGCCCTATCTCAAGTGGGTACGAGCCCGAGCCCAAAGTCTAATGATGCCTTATCCTCATGTACTCCCAGTGATTAAAGATCCCGTCAATGAAGGAGAGGTTCCCTACACTATCCTACATCCAGACATGCCTACATCATGGGAGGAAATGCAGAAAAGTTGGATTCAGCTCAAGGAGGAACGGAACACTTTTGAAGCTAGCTACTACGCCAGTGAAAAGAAGGTTCTAGAGCTTACCCGCCGACTCCACGAGCAAGAGGCCCTCAACACCTTCATCGCATCGAAGAGGATGCGCAATGTCTTTCTGCCTTAAGAAGTTTATTTTGTAACATTTGGCCCATGGGGCATTTATGTACTAACAAATTTCTTCTTAATATGACGTGCGTTCTTCCTTGTCTGAAACAATTTTGAATGTTCTAAATCCTTGAATGCATTGCATACATCAGCATACCATTCATCATGTGCATAAGCAGGTCTCACTCCAGGTTTCCTTATCTGTCTGCTGTTTATTTCAGTAGGATGGATCTCGAGCAAACAGTCAAAGACCTACAAGCTCAGAATGCACAGTTCCAGCAACTCCTGATGACTTTGGTTAAAAGTAAAAAGGATATCAAGACTCAATTGGAGAATAAGGACCCAGTGAAGAAGAAGAAAAAGAGGATCGGGGTGGCTACTTTGGGGAGAAGATTTGACAGAGAAGCTCAGAGAGTGCTTGAATTTCCTCCTACTTCTGATGAAGGGACTAGTAAAAGAGATCGAGTTGTGGTGCCTTCCGAGTCTGATGCGGAGGAGGAAGAGGTTGAAGAGGATGAAGATTATTCTGACTAGCAATACCCTCCAGCTGATGATAAATACAAGGGTTTAGAAGACAGATTGGCCGCCATGGAATTACAAAGGGTACCGGGTTTGGATTTTGAAGATTTGGGTTTGGTTGCCGGGATTGTGATTCCCCCAAAATTCAAAGTGCCAGTATTTGTGTGGTATGATGGGCTGTCCTGCCCCAAAATGCATCTCAGGTCCTACATGAGAAAGATTCAACCCTATACAGCAGATAAAAATCTCTAGATTCATTTCTTTCAAGACAGCCTGTCAGAAGCTCAGTTGGAGTGGTTTTATCAGCTAGAAGGAACCAGTGTCAGAAATTGGGAAGATTTGGCCACCGCTTTCTACAAACAATACCAGTATAATTCTGATCTTGCTCCTACTCGTACCCAACTTCAGGGTATGTCACTAGGAACAAGTGAGGGATTCAAAGAATATGCACAAAAATGGAGGGATTTGGCTGGCAGGGTGCAGCCTCCTTTAACCGATCGTGAGCTCGTTGATATGTTTCTTGGGACCCTATCTGGGCCATTTTTCAATCATCTAATTGGTAACTCTTCCGCAGGGTTTACCGATTTGATCTTAACCGGCGAAAGAATAGAAGCTGGCATCAAGTCAGGAAAGATTCAGAAGGGTGTTTCTGCGAGTGTCGAGAAGAAACCTTTTAAGAAGGAAACAGCTATGGTATATTCTCAAAGAAGAGCAGGGAAGATGGAGCGTCGGCCAACTGTGGGGGCCGTAATGATTCAAAACACTCCAAGTGAGCAGCCTCGCTATAACCAGTCCAGACCAAATCAGCAACGGGTGGAAAGGCCACAACGGCAGTTCACCCGTATTAATATGACTCCAGCACAAGTGCTTCCCCATCTATTGAAGTTGAATCTTGCCACCATCAAGGAGGCGCCAAAGAATGTGAATACGTCCTCCCCGCATTATCATGCCAATGCTAAATGCGCCTACCATTCAGACAGTGTTGGACACGACACCAATGATTGTTGGGCACTCAAGCATAAAATCCAAGACCTGATAGAAGCTAAGGAGGTAGAGTTTGACGCTCCAGAGAAACCTAATGTGATATCTGCACCTATGCCGAAGCACGGTCGAAATATCAATGCCATTGAAGAGGATTTGTATGTTGCTGATAGGTGCAGAAACCTAATGTGATATCTGCACCTATGCCTCGCGGGTGTTCACAATTCTATACAAAGTCACTCATATAGATTCGAGTACCCAGCGTGTGAGAAAGAATTGTTGAGAAATGTATGTGTGAAACACCAATTTTATCAATTAAAGTCCTTTACTTTTCCAGAATTTTACTTGCTTTTCTCTTTACATTTCCTGCCGAAACCCTTTACTTTAAGCCTTGTTTATTTTACCAAGTCTTTCCTTTATGCAATTCATTTAAAGTCAATTTATTTAAAGCCTTATCCAATTCAATCAAACTTCAAAATCAACCTATGTCTTAGGATCAATCTGATCGATCCTGCGAGTAACCAAATAAGTAACCATTTGGAGGATCAGCGGTTGTTTACCAAAACCCAAGGTAAACAAATTGGCACACCCGGTGGGACTGTGTGTTGATTGTTGAAAATAATCTCATCTTTTCGAGTTGTATGTTATTAAGGAGTGGTAGAATATACACTAACGATAACAATACTGCCAGAAGAAGGGAAGAGATGGCGAATCCGCCAAACAACAACGAAATCCCACAAACGAGTGTGGGAGCAACGGTTAGTATGACCGTAAGTGAAGCGACAAACGTTGGTTCGACACCAGCAGTGTCGGTCACAACCACGGGGCCAATACCTTCGTCAACAGGCCCCAGAATACCTTTGGGAACTCCCCCACCAAGGGGAAATTTAGGCACAAGGCCTTTGGTTCCCCCAGGATTTATTCCATTCTATGGTATGCCAACTTCTGAAGTGGCAAGCCTGACGAATGCTGCGTCCACCTTTTCAGACCCTTTCGTGAGTGCCTCTTCGCCACTCCAAGGCTCTGGAGTAGGCATGGCGAATAGAAATAGGACCCAACTCTTAGGAGGAACGTCCCAAGTAGCCCATGGCCTTACAAATGCCTCGACAACAGTCTTGAGGCAACAGATGGACGAAAGCAACCATGATATGGTGCAAATGTTGGCACAAACTTTGAGTACAGTGCTAAACCCTCTAATACAAAACACTACTCAATCGAACCAGCAAGTGACAGCGCAAATGACGCGGTTGGCTGACTTCTTTGGAGTACCCCAACCTGTTCGACAGCCCCAAAGGGCGCAAATAAGGGGAAATCAGGGGATATTTTTAGAGGAAGAAACCACCATTAACCAGGCTCAACAGCCTGTCGAAGAAAACCTTAGGGCACGAGTGGAACAAACTGTCGAAGAACCTAGGGTAATAGCCCCAGAGGTAAGGTTAGTTAACAGAAACCAAAATGCTGACGAAGTGGTTCAGCATATCCAATACCAAAACATGGGTTTGGAAAACAATCTGGCAACCATGATCGAAAGGATCATGACTCAGAATGGGATGAACATGGGCTTTCGAAGGACCAACTTTATATCTCCATTGTCAGAATACGTGTTACAAACGGACTTACCTCCTAGATGCAAAGTCCCCAAATTTACTAAGTTCTCAGGGGACACGACAGAATCTACTGTCGAGCATGTGGCGAGATACTTGATCGAAGCAGGAGACATTTCGAATAACGAAAACCTAAGGATCAAGTACTTCCCAAGTTCTTTAACCAAGAACGCTTTTACTTGGTTTACAACTCTCCCCCCCAATTCGATCCATCATTGGACCCAGTTGGAAAGATTGTTCCATGAACAATTCTACATGGGGCAAACCAAGATAAGCCTGAAAGAACTGGCCAGTGTGAAGAGACATTTCACTGAACCTATAGACGAATACCTGAATAGGTTTAGGTTGCTCAAGGCGAGATGTTTTACACAAGTGCCAGAACATGAGTTGGTCGAAATAGCCGCAGGCGGTTTAGATTATTCCATTAGGAAGAAGCTAGACACCCAATACCTAAGAGACATGGCCCAACTGGCCGATAGAGTTCGACAGGTAGAACGCCTCAAAGCTGAAAAAGCTAAGGCAACGAAAACTCACAAGAGAGAGAGAATAGCGTACGTTGAGATGGATGACGAAGATCTAGAATCCTTCGACGATACTTTAACTGTCGAAGAAGGAGAAGTCGATTTAGCAGAACTAAAACAAGGGCCGCCATACTCTTGTAAACTGTTAGTCCCCTCAAATGGGAAAAATCCCATTGGTCCAGAAAGGACCAACGATAGGTTCCCAAAAAAGACTTATAGTTTTGACATCACAAAATGTGATGAAATATTCGACTTGCTAGTTAAAGATGGCCAAATGATAGTACCCCCAGGGGTAAAAGTGCCTCCTCTTGATCAAAGAAAGAAGAGAGGTTTTTGCAAATATCATAATTTTTTGGGCCATAAAACTTCTCAATGTTTTCTTTTCAGGAATCTTGTGCAAGACGCTATTGAGGAAGGGAGATTAAAGTTTGCAGACAAATCCCCCATGGCTGTCGACTCCAATCCACTGAAGGCTGAAGCCCACTATGCTGAACCCTCTGAGGTGAACATGATAGAGGCAACCAGGATCCAGTCGAAGAAGCCAGGAATTACCATGGTCGAAGTCTCAAAGGACCACATCAACATGCCAATCTTTGGCAGTTTTTCTGGAAATTTATCCAGGAAGACAATTGAAGCTGTCCAGAAAGCGGTCGAGAACCCCAAGTCGGAGACTGCTGAAGCACAAAAAACTGGATCAAAGCCCAGTTCCCACTTGGCCACCGTTCAAGGCCAGACGGAGAATCTGGAGGTACAAATGAAGCAGTTAACTCTTGCTAACAAAGATACAATGAATATCAACATGGTCGAACTCTCTGACCCAAAAGCATCAGAAGAGGCCATGAGGCAAGAACAGGCTAATAAGACTGCTTTCCCTCGGGAAAACGAAAACTTGGCAGATTTTTTACAAAGATGCCAGAAAAAGAAATCAGAGGTGATGCTGTGTCCAAGATGCAGTTCGATCTTTGATAAAAAAGCTGCTGAGCACATTCAAGGCGTGAGAGCAGCGAATAAGAGAAGGGAGAATGCTGACCTTCGACATGATCCCAGAAGGGGTTCTAACCAAGAAAAGAGGCCATTAACTTTTAGGCCTCCAACAAATGTGCCAGTAGACACTTGGTACAAAACCTCTGGCCGGAAAAGGCCAAGTGAGGAGAAATGGCATTCTTTCGATGTGCCAAGAGGTTCCTCTTTGACTCAAAAGAAAGAGCCTCAAGTTGCTGCACCTAAGGTTGTTCAAGTGTCCAGCAACTACAAGGGTAAAAATCCTATGTCTCGATCTCAATGGAGGAGATATCAAAGGAGACGAAAAGCTGAAAGGGAGGCTGCCAACGAACCTAAGGCAGAAACTAGTTCGAATGTTCCTCAAAGGAAACAAAGGAAGCCTCTAGAGAGAGAGCCAGTTACCAACAGGCTAGTTTGGCCTAACCAAAGTGAAGTCGAAGACGAAGATGATGCTGAGTCTGACGATACTTTAGACATAATGGTGAATATCGTTTCAGTATTACCCAGAGAATTCAATCGACAGGTAGAAGTCGAAGCAAGTGACTGGGAAGTGGAACAAGAAATGGCCAAACATAGGCCAGTGTGCTATTTTGTCATGGACAATGGCACTACTGAGGAACAAAATGGCTTCTTCGAGCCACCTACAGAGGCGATGAAAAATCACCTCAAGCCTTTATTCATAAGGGCTAAACTCGAAGAAACTACTGTGAACAAAATATTGGTCGATTGTGGGGCAACCATCAATATTATCCCTCACTCTATGCTAAGGAAAATTGGCAAAAGGGATGAGGAAATTAAACCTCACAATATGGTCTTGTCGAACTATGAGGGCGGCATAGGGACCACTATGGGAGTGATCCAGCTAGATATCAAAGTTGGGTCTATCCTTCGACCAACGATGTTCATGGTCATATCGGCCAAACCTAACTACAATCTTTTGTTGGGCCGTGAATGGATTCATGGTGTTGGCGCTGTGCCTTCATCGATGCACCAAAGACTGCTGCTATGGCATCCAGATGGGATGGTCGAAAACATAGAGGCAGATCAAAGCTACTACCTTGGCGAAGTGAATCACCTGGGTTTGGCAGATTTCGACAAGAACTTGGCTCACATAGGGCCATGTCTAACACCTGACTTCGACATGGCGCCAGCGCCAAACACCTTTTGTTCCCTGTACCTGCATCCTGAGCATGGTTTCCAATGGGACAGAGAAGACTTGTCCCACATAGACTTCAGTGGGTTAACTGATATCCAACCAACTGGTTGGGGAAGTGAATTCAGTGATAATGACTGAGTCACAATCTTTGAAGCGAATTTCGGCTTATGTAGCCGAAACCAAGATGATAACGGCTCTCGAAGCCGAAGTAAAGTACATGGCCACACAGGCCAATGATCAACAATTATCTGCTGTAGGCCCAGGAAAGGATTTCGATCCAAAACCTCCTGATATCATGCCAGAAGAAATGCAGGAACAGAGGCTCGACGCCATTTATGACGATGAGCCTTTGGGCTTCGAAAAGGATCCCTTGGCGAACAACATTAAAATGTTAGCACAAGACCCTTTAGAAGAAATCAACTTGGGCGAAGGATCAGAGAAAAGGCCAACTTACATCAGCGCCAAAATCGATCCAGAACTTAGGTTAGAAGTAATCCAATTGCTGAAAGAGTTTAAAGACTGTTTTGCATGGGATTATGACGAAATGCCTGGTCTCGACAGAGGATTGGTAGAACTTCAGTTGCCAATCAAACCTGGAAAGAAGCCAATCAAGCAAAATCCAAGGCGCTTCGCTCCAGAAATACTGTCGAAGATCAAAACGGAGGTCGAAAGACTTCTGAAATGCAAATTCATCCGTGTTACAAGGTATGTCGAATGGATTGCAAATATTGTGCCAGTAATTAAGAAAAATGGCACATTAAGGGTGTGCATAGATTTCAGAGATTTGAATGCTGCCACCCCCAAAGATGAATATCCTATGCCTGTGGCGGAAATGCTAGTCGATTCTGCCGCTGGTTATGAATACCTGAGTATGCTCGATGGTTATTCAGGATATAATCAAATATTCATTGCTGAAGAGGATGTGTCGAAAACAGCTTTTCGATGTCCTGGGGCCTTAGGCACTTACGAATGGGTAGTGATGCCTTTTGGCCTAAAGAACGCTGGGGCAACATACCAGCGAGCAATGAATACTATCTTCCATGATTTTATTAACACTTTTATGCAAGTATATATTGATGATATTGTTATAAAATCTGTTTCCAGGAAGAACCATATTGACCACCTTCGACAATCATTCGAAAGAATGAGAGAACATGGTCTGAAGATGAACCCTTTGAAGTGTGCGTTCTGTGTGAAAGCTGGAGATTTCTTGGGCTTCGTTGTCCACAAGAAAGGAATCGAAATCAACCAGAACAAGACGAAGGCAATTCTGGAAGCGAAAGCGCCATCGAATAAGAAGGAATTGCAATCTCTCTTAGGCAAGATAAATTTCTTAAGGAGGTTTATATCTAATCTAAGTGGGAAAGCTCAGGCCTTTTCACCCTTACTTCGACTGAATAAAGAAGGGTTCGAATGGGGGCAGGAGCAACAAGAAGCCTTCGACAAAATCAAAGGGTACCTCACTAAGCCACCTATTTTGGTGCCTTCTTGTAGCAATAGGAGTATGAGATTGTACATAGCTGCATCTGACAAAACTCTGGGAAGTATGTTAGCCCAAGAGGATGAGAATGGAGTCGAAAGACCCATTTACTATCTCAGTCGAGTTTTGAATGATGCAGAAACTAGATATAGCGAAGTTGAAAAATTGTGTCTATGTCTGTATTTTTCTTGTACAAAACTCAAGCAATATATAAAACCAGTTGATGTTTATGTTTCGTCTCATTTTGATGTTTTCAAATATATGTTGTCGAAACCTATCTTGCATAGTCGAATTGGCAAATGGGCATTAGCATTAACTGAATACTCCTTAACCTTTATGCCTCTTAAGGCAGTAAAAGGACAAGTGGTTGCAGAATTCATAGTCGACCACTCAATTCAAGTTGAGGATATTAATTATGTGGAGATAGAACCTTGGAAATTCTACTTCGATGGTTCCAGCCATAAAGATGGAACAGGGGTAGGAGTCTTGATTATTTCTCCAGATAAAATTCCAACAACATTCAAGTACAAAATAGCAGGTTCTTGTTCGAACAATGAGGCTGAGTATGAAGCTCTAATTACTGGTCTTGAGATATTGTTGGAATTGGGGGCAACTCGAGTCGAAATAATGGGAGACTCAGAGTTAGTCATCAAGCAAGTCACAAAGGAATATAAATGCATAAGGGAGAATCTCATTATGTACTTTGTGATAGCAAATCGTTTATTGAAACAATTTGAAACGATCAATATTCGACACATACCCAGAGTCGAAAATCAAATAGCCAATGACTTGGCGCAGATTGCATCTGGGTATAAGATTTCAAAAACGAAATTACAAAGAGCAATCGAAGTTCGAGAAAAGATAAAGGCAACTTGTCTATCACCATCAGACTTGGAATCGATGAGACTAGGATATGCTGATCACAGTAACTTCGAGATTTCGTTCATTGATAATTTGTCAGAGCAAGATTGGAGGAAACCTATTGTGGACTATCTTCAAAATCCAGGAGCTTCGACAGAACGAAAAACAAAATACAGGGTATTGAGTTTTGTACTCATGGGTAATGAGTTATTCAAGAAGACGCCTGAAGGGGTGTTGCTGAAATGTTTAAGTGAGACTGAAGCATACATAGCCCTTTCGACGACGCATGCTGGGGCATGTGGGGCTCACCAAGCAGGCCATAAGATGAAATGGTTGTTGTTTCGACAAGGACTATATTGGCCCACTATGCTGAAAGATTGTGTTGAGTTCGCCAAGGGTTGTCAAGAGTGTCAAGTTCATACAGGCATCCAACATGTACCAGCAAGCGAACTTCACTCGATAGTGAAGCCTTGGCCCTTTAGAGGATGGGCGTTGGACCTCATTGGAGAGATTCGACCAGCATCATCAAAGAGTCAGAAATACATATTGGTAGGCATTGATTATTTTACTAAGTGGATCGAAGCTGTCCCTTTAGTCAATGTGGACCAAGAAAATGTCATTGAATTTATTCAAAAGAACATTATCTTTAGATATGGAATCCCTGAGACGATAACAACTGATCAAGGGTCAGTTTTCACTGGTCGAAAGATGCAGGAATTTGCTCAGGAAACAGGTTTCAAACTCCTAACATCAACGCCTTATTATGCACAGGCGAATGGTCAAGTCGAAGCAGCTAACAAAGTGGTGATTGGCTTGATAAAGAAACATGTTGGGAAGAAACCAAAGAATTGGCATAAGACGTTAGACCAGATTTTATGGGCTTGTCGAACGTCCCCAAAAGAAGCCACTGGTACAACACCGTATAGGCTAACTTTTGGCCATGATGCAGTGTTACCAGCAGAAATTTGTCTTCAATCTGCAAGGGTTCAGAGGCATTATGATATTCCTTCTGAAGTTTATTGGAACATGATGTTAGATGAACTGGTGGATTTAGACGAAGAGAGATTACACGCTCTCGACCTACTCAGGCTTCAGAAGAAAAGAGTAGAAGACTCTTATAATAGAAAGGTAAAACCTAAGGTATTTTTGCCTGAAGAACTAGTTTGGAAGGTAATTCTTCCCATGGATCGAAGGGATCGAAGCATGGGGAAATGGTCACCCAAATGGGAAGGACCCTTCAGAGTTATCCAAACTTTTTCTGGTGGAGCCTATGAAGTCGAAGAGTTAAGTGGAGATAAAAGGCTCTTGAGAGTAAATGGTAAATATTTGAAAAAATACAAACCTATACTTCAAGAGATAAAAATAAAATAATAGAAGAACAAGACTAAATTAACCATAAAAATGCCAAAATAGAAATTTTATAAATTTCAGCCAAGATGGCAATTGTTGTCGAATAACGATTACAGAATATGGTTACAAAGAGAATCAATCAAAAGGTAAGAGAGTTCCTGAGTCGAAGATACTTGGCGTGCTGCAGCTCCAACCTCTTCTTGCACCAGGAGTTTTCCTGCACTAGTTTGGCAATTTGAGCGTCGAGGCTTTGGGCCTTCTCAGCGAATTCCAGGCCTTGTTTGATCTCAGTCTGGCTCTCAGTGTCTGAGATGGTCGAAAGAAGTTCCTCCTTGAGTACAGTGTTGGCGTTTATCTTCGCCTCTATTTCTGCGATTTGTGCCCGGAAGGAAACATTCTCTCGATCAATGGCATCGACTCTTTCCTGTGCAGACGCTTTTTGTTTCGACAACTCAGCAATTCGAGAAGTCGAATCTGAGACAGCAGTCCACGCAGATGAGCTTTTGCCATACAACACCTCAAGCTGACTGTTAAACCCTCTTTGGCGCCTGTAATCTGCTGAGACTTGATCAATCATAGAGTGTAACTCCATGATCAAGTCTGAGACTTCTGGGGCTACAGCTTCAAAGTCGACAGCATTCAAGACCTCTTTCAAGCATGATGGAGCAGTGGGGTCCCCCTCTAAAGCTTTCATCAAGTCCCTCTTGAAGAACTGGGCCTTAACCTTCTCCAAAGCATCATCAAGAGGAGAAGTTTCAGTAGACTTCCCCGACAGGGTAGGAACTTCCTGACTCGCGTCAGACGAACTCTTGCTCTCGATGATTGCGTTGAGGTAGCTAACAGGGTCAGTTTCTTTCAAGAGTTCCAAGTCCTCTTTCGACCTGTGCTTCGTTGAGGTAACCCTTGCAACAGTATTGTCTTGAGTTTGAGGTTCTTGGGTGTTAGGTGCCTCGATTGGTTGCTCTTCGACTCGGACTGGGGCAGTACCAGCGTCGACTTGTGGTTCTTCGCTAGCATCACCCTGGGGCCCTTCGCCAGCGTCATCTTGGTGTTCTTCGCTAGCGTCACCCTGGTGTCCTTCGCCAGTGCCACCTTGGTTCTCTTCGTCGGCAGCATTTTGATTTTCTTCGACATCATTGCCTTGGTCCCTTTCTTCATGATTCTCTTCTGACAAATCCACCACCTGAACCGTTTCTGGCTGTTGTTCCTCCACCAGAGGTTCCTCTGTTGGTTTCTCCACTGTTTCAGCATTGGCCTCATTCTCAGTATGGGCTTCGTCATTGCCCAAGCCTTTTTCCTGAGGCCTGCTAAGTTCAGCAGATTCCAGCGTTTCTGAAGTCCTTGGCGGAGAACTTTCAGTAGTGTCCTGAAAAGGGAAAGAAGACAAATCTTCAGATGTCGAAAGAGACACAATCGAATATGGGTATCTATGCCTAAAATTATAAAAAGGTCTAAGGGATTACATGTGGATTAGCCTCAGCCCCAGGGCTGGAATTGTCGCTTTCGACAGGCTTGTTAAGAAGAATGTTTAGTTCCTCCTCAGTTGGCTCCTCGATGATCACTGGAGGTGGCCTAGGCTTTCTCACAGCAACCTTTATTCTGACAGTTCGACCTTCAGGAGCCGGAGCAGGAACAGAAGCATCCTTCGTCAACTTTCGCCTCTTTAGAGGGGCAGGAGGGGAATCACTTTCTTCATCACTCCCAGATTCGACCACCAGTCCTGGCCGTTTCTTGGGCGAAGGTGCCTAGAAAACCAACAGGAACTCGATTGAATAATTGCATCTAAAATCAAAAATCGAAAGCCAGAAGGAAAATGAAGAAAGTCTGGTTACCGATATAGAAGGCTTCTTCGAAGGGCCTTCCCCCTGTTGGTTGCTTGTGGTCTTCGCCGGCGCTGTAGTTTTCGCCGGCGGTGGAGGTTTTGTTGAAGGGCCTCCTCCTTGTTGACCTTCTGTAGCCTTTTTGGCTACAGGCTTTCGAACAACTGAAAACAAGTAAAAAGTTAACAGGCTAGCAGTCGAAGAGAAAGACAAAAGTAATGTGAGAACATGAACTTACATTTCTTTATTTTGTCCAACACAAGGACAAAAGACTTCTGCAGCTCATCCATGAAGTCCTTCTCATCGAAGAAGTACTTAGCATAATAGCTTTTCCACCACTCCTCGAAGGATGGTGAGCAAAGGAAATTGAGCTGGTAGTCAAACAGCGAGAGGACTGTTCGACCAGCATATCTTCCGATATGCTTGATGGCAGCTTCTTCTGTATAATCGTTGCAGAAGTACAACATTGACTTCTCTCTTTGAAAAATCGGAGAAGGTAGGGTTTGGATAATACCAAACTGGCGAGATACCAGGTTTGGTTGATAGGCAATCAGACTCAAATGAGTCTTTGAGCTCTTGAATCGAAGAGGCATGATCCTTGGTGTAAGGAACGCCTCCCAAAGTATTGTATGCTCATCGACATTGGGACCACTCGACGCCCTTGGATGTGGCCTTGTGAACCATGCTGGGCCCACCCTCCGTTGAGCAAATGGAGCCATAGTTGAAACAAACTCCTTCCTTCGAGCAAACATTAGGACGAAGTTGGTGAAGGTTTGCCGAAACTCCAGTCCATCTTCTGTAGGTGTCAGCAGAGCCAGCCTGGTTCCTTCGATGCGTCTATTCGCTATCGCTGGAGCCTGTTCATTTACCTGAACCTTCTTGGGCAAGAAAGATTCGAAAGTGGCGTTGAGCCACAGTTGGAGTAGCCAAAAAGGCCCAGCGAGTAGCAAACTGGCCCTGTCCTCGATATGTTTCAGAAGAGTTGCCCCATTGCTGATCGAATCATAGAGGCTAGCCAGAATCAGTTCTGCCAAACAGATGTTTTGGCGGTGATGCAGTTGAGTAGCAAGAGTGACCATCTTTTTGGTCACTTGTAGAGACTTCGAGCAAAACACAAAGCGAGTCAGCCATAAGGCTAGAAACGCTATGTGTTCGACATCCGACACAGCATCTGTCGACCTGTCGTGATAATGGTTGATGAAAGTGGTGTATGTGGGCTTGGTCTCAGAGAAGCCAATTTGGTCCTCCGACATCTCCTCCGGATCGAAGTAATCCCCGGTGGGTCGAAGGCCAGTAATAGCGGCCACATCGAAGAGTGTGGGGGTTAGCATCCCACATGGAAGATGAAAAGTAAAGTGGGAATAGTCCCAGAACAACAGTGAAGCTATCAGCATCTCCGGGGAGTAGTTCAAACCCGTCTTCGACAGCATCACTAGGTCGAAGATTCCCATATCCTTCCAGATCGAAGTTTGGTGCTTCTCCAACTTTGTTAGCCAAGCAACATAATCGGAGGTAAGGTTAGGGCAAGACCTGAAGACCCTAACACCTCTGTTGAAGAAGCGGAGGTCGATTTTTTCACGTGCAGGGTCTTCATTGTCTTCTGCGTCTTTCTTGGCGCATGCGACTGGTTTGAGCTTCTCGACTATCGGGAAGTAGCTCTTGATCTTCAGAGCTTCAGAGATACTTGGATTCATGGGGCCAGACATTGCAAAGATCTGGTTGGAGTATCCAACCGGGATCATCAAGTGGCGCGAGTAAGCATCGCGAACGGCGATGTCAGAAGGTTCAGGAATCCTTCGTTTACCTGTAGAGTTCACTACCGGAGCAGTGACGAAAACCTTGGGTTTAGCATGTTCAGTTGGTGCGTTAGCACTAGGAGCAGTAGAAGCAGATTCCATTGTTTGAAATGAGGTTGAAGGTGAAGTGAAAGAGGAAGAGTTTTCTGCAAAAATAACAAGCTTGTATGAAAACAGAGAAGGTTGAAAGGCTAGATGGCGTAAAAAGTCCCACAATGGGGTACTTACTACTATTTATAGTAGTGGGAAAAATCCCCAATAACGAGGACATTAAATGCCATTTAATGCTGCAGGAGTTAGTGGGACGCGTGGCAGCCTCCTGTTGTTTTGGCCGTTTCTGCAGAAATAGAGGGACGCAGCGTGCGTCCTCGTTTTTGGGATTTGTCATAATGACAAATTCTGAAATGACGTTTGGTACTGCACGCCGTACTGAAAGTGACGTCCTAGGATCAAATCAATGATGGTTTTCTTGGGATTGCCAATAGTTGGTAAAAAGCAACAAAAAGTGCACAAGTTAATTTGTGACTAAGCGTGGAAAGACAAGTGTCGAATGGCGTTTCAAAGAATGCCTTTTTCTTTCAGAGTCGAAATAAGGCATTCTTGGGGGGCAATTTGTTGGCTCTTAAATTCGACACCTTTGTTTTGATTGATGTCAGCCATTAAAGCTGAAGGATGTCTTCGACTGGCTAAGTCTGTCGAAATGCCCGTCGAAAGATGGTAGAGTACTTAGAAGATTTCTTCCAAGGAAGAAGGCTGGTTGCCTTCGACGTCGAAGGAGTTTCTCGTCGAAGATGTCTCTTGACGAAAATGTTCGATAGTTCAGAGTGGAGCAGTTTGAAATTCAAGCGTTTGGAGGGAAAACGGTTTCCAACAGTTACCACGTGCAAACGTGCAAGGATCTGGAGCGTCGAGCATGGAGAACGTGCCAAGTGGGTTGATCTCGAAGCAGTATAACTGCCCGACGGTTACTTGGGATGTTTTAGTATAAATAGGAGTAGACATGTAGTTTCTCGCGGGTGTTCACAATTCTATACAAAGTCACTCATATAGATTCGAGTACCCAGCGTGTGAGAAAGAATTGTTGAGAAATGTATGTGTGAAACACCAATTTTATCAATTAAAGTCCTTTACTTTTCCATAATTTTACTTGCTTTTCTCTTTACATTTCCTGCCGAAACCCTTTACTTTAAGCCTTGTTTATTTTACCAAGTCTTTCCTTTATGCAATTCATTTAAAGTCAATTTATTTAAAGCCTTATCCAATTCAATCAAACTTCAAAATCAACCTATGTCTTAGGATCAATCTGATCGATCCTGCGAGTAACCAAATAAGTAACCATTTGGAGGATCAGCGGTTGTTTACCAAAACCCAAGGTAAACAGTGACCTGACTACTCCACTGCTAACCATTAAGTTGAATTTGTTAAGGGTCGGGATCTTCCCGGGATGTAAAGAAGACTGCTACTGTTGCCACTCTCTGCCGTTTGATTGTCCGCTATTAAAGAAAGGCATCCAAGGCCTTATGGATAGCCGACAAATTTTGTTCGAAAAAGTCTCTGCTGCTCCAGTTCGTGTTGAAAATGTCTCAATCATAACCATTCACGCCAATCTTTCCAAGGCCGTCAAAAAGCCAGTTAAGATTACACCAGCTGCAAAATCTGTTCCTTTAAAGATAACAATGCCAGGGCCTGTTCCCTATGTTTCTGAGAAGTCGATACCTTGGAACTATGGTGGTGACATCTACTACCATGGTATCAAGCAAGTCGAAGTAATTGAAGAAAGTTCGGATGATGAAGAAGCCAGCATTAGTAACATTGCGGGCACCAGCAAAATCACCAGGAGCGGGAGAATATTTTCTCCAGAGATTGCCCCTCCAAGAGCAGTCTTTGGACCCTCATCAGCTAAAGAAGTCATCCCTGCACCAGTAAAATTCTCTGCTAGAACTCCTTTGATTGAAGAAGTTGTTGTTCCTAGTGCTGTCTCTCCTACCGTTGCTGATAAAGGAAAGGGAATACAAGATGAGCCCGTCAGGACGAGGGCTCAACCCTTGGTGATCCCGGAAACCTCCAAGAAAGAAATGGACGAGATTTTGAGGATAATCAAGAGAAGTGATTACGATGTGGTGGAACAGTTGGGGCAAACCCCCTCCAAGATCTCCATGTTGGCACTATTGCTTTGCTCAGAAGCGCACGCTAAAGCTTTGATTAAGTTTCTGAAGGCAGCTCATGTGCCCCAGGAAACCTCTGGATCAATTTCAGCATTGCGTGGCTAGCCTGACTGCGAACAATGGATTAGGTTTTTCTGATGCCGACCTAACCCCTAAAGGCCGAAACCACAATGATGCTTTGCATATTTCAATCGAGTGTCGCGGAACCACCCTTGCACATGTTTTGGTTGATACCGGTTCGTCGCTGAATGTTTTGCCTAAGAAGGCCTTGGATCGGCTAGATTGCGAAGGGTTGGAATTGAAGCCGAGTGATATTGTCGTCAGAGATTTCAATGGGTCGAAGAGAATGGTCCATGGAGAGGTTGAAATTCCCATCAAGATAGGTACTGAGGTGTTTAAATCCACTTTCTATGTAATGGACATCCGTCCATCATACTCCTGCCTGCTGGGTAGACCTTGGATACACCATGCTGGGGCAGTCACCTCCTCCTTGCATCAGATGCTGAAATATCCTGTCAAGGGAAAGATCATCACTGTTCACGGCGAAGAAGAGTACATGATTAGCCACTTAAATTCTTTCCGGTATGTGGAGGTTGAAGGAGAGTTCATTGAGACACTGTTTCAACATTTCGAAGAAGTTCTTCCTGAAATAGCAGTAGCGAAGTTGGAAGCTGAGACACCAAGACAGATGGCCAGGATGGCATCTCTGGAGGACGCAAGGGCCGCAATGAAAGAAGGGAGGAATTCAGCATGGGGGCAGTTACCCGACTTTCCGCATAAAACTGACAAGTTTGGATTAGGGTTCACAGCCGTTGGCCAGAAAGCTATGCGCCAGTCAAAGATTGAAAGAACGCCAGTCAAAATTTCTCCTTACCGAATCAACGCCCTGGAAGATGAAGACAAGGAAAGCAACATTGAAGAGTGGATTTATCCAACTGTCAGAGGAGGATTGAGCAATTGGGAGGCTAAAGACTTTGTCCCCATCACTTTTATTCATCAGTAATTTATCTGTTAAACATTTCCTATTTGGTCTGTAATATTTTACTTTCAAATAATCCGTACACTATCTTTTCACCTCCTGCCTTGCCCGGGGCATGTAGGTCCACTTGTAAGGGTTTTGACTATTTTTCATATTCATATGCCATGTTTAATGATTCATTGGACGTTTTTCATTTGATAAACTGCTTATGTTCATTTTCTTTCCTTTTGCATTTTTTGTTCAAGGATGGCTATCCCTTACACACACCCACACTCACCAATGCAGGTACCCATCCACTCCGGATTCCATGGGTGACTATTCTGCTGTATCTTCCAATAACTCTGAAGATCTGGTCAATCTAGCCGAGTATGAAGATGACGAAGGTTGTGAAGTACCCGAGGAACTAGCCAGACTTCTACAACAAGAGGAAAGGGCCATCTTACCGCATGAAGAGCCATTGAAAGCTGTTAACTTGGGAACCGAGGAGGATCGGAAGGAGGTGCAAGTGGGTGCCAACCTGGAACCAAAAGTCAAGGAACGCCTGATACAGTTGTTGAATGAGTATGTTGAAATCTTCGCTTGGTCCTATGAAGATATGCCGGGTTTAGACACAGACATCGTGGTTCACCGTCTCCCCACAAGAGAAGACTGTCCACCAATCAAGCAAAAAGTTCGCCGAATGAGGCCCGACATGTCCGAAAAGATCAAGGCAGAAGTAATGAAGCAGTTCGACGCTGGCTTTCTGGCTGTTACGTCTTATCCTCAATGGGTCGCTAACATTGTGCCAGTACCTAAGAAAGATGGCAAAGTCAGAATGTGTGTGGACTACCGGGATTTGAATAGGGCCAGCCCTAAAGATGATTTCCCGCTACCTCACATTGACATCTTGATCGACAATACAACTCAGCATAAGGTGTTTTCCTTCATGGACGGATTCTCGGGCTACAATCAAATCAAAATGGCTCCCGAGGATATGGAGAAAACAACTTTTGTCACGCAATGGGGCACTTTTTGTTACAAAGTGATGCCGTTTGGGTTGAAGAACGCAGGGGCAACTTATCAACGCGCCATGGTAGCTTTATTTCATGACATGATACATCATGAGATTGAAGTTTACGTAGACGATATGATAGCTCGGTCACAAACAGAGGAAGAGCACCTTGAACATTTAGAAAAGCTGTTTGCCAGATTAAAAGAATACAAGCTCAGGCTGAATCCAAGTAAATGCACTTTTGGAGTTAGGTCTGGTAAACTCCTGGGATTCATTGTAAGCAACAAAGGCATTGAAGTCGATCCGGCAAAAGTAAAAGCAATACAAGAGATGCCTTCTCCCCGTACTGAAAAGGAGGTTAGAGGATTCTTGGGGCGCATAAACTATATTGCCAGATTCATCTCACATCTGACTTCTACCTGTGAGCCAATTTTCAAACTCTTGAAAAAAGATCAGGTAGTGGAATGGAACGACGATTGTCAAGCTGCTTTTGATAGAATCAAGGAGTATTTGCTAGAACCTCCTATTCTGATGCCACCCGTCGAAGGAAGACCATTGATCATGTATTTGACCGTCTTGGATAACTCAATGGGGTGTGTTTTGGGCCAGCATGACGAGTCTGGTCGAAAAGAGCATGCTATTTATTACCTTAGCAAAAAGTTTACCGACTGTGAGACTCGCTACTCACTGCTCGAGAAAACTTGCTGTGCTTTGGTATGGGCTGCTCGCCGACTAAGACAATATATGCTGACTCATACTACCTTGTTGATATCCAAAATGGACCCTATCAAGTATATCTTCGAGAAGCCCGCTTTATCTGGAAGGATAGCTAGATGGCAAATGATCTTAACCGAGTATGACATCCAATACACCACCCAAAAAGCTATAAAAGGGAGTGTATTAGCTGACCATCTGGCTCATCAGGCTATCGAAGACTATCAACCCATGAGATTTGACTTCCCAGACGAGGACATCATGAATTTGGACAACATTGAAGGTGGCGGACCGTATGACGGACCCGAAAAGGGATCCCGATGGACCCTGTACTTTGATGGTGCTTCAAATGCACTTGGAAACGGTGTTGGTGCAGTACTCATTTCTCCGGAAGGTTGTCACACTCCTTTCACGGCCCGACTTTGCTTCAGCTGCACAAACAACATGGCTGAGTATGAAGCTTGCATCTTTGGTCTCGAGGCTGCTATAGACTTGGGGATCAAATCTTTGATCGTATTTGGGGACTCGGCTTTGGTCATCAACCAAATCAAAGGAGATTGGGATACCAAGCATCCTAATCTTATCCCATACAAAGAACATGTCCTGACATTGTTGCCTCATTTCGAGCAAATTACCTTCGAGCATTTCCCGCGAGAAGAGAATCAGCTAGCCGATGCTCTGGCCACAATGTCCTCCATGTTTAAACTCAACTGGGATAACGAGGCTCCCCAAATCACCATCAAGCGAATGGATGAACCGGCACATTGCCACAAGATTAATACCGAAGAAGTAGTGGAACAACCTTGGTTCCATGAAATCAAAAGGTATCTCGAGACTAGAGATTATCCTGAAGGAGCTTCCGTAAATGACAAGAAGTTCTTAAGGAAATTCGCTGCTAAGTTCTTCCTGAGCAACGACATCCTTTACAAACGAAGCCATGATTGTGTATTACTCCGATGTGTGGATAAAGCTGAAGCAGAGTTGATCATGACTGATATACACAGTGGCACATTTGGCACTCACTTGAGCGGGCATACAATGGCTAAGAAGATCCTAAGGGCAGGCTATTATTGGTCTACCATGGAGGCTGTCTGCCATCAACATTCCCGTACTTGCCACAAGTGTCAAGTCTATGCTGACAAAGTTCATATCCCTCCGGTTCCTCTAAACGTCCTGACTGCTCCGTGGCCCTTTGCAATGTGGGGCATTGATATGATTGGAGAGATCAAGCCCACGGCTTCCAATGGACATCGCTTCATCCTGGTTGCCATTGACTACTTCACAAAATGGGTCGAAGCAGCTTCCTTCGCCTCTGTCACCAAAAATGTGGTTGCCCGCTTTATCAAGCAAAATCTCATATGTCGGTATGGCGTTCCAGACACGATCATCACAGACAACGGTACAAATCTGAATAACACAATGATCACTGCATTATGCGAACAGTTCAAGATTTATCATCACAATTCATCTCCCTATCGGCCGAAGATGAACGGTGCCGTTGAAGCTGCGAACAAAAACATTAAGATCATTCAGAAAATGACAGTCACTTACAAAGACTGGCATGAGATGTTACCGTTTGCTCTGCATGGATACCGTACGACGACACGTACTTCAACTGGGGCAACCCCATTTTCTTTGGTTTATGGCATGGAAGCTGTTTTGCCTATGGAAGTCCAGATCCCTTCTCTAAGGATTATGAAGGATGCACGTTTGAATGAAGATGATTGGATGCAGACCCGACTTGATCAACTCAATCTGATCGACGAGAAGCGACTTGCTGCTATATGCCATGGTCAGACGTATCAAAAGCGGATGATCAAGGCCTTCAATAAGAAAGTCAGACGTCAAGTGTATCAAGTCGGGGATCTCGTAATCAAGCAGATTATCTTGCTGCAAAGTGATTCCAGGGGCAAATGGACTCCTACATATGAAGGACCATTTGTGATCAAGAGCATATTTTCTGGTGGTGCAATGATTCTGACCACCATGGACGGCGACGATTTTCCGCACCCTGCGAACGCAGACATAGTCAAAAGATACTACGCATAAAATAACCCGACAAGTCAAAAACTCGAAAGGGCGTCTTGGGCAAAAATGGGCATCCCGGTGAACCGAAAACCCGAAAGGGCGGTTCAGGCAAAAATTAGGGATAGAAACGAAAAAATCTGTACACCCGGCAAGTCGAAAACCCGAAAGGGTGGCTTGGGCAAAAAGGGGTTTCCCGGTGAATCGAAAACCCGAAAGGGCGATTCAGGCAAAAGTTAGGGAATTAAAGCGTATGACTATGTCTCGTCGGATCACTTCAAAGACAATATCTTCATCAACCAGTTCCAGACTTCTTATCAATCCAGTCATCGTCAAACGAAGCATTGAATGGACAGATATTCAGAGTTGTGAAGGCTATAGCAGAATGGGATCCCATGGAATTATTTCACATAGCCATCCTTTATTTTGTATAAAATCTTTCAATATTTACGACAAAGTCCTCTTACTAGGATGATTGTCTCCTTTGTACAAATATACTCAAAGAAAATCAATACAAATACTCTTCCCAAAAATTTGTGTCATTTCCCTTTTCTTTTTCTCTTGCACTATTTGTTTTATTTTGAGAAACGTCCAATGTTTTGTTAAATAGGCGTATGCATTTGAAACATAATCACTTCCTAAATGAACCTAAGAAAAAGGATTACTGATAGGATGAAGGTACAGACGGATATCTTGACACCCTTTCAAAGGAAACCCCTCAAGAGATTTGGAATCCACATCCCTAGCAAACCCTGAGGCTTATCTCCAGCAGACTCTCGAAGCTTATCCCCAGTAAGGTTCTGGAAGGTATTTCCCCGCAGAGCACGAACGTCTCTCCCGAGTTTTATTCAAAGTTATTCCTCACAAAGGCTTATAACTGGGTTATCCTCAGCTAACAATCACGGAAGATCGCACTCGCCAGAATTCTTCCTATCCCCAGCGGAGTTCATCAAGAGTTTCCCAGCGCAACTTATCAATATGATCCCCAGAGGAGTTTATCTTTGTTATCACCAGCGAGAGAGTCCTCCAGAGCTCAATTTCCCTCAGAGTGCAAATTTTCAATATCCCCAGCGGAGTCAGACTAATGAACCTTCTCCCCACAGAGCTTTAGGAAGAGAAATCTTAAGTTCCCCAGTGAGATCGCCAGAGTTACTTCCCATCAAGCTGAAGATTCTCAGTCTTACCTCCCCAGCATGAGTCTACTAGATTGATACTCCCCGGTAGAGGTCATCAGGAATTCTCTTCCCCGGCAGCAGCCAAGGATTTATTTTCCCCGGCAGCAGTCAAGATGCTTTTATCTTCAGCCACCTCAGATTCATTTATCCTCAGCAAGATAGCTCGTCAGCTTACATGCGCATTCATCACATTCATGTCATAAACATTAATGTCACGTATATTGCATCATGCATCATAACATTGCATACAACTAACTCTTTACCTTTTCAGGAAAGATCAGTCGACAGACTAAAATCATTCAACTTCAAGATTTCTGAAAACAGTTCACGGGTTCTCCAAGTAAACGGATGTTAACCTGTCACTTGTTCAGATTCTTCTTCAAGACTTCTGAAAACAGTTTATGGATTCTTCCCAACAACGGATGTTAATCTATCGACTTGTTCAGATGCAACTTTTGAAAACAGTTTACGGACGCTTCCCAACAACGGACGCTGCTCTATTGCTTATTCAACTCCCAGATTTCTGAAAACAGTTCACGGGTTCTCCAAGTAAACGGACGTTAACCTATCACTTGTTCAGATTCTCCTTCAAGACTTCTGAAAACAGTTTATGGATTCTTCCCAACAACGGATGTTAATCTATCGACTTGTTCAGACGCAACTTTTGAAAACAGTTTACGGACGCTTCCCAACAACGGATGCTGCTCTATTGCTTACTCAACTTCAAGATTTCTGAAAACAGTTCACGGGTTCTCCAAGTAAATGGATGTTAACCTATCGCTTGTTCAGCTTCTTCTCCAAACCACTGAAAACAGTTTACAGATTCCTCCCAACAACGGATGTCAATCTATTACTTGTTCAGACCCCCCAGTTCAGAGATGGTCCCAAGCTAGGACACCTTCCCGATATTCCCTTCAAGATGGCATCTCTAAGCCCATCCCCGACAAGATTTCTGTCACTCTCCCAGATGGCATCGTTAAGCCCATCTCCAAATGGCATCCCTAAGCCCATTCCCGCATCCATTGCTTTGACAAGTGCAAATTTCCGGGCACTCTAGTGTCCAATCTCCTTTTACCCTCGAGTCACGAAAGGCAAACTTGCCAATCTAACTCTTCGGATTCAAGAAGATTGAACAGGGGCAAATGTTGTACCCCAAAATTTGCCTTCCCATTTCTCATTGATTTCTCACCACAAAGCCCTTGAAGCTCAGGATCCAGTTAGAGTTTCATCTGCTCAAGACCTCTCTTTGCACTGTTGACCCAAATTAGGGTTTGTGTTTGCACAAAGATGTTTTGACCTAAAGTTCTTAAGATGACTTTCATGTTTCATATTGGACTCCCAAGTTTATCCATACCAAGTTTCAAGTCTTAATTCCAAGTTTTGCCCAGTCAATTGGACAGTTGACCTAGAAATCAATTGTATTGGGGAAAAAGTCAACTGTGGCCAATTAACAGTCAAACCTCATGAAATTTGACCCACATCAACATTATGAACTCATATGAACCATTTGATCAAGTTTGGATCACAATACCCCAAGAAATTTGATCAGATCACCAAAAGGGCAAAATGGTCATTTTTAGGGTTTTGACTGCACAAAGGCAATTTTTGACTGTTTGACCTAGCCCATGGCAAACCAAGCTCACACATGGACTCAAGGACCCCATGGAATTATCTTGACATGCTCAACAAACTCAAAAGATCCCAAGTACACAAGATTGACAATTGAATTTCCCAGTCAATTGATCAATTTTGACTGTATACTGAAAAGTCAAACTTTGACTTTTTGGTCAAAATCAAGAGTCAAGATTCATTTTTCATCAAAACATGCCAAATCATGAAACTTGTTCATCAAGAAACCAAGAAATGCAAATTAGGGTTTAAAATGGAATTTTTCATAACTTAGAATTTTTCTAAGTTATGGAAAACCCTAATTTTTTCCCAACTTTTCCCCACTTTTTCACCAAGATTCATTTGGATTCAAACAAAAGTCAAAACATGAAAGTTGTAGCTTGTTGCATAATCTACAACTTTGATTCACAAAGTTTTCCCATTTGAAGCTTGTATCTCAAGTTACAAATTTTTGAATAAGGACACTAAAACATTCTTAACTTAGTGAATTTTTGACCTATTTTGACAAGGTTTTCTACCCCACTTCAAGACCATTTTTCATACACTTCCACTTGGAATTTCAATTTGAATTTCAAAGATGGATTGTATTACACATTCCAAGATTTCCAAAATGTCCAAGAACTTCTCATACAACCTCATAACTTGAGAGAATCGAATTTCACAATTTGGCAAAAACTCACTTTTGAATTGGCCATTTTCCATGTTCATAGTTTGTGCAAACTTCCCTAAACCAGCATGCCCTTGATTACAGGTCCTAAAACCCTTTGACACTCAATAATTTAATGCATATCTTTGTGCCAAGACCATGTTCTTTGTGTTCTAGCATTGCATAGTGGATTAATCTCAAAGTAGATAAAGTACTTTATCCATTTTTGTAAAAGCAAGCTTTATGTCAAATTAAAATCCAAGCAAGTACAGTTAGGATCTCATTGGCACAAGTTTATGTGCTAATCACACTGATCAAGGGGGATAGTTGCAGCATACTTGATGGGCCTGCATAAGCCTAGAACACCAACTTGCATTTTGTTGCTTAAGTAAGAAGAAAAGTGTCATAACATAACACATCTCTCATATCAGTCAAAAAACTTTTAAGCAAAGATTGCAAACACATTCCAAAGATCATAACCAAGCTATTGCACGACCCTAACACCTCTCAAACACTCCCATTGCCATAATCACTCTCAAACTGCACAAACAGGGCAAAGCCTGCAGTTTGAGTTCTATCTCCCATTTCTCTCAAGCTTTCTTGCCCAAACCGGTTCATACACATCCTCTAGCATCTATGCAAGCTGACCATGACCTGAAACTCGACCTGTAATCCCTCTAACAAGTTCCACCATTTTCACTTTTTCATTTTGCAGTTGAAGTTCCACAGCTCGATACAAGGAGTTTCAAGACAAAGTAAAGCTTGGAATAGCATCCCTGGACCTCAAGGAAGCTTTTCCAATCATCACCTTGCACTGAAAACTCCCCCATTGCAAGATAGAACTTCAGCTGAACAGGTATCTTGGTGAACTCGTATCTCTCTTATTATGCATCATTAACCTTAAGTTTGTGAATAAACAATGTCCTACTCATGCCACTGAACATGTACATTCTTTTAATTTTCATTTCTTTTGCCTGAGTTGAGAGAATTTAAGGTTTGAAAATGGCAGAAAACTTAGGTTAGGATTTGGGATTGTTAAAATTCTCTCTCATTTTTGAGAGTTAGGAGATGTTCTTTATATATTTGGAATCGTGGTTTCATGCTTAACATCTTTTGTGTTGGAAGTTTGTTCAAAAAATCAAAGAATCAGGATATTCAAATGAAGCTTGCAGGCGCGCGTTTTTTGTTCAGAGGTTGAAGAAGAAGTGATCTGGGCTGGGCTTGTGCTGCATTTTCTTTTCACACCACATTTCTAAGTTCACACCCCCTGAGCCCATTTGTTTGATTTTCATGATTTCTTTGATTTTTCTTTTTCATGTTGACTTATTTATTTTTGTTTATAATATAAAAAAATAAAAAAATATATTTTTATACCATTTTTCTATTTTTTGGCATTTTATTTGTTTATAAGAGTTATTTATACATAAATATAGATATATAGTATTTAGGATAAATAGAAAATAATAATACAAATATATTTGTTTTTTCTGATTTTTATTACATTCTCCCTTTTGAAAATATTTTATACAAAACATATTTTTTTATATAAATATTAATTATTATTATTTATATATATATATGATATTTATTTAGTAAATAATAAGGATATATATATATATATATATATATATATATATATATATATATATATATATATATATATATATATATATATATATATATATATATATATATATATATATATATATATATATATATATATATATATATATATATATATATATATATATATATATATATATATATATATATATATATATATATATATATATATATATATATATATATATATATATATATATTAATGTATTTAGAATAAAAATACCAAAAAATGTACATATTTTATTTTTAATATTTAATTCTAAAAATACCTTTTTTTTTACAAATATACTATATTATATTTTATTTTTGTATGTAAATCATAAAAATTATTTGCATTAATTAATTGATATCCATTTTGATTAAAAATTAGGGTTTTTACCCTAAATTTGAAAATACCTAAAAAATAATACCTTTTTATTTTCTTTTTATTTTACATAAATAATACTTTTTTTATACATATAAAAATTCCTTTTGCATTCTTGCATATTTGTTTTATTTACCATTTAATTATACATTTATTTATCTTGTGAATATTCATAGTAAATGATGTAATAGCTTAGATTCAATTTCTTGTCTAAATATCCCCATTTGAAACATTGTACCCCCCTCCCTATATTATTGTGATGTAATAGCGTAGGAATTTAGATTTCGCACTTTATCACTTTCTAAACATACTATGCTAGAATTAGGGTTTTGTATGCAAATAAAAATGAACAAAATAGTTGGACCTAATACAAGATAAATGAGCATGAAAATGGACAACACATTTCACACTTGCACCCCCTAGGGTATTCCACTTGTTGCCTTTCAAATAATTGGGCCATATTGTATGTTGAATTTCTTTGGGTAAAAACAAACAATCAAATGATCATAGTCCCACAAAATGTTGCTTAAATGAATGATCAAGTCCCTTTTAAAGAAAATTGCCCAAAGACATTTAACACTATTGCAATTATGGTCTAAACGATGACCCGCGCCTGTCCCTTTCACCTCCTAAAACAAGATTGTCCACCAAATGCAATGGTGGAACAAAATTGTCAAAAGGTTTAAAACATAACAAAAATCTTTGAGAAAACTTTAGGGTAGATAAACTCTTAAGTACTTGTCAACTTTCCAAGAAAACACTTGCCTATTTTTCAAACCCACTTCACAAACACTTTCAAAATCAACTTTCAAAAAACCTTGAAACATTTTTTCAAAAGATAAAACACCTTTTGTAAAACATTCGAGTAAAGAATTGTTACAAGGGTAGCCTATACAAGGCATCTTTTCAAAACATTTTCAAAACCACACACCAAGCACCATTTCAAACAATTGAAAACCAAGGCAAGTTGATCTAAGCAAGTACCTAAGAGCCCATGGATAACCATGGATAGAAGGGGTGCTAATACCTTCCCCTTCTATAATCTACTCCCCGAACCCAAGAAAAATCTCAAAGGTTTTTGCTGTGCTTTTTAAACCTTTCCTTAGGATAAAATAAAAAGTCGGTGGCGACTCTTGCTCAACCGAAACATTTGCGAAAACAAATGCAAAACCCTAGTCAGTTCTCCCACCGTATCACAATAGCGCTGAGATGCATGCTTTTTGAAGATGATATAGTCCTTCTTGGAGAGTCGGGGGAGGAGTTAAATGAGATGTTGGAAACCTGGAGAAGAGCTTTAGAAATACATGGCTTTCGCCTAAGCAGAAGTAAGTCAGAGTATATGGAATGTAATTTCAACAAAAGAAGTAGGGTTTCTAACTTTAGAGGTGAAAGTAGGAGACCATATTATTCCTCAATTCACACGGTTTGAATATCTTGGGTCTGTAATACAAAATGATGGAGAAATAGAAGGGGGTGTAAATCATCGTATTCAAGCTGGATGGATGAAATGGAGAAAGACATCAGGTGTTTTATATGATACAAAGGTACCACTCAAGTTAAAGGAAAAGTTTTATCGTACTACGGTAAGACCTACGATTTTTTACGAAATAAAATGTTGGACGGTTAAGAACCAACAGGAGAATAAAGTAGGTGTAGCGGAGATGAGGATGTTGTGGTGGATGTGTGGTAAGATTCGACAAGATAAAATTAGAAATGAAATTATTAGAGAGAGTGTTGGAGTAGCGCCTATTATAGAGAAGATGGTGGAAAATAGACTTAGGTGGTTTGAGCATGTAGAGAGAAGACTTGTAGACTCTGTAGTAAGGAGAGTAGACCAGATGGAGAGAAGACAAAAAATTCGAGGAAGACCCAAAAATACTATAAGAGAAGTTATCAAGAAGGATCTCGAAATCAATTATTTGGATAGAAACATGGTCCTTGATTGAACATTATGGAGAAAGTTGGTCCATGTAGCCAACTCTACCTAGTGGGATAAGGCGTAGTTTTTGTTGTTGTTGTTGTACGAGAAAAAAATCTATGGTTGATCAAAATATTTTTTATACAGAAAAAATTGTATTTATCATTCAAAATGTTTTTTTGTTTAAACAATTTAATTTTTCTTTTCTTTCTATTCATTATTATTATATTTTAAGAATAAATTCTCGTATCATACCAGTACCCTTGCGAACGCACAAGTATCTCACTAGTTGATTTAGAAGATAATAATCTGAAAAATTAAATTATTCTTGAAAAACAACTTAGATGGTCCACTATTTTTTGAATTGCATGTATCTTGTAATTCATCTCTCGCTTTTTAACATATAGAACTTGGTTCAATGCTCCAAGTTCTTCAAAGCAATAATTCATTATCTTCTAATTTATTTTGAAAAGCATAAATTTGTTGACTAATTTGGACTCAACATCATCGTTGTCATCATAATAATAATTATCATCGAATAAATAAGGATGAATGACAACGATGACGATGAGTCTGAATTTCTCAACAAATTAATTGCTTTTCAAAATAAACTAAAAGATAATGAACTATTGCTTTGAAGAACTTGGAGCATTGAACCAAATTCTATATGTTAAAGAGCGAGCAGTGAATTACAAGAAGCATGCAATTTGAAAAACATTGATTGATCTAAGTTGGTTTTCAAATATAATTTAATTTTCATATTATCATTTTCTAAATCAATTTTGATGAATGCATGTTCAGTGAAGGGTTAGTGAAATAAGCAATCTACATACGACATAATAAACTCAACTGGAATTAGAGTCGAACTAAATCTCATCTAGATGCACAAAACAAGTTTGCTCTAGGACATACAAAAACATCAACAAGGAAAACACTTTGAACAACAACAACATATCAACTCATAAAATGTTTCACAAACGTACCTTTTATTGAAAATGTTCGTGGAGAATGAAGACGAAGAAATAATCTACTTGTATCATAATGATATCCACAATGAAAGGAGGATTAAGCTGAATTGAGAGCTTCAAACTTGTATTAAATTTAAATGGATGTCACTCTGGGTCTTTCACAAAAGTTTGCAGTTTTCACTTCCGCTTCATACTCCTTGTATTTTTTATAGATACACAAACAATTTTTGAACCACACCCATAGTGTGCACTTTCTTGAGTTAGTTTTTTTCATTCACCTTCCTTACAAGTCAAAATATATTTGCATGATATTGTAATTCTACAATAACATGTTAACCAAATTTGATAACATAAACTAGCATGACATTGTAACCCTACAAACAATATGTTAACCAAATTTGATAACATAAACTAGCATGACATTGTAACCCTACAAATAGCATGTTAACGAGATTTGGAAACATAAACCAACATGACATTGTAATCCTACAAATATCATGTTAAACATATATAGAAACATCAATGAGATTTGGAAAGTTTGAATTTTTTTTAAGAAGAACACAGTCATACTTTGAACATATACGGTAACTTCTTTCTCATTAATATTATCTTTTGATCTGTTAAACACGAATTGACCATTTTAAAAAATAGAGATCCAAGTAGAGACAACAAAAAAACACGAAAATCATGTGAAACTGAAAAGAAAAAAACACCATGCCAAATGAAAACCTTCTGTATCACCAAATGGAATGAATAGGTCTAGGAATGACGTATCTTGAAAGTTCTTCAAAAGTGATGAATATTAGAACCCATACAAATAAAAGTGCAACAAAGCGTATGAATAACATGATTACCTTTTAGAAGAAGAAGAAGAAACATTGTTGAACTTGATTACCTTTTAATATGAAGAAGAAGAAATATGAGTTATATGGAAGAAGTAGAAGATAGTTGAGTTCACTATATGTGGAAGAGAGAGATGTTAGGGTTTTGTATTTTGAGAGAGACGATTATTCTTTACTGAAGCTTGATAACTTCGTGTATATATATATATATATATATATATATATATATATATATATATATATATATATATATATATATATATATATATATATATATATATATATATATATATATATATATAACCCTTATCAGCACAATTGGTAACAAAAACTGTGATAAAATGTAAGTACTATTCATAATGATTTCTAGTACTAACTATGGTGATAGGTATTTTAATTTTAATATATTTATAAGAGTATAAGGACAAGCCTTTTTTTGTAACGAAAACATAAAAAAATGTAGGTGTTGAGATTCGAAGTATGTAACCTTTCATCTATCACCATGGTTGTTATTATGATCCGTGATGAAATGTCTTTTAATAAAATAAAAATAAATTCAAGCGCATTAAGATGGGTTATTACTATAGTTTGTTAAGCGATTTCATTAATATGGTGTTACCAAAAATATATTTTGTAGTAGTGTCAAACACCCTTCTGTTTGATTGGTCCTTCAGGTTGAATCAAGCAATAGGATATGCATACCCTTTGATGGGTTCTCTATCCCTTTCTATGAGTGTTTGTTCACCCGCGTAAACGTATAAATGCCCATCACTAATAAAATGGACTCTTTGTAGAAGGTCTATGCTATTGTTGTAGAGTGGGCAACTCATGGTGTTAAAGTTGCTCCTCCAACATGGGCCGCTACTCTCCCCGACTACTCTCATCATGTCTGTTGTTGTAGTTGAGACTTCTCTTATCACTCTTGGACCTGACCAACCTTTGTTTGTCAATATTGATGTAAATGTGGAGGATCAACCTTAGTTCCCTACTGTGATCGGTGGATCTGGAACTGACTGTTTAATGCTGGTTCGCGAAATGTCGCGGAAGCAAGAGTCGCCACCGTCTTTTATTTTCTCCAAATGGAAAGGACAAAAGCACAGAAAAATTCCTTATAGAGATTGCTCTCGGTTCGGGAGGTAGATTATAGAAAGGGAAGGTGTTAGCACCCTTTCTATCCATGGTTATCCATGGGCTCTTAGATACTTGCTCACTTGTGTTTTCAAAAATGGTTTGTTTGCTTTTCAACTGTGGGTTTTAAAAAAAGTTTCTTTGAAAATTCCAGTTCGACTCTTGTATCAGTCCTCAAGAGTGTTTGAAAAATTGCTTTCGAAAGCTTTTTGAAAATGTGTTGGTGTGAAAAGTATTTTTGATTTGTTTTTGAATTTAGAGCAAGTATCTAGAGTCGTCTACCTACCCTAAGGAATTCGTCTTTGTAGATGTCCTTTAAAGCAGTGCCATCCCACCATTGAGAGGTAGGTAGCACCACCGTTGGAGGTGTTCGGGTCAATTCGAGGTTCGGGACATGGTGATCACCAGAGCAATGGGAAGACACCTTAGAAGCTACCCTCATGCCAGGTTCCTGGATCATGAGGACTTACTAAGACATCCTCTACTCGACGATCACCTTTCGAGGCAAGGCAACAGTGAGGCGTACCCTAGGGGTGGTGTGTGATTTGTGTGTCAGATTCATTTATTTTATCTTGTCATGTTATGAGTGAGCTACGCGTTTATTTTTATTTTTGTCCATTCATTCTTGCATGCCTTGATTTAATAGTTTAAAAAGTGCGGAAAGATGAAATTCCTAAACTATTACAAAAGGCGCGGGTCCACATCGCCAAAATTAAAATCCAGGACCCGATTTGACGGAAAGTAAATAAAGAAATAAAATAAAGTGTGAGAAATTAAGTTTACAAGGCTTTGGGAGAGGTACATAAATATTAAAAAGAATAGAAAATAAATAAATATGCGAATTGGAATTAAAGTTGAAACGAGGGCGTTGGACCCTTTTTAACTAAATTAAATTAAATGATGAAATTAATTAATTAAAAAAGAAAAGAAATTGTTTTTGGTATTTTTGTATTTTTATGATTTTTAACAAAAAAAGAATTAATTAAAAAATAAAATGCTAACCCTAATTCTAGTTGTTTTTAGTTTTTTAAGAAAAGATTAAATTTTAACCTAATATTTAACCTAATTATTTACATGCCATTTAATTATAAATATAAATAATAAGAAATATTTAATTATTATGAAAGAAAATAAAAAGGATAAAAATGATTATAAACCCTAGTTCTAACAATTTTAAATTAATTAAGAAAATATTATAATTAAACCTAATTTAATAACTAAAATTAAATAATGCAATTTATTTACAAAAAATACTAAAATAAAAATATTTATTAATTTTTCTCTTTTCTGATTTTTTTTGGTGTTTTTTTTTATATATTATGAAAATATTAAATTAATAAAACTGATTAAAAAATAATATTTGAAAATAAGTAAAATAAAGAAAAGAAATAAAAATTCAAACCTAGGGGGGTGTCTGTCCCCAAAGTGGAGGTTGGTCTTTAGCAATTTGGGCCCAATTACTCTTTGGCCTGGTTGACTTTTGCGCTGGCGTGGATCTGCATTGACTGACGTACACGGTATTCTCCCAATCTGGACCTTCTGATCCATCTCAGTAGGCACGTGGTGACTTGACGTGGTGGATGCATGGTGGACGCTACTACTGAATTTGCACGTAAGTATTAATTGAAAAAATATATGGAAAGGGGTGGGGACCTGGGATCGAACCCAGGTCCTGAACATTACCACTAGCAAGCCTTGCCACTGAAGCACTCAACGTGTTCTGATTATAATATACCTAAGAAACAATATAAAATAAACAAACGTTAGTGGGGCGCTTTTCGCGCGAAGTTTGAATCAACCAACCGCTGTTAGCCACATGGTCATCTTCCTCCTTGTTGATTTATTTTCTGAAACATAAAAGAAACAGGCAACGGTTTTTGAACCATTCCCTTAGGCATGCTTCTGGAAAATAACGAATAGCCCCTGGGGCATCATAAATTAGGCGCGATGGTCTCATTCTCTTCGTCCAAGCGCACTGAGTTGGATGGTCTAGGTTTCAAGCTCCAATTTTTCCATATTCAAAAACCCCTAATTTGAAAACTTAAGAACCCTAAAAAGCAACAATGGTAGATTCGCATACAGTGTATAAAAATGCAATTAATCCATGTGGTTAGCTTCAGAATGCATCATTTAGTAAGAATACATAAACAAAATGCCATGAAAATGCCTCAAAATTAAAATACGAATATGCATTTTTATGAGAAAAATTCGATTTCTGTACAATGATTTAAGGCTGTAGGGTTGGTGTTCTTGATCCAGGTACGTTGCTTGATGTCCCAGGGATGCAATGGAATGAATTTCTTGGCTTCAATCGACCTGCAAATGTGTTTTCAGATTTGAGTTTTCTTTGAAAAATTTTCAAGTTTGTGTAAGGATTTCTGGCGCAGCTTTTTGGTAATGAGCATTAGGTCTTGCTTGTGTATGTATAGGAGAGTGATTTAGGTTAAAAAACTTGATCAAAATCCATGCATTGATGTGAAAAAGATTTGATTTGCAAACCATAATTTTTCAATCTTTTTTTATGCTTTTTAGTTCTCAATCATATCCAATCAATTCCAATTCTTCCCTAATTTGCTTTGCACGAAATATTGAAGATATTATATGCACAAAAAGATTTGAAATAGTAGGTTTAACATTTTTCATGCATTTTAATTAATTTAAATGAATTATTAATAATAAAAATCCAAATAAATAAATAAAAAATGAAGAAAAACTTCCCTTTGGGCCAAGTGGTCGTTCACATGCTTTGGATAATGAATTGTGGAAGAAAAAGAAGCCCATTAGCAATTTTAGGTCATTTGAAGCAATGTTGACTTTTCAAAATATCCAAATATTTCCCAACTTCCACAATGCATAACTTGCTCAATTTCTAAGCTTTGTTCATGTTCTTGGACATTTTAGAAAGGTCTTTGAGTCCTCTAACCAATGTCTTTGGTCCCATGTCATTTTGATTTACCAATCTCAAGTTATGGCCTTTGACTTAAAGTCCCTTTTTGTTGACTTTTGAAAATGACCTATAATGTTGAAATTGATAACTTTTTGTGAGAGCGTTTCTTGGACTTGAAGTGTGAAGATGAGTTGTAGGAAATGTCTTTCCCTTCAAAATGAGCTTTGGATGGGATTTTTCTGATAATCCATGTGAAAGTTATGCCCTGGTCAATTTACAGTTGACTTTTTCAACTTATCCAAATAAGGAAACTTTTGCATCTTGATGATTTTTGAGCCAAGCTTTGAGAATCATGATCAATCATTGATCAAATTATGTTTGTGGATTCAAAATGAGATGTTCACCAAAAATTTGAACTTTTGACTGTCAAATGACCATTTTGCCCCTACAGTTGACTGTAGGGCAATTAGGGTTTCTGACTGTGCAATTTTGTGCTGTAAGTCTTGAAACTTGGTATGGGGATGCTTGACCATATTTATAGGCATGTGGGACTTGATTTGACCCTTGGAAACTTCATTTTCTTGATCAGAACCAAAACCCTAATTTTGACTGTTCAGGAGACCCTTGACTGTGCAACCCTTGGGGAGATTTTGAAGCTTGACTTGGCAATTTCTTGAAGAATATGGGAGGGCAAATTTTGGGGTACAACAGTTGCCCCTGTTCAATCTTCTTAAACCTGAGGATGTAGATTGGCTTGCGTGCCTTTCGTGATCCGAAGGTGGAAGATGATTGAACACTAGAGTGCCCAGAAATTTGCGCTCACATAGTAACAGTGTGATGGGGAATGGGCTTACAGATGCCATTTGGAGATTGATGGATAGGATGATGGGCTTATAGATGCCATGCTAAGAGATGATGGAGAGTGGATGGGCTTATAGATGTCATCTGGATGTCAATCGCGTAAGAGATTCCTTAGCGAGAACTTGCATCCCTGCAAAAAAGAAAATGATTATCTGACCCGTTACGGGGGCTGGTCTTCAGATGCTTGGTATAGATGTGTCCTGACTGGTTGCAGGAGCTGAGTCTAGATCTTAAAGCGGTGATGAATGAACCAGGGATGGTTACTACCTCAACAGGAACGGTGAGAGAACCTTGGGCGACTTCAACTTCAACAGCAATTGTTGAGAGAATCTTGGTGGGAATTACCATCTCCGCAGTATTGGGGAGAGAACCATAGGCAATTACAATCTCAATAGCAATCATTGAGAAAAACCTGGAATGGAATTATCATCTCCGCAGCATTGGGGAGAGAACCATAGGCGATTACAATCTCAATAGCAATCATTGAGAAAAACCTGGAATGGAATTATCATCTCCGCAGCATTGGGGAGAGAACCATAGGCAATTATAATCTCAATAGCAATCATTGAGAAAAACCTTGGAATGGAATTATCATCTCCGCAGCATTGGGGAGAGAACCATAGGCAATTACAATCTCAATAGCAATCATTGAGAAAAACCTGGAATGGAATTATCATCTCCGCAGCATTGGGGAGAGAACCATAGGCAATTACAATCTCAATAGCAATCATTGAGAAAAACCTGGAATGGAATTATCATCTCCGCAGCATTGGGGAGAGAACCATAGGCAATTACAATCTCAATAGCAATCATTGAGAAAAACCTGGAATGGAATTATCATCTCCGCAGCATTGAGGAGAGAACCATAGGCAATTACAATCTCAATAGCAATCATTGAGAAAAACCTTGGAATGGAATTATCATCTCCGCAGGATCGGGGAGAGAACCATAGGAAATTACAATCTCAATAGCAATCATTGAGAAAAACCTTGGATAACTTCTACTGAGTCTTCATCAGAAAAATCTGTTTGGGGTCGATTTAGCTGGACTAGAGAAGGCCTTGGACTGGATAAGAAATCTTTGGAGTCGATTAACTGAACCGGTCTAGGTCTTGAAATATGATTGAGAATTTAACTGAATCTTTCCTGAAAGGTAAAGGTCAGTCATATGCAATGCATGATATGGATCAAGCAATGATATTCTCAACATAAATGAGATTTGTAATATATGATGCGTATATGCATGCTATAATGATGTACGCGATGTTTTATGGATGTATTTTTCGTCTAGGAAAGTAAATCCTTGACGGGTGCTAGGAAGTCACTCATGGGCTGATGTTGAGAATAGATTTTGCTTCCGCTGGGGATGATGATTGCAAGAATACCGGTAGGAGAAGATGACTCTGTTGGGGAATAAACTTGGCGAATGGAATAAATCTGCAGGGAGGAAAGTACTCTAACGATCTTGCTGGGAAGCAATACTCTGTGGGGAGAGAGATATCTTGCTGAATTGTTGATAGTAACTTGCTGGGGATACCCTTGTTGTATCGGATGTGTTAATAGACTTTGCTGGGGATAAGAAGACTTCGTCGAGGGCGCTCTTTCCGTGGCTTTTGGCTGAGGATAACCCAGTTATATCCTGGTAGGGAAATAACTCTTTGAATAAAGCCGGACGACGCGTTCGTGTTCTGCAAGGATAAGCTTCTAGAATCTACTGGGGATAAGCTTACTGCTTGGGGAGACAAATTCTAACTTTCCTGGGGAACTGGATTGGACTCTCCTGGGGAAGTTTTGAACTGCGGGGGAAGTGATTCCTTTGAATGTTTGATATGCCGCCGGGGAACAATCTTTAGACCAAGACTGCCGGGGATGCTTGTTAAGAATGCATGTATATTGTTGGGGAATGTTGAGATCTGCTGGAGGATATCCAACTTTCTTAAGGTTGATAGTAGCTTCGCTTGAGGAGAGTGTATTGACTTGCTGACGTACTCTCTGGGGAATTAAGACATGCTGGTTATGTTCTTTAGCTGAACCTACCTTGGTACCTTGGAGGATAGAGCAATTAGATTGCTCAGACAACTCTTTATTTCCCCTGTTTCTAATGTTACCTGTAATTAATCCTTTGTTTCGTATGCAAATATTTATGAGTTAGCAAATTATTGTCGATGCATATATCACAAATTGAACCTTGGACGTTCTTCGCAAAACAAAACAGAAAAAGGAAAAACAATTGGCACTTTTAACTGAAAAATATATTTGTATTGATTTTTGAATGGCCTGAAAATAGGCGTTTTGTGTACAAGAGGCTGACGTCCTAGTAAGAGAATGCCGCCGAACAAAAGAGTTTATACAAATTTTGTACAAAAGAAAATAAAACAGCTGTGTGAAATTAATGATCCCACTGGGTTTCAACTCTGCTATTGCCTTTATAACTCTGAGCGTCTCATCACTTGATGACCTAAACAAAGATGAAGCTGACTGATCGATGCCGTCTGAACTTGATGTAGATACCGGATTCTGGATGCAAAGTGATCCAATGAGACATAGTATTACGCTTTTATCCCTAATTTTTGCCTGGACCGCCCTTTCGGGTTTTCAGTCCACCGGGATACCCATTTTTGCCCAAGCCGCCTTTTCAGGTTTTCGACTTGCCGGGTGTACATATTTTTTCATTTCATCCCTTCATTTTGCCCGAACCCTTTTGGTTCGCCGGGAAGCCCTAATTTTTGCCTAGGCATGTCAGCCTAGCGGGTCTTTTTTCATGCGTAGTATCTTTTTACTATGTCTGCATTAGCGGGGTGAGGAAGGTCGTCACCATCCATGTTGGTTAGAATCATGGCTCCTCCTGAGAACACATGCTTAACCACAAATGGCCCTTCGTACGTAGGGGTCCATTTTCCCCTTGGGTCACTCTGAGGAAGGATGATTCGCTTGATTACCAGATCCCCAACTTGATATTCCTGTGGTCTGACCTTTTTGTTAAATGCCCTGATCATCCGTTTCTGATACGTCTGACCATGACAGATAGCAGCAAGTCTCTTCTCATCAATAAGGTTTAACTGATCAAGTCGTGTCTGGATCCAATCATCTTCGTTCAGATTTGCATCCTTCATTATCCGGAGAGAGGGTATTTGCACTTCGATCGGTAAGACTGCCTCCATACCATAAACCAAAGAGAAAGGAGTTTCCCCGGTTGACGTCCTAGCTGAGGTACGGTACCCATGTAGAGCGAACGGTAACATCTCGTGCCAATCCTTATAAGTCACTGTCATCTTCTGCACGATTTTCTTGATATTTTTATTTGCTGCTTCGACAGTCCCATTCATCTTCGGTCTATAAGGAGAAGAATTGTGGTGCTGTATTTTGAACTGCTCGCAGAGCTCAGTGATCATCTTGTTATTCAGATTGGTACCGTTGTCTGTAATAATTCTTTCTGGGACGCCGTACCGACAGATCAGATTATGCCGAATGAACCGTGCCACAACAGTCTTGGTTCCGTAGCATAGGATGCTGCTTCGACCCACTTTGTAAAATAATCAATCGCCACTAGGATGAAGCGATGCCCATTAGATGCCGTAGGTTTAATCTCACCAATCATGTCTATGCCCCACATTGCAAACAGCCAAGGCGCAGTCAGAACATTCAGGGGAACTGGAGGAACATGCACTTTGTCTGCATAAATCTGGCACTTATGGCTTGTCCTAGAATGTTGGTAGCAGTCAGCTTCCATTGTGGACCAGTAATATCCTGCCCGAAGGATCTTCTTTGCCATTGTATGTCCACTGGAATGTGTACCGAAGGTCCCTTCATGTAGCTCTTCCATGATCCTTTCTGCTTCAGTCTTATCCACACAACGCAGTAAGGTTGAATCATGGTTTCGCTTGTACAAGATGCCGTTGCTAAGGAAGAACTTTGTTGCGAACCTTCTCAGGAACTTCTTATCATTGACAGAGGCACCTTCAGGGTATTCCTGAGCTTCCAAATATCTCTTCACCTCGTGGTACCAAGGCTTCTCAGTCACCAATTCAGTCTCGAGATCGCAACAGTATGCCGGTTCGTCCAGTTTCCAGATGATGATCCGGGGAGCCTCATTATCCCATTTAACCTTGAACATAGAAGACATTGTGGCTAACGCGTCCGCCAGCTGATTCTCTTCTCTTGGAAAGTGTTCAAAGGTTATCTCTGTAAAGTGGGGGATCAAGGTCAACACACATTCTCTATAAGGAATCAGGTTTGGATGTTTCGTATCCCACTCTCCTTTGATCTGATTGATCACGAGAGCGGAATCTCCGAAGACACTCAGAAACTTGATCCTTAGGTCGATCGCAGCTTGAAGACCCATGATGCACGCATCATACTCTGCCATGTTGTTGGTACAATTGAAACATAGTCGGGCAGTGAGCGGAGTATGAGTGCCTTGCGGTGATATGATTATAGCGCCGATACCGTTTCCCAAAGCGTTGGAGGCTCCGTCAAAGTGCATAGACCATCGGGATCCTTCCTCAGGTCCTTCATCAGGTCCAGGTACCTCACAATCAGTTACTATCATGATGCTTTCATCCGGAAACTCGAAGTTCATTGATTGATAGTCATCTACGGCCTGATGTGCCAAGTGGTCTGCCAATACGCTTCCCTTGATGGCTTTCTGGGTTGTGTACTGAATGTCGTATTCCGTCAAGATCATTTGCCATCTTGCAATTCTCCCAGACAGAGCAGGCTTTTCGAATATGTACTTTATCGATCCATCTTTGAGATCAACAAGGTAGTGTGGGTCAGCATATATTGTCTCAGCCGGCGAGCAGCCCATACCAAAGCGCAGCAAGTTTTCTCAAGCAGTGAGTATCGGGTCTCACAGTCGGTAAACTTTTTGCTAAGGTAATAAATGGCGTGCTCTTTTCGGCCAGACTCGTCATGCTGCCCCAGCACACACCCCATTGAGTTGTCAAGCACTGTCAGGTATAATATCAGAGGTCTCCCTTCAACCGGTGGCATAAGGATGGGTGGTTCTTGGAGATACTCTTTGATTCTGTCGAAAGCAGCCTGACATTCATCGTTCCAACGTACTACCTGATCTTTCTTCAGCAGCTTGAAGATTGGCTCACAGGTAGCAGTCAGATGTGAGATGAATCGAGCAATGTAATTCAGGCGTCCTAAAAAGCCTCTGACCTCTTTCTCTGTCTTTGGAACTGGCATCTCTTGAATAGCTTTAACCTTGGCAGGGTCCACTTGAATACCTTTATCACTGACCACGAAGCCTAGCAACTTTCCAGATCTTACCCCGAAGGTGCACTTGTTCGGGTTCAACCTTAGCTTGTACAGTTTCAACCGGTCAAACAACTTCTGCAGATGATCTAGGTGCTCTTCCTCAGTCTGGGACCTTGCGATCATGTCATCAACATACACTTCTATCTCATGATGGATCATGTCATGAAATAAAGCAACCATGGCATGTTGGTAGGTTGCCCCAGCGTTCTTCAACCCGAATGGCATGACCTTGTAACAGAAGGTGCCCCACTGAGTAACAAATGTAGTCTTTTCCATGTCTTCAGGTGCCATCTTGATCTGATTGTAACCTGAAAAACCATCCATGAAAGAGAACACCTTATGCTGAGCTGTATTATCAACAAGGACATCAATGTGAGGTAGAGGGAAGTCATCTTTGGGGCTGGCCCTATTCAGATCCCTGTAGTCGACACACATTCTGACTTTACCGTCTTTCTTAGGTACCGGCACCACATTAGCAACCCACTGAGGGTAAGACGTCACTGCAAGGAACCCAGCATCAAATTGTTTCATAACCTCGGCTTTGATCTTCTCAGACATCTCTGGACGCATACGGTGGACCTTTTGCTTAACCGGAGGGCAGTCTTCCTTAGTTGGCAAGTGATGGACCACAATATCGGTATCCAACTCGGGCATGTCTTCGTAGGACCAGGCAAAGATCTCCATATAATCATGTAGCATCTGAGTCAACCGTTGCTTCATGCTGAGCTCTAGGTTGGCACCAATCTTTACCTCTTTCATGTCTGCCTCAGTACCCAGGTTTATTGTTTCCACTGGCTCTTCATGGGGTTGAATTGCCCTCTCTTCCTGAAGTAACAGTCTTGCAAGCTCGCCAGGCACTTCGCAATCATCTTCGCCTTCGTCTTCGGCTAAGTTGATCGGATTTTCGAAGTCATAATTGGCAGTAGCAGAGTCGTTACCCGTGAGATCCAGAGTGGATTGAAACCTGTATGAGTGAGTGTGTGTGTGTAAATACAGCTGTTTTGAAATATATGTAAACGAAAGAAAGACGGGAAAGGAGCATAAGATTTGTAATGCGAGAAAACGTCCAAGATTTTCATTTATGATATATGAAATGACAATTTATATGCCCTCACAAATGAAACCACGGTGCCTCGGGTAAGACACCGGGCCATATAGTTCATTTATTGTTTATTACAAATAATAAAACAAAGAAGTTTATTACTGCGTAACAAAAGTAACAGGAGTATGGTCTTTGACAATCCAATTGGTCAATCCGCCTTCGGTTGTCGGGTAGATCCAGCTATTGAATTCTGCTTCATCCACTTCATTGTCTTCCCCAACAGCATTCACTCCTGGATTTGTAATGAACACAGGAGGTCTTCTGGTCTTCGCCTTCCGCATAGCTTTCTGACCCTCTGCAGTAAAACCCAGCCCAAATTTGTCAGTTTTCTGTGTAAAGTCTGTAAGCCTGCCCCAGTTAGCACATTCACCTTTTTGAACCACAGCCCGGGCATCCTTTAGGGAAGCCATCTTCAAAGGAACATTCTCTTCTACTGCTGTTTCTGCTGCCGCTGAAATTGGAAGCACCTCCTCGAAATGCTGAAAGGGGGTTTCAATAAACTCCCCGTCCATCTCAATGTATCTGAAGGAATTCAGATGGCTTACCATGTACTCCTCCTCTCCTTGCACAGTGACGATCTTCCCTCTGACAGGGTACTTCAGCTTCTGGTGCAAGGTAGAGGTCACTGCCCCAGCTTTATGGATCCAAGGTCGACCCAGTAGACAAGAGTACGATGGACGGATATCCATCACATAAAATGTAGAGTCAAACACCTGAGAACCCACACGAATGGGAATGTCAACCTCTCCATGAACCATCCTTTTTGAACCGTCAAAGGCCCTGACGATGATATTGCTGGGTTTCAGTTCCAGGCCTTCACAATCTAAACGGTCTAAAGCCTTCTTGGGTAGCACATTCAAGGACGAACCAGTATCCACCAATACATGTGCCAGAGTAGTGCCCCTGCATTCGATAGAGACATGCAGGGCATCATTGTGGTCTCTTCCTTTTGCAGTCAGGTCAGCATCTGAGAAACCCAGGCCATTGTCTGCTGTCAGATTTGCTACGCAGTCAGTGAACTGGACTGCAGATGTCTCCTGTGGCACATGGGCCGTCTTGAGAAATGAGATTAAGGCCTTAGCATGGGCCTCGGAGCACAGCAATAAAGAGAGCATGGAGATTTTGGAGGGTGTGTGCCCCAGCTGTTCCACAACATTGAAGTCACTCTTCTTTATAATTTTCAAGATTTCCTCCATCTCTTGTTGGGAGGCCTCAGTAGTTATAGGTATTGGTGCCTCCATCTGGGCAGGCTCAACTTCAATTCCTTTGCCCCGAGCATTGGATGACTCGGCAGCAGGAGAAACAACTTGATCAGCAACAGGAACAGGTACACTTGTAGGAGTTATAAGGAGTGGTCCTCGAGCAGCAGGCGGTGCAATGTCAGGCGAGAAGAGCCTGCCACTGCGGGTAACCTTGGCTAGGCCAGTGATATCACAGATGCTGGCGCCAGTGTTGAATTCTTGTTTGATCCCATTCACATACACATCTGCCCCGTAGTGCCAGGGGACAACTTTTTCAGATACGTAGGGAAGAGGCCCCGGAACAGTGATAACAACAGGTGCGACAGTCATGATTTGAACAGGCTTCTTCGGGAGAGCCTTGATCGGATTATTGAAGATGGTAACCACAGAAACTTCTTCTACCGGAACCAACTGAACAGCAGACTTCTTAAACAGAATCTCCTTGCTATCCATTAGGCTTTGGATGCCTAACTTCAGCAAGGGACAACCAGATAGGGAAACAGCACAGAAAAGGCAACCCTCACTGCAACCCGGAAATAAACCGGCCAGCAGCAGGTTCCTCTTGACAGTCTTCAGAGGAGTGGCTAGATCATCCACGGAAACAGCATAAACATCTTCATCAACAGCATTTACTCCATGCTGGGGCATAGGAGCAGTAACCACATTCGGCCTCTCAGGCGCTTCAAACTGTATCTCTTTCGCGTCGATAAGGTCTTGCACCTTATTCCTTAATGCCCAACAGTCATCAGTGGAATGCCCTGGGCTATCAGAATGGTACGCACAGCGGGCATTCGGGTTGTACTTGGGGGAGGCAGTGTTTACCCCTTTGGGTGCCTCTCTAACAGTCACTAGGTTGGTGGACAGCAACTGTGGCAAGATCTGCGATAAAGTCATGCTCAAACGGGTAAACTCTCTCCGGGGTCTTTCAGCCCTTTGAGGATTGGTTGGCCGAGGAGCGGCAGCAGGCTTAGCAATCATTACCGCACTGACAGATTGGCGGCGCTCAGATCTCTTTGGTCTCTTGGAACCATATACAGCACTAGCCTCCTTCTTGAAGGGTTTCTTCTCAGAACTAGACGATGTACCCTTCGGAATCTTTCCAGACTTTAACCCCGCCTCAATTCTCTCTCCAGTCAGAATCAGATCAGTGAACCCTGCAGACGAATTCCCGATAAGATGGTTGAAAAATGGCCCAGATAGGGTCCCCAAGAACATGTCTACCAATTCCCGATCAGTCAACGGTGGCTGCACCCTGCCAGCCAGGTCTCTCCACTTCTGAGCGTACTCTTTAAAACCCTCACTTGAACCTAACGACATACCCTGGAGTTGGGTACGTGTAGGGGCAAGGTCGGCATTATATTGATACTTCTTATAGAAAGCAGTAGCCAACTCCTCCCAGTTACGAACCTTGGTCCCATCCAGCTGATAGAACCATTTGAGATGAGTCCCTGAAAGACTCTCCTGGAAGAAGTGGATCCACAAATTCTTATCCGCTGAGTACGGTTGAATCTTCCGAACATAGGACCTGAGATGTAACTTGGGACAAGACGCCCCGTCATATTTAGTGAAAGATGGTGCTTTGAACTTCCGAGGAATGATCACACCAGTAGACAAACCCAGATCTCCAAAATCCAGCCCAGGTACCTGTTGTATTTCCATAGCATTCAGCCTGTCTTCCAGCTGCTTGTAACGGTCTTCTGCCGGAGGATATTGCTCTTCATCAAAATCAGTCTCGTTGTCGGAGACTACCGGACTAGGACCCTTTTCTGCTTGAGGAGTACTCTTGCCAATAGAAGAACCAGCCTCTTCATTCTGCAGAGTATTGCCAAACCTTCGGCCCGATCTGAACAGAACAGTCCTTCTCTTCTTCTTCTTTTCCTTCTTCAAGAGCAGAGCCTTCAGCTCTTCTTGGCCTTGAGCCAAACCCTTGATTAATTCCTGAAATTGCGCATTCTGCGCCTGAAGAGCTTTGATGGATGTCTCAGTTGATGATGAGTCAGAATTCATGATGCTGAAATAAACAGCGAAGAGCGGTAAGCAACCTGAAAAGAAGAAAACCTGCTATGCACATGATGAATGAGATGCGTATGAGTTATGTTTTCAAAGACAATCGGGAATCAACTTTGTAAACAAAAAGGAACACACTTCATTAGATTTAACTTTGAAAAATTAGATTGTTCAACAGGTTGCCCTTAGGCGTTACATGAAAGGAAATACTGAAAAGGGAAATAAAATTGTAAAAGAACATCCGGAGCTCCTTATTGATCCCATGGTCTCCTCTTCTCAGTACGGATGTAGGCATTCAGAGCTCGCTCATTCTCCAACTGCTTTGTCAGCTTCTGGATCTTTAATTCCTGCTCGTTGAACTTTTCCCGGTAAGAATCTCGTTCTTCTCGCAGTTGCGACCAAGATCTCTTCAGTGTCTCATAATCAACAGGTATCTGAGGAGGGAGGACAGTTGGAGGAACACCCTCTTTGTTAGGACACTCAAGAATGACGGGTCTGACGGCTTCATACGGCATACCTAACTTCTGAGCACGGATGCGAACCCATTTGTAGTAGGCTTCCATAGGTAAAGAAGTCTTTGGCCCCAACTCTCGTGGGTCAGCTTTATGAACTTTATCCCAAGCCTTGATGAACCTACGACACAGCTCGTCACTATCCACCTGAAACTCAAAACTGATATGAGGTACCAACATCTCATGGGGGCCTGCTCTTCTTGCTCTTCCAAACTAACGGAGCGCTAGACATGGATTGTAAGAGATCCCTCCTTGGGTACCAATCAGAGGAACATTAGGGTATTCCCCGCATCGATCAATAATAGTTATCTCATCCAAACCTCTACAAGTCCAAATGATGTCTTTATCGGTGAGAGACATTAACCTGTGAGCCCAACCTCTTCCTTCTTGGTTCTTCAGTACGAACTTAGGGAGGTGCGAAATAAACCACCTCACCAACAAAGGGATACAACACCATAGGGTTCCTCGTCTTCGGGTAGTACGAGCATGAAGTTGTTGCAAGATGTCACCCAAGAGAGTGGGTACGGGATTCTGAGACATAAAGATCCTTATGGCAGTGACATTGATGAAGTTGTCAGGATTAGGAAACAAGACTAACCCATAGATCAAGAGAGCCAAGATGTCTTCATATGCCCTAAAGTCCAGGTCATTCCAGAAACTGTTAGCTTTACCAATCAGAAACTTGGCCAAGAAACCCTTAACTCCGCTTCTAGTCACCCAGTTGTCCATTACCTCTTGCTGTGTCAAGGGAAGAGCTGCAGCAACATCCTCAAGCCTGAGGGTCTTTTCCCAACCAGAAAAGGGAGTCTGATCCAAGATAGGGATACCCAGCAAATCAGAGAACTCTTCCAGGGTAGGGACCAGCTGGAAGTCTTGAAAGGTGAAGCACTGGTACAGAGGGTCATAGAACTGGGTCAGAATACTCATCAAATGTTGATCCCGCTTTGCAGTTACTAAACTGAGAAGAGAACCATGCCTCTGGATGAAGGAAGTGGTATTTGGAATTCTGCTAACCAACTCCTCAAGCAACTCAGATGAATGAACAAAGTTGAACCGGATGGTATTCCTTCGCACAGGCATCATGTTGTCCTACAAAACAGAGCAAAGGTGAAACCCTCTTGTCTTTGAAATGGTCAGTCCTTATGCAGGATGCATGCAATGCTCATGATGTTATGATGTTATGATAAAGCACACCACACATAGATACAAAGGCAAACATGATAAAGCACACAAGTCACACAAGGCAAGCCCCTAAAGTTTAGGCCAGCATGAGGTCTAGGTACTACCCTCTTTCAGTTTGTTGGTTCATACCTGTCCTATCAAAGTAACCGGGTTCTTAGAGGATCCCAATATCATTGACTACCCTCAATCGGTCATAACTCCAGCATCGCAATCTTTTCTTGCGGCCAGAACCATCACGAGAGTTTAGCCTCAATGGGCGTAGCATACTGCTACTGTTCTAATGGCCATGTTGTGTCATTTAAGGTTCTAAGGTTGTTGGTGCTTAATGACTCCTCAGAAGACCCATATTCTCCTCGTTGCGACACAAGGGATATCGGTACAGACCAATGTGCCACACCAACGTAGCCACTGTTTCACCCGTGTCGGTCTACGCCGGACAGGTCCCTCACAGCTTATGCTACCTAAACAGGGTATCCCCAGATCCGGGTTAGGATCCATGTAACTCCGATGCAACCCACAATAGTAAAGCAAGCAAGTCAATACAATTGAAAACGCAGTTATGAACTAACCCTAAGGTACACCTCACTTTAAGTTTAAGTCCCCAGCAGAGTCGCCAGTTCTGTGATCGGTGGATCTGGAATTGACTGTTTAATGCTGGTTCGCGAAATGTCGCGGAAGCAAGAGTCGCCACCGTCTTTTATTTTCTCCAAATGGAAAGGACAAAAGCACAGAAAAATTCCTTATAGAGATTGCTCTCGGTTCGGGAGGTAGATTATAGAAAGGGAAGGTGTTAGCACCCTTTCTATCCATGGTTATCCATGGGCTCTTAGATACTTGCTCACTTGTGTTTTCAAAAATGGTTTGTTTGCTTTTCAACTGTGGGTTTTAAAAAAAGTTTCTTTGAAAATTCCAGTTCGACTCTTGTATCAGTCCTCAAGAGTGTTTGAAAAATTGCTTTCGAAAGCTTTTTGAAAATGTGTTGGTGTGAAAAGTATTTTTTATTTGTTTTTGAATTTAGAGCAAGTATCTAGAGTCGTCTACCTACCCTAAGGAATTTGTCTGTGTAGATGTCCTTTAAAGCAGTGCCATCCCACCATTGAGAGGTAGGAAGCACCACCGTTGGAGGTGTTCGGGTCAATTCGAGGTTTGGGACATGGTGATCACCAGAGCAATGGGAAGACACCTTAGAAGCTACCCTCATGCCAGGTTCCCGGATCATGAGGACTTACTAAGACATCCTCTACTCGACGATCACCTTTCGAGGCAAGGCAACAGTGAGGCGTACCCTAGGGGTGGTGTGTGATTTGTGTGTCAGATTCATTTATTTTATCTTGTCATGTTATGAGTGAGCTACGCGTTTATTTTTATTTTTGTCCATTCATTCTTGCATGCCTTGATTTAATAGTTTAAAAAGTGCGGAAAGATGAAATTCCTAAACTATTACAAAAGGCGCGGGTCCACATCGCCAAAATTAAAACCCAGGACCCGATTTGACGGAAAGTAAATAAAGAAATAAAATAAAGTGCGAGAAATTAAGTTTACAAGGCTTTGGGAGAGGTACATAAATATTAAAAAGAATAGAAAATAAATAAATATGTGAATTGGAATTAAAGTTGAAACGAGGGCGTTGGACCCTTTTTAACTAAATTAAATTAAATGATGAAATTAATTAATTAAAAAAGAAAAGAAATTGTTTTTGGTATTTTTGTATTTTTATGATTTTTAACAAAAAAAGAATTAATTAAAAAATAAAATGCTAACCCTAATTCTAGTTGTTTTTTGTTTTTTAAGAAAAGATTAAATTTTAACCTAATATTTAACCTAATTATTTACATGCCATTTAATTATAAATATAAATAATAAGAAATATTTAATTATTATGAAAGAAAATAAAAAGGATAAAAATGATTATAAACCCTAGTTCTAACAATTTTAAATTAATTAAGAAAATATTACAATTAAACCTAATTTAATAACTAAAATTAAATAATGCAATTTATTTACAAAAAATACTAAAATAAAAATATTTATTAATTTTTCTCTTTTCTGATTTTTTTTGGTGTTTTTTTTATATATTATGAAAATATTAAATTAATAAAACTGATTAAAAAATAATATTTGAAAATAAGTAAAATAAAGAAAAGAAATAAAAATTCAAACCTAGGGGGGTGTCTGTCCCCAAAGTGGAGGTTGGTCTTTAGCAATTTGGGCCCAATTACTCTTTGGCCTGGTTGACTTTTGCGCTGGCGTGGATCTGCATTGACTGACGTACACGGTATTCTCCCAATCTGGACCTTCTGATCCATCTCAGTAGGCACGTGGTGACTTGACGTGGTGGATGCATGGTGGACGCTACTACTGAATTTGCACGTAAGTATTAATTGAAAAAATATATGGAAAAGGGTGGGGACCTGGGATCAAACCCAGGTCCTGAACATTACCACTAGCAAGCCTTACCACTGAAGCACTCAACGCGTTCTGATTATAATATACCTAAGAAACAATATAAAATAAACAAACGTTAGTGGGGCGCTTTTCGCGCGAAGTTTGAATCAACCAACCGCTGTTAGCCACATGGTCATCTTCCTCCTTGTTGATTTATTTTCTGAAACATAAAAGAAACAGGCAACGGTTTTTGAACCATTCCCTTAGGCATGCTTCTGGAAAATAACGAATAGCCCCTGGGGCATCATAAATTAGGCGCGATGGTCTCATTCTCTTCGTCCAAGCGCACTGAGTTGGATGGTCTAGGTTTCAAGCTCCAATTTTTCCATATTCAAGAACCCCTAATTTGAAAACTTAAGAAACCTAAAAAGCAACAATGGTAGATTCGCATACAGTGTATAAAAATGCAATTAATCCATGTGGTTAGCTTCAGAATGCATCATTTAGTAAGAATACATAAACAAAATGCCATGAAAATGCCTCAAAATTAAAATACGAATATGCATTTTTATGAGAAAAATTCGATTTATGTACAATGATTTAAGGCTGTAGGGTTGGTGTTCTTGATCCAGGTACGTTGCTTGATGTCCCAGGGATGCAATGGAATGAATTTCTTGGCTTCAATCGACCTGCAAATGTGTTTTCAGATTTGAGTTTTCTTTGAAAAATTTTCAAGTTTGTGTAAGGATTTCTGGCGCAGCTTTTTGGTAATGAGCATTAGGTCTTGCTTGTGTATGTATAGGAGAGTGATTTAGGTTAAAAAACTTGATCAAAATCCATGCATTGATGTGAAAAAGATTTGATTTGCAAACCATAATTTTTCAATCCTTTTTTATGCTTTTTAGTTCTCAATCATATCCAATCAATTCCAATTCTTCCCTAATTTGCTTTGCACGAAATATTGAAGATATTATATGCACAAAAAGATTTGAAATAGTAGGTTTAACATTTTTCATGCATTTTAATTAATTTAAATGAATTATTAATAATAAAAATCCAAATAAATAAATAAAAAATGAAGAAAAACTTCCCTTTGAGCCAAGTGGTCGTGCACATGCTTTGGATAATGAATTGTGGAAGAAAAAGAAGCCCATTAGCAATTTTAGGTCATTTGAAGCAATGTTGACTTTTCAAAATATCCAAAAATTTCCCAACTTCCACAAGGCATAACTTGCTCAATTTTTAAGATTTGCTCATGTTCTTGGACATTTTGGAAAGGTATTTGAGTACTCTAACCAATGTCTTTGGTCCTATGTCATTTTGATTTACCAATCGCAAGTTATGGCCTTTGACTTAAAGTCCCTTTTTGTTGACTTTTGAAAATGACCTATAATGTTGAAATTGATAACTTTTTGTGAGAGCATTTCTTGGACTTGAAGTGTGAAGATGAGTTGTAGGAAATGTCTTTCCCTTCAAAATGAGCTTTGGATGGGATTTTTCTGATAATCCATGTGAAAGTTATGCCCTGGTCAATTTACAGTTGACTTTTTCAACTTATCCAAATAAGGAAACTTTTGCATCTTGATGATTTTTGAGCCAAGCTTTGAGAATCATGATCAATCATTGATCAAATGATGTTTGTGGCTTAAAAATGAGATGTTGACCAAAAATTTGAACTTTTGACTATCAAATGACCATTTTGCCCCTGCAGTTGACTGTAGGGCAATTAGGGTTTCTGACTGTGCAATTTTGTGCTGTAAGTCTTGAAACTTGGTATGAGGATGCTTGACCATATTTATAGGCATGTGGGACTTGATTGGACCCTTGGAAACTTCATTTTCTTGATCAGAACCAAAACCCTAATTTTGACTGTTCAGGAGACCCTTGACTGTGCAACCCTTGGGGAGATTTTGAAGCTTGACTTGGCAATTTCTTGAAGAATATGGGAGGGCAAATTTTGGGGTACAACACCTACCGTTCAGACATAGAGGGATTGAGATCAAGATCGAAGTCCTCTCTTGGATGAAGAGTCACGTAAATAATCTTGGCTATCCGGCGGCGGTGCTTTAGGGTTAACCACCTCTCTTCTTAAGCTGACGACCATCCTACCTTACCATATTCTTCCCACTCCCTAGGAAGGTGCTATTGCTATGTCTGAAAAGGACATGTCTTACCTTCAGAATCTTCATGAGGCGGAGAAAATGAAATTTTTTAAGTTATCTTCTACACCTACCAGGCGACTTTTTTATTATCTATTATTGCTGCTGGATGGGGTGATATCCAGGCCATGGGCTATACTTCCAAGGATCTGGATACTTGGAAATGGAAGTATGAGGCTATGGAACAAAAATGGTCCAAGCTTCAGGAGGAGATGTTTGTATTTTAGGAAAAGTCCATTCTATCGAGGCTCTCCAAGAGGAGGTGAAGATTCATGGCTTCCCTTCTTCTTTGGCTACCATAATTTCTGAACTAGAGTCCCCTAGAGGCTGAGAGGAAGCACCATGCAAATAAACCACTACTACTATGAAGGAAAATCCCGTGTTGATGAGGATTTGAAAGCTCTTATGGAGCAGAAGGAATTCCGTGCAAAAGACTAAAAGGTCCACAATGACCGGGTGGTTGAGGTAAGGAAGAAGGTCGATGAGTCCCTCCAACAAAATTTAACAAATGTGTACGAGGCCTTCGATTAGGAATTTAACAAAGTGGAAAACTTCTCCCAGACACCTCTCTTCCCCGCTATGAGCTAAACTCGTTCAAGGTTGTTCGAGACAAGGCTTTAGTGGATAACCTTGGTGCAGCATCTCAGGGTCGAGAGGCTTGACATTTTTTCTCTTTTTTTCAGTGTATTATCTGTAATGTTAGCAGGGCATTATGCCTTTACAGGAAGGTAGATTTATTTCGACAAAGTTATGCCCAACCGCTTCTCATTATAGGTAAACTTTCTTAATTGAAATCATATTCAACCCTTCTCATTGGAGGTATATTTTTTTGGGGAAATATAGAAAACTCTCAGGGTAATAAACACATATGTGACTCGCTGGAGATTAAATGAGAACATTTGGTGAAGCTTGTCATCTGGGAAACACTTGCCATTGAGACTCACTAGGGAGCTTGCTAAATGAGATAGCCTATGAAGAATGTCTACTTAGGCAAATACTTCAGAGGGACTTGTTGAGGATAATACTAACTGGGGACACCTGACTAGGAATCCTGCTGAGATGAAAATCGCATAGGGAGTTTTGAAATCTTTTCTAGTGAAAAACTACGAGGTTTCCATGACTAGAATCATTTGGTTTTTCAACTGGTTGACCTCCTCTCTTGTCGATTTTTGGCCTTGTTAAAGTTCGTCCACAACTTTTGCAATGAGTGTTTCAAGTTCTAAGTGAGTGTCGGGGAACCGACTTATCCAGTTAATTTGGTTTTTTCAAATCAGAAAAATGTAATGAGTTTATGAATGAAAATGTGAATGCATGTTTAAATATGCACGTCAATGCATGACGATGAAATAAGATTTTTATTTATTTTCATTTTCTTTTGGGGGAATCCAGAAACTTTGTTGATTGTTGCAAGCATCTAAAAAGTATGAGAGCATTAGAAGACAAAAATAAGATTGGTGCCAAAGCCAGACTGTTCTTTTCATTCAATGATTAAAAGAAACGAGTACATGGTTTAAGCAAATTGCAACTAAAGATTCGACTTATGAAGTACATCCAGACTAGCCTTAAATATTTCTAATATATGCTTACAAAGTTTAATAAATTCGAAAACTTCTATTGGAGTACTCAAATGATTCGTCATTGCATCAAATTTCTTCAAGCTTTATGGCATATCTCAGATAATTTCGTTTGCAAATCTGGACAGCTTTAGGTGATCATCTCTCTATTTCATAAGCTCATTTTGGAGTCTAGGGAAAATGATTATGCTGTCCTCTACAATATTAGCCATAGCTTCATATTAGCACTTCCAATGTGCACCCCTGTGGCTCAGCTCTTAATATGCCTACCTTTGACGATTATCATGCTCCTTGAGTGTTCTCAAATCTTCGAGTGCTCTCTCCAACTCATCTTGTCGACTCAAGAGTAACTTTTCAGAGTTTTATTTTTTTGCAATGCTCATTCAATGCATTGCCTTGATACTGTCTGAGTGTCTTGGGGAGATCTTTGATCTATGCCTCAAGATTTTCTCTCATTTCTTTATAGGCTATCATGAACTTGGTCCATAGTCTCTCTCGTTTGACGCTTTGGCAATGAGCTTTAGTTAACGATTGGTTTCTTATGCTGAGTTCATCATCGGTGGTTTCTTATGCTGAGTTCATCATCGGTTCCTCTTAGGCCATCACCTATTATGCCCTTTTTGTATTCAGAGATCTTATCCTTCTTTCTACTCTCATTGAGTAGTTCTTCCTTTAGGACATCTTTCAGCTTCAACTCATTTTTCTCTTGAGTGGTTTTGTTCAGCTGAGATTACAACTCCTTCTTTTCCTTTTGAAGTCTAAGGAAGGCTGCCATTAGTTCATCAACCTCTTCCTCACGGGATCTGGACTGAGTAAGGGGTTCAATGGTAAAAGGGAGTTTGGCTTCCTTTCCAGGTTCTTTCCCCTTTCTGTTAACTCTGGCCCATGCTTGTTTTTTCTTCTTTACCAAACCTAGATCACCCCTTCACGCAATATGAAACCCTCTAATAGCTTGTTTTTGTTGGGGGGATATACTAGGAACATCGATGCATAGTGTAGGAACAAGCACCTTTGTGAGAGGCACACCATTCCTATTCAATGTGGGACTATTTCCCCACTTACTCACACTTCTTGGGCGAATTTCAATACAAGTTCCTTCCGGTCCCTTTCTCGAACCAAAGGCTCTGATACCATATTGGGGGGAGATACTAGGAGCATCGATGCATGGTGTAGGAACAAACACCTTTTTAAGAGGCACACCACTTATCCACCTAAAACCTTAAGGTGATAGGTGAGTGGGTTCTCCCACTTATATATGCTTAAGTCTCCATATTCCTATCCAATGTGGGAGAACTGACTTGAGGTTTTGCGTTTCATTCGCACTTGTGTGGTTAGCAAAAGTCGCCACCGACTTTTATTTTATCCAAAAGGAAAGGTAAAAAGTACAGGAAAGACCTTTCGAGAATTTTCTCGGGTTCGGGGGGTAGATTATGAAAAGGGAAGGTGTTAGCACCCTTTTCATCCATGGTTTTCCATGGGCTCTTAGTTACTCGTTTAGATTGTTTGATTGTGTGCTTGTGGTGTGAGTTTTGAAAGTATTTTGGAAAGTTTCTTTGTAATGGTTCTCGTTTCTATAAGAACATATACAAAGTTTTGTTTCGAAAAATAGTTCAAAAAGGTGTTTGTGAATCGTGTTTTGAAAAGTGTTTTTGAAAAGAGGTTTTGTCATGGTTCTCGTCTCTATAAGAACGTATACAAAAGGTTTTGTCTTTTGAAAGTGTTTTGAAATGGAGGTGTAAGTGTGAAAGTTTTTGTCATGAGCAAGCGAGTAATTAAGAGCGAATCTATCTACTCGAAAGGTCCTAAGTTGTTCTATTCTTCTTCCTTTTAATGGTGTTATCTTACTGTTGTACCCCAAAATTTGCCCTCTCATTTCCTCAACATTTTCTCATCACAAGACCCTTGGAGCTCAAGATCAAGTTAGGGTTTGCTCTGCTCAAGAACCCTCCTTGCACTGTTGACCCAGATTAGGGTTTGAGTTTGCACAAAGATGTTTTGACCTAAAAGGCCCAAAGTGACTTTCATGCTTCATATTGGACTCACAAGTTCATCCATACCAAGTTTCAAGCCTTGATTCAAATCTTTGCCCAGTCAATTGGACAGTTGACCTAGAAATCAACTGTATTAGGGAAAAAGTCAACTGTGGTCAATTGACAGTCAAATCTCATGATTTTTGACCCACTTCTACATTATGAACTCATATGGACCATTTGATCAAGTTTGGATCACAATTCCACAAGAAATTTGATCAGATCACCAAAAGGGCAAAACGGTCATTTTTAGGGTTTTGACTGCTCAAAGGCAATTTTTGACTGTTTGACCTAACCAATGGAAAACCAAGCTCACATATGGACTCAAGGACTCAATGGCATTGTCTTGACATGTTCAACAAATTCAAAAGATCCCAAATGCACAAGATTGGCAGATGAATTTTCCAGTCAACTGAGCAAAATTTGACTGTATACTGAAAAGTCAAACTTTGACTTTTTGGTCAAAATCAAGTGTCAAGATTCATTTTTCATCAAGACATGTCAAATTATGAAACTTGTTCATCAAGAAATCAAAAATTATAAATTAGGGTTTAAAATGAAGAATTTTCATAACTTAGAATTTTTCTAAGTTATGAAAATTCCTAATTTTTTTCTAACTTTGTCCCATTTTTTCATCAAGATGCATTTAGATTCAAACAAAACTCAAAAAATTAAAGTTGTAGTCCATTGCAAAATCTACAACTTTGATTCACAAAGTTTCCTCAAAATAAGCTTGTAGCTCAAGTTATGATTTTTGGAACAAGGGTGCAAAACATTCTTAACTTAGAAAATTTTTGACCTATTCTAGGCAGGATTTTTGCCTAACTTCATGGCCACTTTTCACATGCTTCCACTTGGAATTTCAACTTGCATTACAAAGATGGATTGTAGTACACATTACAAGCTTTCCAAAATGTCCAAGAACTTCTCAAACACCCTTGTGGTTAGGGAGAATCGAATTTGTCAATATGGGCAAAAGTCACTTTGATTCATGGCCAAATGCATGTTCATAACTTGGGCATTTTTGAAATCAGCATGTGCAAGCTACATTACAGGCCTCTAATCTCATTTACACTAAAAAATTAAATGCCAATCCATTGTGCCAAGATGTTATTTTGCTCATTTGGTCATTACATGGAAGTTTAATCCTTATTTGGAAAAAGTAACTTATCCATTTTTGTAAAGCATGGCTTTATGTCAAAAGCAAATCAAAGAAGTACAAAAGCATATCTTCTAGGCACAAGTTCAGGAACTAATCACACTGATCAAGAGGGATTGGTGCAGCATGTTTAGGGGGCCTGCATAAGCTTGTAACAAAAACTTGTCATTTTTTGCTTAAGATAGAAGAAACATTGCATAACTGATCATATCTCTCATTGCTGCAACAACAAACCTAAGCAAACATTATGAACACATTCCATACTCCTCAAGTAACCTAAAACACGACCAAGCCATCCCTAAGACTGCCCCATTCATCAAAACACAGTTTTGTGGCAAAACAGGGTATCTTCTGCATATTGACTTCCACAGTTCATTTCCCTCGTGCGTTTTCATCCAAACCACCTCAAACACATTCAATAACATCCATACAAGTTATCCCCAACCTTAGATACAGACTGTAACAGCCATAGCATAGTTTGCCATTTTCATTTTTCTCTCTTGCAGGTTGACTTCCATGGAGTGATTCAGCAAGATTCAAAACACACCAAGCATTGAAGAAGCATCCCTGAACTTCAAGCAAGCTGTACAAGTCCTCACATTGCCTTGAAAGTGCCTCCATTGTCATACACGAATCAAGCTGAACAGGTAAGTTTTTAAACTTCTATCTCTCTATCCAGGCATAGTTAGGTTTAAGTTTGTGAAGAAAACATGTTCTAATCATAGCCCTGAAGCCATCCATATAGTTACTTTTCATTTATATTATGTGTGCTAAGAGTATTTTGAACCTGAACATCTGAAAAAACTTAGGTCAGAAATTGGGGGAGAAGAAATTCTCTCTCATTTCTGAGAGTTAGATCAAGTTTTTTATATGTATGAACTCGTGACATGATGCTCTACATTTTTGGTGTTATGAGTTTTGCTTGAAAATCAAGGAATCAGGAGATAGCAGGGACAAGGCAAAACGCGCGTTTTTTTGTTTGAATCTGGCCAGAGGTTGAAGACAAAGTCTTTTGGGCTGGGCTTGGTTCTTTTTTTTGTTTGCACCACTGTTTCACGCATACACCCCCATGGCCCATTGTGTTTATTTTATCATTTTTTGACCTTTTCTTTTTTGTTTCTGACTTATTATTTTTTGCCAAAATATAAAAAATACTAAAAACATTTTTTTAACCATTTTTGCATTTTATTTGAATTTTATTTGTTTTATTTGAAGTTTATACATATAAATAACATATATATCCTTTTATTTAAAATACTAAAAATAATACCAATACATTTTTATTTTCTGATTTTATTTTATTTCATATCTTGAAAACATTTCCTAAAAAATATACTTTTTTTTGTAAATAATAAATATTTTATTTTTTGTACATATTTAATATATTTAGTAAATAATATAAATATTTATATATTTATTAGAATATTTAGGATAAAAACATAAAAATAATACATTTTTATTTTTATTAATATTTAACTTAAAAAATCACTTTTTTACAATATACTTCCTTTTTATTTATTTTTTTGTACATAATTAATAAATATTGCACATAATAAATAATAAATACATTTTATTTAGCAAATTAGGGTTTTTGCCCTAAAATGTAAAAATATCCAAAATTATTCATTTTTATTTTTATTTATTTGTCACATGAAAAATACCTTTTTACATACATATAAAAATCATTTTTTGCATCTTGCATATTTATTTTATTTTATTTAATTATTGTACAATTAAATACCTTGTAAATTCCATTTGGATTGTAATAGCTTAGATTTAAATTTCTTGCTAAAATATCCTCATTTGAACATTTGTACCCCCCATCCCATAATTGTGTTGTAATAATTTAGGACTTTAAATTTCGCACTTTAAAGCTTTTTAATTATACCATGATAGACTTAGGGTTTGTATGCAAAAATCAACCAAACAAATAGCTTGACCTAATTCAAAAGATAACAAAGCATGAAAATGGACAACACCAATCACACTTGCACCCCTAGGGTTACTCCACTTGTTGCCTTCAATAAATGGGCCATGTTGCATGTTAGGTGTCTTTGGCAAAACAAAAACAAATCAAATGATCATAGTCCATCGATGACGCTTTCGAAAGTTGCCTAAACAAATGATCAAGTCCCTTAAAGGAAAATTTTCCCAAAGACACTTGGCACCATTGCAATCATGGTCTAAACGATGACCCGCGCCCGTCCCGTTCACATCCTAACACAAGATTGTCCACCAAATACAATGGTGGAACAAAATTGTTAAAAGGGTTAAAAAATTAGGAAAAATCTTTGAGAAATTTAGGGTAGATAGCTCTTGGTTACTTGCCAACTTGTAAAACAAAAACACTTGCCTATTTTTTCAAAACCACACATCACAAACACCCTTTCAAAACAACTTTCAAAAACATTGAAAACTTTTCAAAAGATAAGTACACCTTTGTATACATCCCAACATGGATCATTACAAAGGTTGCCACCACATTGGCCTCTTTTCAAAACATTTTTCAAACCCACACACAAAGCACCATTTCAAACAATTGAAAATCAAGGCAAGTTGATCTAAGCAAGTAACTAAGAGCCCATGGATAACCATGGATAGAAAGGGTGCTAATACCTTCCCTTTCTATAATCTACTCCCCGAACCCAAGAAAACATCTCAAATGTTTTTGCTGTGCTTTTTAACCTTTCCTTAGGATAAAATAAAAAGTCGGTGGTGACTCTTGCTCAACCGAAACATTTGCGAAAACAAACGCAAAACCCAAGTCAGTTCTCCCACCGTATCACACTTACCATTGATTTGGTAATAAGCCCCATCATTGGATGTAAAGGGACAGGCGCGGGTCAATTTTATAATCATTGATATCAACTCGTGGGACGCTCTAGCAATTTTGTAAGGGACAAGATCGTTTTATCGAAGACAACATCGAGGGTCATCGAGGGACTACGATCTTTGTTTATCGAAGGGTCATTTGCTAGAGTGTCTCATATTCGAGGGACATGATTGTATTCTCGAGGAAACAAGCGAGGTTACCCTAGAGGTGCGCGTGTGAGAAGTGTGTTGATTTCAAGTTATTTATTCATGGATTAGGTCATCTAACGATTAATTTTTGAATCTTGCCATACACGCCTAGTTACTATACAGTATAGAAAGCAATAAATTGCGGGAATTAAAAGTCTAAGCTATTACAAAAGCATCCGGGAATGGGGGTACAATTGTTACAAATGGGGATGGATCAAATAAAAATAGCAATGTACAAATATCAAATAATACAACCAAATCGAATTGCTGTGTGATTTAATACAAAGCTATGGAAATTTATGAAATAAAGAAATCAATAAAGTATGAAATGCAATGTATTTACTTGAAAAGAGAGAAATAAAATCTATTCCAAAAAAGAAAGATTAAAATTCTATTATTACTATTCTTTTGTATTTTTATTAGTTTTTAAAAGGAAAGTTTAAAGAAAGAAACTTAACTAAACTAATTCTTGATTTTTTTGGTATTTTATTAAATGTAAAAAATTAATAAAAATAAGTTATAAAAGAAGAAAATGGTGAAAAAAGATTTTTAAGACTTAAAAAAAATGTGTTCTATATTTAATTAGTAAGAAAACAAAAGAAGAAAACAATCTAAAAAAGGTAGAATGGGTTTGAGGGATTTGAAAAGCGCTAGGCCCAAAGAAAAAAATGTTCTTGCTGAAACATAACAAAAAAAAGGCCAGAAGGGGGGTGGAAAACGCGTGTGTATGGGCTTTAGGTTTTATGGGCAGAACCGACCCAAATCCTTAAACTTGCATAATTGTTCTGATTAGGGTAAACACAATTAGGGTTTGTTGTTCCCCTTTCACAGCGGCGCCGTTTCTCACAGTGGCGCTATCGTCCCTTCGTCTCTCTCAAGTTCATCTTTCTCACTCTGTCCCTATCCCTCTTCCTAATTCACGAGCAAAACACTTTTTTTTGGCCTTTTGATTTCATTCTGATTTACACTTTTATCAGGAAATCCCTAAGTTCTGAAATGGATTTATCAAAAGGGGTTTGAAATGCGTCCGGTCTAATCCTCCCTCTACTTCCGTTTCCGGAGCGCCTCTCACATCCTCACCTCCTAACCAAGTTCTAGCGACTTCATTTTTGCAAGGTATAGTTTGGTTTTGAACTTAACAGTTTCGTTGGTTTTATACGTTTTGCTCATGTTTTGCTTGTTAATCGTGCTTATTGCCTTATTGAGATGCAGAAAAAATTTGTAAGAAAGGTGAGGAAGTTATACCTTTTTAGGGCTTTTCTGGAATGGAAGGGAATGGTGAGGCTTGAGAGAGGTGCTCCCTGGTGGCGGATCTCGTGAGGGAAGAGAAATGATGATGTGAAGAACGCACGCTCCTGGTAACCTTTTCTTTCTCTATCTTCTATGATGATGATGATGCTTCTGACTTTGTGATGGTGTTATGGTGCTGTTAGATGATGATGATGCTTCTGAGTCTTGATTTGTAAGTTTTCTATTTTTGGGTTATGAACTTGTGATGATTTGATGATGCTTCTGTTGGACTGTTGGGAATTTGGAAATTATTGTTTGAACTTGGTTATGCAAGTTTGGAAACTGTTTTTTCTTGGTTTGAACTGGTTTCACAGTTTTTTGGAAGTTTGAAAATTGTTTTTGATGGCTTTGGATGTTTGAACTGAGTTTTGATTTGGTTAACTGAGTTACAGGTTTTTGAAACTGTTGAAGGTTTAATGCTGAGGAAGATGGCAGTTTTGGATTTTTTGTGAGTTTGACAAGCTTTGTGAATGTTTTTGTTTGAATGTTTTTGCAGTTTGGTTCTGCAAGTTTTGAAATGATTTGGTTTGGCCCTGTTTATTACAGTTTTGTTTTTAACTGTTTGGACTTGGATGCTTTTGATGGTTATGTTTGTTGAAATGGTTTTGGAGGTTGAAGGATTTTTGAACTGTTCTGGTTTGACAGTTTGAGGTTTTTAATTTGTTGGAATGTTGGGACTTGGTATATTTGGTTAACAGGCTTGTTTGATACTTGGTTTTTCTGGTGTTGTTCAGTTTGTTAGGATTTTGGTTTAACAGGTTTGGAAACTGGTTATTGTGTTTTTGTTTTGTTATGCAGTTTTTTCTCAGTTTTGTGAGTTTGAACTTGCTATGCATGTTTGGGAGTTTTTGAGAACTATTAACAAGTTTTGGTTGTTTTGAACTTGTTATGTTTTGGAGGTTTGATGGTAGTTTGGTGTATTGACAGTTTGAGGGACTTTTGAAATGAGTTGCAAGTTTTTTGGTGTTGAACTGAGTTTTGTTATGCAGTTTTGTTTGACCAAATGTTTTCCTCTCCTTTTCTCGCTTGCAGTTTTTCCTCCTGTTATATCTTGGTTTCTTTTGCTGTTATATTTGCTTTTCTCTTTGATAGCCTGTGGGCAGGATGGCCCAGTTGTACCTTTTGTGCAGTTTCAACAAAATAGGTGACCTCTTTCCTCTCTCTCCTCTCTCAATGATAAAAGCAAAAATGCTTTTTTCACCTTTTTCTGAAAAGTTTGCCCAAAATCTTGGAAAATGATGAAAAGGCTTTTGAAACAAGCCCCTTGCTTATTATTTGGTTTACCATACTGCTGTACTTATTGCTATGCTACTGCATTGTTACTTTCCATGTTGCTGTCTAGTTTGTTGCATTGTACTTTGTTTTGCTTGCTTGTATTACTTGCACTGCTGCATCCAGTTTGTATTTTGGCTGATGTTTAGTTTGTCTTTGGACAAATTTGTTGTTTGTTGCATTCAGTTTGGCGCCTTGTTTGCATGTGGACAGATTTACTTTGCATTTATTTTATTTGGACAACTTGCATTTTTATTTTTATTTTTGTGAACCAAGAAGAGTAATCTTCTTGTGATTTGCAAAGAGAAAAATAAAAGCGTGATGAATTGAAAATAGCCCTCTGATTCCAAACGACAAACTTTAATGATGAACATTTTTCTTTCTTTTTGAAAATTCTTGCTTATGCCCAATTAACTGTGCTAATTATTTTTCTGTCTTTCTTTCATGTGAGCGCAAACTGGATGGTGGCAAAGCAGAGGAAGCAAAAGATTCTTTGACGAGCATGGGAGCAATGGAAGCTTAGTCATCCTTAGGCTTAGATTTTTTCTTTCTAACTTAGAGAGAAATACTCAAACAATTGTACTAATTCATTTTTCAAATACAATAAGTTGTAAAACTTAAAGCATTTAAATAATAAATTGTATTGTAATAATTTTTGAAATAAATGAAAAAGTCTTTATGAGATAATCTGATGTTCAATAAAATCCATTACTGTTAGTAACTTGTAATTCTCTCTTTGTGTCTTCACTGATTCTTAAAGATTCCCTGATCAAGATAATTGAATTGTATTCCAATAATTCCAATCAGGACAACTTAAACTCCAAGTAATCCAATAACTCTGTAATCTTGTAACCTTGCAACTGTACTCCAATCAAAACACGCACTGTGTATTCCAATAAACAAGCAAATGTTTATTCCCTAAACGAGCAAATGTTTTGGAAGACGCAAATTATATGGTTAACCTGGATCAAATAAACACTGCCTTTTTCCAGTCAAATTGAGAGAGCATTAAAACATGTAAAAATCAATTGAATTTCTGAGAACTCAATTTCTTCTGAGAAATGCGAGAAAAACCCTAATTCCTGATTTACTGCCATAGGAGAAAATCTGTCTGATCGATTCCTGAGCCAGTCTTGAATATTTGAGAAACCCTAGGGTTGTGCTTTTCTTATGAAAAATGGGAGGGCAAATTTTGGGGTACAACAACTGCCCCTGTTCAATCTTCTTGAACCTGAAGAGTTAGATCAGCGAGTTTTGTCATTCGTGACTCGAAGGTAAAAGATGATTGGACACTAGAGTGCCCGTAAATTTGCACTCGTCAAAGTATAGTCGAGGGAATGGACTTAAAGATGCCATTTGTAAATGTGAATCTTGTTGGAGATGGGCTTAAAGATGCCATCCAAGATTGTTTGTTGAAAATAAGGAGAATGAGCGCCAGAATGGTATCCGTGTCTGGAGCATCTCTGAGCTGGGGATCTGAATAAGCAATAGAATAACATCCGTGTGTGGAGCATCTCTAAGCTGTTTTCTGAAATTTGTATTTGAATAAGCAAAAGAAAAGCATCCGTGTCTGGAGCATCTCTAAGTTGTTTTCTGAGAGCTGAATCTGAATAAGCAAAAGAAAAGCACCCGTGTCTGGAGCATCTCTAAGCTGTTTTCTAAAATCTTTGAATAAGAAATAGAAAAGCATCCGTGTCTGGAGCATCTCTAAGCTGTTTTATGAAATCTGTATTTGAATAAGCAAAAGAAAAGCATCCGTGTCTGGAGCATCTCTAAGCTGTTTTCTGAGAGCTGAATCTGAATAAGCAAAAGAAAAACATCCATGTCTGGAGCATCTCTAAGCTGTTTTTTGAAATCTTTGAATAAGCAATAGAAAAGCATCTGTGTCTGGAGCATCTCTAAGTTGTTTTCTAAAATCTTTGGATAAGCAATAGAATAGCATCCGTGTCTGGAGCATCTCTAAGTTGTTTTCTGAGCTTGAATCTGAATAAGCAATAGAAAAGCATCCGTGTCTGGAGCATCTCTAAGTTGTTTTCATGATTGCATATTGGTAGCTTGTTAATTTTATCCTGAAAAGGGGTAAAATGTTAGCTGAAACACGAAGTTATGTTGCATGAAATGTATGATGCAATATATGTGTTTTATCCATGTTTATGATATATGAATGTAATGTATGCGCATGTAAGCTGATTCTCTATCTTGTTGAGGAAAATAAATCCTTGATAGCTGGAGTTAATAAAATCCTTGACTGCTGCCGGGGAAAATAAATCCTTGACCGCTACTGGAGATTCAAAACCTTGGACAATTTCTGTGGGGATGTGAGAATCCTTCACGACTTTCCTGGGGATTACACAGTGAGAATCCTTACTCGGCTGGGGATTAAGGAAAACTCTGGAGATCTCTACTGGGAATCAAACGAAGGAAAACCTTGATTTGCTGGAGAATAAGGAAGGCTCTGATGGCTTCTGCGGGGAACTGAGAATGAGAATCTTCATTCTTCTAGGGGAATTTGTGCTGAGGAGTCAAGAACGAGAATCTTCGATCTGCAGGGAATTAAAAATTCTGATAAATTTGATGTTGGGGAGTAAAGAAGGCTTATAGCAACTTCACTGGAGAATCGATAATGAGAATCTTCACTCTGTTAGGGGATGAAAAGCTCTGTGGGGAGTAGCTATACTGCTGGAGAGTAAGCTATCTTGCTGGAGCGTAAGCTCAGGACTCTGGGAAAAAGCTTATTCCTGTTTGGAAGAAGTTCAGGAGTTTAGTTTGTATGCCACTTTAAGAATAAGAATCTTCATTCTGTTGGAGATATCAGGAGCTTGGGTTGTATGCCACTTTAAGAATGAGAATCTTCATTCTGTCGGGGATATCAGGAGTTTGGGTTGTATGCCACTTTAAGAATGAGAATCTTCATTCTGTCGGGGATATCAGGAGTTTGGGTGTATGCCAATCTTCTGAGGTTTCAAGAATGAGAATCTTCATTCTGTTAAGGATATCAGGAGTTTGGGTGTATGCCAATCTTCTAGGGTTTCAAGAATGAGAATCTTCATTCTGTTAAGGATATCAGGAGTTTGGGTGTATGCCAATCTTCTGGGGTTTCAAGAATGAGAATATTCATTCTGTTAAGGATATCAGGAGTTTGGGTGTATGCCAATCTTCTGGGGTTTCAAGAATGAGAATCTTCATTATGTTAGGGATAAAAGTTAATTGTTATCTGGTTAATCTCCAGGCTTTAAGAGAACTTGTTGGGGAATTTAGAGAAACCGGATGATTTCCGCTGTGGGTTGATAGTTTCAGCTCCGCATGGGGTTGGTAGTTGGTAGTCTCATCTCCGCTGAGGATCTTAATGACGTGCTGTAGAGATTGTGTTTGGAAATAAGCTCAAAGATGCCATTCAAAGGTGATAGTTGACAGAAAGTTTGAACTGGATCTGAAACAGCAAAATCTGGAAGTGAATCAGAATAAACCGTTGAGAGATTTATCTAAAATAGCAAAATCTGGAAGTGAATCAGAATAAACCGTTGAGAGATTTATCTGAAACAGCAAAATATGGAAGTGAATTAGAATAAATCGTTGAGAGATTCATCTGAAATAGCAAAATCTGGAATATCTTCAACTGAAATAAGAATCAGGGAGATCTTAGTGTCGATCTGACTGAACCAGAGAAGGTCTTGAATTAACTTTGACTGGATAAGAATCAGAAAAATCTTAGAATCAATTTAACTGAGCCAGACGAAAGTCTTGGAATATCTTCAACAGATGTCGGGGAAAATAAATCCTGGAATGCTGTTGAAGGGGAAAGTTGAATGAACTACTATTTGGTCGTGGTCCAGGCTTCATAGCTTGAATTTTGTAAGAATTTGATTGCATCTTTCTTGAAAGGTAAAAGTTAGTTGCATGACATATATCAAACAATGATGTTCTCGAAATAAATGAGATTTCATTGTATGATGTCCTGATGTACGGATATGCAATGTTTTCAAGATGATCTCTCGCTGGGGAAAATAAATCTTGAATTGGTGCTGGAGAAGAGAGTTGAATTCTTTGTTTCACGCTGGCAATAGTGAAAATTTTGGCGACTTCAATGGGAAAAAATTCTCAAGAATTCTTGAGGTCTACTTAGCTGGGAAGAGGTTATTGAAACTCTGGCTGGGAGTCCTCTTATGAGAAGGATTTTGGAGAGATTTGTCATTGCCCTAAGTAGCGAGTGTTTATGGCTTTGCCAGGAAATGTTTGACTGTATGCAACCCTTTGTTGGAATTGACGTTTAATGCCCCCAAGTGACGGGGACAGAGGCTTGCCCCTGGTTACTCTGCACTTTGAGAGATTTCTTGAAATCTTGAATGGACTGCCCCAGGTGTACTGGACAATGACATGTCATGTCCCTTTGTTGATAGGAGATTTTTGCAACGGAAGTGTCATCCCACTTGAAGTGATTATGTTCACTGAGAGAGCTTTCGTTCATCGGATATTCACTGTGTGAATTTCTTCACTGTCAAACAAATAGCCATATGCAAACAACGATATTCAAATAATGCAAAGTTTATGCTTGTCTTGAAATTTAAAAAAAAATGCGTTTTTTAGCAGAAAACTTTTATAAGAAAAATTCAACTCAAGATTTAGAGCAAAGCCTTACAGGAGTCAGGATACCTTTTGTAACAGTATGCTTTCGAACTAACCCATGCTTCAATTAGGACTTCTGAAAGGTTGTAGCGTGGCTTGGTTCACGGTTTTAAGAAACAAAGGATAAAGGCTCAAAGTATATTTGTACCCACCCGCTCTTCGTGATGTTCTTCAGTCCTAAACTCAGTTAATTGTGCGTTGAACTCTAATTGAGTTTGAAATGACATTTTGGTGATGGTTCAAACAAGTTGAGTTTGTTGGAAGGTAGTCATTTTTGCAACATTATTTTTGTTGAGGATTTGTAGAGACCTCTTTCTTTCGATTTATGATCCCTAACTTTTGCCTGACTGTTCATGTTTCTTTTTTTTTATTTACAGTCAGCGGGATGCCCCAGTTTTCTTAAGCCTCTTTTGTAGGTTTTGATTTAGTGGGCTTTTTTTTAGAGATAATGACTGCCTATGTGATAGGGAACCGTCACCGTCTTTTGACTCCAAAGGAATGTTTTTGATGTCATTCATTGTATTACAAGATGAGATTTTGCGACTTTAACACGTATTTGAATTAACTGAGAGACTACCCTGCCCCAGGTTTTGATTAAAGGTTTCAATTTGTGTTAAAACAGAAAACTTCTACTTCTTTTGCTCGAAGGGGTTGACTAGGGATTATCCTCCTTATAACTCCAGTGTTTAGGATTTGAAAGAAACGCCTGTACATCGTCAGCAAGGTCTTTCCAAAAGCATACTGTATGAGATTATGGGATTGTTTTCGTCATCCTCCCTCTAAAGGTTTGTAACTTTTAGCAAGATTTAAATGTCATAAAGAAAGTAGAAATCATAGTTTAAGTATAGTGAAAACGAATGGATGAATTCAAGACAAACATATGCAATGCATTAATGAAACAAAGTTTGACATTAATAGATAATTGTTTGAATAACAAAAGAAATTACAACTTGAAAATTCAAATGAAACAAAAGCCTCTTTGTCTGAACTTGTCACTTTAGGTGGAGAGCCTTCAGCGGAAGATTTTCATCTGGCCATATTGTGTGAACTCCAGCACTCCTCTGTCAATCAAGTCTTGGGTCTTATTTTTCAAAGCCCAACAGTCATTCGTATCATGTCCAGGATTATTGGAGTGGTATGCACATAATGCATTGGGATGATAGCTAGGAGCAGAGGTATTAGGATTCCGAGGAGGATCCCTTAATACAGTCAGCTTGACCTCTAATAAGCATTGCAGTACTTGAGATAATGGCATGTTAATCTCAGTGAAGCGTCTTTCAGATGTATTCCGCTTACGCCGATTACCCTGTTGACGTTGGTGAGGTTGTTGTTGGGCTTGCGACCCTGAAGCAAACTGGGGAGGCTTTCCCTCGACTTCTTGTCTCAAGGGAGGATGGATGATGACTTGATCTTCAACCTTAGTTGTTTGCCCCATTTGGTTACATCCATCCCGATGCAGTTCGTTGATGAGGACCCTTAGTTCTTCTTGTCCTTGTGCCAAGTTTTAGATGAGCGCCATCTGGCCCACCAGTTGTCCCATCATCTGGATTTTCATTGTTGCCATCTCAATCTGTAGCCCTTCCAACTGATCATTCCTGAGGCCCCCCGGATTCCCTATGACCATGCCCCTTGTGAGGAGAGCTTTCACCTCTTCTTGTCCCTTGGACAAGTTCAAGAACATCTCTTGGAGTTGAGCGTTTTGAGCCTGGATGTCTTTGATAGTCTTCTCTAGAGCCATCTCTACTGAAATAAACAGTAGGAAGATAAAGAGACCTGAAGGGGAGAAACCTGTCATGATATGATGCATGATATGTGGATGCATGTTTTCAAGGATCTCGCGGGGTAAACACAAGAAAATGTTAGAAATTGAACATCTAAGATTGGAGAACTTCGTATCGGTGGATGTCTTTCCACGAGAATCAAGCTCACCATGTCAAGTGGGTCATAGCCCTTGACTCAAGTTGTTGTACTTGATCTTTGACGACGTTTGTTTAGAGGAAAAATGAATCCTCTTGACTTCTGGTAGACGTCTGGTTCAACGTGACCCTGCATCAAAGACCCTCGAGATCCTTGAAATGGTTATTGAAAATGCTATGGTATGATGTTATGATGTTATGTACAGATATGCGAGGTAAGCAAGTTTATATACAGATAATCATATTTACACAAAACAGACAAGTCCTTAGGCTTAGGCTTGCATGGAGTTTGTAGGTAAGTACCCTCTTGAAGTTTAGTTGGCTCAACCTGTCCTATAAATAGTAACCGGGTTCTAAGGAGCTCAATATCACTGGATTATTTTGTGTTCATTGTTTCAGTTTAGCCACTTTACTGGCGACCGAAATATTCTAAGAAAACAACCCTCAATGAGTGTAGTATCGAGTATCTACCAACTTCGAACTGCACCAAAGCCGGTCATCTCACTACCCCTAAAAAGGCCAAGTTGGTCAAGTAAAGGTTCTAAAAGTCCATTAGTGCTTCATGACATCACTCGGCGGCCCCGTATTCTCTTTGATTGACTCAAAGGCTACCGATACCCACAAATATGTCGCACTAATATAGCTATTGCTTCAACCATGTCGGTATACCCTGCACAGTTTCCACAACGTATTGCTATTTACCTATGAATGTTTCCCAAATCCGGGTAGAGGATTCAAAGCCAAACAATAGAACCAAATGTAAAGCAATTAAAGAAAACAAGGTAAGCATGTAAAGGTGATCTAAACCCTAAGGTAACCCCACTTTTAGAATATGTCCCCAGCAGAGTCGCCAGTTCTGTGATACGGTGGGAGAACTGACTTGAGGTTTTGTGTTTTGTTCGCACTTGTGCGGTTAGGAAGAGTCGCCATCGACTTTTATTTTATCCAAAAGGAAAGGTAAAAAGCACAGGAAAGACCTTTCGAGAATTTTCTCGGGTTCGGGGGGTAGATTATGAAAAGGAAAGGTGTTAGCACCCTTTTCATCCATGGTTTTCCATGGGATCTTAGTTACTCGTTTAGATCACTTGCTTTTGTTTGATTGTGTGCTTGTGGTGTGGGTTTTGAAAGTATTTTAGAAAGTTTCTTTGTAATGGTTCTCGTTTCTATAAGAACATATACAAAGTTTTGTTTCGAAAAATAGTTCAAAAAGGTGTTTGTGAATCGTGTTTTGAAAAGAGTTTTTGAAAAGAGGTTTTGTCATGGTTCTCGTCTCTATAAGAACGTATACAAAATGTTTTGTCTTTTGAAAGTGTTTTGAAATGGAGGTGTAAGTGTGAAAGTTTTTGTCGTGAGCAAGCGAGTAACTAAAAGCGAATCTATCTACTCGAAAGGTCTTAAGTTGTTCTTTTCTTCTTCCTTTTAATGGTGCTATCTTACCATTGATTTGGTAAGAAGCCCCATCATTGGATGTTAAGGGACAGGCGCGGGTCAATTTTACAATCATTGAAATCAACTTGTGGGGCACTCTAGCAATTTTGTAAGGGACAAGATCGTTTTATCGAAGGCAACATCAAGGGTCATCGAGGGACTACGATCTTTGTTTATCGAAGGGCCATTTTCTAGAGTGTCTCATATTCGAGGGGCATGATTGTATTCTCGAGGCAACAAGCGAGGTTACCCTAGAGGTGCGCGTGTGAGAAGTGTGTTGATTTCAAGTTATTTATTCTTGGATTAGGTCATCTAGCGATTGATTTTTGAATCTTGCCATACACGCCTAGTTACTATACAGTATAGAAAGTAATAAATTGCGGGAATTAAAAGTCTAAGCTATTACAAAAGCATCCGAGAATGGGGGTACAATTGTTACAAATGGGGATGGATCAAATAAAAATAGCAATGTACAAATATCAAATAACACAACCAAATCGAATTGATGTGCGATTTAATACAAAGCTATGACAATTTATGAAATAAAGAAATCAATAAAGTATGAAATGCAATGTATTTACTTGAAAAGAGAGAAATAAAATCTATTCCAAAAAATAAAGATTAAAATTCTATTATTACTATCCGTTTGTATTTTTATTAGTTTTTAAAAGGAAAGTTTAAAGAAATAAACTTAACTAAATTAATTCTTGATTTTTTTGGTATTTTATTAAATGTAACAAATTAATAAAAATAAGTTATAAAAGAAGAAAATAGTGAAAAAAGATTTTTAAGACTTAAAAAAAATGTGTTCTATATTTAATTAGTAAGAAAACAAAAGAAGAAAACAATCTAAAAAAGGTAGAATGGGTTTGAGGGATTTGAAAAGCGCTAGGCCCAAAGAAAAAAATGTTATTACTGAAACATAACAAAAAAAGGCCAGAAGGGGGGGGGGGTGGCAAACGTGTGTGTATGGGCTTTAGGTTTTATGGGCAGAACCGACCCAAATCCTTAAACTTGCATAATTGTTCTGATTAGGGTAAACGCAATTAGGGTTTGTTGTTCCCCTTTCACAGCGGCGGCGTTTCTCACAGTGGCGCTATCGTCCCTTCGTCCCTCTCAAGTTCATCTTTCTCACTCTGTCCCTATCCCTATTCCTAATTCACGAGCAAAACGCTTTTTTTTGGCCTTTTGATTTCATTCTGATTTATACTTTTTTTAGGAAATCCCTAAGTTCTGAAATGGATTTATTAAAAGGGGTTTGAAACACGATCGATCTGATCCTCCCTCTACTTTTGTTATCGGAGCGCCTCTCACATCCTCACCTCCTAACCAAGTGCTAGCGACTTCGTTTTTGCAAGGTATGGTTCGGTTTTGGATTTAACAGTTTCGTTGGTTTTATACGTTTTGCTCATGTTTTGCTTGTTAATCGTGCTTATTGCCTTTTTTAGATGCAGAAAAAATTTGTAAGAAAGGCGAGGAAGCTATACCTGTTTAGGGATTTTCTGGAATGGAAGGGAATGGTGAGGCTTGAGGGAGGTGCTCCCTGGTGGCGGATCTCGTGAGGGAAGAGAAATGATGATGTGAAGAACGCACGCTTCTAGTAACCTTTTATTTTTCTATCTTCTATGATGATGATGATGCTTCTGACTTTGTGATGGTGTTATGGTGCTGTTTGATGATGATGATGCTTCTGAGTCTTGATTTATAAGTTTGCTATTTTTGGGTTATGAACTTGTTGATGAATTGATGATGCTTCTGTTGGACTGTTGGGACTTTGGAAATTGTTGTTTGAACTTAGTTATGCAAGTTTGGAAACTGTTTTTTCTTGGTTTGAACTGGTTTCACAGTTTTTTGGAAGTTTGAAAATTGTTTTTGATGGCTTTGGATGTTTGAACTAAGTTTTGATTTGGTTAACTGAGTTACAGATTTTTGAAACTGTTGAAGGTTTAATGCTGAGGAAGATGGCAGTTTTAGATTTTTTGTGAGTTTGACAAGCTTTGTGAATGTTTTTGTTTGAATGTTTTTGCAGTTTAGTTCTGCAAGTTTTGAAATGTTTTGGTTTGGCCCTGTTTAATACAGTTTTGTTTTTAACTGTTTGGACTTGGATGCTTTTGATGGTTATGTTTGTTGAAATGGTTTTGGAGGTTGAAGGATTTTTGAACTGTTCTGGTTTGACAGTTTGAGGTTTTTGATTTGTTGGATTGTTGGGACTTGGTATATTTGGTTAACAGGCTTGTTTGATACTTGGTTTTTCTGGTGTTGTTCAGTTTGTTAGGCTTTTGGTTTAACAGGTTTGAAAACTGTTTGTTGTGTTTTTGTTTTGCTATGCAGTTTTTTCTCAGTTTTGTGAGTTTGAACTTGCTATGCAGGTTTAAGAATTTTTTAGAACTGTTAACAAGTTTTGGTTGTTTTGAACTTGTTATGTTTTGGAGGTTTGATGGTAGTTTGGTGTATTGACAGTTTGAGGGACTTTTGAAATGAGTTGCAAGTTTTTTGGTGTTGAACTGAGTTTTGCTATGCAGTTTTGTTTGACCAAATGTTTTCCTCTCCTTTTCTTGCTTGCATTTTTTCCTCCTGTTATATCTTGGTTTCTTTTGCTGTTATATTTGCTTTTCTCTTTGACAGCCTATGGGCAGGATGGCCCAGTTGTACCTTTTGTGAAGTTTCAACAAAATAGGTGACCTATTTCCTCTCTCTCCTCTCTCAATGATAAAAGCAAAAATGCTTTTTTCACCTTTTTCTAAAAAGTTTGCCCAAAATCTTGGAAAATGATGTAAAGGCTTTTGAAACAAGCCCCTTGCTTGTTATTTGGTTTACTATACTGCTGTACTTATTGCTATGCTACTGCATTGTTACTTTCCATGTTGCTGTCTAGTTTGCTGCATTGTACTTTGTTTTGCCTGCTTGCACTGCTGCATCCAGTTTGTATTTTGGCAATTGTTTAGTTTGTCTTTGGACAAATTTGCTGTTTGTTGCATTCAGTTTGGCGCCTTGTTTGCATTTGGACAGATTTACTTTGCATTTTTTTTATTTGGACAACTTGCATTTTTATTTTTATTTTTGTGAACCAAGAAGAGTAATCTTCTTGTGATTTGCAAAGAGAAAAATAAAAACGTAATAAATTGAAAATAGCCCTCTGATTCCAAACGGCAAACTTTAATGATGAAAATTTTTCTTTCTTTTTGAAAATTCTTGCTTATGCCCAATTAACTGTGCTAATTATTTTTCTGTCTTTCTTTCATGTGAGCGCAAACTGGATGGTGGCAAAGCAGAGGAAGCAAAAGATTCTTTGGCGAGCATGGGAGCAATGGAAGCTTAGTCATCCTTAGGCTTAGATTTTTTCTTTGTAACTTAGAGAGAAATACTCAAACAATTGTACTAATTCATTTTTCAAATACAATAAGTTGTAAAACTTAAAGAATTTAAATAATAAAATTGTATTGTAACAATTTTTGAAATAAATGAAAAAGTCTTTATGAGATAATCTGATGTTCAATAAAATCCATTACTGTTAGTAACTTGTAATTCTCTCTTCGTGTCTTCACTGATTCTTAAAGATTCCCTGATCAAGATAATTGAACTATATTCCAATAATTCCAATCAGGACAACTTAAACTCCAAGTAATCCAATAACTCTGTAATCTTGTAACCTTGCAACTGTACTCCAATCAAAACACGCACCGTGTATTCCAATAAACAAGCAAATGTTTATTCCCTAAACGAGCAAATGTTTTGAAAGACGCGGATTATCTGGTTAACCTGGATCAAATAAACACTGCCTTTTTCCAGTCAATTTGAGAGAGCATGAAAACATGTAAAAATCAATTGAATTTCTGAGAACTCAATTTCTTCTGAGAAATGCGAGAAAAACCCTAATTCCTGATTTACTACCATAGGAGAAAATCTGTCTGATCGATTCCTGAGCCAGTCTTGAATATTTGAGAAACCCTAGGGTTGTGCTTTTCTTATGAAAAATGGGAGGGCAAATTTTGGGGTACAACAGGTAGCCAAGTTGTTAAAGAGCAAGAATTGGTTTGTGGTTGATTCAACCTCGGGACCCTATAAGCGGTACATTAGGAAAATCCCCGCAGTTGCGTTTGTAAAGGGACAGGAAATCCACAATCATATTCTCCCAACTTACGAATTGATCAAGGGCTATGAAAGGAAAAGAATCTCTCCAAGGTGCTTTTTACAAATGGATATTCAAAAAACGTATGATACGGTGGATTGGAATGCCCTAGAAAATATTTTGATTGAGATTGGGTGTCCTCGACAATTTACTGACTGGGTCATGAATTCGGTTTCAACAGTATCCTACAAATTCAATGTAAACGGACACCACTCTGATATCATGGAAGCGAGAAGGGGCCTTAGGCAGGGTGACCCTATATCACCTATGCTTTTTATCATCTTAATGGAGTGCTTGAACAAATATCTTCACAAGATGCAGAAGAATTGTGACTTCAATTATCATCCTAAATGTGATAAGCTGAAAATCACAAACTTGTGTTTCGCATACGATATTCTCATGCTCTCTAGAGGCGACAAGAGATCGGTTGATTTGATGATGGCAACCTATGGAAATTTATAAAAGGCAACATGATTAGTTGTGAATCCTCAAAAATGTCGTATTTGTTGTGCTGGTGTAGTGAAGGGGTGAAAAGAGATATCTGTGTAGCATCTGGCTTCCAAGAGGGACAACTTCCCTTTAAGTACCTAGGAGTTCCCGTGACAGGTAAAAAACTTTCTATCAACCAATACTCTCCTTTGATAGACAAAATTGATGGTAAAATAAAGCATTGGACAACCCGTCTGCTCACTTATGCGGGAAGATTGCAACTTATCAATAGTGTTACGTTTGCGGTAACCAATTATTGGCTGAATTGTTTCCCTTTCCCCGAAGGTGTACTCTAGAAAATTGAAACTATATGTCGTAATTTTCTCTGGATAGGTGATTCTGAACTGGGTGCAAATTTCCCACATACCATGAGATTAGTCAGAGGAAATTACTTGGCTGCTACAACAAACTAAAGGAAAACGAGCTAAGGCAGTTATCGTCAAAATGGCAGCATCGAAAACAATTTATGAACTCTGGAAGATTAGAAATAACAGGAGTTTTGGTGAAAATGCTTATACCACAAATATAGGGAAAAAATTATAAATTCATTGGTATACAAAGGGTGGAATAAAACAAAAACTCAGAAAATATATAACTTTTTTAACGGTAGAGTGGGGTAATTTTTTGTTTATTTTGACTGACCCAATTTAGTCATTTGTTTTGTCAGTGATAGTGGCTGAATCCAGATTTTGGATTGCTTGAACTTAATGACTGTTTTTTGAATCAATAAAGTATTTTATTTTTTTTAAAAATAAAATAATAATAATAATAATAATAATAATAATAATAATAATAATAATAATAATAATAATAATAATAATAATAATAATAATAATAATAATAATAATAATAATAATAATAATAATAATAATAATAATAATAATAATAATAATAATAATAATAATAATAATAATAATAATAATAATAATAATAATAATAATAATAATAATAATAATTAATTTTCTGTTAATTTTAATAACTTCTCACTACCAAAAAAAAAATTCAACTTCCATTACCATTACACTAACCTCACGACCTCATTTTTATTTAAATTGGAAACCTTCTTCACAATTCTGTCATAGATTTCAAATATTTTCTTTTCATGTCGTTGGTAAAGATATTAATTTTATATTCTCTTTCATTTATTTTCACATAATTAAGTATATGTTATTATTTTATGTGTAACTTTACGTACTGGATTGAAGTTGCTGTTGCTTCTATATAATGATGAAGGTCAATATCTTTAACAAAAACATATAACGTAGTTTAAAAAAATCTTTCAAAATTTGAGATAGATCATTTTTATATATAAATATTATTATAAAAAAATTTTTGGATTTTCTTTTACGGTTATGAAACAACAAGGCTATTTATTTTTTATTCTTTCTTCATGTAATGTAATATGAGCATGAATCATGTAAATATTAATTTATTCAGTTAATTATTTATTATATTCTATAATTTTTTTATATTAAGTCGTCGTTAACATAATTTATTTCCGTGTATCACACGAATATAATTACTAGTTTTATTGTATTTGAATTTTCACATATCTTTTATATTTAAAATATGAGAAAATATTTTTAATTTAAAGGAGTGTATATAGTTGAATTAATGATTAATTTGTTAAATCAATTTGTTTAAAATAATATTTTATTTTATTTTTGCGAGAGTTCGAATCCGTGACCTCAATTTATAAAAATATAAGATAAAAATGAATTTTGAGATGTATCACATAAAATTATCGGATAATGTGATATATTTAAAATTAAACTTAATGATATATTATAATTAATGATATATTATTATAATATTTAATGCATTAGATTTAATATATTATATAAATACAGATATGTCAATGGATAATACACATTATAAAATACACATATAACCAGTATTGAGTTTGTTTCAAAGATACATATTTCTTCAATTTCATTTCTCGTGTTAACGGATTCGATATCAAACATAATTTTATGCAGTTTATAGGAGGACAAGGACAAACTATAATAGTAATTCTTTATTTTTTTTTAAAAGGCCAATAAAGTTTTCATTCAAAACAGGCATACGTAATGGTCTCCCCCTGTACCACTTACAAAACCACAAACATCAGTATATTAAAGAAAAACTTCAAAAAAATTTAACAAATTTTTTAAATAAAAATACTTCAAAATTTTAAAGGATGATAAAGAAAAAACTCACAATAATTTGTTAATTGGTTTTGTTTGGAATGTACGGAACAAAGTGATAATGTTTTGATTAAAAAGAACAAATCATTAAGAAAACAAAAATAGAAAGATCGTGATTAAGCTTAATCGGTCTAAGCTGTCGGAGATAGTACTCAATATAGATAAATGATTTACGGTATCAAAACAAATAAGTACGAGGGATTTAGAAATGGATATGACAAGTTAGTACTTAATTAGATCCCTTAACACACTACAACCGAGGAGGAAATATCTATTTCACATGGACTTGGTCATCAAAATGCCATGGTATATTTTGACGGTGCCCACCAACTCATACTACACTTGTAAAGTACACATTCCTTAAATTGTTATCTTATCAAAGTCGCAGTTTTATATAGATATTTTAAGTGGATCTCAAATTTGTAACATTGTGTTTATGAGATATTGTTTATTTTTTTAGTGCGAGAATCTTCACGAATTTGTCGTATAAGAAATATATTTCATTAAATTAAAGTGTTAGAGTGTTATATATAAGGTATTTTTAATCATGATTTTTAAGTAATATAGTCCAGTTTGATAAATAACTGTTAGTCTTTTAAAATTGATACTTTGATTAGTTATAGAATTGACTAGATTGATCCTAGAACATATGTGTTGAATTTTGTTATGTTTTCTTGATGATTGACACTTCGATCAGACTGAAATCTTAAAAGTGACAGTTATGCAAAGACAATTTGTAAAGTGCAGAAATCTAAAGTGTGCAGGAATGTAAAATGTGGAGAATGTAAAATGTTTCGATAGAATCTTAAATGAAATTAAAATGTCATTGAAAGTAAATGATTTAATAATGAATGTGAATATGGTGATTCATACGTACATGTTACTCAGAGAACTCTTTTATCAAACACACTTAGATACTTAAGTGATTTTGAGTTTGATACAATTGAATACACTAAAATTCTAGTGTTAAGACCTCTATTTATACTATTCCAATGGTAACTGTCTCATACGGTCTTTTCTCCAGAAAATGACACATTCTCGCTTGCACGACTTCACCCTTCATAAGTTTCCACGCATCCTTTCGAAGAACGAATAAGGCCAAAATACAGTTAATAGCCTCATTTCAAATCATCTTTGCTGAATCTCTTTCAAATCAAGTTTACAAAATCTTCTAAATTCCAGTACAATATCACTTCGCAAGGCTGAAACTTCTTCACCAAATATCTAATCGAAATCTCATTGTCTTCATCAAATATTTTCTTCAGCTATACTTGACATTTCATATCTCCCTGAGCGTCAAGATTACAACTAACACACATGATGTATCGTGCTATGAAAATAATTGTCTAATTCAATTGAATGACGATTGATGTGTTGGCGGCATAATCGTCTCTTTCAAATCAGAATAAATATTTTTACTTAAAATTCGCTCGAGTCTTTTGTCACGGGCTTCAATGAACCAGAACAAATACTAATTATATATTTTTATTTAGAATTCCATTTTGTGTTCGTTATGTTATATAGAAAAAATGAAAATGTAAAAGGAAAAAAAATCCTCCCAAAGTTTTTGTCTTAAGAAAACTTGCATATTGGGCACCATCACAACATATCAAGGCATTTTGAAGATTTGCATGGATTGTGACCAACCAAATATTTCCGTACTTACAAATGTACTTGAGTCCTTGGGCAACATCACACAATATACCAATACCTTTTGATGATTGAGTCCATGTGAATTAGATATTTCCATCACTGTTTAGGGTATACATTGACAAGAAGATATCAATTTTTAAATTCCTGATTTTTATTGCTTGATACGGTAAATCATTTATCGATAATGAAGATCACCTCCGACAGCTTATCCAAATTGTTTCCTACACAGAATCTGCCAACTCAGTTGACATTTTGTCTCTAAAATGATATCGAAATTATTTATATTAAAACAAACCACTTAGATATTTGAGTTTTAAATTTAGAGTGAGAATTTTTGAGAAATTGATTTGGCATCATATTAATTAAACCTGACACCCTCAATTTTTTATAATATAAAAAATATCTCTTTTTTAAAAATGATATACAAAAATTTCGGTAGGCTAACAAAAAATAAGGTATACAAAAAAATCCGATAGTCCAATAAAAAAAATTGGTATAAATTTTTATCAGTTAAAAAAAATGATCTGTGTCAAAACCTATCGGTCTTTTTCAAAAGCATTTGAGATTATTGGATTTTTATTATTAGAGTATCAACCATGATTTATTTTCAATTAATCAGTAATAAACTTAAAATAAAATATTTATACCTTTTCCTGTCATAGTTAAAATACCACATGATTGATATACACGGTGAGTAAGGTAAATATGCCTTAATCTGCGTGTACAAATGACTCTATCAATATAAGCCATCACCTTTGTCTCAACCACAATCTTGACCTATGTCTCAGCCTTGGCAGTCACATATGTGTCAGCCTGAGCCTCAGCATGAATCTTCACACAATGAAGGATATTAAGCTTATCATGTTGCTTTCTTACTGAAGTGTCTTGATCCCATAGAGATAAGATGTCTCGCATCTTGGCAGAACATCTTTCTTCACCCGTTGCATATAAAATGTTACCAATCATATGTAATAACAAACTCCCCTTTTTACTAATCATATGCATACACAATCTATCAAACATTCTTCCAGAAATATTCATCAAAAATATCTGAGTGCAGTGAAACTAATCCACAAACATGTTAACTAAGAACACATCATATAAGGAACTATATGCTTGACAGAAACTAAAGATTAAATCATCATATAAGTACAACAGAGTATTCATGCATTTCGTTATTTCCTGCTATTTGCCATAAATAGACAAAGGTGTAGGGGGGGGGGGGGGGGTTGAACGTTATATCCAACTCTTTTAAGTCCAATAAAAAATCAGAAGAATCAACTCAATAAAGGGAAGAAAAAAAAGGAACCATTATTATTGTTGAGGTAGAAATTAAATCTTGCAGACTCTAAGATGTCTACATAAGCTCATTCAACGTGTATCCTCTAGAAGCTCCAAGCATGAAAGGGACCTCTAGAATATTGGCACCGGTTGACAAATCTCCTTCCCCAAAGTTTTAAAGATCGGGGAGAACAATGTCAGGGACATGTTTAACAGTAATCATTTTTTAGCTAAAATTAAGGGGACTAGGAGAAATTCCAACAATGTCTTCTGTAATACCCTATTTCCCCGTCGGTAAATTATATAAGAATCAAAGTAAATTAATTTCTAAAATACAACATCAAAATATGATGTCACATGCTTCATACATCATACATGCTCATTAAATAAGATACACAACATAATTCTTATGTTCAAAAGTCTTAAACTTCCTTTCATTTATTCGCAATAGAAAACATCAATAAAGAATCATCTCAATTCTCCAACCGGAGTCATAATTATCATCTTTCAAAATTCAGCATAGTCATAAATTAAACTCAAACAATGGAGTAGTGCAAAGTTCACTCCCAACGAAATAAAACAAATGCGAAACCCCCAAGTGTTACATGTCAGAGCAGACACCGACTCAATCTATACAAAACTGAAGGAACTCTTCAGCTAACCACGATCTCGAGCTACTTCGGATCATCTGCACGTTATCCACGCAGAGGCAACATTCAAACAAAAAGGGTGAAATATCATAACAATATAAGAGGAAGCATAATAATGAACAGATAGCAATTCCAATACACATCATTATACATATTTATCTCACACCTTTTTATCGTTTATCATAATGCGAAACATATCGATATAATTATGTGCAACAAACAACACAAACATCCAACATAACAGAATTAGAAAATTGTTTAATAATCAAACTATTAATTACTATAACTTTATAATGCAATGAGGATGGTACTGAATCTATGCATGTTATACCAATAGGATAATACCCTCAACTTAATAATTCTAACTTGGGGCAACAACGCCAATACATACCATCTTTCGCCAATACAGGCCATCTCTCACCAATGCATACCATCTTTCATGAATGCATGCGACACTCACATGCAACAACTTAATTTACATTGATTATTCATACTTATCAATTCTTGTCAATACAGACCATCATCATCATTATTATCATGAAATACATCATACAAAATCCTCCGTACATCGTTATACAACACAAATACATTCAATCGCAACATTTTATATTACAACACTTACAACATACGCACACATCAGAATTATTCCAATAAATATTAGTCTACTGCCATCAAAATTATTACCACATTTAGAAAATATTTTTAGCTTTCCAATGGTCCCAACGGCTCTTCAAACAGACATCCGAGTCAAAAGTTATGGAGTTTTCAAGTTTTCAAAATATTATCAAATAGTGAGCGATCGATTGCACTAAAATGCAAATCGATTGCACTTGTTCCAGAGGCCAAAAGTCACGTTTTAAAGAAGTGCAAATCGATTGCTATGTACTGCAAATCGATGCTTACTGAAACAGAAGCAAAAATTCACCAAAATTGAACTGTGCAATCGATTGCACCTGTACTGAAAATCGATTGCACCATGTGAAAAACAGTTTTACGAATTCAGGAAAATAGCATTGCAAAAACCCTTTTGTCTTAATTCCAAAAACACAAACTTCATGAAATAATGCACAATCAAACCCCAGATTATCATCCCCATCATCATACATCAATTACCATACATATCGAACATCAATTATACACACATTGCATCAAATTCAATCATCAAAGGGTAAAACCCTAAAACTACCAAATAGGGAGAAATCAAAAGTATACAACCATGGAACCTCAACACTACCATACCTCATCATTAGGAAAACCCTTATAGAGTTAGAATCTCCCTTTATCTTATATTGGGGATGGTTCTTGATTCCTATGGTGAAACTTCTTTCCCTAGCCTCCTAGTGCTCTTTCTCCTCTTCTCACTTCTACGCTTCTTCTCTATTCCTCGTGTTTTCACTTTTGTTTTTCTAACCACACCCTTTAGACCCCTAAATCTATATTCTCATCTTGCCCTTCCTTATTTTTAATTAATTAATCACTAATAGTATAAATTACTTTATATCTATAATAATAATAATAATAATAATAATATAAATAATAATAATAATAATAATAATAATAATAATAATAATAATTCCAATAATGCTCATATTCTCTATTTACCTCGTGTTCTCTACGCTTTTAGTCATACACCCCCAACATCTCAATATCTAATTCTAAGACATCTAGTCCCCAAAAAAGATATCACATCACATCATCTAGTATTTCAACACCAACAAACACATCATGAAATCTATCAACTTATGAAAATACACCACATCATCTAATTTTTTTAAATAAAATAATTCTAATTAGATCGGGTTTTACAACTCTCCCCCACTTAGAATATGTTTGTCCTCGAAAATTCACTTGACACTAACAACTCTGAATACGACTCTCGCATCCTTCTTTCCAACTCTCACGTCATCCTTAGTAACCTTTCGAATATTACTATCTAACATTCCATATTGCAAACCACAATAATTCCACAAGATTCATTGTGATTGGGTTATGAACGCACCCACTCATATCACTTTTTGTCCCATCATCTTAGGATACAAAATATACCATTCCATTACATAACAACATCGCCATAAGCACATAAACATTATCATAAAATCGATATCATTGATACATACACCAGTACCACAATGCTATGTTTCACCAATCAAGCATACAACTCAATACATTTATTGAAATGACAGTAACACGAATAATATACAAACCATTCACCTATCACTTACAGTCTGAAATTTCCAATAGTTTTCAATATCCTTGTAGCTTCGAATGTTTAATCATTGAATTCAATAATTCATACCCGTATAACAAGCTACGACTTATCACACTTCTGCTACGCTACTCTGATCATCTACTATGAATTATTGCCTTCTTTTTTATTTTCATCCACTACCAGATCTATAAGTTCCACATCTATCTTTAGTTTCACTTTGGTATCCACCAAAAATCAATGTTCACCTTTTGACATCCTCAACCTTCCACTCTGCAGCGTTAGCTCGCATACCAACTCAAGTCTCTGAAGTATTCAATAAGTCCCAACTCTTTCATAGACACTTTTGTGTTAGGCTCACGCAAAATGGTGAACCACCATCCTTTTGATAAAACGCCAATTCACCTTACTCACTATCAATCTAGCAAGACAAGTCTATCCCATCTAATACGGTCCCGTATACTATCAACAAGAGATTAAGAGTGGTCAGTTCCTCAATTTGTCAATAGGTAGCCGACAACCATAATGGTTTCATAAATCATTGTTACCCAACTATAATATCGTTCTTCACCTTGTGCTCAAAGTTACCTGAACATAATGTCAAACAATCTCTCCAAGGCTTAGTAGCGTTTTTCTTAATTTCCTTCATTTCAACCTCGTCAATGATACATAAATGCCAAAAATCTATTTCATAGTCTCCTTTACACGCACACAACACAACACAATTGTTAAGTATATTCTAATACATGAAACTACTACACCAAGTATAATCCAAATTGTTTCGTTCCAAAGGAAGTCTTTATCCAGTTAGAAGATTTTGACCATATCAATAAATCCTTACTCTTTCCTTTAATCTCACATTTGGATCTCATCTTACTCATAATCTCAACAATACCATTTCTCCATATGGTTGGTAATAGGACTCCCCAATTTCTCTGTAACTCATGTCTATACTTTTTTGTCATAACCATGATTCTAATCCTTCTCGAATTCCTCTGTCCTCTAGCATTAATTCTCTTCTCCTCAAAAACTATTGTCATTCTAATCATCCTTAATCGACATAAATTTCATCTCTATGCACTTATCTAATACATTCACATCCTTAATAATGGCAAACATCTCATTCCCTTAGCTCATTCACTAACAACAGATCTCAATTGCCCTCGTCTAAAGCAACTGCGATAATAACCATTTAATCCCTAACAACTCCTAATCTACATAACCAATTTCAGAGCCTCTCAATATAGACCTCTATTTACTTTGAATGTATTCCACCGACATCTTCATTCGAAATACAATGTTCAATAAAATTCACCTTTCAAATCAAATCTACATCTTGACATCTTAACATACATTTTCTTATCTCTTGACACCGTAATTTGAATCACGACCTTCAACGTCTCCTTTTTATGACATCATACTAGATCAAAATGCCCTCAATAACCACCGTAACAGACTGATCCAGTTATTCAAAATAACTTCACTGAGTTCCAAAATATGTCCTCTAATTATCCTCATCCCAAAATGAAAGTAACTCAACCTCAATTTGATCATACTGAAGACACATTCGCCTACCAGTTAATCTATCAAATATTCAATCATTTGAAGTGGATATGTAACCTCAACCACTACTTTAATCAGTTATCAGCAATCCACAAACAATTTCGTACTACTTTATTTCTCCTTAACCAATGACATCAAAGCTCCCAAAATGATACACTCGGTTTTACAAATCTATTTCTCCTCACATCTTCTAATACCTTCTCAAATTCTCCAAACTTCGAACTGAAATCCTGCATGGTGCCATAGGAACAAGTCTCGTACCAAGAACGAGATCAACAATAAACTCTGCCTCTCATCCAACCTCTTCACGTGAAAAATAAATTACTTCCAGGTGCTAGAACCATTTTTAAAACAAAGTTCATCACGTTAGTTTTCTAGCGCTTCAAACAGAACTCAAATAGGACGTCCATAACTCAAGTTATGAATTTCTGAAGTTTTTACAAAAATGTTGTCCAATACTGTGCAATCGATTTCACCAGAAGAACAATCGATTTCACCTTGTACAAAAGCAGTTTTCCACAAATTTTTAACTGTGTAGTCGATTGCACTCTATTTCCAATCGATTGCTTTCTGTACATAAGTAGTTTTCATTATTTTCTGTGTACAAAACCCATTCTAACACACTTCCAAAACCCCATTCTTCTTATACCTCGAGAGACATATTAATTTGCTAAAAGTTATGTTTTCCAAAACACCAAGGCTCTAGTCCTCTCCATAAATCTACTCATATCTTCGAGTTCTGAATCCGACTCACAATTCACAAACACCCCAACGACATCAATGACATTCCACAATCACTTACATGATTCCAATAACAAAATTTATAGAAATTAATCACTCTTGCATTACTCTGAACAACGATAGTACACACAATGGTAACTCAACACTAACAACTTCACGATCAACCGACAGTGCTGAAACATTGCAACCATTCGAGCTTCATCTTATAGGAGTTCTCCTACTTGCTTAACCAATATCTTACGGAATAAAAATATGCATTGACTCATCGAAATAATTCGCAGTCCTTTGGTTTAACTCCAACCACTCTACCCCAAGGATAACATCAAGTTAATCCAACATCTCACTCTAACGACAAGTCGTATTTGTCTTCGGGAATACATCAAGACTCACCCACAACTGGCACATCATTAAACACAACATCGCCCTCCACTTCTAGAGATGCGAACAACACAAGTACCTGATTATTCCCTCTCAAGGACACTCCGACTGACCGCTAGATATAATTCCTAAATTCGTTACTTCCTTCACAATCGAAAAAACAATGTAGTCTCTCCAACATTTTCACTTATGAAAATCACAAGACACTGAATCAACTGTTCACGCCTGAACCATCTAAGAGAAGCACTAGCTTCTCCCCCACTTTTTCCAATCCCACTCATACAACCAAGTGATTAGAAAAACAAGAAAGCACCGACAGTGTTCCACACACATGTCGCACACTAAGGAACAACACATCGACAATATTAAATTGCCACACTACACTGACTCAACAACTTGGCCCGACGGACCGACCTGCTCTGATACCAATTGTAACACCCTATTTCCCAGTCGATAAGTTAAATAAAAATCATAGTAAATTATTTTTTTCTAAAATCCAACATCAAAATAGGATGCCACATGTTTCATACATCATACATGCTCATTAAATAAGATACACAACACAATTCATATGTTCAAAAGTCTTAAACTTCCTTTCATTTATTTGCAACGAAAAACATCAATAAAGAATCATCTCAATTCTCTAACCGGAGTCATAATTATCATCTTTCAAAATTCAGCATAGTCATAAATTAAACTCAAACAATGGAGTAGTGCAAAGTTTACTCCCAACAAAATAAAACAAATGTGAACCCCCTAAGTGTTACGTATCAGAGTAGACACCGACTCAATCTATGCAAAACTGAAGGAACTCTTTAGCTAACCATGACCTGGAGCTACTTCAGATCATCTGCATGTTACCTACGTAGAGGCAACATTCAAACAAAAAGGGTGAGATATCCTAACAATATAAGAGGAAGCATAATAATGAAAAAATAGTAATTCAAGTACACATCATTATACATCTTTATCTCACACCTTTTTATCATTCTTCATATTGCGAAACACATCAATATAATTATATGCAACAAACAACACAAACATCCATCATAACAAAATTAGGAATTTGTTTAATAATCAAACCATCTACTACTAATAACAGTGTAATGAAATGAGGATGATACTGACTTTATGCATGTGGTACCAATTAGGAAATACCCTCAACTTAATAATGCCAACTTGTGGCAACATCGCCAATACATGCCATCTTTCGCCAATACATGCCATATTTCATGAATGCATGCAACACTGACATGCAACAACTTAATTTACATTAATTATTCATACTTATCAATGTCTCGCAAATACAGGCCATCATCATCATCATCATCATCATCATCATCATCATTATCATGCAATACATCATGCAAAATCCTTCGTAGATTGTTATACAACACTAATACATTCAATCACAACATTTTGCGTTACAACACTTACAACATACACACGCATCAAAATTATTCCAATAAAATATTAGCCTATTGCCATCAAAATTATTACCACATTGTAGGAAATATTTTTAGCTTTCTAACGATCTAAACGATGCGTCAAACGGACACCCAAGTCAAAATTATGGAGCTTTCATGTTTTCAAAATATTGTCAAACAATGAGCAATCGATTGCACTAACATGTAAATCGATTGCACCCTTCTCCAGAGGCCAAAAGTCATGTTTTTAAGCAGTGCAAATCAATTGCTCTATACTGCAAATTGATTGATTAATGAAATAAAAGCAAAAATTCACAAAAATTGAACTGTGCAATCGATTGCACCTGCGCTGCAAATCGATTGCACCATGTGAAAAACAGTTTTACAAATTCATAAAAATAGCAGTGCGAAAACCCTTTTGTCTCAATTCCAAAAACATAAAATTCATGAAATAATGCACAATCAAACCCCAGATTATCATCCCCGTCATCATACATCAATTACCACACATATCGAACATCAATTATACACACAATGCATCAAAATCAATCATCAAAGGGTAAAACCCCAAAATAACCAAATAGGGAGAAATCAAAAGCATACAACCATGGAACCTAAAGACTACCATACCCCATCATTAGGAAAACCCTTATAGAGTTAGAATCCCCCCTTACCTTAGATTGGTGATGGTTCTTAGTTCCTATGGTGAAACTTCTTGCCCTAGCCTCCTAGTGCTCTTTCTCCTCTTCTCACTTCTACGCTTCTCCTCTATTCCTCGTGTTTTCACTTTTGTTTTTCTAACCACACACTTTAGACCCCTAAATCTATATTCCTATCTTGCCTTTCCTTATTTTTAATTAATTAATCACTAATATTATAAATAACCTTATATCTATAATAATAATAATTCCAATAATGCTCATATTCTCTATTTACCTCATGTTCTCTACGCTTTTAGTCATACACCCCCAACATCTCAATCTCTAATTCTAAGGCATCTAGTCCCCAACAAAGACATCACATCACATCATCTAGTATTTCAACACCAGCAAACACATCATAAAATCTATCAACTGATGAAAATACACCACATCATCTAATTATTTTAAATAAAATAATTCTAATTAAATCGGGGTGTTATATTTTCAGTAGTTAAAATATTTGGTTTTTGTTTAACCAGTATACCGGTAATCAGTGATGGGAAGGCAGCTTTATAGTAAAGGATTCAACTTGTTTAAAAAAAAATTCAAAGACATACTCACCAAAATCAAAGGCTATTCTTATTCTTATCTAATAGAGCAATCTAGCAAGGGATGGTCTGATACATGAACCATGATTGGTAAGCGCCAAGTTAGCCATTCTTGTTTTTCTTAAAATAACATACTTTTGACACTTGGACTTGATGTAGATAGAAAACCCTTAGCCTGCCAATTGCCATGATTATTTCCTGTTATCACCCATGATATAGTCTTTAAGGATGGAATATTGTAAGCTGTTATAAGTTTACCTCTTCCCAAATATTCATTTATGATGGCTCGGGAGAATCCAAAGCAGTGGTCTTGCACATGAACATTTCTAAACTCTTTACTTCCTTCGTCCTTATTTGGAACTATGTGCTTACATGTATAATCCAGAAGTAATCAAAGCTTATATATAAGAAAGATATGTATGGCCCAAATAACATCATGGTTTACATGATGACAACACCTTATGGTAACAAATTTGAAGTCATGCAGTGATTGAAGTTAACTAAAGCGGTTAAAGATGCATACGATGGTTGATCAAGCTATTCATGTGAATCAATATAATGACATAGGGTTTATGTCATCTTGACTGAATTTAACTCAAGCGGTCAAACATGCACAAGATGGTTTATCAAGTTATTCCCTTGGGTTAAGCTAAAGAATTAGGGTTTAGGAACCTTAGTGATAACTTCTAATGATGGTATCTGACGTTAAAGTATCTTAAGCCTCATCCACAAGAATATTCAAGTAAAATTCTTATATGATTAGTATATATAGAAAAGGACTTGAAGCTTCAAAGTGTGAAAGAAAGGAAGTATGAAAGATCTAATGACCGTGTTTAGTTGAGTGATCATTGTTTTGTAAAAACACAAGGGAGTTTTTGGAAATATTAAGGCTTAATCACACACACACACACACACACACACACACACACACACACACACACACACACACACACACACACACACACACACACACACACACACACACACACACACACACACACACACACACACACACACACTCACACACAATTTTTTGTAAAAGCATATCTGTTTCAAATAAACTCACCTAAAATACATTTGGAGCCTAGCCAGATGAACTGGGAACTATCATATTGATTATGACAAGTTTTTTACTACTATAAAATATAACTTTCGTAACATGTTATTACATCGGCTATTCAAACAACCGAAGTAATATGTGATATTTAGGAGGTTGCATTTTTTTATTTTACTAAAAGACTTTTCACTGTGGTCCTTAATAACAACCTTGGTGAAAAATAGGTAGACTTCACTTTTAACCATAGTTGGAATTTAAACGTGGTAAAAAGTGACGTTTGGTCATAGGTTCAAATTCCAACACCAATATTTTTGGGTTTTTACTTATTTTTAAGCCAATTTACACCACGTGGTGAAAAGTCGTGTATGGACATGGGTTCAAATCCCAGCACCAACATTTTTAATTTTTTACTTTTTTAAAGCCATTTTTCATCACGGTTGGAATTCCAACCGTGGTGAAAAGTGGCACCTTCTTATTTTTTTAGATATATATATATATATATATATATATATATATATATATATATATATATATATATATATATATATATATATATATATATATATATATATATATATATATATATAACTCTTTGTTCATTCACTTTTCCCTAGATGTACTTAGATAAACTTCATCTTCTACCTCCAAACTTCTTCCATTTACGAAACATTATTTCTCCATTAAACAAAAATTGAAATATTATTTCTTCCATAAATGAAACTAAAAAACATTTCTTCCATTAACGAGTTTCTGAACTCCATCATCTATTCTCTAAATTGAATGAGGCATGGATTTGACTTAGAAATATTAGTTTTTGTTGTTGTATCATGTAAGATATTTTTATTTACCCGATTCTATTTATTTTATTGTTGTTCTTGTAGTTCTTGTGTTTATTCTTGTTTTTTTCCGTGTTCTTGTTGTTGTTGTTGCTGTCGTTGTAGCTGTTGTTGTTGTTTTTGTTGTTGTTTTTGTTGTTGTTCTTGTTGTTTTTGTTGTTGTTGTTGTTTATCTTGTTCTTGTTGTTATTCTTGTTATTGTTCTTGTTGTTGTTCTTGTTGTTGTTCTTGTTCTTGTTGTTATTATTGTTATTGTTGTTCTTATTGTTTTTTATATTGTTCTTGTTGTTGTTTAATTAAAAAAAATTAATATTATATATTTTGATGAAAGTTATTAATGTAGTCAGGAAAAACATGTGGCAAAAATAAAAATTTCTGACTGATCTTTCACCACAGTTGTTTATTACATTTGTGGTTATATGTAGCACATTTCCTCACAAATAAACACTAGACAATGATTTCCTCTTCGCAAATGGAAGAACATTTGGTTTGACATCCTTCTTTTGCACACATCTGACCCCATAGGATTCTTTTTCATGACAACCATTCACACAATTCCAGATTAGGTCAGAGGCTTGAACTTACACTCCATCTTGAGCTCCACAAAAAAAAATTCCTTGGCTGAAGAAACAAGGAACTGAAATAATGTTCCAACGTCAATTTAGACATCAACCTAAAATGCATGGACTTAACCCTTAACTATGTCTTTGGATATAACACCCATAGTAGTCCAAACACAACTCTTGCAAGGAAAACAAGAGGATCAACCATCAGTAGATGATCAACCTTCAAGACAAGATCATAACACATGCAAGAATATGTATATTATACATCTCAAGGATCTTATTCTAATGTTCAGACCTCCTGTCTGACTTTGAGATACTGACCACCAACCTTCTACACCTATAGAGGAGATCCCTTCTAACGGGTATACAAAGAAGACTTCAATAAGCATGGTATCATACCATACATAGACACTGACTGCTTAAAACAAATTTGCTTCTCCAAATTCTTCAAGATATAAGGATGCCCTTCAATCCTTGTAGAAACAAATGTTCCATTATGTGAGGACACCATATAACTGAACCCATGCTTGAGGAGAAACTTCCCAAACAGTAAGAACCATGATCTTTGGTTCCAAAACAAACTCATCCTCCTTACTCCAGACATAAATCTGAAATGCTCATCCTAGGTTATTCAGATGACACTTCATCAGTGCATGTACCAATCAACCACTTAGCTCAGGTTGACATAACTCTATTGCAGACAATCCCTTGGATGTATCTTCTACTACAAAACAAGAGTTCCATGCTCTCATAGACATGTTAAGTGATATCAATTTTGAGTAAACAACCTCTATCCTGTTTAAGGACCACCACCAGACATATTGAGAAAAATAAATTCTCAATACAGAGATGTAAATACATTATATATGACATTTCTTCAAGTTCTTCCAGCTTCAGATTAAGGACTCTCCCTTATTAACTGCTAAGAACTCCTAAGGGAATTTTACATCCCCCCCTCAAATAGTTGCACATCCTATGGTTGGTACACACTAATTACTCCCCTCAAATAGAATATGTTATATGGCTGTTGTACCCCAAAATTTTCCCTCTCATTTCATCAATATTTTCTCATCACAAGACCCTTGGAGCTCAAGATCAAGTTAGGGTTTGCTCTGCTCAAGACCCCTCCTTGCACTAATGACCCCAAATTAGCGTTTGAGTTTGCACAAGGATGTCTTGACCTAAAATGCCCAAAATTATTTTCATGCTTCATGTTGGACTCACAAGCTTATCCATACCAAGTTTCAAGCCTTGATTCCAATCTTTGCCCAGTCAATTGGACAGATGACCTAGAAGTCAACTGTATTAAGGAAAAAGTCAACTGTGGCCAATTGACAGTCAAACCTCATGATTTTTGACCCACATCAAGATATTGAACTCATATGAACTATTTGGTCAAGTTTGGATCACAATTCCACAAGAAAATTGATCAGATCACCAAAAGGGCAAAATGGTCATTTTTAGGGTTTTGACTGCACAAAGGCAATTTTTGACTGTTAGACCTAACCAATGGCAAACCAAGCTCATATATGGACTCAAGGACTCAATGGCATTATCTTGACATATTCAACAAGTTCAAAAGATCTCAAATGCATAGGATTGACAGATGAATTTTCCAGTCAACTGATCAAAATTTGACTGTATAACTGAAAAGTCAAACTTTGACTTTTTGGTCAAAATCAAGTGCCAAGATTCATTTTTCATCAAGACATGTCAAATTATGAAACTTGTTCATCAAGAAACCCAAAATTACAAATTAGGGTTTAAAATGAAGAAATTTCATAACTTAGAAATTTTCTAAGTTATAAAATTTCCTTATTTTTTCCTAACTTTGTCCCATTATTTCACCAAGATGCAAATGGATTCAAACAAAACTCAAAACATGAAAGTTGTAGTCCATTTCAAAATATACAACTTTGATTTACAAAGTTTCCTCAAAAGAAGCTTGTAGATCAAGTTATGATTTTTGGAATAAGGGTGCAAAACATTCTTAACTTAGAAATTTTTTGACCTATTCTAGGCAGGATTTTTGTCCAACTTCATGGCCACTTTTCACATGCTTTCACTTGGAATTTCAATTTTCATTACAAATATGGATTGTAGTACACATTACAAGCTTTCCAAATTGTCCAAGAACTTCTCAAACACCCTTGTGGTTAGGGAGAATCGAATTTGCAAAGATGGGCAAAAGTCACTTTGTTCATAGCCAAATACATGTTCATAACATTGCCATTTTCAAGTCAGCATGGTTCAAGCTAGATTACAGGCCTCTAATCCTTCTCAAACTCAATAATTAAATGCCAAACCATTGTGCCAAGATGTTATTTTGTTCATTTGGTCATTACATGCAAGATTAATCCATATTTAGAAAAAGCAATTTTGCCATTCTTGTAAAAATGCACTTTATGTCAAATAACAAATCAAAAGGGTACAAGCCAGATCTTTTAGGCACAAGTTTGTGGACAAATCCCACTGATCAAGAACAAAGTATGCAGCATGCTTGAGGGACCTGCATTGGCCTATAACCCAACTTGCATTTTCTTTGCTTAAAAAAGAAGAAACATTGCAAAAGATATCCAACTTGGATCTCCTGTCGACACAAGCCTAAACAAACTTCCTAAAAACTTTCCATACATCAAACCTGACCTAAAACACGAATCCACCACAGCTCAAACATTCTCATTCATCAAAACACCATTTTTCTGCAAGAAACAGGGCATTCTACATTTTGACTCGGCCAGCATCATTCACTCGTGCGTTTTTGCCCAAACAAGTTCCAATACACTCCATACCATCCATTGAAGCTGTCCCAAGCCTTAGATACAAGGTGTAACATCCATAGCCAAGTTTGCCATTTTCACTTTTCATTGTTGCAGGTTGACTTCCATAGCTTGATTCAGAAGGATTCAAGGCACACCAAGCATAGAGGAAGCATCCTTGGACCTCAGGCAAGCTGTACAAGTCCTCAAAATCCATTGAAGATACCTCCATTGCTGTACACGACTCAAGCTGAACAGGTAAAAATTTGAACTTCTATCTCTCTATCCAGGTATAGATAGGCTTAAGTTTGTGAAGAAAGCATGTTCTATTCATAGCCCTGAAGCCATCCATGTAATTACTTTTCATTTATATTGTGTGTGCTAAGAGAATTTTGGACCTGAATATGGAAGAAAACTTAGGTCAGAAATTGGGGATGGAGAAATTCTCCCTCGTTTTTGAGAGTTAGAACAACTTTTTTATATGTTTGAAATCGTGACTTGATGCTCTACATTATTGATGTTGTAAGTTTTTGTTAAAAGTCAAAGAATCAAGAGATAGCAGGATGAGCAAGGAACGCGCGTTTTTTTTCAAACAGAAGCTGGAGGAAGAAGATGATGTCTTGGGCTGGGCCTGAGCTGTCCTTGCTTTTTACACCTCTTTTCTCATTTTGCACCACCCTGGCCCATTGTGTGATTTTTTAATCATTTTTGATTTTTGATTTTTTCTTTTGGCTTATTATTTTTTGTCAAAACATAAAAAACATTAAAATTATTTTTTCACCCATTTTTGTATTTATTTGGCATTTGTTTGTTTTATTTAAGCATATATATATATATATATATATATATATATATATATATATATATATATATATATATATATATATATATATAACCAATATATTTCTTTTTTATTTAAAACACAAAACAATAATACAAAAATATATTTCTTAGTTATTATTTTTTATTTTGCATTTTGAAAACATTTTCTAAAAATAGACCATTTTTTGTAAATAATTAAGTTTTTTTTTTTATTTTTGTATATATTTAGTATATTTAAATATATATAATATAAATGCTTGTATATTTATTAAAATATTTAGGATAAAAATATGAAAATAATACTTTATTTTTATTTTTATTAATATATGACATCAAAAATACTTTTTTCACAATATACTTCTTTTTATTTTTTGTATATAATTAATACATATTATACATAATTAATAAGTAAATACCATTTATTCAAAAATTAGTGTTTTACCCTAAAACCATAAAAATATAAAAAATTATCCTTTTCATTTTTGTTTATATTTTACATTGAAAAACACTTTTACATATATATAAAAAAAACCATTTTTGTGCATAATATATTTTGCATTTTATATTTGTTTAAATATTGTACAATTTATTATTTGTCTATTCAATATGGATGTAATAGTTTAGATTTAAATTTCTTGCTAAATATCCCCCATTCAAATATTTGTACCCCCATCCCCATAATTATGTTGTAATAATTTAGGACTTTAAAAGCTTTCTAATTATGCCATGATAGACCTAGGGTTTGTATGCAAAAATCAAATAACCAATAGCTTGACCTAATTCAAAGACAAAAAAGCATGAAAATGGACAACACCAATCACACTTGCACCCTTAGGGTTACTCCACTTGTTGCCTTCAAAAATGGGCCATGCTTGCATGTTGAGTGTCTTTGGCCAAACAAATACAAATCTAATGATCATAGTCCCTCGATGACGCTTTCTCAAGTTGCCTAAAAATGATCAAGTCCCTTAAAGGAAAAGTTGCCAAAGACACTTGGCACCATTGCATTCATGGTCTAAACAATGACCCGCGCCCGTCCCGTTAACATCCTAACACAAGATTGTCCACCAAATACAATGGTGGAACAATACTGTTAAAAGGGTTAAAACATAGAAAAAATCTTTGAGTAAACTTAGGGGTAGACAACTCTTAGTTACTTGATCAAACTTGCAAAACAAAACCTTGCCTACTTTCAAAACACACATCACAACACAACTTTCAAAACAAACTTTCAAAATATTGAAAACTTTTCAAAAGACAAATACATCTTTGTATACATTCAAACATGGATCATTACAAAGGTTGCCACAACAATGGTCTCTTTTTAAAACATCTTTCAAAATCACACACGAAGCACCATTTCAAACAATTGAAAGCACCATTTCAAACAATTGAAAATGCAAGGCAAGTGATTTAAGCAAGTAACTAAGAGCCCATGGATAACCATGGATAGAAAGAGTGCTAATACCTTCCCTTTCTATAATCTACTCCCCGAACCCATGAAAACATCTCAAAGGTTTTTGCGGTGCTTTTTAACCTTTCCTTAGGATAAAATAAAAAGTCGGTGGCGACTCTTGCTAAACCAAAACATTTGCGAAAACAAACGCAAAACCTCAAGTCAATTCTCCCACCGTATCACAGAACTGGCGACTCTGCTGGGGACTAATCTTGAAAGTGGAGTAACCTTAGGGCTTAAATCACCCTCTTGCATGACTAATTGTTTGCTTTGATTGCTTTACATTTTGGTTCTCTTGTTTGGGCTTGAAATCCTACACCCGGATTTGGGGAAACATTCATAGATAGCAATACGTTGTGGAAACTGTGTAGGGTATACCGACACGGTTGAAGCAATAGCTATATTAGTGCGACATATTTGTGAGTACCGGTAACCCTTGAGTTCAATCAAGGAGAGTACGGGGCTGCTGAGTGATGTCACTAAACACTAATGACCTAGAACCTTACTTGACCATCTTGGCCTTTTATTAGGGGTAGTGAGATGACCGGCTTTGGTGCAGTCCGAAGTTGGTAGATACTCGATACTACACTCATTGAGGGTTGTTTTCTTGGAATATTTTGGTTGCTAGTTAAGTGGCTAAACCAAAACAATGAACATGGAAAACAATCCAATGATATTGAGCTCCTTAGAACCCGGTTACTATTTATAGGACAGATTTTTAAGCCAACTTCACTCAAGAGGGTACCTACCTATGAAACCCCATGCAAGCCTGAAACTAGGGTTTTGTGTGACTTGCTTGTACATATGTTTGTGCATACATCATGAACATCATAAAGCATCATATGCATCCACTAACCATTTCAAGGGTTTGGATCTTCATCTTTGTTCTTGTTTTGTAGGTCATGGAAATTCTTCGCAGGAAAACTATCCAAGTCAACCTTGTGAGAATCCCTCCTCAACTCAAGGAGCTTACATCCAGAATTCCAGAAAGCTCTCCCTTCAGTGAAAGACATGGTATACTGCTCAACCTAGTCAACACCAACATTGAAGAAGACATGGTAAAGGTGCTGTTCCAATTGTTTGACCCCCTTCACCACTGTTTCACATTCCCCGACTATCAATTGGTGCCTACTTTGGAGGAATTTTCTCAACTCCTAAGAATTCCTATTCTTAATCAACTACCCTACAACGGTACGGAAAAAGAACCAAAGCCTGAAGATGTTGCTCAAGCACTACACTTGCAACCATCTGACATCAAGGGGCATTGGGAGACTAGAAGTGGTTTCAAAGGCCTCTTGGCAAAATTCTTGTTTGAGAAGGCACAAGAGTGTTGGAATTCCTTGGATCTACAAGCCTTTGAAGAGATTGTGGCACTCCTCATTTATGGGTTGGTCTTATTCCCAAATCCTGACCAACTTATAGATATCAATGCTGTCAAGATTTTCCTATCCAGGAATCCCATACCTACATTGCTTGGGGACATCCTCCACTCATTTTACACACGAACAATGAGAAAGAGAGGTGTTCTCATGTGCTGTACTCTTCTCCTTGCAAGGTAGTTTATTTCGCACCTTCCACAATCTTTTTGAAGAATGACCAAGGCTTAAGGTGGTCACAACGGTTGATGACCCTTACACATTCTGATGTACATTGGTGTTCTCGGTCCAGAGAAAATGTCATCATCGTCGATCATTATGGTGAATTCCCTAATGTTCCATTACTTGGCATTAGAGGGGGCATTACCTACAACCCTTGTCTAGCTTTGAGACAATTTGGATATGCTCGGAGGGATGGCCCTCATGACATGCTGATTCCTGACCTAGTTTTTGACTTCGACAATGATGCGCAAGGACTTCGCCAAAGATTCATCAGAGCTTGGAGGATGCCTAACAAGGTAGATAGCAAGACACTGGGGCACAAGAACTCCATCCCTCTTGAACCTTATCTCAAGTGGGTAAGGACCCGAGCCCAGAGTCTTATGATGCCTTACCCTCACATGCTCCCTTTGATTAAAGAGCCCGTTAAGGAAGGAGAGTTCCCTACACCATCCTATATCCTGACATGCCAACATCATGGGAGGAGATGCAAAAGAGTTGGATCCAACTCAAGGAGGAACAGAATACTTTTGAAGCCAGCTTCTACGCCAGTGAGAAGAAGGTTTTAGAGCTTACCCGCCGACTTCATGAGGAGGAGACCCTCAACACTTACATCGCACCAAAGAGGATGCGCAACATCTTTTTACCTTAAGAAGTTTTTGTAATATTTGGCCCATGGGGCATTTATGTACTAACAAATTTCTTCTTATTAATATGACGTGTGTTCTTTTTGTTTGCAACAAATTTTGAATTTATAAATCCTTGAATGCATTACATGAATAAACATATCATTCATCATATGCATAAGCAGGTCTCCACACCAGGTTTCCTTATCTTTCTGCTATTTATTTCAGTAAGATGGATCTCGAACAGACGATCAAAGATCTGCAGGCACAAAACTCACAGTTTCAACAACTCCTAATGACCTTGGCAAAGGGTCAGGAGGATCTAAAAACACTGCTTGGGAACAAAGAGCAATAAAAAGTGAAAAAGAAGAAGAAAAGAGTTGGGGTAGCTACACTGGGAAGAAGGTTTGAGAATGAAGCTAGAAGAGTTCTTGAATTTCCCTCCGCATCTGAGGAGGAAACCAGTAAGGGAAAAGGAGCTGCACTACCTTCTGAGTCCGAAGCTGAAGAGGAAGAGGTTGAGGAAGATGAAGACTACTCAGAGCAGCAATACCCTCCAGCGGACGACAAGTACAAAAACCTGGAGGATAGACTGGCAGCTATGGAGCTGCAAAGGGTTCCTGGGTTAGATTTTGAAGAATTGGGTTTGATTGCTGGAATTGTGATCCCTCCAAAGTTTAAGGTACCAACTTTTGCAAAATATGACGGGCTGTCTTGCCCGAAGATGCACCTGAGGTCGTATGTCAGGAAAATTCAACCTCATTCATCCGATAGAAATCTTTGGGTACACTTCTTCCAGGATAGCCTGTCTGGTACACAACTAGATTGGTTTTACAAGCTTGAGAGGTCAGAGGTACATAGTTGGGAGGATTTGGCAGCTGCCTTTTATCACCAGTATCAATATAACTCTGACTTGGCGCCAACCCGTACTCAGCTACAAAGTATGGGAATGGCCTCAAATGAGGGATTTAAAGAATACGCCCAGAAATGGCGCGACTTGGCCGGAAGAGTGCAGCCACCTCTTTCTGATAGGGAACTAGTTGATATGTTCTTGGGGACCCTATCTGGCCCGTTCTTCAACCATTTGATCGGGAGCTCTTCCGCAGGGTTTACTGAATTGATTCTGACTGGCGAACAGGTGGAAGCTGGTATTAAGAATGGGAAGATTCAAAGGGATGCCTCTGCATCTACAACTGTTAAAAAGTAATTTCCAGCCAAAAAGGAGGCAGCTGTTGTGTACTCTCAGAAGGGTACAGGAAGAACTGAGCGCCGGCCGACCGTGGGGGCCGTGATGATTCAAAATTCATCAAATGATCAGCCTCGTAACAATCTGTCCAGACCAAATCAGCAACGGGTAGAACGACCACAACGGCAGTTCACCCGCATCAATATGACACCTGCACAAGTTCTTCCCCATTTGTTGAAGTTGAATCTAACTGGTTTAAAGGAGGCACCGAAAAACCCTAACACCACATCTCCATACTATCATGCCAATGCCAAATGTGCCTACCATTCTGATAGCACCGGACATGACACCAACAATTGTTGGGCGCTAAAGAATAAAATTCAAGACTTGATAGATGCAAAAGAGGTCGAGTTCGATGCTCCGGAGAAGCCGAATGTAATATCCGATCCGATGCCAAAGCATGGCCATCATGTTCATGCTGTTGAAGAAGATCTGTATGTTTCTACTATTGATGATCTGGTAACCCCACTGTTGACAATCAAGTTGAATCTGTTGAAGGCTGGGATTTTCCCAGGATGTAAAGAAGACTACTACTGTTGTTCCTCCTTACCAATCGACTGTCCATTACTGAAGACAGGCATCCAAGGCCTAATGGACAGCCAACAAATTCTTTTCGAAAAGATTCCTGCTACTCCTATCAAAGATGTTTCAATAATCACCATTTCCACCAATCTTTCCAAGGTCCCTAAAAAGCCTGTTAAGATTACATCTGCTACGAAGTTTGTTCCTCTGAAAATAACCATGCCTGGGCCTATCCCCTACAAATCTGACAAATCAATACCATGGAATTACGGTGGAGAAATCTACTACCATGGTGTTAAACAAGTTGAGATAACTGAAGAAAGTTCTAACGAAGAAGATGCCGACATTGGAAACATTGCCGGTACGAGCAAGATTACCCGAAGTGGGAGAATATTTTCTCCAGAGATTGCCCCTCCAAAGGCAATCTTTGGACCCTCAGCTGCTGCCAAAGTTACTCCTGCACCGATAAAACTGACTGCAAGAACTCCGCTGATTGAAGAAGCTGTTACTCCTGTGGTTGTCCCTCCTACTTCTGCTGATAAGGGGAAAGGGATCCAAGATGAGCTCGTCAGGACGAGGGCTCAGCCATTGGTTATCCCCGAAACCTCTAAGAAAGAAATGGAGGAGATTATGAAAATAATTAAGAAGAGTGATTATGATGTGGTAGAGCAACTGGGGCAAACCCCCTCGAAGATCTCCATGTTAACATTGCTGCTTTGTTCTGAGGCTCATGCCAAAGCATTGATAAGATTTCTGAAGACAGCCCATGTTCCCTAGGAAACCTCAGCCGATCAATTCCAGGATTGTGTAGCCAGCCTTACCGCAGACAACGGCCTAGGTTTCTCTGATGCTGACCTGACTCCGAAAGGAAGAAAGCACAATGATGCATTGCATGTGTCAGTTGAATGCCGAGGAACTACTCTTGCCCATGTTTTGGTCGACAATGGCTCTTCTCTGAACGTGCTGCCTAAGAAAGCTTTGGATCGATTGGATTGCGAGGGCTTGGAGCTGAAACCAAGTAATATCATTGTCAGGGCCTTTGACGGGTCTAAAAGAATGGTGCATGGGGAGGTCGACATTCCCATCAAGGTAGAAACTGAGGTTTTCCCCTCAATCTTCTATGTGATGGACATCCGCCCATCCTACTCTTGCTTGCTAGGAAGGCCGTGGATACATAATGCTGGGGTAGTCACTTCCTCCCTACATCAGATACTGAAATACCCTGTCAAAGGAAAGATTATAACTGTACACGGTGAAGAGGAATATATGATCAGTCACCTGAACTCCTTTCGGTACGTGGAAATAGAGGGCGAATTCATTAAGACACCGTTCCAACACTTCGAGGAAATTGCTCCCGAGGTTGCTGTAGCAAAGGCAGTAGCTGAGGAACCCAAGCAGGTGGCCAGGATGGCATCTCTGAAAGACGCAAAGGCTGCAATGAAGGAGGGAAAGAGCTCAACATGGGGACAGTTGCCTGACATTCCCCACAAAACAGACAAGTTTGGGTTGGGATTCACTGCTGCGGGGCAAAAAGCTATGCGTCGCTCAAAAATTGAAAGAACACCCATCAAGATTTCTCCTCATGGAATCAATGCTTTGGAAGATGAAGACGAAGAGGGTAACATTGAAGACTGGATCTTCCCAACCATCGAAGGGGGACTACACAACTGGGAGGCGAGAGACTTCGTCCCCATTACTTTCATTAATCAGTAACTTATCTTTCGAACATTTCCTGTTGGTCTGTAATAATTACTTTTAAACAATCTGCACACTACTTTTTCACCTCATGCCTTGCCCGGGGTATGTAGGTCCATTTGTAAGGGTTTTGATTCTCTTCATATCCATATGCCATGTTTAATGATTCATTTGACGTTTTTCATTGATAAACTGCTGTGTTCATTTTCTTTCCTTTTGCATTTTTGTTTGTTTAAGGATGACTATCCATTACACACACCCACACTCACAAATGCAGGTACCCATCCACTCTGGATTCTATGGGCGACTATTCTGCTATGTCCTTCATTAACTCTGAAGACTTGGTCAATCAGGCTGAGTATGAAGATGACGAAGATTGTGAAGTACCAGAAGAGCTAGCCAGACTTCTACAACAAGAAGAGAGGGCCATCTTGCCTCACGAAGAGTTGTTGGAAACTGTCAACTTAGGAACAGAGCAAGACCGGAAGGAAGTACAAGTGGGTGCCAATCTGGAAACAAGTGTCAAGGAGCGTTTGATACAGTTGTTAAATGAATACGTCGAAATCTTCGCCTGGTCTTATGAAGACATGCCGGGTTTAGAAACTGATATCGTGGTTCACCGTCTCCCTACAAGAGAGGATTGTCCACCGATCAAGCAAAAAGTCCGCCGAATGAGGCCCGACATGTCGGAGAAGATTAAAGCAGAAGTAATGAAGCAATTCAATGCTGGCTTTCTGGCTGTTACATCCTATCCATAATGGGTTGCTAACATTGTGCCAGTACCTAAAAAAGACGGCAAGGTCAGAATGTGTGTGGACTACCGGGATTTGAATAGGGCCAGCCCTAAGGATGATTTTCCGCTACCGCACATCGACATTTTGATTGACAACACAGCTCTGCACAAAGTGTTTTCCTTCATGGACGGATTCTCGGGCTACAACCAGATCAAAATGGCCCCCGAGGATATGGAGAAAACAACCTTTGTTACACAGTGGGGAACCTTCTGTTACAAGGTGATGTCGTTCGAGCTGAAGAACGCAGGGGAAACTTATCAACGCGCCATGGTAGCTTTGTTTCATGATATGATACATCATGAGATCGAAGTTTACGTAGACGATATGATAGCTCGATCACAAACAGAGGAGGAACACCTTGAACACCTACGAAAGCTGTTTGCCAGATTGAAAGAGTACAAACTCAGGCTGAATCCAAGTAAGTGTACTTTTGGAGTTAGGTCTGGTAAACTTCTAGGATTTATTGTCAGCAACAAGGGCATTGAGGTCGATCCAGCAAAAGTGAAAGCAATACAAGAAATGCCTGCTCCCCGTACTGAAAAGGAGGTTAGAGGGTTCTTGGGGCGCTTGAACTATATTGCCAGATTCATCTCTCATCTGACGTCTACCTGTGAGCCAATTTTCAAACTATTGAAGAAAGATCAGGTAGTCGAATGGAACAACGATTGCCAAGCTGCTTTTGATAAGATCAAGGAGTATTTGCTAGAACCTCCCATTCTGATGCCACCCGTCGAAGGAAGACCGTTGACCATGTACCTGACCGTCTTGGATAACTCAATGGGGTGTGTTTTGGGCCAGCATGACGAGTCTGGTCGAAAAGAGCATGCTATTTATTACCTTAGCAAAAAGTTTACCGACTGTAAGACTCACTACTCACTGCTCGAGAAAACTTGCTGCGCTTTGGTATGGGCTGCTCGCCGACTAAGGCAGTATATGCTGACTCATACCACTTTGTTGATTTCCAAAATGGATCCTATCAAGTATATATTCGAGAAGCCAGCTTTATCTGGAAGAATAGCTAGATGGAAAATGATCCTAACAGAGTATGACATCCAGTACACTACCCAAAAAGCTATAAAGGGGAGTATACTAGCTGACCATCTAGCTCATCAAGCTATCGAAGATTATCAGTCCATGAGATTCGACTTCCCGGACGAGGACATCATGAATTTGGACAACATCGAAGGTAACGGACCGTATGACGGACCTGAAAAAGGATCCCGATGGACCCTGTACTTTGATGGTGCTTCAAATGCACTTGGAAACGGTATCAGTGCGGTACTCATTTCCCTGGAAGGTTGTCACACGCCTTTCACGGCCCGACTCTGCTTCAGCTGTACCAACAACATGGCTGAATATGAAGCTTGCATTTTTGGTCTCAAGGCTGCTATTGACCTGGGGATCAAATCTTTGATCGTATTTGGGGACTCGGCTTTGGTAATCAGTCAAATCAAAGGAGAGTGGGATACCAAACATCCTAATCTTATCCCATACAAAGAACATGTCCTGACATTGTTGCCTCATTTCGAGCAAGTCACCTTCGAGCATTTCCCGCGAGAAGAGAATCAGCTTGCAGATGCTCTTGCCACAATGTCTTCCATGTTTAAACTCAACTGGGATAACGAGGCTCCCCAAATCACCATCGAGCGAATGGATGAACCTCCGCATTGTGATGAGATTAATACTGAAGAAGTAGTGGAATAACCTTGGTTTCAGGAAATCAAAAGGTATCTCCAGACTAGAGAATATCCCGAAGGAGCTTTCGTAAATGACAAGAAGTTCCTAAGGAAATTTGCTGCCAAGTTCTTCCTGAGCAACGACATCCTCTATAAACGCAGCCATGATTGTGTTTTACTCTGATGTGTAGACAAAGCTGAAGCAGAGCTAATCATGACCGAGATACACAGCGGTACATTTAGCACTCACTTGAGCGGGCATACAATGGCTAAGAAGATCCTAAGGGCAGGCTATTATTGGTCTACCATGGAAGCTGACTGCCATCAACATTCCCGTACTTGCCACAAATGTCAAGTCTACGCTGACAATATTCATATTCCTCCGGTTCCTCTCAACGTGCTGACAGCTCCTTGGCCATTTGCAATGTGGGGCATTGACATGATTGGAGAGATCAAGCCCACGACATCCAACGAACATCGCTTCATCCTGGTTGCTATTGACTATTTCACCAAATGTGTCGAAGCAACTTCCTTCGCCTCCATTACAAAAAATGTGGTTGCCCGCTTCATCAAGCAAAACCTCATATGCCGGTATGGTGTCCCCGACAGGATCATCACAGACAACGGTACAAATCTGAATAATACCATGATCACCGCTCTATGCAAACAGTTCAAGATTTATCATCACAATTCATCTCCCTACCGGCCGAAGATGAACCGTGCTGTTGAAGCTACGAACAAAAATATCAAGAAGATCATTCAGAAAATGACAGTCACCTACAAGGACTGGCATGAGATATTACCGTTTGCTCTGCACGGATACCGTACCACGGCACGTACTTCAACCGGGGCAACCACATTTTCTTTGGTATATGGCATGGAAGCTGTCCTGCCCATGGAAGTTCAGATTCCTTCTTTAAGGATTATGAAGGACGCTGGTTTGAATGAAGACAATTGGATTCAGACCCGACTTGATCAACTCAATTTGATCGACGAGAAGCGACTCGCTGCTGTTTGCCATGGTCAAACGTATCAAAAACGGATGATCAAGGCTTTCAACAAGAAAGTCAGACGTCAAGTATATCAAGTCGAAGATCTCGTAATCAAGCGGATTATCTTACCGCAAAGTGATCCCAGGGGAAAATGGACTCCTACTTACGAAGGACCATTTGAGATCAAGAGCATATTTTCTGGTGGTGCAATGATTCTGACCACCATGGACGGCGACGATTTGCCGCACCCTGCGAATGCAGACATAGTCAAAAGATACTACGCGTAAAATAACCCGACAAGTCAAAAACCCGAAAGGGCGGCTTGGGCAAAAATGGGCATCCCGGTGAACCGAAAACCCGAAAGGGCGGTTCAGGCAAAAATTAGGGATAAAACAAAAAAAATCTGTACACCCGACAAGTTGAAAACCCGAAAGGGCGGCTTGGGCAAAAAAGGGTTTCCCGGTGGATTGAAAACCCGAAAGGGCGATCCAGGCAAAAGTTAGGGAATTAAAGCGTATGACTATGTCTCGTCGGATCACTTTAAAGAACAATCTCTTCATTAACCAGTTCCAAGCTCCTGATCAATCCAGTCATCAGCGTACGAAGCATTTGAATGGACAAGATATTCAGAGTTGTGAAGGCTATAACAGAATGGGATCTCATAGAATCGTTGCACATAGCCATCTTTCTTTTGTATAAATTTTCAATTCTTTACGAAAACATCCTCTTACTAGGGTGTCTGTCTCCTTTGTACAAAGATACTCATAAAAAGTTAATACAAATACTTTTCCAAATACAGAAATTTGCTTTGTCTTCCTTTTTTCTCTTTTGCACTTATGTTTTATTTGAGAAACGTCCAATATTTTGTTAAATAGGCATATGCATTTGAACATAATCATTTTCCTTACAAACCAAGAAGAGATGATTGCAGATAGTTTAAGGGTACAAATGGGTATCTCGATACCCTTTCAGAAGAAATCCCCCGCAGACTTAAACTCCAAATCCCTCGGCAAAGTTAAAATCCAAAACTTAATTCCCCAAACAGAGTTAAACTTCAAGATCCTCAGCAGAAAAGCTTTCTCAAAACTGATTTACCTAGCCAGAGAGCCTTCCGAAACTCAAATTCCCCACAGAGTTAAGTTTCAGTATCCCCAGTGGAGCCTTAAGAATCTGAAAATCCTATCCCCAGCGGAGCTAAGACTTTCAACTATCAAATCCCCAGCGGAACCAGACTAATGAAACTTCTCCCCACAGAGGTACTTCCCACCAGACTAAAGACTCTCAGTCTTGCTTCTCCAGCATAAGTCTACCAGGTTTTAGATTCCCCGATAGAGATCATCAGAACTCTCTGACCCTACCAGTCGCCAAGGATTTTCAATCCCCAGCAGTGGTCCTAAGATCCCCAAACAATTAGAGATCTTGCATTCCCCAAGCAGATTGAAGACTCTCATTCTCAGTTCTTCACAGGATATTTTGATATTCCCCAATGAAGATCTCCTCAAGACAGGAATCCCCAGTAGATTGGCATACAATCTAAGCTCCTAATTCCCCAACAGTAGTCAACAGGGATGTCTCATTTTCAGCGATCAAAAGTTCTTGCATTCCCCTGCAGCAGTCAATGATTCACTTTCCCCGACAACAGTCAAGATTCTATCATCTCCGGCTATCCAGGATTCATCTATCCTCAGCAAGACAGCTCACCAGCTTACATGCGCATTCATTACATTCATATATCATAAACATTGATATAACATATATATTGCATCATACATATCATGCAACATAACTTTGTGTTTTAGCTAACATTTCATCCTTTTCAGGATATGATTAAAAGGCTATCATTAACAATTGTTCAGATACAGTATGGATACACCCCAGACACGGCGGTCATTCTATTACTCATTTAGAATTTCAAGTCAGATACAGTATGGATACACCCCAGACACGGCGGTCATTCTATTACTCATTCAGAATTTCAAGTCAGATACAGTATGGATACACCCCAGACACGACGATCATTCTATTACTCATTCAGAATTTCAAGTCAGATACAGTACAGATACACCCCAGACACGGCGGTCATGCTATTACTCATTCAGAATTTCAAGTCAGATACAGTACAGATACACCCCAGACACGGCGGTCATTCTACTACTCATTCAGACTACAACGATCAGATACAAACTAGATACGCTCCAGACGCGGCAGCCATTCTATCTCTCTTTCAGATTCACTTATCCACCTCAAGGTTCAATGCATTCCAAGCGCGGATACCATTCCGACCTTTACAACAGCAGTCTGGTTCTCCCCAGTGCGTTCACCACGGAAGTCATTCTTTCATTCATTTAGATCCCAGTTACAGTTTCAGATACACTCCAGACACGGAAGTCATTCTGTTACTCATACGGATCTCAATCCCAGTTACAGTTTCAGATACACTCCAGACACGGAGGCCATTCTGTTGCTCATACAAACTCAGTCTCCAGATACAACTCAATTGCATTCTAGACACAGATACCAAGTTGATCCTCATTCTTCTGACCAATCACATTGCAGTTCAACAAATATTCCAGATGGCATCTTTAAGCCCATCCCCGACGAGATTCTGTCTCCCCTCCAGATGGCATCTTTAAGCCCATCTCTAAATGGCATCTTTAAGCCCATTCCCGCAACCATTGTTTGGACGAGTGCAAATTTAAGGGCACTCTAGTGTCCAATCTCCTTTTACCTTCGAGACGCGAAAGGCAAACTTGCCAATCTAACTCTTCAGGTTCAAGAAGATTGAACAGGGGCAACTGTTGTACCCCAAAATTTTCCCTCTTATTTCATCAACATTTTCTCATCACAAGACCCTTGGAGCTCAAGAACAAGTTAGGGTTTGCTCTGCTCAAGACCCCTCCTTGCACTGATGACCCCAAATTAGCGTTTGAGTTTGCACAAGGATGTCTTGACCTAAAATGCCCAAAATGATTTTCATGCTTCATGTTGGACTCACAAGCTTATCCATACCAAGTTTCAAGCCTTGATTCCAATCTTTGCCCAGTCAATTGGACAGATGACCTAGAAGTCAGCTGTATTAAGGAAAAAGTCAATTGTGGCCAATTGACAGTTAAACCTCATGATTTTTGACCCACATCAACATATTGAACTCATATGAACCATTTGGTCAAGTTTGGATCACAATTCCACAAGAAAATTGACCAGATCACCAAAAGGGCAAAATGGTCATTTTTAGGGTTTTGACTGCACAAAGGCAATTTTTGACTGTTAGACCTAACCAATGGCAAACCAAGCTCATATATGGACTCAAGGACTCAATGGCATTATCTTGACATATTCAACAAGTTCAAAAGATCTCAAATGCATAGGATTGACAGATGAATTTTCCAGTCAACTGATCAAAATTTGACTGTATAACTGAAAAGTCAAACTTTGACTTTTTGGTCAAAATCAAGTGCCAAGATTCATTTTTCATCAAGACATGTCAAATTATGAAACTTGTTCATCAAGAAACCCAAAATTACAAATTAGGGTTTAAAATGAAGAAATTTCATAACTTAGAAATTTTCTAAGTTATAAAATTTCCTTATTTTTTCCTAACTTTGTCCCATTTTTTCACCAAGATGCAAATGGATTCAAACAAAACTCAAAACATGAAAGTTGTAGTCCATTGCAAAATCTACAATTTTGATACACAAAGTTTCCTCAAAAGAAGCTTGTAGCTCAAGTTATGATTTTTGGAATAAGGGTGCAAAACATTCTTAACTTAGAAAATTTTTGACCTATTCTAGACAGGATTTTTGTCCAACTTCATGGCCACTTTTCACATGCTTCCACTTGGAATTTCAATTTGCATTACAAAGATGGATTGTATTACACATTCCAAGCTTTCCAAATTGTCCAAGAAATTCTCAAACACCCTTGTGGTTAGGGAGAATCGAATTTGCAAAGATGGGCAAAAGTCACTTTGTTCATAGCCAAATACATGTTCATAACATTGCCATTTTCAAGTCAGCACGGTTCAAGCTAGATAACAGGCCTCTAATCCTTCTCACACTCAATAATTAAATGCCAAACCATTGTGCCAAGATGTTATTTTGTTCATTTGGTCATTACATGCAAGATTAATCCATATTTAGAAAAAGCAATTTTGCCATTCTTGTAAAAATGCACTTTATGTCAAATAACAAATCAAAAGGGTACAAGCCAGATCTTTTAGGAACAAGTTTGTGGACAAATCCCACTGATCAAGAACAAAGTATGTAGCATGCTTGAGGGACCTGCATTGGCCTATAACCCAACTTGCATTTTCTTTGCTTAAAAAAGAAGAAACATTGCAAAAGATATCCAACTTGGATCTCCTGTCGACACAAGCCTAAACAAACATCCTAAACACTTTCCATACATCAAACCTGACCTAAAACACGAATCCACCACAGCTAAAACCTTCTCATTCATCAAAACACCATTTTTCTGCAAGAAACAGGGCATTCTGCATTTTGACTTGGCCAGCATCATTCACTCGTGCGTTTTTTCCCAAACAAGTTCCAATACACTCCATACCATCCATTGAAGCTGTCCCAAGACTTAGATACAAGGTGTAACATCCATAGCCAAGTTTGCCATTTTCACTTTTCATTGTTGCAGGTTGACTTCCATAGCTTGATTCAGAAGGATTCAAGGCACACCAAGCATAGAGGAAGCATCCTTGGACCTCAGGCAAGCTGTACAAGTCCTCAAAATCCATTGAAGATACCTCCATTGCTGTACACGACTCAAGCTGAACAGGTAAAAATTTGAACTTCTATCTCTCTATCCAGGCATAGTTAGGCTTAAGTTTGTGAAGAAAGCATGTTCTATTCATAGCCCTGAAGCCATCCATGTAATTACTTTTCATTTATATTGTGTGTGCTAAGAGAATTTTGGACCTGAACATGGAAGAAAACTTAGGTCAGAAATTGAGGATGGAGAAATTCTCCCTCGTTTCTGAGAGTTAGAACAACTTTTTTATATGTTTGAAATCGTGACTTGATGCTCTACATTATTGATGTTGTAAGTTTTTATTAAAAGTCAAAGAATCAAGAGATAGCAGGATGAGCAAGGAACGCGCGTTTTTTTCCAAACAGAAGCTGGAGGAAGAAGATGATGTCTTGGGCTGGGCCTGAGCTGTCCTTGCTTTTTACACCTCTTTTCTCATTTTGCACTCCCCTGGCCCATTGTGTGATTTTTTAATCATTTTTGATTTTTGATTTTTTCTTCTGGCTTATTATTTTTTGTCAAAACATAAAAAACATTAAAATTATTTTTTCACCCATTTTTGTATTTATTTGGCATTTGTTTGTTTTATTTAAGCATATATATATATATATATATATATATATATATATATATATATATATATATATATATATATATATATATATATATATATATATATATATATATATATATATATATATATATATATATATATATATATATATATATATATATATATATATATATATATATATATATATATATATATATATATATATATATATATATATATATATATATATATATATATATATATATATATAAACCAATATATTTCTTTTTTATTTAAAACACAAAACAATAATACAAAAATATATTTCTTAGTTATTATTTTTTATTTTGCATTTTGAAAACATTTTCTAAAAATAGACCATTTTTTGTAAATAATTAATATTTTTTTTATTTTTGTATATATTTAGTATATTTAAATATATATAATATAAATGCTTGTATATTTATTAAAATATTTAGGATAAAAATATGAAAATAATACATTTTTTTATTTTTATTAATATATGACATCAAAAATACTTTATTCACAATATATTTCTTTTTATTTTTTGTATATAATTAATACATGTAATACATAATTAATAAGTAAATACCATTTATTCAAAAATTAGGGTTTTACCCTAAAACCATAAAAATATCAAAAATTTACCTTTTCATTTTTGTTTATATTTTACATTGAAAAACACTTTTACATATATATAAAAAAAACCATTTTTGTGCATAATACATTTTGCATTTTATATTTGTTTAAATATTGTACAATTTATTATTTGTCTATTCAATATGGATGTAATAGTTTAGATTTAAATTTCTTGCTAAATATCCCCCATTCAAATATTTGTACCCCCATCCCCATAATCATGTTGTAATAATTTAGGACTTTAAAAGCTTTCTAATTATGCCATGATAGACCTAGGGTTTGTATGCAAAAATCAAATAACAAATAGCTTGACCTAATTCAAAGACAAAAAAGCATGAAAATGGACAACACCAATCACACTTGCACCCTTAGGGTTACTCCACTTGTTGCCTTCAAAAATGGGCCATGCTTGCATGTTGAGTGTCTTTGGCCAAACAAATACAAATCTAATGATCATAGTCCCTCGATGACGCTTTCTCAAGTTGCCTAAAAATGATCAAGTCCCTTAAAGGAAAAGTTGCCAAAGACACTTGGCACCATTGCATTCATGGTCTAAACGATGACCCGCGCCCGTCCCGTTAACATCCTAACACAAGATTGTCCACCAAATACAATGGTGGAACAATACTGTTAAAAGGGTTAAAACATAGAAAAAATCTTTGAGTAAACTTAGGGGTAGACAACTCTTAGTTACTTGATCAAACTTGCAAAACAAAACCTTGCCTACTTTCAAAACACACATCACAACACAACTTTGAAAACAAACTTTCAAAACATTGAAAACTTTTCAAAAGACAAATACATCTTTGTATACATTCAAACATGGATCATTACAAAGGTTGCCACAACAATGGCCTCTTTTCAAAACATCTTTCAAAATCACACACGAAGCACCATTTCAAACAATTGAAAGCACCATTTCAAACAATTGAAAATGCAAGGCAAGTGATCTAAGCAAGTAACTAAGAGCCCATGGATAACCATGGATAGAAAGGGTGCTAATACCTTCACTTTCTATAATCTACTCCCCGAACCCATGAAAACATCTCAAAGGTTTTTGCTGTGCTTTTTAACCTTTCCTTAGGATAAAATAAAAAGTCGGTGGCGACTCTTGCTAAACCGAAACATTTGCGAAAACAAACGCAAAACCTCAAGTCAGTTCTCCCACCGTATCACAATGGCCACAAACAAGATTCTAAAAATCTGACTCCTTTGATCAAAAGGATCCTCCAGATATCAGAGAGAAAGTCCTTACCCACTGAGCTTGACCTGCACAAGAAGATAAAGCACATCCTCCACACTTCACTTCACTTGGATAAGAAATAAACTAATCCAATGAGTGACAATATACCATCTCAGATGCCTCTTCTTCCAGACCAGGAGTATGTTCCAAACATATATGGTAATTACAAATTTGATTAGCACCTAAAGCATCTTCTGAGCCAATCCTTTGTCCAATAGGATTCTGCTCAAATTGTTGATGAGATGTTCCAACATTCGGTAGAACATCTTTCCAGGGGACACACCAAGAGATCCTTTACACTTTCTTCAGATCTCTTTTCAACAGACTCATCAAAAAGTGATATTATGAGTGGACTTGAGGTGAACCTTAAGTATCTTTAGCAACTTAACAAAGTTAGTTGAAGCTGTCTTGCACAAAAAACCTGCTGAGGAGACAAAACCCTAACGCCCTTCCAAGAAAATACAACCAGAGACATAAGGAACAACAATGGTTAAATCAAATACCATGCATTAGAAAACAAACCAAAAAACTCCTCAACAACCTTCAAGAACAACATATAAACCCTTGCACAAACACATCATACTCCAGGTGCAACTGGTTAACCTAGGTTTGAACATAAATTAAACCCAGCACAACAACTCAACACCAAAGCTACATGCATGATAACAACACAGACAAGTCCAATACACACCCTTCACAAATATTCCATCCTCCACTTCAAGGGACCATTTAAACAATAATATGACCTCCATGTTCAAACAGCTTTTCAGTAATAACCTCTTTCCTTGCTCATGACCAAAAACTATCTTCCCAGGATCTCACACAGAAACATAACAGGATGCTTGCTCTGATACCAATTGAAATTCTAGTATATTAGACTTCAGATGTCCTATGACATGTTGGGACATCTGATCTGACTTAAACACCACAGACAAGGTATAAACAATATAAATAGTACTGAAAAGCATAAATAACACACATTAATTGCTAACCTAGTTCAGAGAAACTCTCGTACTCTGGGGGAATACCAAGCCAAGGACAAGTCCTCTATAGTAGTATCAATTCAAAGTTAAACTCCCCCGTTTACAACTTCTCACTTAATTACTACCCGTGCTATACTTCTATCTAAGACTCACCTAGATATGAGGCCCTCCTCAATCCCGTATATGTCACAGATAACGATTGGACAAAACAGGAAGATACACTTCCATGACGAAAACAAAAGACACACTTCCATGACAATACTCATTTTTGTACCCCAAAATTTACCCTCCCATATTTCTCAAAACATTTCAAGAAAGATCCTCAATTTGCTCAAGGTTGTCCAAGGGTTGGCCAGACAAGCTCTCTCCTAAGGCAGTCTACCCCAAACTAGGGTTTCATGTTGCATTAACATACTTGAGTCCAAGTGATCCCAAGTGCTCACCAATGTCCTAATATGTTATCAAGATCATCAATGTCAAGTTTTAAGCCTTGCAGAGAAAGTTTGCTCAGTCAATTGCTCAAAGGTCCAAAAATCGACTATGTTAGGGCAAAAGTCAACTGTGCACTACATACTGTCAAACTTCAAGATTTTTGGTCAACATCCTCATTTTGAAGTATATTTCATAATTTGATCAAGGGTTGATCATGATTCATCAAGGATTTCTCATAATTCATCAAGATTCAAAAGTTGCTAAATTAGGGTTTTGCAAGAAAAGTCAACCCAACTTTGACACAACATAACTTTCTCATACTTTATGAGAAATGACCCATCCAAAGCTAATTTTGAAGAGAATGAAATTACCTAAAATCCATATTCATCTCCCAAGTTCAAAATATGCACTCACAAGAAGTTATGAATTTGGACATTATAAGTCATTTTGAAAAATCAACAAAAAAACCTTTTTTGTCAAAGCTTCATACATGAGCATGGATTATCAAAATGAGACGAGACCAAAAGGGTTGATTAGAGGACATCTCAATCTTTCTAAAAAGTCAAAGAACACCTCCAAAGAGTCAAAATTGAGGAAGTTATGCATTGGTGAAGTTGACCTTTTTTGCAAAATGGCCAAAAGTCAACTATCCCTAAAACTTCAATTTTTGCCAAATGGGCTCAATCTTTTTCACTTGTTTTGAGTTGGCAACATAGCCCACGAGCTCTAGACTTTGCCACTTGTCCATATTTTATTTTTATTATTTATTTTGGTTTTTATTTGAATTAATTCAATTTAAATCAAAAACAAATCAAACAAAATCCAAAATATTGAAAGTAAGAGATTTTGTGCTTGTTTCAGGTTCCAATTACACAACTAGCATCATTCAAATTCGTACCAAGGCATGTGTGCACAAAAAGATTGGAAATAAGCCAAATTTGGAAGGTTTTTAAAGTGAATCAAATCAAATATCAAAAGCATTGAAGGAGGAAGATTTGGATACAATTATCAACCCTAATGCATTCACTCATATATAAGGAACGAGTCCAGACCTAAAAAGAAGTTAGAAGAAGGCGCATAAGAGAGAACCAAATCTGAAAAATCAAGGAAAAAGTGTGAGATCGAAATCCCACTTAGAGGCATCCTCAAGGCTCGTTACCTATCCCAATCGCTTCCTGGGACTCTCTAGAAGCTAAAGCCATCAAGAACCTGTCCATTCCAGTCCCTAAACGCACTGTAAGTCGTTCACAACTTCACCCTGTTCTTGAATTCGCATCTCGTAATTTAAGCATTGTTAACATGAATTAATGGTATATTGTTGATCAATGAGACATTTGCAAACTTTCTGTATCATTCAATTTCGTTTATATGGCCTATACCGTAAATCACCATTGCTAGGTTTTCGAGCTTGGTTTTAGGGTTTTTGATTTCAGGAACAATTGGCCTTTGTAGGTGGTACGATTGTGATCATAAGGACGAGACGGACACAACCATGGCTTTAGATATTATTTCCATGGCCTGTGGAAGATTTTGAGAAAGAACAGGCTTATAGCAACGGACGTTGTCCGTGGGTATAGGTCCTCAAGCTTTTAGCTGCGGTGCAGGGAAGAAGACAAATACGTGGCTAGCCATCATTTGTTCATTTGAATTTTCACGCAAAATTTCCACTAATTATTTGTTTTCATATATTATTATTATTATTCCATATTATGACAACAAAGATAACTGACCCAGTGGTACCCAGGCATGTGCTTAAGGCGTTGGAGTGCATGAGGTCAGGGGTTCGACCCCTGCCTCCAACATTTGTGGTTTTTCTTGATTTATTTCAGGTTATCCTGTGCATATGCAATACCCAGAACCAAGGTACGCCCTCATCATCAATCATGCCAATTGTCAGATGGCCAGATCTGATGGGCATCATCTGAAGATGTACCAAGGCCAAGTCAAATGCATCACATGGGATTCTCAAGGTCAACGTGGACCTTCTCTTTTGGGCCCAAATTTCAGCTTTCCACACCTCCTCAAAATTGTTATCCAGACCCATTTTCTCACTCTTTTTCCTTTTTACATTTTATTTTATTATTTCATTTAATTTTTTTTATTAACAAATTAAATTATTTTCTTTTATCAAAAAATAACCAAAAAATATTGTTTTTCACCAATTACATTTTAGGTATTTATTTTTAGTAAAAAATCAATTAATTTAATTAGGTTATTAATTTTTTTAGATAACTTTAATTTATTTTGCAAATAATTAAAACTAATTAGAATCAATAGGTTTTTATTACTAACTTAATTATTTTATTTCTTTCCTAAAATAACCAAAAATCCAAAAATATGTCATTTAATTATTTTTCATTAATTTACTTAATTAACTAATTAATTGCATTTTTAATTTAGAAAACTTATTTCTTTTTAATAAAAAACAACAAAACAAAAAAACAATTTTCTCTTTTAACTAGGTTAGAAGGGTCAAAACCCTAGTTTCACATTTGATCTAATTTTCTCGCGCGCTTTATTCTTATCCAATTACTGTATCTGCTCACAGTTTGTAATAGTTTTAATTAGGACTTTTACATTTCTCACTTTTATTTTCAAAGGGGTTTGTTTTTGGCTATGTAAATACCCGAAGCCTTGTAATAGCGTAGTTTTAAATTTCCGCATTTTAATTTCCGCAAATATTTAACTGCTAGATATGTGAATAATTAGGGTTTGCATGACAAGAATGTATGTTTAATCTTAAAACGGTTAGATCACCCTAAACATGTGCAAAGATAAATAAATCTGAAACTGAACCACTCGCACGTGCGCACTCTTAGGGTACACTCCCACTTGGTTGCCTTCGTTAAAACGGTCATTGAGTATAGGTTGTTTTAGAGGTCGCCCTCTTGTCTAAAAGATCATAAGTTGCCTCGGAAAGGTTGCCTCGGATATTGTTTCCTCGGATAAATAATCTAAGACATTAGGGTTACCACTAAGACGTCCTAACGTTGCTTTAGTGACTGTATGTCCCTTTCGAATTGACCCTCAAACTCCAACGACGGTGCTACCTACTCACTAATAGTGGGATATCATTATCTAAAGGAAACAAATATAGAACGATTCCTTTTTCGAGTAGGTAGATTAGTTCTTAAGTACTTGCTCAATCAAAATAAAACTTTTTCACACTTACACTCTTTTTGCGAACAAGTTTTCAAAAACACTTCATTACACTCTTGAAGACAGAAGTAAGATTTAAATCGAACAAACACAAAGAAAACAATTTTGAAAATGATGAGCAAGTACCTAAGAGCCCGTAGATAACTACGGATAAAAAGGGTGCTAATACCTCCTCTTTCTATAATCTACCCCCCCGTACTCAGAAATATCTCGAAAAAGGAATTTTTCTGTGCTTTTTTCCTTTCCTTGTTGGATAAAATAAAAGTTGGTGGCAACTCTTGCTTACCGTGACATTTTGCGAAAACAAACGCAAAACGCAAACCAGCATTCCAGAAACAGTCCGGTTCTGGCCACCGTATCACAGAACTGGGGACTCTGCTGGGGACTTAATAAGTGGGGTGTACCTTAGGAATAGTTCATCATTTTGTTTTCAATTTTTTGATCTGTTTGCTTTATATTTGTGGGCTTTGTATCAGAGTTACTATAGATCCTAACCCGGATCTGGGGATACCTTTTAGGTAAGTAGCAATAGACTGTGAGGGAACTATATGGCATAGACCGATACGGTTAAAGCAGTAGCTACGTTGGTGTGACACTTTAGTTTGTACCGATACCCCTTGTGGAGGAACAAGGAGAATATGGGGCTGCTAAGGGGTCATTAAGCACTAACTAACCTTAGAACCTATAATTGACCAACTTGGCCATAGAAAAGTAGCAGTATGCTACACTCATTGAGACCATACTCTCGCGATGATTCCGGCCGCAAGAAAAGGTTACTAAATTGGAATTATGACTGATCGAGGATCATCAGTGATATTGAGAACCTCTAGAACCCTATTACTATTACTAGGACAGGTTGAACCAACTAAACTGAAAGAGGGTAATACCTAAACTCCATGCCAGCCTGAAATTTAAGGGCTATTGTGTGACTTGTGTGCTTTCAACATGAACTACTTGCACATGTTTGTCATCTAACAACATGAGTTCTTTGCAGGTTTTGTTTACAGTCCTTATCCAATAACTTGGATTTCTTGCCGAGTTTACTTGTTTGCATCACCTCACATTTTTGCTTAAACACATAGCATACATATCATAACATCATGCCTTAACATTTCCTTAACCATTTCAAGGATATCAAGGGTTTGTGATGCAGGTTATGGTAAATCGAACGTCTAGCAAGGGGAAAAGGGGATTTATTTTCCTCTAGCCAATGTCGTCTAAAGATCAAAACACGATGACTTGAGTCGGGGGCTATGAACCACTCGATATGGTGAGCTTGACTCTTGAAAAAGGACTCTTAACGATACGAAGTTTCTTCAATCAATCTACAAACAAATTCTAACAGTTTCTTGTTTACCCCACGAGATCCTTGAAAACATTGCATACATATATCATACATATCATTGCATAATAGGTCTTCCAATACCGGTCTCTCATTTCCTCGCTGTTTATTTCAGCAATGGCTCTCAAACAAGACAACTGAGATCTTCAAGAAACACATTTCAGGGAAATCTTCCTAAACCTATCCAAGGGACAGGAAGAGTTGAAAGCACTCCTCGCTATGAACCTGGCCAAGAAAAGTCCTAAAGACAATAAGGACGAACGGCTGGAACAACTGCAAGCTGAGGTAGATGAAATAAGAACCCAGATGCTGGGGCAGATGGCTCTTCTCCAAGGCTTAGCTCGGGAACAAGAAGAGCTGAGAACCATTATCAGCCAACTTCATCAAGACAGATACAACAGTATGAAGCAAAAAGTCGAGGCCGGGGACCAAGTCATTGATCAGCCTCCAAGAAGACTAGGGTTTGGTTTGGTAAAGAATGGACCTCTTCAAGTTGCTATTACCTCAAGAGTCCAACAACCACCTCGCCAAAAGCAACGGGTTAATCAGAGTAAGCCAGATACGCCCAAAAGGCAGTTCGCCGAGCTCAACATGCCGCTGTCTCAAGCTTTACAACACCTGTTGAGATTGAATTTGGTGACGTTAAGGGACCCTTCTCAAAATCCCTACATAACCTCCCCAAGGCACAATCCTGATGCAAGGTGTGCATACCATTCCAACAGTCCGGGGCATGATACTGATGACTGTTGGGCATTGAAAAACAAAATTCAAGACCTGATCCATAAATGAGCATTAGAATTCACACAAGATGGTTAGGCTGAGTTCTTCTACCATCCCTCCAAGGTTCACCATTTAAAGTGACAAGTCCTGAGACGAGAAGACTTTTTGTTCATTAGAATTTTCAATTTGTAATTTTCTTTTGATTGTTCAGACATTTATTCATGTCAAACTTTGTTACTTTATCAATGCATTGCATATGTCTGTTTTGAATCAATCCATTCGTATTCACTATGTTCAAATTGCTTTCATTTTTGTGATGTTCAACTCTCGATTTAAAAATTCTAAGCCTTTAGAGGGAGGACGACGAAAATGATACCAAAGTCTCTACAATATGCTTTTGAACAGACCCCGCTGACGATGTACATGCATTCTTTCAAATCCTAAATAGTGGAGTTATAAGGAAGATAATCCCTCGTCAACCCCTTTGAGCCAAAGAAGTAGGAGTTTTTCTTTTCACAAATTAAAACCCTTAAATTATAACCTGGGGCAGGGTAGTTTTCTCAGTTAATCCATGTGCGCAATGAATGGCTTCAAAAACATCCTTCCAAAACAAAAGACGGTGATGGTTCCCTATAATCGTCAAGACAGGCAATCATTATCTCTCAAAATAAAAGCCCAAATAAGTCAAAACCTATGAAGGAGACTTAAGAAAAACTGGGGCATCCCGCTGACTGTAATCACAAAAAAAAAAAACAGTTCAGGCAAAAGACAGGGATAATAAAATAAAAAAGAAAGAGGTCCTATAAATTCTCAACAAAAATGACTGTCTGTTCAAAATAAATTGTCAGTATCCGAACCATCATTGGAATATCAGAGCAAAGATTCAAACGGGATCTAATGCATGATTAGCTGAGTTTAGGACCGAAGAACATCATGAAGAGCGGGTGGGTACAAATAAATTTTGAGCCTTTATCCTTTGTTTCTTAAACTGTGAACCAGGCCACGTTATAAACCTTAAAAGTCCTAGCTGAAGCATGGGTTAGTTCGAAAGCATACTGTTACAAAAGGTATCCTGACTCTTGTAGGGCTTGCTGTAAATCCAGAGTTGACATCACATTTTACAAAAAATTCGCTTGTTTTATTGAAAACTGCATTTTCAAAGAACTTCAAAATAGACATAAGCTTTGCATTCTTAAAATAACATTGTTTGCATATGACTATTTGTTCAACAGAAGAGAAATTCACACGAAGAATATCTAGTGAACAAAAACCTTTTCAATAAAAAGGGTCACCTAAAGTGGAAAAAATCACTTCCAACCAAGGGGCAGACATGATCATTATCCATCATCTGGGGCAGTCAAGTCAAGATTCAAGGAATCTCTCTCATTATCCATCATCTGGGGCAGTCAAGTCAAGATTCAAGGAATCTCTCAAAGATACCAAGTAGCCAGGGGCAAATCTCCATCTGAACCACTTGGGGCATTAGACATGAATTCCAGCAACGAATCTTGCATGATCAAACAAACATCTTCTAGTAGTATGGAAACACAACACTACCGACAGTGACAACTCCCTACACACCAAGAGCATGGACATAGTTAGAAAATACTGCGCATGAACAAAGACCCGCTAGGTTGACTGGCCTAGGCAAAAATAAGGGCTTCCCGGCGAACCAAAAGGGTTCGGGAAAAAATTAGGGATAAAAATGAGAAAATCTGTACACCCGACAAGTCAAAAACCCGAAAGGGCGGCTTGGGCAAAAAAGGGTATCCCGGTGGACTGAAAATCTGAAAAGACAGTCCAGGCAAAAATTAGGGATCAAAGCGTACGACTATGTCCCATCATCTTGTCACTTGCCTACCAGAAGAAGACTTGTCACTTCGATCGAGAGATACCAAGCACATCATAGGTTGGGACAATACTCGATCCACAAGGCCTCTGCAGGCACCTTCTCCCGCAGATACAGGGGCAGAGAAGTCTCGATGCAAAGCCATCGTCATATCCTTAGCACGCGTCCCAGTAACATTCACTCCCCGTAGAGTAAGAAAAAGACCAGTAATGTTAACTCTCCCCAGCTGAGGCTCGCAACCGCAAATGAGTCGACAGTATTCTCCCCAAGCAGAGTTTATCCATTATCATCACTAAACAATTATCTCCAGCGGAGTCTGGAAAATCTTCCCCAGTGGAGTTTGGAGAATCATCCCCAGTAGACTCTGGAAGATTGTCCCCAGTAGAGTCTAAAAGGTTATCCCCAGTGAATTCGCAACTGAAAGATCATCCCCAGTGGAGTTCATTCCTTTCACAAATAGAAACTCAATCCTCAACAGGATTCAGTATCGCCAGCAACGGTAATTCATCCTCAGCTGAACTTATCAGCAGAATCCTCAGCAGAGCATGTCCTCCCCAAAGGGCCACTTCCTCATCAGTTTATTCCCCAGTGGAGTTATCCTCTCCTGCAGGTTTATTCTCACAATCATCTTCATTCACTATCCCTAGTGGAAGCGAAGAATTCAACTTTTTTCTCCAGCAGTAATCCGGGATTTATTTTCCCCAGCTAAAAACATCACATTTTCATACATCATGACACATGTATATACGCATCATACAACACAATCTCATTTATTTTGAGAACATCATTGCTTGATACATATCATGCATTACATACAACTAACCTTTACCTTTCAAGAAAGATACAATCAGATTCTCACAAAATTCAAGCTATGAAGCTTTTTCCTCAGTTGAGTACGGACGATCAAAGTTCCTAAATATCAGCAGAGATGATTCCTCAGTTGAGTACGGACGATCGAAGTTCCTAAATATCAGCAGAGATGTTTCCTCCGTTGAGTACGGACGATCGAAGTTCCTAAATATCAGCAGAGATGATTCCTCAGTTGAGTACGGATGATCAAAGTTCCTAAATATCAGCAGAGATGATTCCTCAGTTGAGTACGGACGATCAAAGTTCCTAAATATCAGCAGAGATGTTTCCTCAGTTGAGTACAAACAATCAAAGTTCCTAAATATCAGCAGAGATGTTTCCTCAGTTGTGTACGGACGATCGAAGTTCCTAAATATCAGCAGAGATGATTCCTCAGTTGAGTATGGACGATCAAAGTTCCTAAATATCAGCAGAGATGATTCCTCAGTTGAGTACGGATGATCGAAGTTCCTAAATATCAGCAGAGATGTTTCCTCAGTTGAGTACGGACGATCGAAGTTCCTAAATATCAGCAAAGATGTTTCCTCAGTTGAGTACGGACGATCGAAGTTCCTAAATATCAGAAGAGATGTTTCCTCCGTTGAGTACGGACGATCGAAGTTCCTAAATATCAGCAGAGATGTTTCCTCAGTTGAATTATGGACGAGTTCCTAAATCTCGACAGAGATGTTTCCTCAGTTGAATTATGATAGAAGTTCCTAAATATCAGCAGAGATATTTCCTCAGTTGAGTACGGACGATCGAAGTTCCTAAATATCAGCAGAGATGTTTCCTCAGTTGAGTACGGACGATCGAAGTTCCTAAATATCAACAGAGATATCTCACCAACAGAATAACGGATGCCGAAGCTCCTAAATGTCTACTTCTCTCAACAAAGATCAGACTTCCCCAGCGGAATCTTCCTCAACAACAGGTACACAAGCTCTCGCTAAGGAATCCCTTATGCGATCGATACTACTTCGGATGGCATCTTTAAGCCCATCTCCTCGTCAACAATCTCCAAATGGCCTCTGTAAGCCCATTCCCGACATCACAAGACAATTACCACTTCATGCGAGTGCAAATTTCTGGGCACTCTAGTGTTCAATCATCTTCCACCTTCGGATTACGAAAGGCACGCAAGCCAATCTACATCCTCAGGTTTAAGAAAATTGAACAGGGGCAGCTGTTGTACCCCAAAATTTTCCCTCCCATATTTCTCAAAACATTTCAAGAAAGATCCTTAAGTTGCTCAAAGTAGTCCAAGGGTTGGCCAGACAAGCTCTCTCCTAAGGCAGTCTACCCCAAACTAGGGTTTCATGTTGCACAAAGATACTTGAGTCCAAGTGATCCAAAGTGCTCACCAATGTCCTAATATGTTCTCAAGATCATCCATGTCAAGTTTTAAGCCTTGCAGATAAAGTTTGCTCAATCAATTGCTCAAAGGTCCAAAAATCGACTATGTTAGGGCAAAAGTCAATTGTGCACTACATACAGTCAAACTTCAACATTTTTGGTCAACATATTAATTTTGAATTATATTTCATCATTTGATCAAGGGTTTATCATGATTCATCAAGGATTGCTCATAATTCATCAAGATTCAAAAGTTGCTAAAATAGGGTTTTGCGAGAAAAGTCAACCCAAATTTGAAAAAGCATAACTTTCTCATACTTTATGAGAAATGACCCATCCAAAGATCATTTTTAAGAGGATGCAATTACCTACAATCCATCTTCAGCTCCCAAGTTCAAAATATGCACTCACAAGAAGTTATGAATTTGGACATTATAGGTCATTTTGAAAAGTCAACAAAAACACCTTTTTTGTTAAAGATTAATACATGAGCATGGAATATCAAAATGATATGATACAAAAAGGGTTGATTAGAGGACATCTCAAGCTTTCTAAAAAGTCCAAGAACACCTCAAAAGAGTCAAAATTGAGGAAGTTATGCATTGGTGAAGTTGACCTTTTTTGTAAAATGGCCAAAAGTCAACTATCCCTAAAACTTCAATTTTTGCCAAATGGGCTCAATCTTTTTCACTTGTTTTGAGTTGGCAACATAGCCCACGAGCTCTAGCCTTTGCCACTTGTCCATATTTTATTTTTATTATTTATTTTGGTTTTTATTGGAATTAATTCAATTTAAATAAAAAAAAATCAAATAAAATCCAAAATATTGAAAGTAAGAGATTTTGTGCTTGTTTCAGGTTCCAATTACACAACTAGCATCATTCAAATTCGTACCAAGGCATGTGTGCACAAAAGATTGGAAATAAGCCAAATTTGGAAGGTTTTTAAAGTGAATCAAATCAAATATCAAAAGCATTGAAGGAGGAAGATTTGGATACAATTATCAACCCTAATGCATTCACTCATACATAAGGAACGAGTCCAGACCTAAAAAGAAGTTAGAAGCGGGCGCATAAGAGAGAACCAAATCTGAAAAATCAAGGAAAAAGTGTGAGATCAAAATCCCACTTAGAGGCAGCCTCAAGGCTCGTTACCTATCCCAATCGCTTCCTGGGACTCTCTAGAAGCTAAAGCCATCAAGAACCTGTCCATTCCAGTCCCTAAACACACTGTAAGTCGTTCACAACTTCACCCCGTTCTTGAATTCACATCTCGTAATTTAAGCATTGTTAACATGAATTAATGGCATATTGTTGATCTATGAGACATTTGCAAAATTTCTGTATAATTCAATTTCGTTTATATGGCCTATACCGTAAATCACCATTTCTAGGTTTTCGAGCTTGGTTTTAGGATTTTTGATTTTAGGAACAATTGGCCTTTGTAAGTGGTACGATTGTAATCAGAAGGATGAGACGGACACAACCATGGCTTTAGATATTATTTCCATGGCATGTGGAAGATTTTGAGAAAGAACAGGTCTGTAGCAACGGACGTTGTCCGTGGGTATAGGTCCTCAAGCTTTTAGCTACGGTGCAGGGAAGAAGACAAATACGTGGCTAGCCATCATTTGTTCATTTGAATTTGCGCACAAAATTTCCACTAATTATTTGTTTTCATATATTATTATTATTCCATATTATGACAACAAAGATAACTGGCCCAGTGGTACCCAGGCATGTGCTTAATGCGTTGGAGTGCATGAGGTCAGGGGTTCGACCCCTGCCTCCATAATTTATGGTTTTTCTTGATTTATTTCAGGTTATCATGTGCATATGCAATACCCAGAACCACGGTACACCCTCATCATCAATCATGCCAATTGTCAGATGACCAGATCTGATGGCCATCATTTGAAGATGTACCAAGGCCAAGTCAAATGCATCACATGGGATCCTCAAGGTCAACGTGGACCTTCTCTTTTAGGCCCAGATTTTAGCTTTCCACACATCCTCAAAAATGCTATCCAGGCCCATTTTCTCACTCTTTTTCCTTTTTACATTTTGATTTATTATTTCATTTAATTATTTTTATTAACAAATTAAATTATTTTCTTTTATCAAAAAATCACCAAAAAATATTATTTTTCACCAATTAAATATTAGGTATTTATTTTTAGTAAAAAATCAATTAATTTAATTAGGTTATTAATTTTTTTTAGATAACTTTAATTTATTTTGCAAATAATTAAAACTAATTAGAATCAATAGGTTTTTATTACTAACTTAATTATTTTATTTCTTTCCTAAAATAACCAAAAATCCAAAAATATGTCATTTAATTATTTTTCATTAATTAACTTAATTAACTAATTAATTGCATTTTTAATTTAGAAAACTTATTTCTTTTTAATAAAAAACAACAAAACAAAAAAACAATTTTCTCTTTTAACTAGGTTAGAAGGGTCAAAACCCTAGTTTCGCATTCGATCTAATTTTCTCGTGCGCTTTATTTTTATCCAATTACCGTATCTGCTCACAGTTTGTAATAGTTTTAATTAGGACTTTTACATTTATCGCTTTTATTTTCAAAGGGGTTTGTTTTTGGCTATGTAAATACCCAAAGCCTTGTAATAGCGTAGTTTTAAATTTCCGCATTTTAATTTCCGCAAATATTTAACTGCTAGATATGTGAATAATTAGGGTTTACATGACAAGAATGTATGTTTAATCTTTAAACGGTTAGATCACCCTAAACATGTGCAAAGATAAATAAATCTGAAACTGAATCACTCGCACATGCGCACTCCTAGGGTACATTCCCACTTGGTTGCCTTCGTTAAAACGATCATTGAGTATAGGTTGTCTTAGAGGTGCCCTCTTGTCTAAAAGATCATAAGTTGCCTCGGATATTGTTTCCTTGGATAAATGATCTAAGACATTAGGGTTACCACTAAGACGTCCTAACGTTGCTTTAGTGACTGTATGTCCCTTTCGAATTGACCCTCAAACTCCAACTACGGTGCTACTACTCACTAATAGTGGGATAACATTGTCTAAAGGAAACAAACATAGAACGATTCCTTTTTCGAGTAGGTATATTAGTTCTTAAGTACTTGCTCAATCAAAACAAAACTTTTTCACACTTACACTCTTTTTACGAACAAGTTTTCAAAAACACTTTATTACACTCTTGAAGATAGAAGCAAGAGTTAAATCGAAGTTAAAACAAAAACTTTTCAAAACCCACAAACACAAAGAAAACAATTTTTAAAACGATGAGCAAGTACCTAAGAGCCCGTAGATAACTACAGATAAAAAGGGTGTTAATACTTTCCCTTTCTATAATCTACCCCCCGTACTCAGAAATATCTCGAAAAAGGAATTTTTCTGTGCTTTTTTCCTTTCCTTGTTGGATAAAATAAAAGTCGGTGGCGACTCTTACTTACCGCGACATTTTGCAAAAACAAATGCAAAACGCAAACCAGCATTCCAAAAACAGTCCGCTTCTGGCCACCGTATCACACTCATCAAGACACTTGACAAGAACACAACTTGGAGTTGCTTAAAGTCTTTCTCCAAGAACAATACTCACTTTCACTTCACAGCTTCCAGGAGAACAATAATCAACTATATGCTTAAAAGCTTAAGAGTGATAACAGAAACTTGCAACTCTAGGAACACAATCCAACTTACATCTCGAGTGGATCGCATAAACCAACTCTCCTAGAGAATGTTACATACTCAACTCTAATGATTACATCTTTCTAATTCTCGGCTGGTACATTTACCTAGGTTACCATGCTTCTAGTTATAACCTATCTCCCAACTAGCATTGGGATTTAAATAACAACACATCAACTATTACATGTATGCAGAAGATTCTAAAACAAAATAGGTCTTCAATCAAATATTTCCTAAAAAGTCTCCTTATTTAGAAAGTATATTTTTACTTGAATTCTGATTGAATCTTCTAGAGCTAACCAAACAGCGCCACATATGATTGTATAATATTCCCAGAATACTATGTATCTGTTAAAACATAACAGAATCCAACACTTCAGCTCAACACATGCGCGATGTCGTATGAGCCTGCATATGAAATCTTATCCGACATGTTACTCCAGATATTGAAACATTTCAACTCAACACGTTCTTCATAAAATAGAACTTCAACCAGTTTTCTCTATAAGTTAGAAGATCCTATTTAACATATTACTACTATATTATTTTTACCAAACATAATGTCAATCACATAATTCAAAGAATTAAAAATATTTTTAGAGTCATTTCCCTCAAAATCTTTTACATTATTACTTGGTTTAAATGCTAAAAATATGGTATTATGAACTAGAACATATTATGGATCCCTAACTTTATGAGGTTCAATATATTTGGAAGACTTACCTTTTTATGTGTTAGGAAACATGACTTGGAGAGGAAAAACTTCTAATACCTCATCTGATGGTTGTGTCGATACTTTTGCTTAAGGATTTATGGGCTCCCTAGTATTTTTCATAACCTTTGTTACATTTCCACGCCTATCCTTGTTATGTTATACATGGTAAAAGGAGTGTGATCACTAATCTTCTTCATTTTCTTCATCTTATCTCCTTTGGTTGTTTAATTGGGAATGACCTCCGGCCTGACCATCAACCATCCCTCAAATCACAACACCCTTCATTTTCACACCAAACACATTAAGTGCAGGCTTGTCTTTATTGGAAGATTAATTTTATTTCTTTACACTCTTCTTTTCTTTGCCTGGGATGTTGTTACCTTGGTGTATTCCTGCCTTTTTTTGCAAAAAATATGAGTTGAAGATGAAGAGTTGGAGATAGGGTTGGAGAGAGGAATTGAGTGTTCAGAGAAGATGAAGGATGATAAATGAGTTTGGAGTGCAAGAAAATAGTATAAGCGATAAAATAAATAGTTTTAATACAAATCAACTTAGCATTCTCATTGGTCAAGACAATATTCCTCGCACACTTTTTAGAAGTAGTGGACTAAAGGGGAAATGTTTCGGCCATTTAATCTTCAGCCACCTTAGTATTATACAAAACCTAGAGAACTTTTTAATTTTTAAATTTATGTATCATCTAAGGCCTTAGTGAAAAGATCTATGAGTTTTATTTTCTGTTGACACATGATCTAGAGTAATTACCTTATCTTCCACAAGTTCTCTAATAAAATAATGTTGTATATCACTGTGCTTAATACAAAAATCTTGAACCAGATTCTTGAAAATATTAATAGCACTTATGTTGTCACAATTTAATATCATAACATCTTGAATGACATTGTACTCTTTCAACACCTGCTTCATCCATAAGAGTTGAGTACAACTGCTTCTAACAAAAATACATTAAACTTTAGTATTGTGAAACAAATTTTTGTGTTTTTTCTAAACCATGAAATAAGATTGCTTCCCAAGAAGAAAAATCCACATGAGGTACTTTTTCTATCTTCAAATTCCCTGCCCAATCAACTTCACAATATCTAAAAATAATGTAATTTGTATCTTAGAAGTACATGATTCCATAGACACAAGTTCCATTTATATATTTGATGATCCTTTTGACTTGCGTGAGATGGTTCATTTTTGGATTGGCTTGAAAGAAATCACACACACCTACAAAGAAGGTGATGCCAGGACGATTATCAGCAAGATACAATAGACTCCTAATCATACTTTTGTAGAGACTTTGATTAACATGTGTTCCTTGATCATCTTTAGTGGGTTAGACATAAGTGGAAGCAGGAGCAAGGTTATGCCTTGAATTTTCAAGGTCAAACTTCTTGACAATATCCTTAGCTTACTTTCTTTGAGACACAAAGATGCCATCTTTCACTTTTTAAACTTGGAAAGCAATAAAGTATGTAAGCTCTCCTACCAAGCTCATTTCAAACTCAAATTTCTTTTGTTGAACAAAATGTTCTACCATATTGCTTGACATTCCTCCAAATACAATATTGTCCACATAGATTTGTGCTTTCATGAGTTTTCCTTATTTTTTTCTTGACAAACAAATTTTTATCGATTCTCCCTTTTACATAGCCATTAATAGTGAGAAACTCAGTGATTCATTAATACAAAGATCTAGGATATTGTTTCAGCCCATAAAGTATCTTCTTAATCTTGTACACATGTTCTGGTGAACTAGGATCAATGAAATATTTGGGTTGTTCAACATAAACTTCTTTATTCATAAATCCTTTTAGGAAGGAAGTTTTAACATCCATTTGATACTAATTGAATTGAAGAAGACATGATATTCCAAGTAACAATCTTATAGCTTATAACTAGCAATAGAGGCAAAGGTTTCATCAAAGTCTATCCCATATATTTGAGTGTACCCTTGAGCCACTAGACGAGCTTTGCTTCTTATGACATTACCATTTTTGTTTAACTTATTTTCGTAGATCTAGTTGGTTCCAATATTGTTGGCAAAATTGGGTCTGGGAACTAACTCCCAAACTTTATTTCTTTCCAATTAACTAAGTTCTTATTGCATGGAATTTATCAATTATTCATCCTTGAGGGAGTCCTTTACATTTGTGGGTTCAATTCTAGAGATAAAACACATGCTAGTGACGACTTCTCTGGATATGGAAATGACTCATTCATTTAGGTCCACATCAAATTTTTAATTGGAATGATATTTATGAATTATTATGGATTTCCCTTTGTTTATAGGGACATTATCCTCTACATATTTTGAGTTATCATCTTCATATGAACAATTAATGTTGGTACCTTTGTCAGGTACATCTGATGTGACATTCTACTCAGGAGCAGTGCGTTCGACATCTTCTTCACTAAAATCATCATGTTTGTTATGGACAATAACATTGATAGAATCCATCATGGATCTTGTAGAATTAATACATACTTGGTATGTACTATTATTTGCAGAGTAAGATTTCTTCATCACTTTTAGGATCCAACTCGAGTCTTTGCTCTCGATCATCGAGGATGTAACATTTGCTTCCATAAACATGAAAGTACTTGTGTTAGCTGTAATTTCGACGCTCAGGTTAAGTGTAAAATAACAAGTAAAGCTAAAGAAAATATTGGATGTAGACAAGCTACAGTCCACTAGGAGATCAAATAAATACTTCGACTAAAGAGTTTAGCAAAGAAGTCCCATGTTTGTGGCGTAATATGACACTGGGACTTAGTAGATTTCTCGGACTTAATTCTAAACAGAATTCGAAGAAGATAATTCTAAATAAGGCTAATAACCATATTTTGGCCTTATTCGTTCCTCAAGAGAGACATGTTGAAGCCTATGAAAGGGGAAGTCATCAAGAGAGAATGTATCATTTTCTAGAGAAAGGACCATTCGTGACAATTACCGTCGAAGTAGTATAAATAGAGGTCTTAGTAATAGGATTTTCTATGTTCAATTGTACCAAACTCAAAATCACTCAAAGTATCTAAGTGTGTTTGAGAAAAGAGTTTTATGAGTAACATGTACGTATGAATCACCATATTTACATTCATTCCTAAATCATTTACTTTCAATGTCATTTTAATCCATTTAAGATTTTGTCGATTTTACATTCTTCATGTTTTACGTTCCTGCACACTTTATATGTGTGCACTTTTCAAATTGTCTTTGCATTACTGTCGCTTTTGAGATTTCAGTCTGGTCGAAGTGTCAATCATTAAGAAAAGATAACAAAATTAAGCACATATATTCTAGGATCAATCTAGTCGATTCTGTAAGTAACAAAAGTATCAATTTTGGAAGACTAGCAGTTGTTTACCAAAATCCAAGGTAAACAAATTGGCACACCCGGTGGGACCTTGTTCTTAAGTCATTTTACTTAGTCTTTTAAAAAGTTTTTCTGCATTTAATTCTTCATACATAGGTTTCTCAAATTTTATTGCATGAGCTTAAGGAGTGGTAGGATAGCGAAAAATAACAAACTATTACAAAAAAGGAAATACATTATAAGGATGGAAAATCCACCAAGTAACCATTGAGAATAACCCTATTCGACAGGGGAAAATACAGATGCATCAATTGTGACCGAACTGATACCTTCTACGATGAGTACGACGACCATACCATCGAACACTCAAAATGGACCAATATTATCCCCCGTAAGACCACATGGCCAACCAGTTACTCCAAAACCAGTGGGGACTAGTACTTTTAGACCCTACGTGCCTGGTTTTATGATGCATATGAATGGTCACGAACAACCATATGGCATGCCAACTTTAGTGATGGCAAGTTTTCATAATAGTGCATCAACATTTGATGATCCATTGGTGAGTACATATCAACCATTACAAGGACTGGGATCAGCTGTTAATAACTTGGGTCGAAATGTTCAACCCTCAGAGGTAGAATTTCCTACCCAACCAATGCCCACTTTTCCTACAAATTCTGAAGTTGTGCTAAGACATCAAATGGATGAAAGCATGCATGATATGGTTCATATGCTTGCCCAAAAAAGGTAACAATATTCAATCTCTTGACCCAAAATACTACTAAAATTAATCAGTAAAATGCTTAGATGAATCAGCAATTAGAAGCGCAAATGGCATAAATTGCAAATTTCTTTGGCGCCCCATAAGCACCAATTTGACAACCTCAATGGGAATGGATGGTAGAAAACTAGGGAGAAACCCTAGAAGAAGACCCAACCATTAACAACGACAACCAGTTTGAACTTAATGGAGACAGAGTCAATCATGGAAATAGCGTCAAACCCCGTAGGGTCGAACAACCAATACTTAGGGAGAGAGGACCCCAAGGGTTGTGATGGTAAATTGAAACCATGATGCAGGCGAAGTCGTGCATCATGTTCAACAGGAAGATATAACAGGAGAAGATGATTTGGCTACCATGATCGAAAGAATTATGGTGTAAAATGGGTATATCGTTGAAGAAGTATATCGCTGAATAGATATATCGCTGAAGAAGTATACGTTAAGAAACCCCCCGGTTTTGAAGACTTCAAGAATCCATCTCATGTATATAAATTAAGAAAATCTCTCTATGGACTGAAACAAGCACCAAGGGCATGGTATGATCGTCTAAGCAACTTCTTATGCGAAAAAGGTTTCGAAAAAGGCAAAGTTGACAAGACTCTATTTATCAAGAAAATCGAAGACAACACTTTGCTAGCACAAGTCTATGTTGATGACATCATCTTCGGTTCTTAAAATCAAGAAATGTGTGAAGAGTTCTCATCAATGATGCAAGGAGAATTTGAAATGTCCATGATGGGTAAAATGAACTATTTTCTTGGACTTCAAATCAAACAACTTAAAGATGGCATCTTGATCAACTAATCCAAATATTGCAAGGAACTCTTGAAAATGTTTGACATGGATAGCTGCAAAGAAATGTCTACACCTATGGGTTCTGGTTCTTATGTTGATCAAGATGAATCAGGTGTTTCCATCGACATCACTAAATATTGAGGTATGATTGGCTCTTTATTATATTTGACGGCAAGCCGTCCTGACATAATGTTTAGTGTTTGTCTCTGTGCCTGCTTTCAAGCTAACCCAAAGGAATCTCATCTTACAGCGGTAAAGAGGATCATGAAGTATCTCAAAGGGACAACAAATGTCGGATTATGGTATCCTAAAGGTAGTGTCTGCAACTTAATTGGTTATTCTGACGCGGATTATGCAGGATGTAAAACAGATAGAAAGAGCACAAGTGGTACTTGTCACATTCTTGGTAATGCATTAGTATCATGGGCTTGCAAGAAACAAGCGTGTGTTGCTCTAAGCACGACCGAAGCTGAATATATTGCAGCGGGTAGTAGTTGCGCTCAAATTTTGTGGCTAAAATAACAACTTCGTGACTACGGACTCGATCTAGGGTGAATTCCTCTAAGACGCGACAATACAAGTGCAATCAACATCACAAAGAATCCCGTCATGCATTCAAGGACTAAACATATAGACATTCGACATCATTTTTTCCATGATCATGTTCTTCAAGGAGATATCGAGGTAACCTTTGTAGATACTCATAATCAGCTTGCCGATATCTTCACCAAACCTTTGGCGAAAGAACCTTTCTTCAAAATTCGTTGAGAGCTCGACATACTTGACGAACGCGACTTATAAGGTGCATTCTACCCTTGATATATCTTTTATATATGTTTTATACATGTCATATATGAATTTATGTTATGTGATACTTAAATTTTCTGTGTAACTCTTAAACAATGTGTGTTAATGTTTTAATTTTATAATTTTTGGTCAATATTTTGCTCTATTATTATTTGATTGAGGCATCTTTCCCTTCTTTTTGATAATGTCAAAGGGGGAGAAAGATGTATGGTACTTTATGCTTGTATTTCCCTTGTCTTAATTTTCAAGGTACTCTCCAATCAAGATGAAGAATTGCAAAGGATTCTAACCCTTTCCTACATAGGGGGAGTTTTGCATCTTAGGGGGAGAAGCTCTTCTGGAAAGTACATCGCATAAAGAAAGATTGTTTGTCATCATCAAAAAGGGGGAGAATGTGAAATCAAGCTTCTCAAATAAGCTTTTGTTTTGATGAAGACAAACCATTGCTAACAAAGAAGGCAAAGATTTTGGTCAAACATCTAAAGCATCTAAGGATAATATCTTCAATCAAAGCTCTCAACAACTTTAAAGGTATAATAATATTATCTACTTTGATCTTAAGATATAGATGCTCAAAAATGAAAAAGAAATGTTTAAGAATCATTACTCAAGCTTTTCAAAGATAAAATTTCACTTTTCTTATGCATGCAATCGATTTACATCTTAGTGCAATCGATTGCACTCTTCAAAAATTACAAATCTTTTGCTTCTGTTTCTTCATGCAATCGATTACATAGTTAGTGCAATCGATTGCACACTTAAATTTTCAAAACATTTGGTTTTGACTTTGCATGCAATCGATTGAACTCAGTTAATTTTTTCTACTGACTTAGCATGCAATCGATCACACTGTTAATGCAATCGATTGCACTCTTAAAATTTTAAAAAAATAGCTGTTGAAAACCTTGTGCAATCGATTACACCAAAGGTGCAATCGATTACACACTGCACGAATTTGAAAAATAACAGCTTTGTTCATGCCTTTTGATCATGCCTTTTCATTACATCTTTTCACTCAAACTTGGCATTTGTTTATGATACATTTCCAGATCTTCATGATGTTTCAAAAGAGAGTTATGAACATATAAATATTCAATTTCAAATCTAGATCTAACACCTTCTTTCATAATATTTTTCTGAACTTTAAAAATACAAACTCAAGCATTCTTCATTTTTATGCATAAGTTTTTTGCACATTTTCATACTTCAAACAGAAAACTTTGAGCAAATATATCTTGAGTCTTTGTACAATATTATTATTGAAATAAGAAGATTATACCTTGTCAAATCACTCTTAGTGATCAATATTACTCTACTCACTCAAACTCACAAATTGATATTTACTTACTTATTTTCCAGGATTGTTGGAATTAAGTTTAAGTGTTTTTGTTGAAATCTTGTCTTTCCAAGTTGCTGGATACAAGTGTAGTTACATTGAGAGGTTTGTTCTCATAGGTAACTTAGTGAAAATCCAAGAGGATTATTCTTGGTCCAAGAGGATTGTTCTTGGTTTGGTTGGTAGTTCTTATGTAAGTTTGCCACAATAAGGAAATCTCTTTCATGTTGAAAGGGGACTGGAGTACTCTCGGACTGTGAGGGGAACCAAGATATATCGTCTGTGTCTCTTTATTTTTCTGCATTTTTAAGCTTTCCTAAACTCACTTATAACCAGAAAAATAAGAACCATCATCACTAAAAACCATAATTTTTAAAAGTACCTAATTCACCCCCCTCTTAGGCGCACTCCGTACTTACAATTGGTATCAGAGCAGGTTATAGGTAACCTTCTCCTAAAATATCCAGAATGGCTTCCGCAAATCATAATCCCGTTTTCAGAGATGGTGGTAGTAACAACAAGCCTCCTCTGTTATGTGGTGAATATTTTGACTTCTAGAAAATTCGCATGAAGGCGCATCTAGAAGCACAAGGAGAAGAAATATGGGATGCCGTCGAAAATGGTCCATTTATCCCGATAACGGTAATTAATGGTGTTGGCTCATCAAAGCCTAAAACTGAATGGGACGATGATGATAAGAAGAAAGTTCTCTATGACAAAAAGGAAATAAACCTTCTTCAAGGTGCACTTAGTATGGACGAATTCTTCCGTGTCTCGACATGCAAAACCGCAAAGGAAATATGGGATACCTTGGTACAAACTCATGAAGGAACGGTTGAAGTAAAAAGATCAAGACTAAATACCCTAAGTCAAGAATACGAACTATTTCAAATACAGTCTGAAGAAACCATTCTTGACTTACAAAAGAGATTTGTGCACTTGACAAATCATCTAAGTGCTCTTGGTAAAACTTTGACAAATGATGAATTGAATCTGAAAGTACTTAGGTCCTTAACTAGGGAATGGCAACCAAAGGTAACAGCAATTTCATAAAGAAAAGTCTCTCCAACATGACATCCGCAACATTATTTGGAAAACTTCAAGAATACGAAACGGAACTCAGAATACTCGAAAAGCATGAAAATCAAGAGAAGAAATCCAAGAATATTTCTTTGAAGATAGACTCCAAGGAAGTTGAAAAGGAAAACAATCCAGAAGAAGATGAAAACTTCATGCTTCTTGTTAAAAGGCTTGGTAAGTTCTTCGGTAGAAATGACAAACCTTTTTCTCATGCAAAAGGAAAGAAACATTTTCAGAAAAAGGAAGGCTCCACATCAACATAAGAAATCACATGTTATGAATGTGGTAAGCAAGGTCATACCAAGCCGGATTGTCCAAAACTCTCCAAGAAAGGTAGCTTCAAAAGCAAGAAGGGATTCAAGAACAAAAAGGCTTATGTCGCATGGGAGGACAATGAAATAAGTTCCTCATCCAATTCTGATAGTGACGAAAGTGCAAATCTAGCATTGATGGCCTCACACCATTCCGATGATGAAGACAATTAGGTTAGTAATGTATTTTCTCTTTTTGATAGTGATGCACAAGGTTCTATAGATGAACTATTGAATGAATGCAAAATTCTGTATAAAACCATCTCATCACAAAAGAAACAAATTTCATCCTTAGAAGAAAAATATGTTTCAATGGAAAAAGATTTCAAAGAAGAAAAACAAAAATCAAGTGATGAACAAAAACATAATTTTGTATGCAAAAACTGTGATTCACTCTCTTTCCAAATTGTCCAATTAAAAAGAGTCATTGAAAGATATGAAAAAGGGCAAATTGGATTGGAAGGTGTTCTTAGCCAACAAAGATACTCCAATGATAAAAGTGGACTTGGATATTCTAAGTTCTCAAAACCAAGTTCTAACAAAACTATCTTTGTTAATGCAAGTGATCAATCTTCCAAAGATAAAGTGAACAAACCTAAATAAGTTCGTCACTCTCCGAAAAAGAAAACATTCTCTAAGAAGAAATCTTATCCTTCTAGATATAGAAGTAAATTTGAACCTACTTATTTTTATTGCGGTATTAAAGGCCATACACCTAATGCTTGCTATGTTTGAAACTTCAGTGTGGCAAGTGGGCATTATGTATGGGTAAAGAAAGGCACTAATTATGAAGGACCCAAAGCAACTTGGGTACCTAACAAAACCTAATTTGTTTTGCAGGTATGCTTGAAGACCACATGCAATCTTTGGTATCTTGATAGTGGTTGTTCAAAGCATATGACAGGAGATATAAACCAATTTTCACATCTAGCGCTAAAGGACAAGGGTTTTGTCACTTATGGAGACAATAATAAGGGAAGAATCCTAGGAAAAGGCAAAGTTGGTGCTCCACCTTTCACATCCATTGAAGATGTTCTTTATGTTGAAGGACTAAAGCACAATCTTCTAAGTATTAGCCAACTTTGTGACAAAGGCTTCAAAATCAAGTTCACCAAGGATGAATGTTTGATAGAAGACGAAGTCACTCATGAGGTTATACTTAAAGGTAAAAGAATCAATAATATATTTATGATTTCCCTTGATGATCCATCTTTGAAGGTTAAATGTCTCATGGCGAACAACGATGATTCATGGCTTTGGCACAAAAGAATTGCTCATATTCATATGGAACACTTGAATAAATTAATCAAGCATGATCTTGTCATTGAATTGCCTAAGAGAAATTTCTTCAAAGATAGACTATGCGATGCTTGTCAAAAAGGGAAACAAACTAGATCAACTTTCAAATCTAAGAATGTGGTGTCCACTACAAGGCCACTACAATTGTTACATATGGATCTATTTGGTCCATCGAGAACAAGGAGTTTCAGAGGTAATGTATATGCTTTGGTTATTGTTGACGATTTCTCTAGATATACTTGGACATTCTTTTTAGTGCAGAAAAGTGATGCATTCAAGGCGTTCAAGAAGTATGCTAAACAAATTCAGAATGAGAAGTCTCTAACAATTGCCTCAATAAGAAGTGACCATGGCGGAGAATTCCAAAATGCTCTATTTGAAGAATTCTGTGGAGAACATGGAATATCTCACAACTTCTCGGCACCAAGGACTCCACAACAAAATGGAGTGGTTGAAAGAAAGAATAGGTCTCTTGTGGAACTTGCTAGAACAATGCTTAGCGACTCAAACCTTCCAAAATACTTTTGGGCGGATGTGGTGAGCACGACATGTTTTGTTAGCAATAGAGTTAACATTAGACCAATCTTAAAGAAAACTCCATATGAACTTTTCAAAGGGAGAAAACCAAACATTGCTTTCTTTCATATCTTTATGTGCAAATGCTTTGTCCTAAACAATGACAAAGATAATTTGGGTAAGTTTGATGAGAAATCCGATGAAGGTATATTTCTTGGTTACTCACTCTCTAGTAAAGCATATAGAATATACAAAAAACGAACTTTGACTATTGAAGAATATATGCATGTTTATTTTGATGAAACTAACCCCTCCAAGGAGGATAATATTGTTTGTGATAATGACGATGAAATTTTAGAAGGTCCTCAAGAAAATTCTTCCAAAGATCAACCCATCCAACTAGAAGAATCATCTCAACAAGAATCGAATCTCAATGATCTACCAAAAGAATGGAGAACTCATAGAGATCATCCTATTGATAAAGTAATTAGTGATATAAGTCAAGGCGTGTCTACAAGATTAAATCTCAAGGATGCTTGCCTAAACATGGCGTTTGTCTCTCAAATTGAACCTTCCAAAGTTGATGAAGCTTTAGGCCGTGACCAATGGATCATAGCTATGCAAGAAGAATTGAATCAATTTGAAAGGAATTAAGTTTGGGAACTCATTCCTAGGCCAAGCAACAAACACATTATTGGAACAAGATAGGTGTTCAAAAACAAACTTGACGAGAATGGAATAATTGTTCGCAACAAAGAAAGATTGGTAGCACAAGGCTATAATCAAGAAGAAGGAATAGACTTTGAAGAAACTTTCGTTCCAGTTGCAAGGTTAGAAGCTATTCTTCTCTTACTTTCCTATGCTTGTTCATTAAATTTTCAGCTTTTCCAAATGGACGTCAAAAGCGCATTCTTGAATAGATATATCGCTGAAGAAGTATATGTTAAGCAACCCCCCGGTTTTGAAGACTTCAAGAATCCATCTCATGTATATAAATTAAGAAAATCTCTCTATGGACTGAAACAAGCACCAAGGGCATGGTATGATCATCTAAGTAACTTCTTATGCGAAAAAGGTTTCGAAAAAGGCAAAGTTGACAAGACTCTATTTATCAAGAAAATCGAAGACGACACTTTGCTAGCACAAGTCTATGTTGATGACATCATCTTCGGTTCTTCAAATCAAGAAATATGTGAAGAGTTCTCATCAATGATGCAAGGAGAATTTGAAATGTCCATGATGGGTAAAATGAACTATTTTCTTGGACTTCAAATCAAACAACTTAAAGATGGCATCTTCATCAACCAATCTAAATATTGCAAGGAACTCTTGAAAAAGTTTGACATGGATAGCTGCAAAGAAATGTCTACACCTATGGGTTCTGGTTCTTATGTTGATCAAGATGAATCAGGTGTTTCCATCGACATCACTAAATATCGAGGTATGATTGGCTCTTTATTATATTTGACGGCAAGCCGTCCTGACATAATGTTTAGTGTTTGTCTCTGTGCCCGCTTTCAAGCTATCCCAAAGGAATCTCATATCACATCAATAAAGAGGATCATGAAGTATCTCAAAGGGACAACAAATGTCGGATTGTGGTATCCTAAAGGTAGTGTTTGCAACTTAATTGGTTATTCTGACGCGGATTATGCAGGATGTAAAACAGATAGAAAGAGCATAAATGGTACTTGTCACATTCTTGGTAATGCATTAGTATCATGGGCCTGCAAGAAACAAGCATGTGTTGCTCTAAGCACGACCGAAGCTGAATATATTGCAGCGGTGTTTACCTTGGGTTTTGGTAAACAACCGCTGATCCTCCAAATGGTTACTTATTTGGTTACTCGCAGGATCGATCAGATTGATCCTATGGACATAGGTTGATTTTGAAGTTTGATTAAGTTGGATAAGGCTTTAGATAAAAGGTTTCAAGTAAATTGCATAAAGGAAAGACTTGGTAAAATAAACAAGGCTTTAAAGTAAAAGGTTCGACAGGAAATGTAAAGAGAAAAGCAAGTAAAATGCTGGAAAAGTAAATGACTTTAATTGATAAAATTGGTGTTTCACACATACATTTCTCAACAATTCTTTCTCACACGCTGGGTACTCGAATCTAAATGAGTGACTATGTATAGAATTGTGAACACACGCGAGAAACTACATGTCTACTCCTATTTATACTAAAACATCCCAAGTAACCGTCAGGCAGTTATACTGCTTCGAGATCAATCCACTTGGCACGTTCTCCACGTTCGACGCTCCAGATCCTTGCACGTTTGCACGTGGTAACTGCTGGAAACCGTTTTCCCTCCAAAAGCTTGAATTTCAAAACTGCTCCACTCTGGACCATCGAACACTCTCGTCAAGAGACATCTTCGACGAGAAGCTCCTTCGACGTCGAAGGCAATCAGCCTTCTTCCTTGGAAGAAATCTTCTAAGTACTTTTACCATCTTTCGACGGTCACTTCGACAGACTTAGCCAGTCGAAAGCATCTTTCAGCTTTGGATGGCCAACATCAATTAAAACAAAGGTGTCGAATTTAGGAGCCAACAAATTGCCCCCCAAGAATGCCTTATTTCGAATCTTGAAAGAAAAAGGCATTCTTTGAAACGCCATTCGACACCTGTCTTTCCACGCTTAGTCACAAGTTAACTTGTGCACTTTTTGTTGCTTTTTACCAACTATTGGCAATCCCAAGAAAACCATCATTGATTTGATCCTAGGACGTCACTTTCAGTACGACGTGCAGTACCAAACGTCAATTCGGAATTTGTCATTATGACAATTCCCAAAAACGAGGACGCACGCTGCGTCCCTCTGTTTATGCAGAAACGGCCAAAACAACAGGGGGCTGCCACGCGTCCCACTAACTCCTGCAGCATTAACTAGCATTTAATGTCCTCGTTATTGGGGATTTTTCCCACTACTATAAATAGCAGTGAATACCCCATTGTGGGACTTTTTACGCCAACTAGCCTTCAAACTTCCTTGCTATCTTTGCAGAAAACTCTTCCTCTTTCACTTCATCTTCAACCTCATTTCAACTCAACATCAAACCATGGCCTCTGGTTCTACTGCCCCTAGTGCTAACGCACCAACTGAACATGCTAAGCCCAAGGTGTTCGTCACTGCCCCAGTAGTAAACTCTACAGGCAAACGAAGGGTTCCTGAACCTTCTGACATCGCCGTTCGCGATGCTTACTCGCGCCACTTGATGATCCCGGTTGGATACTCCAACCAGATCTTCGCAATGTCTGGCCCCATGAATCCAAGTATCTCTGAAGCTCTGAAGATCAAGAGCTATTTCCCCATAGTCGAGAAACTCAAGCCAGTAGCATGCGCCAAGAAAGACGCAGAAGACAATGAAGACCCTACACGCGAAAAAATCGACCTCCGCTTCTTCAACAGAAGTGTTAGGGTCTTCAGGTCTTGCCCTAACCTTACCTACGATTATGTTGCTTGGCTAACAAAGTTGGAGAAGCATCAAACTCCAATCTGGAAGGATATGGGAATCTTCGACCTAGTGATGCTGTCGAAGACATGCTTGAACTACTCCCCGGAGATGCTAATAGCTTCGCTGTTGTTCTGGGATTACTCTCATTTTACTTTTCATCTTCCATGTGGGATGCTAACCCCCACACTTTTCGATGTGGCCGCTATTACTGGCCTTCGACCCACCGGTGATTACTTCGACCCGGAGGAGATGTCGGAGGACCAAATTGGCTTCTCTGAGACCAAACCAACATACACCACTTTCATCAACCATTATCACGACAGGTCGACAAATGCGGTGTCGGATGTCGAACACATAGCGTTTCTAGCCTTATGGCTAACTCGCTTTGTGTTTTGCTCGAAGTCTCTACAGGTGACCAAAAAGATGGTCACTCTTGCTACCCAACTGCATCACCGCCAAAACATCTGTTTGGCAGAACTAATTCTGGCTAGCCTCTATGACTCGATCAGCAATGGGGCCACTCTTCTGAAACATGTCGAGGACAGGGCCAGTTTGCTACTCGCTGGGCCTTTTTGGCTACTTCAACTGTGGCTCAACGCCACTTTCGAATCTTTCTTGCCCAAGAAGGTTCAGATAAATGAACAGGCGCCAGCAATAGCAAACAGGCGCGTCGAAGGCATCAGGCTGGCTCTGCTGACACCTGTGGAAGATGGCCTGGAGTTTCAACAAACCTTCACCAACTTCGTTCTCATGTTTGCTCGAAGGAAGGAGTTTGTTTCAACTATGGCTCCATTTGCTCAACAGCGGGTGGGGCCAGCATGGTTCACAAGGCCACATCCAAAGGAGTCGAGTGGTCCCAATGTTGATGAACACACAATACTGTGGGAGGCGTTCCTTACACCGAGGATCATGCCTCTTCGATTTAAGAGTTCTAAGACTCATTTGAGTCTGCTTGCCTATCAACCAAATCTGGTATCTCGCCAGTTTGGTATTATCCAAACCCTACCTTCTCCGATTTTTCAAAGAGAGAAGTCAATGTTGTACTTCTGCAACGATTATACAGAAGAAGCTGCCATCAAGCATATCGGAAGATATGCTGGTCGAACAATCCTCTCGTTGTTTGACTACCAGCTCAATTTCCTTTGCTCACCATCCTTCGAGGAGTGGTGGAGAAGCTATTATGCTGAGTACTTCTTCGACGAGAAGGACTTCATGGATGAGTTGCAGAAGTCTTTTGTCCTTGTGTTGGACAAAGTAAAGAAATGTAAGTTCATGCTCTCACATTACTTTTTGTCTTTCTCTTCGACTACTAGCCTGTTAATTTTTTATTTGCTTTCAGTTGTTCGAAAGCCTCTAGCCAAGAAGGCTACAGAAGGCCAACAAGGAGGAGGCCCTTCAACAAAACCTCCACCGCCGGCGAAGACTACAGCGCCGGCGAAGACCATAAGCAACCAACAGGGGGAAGGCTCTTCGAGGAAGCCTCCTGTATCGGTAACCAGATTTTCTTCATTTTTTCTGGCTTTCGATTTTTTATTTTCGATGCAATTATTCGATCGAATTCCTATTGGTTTTCTAGGCACCTTCGCCCAAGAAACGGCCAGGACTGGTGGTCGAATCTGGGAGTGATGATGAAAGTGATTCCCCTCCTGCCCCCTTAAAAAGGCGAAAGTTGACGAAGGATGCTTCTGTTCCTGTTCCTGCTCCTGAAGGTCGAACCGTCAGAATAAAGGTTGCTGTGAGAAAGCCTAGGCCACCTCCAGTGATCATCGAGGAGCCAATTGAGGAGGAACTGAACGTTCTTCTTAACAAGCCCGTCGAAAGTGACAATTCCAGCCCTGGGGCTGAAGTTAATCCACAGGTAATCCCTTAGACCTTTGCTATAACTTAGGCATAGATACCCGTATTCGATTGTGTCTCTTTCGACATCTAAAGATTTGTCTTCTTTCTCTTTTTCAGGACACTACTGAAAGTTCTCCACCAAGGACCTCAGAAACGCTGGAATCTGCTGAACTTAGCAGGCCTCAGGAAAAAGACTTGGGCAATGACGAAGCCCATACTGAGAATGAGGCCAATGCTGAAACAGTGGAGAAAACAACAGAGGAACCTCTGGTGGAGGAACAACAACCAGTGGAGGAACAACAGCCAGAAACGGTTCAGGTGGTGGACCTGTCAGAAGAGAATCATGAAGAAAGGGACCAAGGCAATGGCGAAGAGAATCAAGATGCTGCAGACGAAGAGAACCAAGGTGGTACTGGCGAAGGACACCAGGGTGACGCTAGCGAAGAGCCACAAAATGACGTTGGCGAAGGACCCCAGGGTGATGCTAATGAAGAACCACAAGTCGACGCTGGTACCGCCTCAGTCCGAGTCGAAGAGCAACCAGTCGAGGCACTCAGCATTCAACAACCTCAAACTCAAGAAAACACTGTTGCAAGGGTTACCTCCTCGAAGCACAGGTCAAAAGAGGACTTGGAACTCTTGAAACAAACTGACCCTGTCAGCTACCTCAATGCAATCATCGAGAGTAAGAGTTCGTCTGACACTAGTCAGGAAATTCCTACCCTGTCGGGGAAGTCTACTGAAACTTCTCCTCTTGATGATGCTTTGGCGAAGGTTAAGGCCCAGTTCTTCAAGAGGGACTTGATGAAGACTTTAGAGGGGGACCCCACTGCTCCATCATGCTTAAAAGGGGTCTTGAATGCTGTCGACTTTGAAGCTGTAGCCCCAGAAATCTCAGACTTGATCATGGAGTTACACTCTATGATTGATCAAGTTTCAGCAGATTACAGGCGCCAAAGAGGGTTTAACAGTCAGCTTGAAGTGCTGTATGGCAAAAGCTCATCTGCGTGGACTGCCGTCTCAGATTCGACTTCTCGAATTGCTGAGTTGTCGAAACAAAAAGCGTCTGCACAGGAAAGAGTTGATGCCATTGATCGAGAGAATGTTTCCTTCCGGGCACAACTCGCAGAGATAGAGGCGAAGATAAACGCCAACACTGTACTCAAGGAGGAAATTCTTTCGACCATCTCAGACACTGAGAGCCAGACTGAGATCAAACAAGGCCTGGAATTCGCTGAGAGGGCCCAAAGCCTCGACGCTCAAATTGCCAAACTAGTGCAGGAAAACTCCTGGTGCAAGAAGAGGTTGGAGTTGCAGCATGCCAAGTATCTTCGACTCAGGAACTCTCTTACCTTTTGATTGATTCTCTTTTGTAACCACATTCTGTAATCGTTATTCGACAACAATTGCCATCTTGGCTGAAATTAATAAAATTTCTATTTTGGCATTTTTATGGTTACTTTAGACTTGTTCTTTTATTATTTTATTTTTATCTCTTGAAGTATAGGTTTGTATTTTTTCAAATATTTACCATTTACTCTCAAGAGCCTTTTATCTCCACTTAACTCTTCGACTTCATAGGCTCCACCAGAAAAAGTTTGGATAACTCTGAAGGGTCCTTCCCATTTGGGTGACCATTTCCCCATGCTTCGATCTCTTCGATCCATGGGAAGAATTACCTTCCAAACTAGTTCTTCAGGCAAAAATACCTTAGGTTTTACCTTTTTATTATAAGAGTCTTCTACTCTTTTCTTCTGAAGCCTGAGTAAGTCGAGAGCGTGTAATCTCTCTTCGTCTAAATCCACCAGTTCATCTAACATCATGTTCCAATAAACTTCAGAAGGAATATCATAATGCCTCTGAACCCTTGCAGATTGAAGACAAATTTCTGCTGGCAATACTGCATCATGGCCAAAAGTCAGCCTATACGGTGTTGTGCCAGTGGCTTCTTTTGGGGACGTTCGACAAGCCCATAAAATCTGGTCTAACGTCTTATGCCAATTCTTTGGTTTCTTCCCAACATGTTTCTTTATCAAGCCAATCACCACTTTGTTAGCTGCTTCGACCTGACCATTCGCCTGTGCATAATAAGGCGTGGATGTTAGGAGTTTGAAACCTGTTTCCTGAGCAAATTCCTGCATCTTTCGACCAGTGAAAACTGACCCTTGATCAGTTGTGATTGTCTCAGGGATTCCATACCTAAAGATAATGTTCTTTTGAATAAATTCAATGACATTTTCTTGGTCCACATTGACTAAAGGAACAGCTTCGATCCACTTAGTAAAATAATCAATGCCTACCAATATGTATTTCTGACTCTTTGATGATGCTGGTCGAATCTCTCCAATGAGATCCAACGCCCATCCTCTAAAGGGCCAAGGCTTCACTATCGAGTGAAGTTCGCTTGCTGGTACATGTTGGATGCCTGTATGAACTTGACACTCTTGGCAACCTTTGGCGAACTCAACACAATCTTTCAGCATAGTGGGCCAATATAGTCCTTGTCGAAACAACAACCATTTCATCTTATGGCCTGCTTGGTGAGCCCCACATGCCCCAGCATGCATCGTCGAAAGGGCTATGTATGCTTCAGTTTCACTTAAACACTTTAGCAACACCCCCTCAGGCGTCTTCTTGAATAACTCATTACCCATGAGTACAAAACTCAACGCCCTGTATTTTGTTTTTCGTTCTGTCGAAGCTCCTGGATTTTGAAGATAGTCCACAATGGGTTTCCTCCAATCTTGCTCTGACAAATTATCAATGAACGAAATCTCGAAGTTACTGTGATCAGCATATCCTAGTCTCGTCGATTCCAAGTCTGTTGGTGATAGACAAGTTGCTCTTATCTTCTCTCGAACTTCGATTGCTCTTTGTAACTTCGTTTTTGAAATCTTATACCCAGATGCAATTTGTGCCAAGTCATTGGCTATTTGATTTTCGACTCTGGGTATGTGTCGAATATTGACCGTTTCAAATTGTTTCAATAAACGATTTGCTATCACAAAGTACATAATGAGATTCTCCCTTATGCATTTATATTCCTTTGTGACTTGCTTGATGACTAACTCTGAGTCTCCCATTATTTCGACTCGAGTTGCCCCCAATTCCAACAATATCTCAAGGCCAGTAATTAGAGCTTCATACTCAGCCTCATTGTTCGAACAAGAACCTGCTATTTTGTACTTGAATGTTGTTGGAATTTTATCTGGAGAAATAATCAAGACTCCTACCCCTGTTCCATCTTTATGGCTGGAACCATCGAAGTAGAATTTCCAAGGTTCTATCTCCACATAATTAATATCCTCGACTTGAATTGAGTGGTCGACTATGAAATCTGCAACCACTTGTCCTTTTACTGCCTTAAGAGGCATAAAGGTCAAGGAGTATTCAGTTAATGCTAATGCCCATTTGCCAATTCGACTATGCAAGATAGGTTTCGACAACATATATTTGAAAACATCAAAATGAGACGAAACATAAACATCAACTGGTTTTATATATTGCTTGAGTTTTGTACAAGAGAAATACAGACATAGACACAATTTTTCAACTTCGCTATATCTAGTTTCTGCATCATTCAAAACTCGACTGAGATAGTAAATGGGTCTTTCGACTCCATTTTCATCCTCTTGGGCTAACATACTTCCCAGAGTTTTGTCAGATGCAGCTATGTACAATCTCATACTCCTATTGCTACAAGGAGGCACCAAAATAGGTGGCTTCGTGAGGTACCCTTTGATTTTGTCGAAGGCTTCTTGTTGCTCTTGCCCCCATTCGAACCCCTCTTTATTCAGTCGAAGTAAGGGTGAAAAGGCCTGAGCTTTCCCACTTAGATTAGATATAAACCTCCTTAAGAAATTTATCTTGCCTAAGAGAGATTGCAATTCCTTTTTATTCGATGGCGCTTTCGCTTCCAGAATTGCCTTCGTCTTGTTCTGGTTGATTTCGATTCCTTTCTTGTGGACAACGAAGCCCAAGAAATCTCCAGCTTTCACACAGAACGCACACTTCAAAGGGTTCATCTTCAGACCATGTTCTCTCATTCTTTCGAATGATTGTCGAAGGTGGTCAATGTGATTCTTCATGGAAACAGATTTTATAACAATATCATCAATATAAACTTGCATAAAAGTGTTAATAAAATCATGGAAGATAGTATTCATTGCTCGCTGGTACGTTGCCCCAGCGTTTTTTAGGCCAAAAGGCATCACTACCCATTCGTAAGTGCCTAAGGCCCCAGGGCATCGAAAAGCTGTTTTCGACACATCCTCTTCAGCAATGAATATTTGATTATATCCTGAATAACCATCGAGCATACTCAGGTATTCATAGCCAGCGGCAGAATCGACTAGCATTTCCGCCACAGGCATAGGATATTCATCTTTGGGGGTGGCAGCATTCAAATCTCTGAAATCTATGCACACCCTTAACGTGCCATTTTTCTTAATTACTGGCACAATATTTGCAATCCATTCGACATACCTTGTAACACGGATGAATTTGCATTTCAGAAGTCTTTCGACCTCCGTTTTGATCTTCGACAGTATTTCTGGAGCGAAGCGCCTTGGATTTTGCTTGATTGGCTTCTTTCCAGGTTTGATTGGCAACTGAAGTTCTACCAATCCTCTGTCGAGACCAGGCATTTCGTTATAATCCCATGCAAAACAGTCTTTAAACTCTTTCAGCAATTGGATTACTTCCAACCTAAGTTCTGGATCGATTTTGGCGCTGATGTAAGTTGGCCTTTTCTCTGATCCTTCGCCTAAGTTGATTTCTTCTAAAGGGTCTTGTGCTAACATTTTAATGTTGTTCGCCAAGGGATCCTTTTCGAAGCCCAAAGGCTCATCGTCATAGATGGCGTCGAGCCTCTGTTCCTGCATTTCTTCTGGCATGATATCAGGAGGTTTTGGATCGAAATCCTTTCCTGGGCCAACAGCAGATAATTGTTGATCATTGGCCTGTGTGGCCATGTACTTTACTTCGGCTTCGAGAGCCGTTATCATCTTGGTTTCGGCTACATAAGCCGAAATTCGCTTCAAAGACTGTGACTCAGTCATTATCACTGAATTCACTTCCCCAACCAGTTGGTTGGATATCAGTTAACCCACTGAAGTCTATGTGGGACAAGTCTTCTCTGTCCCATTGGAAACCATGCTCAGGATGCAGGTATAGGGAACAAAAGGTGTTTGGCGCTGGCGCCATGTCGAAGTCAGGTGTCGGACATGGCCCTATGTGAGCCAAGTTTTTGTCGAAATCTGCCACACCCAAGTGATTCACTTCACCAAGGTAGTAGCTTTGATCTGCCTCTATGTTTTCGACCATCCCATCTGGACGCCATAGCAGCAGTCTTTGGTGCATCGATGAAGGCACAGCGCCAACACCATGAATCCATTCACGGCCTAACAAAAGGTTGTAGTTAGGTTTGGCCGATATGACCATGAACATCGTTGGTCGAAGGATTGACCCTACTTTGATGTCTAGCTGGATCACTCCCATGGTGGTCCCTATGCCGCCCTCATAGTTCGACAAGACCATGTTGTGAGGCTTAATTTCCTCATCCCTTTTGCCAATCTTCCTTAGCATAGAGTGAGGGATAATATTGATGGTTGCCCCACAATCGACCAATATTTTATTCACAGTGGTTTCCTCGAGTTTAGCCCTTATGAATAAAGGCTTGAGGTGATTTTTCATCGCCTCTGTAGGTGGCTCGAAGAAGCCATTTTGTTCCTCAGTAGTGCCATTGTCCATGACAAAATAGCACACTGGCCTATGTTTGGCCATTTCTTGCTCTATTTCCCAGTCACTGGCTTCGACTTCTACCTGTCGATTGAATTCCCTAGGCAGCACTGAAACAATATTCACCATTATATCCAAAGTATCATCAGACTCAGCATCATCTTCGTCTTCGACTTCACTTTGGTTAGGCCAAACTAGCCTGTTGGTAACTGGTTCTCTCTCTAGAGGCTTCCTTTGTTTCCTTTGAGGGACATTCGAACTCGTTTCTGCCTTAGGTTCGTTGGCAGCCTCCCTTTCAGCTTTTCGTCTCCTTTGATACCTCCTCCATTGAGATCGAGACATAGGATTTTTACCCTTGTAGTTGCTGGACACTTGTGTAACCTTAGGTGCAGCAACTTGAGGCTCTTTCTTTTGAGTCAAAGAGGAACCTCTTGGCACATCGAAAGAATGCCATTTCTCCTCACTTGGCCTTTTCCGGCCAGAGGTTTTGTACCAAGTGTCTACTGGCACATTTGTTGGAGGCCTAAAGGTCAATGGCCTCTTGTCTTGATTAGAACCCCTTCTGGGATCATGTCGAAGGTCAGCATTCTCCCTTCTCTTGTTCGCTGCTCTCACGCCTTGAATGTGCTCAGCAGCTTTCTTATCAAAGATCGAACTGCATCTTGGACACAGCATCACCTCTGATTTCTTCTTCTGGCATCTTTGTAGAAAATCTGCCAAGTTTTCGTTTTCCCGAGCGAAAGCCGTCTTATTAGCCTGCTCTTGACTTATGGCCTCTTCTGATGCTTTTGGGTCAGAAAGTTCAACCATGTTGATATTCATTGTATCTTTGTTAGCAAGAGTTAACTGCTTCATTTGTGTCTCCAGATTCTCCGTCTGGCCTTGAACAGTGGCCAAGTGGGAACTGGGCTTTGATCCAGTTTTTTGTGCTTCAGCAGTCTCCGACTTCGGGTTCTCGACCGCTTTCTGGACAGCTTCAATTGTCTTCCTGGATAAATTTCCAGAAAAACCGCCAAAGATTGGCATGTTGATGTGGTCCTTTGAGACTTCGACCATGGTAATGCCTGGCTTCTTCGACTGGATCCTGGTTGCCTCTATCATGTTCACCTCAGAGGGTTCAGCATAGTGGGCTTCAGCCTTCAGTGGATTGGAGTCGACAGCCATGGGGGATTTGTCTGCAAACTTTAATCTCCCTTCCTCAATAGCGTCTTGCACAAGATTCCTGAAAAGAAAACATTGAGAAGTTTTATGGCCCAAAAAATTATGATATTTGCAAAAACCTCTCTTCTTTCTTTGATCAAGAGGAGGCACTTTTACCCCTGGGGGTACTATCATTTGGCCATCTTTAACTAGCAAGTCGAATATTTCATCACATTTTGTGATGTCAAAACTATAAGTCTTTTTTGGGAACCTATCGTTGGTCCTTTCTGGACCACTGGGATTTTTCCCATTTGAGGGGACTAACAGTTTACAAGAGTATGGTGGCCCTTGTTTTAGTTCTGCTAAATCGACTTCTCCTTCTTCGACAGTTAGAGTATCGTCGAAGGATTCTAGATCTTCGTCGTCCATCTCAACGTACGTTATTCTCTCTCTCTTGTGAGTTTTCGTTGCCTTAGCTTTTTCAGCTTTGAGGCGTTCGACCTGTCGAACTCTATCGGCCAGTTGGGCCATGTCTCTTAGGTACTGGGTGTCTAGCTTCTTCCTAATGGAATAATCTAAACCACCTGCGGCTATTTCGACCAACTCATGTTCTGGCACTTGTGTAAAACATCTCGCCTTGAGCAACCTAAACCTATTCAGGTATTCGTCTATAGGTTCAGTGAAACGTCTCTTCACACTGGCCAATTCTTTCAGGCTTATCTTGGTTTGCCCCATGTAGAATTGTTCATGGAACAATCTTTCCAACTGGGTCCAATGATGGATCGAATTGGGGGGGAGAGTTGTAAACCAAGTGAAAGCGTTCTTGGTCAAAGAACTTGGGAAGTACTTGATCCTTAGGTTTTCGTTATTCGAAATATCTCCTGCTTCGATCAAATACCTCGCCACATGCTCGACAGTAGATTCTGTCGTGTCCCCAGAGAACTTAGTAAATTTGGGGACTTTGCACCTAGGAGGCAAGTCAGTTTGTAACACATATTCTGACAATGGAGATGTAAAGTTGGGCCTTCGAAAGCCCATGTTCATCCCATTCTGAGTCATGATCCTTTCGATCATCGTTGCCAGGTTGTTTTCCAAACCCATGTTTTGGTATTGGATATGCTGAACCACTTCGTCAGCATTTTGATTTCTGTTAACTAACCTTACCTCTGGGGTAATTACCCTAGGTTCTTCGACAGGTTGTTCCAATCGTGCCCTAAGGTTCTCTTCGACCGGCTGTTGAGCCTGGTTAATGGTGGTTTCTTCCTCTACAAATATCCCCTGATTTCCCCTTATTTGCGCCCTTTGGGGCTGTCGAATAGGTGGGGGTACTCCAAAGAAGTCAGCCAAACGCGTCATTTGCGCTGTAACTTGCTGATTCGATTGAGTAGTGTTTTGTATTAGAGGGTTTAGCACTGTACTCAAAGTTTGTGCCAACATTTGCACCATATCGTGGTTGCTTTCGTCCATTTGTTGCCTCAAGACTGCTGTCGAGGCGTTTGTAAGGCCGTGGGCTACTTGGGACGTTCCTCCTAAGAGTTGGGTCCTATTTCTATTCGCCATGCCTACTCCAGAGCCTTGGAGTGGCGAAGAGGCACTCACAAAAGGGTCTGAAAAAGTGGACGCAGCATTCGTCAGGCTTGCCACTTCAGAAGTTGGCATACCATAGAATGGAATAAATCCTGGGGGAACCACAGGCCTTGTGCCTAAATTTCCCCTTGGTGGGGGAGTTCCCAAAGGTATTCTGGGGCCTGTTAACGAAGTTATTGGCCCCGTGGTTGTGACCGATACTGCTGGCATCGAACCAACATTCGTCGCTTCACTTACGGTCATATTAACCGTTGCTCCCACACTCGTTTGTGGGATTTCGTTATTGTTTAGCGGATTCGCCATCTCTTCCCTTCTCCTGGCAGTATTGTTATCGTTAGTGTATATTCTACCACTTCTCAATAACATACAACTCGAAAAGATGAGATTATTTTCAACAATCAACACACTGTCCCACCGGGTGTGCCAATTTGTTTACCTCGGGTTTTAGTAAACAACCGCTGATCCTCCAAATGGTTACTAATTTGGTTACTCGCAGGATCGATCAAAATCAACCTATGTCCATAGGATCAATCTGATCGATCCTGCGAGTAACCAAATAAGTAACCATTTGGAGGATCAGCGGTTGTTTACCAAAACCCGAGGTAAACAAGCGGGTAGTAGTTGCGCTCAAATTTTGTGGCTAAAATAACAACTTCGTGACTATGGACTTGATCTAGGGTGAATTCCTCTAAGATGCGACAATACAAGTGCAATCAACATCACAAAGAATCTCGTCATGCATTTAAGGACTAAACATATAGACATTCGACATCATTTTCTCTGTGATCATGTTCTTCAAGGAGATGTCGAGGTAACCTTTGTAGATACTTATAATCAACTTACCGATATCTTCACCAAACCTTTTGCGAAAGAACCTTTCTTCAAAATTCGTCGAGAGCTCGGCATACTTGACGAACGCGACTTATAAGGTGCATTCTACCCTTGATATATCTTTTATATATGTTTTATACATGTCATATATGAATTTATGTTATGTGATACTTAGATTTTCTGTGTAACTCTTAAACAATGTGTGTTAATGTTTTAATTTTATAATTTTTGGTCAATATTTTGCTCTATTATTATTTGCTTGAGGCATCTTTCCCTTATTTTTGATAATGTCAAAGGGGGAGAAAGATCTATGGTACTTTATGCTTGTATTTCCCTTGTCTTAATTTTCAAGGTACTCTCCAATCAAGATGAAGAATTGCAAAGGATTCCAACCCTCTCCCACATATGGGGAGTTTTGCATCTTAGGGGGAGAAGTTCTTCCGGAAAGTACATCGCATAAAGAAAGATTGTTTGTCATCATCAAAAAGGGGGAGAATGTGAAATCAAGCTTCTCAAATAAGCTTTTGTTTTGATGAAGACAAACCATTGCTAACAAAGAAGGCAAAGATTTTGGTCAAACATCTAAAGCATCTAAGGATAATATCTTCAATCAAAGCTCTCAACAACTTTAAAGGTATAATAATATTATCTACTTTGATCTTAAGATATAGATGCTCAAAAATGAAAAAGAAATGTTTAAGAATCATTACTCATGATTTTCAAAGATAAAATTTCACTTTTCTTATGCATGCAATCGATTTACATCTTAGTGCAATCGATTGCACTCTTCAAAAATTACAAATCTTTTGCTTCTGTTTCTTCATGCAATCGATTACATAGTTAGTGCAATCGATTGCACACTTAAATTTTTCAAAACGTTTGGTTCTGACTTTGCATGCAATCGATTACATAGTTGGTGCAATCGATTGCACTCAGTTAGTTTTTGCTACTGACTTAGCATGCAATCGATTACATTGTTAATGCAATCGATTACACTCTTAAAATTTTGAAAAAATAGCTGTTGAAAACCTTGTGCAATTGATTACACCAAAGGTGCAATCGATTACACACTGCAAGAATTTGAAAAATAACAGCTTTATTCATGCCTTTTGATCATGCCTTTTCATTACATCTTTTCACTCAAACTTGGCATTTGTTCATGATACATTTCCAGATATTCATGATGTTTCAAAAGGGTGTTATGAACATATAAATATTCAATTTCAAATCTAGATCTAACACCTTATTTCATAATATTTTTTTGAACTTTAAAAATACAAACTCAAGCATTCTTAATTTTTATGCATAAGTTTTCTACACATTTTCATACTTCAAACAGAAAACATTGAGCAAATATATCTTGAGTCTTTGTACAATATTATTATTGAAAGAAGAAGATTATACATTATCAAATCACTCTTAGTGATCAATACTCTACTCACTCAAACTCACAAATTTATATTTACTTACTTATTTTCCAGGATTGTTGGAATTAAGTTTAAGTGTTTTTGTTGAAATCTTGTCTATCCAAGTTGCTGGATACAAGTGTAGTTACATTGAGAGGATTGTTCTCATAGATAACTTAGTGAAAATCCAAGAGGATTGTTCTTGGTTTAGTTGGTAGTTCTTATGTAAGTTTGCCACAATAAGGAAATCTCTTTCATGTTGAAAGGGGACTGGAGTACTCTCAGACTATGAGGGGAACCCGGATATATCGCCCGTGTCTCTTTATTTTTCTGCATCTTTAAGCTTTCCTAAACTCACTTATAACCAGAAAAATAAGAACCATTGTTGTACCCCAAAATTTTCCCTCTCATTTTATCAAGATTTCCCCTCACAAGACTCTTTGAACTCCAGACAGAATTAGGGTTTGCTCTGCTCAAGACCTCTCCTTGCACTGACAACCTAAAATTAAGGTTTGAGTTTGCACAAGTATTTTTGGACTTTCAATGCTTAATATGACTTTCATACTTCATGTTGGACTCCTAAGATTTCTCATACCAAGTTTCAAGCCTTGAATCAAATTTTTGCCCAGTCAATTGGACAGTTGACCTAGAAATCAACTATATTGGGGAAAAAGTCAACTGTGGCTAATTTACAGTCAAACCTCATAATTTTTGATCCACATCAACATTATAGACTCATATGAACCATTTGATCAAGTTTGGACCATAACTCCTCAAGAAATTTGATCAGATCATCAAAAGGGCAAAATGGTCATTTTTAGGGTTTTTTGACTGTAGAAGGGAAATTTCTGATTTTTCACCTAGCCAATGGCAAATTGGGTTCAAGCATGATTTCAAGGACTCAATGACATCATCTTGACCTAATCACAAGGTTCAAAAGATCTCAAAAGCATTGTGTGATACGGTGGGAGAACTGACTATGAGTTTTGCGTTTGTATTCGCACTTGTTCGGTTGAGCAAGAGTCGCCACCGACTTTTTATTTTATCCTAAAGGAAAGGTTAAAAAAGCACAGCAAAAACCTTTTGAGATATTTCGTGGGTCCGGGGGGTAGATTATGAAAAGGGAAGGTATTAGCACCCTTTTCATCCATGGTTATCCATGGGCTCTTAGTTACTTGGTTTTTTAGATCACTTGCCTTGGTTTTCGATTGCTTGAAAATGGTGCGTAGGTGTGTGTGTGTGTTTGAAAATGTTTTTGAAGAAGATGCCTTGTCTTAGGCTACCCTTGTAACAATTCTTTACTCGAATATTTTACAAAGGTGTGTATCTTTTCGAAAAGATGTTTCAAAATGTTTTGAGAGTTTGTTTTGAAAGTGCTTGTGGAATGTGGTTTTTGAAAAGAAGGCAAGTGTTTTTGCAAGTTGATCTCAAGTAACTAAGATTTTGTCTACCCTATTGTACTCAAAGGTTTTCTCTATGTTTTCAACCCTTTTGAACAATTTTGTTCCACCATTGAATTTGGTGGACAATCTTGCGTTTAGGAAGTTTGTTCGGGACGGGCGCGGGTCATCGTATGGACCATGAATGCAATGGTGCCAAGTGTCTTTGGCAATTTGCTTTGAAGGGACTATGATCATTCCGTTTTAGGCAACATTCGAAAGTGTCATCGAGGGACTTATGATCATTTGAATTTGTTTTGCCAAAGATACTCGACGTGCAAGCATGGCCCATTTTGGAAGGCAACATGTGGGATTACCCTAGAGGGTGCAAGTGTGATTGTGTATTGATTTCATGTATTTGTCTTGTATTAGGTTATCTAGCGTTTGGTTTTATGTACATGCAAACCCTAGGTCTAACCATGGTATAATTGGAAAGCGGTAAATTGCGAAAATGTAAAATCTACGCTATTACAAAATAAGTATCCGGGAGTGGGGGTACAAATTTATGAATGGGGATGAGACTTAGGAATGTAATGTCCAATAAGTTACAACCAAATCGAATCGATCAAATGTAAATGTAACGAATATACAAATATAAGCAAATGTGTATAGGAGCAAGGCAAATGTATTGTGTAAGTGTACGTGTATACGTGTATGTAATTATTTACAGGTGCGACAATGTGAATTAATGAGAGTATTTATTAAGCATTGTTTTAACTTAAATGAAAAGAATTAAATGTTTATTTAATTAATAATCTTGTATTTTCTTAATATGTACAAAAAGAAAATTTAATTAAATGTTTTAAAGTTTATGTATATTGAAAAATATATTTTAAAAGTGTTAAAGTATTAATGTACAAATTAAGTATTAATCTTAAGAAAAATTATATTCTATGTATATAAAAAAAAATAAAAGAAAATGTGAGTTTAATTGTAAAGAAAAAATATTAGTTTCTATATAAAATTTAATTATTATATATATATGAAAAAAGTATTATTAATGTTAAAACATATTATGTTAGTTTATTTAACAAAAGAGAAAATGTTTTATATGCTAAAAAAAAAGTTTTGATACTTAAATGGGCCAAAAAGGGGCATTAGGTCCATGTGAAGCAAACAAAATGAATAATAATAAAAAAAAGGTGTTTTGGGCTTAGGCGCTCAGAAGGGAACGAGGCCCACGTTTGGCTCAAGAACGTTTTAGGGTTTTGATTGTGTTTTCATTTAGGACATTAGCTTAGGGTTTTGCAGAAACGGCGCCATTCGCTTGCTTTGTCTTCTTCGCGTGATTCATCTCTTCGTCTCTTGCTACGCTTCTATGGCTCCGAGTCTCCCTCTGTCCCAACGGCCACCAGCTCTTCACTTTCCTCTTCCCTCCAGCAAAACGTTAGGGGGTGACAGATTCGGTAAGTTTGTTTTTGTATTCATGGTATTTTCGTTACAATTGCATGCTGTGATTTTGGTTCTAATTTGATTCTTACTTCATTTTGCAATGATTGTTGAGGTATTATGAAAGAAAAGTGAGGGTGAAATACTACCTGGAGAAGGAGGAAGGAAGGTGAGGAAGGCTAGGAGGCCGGGACGGCGAGGTTTGACGCTGTGGACTTGCTTTTTTTTGGTAACCCTGGTACTCGAAACACTTTTTATATCTTTCTCTTCTTCTCCCTGTTGCCTTATTGAGTTGCCTATTTGCTTTTTCCTTGCCCAATGATGAACCTAGGGTTCTGAGGGCCTTGAATGCTTCTGTTTGATTGCCTTTGAATTGCCTTTGAACGTATGCTTTTAAATGTTGCCTTTAATGCTTGAGATGCATCTTTTACTTGTCCCTGAGTTGCCTTCTGAGATTGATGCCTGTGTTGCCTTTTGATTCGCTTCCTTTTACTGCCTCGATACCTTTGGATTGCCCTGTGATGAATTTTCTGAGGGCCTGCCTTGAATGTACTTCTTGTTCTCTTCTCCCTTTGCCTTGAATGTTTGCCCTTTTTCGCGTGAGGCTTGAAGCCTGTGAGGCTTGAAGCCTGTGAGGCTTGAAGCCTGTGAGGCTTGAAGGCTTCAAACAGGTTTTGGGCCTATGCTGAGTAGGTTGGCTTGACAGGTTAACTTGTTTTGGGTTTGGTTGTCCTGAGTGTGATAATAGGCAGGTTATTTGTGTTGAAACTGGCTTTTAGTTTTGACAGTGGTTTAAATGGTTCATGGCCTTTTGAGGTTTCAGGCTTGTTGGTTTAAGGTGTTTGACAGGTAGGGTGAGGCTTGCTTCAGGCAGGTTTAATGCTTAGGTGAATTTATGTTTCTGGTTTTAGGCTTCAGGGCTAATGCAGGTTTTGTGCAGGTTAAACTGGTTTATGGTTTGGGGATTTCTAGCAGGTTAATGGCCTTGGGGCTCAGGTCTGGCCTTGCTTGCAGATTCTTTGGTTTAAGGCCTCTCTGTTGTTATGTTTACACAGTTTGGCTTTATGTTGCAGTTTGATATGGCTTTACAGGTCTGGTGATTTTTTCTGGTTTGTGGGCATATGCTGGTATGGCTTGTGGTGAGATCTTTGACAATTGTTACAGGTTATGCTTTAAGGCATAGTTGTTCTGTCCTGCTTGACAGGTTCAGCAGGCTTTTGATACTTCTCTCTCTTTATCCATTGTGTTCAGTTTTTGTTTTATTTTAAACTTCCTGCCTAAAGCCTGTAACCTACTTTCTTTTTCTCTTTTTCTTCTCTCTTAGTACAGCTTGCATTAAATAATGTTTATGGCTTTGTACTTCTTGTTCTGAAAGGGCCACCTTATTTTGGGAAATGATGAAAAGAAAATGTGTTGCTTGCATATCATGCTTTCCTTGCATTTTTTATCTCTTCTTTTGACAGCTTTTGTACTTTGTATCTTTTCCAAATCTTTCTTCTTTGGTAGCCTTGAATAGCTTTGTGACATTTTGACAGCAAGTTTGAATTTTTCAGTTTGGACTTCTAGTTTGATTTGCACTTGGAGTTTTGAGATTTGAACTTATGCAGTTTGACACTTTTTGAATTGTGCAATTTTGACTTTTGTGCATTCATTTTTAGCAAATAAACATTCGTCCCTCTTTGTGAACCGGGAGAAATCCCGTGATTTGCAGAGAGGGTTAACTGATCCCAATCAGTGGCCCTTAATGATGAACTGTCTTTTATTTACTTATTTGCTTTTTGACTTTTCTTCTTTTCTTTTTGCAGATGAATATTTGGATGGAGAGGGGTATTAAATGAAGAATGAAGAATTGGAGATTTAGAAAAAAAAATAGGATAGTTTCATTTTTTTATTTAAATTTAAATTAATGTAAAATCATTGTTTGTAAATAAATTGTAAACAATAATTGTACAAATAATTTAAGAATAAATAAAAGTTTTCACTATCCAATTAATTCTATTTCCTCTTTTATTGTTTATTCATTATTTAAAATTCTTTGAATTAAAATAATCGAAAAATAAATCCCAATCACTTAACCTCAGAATAATAAAAAATTTAAATAAACAATGCTCTTAGCAATTTACTCAGTTAAACCTGGCCTTTCCAATATCCAAAGTAAAGCAACAGTTAACCAAAACAACTGATCAGGCGCATTCCCTTTTCACTGATTTTTACCAAGCACTGTAAATCCAAACTGCATATATCTTTTGACTGGCTCAAACAAACAAATGTGAATTCAAACCAAATGCATTCTTTTTACTGATTAAGTCAAACAATGCGAATCCAACCCAAATCTCGGAATAACTCGCAAAGTGCTGTAGAATTTAAATCCTTCTGAGAACGTGCCCAAAAAACCCTAATTCCTGATTAAATTCCAAAGAGCGTTCGCCTGATCAAAGTTGAGCCAAAATCAACCAAAACCCTAAGCCAACTGTTTGAAACATTCCAGAGCCCTGAGAATCAGTAAAACCCTAATTTTGCTTGGCTGACGAAAAAAGTCCGTTTGTCCGATTCTTGAGCCAGTTTGAAAAATCAGGAAACGCCTGAAGCTGCGATTTCTTGTGGAAAAATGCAAGGGCAAATTTTGGGGTACAACACATTGGATTGACAAATGAATTTTCCAGTCAACTGATCAAAAATCAATTGTACACTGAAAAGTCAAACTTTGACCTTTTAGTAAAAATCAAGTGCCAAGGGTCATTTTTCATCAAGATGTTTCAAAACATGAAACTTGTTCACCAAGAAACCAAATTTTCGAAATTAGGGTTTAAAATGGAAAATTTTCATAACTTAGAAATTTTCTAAGTTATGAAAATTTCTTATTTTTTCCCAACTTTGCCCAACTTTTCCACCATGATTCAATTGGATTCAAAGAAAACTTCCAACATGAAAGTTGTAGTCCTCCACAAAATCTACAACTTTGATTCACAAAGTTTTCCCAAAATATTCTTCGATCTCATGTTATGATTTTGTGAATAAGGGTCCAAAAACTTTCTAACTTAGTGAAATTTTGCCCTAGTTTAGGCAGGATTTTGACCTATCTTCATGGCAACCTTTCACATAGTTCCATGTGGAATCTAAAAATTAATTTCAAATATGGATTGTAGAGCATGTTACAAGCTTTCCAAAATGTCCAAGAACTCTCCAAGATCATTTGTGGTTAGGGAGAATCGAAAGTTTGAAAATGGAAAATCATCACTTTTATCCAAGGTATTTTACACCATGCTACAAGTTGCAAAATCTGTCCAAACCTTGCTTGTACTTGGTTTACAGGTCTTAAACCTTCCTAAACTCATAAATTAAATGCAAACACATTGGATTAAGGCATTTTTCTGATCTATGAAGCATTATACAAAGGATTAATCCATTTTTGGCAAAAAGATAACAATGCCATTTTCATAAAGTCCACTTTATGCAATTTTGTTCCCCTTGAGCCTTGAACCCAATCTTTTGCAGCAAACAAAGTCCACAAACTTGGGGCAAAGTACACCAACTATGTGCAGCTAAGAAGCAGGCCTGTACAGGCTCTTGAGCATTGTCATTTCACTTTTGCTTCAAAAGCAAGAAAGTGTGCAAAGACTCCACAACTCTTCAATCTGATAAAACCAAAATTAGTTCACATTTCAAACAACTTCAGCATATCACACCAAGTCAGAAACACGAGCTAACAAGTTCTCAAACCCTCCAAAACACCAAAACACCCAGTTCTTGCAAAAATAGGGTAAGTTCTGCAAATCACAAGCCAAAACCAAATCCACTCGTACCTTTTGTCCCAAACCACTTCAAACACATTCTAAACAATACACCTAAGCTGCCCAGACCATTCTCAAGCAACTGTAACTGCATTTTCAAGCTTCACCATTTTTAAATTCTGAGTTTGCAGGTTGAGTTCTATAGAGACATTCAGGCCATTTCAAAGCAAACTAAGCATTGGGGAAGGTTAAGGGAACATCAAGCAAACTCAAAAGTCCTTCAGGCCTCACCAAAAGTTGCTACATTACCATACTCGAGTTTGACTGAAACAGGTATTTTCCAACTTTCTATCTCCTTATTTAGGCATCATTAAGCTTAGATTTGTGAAGCAAAAATGTAGTCCTCATTGTCCTTGAGCTGTACATATGCATAGAATTCGTTTATGTTAACTGAGCTAGGAGTATTTGATAGTTGAACTTACTGAAAAAAATTAGGTTATAAATTAAGGGCACTGAAATTCTCCCTGGTTTCTTAGAGTTAGATTAAGTTTTTTACATGGTTAGAATCGTGGTTTAAAGCTCTATAATTTTCATGTTATGAGTTTTTGATTTCAAGCAAAGAATAGAGAGAAGAGGTTTGAAGTTGCAGGCGCGCGTATTTTGTTTAGAGGTTAGAGACGAAGTGGAATCTGGGCTGGGCTGGGCCTGGCTTTGGCTGACTATTTGCATCCCCATGCTGGCTTTCTGCACCCCTTGGCCCATTTGATTTATTTTTGCATATTTTTCTTTTCTATTTTTATTTTCTGACTTTATTATTTTTTCTTGAACATTTAAAATCACAAAAATTATTTTCTTTATTTTTGTCATTTTACTATATTTTTATTTTATTTTTATTTGCATAATAAATAATTATTAGGTTAATGTTACTTTATTTTCTTAATTAAAAATGGTAAATAATACAAAAATATCATATATTTTTATTTTTTATTATTTATACACTTAAATAATATTTTCTCACGCATTTTAATTTTTTAACACTTTTGTATATATTTTTATTTATTTTCTTGTACATAAATATATAATATAATATATATATTTTCTTAAAACAAAAACTAGGGTTTCTACCCTTTTCAAAAATAATCATTTTTATTTCCTTTTTTTTAAGAATTAAATAAACTTATTTTTACATACATAAAAATAAATACAAAAAAACATTTTGCATATTTATATTTAATTACATTTAAATATTTGCTTGTTTATTTATTTGTGCAATATTTCAATTTGGTTGTAATAATAGTTTTAGGGTTTTATTTTGAGCAATATCCCCCTATCCAAACTTTGTACCCATTTTCCCATAATAATGTTGTAATAGCTTAGATTTATTTTACGCATTTATCGCTTTCATATACCATGATCGTAAAAACTAGGGTTTGTATGATAACAAAAATCAAAACAAATAGCATGACTAATACAACACAAAAATGCATGAAAAATGACAACACAATGCACACAAGCACCCCTAGGGTTTCATCCACTTGTTGCCTTAAAAATGGCCATGGTATGCATGCTAGGTATCTTGGCAAAACAAAACAAAACAAAACAAAAAGATCATAGTCCCTCGATGACGCTATCTTGGTTGCCTATACAAAAATGATCTAGTCCCTCAACAAACTTGCTAAGATACTTGGCAACATTGTTATCATGGTCATACGATGACCCACGCCCGTCCCGTTTAACATCCAAATACAAGGTTGTTTACCAAATACAATGGTAAAACAACAATGTAAAAGGGTTAAAAATGTGTAGGAAAGATCTTTGAGTAGGGTAGACAACTCCTAGTTACTTGATCAACTTGTAAACATCCCTGCTAATTTCAAAACTACACACAATTTCAAAACATTTCCCAAAACAAACTTTCAAACATTGAAACATTTTTCAAAAGACAATACATCTTTGTATACATTCTTCAAATAAGAATCATTACAAAGATTGCCTAAACAAAGGCCTCTTTTCCAAATACTTTCAAAACCACACACAAAAGCACCATTTCAAACAATTGAAAAAGCAAAGCAAGTGATCTAAACAAGTAACTAAGAGCCCATTGAAAACCATGGATGAAAAGGGTGCTAGCACCTTCCTTTTTCATAATCTACCCCCCGAACCCAAGAAAACATCTCAAAGGTCTTTCCTGTGCTTTTTGACCCTTCCTTTGGATAAAATAAAAATTCGGTGGCGACTCTTGCTAAATTGAAACATTTGCAAACACAAACAAAAAACCTCAAGTCAGTTCTCCCACCGTATCACAGAACTGGAGACTCTGCTGGGGAATCCAAAAGAAAAGTGGGGTTACCTTAGGGTTTAGATCACATTTATATGCTTACCTTGTTTGCTTTGATTTCTTTACATTTGGTTCTATTGTTTGGGTTTGAATCCTCTACCCGGATTTGGGAAACATTCATAGGTAAATAGCAATACGTTGTGGAAACTGTGCGGGGTATACCAACATGGTTGAAGAAATAGCTATATTAGTGTGACATATTTGTGGGTACCGGTAGCCTTTGAGTCAATCAAAGAGAATACGGGGCCACTGAGTGATGTCATGAAGCACTAATGGACTTTTATAACCTTTACTTGACCAACTTGGCCTTTTTAGGGGTAGTGAGATGACCGGCTTTGGTGCAGTCCGAAGTTGGTAGATACTCGATACTACACTCATTGAGGGTTGTTTTCTTGGAATATTTCGGTCGCCAGTAAAGTGGCTAAACTGAAACAATGAACACAGAAAATAATCCAGTGATATTGAGCTCCTTAGAACCCGGTTACTATTTATGGGACAGGTTGAGCCAACTAAACTTCAAGAGGGTACTTACCTATGAAACCCCATGCAAGCCTAAACTAGGAATTTGTGTGACTTGTTTGTACATAATACTTGTGCATAAAATCATGAACATCATGAAGCATCATGTGCATCCACTAACCATTTCAAGGATTTTGGATCTTCATCTTTGTTCCTGTTTTGTAGGTTATGGAATCACTTCGCAGGAAAACAATCCAAGTCAACCTTGTGAGAATCCCTCCTCAACTCAAGGAGCTTACTTCCAAGATTCCAGAGTATTCTCCATTCAATGAAAGACATGGTCGACTTCTCAACTTGGTCAACTCCAACACAGAGGAAGACATGGTGAAAGTTCTCTTCCAGTTCTTTGACCCCCTACACCACTGCTTCATTTTTCCTAATTACCAGTTAGTGCCTACTTTGGAGGAATTTTCTCAACTCTTGATGATTCCTATTCTCCATCAACTACCTTTCAACGGTACAGAAAAAGATCCAAAGCCTGAAGATGTTGCTCAAGCCCTACACTTGCAACCATCTGATATCATAGGCCATTGGGAAACCAAAAGTGGTGTCAACGGTTTCTTGGTAAAGTTCCTGTTTGAGAAAGCTCAAGAATGCTGGAATTCCCTAGATCTGCAAGCTTTTGAGGAGATTGTAGCTCTTCTCATCTATGGGTTGGTCTTGTTCCCAAACCCTAATCAGCTTATAGATGTGAATGCTTTCAAGATTTTCATATCTCAGAATCCTGTGCCTACTTTACTTGGGGATATCCTCCACTCATTTCACACTCGAACAATGAGGAAAAGAGGTGTTCTCATGTGCTGTACTCCTCTTCTTGAAAGGTGGTTTATTTATCACATTCCCCAGTCAGTCTTGAAGAATGAGCAAGGCTTGAGGTGGTCACAATGATTGATGACTCTTACACATTCTGATGTTCATTGGTGTTCTCGGTCTAGAGAAAATGTTATCATCATTGATCGTTGTGGGGAATTCCCTAATGTCCCTCTACTTGGAATTAGGGGAGGAATTACCTACAACCCCTGCTTGGCTCAGAGACAGTTTGGGTATGCCAAAAGGGATGGCCCACATGACATGCTGATTCCAGACTTGGTTTTTGACTTCGACAATGACGCTTAAGGACTTCGACAAAGGTTCATCCGAGCTTGGAGGATGCCCAATAAGGTGGACAGTAAGACCTTGGGACACAAGAATTCCATCCCCCTTGAGCCTTACCTCAAGTGAGTATGAACCCGCGCCCAAAGTCTTATGATGCCTTACCCCTACATTATCCCTATGATCAAAGAGCCTGTTATAGAAGGAGAGGTTCCATACACCCTCCTACATCCTAACATGCCAACATCATTGGAAGATTTACAAAGGAGTTGGATACCACTCAAGGGAGAACGCGATACATTTGAAGCCCAATTCTATGCCAGTGAGAAAAAGGTTTTAGAACTTACTCATCAACTTCACGAAGAGAAGACTCTTAACACCTACATTGCACCAAAGAGGATGTGCAACGTCTTTTTACATTAGAATTTTGTATTTATTTTGCCCATGGGGCATTGATGTACTAACAAATTCTATCTTATTAATATGACGTTTGCTCCTTTTTGTTTAAAACAAATTTGAATTTCTGAATCCTTGAATGCATTACATGAATACATTTCATTCATCATATGCATAAACAGGTCTTCACACCAGGTTTCCTTATCTCTCTGCTGTTTATTTTGGCAAGATGGATATTGAGCAGACGGTCAAAGATTTGCAAGCGCAGAATTCGCAATTCCAAAAACTACTCATGACCTTGGAAAAGGGTCAGGAGGATCTTAAAGCTCTGTTAGAGAAGGGAAAGGAAAAAGAGAAAAATAAAAAGAAGAGAGTTGGTGTGGCTACCTTGGGTAGAAGATTTGAAGGTCAAGCTAGAAGGGTTCTGGATTTCCCCTCAACATTTGATGAAGGGGTAGGAAAAGGAAAGGGAGCTGCAGTACCATCTGAGTCTGAGGAAGAAGAAGAGGAGGAGGATGAAGACTATTCTGAACAGCAGTACCCTCCTGCAGATGACAAATACAAGAATCTGGAAGAACGTCTGGAAGCCATGGAGATTCAGAGGGTGCCTGGGCTGGAATTTGAAGAGCTGGGTTTGGTTTATGGGATTGTCATTCCCCCCAAGTTTAAAGTGCCTCTTTTTGCTAAGTACGATGGGGTGTCTTGCCCAAAGATGCACCTACGGTCTTACGTCAGAAAAATTCAACCTCATTCTTCTGATAAGGACCTGTGGGTCCACTTTTTTCAGGATAGTTTGTCGGGGACGCAATTGGATTGGTTCTAATAGCTAGAGAGGTCTGATGTGCATAATTGGGAGGATTTGGCTGCTGCTTTCTACAAGCAGTATCAGTACAATACGGACTTAGCACCTACCCGTACTCAACTACAGAGTATGGGCATGGTCTCCAATGAAGGCTTTAAGGAGTATGCACAGAAATAGAGAGACTTGGCGGGGAGAGTACAACCACCTCTATCTGAGAGAGAGCTTGTAGATATGTTCTTGGGTACACTGTCAGGCCCCTTTTTCAATCACCTGATTGGAAGTTCGTCTGCGGGGTTCACCGAGTTGATTCTAACTGGTGAGAGAGTTGAAGCCGGAATTAAGAGCGGTAAAATTCAAAAAGATGCGTCTGCTTCCGCTGCCATCAAAAAGACTTTTCCAGCAAAGATGGAAGTATCAGCTGTATACTCTCAAAGAGGACAAGGAAGAGTTGAGCGCCGGCCAGCGGTAGGGGCCGTAATGATTCAGAAGTCTGCGACTGATCAACCCAGAAATAATCAACCCAGAACCAACCAGCAAAGGGTGGAAAGGCCACAACGACAATTCACCCAGATAAACATGATTCCTGCTTAGGTTCTTCCCCATCTCTTGAAGTTAAACCTTACAACCTTGAAAGAGGCACCGAAAAATCCGAATACAACTTCTCCGTACTACCATTCAAATGCCAAGTGTGCTTATCATCCGGGGAGTATAAGGCACGACACCAACAATTGTTGGGCCCTAAAGAATAAGATTCAGGATTTAATAGACGCTAAATAAGTAGAATTCGACGCCCCTGAAAAGCCGAACGTGATCTCTGCTCCAATGCCAAGGCATGGCCACAATGCCCATGCTATTGAAGAAGATCTTTTTGTTGCTACTGTTGATGATTTGATGACTCCGTTACCGATAATCAAGCTGAATTTGTTGAAGGCTGGGATTTTCCCAGGTTGTGAAGAAGATTGCTACCTTTGTTCATCCTTACCAACCGACTGTCCGTTGTTGAAGTTAGGCATCCAACGCCTAATGGATAATCAAGAAATCCTTTTTGAAAAGACTCCTGTTACACCGGCTCCTATCAATGATGTTGCCATAATTACCATATCCGCCAATCTTTCCAAGGTCTCCAAAAGACCTGTTAAGTTTACATCCGATCCGAAGATTGTACCTCTAAAGATAACTACGCTGGGGCCTATCCCGTACAAGTCCAACAAATCAATACCGTGGAACTATGGGGGAGAGATCTTCTACCACGGTATTAAACAGATTGAATCAGTTGAAGAAACTTCTGATGAAGAGACTTCAGACATTGGAAATATTGTTGGAATGAGTAAAATCACCCGCAGCGGAAGAATTTTCTCTCCGGAGATTGCTCCTCCAAGGGCAGTCTTAGGACCCTCAAATGCTCCTAAGCTTACTCCTGTGCCGGCTAACATATCTGTGAGAACACCAGTTATTGAAGAAGTTGTTACTCCTGTGGTTGTCCCCTCTGCTGCTAATGATGATAAAGGGAAAGGGATCTAAGAAGCGCTCGTCAGGTCGAGGGCTCAGCCATTAGTCATCCCTGAGACTTCTCAAAAAGAAATGGAAGAGATTTTGAAAATAATCAAGAAAAGCGATTATGATGTTGTGGAGCAACTGGGGAAAACCCCCTCCAAAATCTCTATGCTCGCCATGCTGCTTTGTTCCGAAGCTCATGCTAAAGCCCTGATCAGATTCTTGAAGACGGCCCACGTGCCACAAGAAACCTTTGCGGATCAGTTCCAGGAATGTGTAGCTAGCCTAACAGCAGACAATGGTCTTGGATTATCCGATGCCGATTTAACATCTAAAGGGAGAAAGCATAATGACGCTCTGCATGTCTCGATGGAATGCAGAGGGACTACTCTAGCTCACGTTCTGGTTGATACTGGGTCGTCTTTAAATGTCTTGCCGAAGAAAGCCTTGGACAGATTGGACTGTGAAGGCCTAACCCTGAAGCCCAACAATATCATTGTCAGAGCCTTTGATGGTTCTAAACGGATGGTCCACGGGGAGGTGGACATCCCTATTAAAGTGGGAACTGAAACCTTCAACTCCACATTTTATGTGATGGACATCCGTCCCTCCTATTCTTGCTTGTTGGGAAGACCCTGGATTCATAATGTTGGGGCCGTCACTTCTTCTTTGCACCAAATGCTCAAGTACCCAGTCTAGGGGAAAATTATAACAGTTCATGGAGAAGAGGAGTACATGATAAGCCATCTAAATTCTTTCCGCTATCTCGAATTGGATGGTGAATTCATCGAGACCCCTTTCCAACACTTTGAGGAGGTAGCTCAGGAGATTGCAGCAACCAAGACGGTGTCTTCTGTACCCATGATTACCAAGCCTGTGCCTCAGATGTCATCCCTCAAAGATGCAAAGGCTGTGATTGAAGAAGGAGGAAGCACAATCTGGGGTCAGCTACCAGACTTTCCTTTCAAATCTGATAAATTCGGCTTGGGTTTCACTTCTTCTGCTTAAAAGGTTGTACGCCGCTCCCGGGTTGGAGGGCCACCAGTGAAGATCACCCATCATGGAGTCAATGCTTTGGAGGATGGTGAAGAGGAGAGAAACTTTGAAGACTGGATTTTCCCTATTGTTGGCGAAGGACTGAACAACTAGGAGGCAAAGGACTTTGTTCTCATTAATTTCATAAATCAGTAATTTATCTTTCAAACATTTCTGTTGGTTTGTAATAATTCTTGAATAATTCGTACACTTTTTGCCTTGTGCCTTACCCGAGGCACATAGGTCCATTTGTAAGGGTTTGATTTTTCATCTTCATATGCAATTTTAATGAATCATGGAAGTTTTCACATATAAACTTTTGTGTTCATTTCCTTTCTTTTTACATTCTTATTTGTTTAAAGGTGACTGTCCCTTACACACACCCACACTCACAAAATGCAGGTACCCTTCTATTCCAGATTCCATGGATAACAATTCTGCTATGGCCTTCAGTGACTCTGAAGACCTGGTCAATCATGCGGAATACGAAGGTTATGAAGACTGTGAGGTACCGGGAGAATTGGATAGACTGCTACAACAGGAAGAAAGGGCTATTCTTCCCCATGAAGAGTTGTTGGAGACAATCAACTTGGGTACTATGGAAGACAGAAAAGAAGTCAGAGTGGGTGCCAACCTGGAGCCAAGTGTCAAGGAGCGCTTAGTTCAGCTGTTGAATGAGTATGTCGAGATCTTCGCCTGGTCTTATGAAGACACACTGGGACTCGATACAGATATTGTGGTCCACCGTCTCCCTACAAGAGAATACTGTCCACCTATTAAACAAAAAGTACGCCGAATGAGGCCCGACATGTCCGAAAAGATCAAAGCAGAAGTGATGAAGCAGTTCAATGCTGGATTTCTTGCTGTTACTTCCTATCCACAATGGGTTGCTAACATTGTGCCCGTGCCTAAGAAGGACGGTAAAGTGAGAATGTGCGTGGATTACAGAGACTTAAATAGGGTTAACCCTAAAGATGATTTTCCACTACCGCACATTGACATCTTGGTTGACAATACAGCTCAACACAAGGTATTTTATTTCATGGATGGATTTCCAGGGTACAACCAGATCAAAATGGTACCTGAAGACATGGAGAAAACTACTTTTGTTACACAGTAGGGTATGTTCTGCTATAAAGTGAATCCATTCAGACTGAAGAATGTTGAGGCAACCTATCAACGCACCATGGTAGCTTTGTTTCATGACATGATACATCATGAGATTGAAGTCTACGTAGACGACATGATATCCCGTTCACAGATAGAAGAAGAACACCTCGACCATTTGCAAAAGATGTTTTTCAGGTTGAAGGAGTACAAGCTTAGACTGAACCCTAACAAGTGCACTTTCGGAGTCAGGTCTGGTAAACTCTTGGGTTTCATTGTTAGCAACAAAGGCATCGAGGTTGATCCTTCCAAAGTCAAAGCTATACAAGAAATGCCTGCCCCTCGCACTGAGAAGGAGGTTAGAGGTTTCTTGGGACGCCTAAACTACATTGCAAGGTTCATTTCTCACCTAACATCTACCTGTGAGCCAATCTTCAAGCTGTTGAAGAAAGATCAGGTGGTTAAATGGAATGATGACTGTCAAGTTGATTTCAATAAAATCAAGGAGTATTTGCTAGAACCTCCTATCTTGATGCCTCCCGTCGAAGGAAGACCGCTAATCATGTATCTGACTGTTTTGGATAACTCAATGGGGTGCATATTGGGCCAACATGACGAGTCTGGCCAAAAAGAGCATGCCATTTATTACCTTAGCAAAAAGTTTACCGACTGTGAGACCTGATACTCACTGCTCGAGAAAACTTGCTGCGCTTTGGTATGGGCTGCTCGTCGGCTAAGGTAGTATATGTTGACTCATACCACTCTACTGATATCTAAGATGGATCTGATCAAGTACATCTTCGAGAAGCCTGCTTTATCTAGAAGTATAGCTAGATGGAAGATGATCCTGACTGAGTATGATATACAATACATGACCCAAAAAGCTATAAAGGGGAGTGTACTAGCTGACCATCTGGCTCATCAAGCTGCCGAAGATTACCAATCCATGAAGTTCGACTTCCCCGACGAGGACATTAAGACTTTGGACAACATTGAAGATCTCAGACCATATGACGGACCTGAACAAGGATCCCGATGGACCCTGTACTTTGATGGTGCTTCTAATGCATTTGGGAATGGTATCAGTGCTGTGCTCATCTCACCAGAAGGTTGCCATACACCTTTCACTGCTAGACTTTTCTTTAACTACACCAACAACATGGCCGAGTATGAAGCTTGTATCTTTGGTCTCAAGGCTGCAATAGACTTGGGAATCAAATCTTTGGTTGTGTTTGGAGACTCAACTTTGGTCATCAGTCAGATCAAAGGAGAGTGGGACACTAAACATCCCAACCTTATCCCTTACAAAGAACATGTCCTGACATTGCTACCTCACTTCGAGCAGATTACCTTCGAGCACTTCCCGCGAGAAGAAAATCAGCTAGCGAATGCTCTAGCTACAATGTCTTCCATGTTTAAACTTAACTAGGATAATGAGGCTCCCCAAATCACCATTGAGCGGATGGACGAACCTGCACATTGTCACGAGATTAATACCGAAGAAGTAGTGGACCGAACTTGGTTTCACGAAGTTAAAAGGTATCTCGAGGCTCAAGAGTATCCTGAAGGAGCTTCAGTCAACGTCAAAAAGTTCTTAAGGAGGTTCTCGGCTAAGTTCTTCCTGAGCAATGGTATCCTATACAAGCGCAATCATGATTGCATTTTTCTCCGATGTGTAGACAAGGTTGAAGCTGAGCAGATCATGGCTGAACTACACAATGGTACCTTTTGCACTCACTCAAGCGGACATACGATGGCTAAGAAGATCCTAAGGGCAGGCTACTACTGGTGTACCATGGAAGCTGATTGTCATCAACATTCCTGTACTTGTCACAAATGTCAAATATATGCGGACAAGGTACATATACCTCCAGTTCCTCTCAATGTCTTAACATCTCCTTGGCCATTCGCTATGTGGGGAATCGACATGATTGGAGAGATCAAGCCTACAACATCCAATGGACACCGCTTCATCCTGGTGGCCATTGATTATTTTACCAAATGTGTCGAAGCAGCTTCCTTCGCATCTGTTACAAAGAATGTTGTTGCCCGCTTCATCAAGCAGAACCTCATTTTCCAATATGGTATCCCCGACAGGATCATCACTGACAATGTTACAAACCTTAACAACACTATGATCACCGCCTTGTGCGAGCAATTCCAGATTCAACATCACAATTCATCTCCCTATCGGCCGAAGATGAACGGTGCTGTCGAAGCTACGAACAAAAATATCAAGAAGATCATACAAAAGATGACAGTCACCTACAAGGACTGGCATGAGATGTTACCATTTTCTCTACACGGGTACCGTACCACGGCGCATACATCAACTGGGGAACACCCTATTCTTTGGTATATGGCATGGAAGCTATTTTGCCCATCGAGGTTCGGATTCCCTCCTTGAGAATCATGAAGGATGCTGGTTTGAGTGAAGACGATTGGATTCAGATCCGGTTTGATCAACTTAACTTGATTGATGAAAAGCTACTTACTGTTGTTTGCCATGTTCAGACGTATCAAAAACGGATAATCAAGGCTTTCAACAAGAAAGTCAGGCGCCAGGTATATCAAGTCGGGGATCTTGTAATCAAGCGGATCATCTTGCCGCAAAGTGATCCCAAGGGCAAATGGACTCCTACCTACGAAGGACCATTTGTGATCAAAAACATCTTTTTCGGTGGGGCAATGATCTTAACTACCATGGACGGTGACGACTTGCCGCACCCTGCGAACGCAGGCATAGTCAAAAGATACTACGCATAAATGACCCAGCAAGTTGAAAACCCGAAAGGGCGACTTAGGCAAAAAAAGGGCATCCCGGTTAATCAAAAACCCGAAAGGGCGGTTCAGGCAAAAATTAGGGATAAATAAAAAAAATCTGTACACCCGGCAAGTTGAAAACCCGAAAGGGCGACTTGGGCAAAAAAGGGTTTCCCGGTGGATCGAAAACCCGAAAGGGCGGTCCAGGCAAAAGTTAGGGAATTAAAGCGTATGACTATGTCTCGTCGGATCACTTTAAGGATAATCTCTTCACTGACAAGCTCCAGGCTCCTGATCAACTCAATCATCTTCGGACGAAGCAGCGAATGGACAGGATATTCAAAGTTACGAAGGCTATATCAGAATGGGAACCCCATGGAATCTTTTACACATAGCCATCTTTCTTTGTATAAATTTTTCTCATTTTTATGACAACATTCTCTTACTAGGATGTCTGTCTCCTTTGTACAAAATACTTATACAAAGTTAATACAAAGATACTTCAAAGTGCAGAAAACTATTTGCCTTTTCTTCTTTTTACACTTGTGTTTTATTTGAAAACATCCAATGATTTATTATATGAACATATGCATTTGAATATAATCACATGTTTAAAAATAAACGAAATGGTAAAGAATAATTACTGATAGATTGAAAGGATAGGAAAACGTCTTTAGGCTATTCCAAGAGAAATCCCCTGCAGTACATCATCTAGATCCCCAGCGGAGCTAAAACCTTGAAATCCATATTCCCAGCGGAGCTAAATTTCAAAATCCTCATCAGAGTTAAAACTTCAAACTCCCAATCCTCAGTGGAGCAAAAACTTTGAACAACAGACCCTCAGCAAAGATGAAGCTTTCTTCACCAACGGAGTCAAATTTCCATACACAATCAAATCAGCATGTCATTAAGATCCCCAGCGGAGCTGAAACTTTCGATCTACAGCGGAAACCATTCAGTTTTCCCCAGATTCCCCAGCAAGTTGTCTTAAAATCTGAGAATCGACCAGATAACAGTTAACTTTTGCTTTATCCCTAACCTAGGATAACTCCCCAGTAGATTGGCATACAACCCAAGCTCCTGATATCTCCAACAGAATGAAGATTCTCATTCTTAAAGTGGCATACAACCCAAGCTCTTGATATCTCCAACAGAATGAAGATTCTCATTCTTAAAGTGACATACAACCCAAACTATTGAACTTTTTCCAAACAGGAATCAGCTTTTTCCCCAGAGTCTTGAATTTACTCTCCCAGTAGGATAGCTACTTCCCAGCAGTATAGCTACTCCCCACAGAGTTTTTCATCCCCTAACAGAGTGAAGATTCTCATTCTCGATTCCCCAGTGAAGTTGCTATAAGCCTTCTTTACTCCCCAACATCGAATTTGTCAGAATTTTTAATCCCCTGCAGATCGAAGATTCTCGTTCTTGACTCCTCAGCACAAATTCCCCTAGCAGAATGAAGATTCTCATTCTCAGTTCCCCGCAGAAGCCATCAGAGCCTTCCTTATCTCCAGCTATCAAGGATTTATTTTCCTCAGCAAGGCAGCCAATCAGTTTACATGCGCATACATTACATTCATATATCATAAACATTGATAAAACACATTTTATTGCATCATACATTATATGCAACATAACTTTGTGTTTCAGCTAACATTTTACCCTTTTCAGGATAAGATTAAAAGCTATCTTTAACAGATATTCAAAGATTTCAGAAACAATATGGATACACCCCAGACACGAAAGTCATTCTGTCACTCATTCAGACTTCAACAATCAGATACATATTAAATACGCTCCAGACGCGGAAGCCATTCTATTTCTCATTCAGATTCAACTATCAATTTCAAGTTCGATTCTCCCCAGTGCAGTCGCCACGGAAGTCGTTCTGTCACTTATTCAGATCCTAGTTACAGTTTCAGATACACTCTAGACACGGAAGTCATTCTGCTACTCATATAGATCTCAACTTCAGATACAGTCCAGATACTCTCCATACACGGTAGCCATTCTGTCACTCATTCAAACTTTTTCCCCAGCTCAGAGATGCTCCAGACACTGATGCCCTTCTGTCGCTTGTTCAGATTTTAGATTCAGATACAATACAGAAACACTCCAGATGCGGAATTCATTCTGTTATTCATTCAGATTCAGATACAGTTATAGCTCAGATACGCTCCAAACACGGACGCCATTCCCTTGCTCATACAAATTCAATCCCAGATACAACTCAGATACGTTCCAAATACGGATACCAATCTGATGATTCATTCTCTTGATTTTCAACAAACATTCTTGGATGGCATCTTTAAGCCCATCTCTGACAAGATTCTGTCACCCCTCCAAATGGCATATTTAATCCCATTTCCACAAACTACATTTTGACGAGTGCAAATTTACGGCCACTCTAGTGTCCAATCATCTTTTACCTTCGAGTCACGAACGGCGATCTCGCCAATCTAACTCTTCAGGTTCAAGAAGATTGAACATGGGCAGCTGTTTTACCCGAAAATTTTCCCTCTCATTTTATCAAGATTTCCCCTCACAAGACTCTTTGGACTCCAGACAGAATTAGGGTTTGCTCTGCTCAAGACCTCTCCTTGCACTGATAACCTGAAATTAGGGTTTGAGTTTGCACATGGATTTTTGGACTTTCAATGCTCAATATGACTTTCATACTTCATGTTGGACTCCTAAGATTGCTCATACCAAGTTTCAAGCCTTGAATCAAATTTTTGCCCAGTCAATTGGACAGTTGACCTATAAATCAACTGTATTGGGGAAAAAGTCAATTGTGGCTAATTTTTAGTCAAAACTCATAATTTTTGATCCAAATCAACATTATAGACTCATATGAACCATTTGATCAAGTTTGGACCACAACTCCTCAAGAAATTTGACCAGATCATCAAAAGGGCAAAATGGTCATTTTTAGGGTCTTTTGACTATAGAAGGGAAATTTCTGATTTTTCACCTAGCCAATGGCAAATTGGGTTCAAGCATGATTTCAAGGACTCAATGGCATCATCTTGACCTAATCACAAGGTTCAAAATATCTCAAAAGCATTGGATTGACAAATGAATTTTCCAATCAACTGATCAAAAATCAACTGTATATTGAAAAGTCAAACTTTGACTTTTTGGTCAAAATCAAGTGCCAAGGGTCGTTTTTCATCAAGATGTGTCAAAACATGAAACTTGTTCACCAAGAAACCTAATTTTGGAAATTAGGGTTTAAAATGGAAAATTTTCATAACTTAGAAATTTTCTAAGTTATGAAAATTTCTTATTTTTTCCCAACTTTGCCCAACTTTTTCACCATGATGCAATTGGATTCAAAGAAAACTTCAAACATGAAAGTTGTAGTCCTCCATAAAATCTACAACTTTGATTCACAAAGTTTTCCCAAAAGATGCATGGATCTCAAGTTATGATTTTGTGAATAAGGGTCCAAAAACTTTCTAACTTAGTGAAATTTTGCCCTAGTTTAGGCAGGATTTTGACCTATCTTCATAGCAACTTTTCACATAGTTCCAATTGGAATATCAAAATTCATTTCAAATATGTATTGTATAGCATGTTACAAGCTTTCCAAAATGTCCAAGAACTCTCCAAGATCATTTGTGGTTAGGGAGAATCGAAAGTTTGAAAATGGCAAATCATCACTTTTATCCAAGGCATTTTACACCATGCTACAAGTTGCAAAATCTGTCAAAACTTTGCTTGTACTTGGTTTACAGATCTTAAACCTTCCTACACTCATAAATTAAATGCAAACACATTGGATTAAGGCATTGTTCTGATCTATGAAGAATTATACAAAGGATTAATCCATTTTTGGCAAAAAGATAACATTGCCATTTTCATAAAGTCCACTTTATGAAATTTTGTTTCCCTTGAGCATTGAACCCAATCTTTTGCAGCAAACAATGTACACAAACTTCGAGCAAAGTACACCAACTATGTGCATCTAAGAAGCAGACCTGTACAGGCTCTTGAGCATTGTCATTTCACTTTTGCTTCAAAAGCAAGAAAGTGTGCAAAAACTCCACAACTCTTTAATCTGATAAAACCAAACTTTGTGCATATTTCAAACAACTTCAACATATCACACCAAGTCAGAAACACGAGCTAACAAGTTCTCAAACCCTCCAAAACTCCAAAACACTAAGTTCTTGCAAAAACAGGGCAAGTTCTGCAAATCACAAGCCAAAACCAAATCCACTCGTGCGTTTGTCCCAAACCACTTCAAACACATTCTAAACAATACACCTAAGCTGCCCAGACCATTCTCAAGCAACTGTAACTGCATTTTCAAGATTCACCATTTTTAAATTATGAGTTTGCAGGTTGAGTTATATAGAGACATTCAAGCCATTTCAAAGCAAACTAAGCATTGGGGAAGGTTAAGGGAACATTAAGCAAGCTCAAAAGTCCTTTAGGCCTCACCAAAAGTTGCTACATTGCCATACTCGAGTTTGACTGAAACAAGTATTTTCCAACTTTCTATCTCCTTATTTAGGAATCATTAAGCTTAGATTTGTGAAGCAAAAATGTAGTCTTCATTGTCCTTGAGCTGTACATATACATAGAATTCATTTATGTTAACTGAGTTAGGAGTATTTGATAGTTGAACTTACTGAAAAAATTAGGTTATAAATTAGGGGCACTGAAATTCTCCCTGGTTTCTTAGAGTTATATTAAGTTTTTTACATGGTTAGAATCATGGTTTAAAGCTCTATAATTTTCATGTTATGAGTTTGTGATTTCAAGCAAAGAATAGAGAGAACAGGTTCGAAGTTGCAGGCGCGCGTATTTTTTCCAGAGGTTAGAGATGAAGTGGAATCTGGGCTGGGCCTGGCTTTGGCTGACTATTTGCACCCCCATGCTTGCTTTCTGCACCCCTTGCCCCATTTGATTTATTTTTGCATATTTTTCTTTTCTATTTTTTTTTTCTGACTTTATTATTTTTTCTTGAACATTTAAAATCACAAAAATTATTTTCTTTATTTTTGGCATTTTACTATATTTTTATTTTATTTTTATTTGCATAATAAATAATTATTAGGTTAATGTTACTTTATTTTCTTAATTAAAAATTGTAAATAATACAAAAATATCATATATTTTTATTTTTTATTATTTATACACTTAAATAATATTTTCTCACGCATTTTAATTTTTTAACACTTTTGTATATATTTTTATTTATTTTCTTGTACATAAATAAATAATATAATATATATATTTTCTTAAAACAAAAACTAGGGTTTCTACCCTTTTCAAAAATAATCATTTTTATTTCCTTTTTTTTTAAGAATTAAATAAACTTATTTTTACATATGTAAAAATAAATACAAAAAAACATTTTGCATATTTATATTTAATTACATTTAAATATTTGCTTGTTTATTTATTTGTGCAATATTTCAATTTGGTTGTAATAATAGTTTTAGGGTTTTATTTTGAGCAATATCCCCCTATCCAAACTTTGTACCCCCTTTCCCATAATAATGTTGTAATAGCTTAGATTTATTTTACGCATTTATCACTTTCATATACCATGATAGTAAAAACTAGGGTTTGTATGATAACAAAAATCAAAATAAATAGCATGACTAATACAACACAAAAATGCATGAAAAATGACAACACAATGCACACAAGCACCCCTAGGGTTTCATCCACTTGTTGCCTTAAAAATGGCCATGGTATGCATGCTAGGTATCTTGGCAAAACAAAACAAAACAAAAATATCATAGTCCCTCGATGACGCTATCTTGGTTGCATATACAAAAATGATCTAGTCCCTAAAAAAACTTGCTAAGATACTTGGCAACATTGTTATCATGGTCATACGATGACCCACGCCCGTGCCGTTTAACATCCAAATACAAGGTTGTTTACCAAATACATTGGTAAAACAACAATGTAAAAGGGTTAAAAATGTGTAGGAAAGATCTTTGAGTAGGGTAGACAACTCCTACTTACTTGATCAACTTGTAAACATCCTTGCTAATTTCAAAACACACACAATTTCAAAACATTTCCCAAAACAAACTTTCAAACATTGAAACATTTTTCAAAAGACAATACATCTTTGTATACATTCTTCAAATAAGAATCATTACAAAGATTTCCTAAACAAAGGCTTCTTTTCCAAATACTTTCAAAACCACACACAAAAGCACCATTTCAAACAATTGAAAAAGCAAAGCAAGTGATCTAAACAAGTAACTAAGAGCCCATGGAAAATCATGGATGAAAAGGGTGCTAGCACCTTCCTTTTTCATAATCTACCCCCCGAACCCAAGAAAACATATCAAAGGTCTTTCCTGTGATTTTTGACCCTTCCTTTGGATAAAATAAAAAGTCGGTGGCAACTCTTGCTAAACCGAAACATTTGCAAACACAAACGCAAAACCTCAAGTCAGTTCTCCCACCGTATCATAACCATCATCACTAAAAACCAGAATTTTTAAAAGTACCTAATTCACCCCCCTCTTAGGCGCACTTCGTACTTACAAGAACAAAAACACAAAGAACTTAAAAGACTCCCAAAAACCTAATTCTTATGTTGCGCCCACGATTTCTTGAATGTGAATGCTTGTTATTTTAGGTTTAGCCAGTCCTTATTTATAGACTCTTGCATAATAGGATTGGATTCTTCAAGTCAAATCCAATCTCCTGTTTTAAATAAGCTACAAGATCTTCATATAAAAATAGGTACAAATCTTTAAAGTTTCCTAAAAAGTCTCCAAGATCCTTTTTAATGAAACTAAATCAAATATGCACTTGTTCCTAATAAATCTCCTTGACATGCACAAAATAATGAGATATATCCTAAAGGATATTTGAAAAACAAATCAAATCTGTCAAGAGATATAACAGCAACACCTGATGTATAATAGACCAAGATGTCAAAACATCTGGCTCAACATCTGTCTGATAAGCATGACATCAAAACCTATCAAGAGAGTTTGTCAAGATGTTATGACATCTTACCCAACATCAATCCAGAACCATGTTTTAGCAAAATTTATGCCAAACCTAAAACCATGGATTTAACAATCTCTCCCATTTGGCAAATTTTGGCTAAAACGACCAATGCATAATAACCCTGGAGAGAGGAATAAAACCATAATATAATCTATATGCAAACATGTAAACTTTGTACAAACTGCAAGAGAAACATATATTAGAGATTACATGCAATTACAGATCACCATATTCAATACTCCAGAAAACAGATGTCCAGACATGTGGTCTGACATCACAGACAAGACCAAACCCCCCTTATCACACATGACCAAGACTCCCCCTCAAAGGGAAAACCCATATCACCAGAAAATCCAGTATACCAAATATAAACTACCCAAGCCCACACATCAGAGGTACATGCAACAAAAGATAAAACAATCTCACATCAGGATTTTTCACATCAGGCAAGATGTCAAAACATCAGATAAGATATCATGCACACAAACTCCATCAGTAGTAGCAGCAACACCAAACAAGCATGATAGACTATCATGCATACAAACTCCATCAGCAGTAGTAGTAACACCAAACACGCATGACAAACTATCATGCTCCCCCTAAATAGTTTCACAAAGCAACCAATCATAATCACTACTCTCCCCTCTGCAATAGCATAATCATAACAGTATGCTAATTAACATATTAAGACATGTGTCATAACATCAAGACTTACAGAATAAACAAACACTTTACTCCCTCTTTTTAGAAAAAAATTGACAAAAAATAGAGTAAATGTAAAAACAACATGGAAGCACACAATGCATACAAGCATAAAAATACAAATGGAAGCTCACAATACACACAAGAATAAAAACACATATGGAAACAAATACAAGTAGAAACACATCATCTTGAACAATTTAAGGTGGTCTTCCATCTTTTTCCCCAGTCAAAGATCCTCCTGTGCTCCTTGGTGTTCTCACCACCCCTTCTATCTTATAGATACCCTTTGTTCCATTTAATAGCAACTTGCTTAGGCTTCCCAAGCATCAGAACATTAAGGAAAGATGTAGTATTAGTTGCACTCCTCCATATATGTAATTGCTATAATTCCTCAAGAATGCAAATTCCCAGATCATCCCTAAGCTTTTCAAACTAGTTTGCATCCAATGCTTTGGTGAAAATATGAGCCAATTGTTTTTTAGTGTCTATATGCTCCAAAGTAATCACTTTATCTTCAACAAGGTCTCTGATAAATTGATGACGAATGTCAACGTGCTTGGTCTTGTTGTGTTGAATATGATTCTTTTAAATATTGATATCACTCAGATTGTCACAGTATAATGTCATGACATCTTGCTTGACATTATATTCCTTTAACATTTGTTTCTTCCACATCAGTTGAGAATGACTACTTCCACCTGCAATATACTCAACTTTAGCAGTAGACAAAGAAAGACAATTTTGTTTCTTGCTAAACCAGGAAATTATATTATTTCCCAAGAAGAAACATCCACCAGAAGTTCTTTTTCTATCATCGGCATTACCAGCCTAATCTGCATCACAATACCCCACCAGCGCGGAATTTGAACCATGATAGTATAACATACCATATTCACTAGTACCATTTATGTACTTAAAAATCATCTTCGCTTGATTGATATGACTTCTTTTTGGCTCAGCGTGATATCTTTAAGACACACCCATAACAAATGTGATGTCAGCTCTGCTAGTTGTAAGGTACAACAAGCTACCAATCATACTTATGTATAAGCTTTGATCAACAACAACACCTTTTTCATCTTTTGATAGTTTCAAATGAGTAGGAGCAGGTGTCCTTTTGTGACTTACATTTTCCATACCAAACTTCTTTACTATGTTCTTGGCATATTTACTTTGAGAGATGAAGATAGAGTCATCCATCTGTTTCACTTGAAGTCCAAGAAAATATGTCAATTCACCAACAAGACTCATCTCAAATTCTGATTGCATTTTTTGACAAAATGTTCAAACATATGGTTTGACATCCCTCCAAACACAATGTCATCAATATATATTTGAGAAATCATAAGTTTTCCATCCTTATCCTTGAAAAACAAGGTCTTGTCTATTCCTTTTTTCATGTAGCCATTATTGACAAGAAATTCACTCAACCTCTCATACCAAGTGTGGTACCCCAAAATTTGCCCTCTCTTTTCTTAAGGCATTCCCCACAAAGATTTCCAAAAGCTCAAGTTTGCACAAGTTCAAAGCAGACAAAAAGGGTGTGCAGATATAGGTAACTATGTTGAATTCAAAATCTGGTTCAGGCTACAAGACTGATTGAAAGGAATGGTTGGAAGATTTGGAAAAATTGAAGAAGAAGCTTTGATCCACAAGCTTCAACAAGGCAATGGCTGCCTTCATGCTTGCTTCGATTCACAAGGCAATGGCTGCCTTCATGCTTGCTTCGGTCCATAAGGAAATGGCTTCCCTCATGCTAGCTTCGACTGGGAAATGGCTTCCTTCATGCTTGCTTTGATCCACAAGGCAATGGCTTTCTTCATGCTTGCTTAGATTCCACCTCTAAACCCTTCAACACACATAGTTTCTACATTATGAATTACAATCGGTGGTTCGAAGAACATACATTTAGTGGCCCATTCGAAGAACATATATTTGGTGGTCCATTCGAAGAACATACATTTGGTGGTCCATTCGAAGAACATACAATTGGTGGATTCGAAGAATATACATTTGGTGGCCCATTCGAAAAACAGACATGTGGTGTCCCCTTTGAAAAACATACGCCTGGTGGCCCATTCAAAGAACATAAATTTGGTGGTTCATTCGAAGAACATACAATTGGTGGATTCGAAGAACCTACATTTGGTGGCCCATTCGAAAAAACATACATATGGTGGTCCATTCGAAGAACATACATTTGGTGGTCCATTCGAAGGACACACAATTGGTGGAAACAAATATTGTTTCGTCTGTTGTTGAGTCTGGTCAAAGGTTAGGAATCCATGTGAGTAAAATGAAAGGGGGAAGTATTCAAGATGCTTGCTGAACAAAGTCCACATAATAGCCTAAAATCATGTCAAAAGCAGTCTACTGCACTGCTATGAAATAGTCCTGCACCAAGTTGCCACAACACTCCAAAACTCCTGTAAAACAGTCCTGCCATGCTACTTCTAATTTGCACCAAATTGGCATATAAAAGCTGCACCTCGAAAGCTATGAAAAGGAGATACCCAAAATGTTCAAATTTCATTTGTTTCCCCCTAAAACCCCAACAAGACACTTCTATAAATGAGATGTTTCACAACACATCTAAGGGGGCTTGGAGGTGGCTTTTGAGAGGGCTTTTTGAAAAACAAAGAGAGGATTTTTGGCAAGGTAAAGGGAGAAGAGAAGAAAAAAGAGAGAGGAAAGAACACTTAAAATACTCATAAACCCAGAACAAAAAATACAACACCTCTGTTTGTTCTCTCTTTTGAATCCAAGCTTTCCTATCCTTCGAACTCAGGTTCCTTCCTTCCTTCGAATTCAAGAATATTCAGGGCAGTAACTCAAAGTTCAAAACACCAACTCCAGATTCAAGGTAAGTCTTCCTGTCTTTAAACCTTTTTGTTTCAAGAATCATTGATAACTTTTTGTTTGTTTTTGTTTATATCCTTTTGTTTGTTTTCCTTTATTGTCAAGAACTAACCTGTGCAGACCATAAAACAATATTGGAGTGAAAAATTACAGCATGGTTCGACACAAAGCCTTAGGCTTTGATACACATTGATTCGCAGGCCCAAACAAAAGAAAACAAAAAAAGGTGTGAACCGAAGGGTGTATGCTTCGATACACACTGATTTGCAGGACCAAACAAAAGAAAACAAAAAAAGGTGTGAATCGAAGGGTGTATGCTTCGATACACACTGACTTGCAGGCCCAAACGAAAGAAAACAAAAGGGGTGTGTGAATCGAAGGACACATGTTTTGAACATGCTGCATGAATCGAAAGACTTGTTCTTTCTCTCTTTTGCAATATTTTTTGTCTTTATATTTTCTATATATTTTATTTCATTGCTATTCAATATGGTTGTAATAATTAGGACTTTTATTGCTTTCCACCCCCCATTTGTAAATTTGTATACCCCATCCCCAAATTTTGTAATAGCGTAGGACATTTATTTTCCGCAATTTACCGATTTTATATAAAATACTAGTAATTAGGGTGTGTATGGCAAGATAAAATCAACCGTTAGAAAACCCTAATTTCAAAGACAAAAATGCATGCAATCAAACACACTATTCACACGTGCACCTCTAGGATAATCTCGCTTGTTTCCTCGGAAAATAGTCATGTCCCTCGAATATGGGCGTTTTAGCAAAGACCCTCGATAAAAAAGATTATAGTCCCTCGATGTCCCTCGATGTTTCCTCTGGTAAACGATCTAGTCCCTTATGAAGATTGCTAAAATGTCTCATAAGTTGCCTTCTATGACTATACGATTGACCCACGCCCGTCCCTTCACATCTAACGATGGGGCTTCTTACCAAATCAATAATAAGGTAGAAACATATAAAGGGGGGAGGAAAAGAACATATACCTTTTGAGTAGGTAGGATACTCGTAGTTGCTTGCTCACAAATCAAAACCATTTCCACATTCACACTTTCAAAACATCTTCAAAAACAAACATCTTTTTAAACTATTTTCAAAACCAACACTTTGTACACATTCTTATAGAGACGAGAATCATTACTAAGTTAGCCACAACAAAGGAATTTTGCAAAATATTTTCAAACTTACACCCACCACAAACACATTTCAAACAAAGCATTTTTCAAAAGTGATCTAGCAAGCAACTAAGAGCCCGTAGATAACTAAGGATGAAAAGGGTGCTAAAACCTTCCCTTTTCATAACCTACCCCCCGGACTCAAGAAAAAATCTCTAAAGGTCTTTCCTGTTATTTTCACCATTGTTTTTATTGGATAAAAGAAAAGTTGGTGGCAACTCTTGCTATCCGCAACAATTGTAATAAAACGCAAAACACCCAAGTCAGTTCTCCCACCATATTACAGAACTGGAGACTCTACTGGGGATGAAAAAGTGGGGTTACCTTAGAGCTAGATCACCTTTATAATACTTTCTTTGTTTGTCTTGCTTGTTTTACATTTTTGGGTCCTTGTTTGGGTTTTGATCCTACACCCGGATCTGTGGCACCTTTTAGGTAAGTAACAATATATCGCGGGGACTGTGCGGGATATACCGACATGGTTGAAACGATGGCTACATTTGTGTGACACATTTATTGGTACCAGTAGCCCTTGAGTTTAGTCAAGGAGAATACGGGGCCGCTGTGTGGTGTCATGAAGCACTAACTGACCTTAGAACCTTTAATTGAACAACTTGGCCATTAGGAAGTAGTGAGATAGCCGACTTTGGTGCAGTCCAAAGTTGGATGATACTCGATACTACACTCATTGAGATCTTACTTTTGGGATATTTTGGTCGCCAATAAAGAGGCTTGTGCTGAAACAATGCCCAATGAAGAAATATCAATGATATTGAGATCCCCTAGAACCTGGTTACTTTCTAGGACAGGTTGAACCAACTAAACTTCAAGAGGGCACTTACATATGAACTCCATGCTTGCCTAAACCTAAGGACTTGTTTGCTTTGTGTGTATATAACTATTTGTACATAACGACTTATTTGCTTTGTTTACTTGTACATAACATTATAACATCATACCATAGCATTTTCAATAACCATTTCAAGGATCTCAAGGGCCTGTGATGTAGGTTCATGATGAACCAGGCGTCTATCAAGGGGAAAGAGGATTTATTTCTCCTCTAACCAAATGTCGTCAAAGACCAAAGCACGATAACTTGAGTTATGGGTTATGACCCACTTGACAAGGTGAGCTTGATTCTCATGGAAGGACATTCAACGATACGAATTTCTCCAATCAAAGGTGTACTTCTAACATCTTCTTGTGTTTACCCCGCGAGATCCTTGAAAACATTGCGTCCACATACCATGCATCATATCATGGCAGGTTTTCCCCATACAGGTTTCTCATCTACTTACTGTTTATTTCAGTAGAGATGGCTCTAGAACAGACTGTGATAGATCTTCAGACCCAAAATGCTCAATTCCAACAGATGTTCCTGGCTCAGGCTAAAGGACAAGAGGACCTGAAGGCTCTCATCCTCAAAGACAAGAAGAAAAAGACAAAGAAACCAGTGGGTGTCCTGAATACGGGAAGGAGACTCAGAGGACCAGCAAAGCAAGCTCTAGAATTTGCAACTCCGTCAAGCTAGGGGGGCAATCAAGAAGAGAAGAAAAAATAAAAGGACCACAATCCAGAGTCTGATGAAGAAGAGGCTGATTATGCTGAAGAGCAATATCCTCCTGCTGACAACAAATATAAACAGCTGGAGGATCGTCTCAACGCCATGGAAATTCAGAGAGTACCTGGTCTGGATTTTGAAGAATTAGGTTTGGTTTCTGGAGTGGTCATTCCACTGAAGTTCAAGGTTCCCGCATTTTCTAAATATGATAGAGTTTCATGTCCTAAGCTGCATTTGAGGTCTTATGTCAGGAAGATCCAACCTTGTACCACTGATAGGAATTTATGGGTGCATTTCTTCCAGGAAAGTTTATCAGGGACTCAATTGGAATGGTTCTATCAATTGGAGGGAACCAACATCCCCAAATGGGAGGATCTGGTTGTTTCTTTCTACAGGAAGTACCAATATAATGCTGACCTTGTTCCAACCCATACACAACTCCAAAGCATGTCTATGGCTTCCAGTGAGGGCTTCAAAGATTATGCCCAAAAATGGAGAGATCTTGCAGGAAGAGTCTAGCCTCCTCTGTCTGATAAAGCAACCTTACACGAATTCCTTCTCAAAATTTCCAAATGCAGCTTCACACGGGCTCATCATAAAGCAATCTCACACGGATTCCTTCTCAAAATTTCCAAATGCAGCTTCACACGGGCTCATCATAAAGCAATATCACACGAATTCCTTTTCAAAATTTCCAGATGCAGCTTTACACGGGCTCATCATAAAGCAATCTTACATGGATTCCTTCTCAAAATTTCCAAATGAAGCTTCACACGGGCTCATCTTAAAGCAATCTCACACGGATTCCTTCTCAAAATTTCCAGATGCAGTTTCACACGGACTCATCCTGAAGCAACTCTACCCCGGTTCCTTCTCATATATATATCCAGATGAAATTTCACACGAACTCATCATGAAGCAACCCTACCCAGGTTCCTTCTCAGATTTCCAGATGTAGTTTCACACGGACTAATCTTGAAGCAGCCCCACCCAAGTTCCTTCTCATATATTTCCAGATGATGTTTTAGACGGACTCATCCTAAAGCAGCCCTACCCAGGCTCATTCATTTATTTTCATAGGCAGTTTCACACGAACTCATCCTGAAGCAACCCTACCCAGGTTCCTTCTCATATATTTCCAGATGAAGTTTTACACGGACTCATCCTGAAGCAACCCTACCCAGGTTCCTTCTCATATATTTCCAGATGAAGTTTTACACGGACTATTTCTGAAGCAGCCCTACCCAGGCTCCTTCTCATATATTTCCAAATGATGTTTTACACAGACTCATCCTGAAGCAACCCTACCCAGGTTCCTTCTCATATATTTCCAGATGAAGTTTCACATGGACTCATCCTCAAGCAACCCTACCCAGTTTCCTTATCATATATTTCCAGATGGTGTTTTACACAGAATCATCCTGAAGTAGCCCTACCCAGGTTCCTTCTCATAGATTTTTAAATACAGTTTCATACAGACTCATCCTGAAGCAACCCTACCCAGGTTCCTTCTCATATATTTTCAGATGCAGTTTCACACGGACTCATGCTGAAGCAACCCTACCCAGGTTCCTTCTCATATACTTCCAGATGCAGTTTCACACGAACTCATCTTGAAGCAGCTCTACACAGTCTCCTTCTCATATATTTCTAGATAAAGTTTCACACGGACTCATCCCAAAGCAGCCCTACACAGGTTTGTTCTCATGAATTTCCAGATACAGTCCCACATTGATTCATCCTGAAGCTGTCTTACATGGATTCCTTCTAATACATTTCCAAACACGGCTTAACGTGGGTCTATTCTAGCATGTCATTCAGAATTAAGTCGACCAAAAATTTATTCTGATACTTATCCCAGTTACAGTCAAGCTTAGACTTAGTCTAATTTCTATCAACAATCACCTTTGGTTGGCATCTATAAGGCCATCTCTGACAACTCTTCATCATCTCTCCAAATGGAATCTTTAAGCCTATTCCCTACACAATCAACTAACACATGGCCGAGTGAAATTTTTTGGGAACTCGAGTGTTCAATCATCTTCCACCTTCAAGTCACAAATGGAAGACTCACCAATCTAAGTCCCCAGGTTTAATAAGATTGAACAGGGGAAGATGTTGTACTCCAAAATTCTCCCTCTCTTTTCTCAAGATATTCTTCACAAAGATTTCCAAAAGATCAAGTTTTCACAAGTGCAAAGTAGACAAAAAGGGTGTGCAGATGCAGGTAACTATGTTGAATTCAAAATCTGGGTCAGGCTACATGACTGATCAAAATGAATGGTTGGCAGATTTGGACAAATCTAAGAAGAAGTTTCGATCCACAAGCTTCGACAAGGCAATGGCCGCCTTCATGCTTGCTTCGATCCACAAGGCAATGGATTCCTTCATGCTTGCTTCGATCCACAAGGAAATGGCTTCCCTCATGTTAGCTTTGACTGAGCAATGGCTTCCTTCATGCTTGTTTCGATCCACAAGGAAATGGATTCCTTCATGCTTGCTTCAATTCCACCTCTAAACTCTTCAATTGACATAGTTTCTACACTATGAATTACAATTGGTGGATTCAAAGAACATACATTTGGTGGCCCATTCGAAGAACATACATTTGGTGGTCCATTCGAAGAACATATAATTGGTGGATTCGAAGAATCTACATTTGGTGGCCCATTCGAAGAAAATACATGTGGTGGCCCATTCAAAGAACATATATCTGGTGGCCCATTCGAAGAACATACATTTGGTGGTTCATTCGAATAACATATAATTGGTGGATTCGAAGAACCTACATTTGGTGGCCCATTAGAAATAACGTACATATGATGGTCCATTCGAAGAACATACATTTGGTGGTCCATTCGAAGGACACACAATTGGTGGAAACAAATATTGTTTCGTATGGTCAAAGATTGGGGATCCATGTGAGAAAAACGAAAGGGTGAAGTAGTCAAGATGCTTGCTGAATAAAGTCAACATAACAACCTAAAACCATGTCAAAAGCAGTCTGCTGCACTGCTATTAAACGGTCCTGCACCTGTCGTACCCCAAATTTGTCCTACCTCGATGATTTTATTTTTTTAGATTAAAATTAAAGAAATATTCAATTAAAGATGGTACAACAGTATCTGATGGTCCATCTTTATCCGACTAGGGGGTGTACCTTAAATTCAGGAAAATGGGGGTTTCTAAGTCAGAAAGACTCATGTGTCCGTGAACCCATTCATGTGGCATGTTGGCCAATGGCCCGTGTGATTCGAAAATATAAAGTTATTTCAGAATAATAACTACTAAATATATGCTATTAAAATTAAAATTACTATAAATAATAATTGAATTTATTAAGGAAATTTATGTGTTACCTTGTTATTAATAAAAAGGGCGGGGGTAATTTACTTAGTTGGCCCATTTCTATTTTTGTTATCTAAATAGCAAAAGGGGTGTGCTTATCAATATAAAGCCCATATAGTGATTAGAGAGGAAAAGAAATATTCTTTTCAGAATTACTGTTTTGTCTCAATAGGGAAAAAGAGACATACAAAAGAAGTAATGTTATTAAAGGAAAAAACTGTTTGTTATTTTAAAATATTTGTTGCAAGAAATCATGATGTAATGTTTTTTGTTTTTATAGTAATGTTTAGTTATATATATATATATATATATATATATATATATATATATATATATATATATATATATATATATATATATATATATATATATATATATATATATATATATATATATATATATATATATATATATATATATATATATATATATATATATATATATATATATATATATATATATATATATATATATATATATATATATATATATATATATATATATATATATATATATATATATATATATATATATTAATGTTGTTGGATAACAGCTGCTGGCCCAATTGTTTTTTTTTTTAAAAAAATAATATATAAATTGTTTGCTGTAAACAAGAAAAGGAAGCGCATGCCCAATTCCATAAAATTAGTGCAAGGCCCAATGAAGGAAAAAAACAATCACTGTATCAATTCACTAAAATTAACGCGTGTTTTTTCTCAATGAACACATACTGTTCAAATTAAATTAAAACCAATCTCCTAAATCAAATAAAACTAAAACAAATAAAATCCATATCTAACAGTAAATCAAAGCCCAGAAAATAAACTAAAAACGAAATCCAGAAAATCAATTATACAGAAAAAAAATCAGTTACATTCAATGTTTAACAAAATCGAATCCAGAAATTACAGAAAAATCTCCTATTACATTCAATATACTCAATCAATCAAGATAATCTCAAACCCCTAATCATCTCTAATTGCCTAAATCTAAGATAATTTCTATTCTAACTCAAAACCCTAAAACTAAGATTATAAATACAAAGAGAAAGATATACAGTAAAGGGGGGATTACTATGAGATTACGGAGAAGAACAGATACAGAAGAAGAGCGACAACCACGAGGAGAGGAAGAAGATATGAAGAAGTCCACCGCCGAGTACAGAGGAGAACTGGGGTTTCCAATATCTGGAACCCTAGTTCTATCACAACCGCTATCACATCCAGTCGTTCAATCTCATCTCTGCCTCCACTCAAACTCAATGGTACCTGCAAAGTAAGAGAGGAAGGAGATCATAACAAAACCTAAACGAACGCTCAAAGTCAGAATCACAAAGAGGGTAAAACACTTAGCTCATTATATTTTATTGTTTGATTTTGGGGTTGTTGTTTTGGATTTATATGTTGATAAAAGTTAGGAAAGGAGGTATGTCATCGCTGCCGGTAGTGGCGCTAGGGTTTGCAAGACAAGGGTTTGTGCTTCGCGAGAGAGAGATGAGCTACTGTAAAACCAACAAATGAAAATGTAATGAAAAAAAACAATGGTTATATGTCTGTTTCATTCTCTATGTGTACATATACAGTAATTAACGTATTCCTTCAATCCCATCCACATGATCTCGATTAGACGGACACAGGCCAAGTCCCTTGATAAGCATCATACGCCCTCATAAACTCAACCCATCAGGCTTCTAAAAAAATATGTATTGGGCCAGACCTAATGATTTTTCGTACCCCTCTTTGCCCATATTTACTAAACACCAAAACCATCCGCACCGCCCTGCCTGGACTCATACTGGGCCTAATTCCCATTATTAATCACACCCCCTGTTTTACTTATAAATTAAAAAACTCACCCCCCTGTAGTTTAACTAAATTATTTATTTTCTATTTTTTTGACAATCCATATATTTTTCATTTTTCATTTTTTTATATGTATTATTAATTTCTTTTATTTACAATAATAAATATTATTAATCATTTTTCACATTTTCTATATAATTATTATTTTCTTCTTCTTCTTCTTATTATTATTATGTTATATTATTATATTTTTAGTTATTATTTTTATTATTATTAGTTATAATAATAATTATTATTACCAGTAATTCTTTATTATATGTAAATTTTTCTTATTATCATAAATACATTATGTTTATTTAAAAAAACTCATGAACGTATCTTTGTACATATTTGCATTAAATCTTTTTTCAATCATGCATTAATTAAGATATTTTCGCAATTGATACGATTAAAAAACACAAACCAATCATCAAACTATTTTCGCAATAAACTAAACTAGTCAATTGTGTTTTTGCAAATGGGTTTCAAACTAGTTTTGACTTACTACGCACTCAATCAAAATCTCTACAATCACTACTCTCGACCGAGTGCGAAGTGATTCAAAATATGTTTGCAAACCCCTAAAAAACACCAACCCATACGAACTACGAATTGGGACTCTGATTCCTCATAAGAGGATACGTAGGCATACGATAAAAAATTGTGGCGAGTCTTTCTAATTAAAACTTAAAATCCAATTTACTCCAAACCTAAACCTTGAGTCTAATATCCTTTTGAACAAGGTGGATGAAAGGTGCCTAACACCTTCCTTTCATCCAATTGAGTCCGAAACCTAGAATCTCTGTCTGCGAATTAGGGTTTTCTGTTAGATTCCCTTCCCTAGGATAAAAACTAATAGTGGCGACTCTTGATTAAAAAACCAGTTGCTAATGTTGGAGACTCTGCTGGGGACTCTCCTTAACCCTAGGTTTTAGGTCTCTTTTGGGTTTTTTATTTATATTTACTTATTTGCATTAATTTATTTATTGCATTTTTTTATTTTCTTGTCTATTTTTATTTATTATTATATATTTACTATGTGGCGGGTTTTTATTTCAAAAAAATATTTTCGATAACCTTTAGAAAGAAGGCCCATCTATTAGCTTAGGGGGTACATCATCCCTGCGAGTTTAGGTGACGACTTCGCCTAGAGTCGGTGAACTTTCGAAAAAGGAATACTTATCGAGAGATATCCTCTTGACGAGTAGGACTTTGGAAGGTCACCCATGAATCTTTGTAACGAACTTAACCCAAAATCACATGACGAGACCTTTCACGACTTTGAGATGAAAGTTTCGGTCCGTAAAGAGGCTCCACCTAAGGGAGGCCCTTGTGCCTTCTCCCTCCAGTGTTATTCATGATACCCTTAAGGAAACCACCTCCTGGGAGGGTAGATTTACCATAGGTCAAAATTAAGGAAGCTACCTTATAGGGGTACCCATCATAAAAACCTGTCACAAAATCCCGTTACTCAACCCAAAACTTATACATTCATGAATTCATATATATATCATATTCATAATTTTCTTCTTTTATTTGTCTTATTCGCAGGGTACAAAGTAAAAAAAAAACAAAAATCAAGATTTCTGGTGATTGTCTTAAAAATGCATACCAGAGGGAAACAACTTATCTGCGTAAATGCCTACATGCCTGACCTTTCTGAAATCAAAATTGTAAAAGGGAAATTATCTAAGAGAGCTTTGAAGATGTATGCTCTCTGCTATGGGGACACCCTTGACATAACTAAAGTATAGGTTCAAATGGATGCATCCTCTGCCCTAATTCAGTTTTATGACCCTCCATTGAGATGTTTCACCTTCCAAGACTTCCAGCTAGCACCGGCTCTGGAAGAATTTGACAGAATCCTAAATTTTTCCAAAGAAAAGGCCTATGTAGGTATTGGACAAACTGTTGAAGCCAAAGCTTTGGCAAAAGGCTTAGGGATCCCCTACCCTAGGTTAATGCAAAATTACCAAAGAGAAGGTCCCATACAAGGAATCAAAAGGATATACTTGGAAGCTAAGGAACTAAAATTTGCTAATTATAAGGAGTGGGAATCTTGTGTTGATTGTTTAGGGCTGTTGGTATTTGGTGTAATTTTATTTCCTTGGACTGTGGACTATATTGACCCCGCGACCATTAGCATATTTTGGGGTGCGAAAATCTTTAATATGGATCCTACTCCCGCTTTGTTAGCTGACATTTATTACACTTTGCATATGATGTATGAAAAGAGAAAAGGCACGCTAAATTGTTGCATCCTGCTTCTATATACTTGGTTCATGAGTCATCTTTACAAGGAAGACTATATGATCCCAGAATTGACCAGATACGAGTGGCCACAAAAATTAAGATCTCTCATTGCAAACTCCATATTATGGTATGCAAGGAAGCTGGATAATGGTTACACCATGTGATACGGTGGGAGAACTGACTTGGGATTTTGCGTTTGTATTCGCACTTGTTCGGTTTAGCAAGAGTCGCCACCGACTTTTTATTTTATCCTAAAGGAAAGGTTAAAAAGCACAGGAAAAACCTTTTGAGATGTTTCGTGGGTTCGGGGGGTAGATTATGAAAAGGGAAGGTATTAGCACCCTTTTCATCCATGGTTATCCATGGGCTCTTAGTTACTTGGTTTTAGATCATTTGCCTTGATTTTTGATTGCTTGAAATGGTGTGTGTATTTGTGTTTTGAAAATGTTTTGAAATAGACGCCTTTGTTTCGGCAACCGTTGTAATGACTCGTGTTTGAGTATATACAAATATGTGTATCTTTTGGAAAAGATGTTTCAAATGTTTTTGAAAGTTTGTTTTGAAAGTGTTTGTGGAATGTGGTTTGAAAAGTAGGCAAGTGTTTTTGCAAGTTGATCAAGTAACTAAGAGTTTGTCTACCCCTATTGTACTCAAAGGTTTTTCTCATGTCTTAACCCTTTTAACAATTTTGTTCCGCCATTGTATTTGGTGGATAATCTTGCGTTTAGGATGTTTAACGGGACAAGCGCGGGTCATCGTATGGACCATGAATGCAATGGTGCCAAGTGTCTTTGGCAATTTGCATGAAGGGACTATGATCATTTGATTTAGGCAACTTTCGAAAGCGTCATCGAGGGACTTATGATCATTTGAATTGTTTTTCCAAAGAAACTCGACGTACAAGCATGGCCCATTTTGGAAGGCAACATGTGGGATTACCCTAGGGGTTCAAGTGTGATTGTGTATTAATTTCATGTATTTGTCTTGTATTAGGTTATCTAGCGTTTGATTTTATGTACATACAAACCCTAGGTCTAACCATGGTATATTTGAAAGCGGTAAATTGCGGGAATTTAAAGTCTACGCTATTACAAAATAGTATCCGGGAGTGGGGGTACAAGTATACAAATGAGGGATGAGACTTATAGGAGAGTAGTATCCAAATAATTACAACCAAATCGAATTGCGCAAATGTAAAATATAATGTATAGCAATGTATAAGAATAGCAAATGTATCAATGTATAAAAAGATAAAATGTGTATTGTAAATGCATTTGTGTAAGTGTATGATTATTTACAAGTTGAGATGCGAACTTAATGAAAAATTAAGTGTTTTGTTTATTTAATGTTGTATTCTCGTATTTTGTTAATATGTACAAAGAAAATATTTTAAGAAAAGAAAAGAATGTTTTAAGTTCTATTTTTTATGTATTAAAAAATTATTGTATTTTAATTGATTATGTACAAAGTTTTAACTAAAAAAAATGTTTTTTAAGAAAAAATTAATGTTTTGGTGTATTTTAAATAATGTATTATATACAAAATTATAACTATGTTATATATAAAAAGGTATGGTTAATTAGAAATTAATGTAAAGAAAACAAAATTAATGTATTAAGTAAGTTATAAATAAAAAATGGTATATATTAGTTTGAATCATAAAAATAAATGATAAATAAAAATGTTAGTTTATAAGTGTTTAAAATAAAAATAAAGGAAAAAAATTGAATGGGCTAAAGAGGTTTAGGGCCCAAACAATAAACAATCAGAAGTGGAATGGGGGGTACGTTTGGCAAAAGGCAAATGGGCTTAGGCGCTTTAGAAAGGGGCAAGGCCCAGGTTCTGAACAATTGTTTTAGGGTTAATTGATTTTTGTTTGCATTTGGGAAGATTAGGGTTTGTTTGAACACATGCGCCGTTCACTTCTTTCTCCATCTTCCTCTTCTCACACCAGCTTCTGGGTCAAGCTTCTGAACACTTCGCCGCCTAAAGCCAACTGAGTGCCAACATCCATCCTTCCTCTTCCCTCCATGGTCGCTCAGCGATGTTTGCAAGGTTTGATCTTTGTCTCTAACGCGTTAGGGCTTTCACTAATTCCTCTTCTGCATGCTTAGTTCGAGTTCTGATTTTGTTTCTGATTTTATGTGGTTATTATTGTTTGTTATTGAGGTTGTGGAAAGGAAAGAAAAGAAGAGAAATGCTACCTTGACCCTTGGGGACGGAGGAGAAGGAGGCGGATTTAGGAGGCGCTCAGGATGGCTGGACGGGGGCTTGATGATGCGCGAGCTTTGGAAGTTTCCCTGGTTTGTGTCTTTACCTTCTTTAGGGTTTGATGATGATACTTGAAAACCTAGCTTCTTTATCTTCTTCTCTTTCTGTTGCCTCTGAGTATTGGCTGAGCTGTGAATATTGAGATGTTAGTATGATTCTGAATATGTTGCTTTGATTTCTTTTCCTCTTCTCTCTTTTGGCTTGCTGAGTATGCTTGAGTTGCCTTTCCCTCCTCTTCTCTTTGCCTCGTTTCTGTTGCCTTCTGAATTGCCCTGAATGTTTGATATATTTGGTTGCCTTCGATATTCTGTTGAATGTTGCTCCTGAGTTGTTGAGTTGCCTTGATGATTTTTGGTTTTGGACGAGTGGTTGATTTGCTCAGTGATGAACCATTGATGTTCTGAGAGCGGCCTGTTGGTTAGGCTTAGTGTGCTTGACAGTTTGTATGGTTTAAGGTAAGGTTTTGGTGATTTTGGCGTGGGCTTGAAGCTTGATGCTTCAAGTCTGCCTGAAGCAAATTAAATGCAGGTTTTTAGGCTTTTATAGGCTTGACAGTTTGATGTTCTGTTTGTTTTGGTATATTAGTTTGACAGGTTGGGTTAAAAATGGTTTAAGGCTTATGGTCTTTTGAAGCAAAGGCTTATGCAGGTTTGGTTTTGAATGTTTCAGGCCATTTGAGGTTTTGATGCAGCTTGACAGTTTACAGGTTTTTGGTTTATGCTGTTTGGCTTTTGGTGTTTTGGTTGAGGTTACAGGTTTGGAGGCCTTAGGTGTGTATGTTTGAATGCTCAAGGTTTGATGGACTTTGGAAGTTTTTAGGCTTTTTGGCTTCTGAGATATATTATGCAGGTTGTTGGCTTTTTGTCTATATTCAGGGTCTTTGCCCTCTTGTCTTTTAAGGGCAGGAGGCGCTATATTTTCTTGGTCAAATATGTGGACAGGTTTGCAAGGCTTGAGGCTTTCACTCTTTGTGATCACTTCTGCTGCATATGTTCTGCCTCTTTTTGAATAGCTCTGATACATGCTCTTTTTAGCCTTTAGCCTGCTGTACTGTAATCTGCTTTCCTCTCTCTTTCTCTCTCCGGATTAAAGAAAGCATTTTTATTGCTTTAATTTCGTCTTTTCTGAAAAAACAAATGGCCTAGGAAGATGATGCATTCTGAATGTTGCTTGCACTTGTCCCTTTTCCACTGCATATTTCCATGTTTCTTGCATACTTTATGTACTTTCTTTTGACAGCTTTTGGAGTTGTTGATATTTTGATATCCTTGGACAAATTTTGACAGCTTTTGGCTTAGTTTGAGATTGCAATTCAGTTTGCCTTTATGCTGTTTGGAAACTTGGTTGACAATTCTTTTGATTTATGCAGTATGCTTAAAAATTTGAATTTGTGCAAAATCATAACTTTGTGCATTTCATGTTTCATTGCAAGCATTTCATCCCTCTTTGTGAACCGGGAGAAATCTCGTGATTTGCAGAGAGGGCAAAACTGATTCCGGCCATTTGTTTTTAATGATGAATCTTTTTAACTGTCTTATCTTTAATTATTTTATCTGCTTTTACTTTTCTTTTGTTTCTTGTTTTGCAGATGAAAAATAAATGAGCAACAAGGGAGCATTGGATAGAAGAATGAAGATTAGGAAATTTAGGACATAGTTTATTTCAATTTTAATTATTGTAATTATTATTATTATAAATACTTTGTAAATAAATACTGTATTTAAATAACAATTGTAACAAATAATTAAAGATGAATAAAAATTCCTTTTGTCCAATTAATTCTTTTTATTTCCTTTCAATTGTTTAACTTAATTATTTGAATTTCCTAAATTAAAACAATTGGAAATAAATCCAATTATTCTGACTTTAGAAAAAAGAAATAATTAATAAACATCCGGCGTTCCGACTTAAACATAACAATGCACAGTCAAATCAAACAAACATCCACATGTCTTCTTTTCACTGATTTAATCCAAACAACTGCAAATTAACAATCAGCAGCCTCAGTCCTTATCTTAGAGTAATCTGAACAGCATTGATAGAACTAACTCTTTTTTGAGAAATATACGCGCAAAACCCTGATTTTTGACTTAACACTGGAGAAACGCCTGCCTGATCAAACTTTGAGCCAATTCAACCAAACCCTAAGCAATCTGTTTGAGCCTGTCTTAAAATCAATGAAAACCCTAAATTTTGTCTGACTGACGAGAAAAGTTTGTTTGACCGATTCTTGAGCCAGTCTGAAAAATCAGGAAAAGCCTGAAGCTGTGATTTTTGGCGGAAAAATACGAGGGCAAATTTTGGGGTACAACGCACCACTATTAGCTGTGGGGACTTTGCTAATGTACCTTTGATTGAATCACGAGGCTATGTTAATTACAACCCTACTTTGGCCCTACGACAGTTAGGGTGTCCTTTGGAAGATAAACCTTCAGACGAACAACTCCGGCCATTTATCATCCATAATATGGGTATAGAAGACCAAGGGTTGCTCAACAAGGTTATTCGAGCCTGGAACAAGGTTAACAAGAGGAAGGCCGAAAGAAAGAATGCCATAGGAAGAGAACCCTACACCAAATGGGTCCAAGATAGGGTGCAAACTATCAAGCTGCCATTCGAGAAAGATCCAGAGTACAAGTCAAAGGTCCCAAAGATAACACCCATATCTTTAGAAGAAGTCGACAATCTGAAAAGTGCCTTAAAGCAAGCTCAAAAAGAGAAAGAAGCATTGGAAGTCAACCTCCTTAATCTGACCAAAGAAAAGAAACAGATGCAGCTTATACTTGAGTCAAAGGATGAACAAATTGAGAGAAGTCAAAAGGAATTGGAGAAAGAAAGTCTCAAATGAAAGGTTACAACTGAAGGGCTGTTGAGGGCAGCGTTCAAACTAGATTCCCATAACCAAAGGTTAGAAGAGTTCGTTGCTGAAATCGGAAGGTTAACTAGATGGTATGAAAAGGCAACACATGACAAGAAGGTGCTAGAGGAAAATGTAAGAGCCCAAATCCAAAGTTTGGCACAAGCTTCCTTAGATCAAGAAGAGAAAGTAAAGTACCTCACCACTGAAATACAAGCCAGCCAAGAATCAGAGGTCAAATCACGCCTTGAAAGGATAGAGGCATAAAAACTCTTGACTTAGAGAACTCGAGAATATGAGCATGTATGTTTAGAGCTACAGGGTCTTCAAAAGGATTTCCTCATCTAATGAAGGCTTTACACGGAAATGAGGGGTGAAAAGATGTATTGGGAAGAGAAGTATACCAAGATCTCCCAAGCTGGGAGAGATAACCATAAGATAATCCCACATCTTTATCAGGAATACAGGTACTACAAAGACAAACATGAAAAGCTCGTCTTCCTGGCCAACAATATCATCGAAGACATCCCTAGAAGTTTAAAAGATGCAGAGAGTGTAATGGTTCCTCTTGCGAAGGATGTTGAAGACTTTCTCCAGCTTTACCGAGCAATGGTTGATGGCTTCAGAGCACACATCCGCAGGCGCACCTAAAATATTTAGTTCCTTTTATTTATGTTTACGCAAACAAGTTTTGATTTCAATTTGTAATATGTTTTAATATCTAGATTATGTTACTTTTAATAAATGCATTTTGTTTACCTATCTCGACGGCGTGTCTATTTTAAAGCTAGTCACCAAATAAAATAATAAGTAAAGTACGAGCATGTACCCAAGTGAATAAGACATTTAAAATAAGAAATCATTTCATGATCATTCACATCCATTCGCACGCATGCATTTATAAAACACCTGCATGACATATCAAAACTCATTTGCTTTAAAAATCTCTCCAGTTAAGCCATTGGTAAAAGAAGACTTCCACCTCCTTGGCCTCCATATCAAACAAGGGCCTATTAACAAAAAACAATGGAACAAATCGAGGAGACTCAAGCCGTGTTCAAAGAGGATCTTGACCAAGTAAAGGGCGACGTAAGCTCAATGAAAAGAGATTTGAGCCAAGTTCTTCTAGCTCTGAAGAATATTATTGACATGCAGGATCAAATTCCCAGGGTAGCTTTTGAAGAGGTAGCTCAAACCATTGGTGTATCAAGCGGTCACCAACCAAGGAAAGAGCTGGAAGCAGGACCCCAAAAGTCCATCATGGCCAACCAAGAGGTTGAAACTGAAGGTTTCATCCCACCACCATCAAAAGTAGGGGCATCACATACCCTACAGATTCCAACCAACAATGCAAACAATTACCTAGACTTGCAATATAGAGATCATGACCTAGAGGATGCTCACCAGGCACCCTTAAAGACAACTGGTACTCATGCTACAGATAATCCACTGGTAATGAATCAGTATAAATCATTGGAGGAAAGGTTAAAAGCTATGGAGGGCTTTGATGCTTTCGAAGTAGACACTCTGGAAATGGGTCTAGTTCCTGATGTGGTGATACCGCCAAAATTCAAAGTACCCGACTTTGGAAAGTACAAAGGGCTCACTTGTCCAAGGAATCATCTTTGTATGTATTGTAGGAAGATGCGTGCCCATGCCCATGATCAAAAACTAATGATCCACTGTTTCCAAGACAGTCTAAGTGGGGCATCTTTGGACTGGTACATGGAGTTGGAACAAACGTATATCCGAACCTGGGCGTATCTTGCTAATGCTTTGTTGAAGCATTACAAATATAACCTGGACATGTCGCCTACCCGCATGCAACTCTAAAACGTGTCCCAAAAGAAGGAATTATCCTTCAAAGAATATGCTCAAAGATGGAGGGAGATGGCATCCCGTGTACAACCACCACTCCTGGAAAAAGAACTCGTAGACATGTTCATGGGAACCTTACAAGGGCTTTATTATGAGAAAATGGTGGGAAGTGTCTCGTCAGGATTCTCAGACCTAGTGACTATTGGTGAAAGAGTCGAAACGGAGTTAAAAAGTGGGAAGATATCAGGGGGGGTCGTCAAATTCCCCTTACAATTCCAAAAGACCGGCTTCAAACTTCCCAAGAAGAAAAGAGGGAGAAGTCAATGTTGTGGCCTCACAACCAAGGACATCACAACCACTGGTAGTCCCACAAGGACAAAGGTAAAACAAATTTAAAAGGCCACCCAAAATTTTTGATCCACTGCCCATTCCACCGAGCCATTTAGTACAACACTTGGTTAAGGCATCCTTGGTGGAAATCAAGCCTTTAGCTCCTCCAGTCGGGCCACTCCCGCAAAGATATAATAGCGATGCCAGATGTGAGTACCATGCTAACTCTCCAGGGCACACCATAGAGCAATGTTGGGCATTCAAGCATAAAGTTCAGGATTTGTTAGAATCTCAAGACATCACCTTTGAGAAGCCTAACATCAAATCAAACCCTATGCCTCTGCATGATGGGCCAACAATAAATGAAATTGAGGTGGTCACTGACTTTGGGGCAACCATAAAGGCAAAAACCCCTATCAACTTGTTGAAATAATATTTGTTCGAATGTGGATTCTTGTTAGAGCATAATAAAGCTTTTGAAACAACTCTGCAAAAGCTGGTGGATCAGGGGAAAGTCCAATTCAGACTGTACCCTGAGGAAAAGTATGTAGCCACAATTGGAGGGGAAAAGCCACTGGTAATCCCATGCCAGGGTCCAAGTTTTACCAAGAAAACTCTAGTCATCCCGTGGGGAGAATCAACATATATTATGGGAGGGGCACCTAAGAAGAATCTCTTAATACCCACCACTCCAAAAGCCACGATGGTAATTAAGGGACCGTCACCTATCCCTTATGAAAATAACAAGGAAGTACCATGGAGTTATGACTCATCCGTGTACATCAACGGAGTAAAGCAAGAAAGCGGGCCATCCCCAAGTCAGGGACCTGCAATTTCAAACATAGCAGGGACGGGAGGTATGACCCGAAGCGGTCGAATTTTTGGAGCCGAACCATCAAAAAAGACGGATTTGATTCCAATGAAGGACAAGGGAAAAGCAGTGGTCGATACGAATCAGGAAACTTAATCTCCAAGCAAAGTCTTTACCAATCAAGAGGCAGAAGAGTTTCTGAAATTAATCAAAAAGAGTGACTACAGAGTGGTGGATCAGCTCCACCAAACTCCAACAAAAATCTCCATACTCTTGCTGCTCATCAACTATAAAGCACATATGGATTCTTTGATGAAGGTGTTAAGTTCAGCTCATGTTGAAAAAGAAACTTCAGTAAATCAATTTGACAATGTCATAGAAAATCTAACTTCCGGATCCTACCTGGGTTTCAGCAACAGTGAATTACTGCCACAAGGTCGAGATCATAACAAGGCCCTCCACATTAGCATGCAAATAGGTACTACCCATTTGTACAGGGTTCTTACTGACACCAGTTCCGCTCTTAATGTGTTACCAAAGTCAAGTCTCATAAAGTTAACAATAGACGACATGGTAATGAGACCAAGTTCTACGATAGTAAAGGAATTTGACAGTTCTCAAAGCTCATTGTTAGGAGAGGTGGACCTTCCAGTTAAGATTGACCCGCATATCTTTAATATCACTTTCCAGGTCATGGACATCGAACCAATATACACTTGCTTACTGGTGAGACCTTGGATCCATGCGGCACGAGCAGTAACCTCGACCCTGCATCAAAAATTGAAGTTCCTAGTGGAAGGGAAGTTAATCATAATTGACAGTGAGGAAGACATTTTCGTAAGCCACATTGAATCGTACAGATATATCAATGCCAACGAAGACTGTATAGCTACCCCGTTCCAAGCCTTGAAAATTGCTTCAATGGTAACATTACCAGTTGAGAAGGGTAAAGAGATTAAAGTGACATCATAGAGAGATCTGCAAGCAACTATGGGATGTGATGCCTCAAAATGTTGGGGAAAACTCCCATAAATTCCTGAGAAGAAGAATCTCTTCGGTTTGGGCTATGAATCGCCAAAAGCTACTCCAAAATGCAAAGCATGTTTCCCTTTGATCCAAGAGACTTTTGTCAGCAAAGGAACGTAGCATGGTGGGCACGTGGCACTGATATCAAGCAAAATAAATACCAAAAGGGTAACTGAATTCATCAGAGAGGGTGCCCCGGGAGAAGAGCTCAAAGGATGGACTGCTGTGGAGATTCCTGAGATATTTTTCTTTTCTAAGTAATATTTCTTGTTTTGAAAGAACCTATGTCAAACCCGAGGCATAGGGGTTGCTTGTAAGGGTTTTCCCTATTTTTTGTTTCAGACAATATTTATAATTAATAAAAGTTATATTCTGTTTTCAATTAATATCCTTGTCTTTCTTTTGCATTTATCTATTAAATTTAAAAATGACAATACTTTCTCTGCATACGCATTTTCAAATTCCAAGCACTAAAATATGCACCAAAACATGATAAATGTGCAGATCCATGCCCAAAATTACCGATAACATTACTGCTACGACTCGATACAATTTTGATGCTCCTATCAACCAAGACGAAGAGGAAGATGACGAAGATCTTGATCTCTCCGAGGAAATGGAAAGGGAAATAGAGAAAAAGGCTAACAACATACAACCATATCCATATCCTATTGAGACCATTAACCTGGGTACAGAGGAAGATCTGAAAGAAATCAAGCTAGGGGCAATGTTGGAGCAGAGCGTCAAAGACAGGCTAATCAAGTTATTACATGAGTATATGGATATATTCGCTTGGTCCTACAGGGACATGCCAGGGTTGGATACAGACATCGTGGTGCACAAAATACCTCTCAAAGAAGGGTGTTCTCCAATCAGACAAAAACTCATAAGAACTCGTCTAGATGTGTCCAGCAAATTCAGAGAAGAGGTTCTCAAATAGTTTGATGCAGGGTTCCTAACAGTGGTATATTATCCACCCTGGATAGCTAACATTGTACCGGTACCTAAGAAGGATAGCAAAGTACGCATGTGTGTGGTTATCGAGACCTAAACAGGGAAAGCCCCAAGGACGACTTCCTGTTACCCCACATAGATGTCCTAGTGGATAATACAACTCAAGCCTCAGTATTCTCATTTATGGATGGTTTCTCAGGCTATAATCAAATCAAAATGGCGCCTGAAGACATGGAAAAGACTACTTTCATGACACCTTGGGGAACTTTCTGTTACAAAGTAATGCCATTCGGCCTCAAGAACGCAGGGGCAATGTATCAGAGGGAAATGTTCACATTATTCCATGATATGATCCACAATGAGGTTGAAGTGTACGTAGATGATATGATTGCCAAATCCCATACAGAGGAGGAACATATCATACATATGAAAAAGTTATTCGAGCGGTTGCGTAAGTTCAGACAGAGGTTAAACCCGAATAAATGCACATTTGGCGTCAGATCAGGCAAATTGTTAGGTTTCATTATAAGCCAACAGGGTATCAAGGTGGACCCCGACAAAGTAAAAGCTATACAAGAGATGTGCACCAAGGACAAAAAAAGAAGTACGTGGTTTCTTAGGGCGATTGAATTACATCTCAAGATTCATATCGCACCTAACAGCTACGTGCGAGCCAATATTCAAGTTATTACGAAAAGATCAAACGGTAGTATAGAATGATAATTGTCAAACTTCCTTCGAGACGATAAAACAGTATCTGTAAGAGCCACCAGTCTTAATGCCACCAGTCCCCAGAAGATCACTCATCATGTACTTGACAGTGCTCGAAGGGTCAATGGGTTGTGTTTTGGGACAGAAGGATGAGACGGGTAGAAAGAAGCATGCGATCTATTACCTCAGCAAGAAATTCACTGACTGCGAAACCAGGTACTCACTCCTTGAGAAAACTTGTTGTGCGTTGGCTTAGGCTACCAAGAGCTTGAGGCAATATATGTTAACCCATACTACATGGTTAATAGCAAGAATGGATCCTCTAAAGTACGAGTCTGAAAAGTCAGATCTTACTAGAAGAATCGCAAGATGGCATATGCTACTATCAGAATACGACATTCAATATGTCACACATAAGGCCATCGAAGGTAGTATACTAGCTGATCATTTGGCTCACCAACCGCTATCAGAATATCAGCCTATGAAGTTCGACTTTCCCGATGAGGATGTCATATTTATAGCTGACTATGAAATACCAGGACCTGACAAAGGGCCCGAGCCAGGGGCACGTTGGACACTCATGTTCGACGGGGCTTCAAATGCACTAGGTCACGGTTTGGGGAAGTATTAACATCTCCCGAGAATTATCACAAACCCTACACTGTAAGGTTGTGTTTTGACTGCACCAACAACATCGCTGAATCGATTTGAGAATAAAGCACCTCGAAGTATTTAGGGATTCTGCATTAGTCATATACTAGGTTAATGGCAAATGGGATACTAAATACCCTAAACTTATTCCATATTGGGATCATGTTTTAAAGTCAGACACATAATTTACAGAGATCAATTTCAATCATATCCCACGAGAAGAAAATCAAATGGAAGACACCCTGGAAACCCTATCAGCTATGTTCAAAGTGACTTAACCGAATCACGAACCACGTATTACGATCAGACATTTCGAAGAGCCCGCACACTGCCTTGATATTGAGGAAGGACCTGACAACAAAACTTGGTTTTACGACATCAAGAAGTACTTGGAAAGGACGAAATATCTAGAAAATGCCTCTATCATTGACAAGTGAACCTTGCGAAGGTTAGCTTTAAAATTCTTTCTAAGTAATAGGGTGGTATACAAAAGAAATTATGACATGGTACTACTCATGTGTGTGGAAAAGCAAGAGGCAGATATGCTCATGAGAGAAATCCACGAGGGTACTTTTGGAACCCATACAAACGGGCACGCCATGGCTAGAAAGATTCTGCGAGCAGGGTATTACTGGTTAACAATGGAAGCTGATTGTTACCACTACATGAAGACGTGTCATAAATGCCAAATCTATGCTGACAAGATAAATGTACCACCGACTCCTCTGAACGTCATGAGATACCCTTGGCCATTCTCAATGTGGGGAATTGATATGATTGGCATGATCGAGCTGAAAGCATCCAACAAACACCACTTTATATTGGTAGCCATCGACTACTTTACTAAATGGGTGGAAGCAGCGTCCTACGCCAACGTAACAAGCTAAGTGGTTACGTTCTTCATCAAACAGAACATCATATGCAGGCACGGTGTCCCAAGCTGGATAATTACAGATAATGGGTCTAACTTAAACAACAAGATGATGAAGGAACTGTGCGACGACTTCAAAATCGAGCATCATAATTCCTCACCTTACAGACCAAATATGAACGGGGCCGTCGGAGCAGCCAACAAAAATATCAAGAAGATCATCCAGAAAATGGTGAAGACATACAAGGATTGGCACCAAATTCTTCCCTTCGCCCTGCATGGCTATCACACCTCTGTACGCACATCGATAGCCGCGACTCTTTCTCACTAGTATATGGCATGGAGGCAGTACTCCCGATGAAAGTTGAGATACCATCACTTCGAGTCATGAGGGAAACAAAGCGGGAAGAATCAGAGTGGGTGCAGACTCGACTTGACCAACTCAACCTCATTGAAGAAAAATGATTGACGGCTTTGTGTCATAGTCAGTTACATCAAAAGATAATGAAAAGAGCCTTCGACAAGAAAGTACGCCCTCGAATATTCAAGGAAGGGGATCTAGTGCTCAAGAAGATTATACTACCTCACCTCGATTCACGCGGAAAATGGACACCCAACTACGAAGGTCCATATGTAGTTAAAACAACATTCTCTGAAGGTGGTCTCATCCTCACAACATTGGATGGGGAAGAACTACTGCATCCGGTAAATTCAGACGCAGTAAAAAATACTATGTATAAAAATCTCGCTAATTTCGAACCCCAAAAGGGAGACTTAGGCAAAAAGGAGCGTCCCGGTGGATCGAATATCCTAAAGGGCGATCCAGGAAAAAATTTGGGGCATATAACAAAAAAATCATTCTGGTGGATTGAAAGCCTGAAAGGGAAATCCAGGAAAAAGTTAGGGATTTCATACAAAGAAATAAAGAACAAAAAGACTGCGATCTAAGAGCTACAACTACGAACCACAAAGGGAAGGATAGATTCGAATCATACAGCTCAGAAGCAAAGAAGATAAGATCATCGAAGGATATGGGGAAACAACAGTAACGATTATCATTTTTCATTGCCATTTACTGTTTTAAAACTTTTTGTAATTACCTCTTTCTAGGAATTGCATCTTGTATTCTCTCCTACTCAGAGGCATATTAATAAAACAGTTGTTTTCTTTACATCTTCCGAATTATGTTTTTCTTTTCTCAGATTTGTTTACAAAATATTACGATTATTACTTATGAATATTGTCTTGAAATCCTTTTGGGGAATTAAAAAAATAAAAGCATTTGACAAAACATCGAAAAAACATTTTGGTTAGAAAAATATCAAAAGAAAATCCATATGTACGTCCACGCACATGGCTACTCCTGCGTCTTGCAACACAAAAATCTACGCACATGTCTGCGCCTATGCTTGCACTCAACGATACAAAGTCTATACATATATCTATGCGTCCCTATGAAAAGTTTACATCCATGTCAGCACCTATGCCTAACTTGCAACATAAGGTCTACGCTTATGCACGCGCTTACAAAGACCACACATATGCCAATACACACGTCTACGCCCACGCTTACAACATAAAAATCTACGCATAGGCCATTACCTACGTCTACGTCTACGTCCATGCTCTCACAATACAAAATCAACATTCAAACTTTGCTAATGTTGTCCACTGTATTCAAGATCAACAATGCTATGACAATGCACAACACCAGGGATCGATAACTCTGGGCCAATGGTTTAAAGGAGAGAATGACAAAAATAGTCTTCATAATGTTTCAAGGCATACGTGCATCTTATGCACATTTCATACATACACACATCTGGCATATCCAAACATATATACACATCACATTCTTACATACAATACGCATATATTCAGGGTTCCACATCGATGTCAAACATCATACATTTCGCATACATCTAAACATCTCGATATCAGACATCATACGCATGTATCATGCAGCAAACAAACAATGTTACCCTAGATTCATTCATCCAAGGGTCCATTAACCAAATACTTCTCCTGCGATCCAACCTGTCACCTAAGTCTCCATTCTGTGACGTGTTCATCCCATTACCTAAGTCTTCATGCAACAACGAATGAAAATTAAGTATATTTCCTCTAAGCCGCAATATATTATCCAACTCAAACACATTGCCTCTAAGCTGCAATGTATTTGCAAAACTCAGAACATTGCCTCTAAGTCGTAATGTATTCACAAACTCAACACATTTCCTCTAAGCCGTAATGTAACCTCAAAACTCAACACATTTCCTCTAAGCCGCAATGTAACCTCAAAACTCAACACATTGCCTCTAAGCCGCAATGTAACCTCAAAACTCAACACATTGTCTCTAAGCCGCAATGTAACCTCAAAACTCAACACATTGCCTCTAAGCCGCAATGTAATCTCAAACTCAACACATTGCCTCTAAGCCGCAATGTAACCTCAAAACTTAACACATTGCCTCTAAGCCGCAATGTATCCTCAAAACTCAACACATTGCCTTTAAGCCACAATGTAACCTCAAAACTCAGAACATTGCCTCTAAGCCGCAATCTATTACCCGAACTCAGAACATTGCCTCTAAGCCGCAATGTATTACCCAAACTCAACACATTGCCTCTAAGCCGAAATGTATTACCCAAACTCAACACATTGCCTCTAAGCCGCATTGTATTATCCAAACCAACACATTGCCTCTAAGCCGTAATGCATTCTCCGAACTCAAACACATAGCCTCTAAGCCTCAATGTATTCACACTCTACTTTTCACCTCAGACTTCACGTAGCGATCCACAAGCATAACTTGCGGCCTCAGTCTTCATGAAGCCATGCACCATCAAGTTTCGTTCATTCTCCAAATAGGTGAATAAGCCAAGACATACGAAACTGCGTTTTTAAGATTAAAGACTATCTGCTGCCCTGTTATCAAACTTTAATAAGAGATATGTCGTCAGCTTTACCTACATTCCCAAAGACTCGTAAGGGTATTCTATATCAGTGTAACCTTATGTTTGTCGGACAAACATTGGGATACTTCAAGTATTCAATAAACTTCCAATCAGAATATGCAAGACTTGAGTTTTCTAGCGCTATTCGACTGAAAGATAATTGAATAGGGGCAGCTGTCGTACCCCAAATTTGTCCTACCTCGATGATTTTATTTTTCAAGATTAAAATTAAAGAAATATTCAATTAAAGATGGTACAACAATATCTGATGGTCCATCTTTATCCGACTAGGGGGTGTGCCTTAAATTCAGGAAAGCGGGGGTTTCTAAGTCAGAAAGACTCATGTGTCTGTGAACCCATTCGCGTGGCATGTTGGCTAATGGCCTATGCGATTCGAAAATGTAAAGTTATTTCAGAATAATAACTACTAAATAAATGTTATTATTGAAACTAAAATTACTATTAAATAATAATTGAATTTATTAAGGAAATTTAGGTGTTACTTTGTTATTAGTAAAAAGGGTGGGAGTAATTTACTTACTTGGCCCATTTCTATTCTTGTTATCTAAATAGAAAAATGGGTGTGCTTATCAATAAAAAGCCCATCTAGTGATTAGAGAGGAAAAGAAATATTTTTGTCAGAATTACTGTTTTGTCTCAATATGGAAAAAGAGACATACAAAAGAAGTAATGTTATTAAAGGAAAAAACGGTTTGTTATTTTAAAATACTTGTTGCAAGAAATCATGATGTAACGTTTTTTGTTTTTATATTAATGTTTAGTTATATATATATATATATATATATATATATATATATATATATATATATATATATATATATATATATATATATATATATATATATATATATATATATATATATATATATATATATATATATATATATATATATATATATATATATATATATATATATATATATATATATATATATATATATATATATATATATATATATATATATATATATATATATATATATATATATATATATATATATATATATATATATATGTTAATGTTGTTGGATAACAGCTGCTGGCCCAATTGTTTTTATAAAAAAATAATATGTAAATTGTTTGCTGTAAACAAGAAAAGGAAGCACAGACCCAATTCCATAAAATCCGTGCAAGGCTCAATTAAGCAATAAAAAAAATCACTGTATCAATTCACCAAAATTAACGCGTGTTTTTTCTCAATGAACACATACCGTGCAAATTAAATTAAAACCAATATCCTAAATCAAATAAAACTAAAACAAATCAAATCCATATCTAACAGTAAATCAAAGCCCAGAAAATACACTAAAACCAAAATCCAGAAAATCAATTATACAGAAAAAAATTAGTTACATTCAATGTTTAACAGAATCGAATCCGGAAATTACAGAAAAATATCCTATTACGTTCAATATACTCAATCAATCAAGATAGTCTCAAACCCCTAATCATCTCTAATTGCCTAAATCTAAGCTAATTTCCATTTTAACTCAAAACCCTGAAGCTAAGACTATAAACACAAAGAGGAAGATATACAGTAAAGAAGGGATTACTGTGAGATTATGGAGAAGAACAAATATAGAAGAAGAGCGACAACCGCGAGGAGAGGAAAAAGAAACGAAGAAGTCCGCCGCCGAGTACAGAGGAGAACTGGGGTTTCCAATATCTGGAACCCTAGTTCTATCTCAACCGCTATCACCTTCAGTCGTTCAATCTCATCGCGGCCTCCACTTAAACTCAGTGGTACCAGCAAAGCAAGAGAGGAAGGAGATCAGAACAAAACTGAAGCGAACGCTCAAAGTTAGAATCACAAAGGGGGTAAAACACTTAGCTCATTGTTTTTTGTTGTTTGATTTTGGGATTATTGTTTTTGGGTTACAGGTTGATAAACATTGGGAAAGGAGGCAAGTCACCGCTGCCGGTAGTGGCGCTAGGGTTTGCAAGACAAGGGTTTGTGCTTCGCGCGAGAGAGAGATGAGCTATTATAAAACCAACAAATGAAAATGTAATGAAAAAAAAAACAATGGTTATATGTCTGTTTAGTTCTCTATATGCACATATACAGTAATTAACGTATTTCTTCAATCCCATCCGCATGATCTCGATCAGACGGCCACAGGACAAGTCCCATGATAAGCCCCATATGCCCTCATACACTCAACCCATCAGGCTTCCAATAAAATTTGTATTGGGCCAGACCCAATTGTTTTTCTTACCCCTCTTTGCCCATATTTACTAAACACCAAAACCATCTACACCCCTCTTCCTGGACTCATACTGGGCATAATTCCTATTATTAATCACATCCCCCTGTTTTACTTATCAATTAAAAAATGCACCCCTTGTAGTTTAACTAAATTAATTTATTTTCTATTTTTTTGACAATCCATATATTTTTCTATTTTCTTTTTTTATATGTATTATTAATTTCTTTTATTTACAATAATAATAGTTATTAATCATTTTTTTTACATTTTATATATAATTATTATTTTCTTCTTATTATTATTATGTTATATTATTATATTTTTAGTTATTATTTTTATTATTATTATTTATAATAATAATAATTATTATTACCAGTAATTCTTTATTATATGTAAATTTTACTTATTATCATAAATAAATTATGTTTATTTAAAAAAACTCATGAACGTATCTTTGTACATATTTGCATTAAATCTTTTTTCAATCATGCATTAATTAAGATATTTTCGCAATTGATACGATTAAAAAACACAAATCAATCATCAAACTATTTTCGCAATAAACTAAACTAATCAACTGTATTTTTGCAAATGGGTTTCAAACTAGTTTTGACTTACTACGCACTCAGTCAAAATCTCCGCAATCACTACTCTCGACCGAGTGCGAAGTGATTCAAAATATGTTTGCAAACCCCTAAAAAACACCAACCCATACGAACTACGAATTGAGACTCTGATTCCTCATAAGAGGATACGTAGGCATACGGTCAAAGATCGTGGCTAGTATTTCTAATTAAAACTTAAAATCCAATTTACCCCAAACCTAAACCTAGAGTCTAATATCCTTGTGAACAAGGTGGATGAAAGATGCCTAACACCTTCCTTTTGTCCAATTAAGTCCGAAACCTAAAATCTCTGTCTGCGAATTGAGGTTTTCTGTTAGGTTCCCTTCCCTAGGATAAAAACTAATAGTTATGACTCTTGATTAAAAAACCAGTTGCTACAGCACCAAGCTGCCACAACACTCCAAAACTCCTGTAAAACAGTCCTGCTATGCTGCTTCTAATTTGCACCAAATTGGCATATAAAAGCTGCACCTCGAAAGCTATGAAAAGGAGATACTCAAACTATTCAAATTTCATTTGCTTTCCCCCCAAAACCCCAACAAGACTCTTCTATAAATAAGATGTTTCACAACACATATAAGGGGGGCTTAGAGGTGGATTTTCAGAGGGATTTTTGACAAACAAAGAGAGGCTTTTTGGAAAGGCAAAGGGAGAAGAGAAGAAAAAAAGAGAGAGAGAGGAGAGAACACTTAAAACACTCATAAACCCAGAACCAAAAATACAACACCTCTGTTTGTTCTCTCTTTCGAATCCAAGCTTTCCTATCCTTCGAACTCAGGTTCCTTCCTTCCTTCAAATTCAAGAATATTCAGGGCAGCAACTCAAAGTTCAAAACACCAACTCCAGATGCAAGGTAAGTCTTCCTGACTTTAAACATTTTCGTTTCAAGCATCATTGATAACTTTTTTTTTTGTTTTCATTTCGACCCTTTTGTTTGTTTTCCTTTATTGTCAAGAACTAACTGTACAGACTATAAAACAATATTGGAGTGAAAAATTACAACATGGTTTGGCACAAATCCTTAGGCTTCGATACACACTGATTTGCAGGCCCAAACGAAAGAAAAAAAAAGGTGTGAATCGAAGGGTGTATGCTTCGATACACACTGACTTGTAGGACCAAACGAAAGAAAACAAAAAAAGGTTTGAATCGAAGGGTGTTTGCTTCGATACACACTGACTTGCAGGCCCAAACGAAATAAAACAAAAGGGGTGTATGAATCGAATGACACATGCTTTGGACGTGCTGCATGAATCGAAAGACTTGTTCTTTCTCTCTTTTGCACTATTTTTTGTCTTTATATTTTATATATTTTTTCTTTCATTTCTATTCAATATGATTGTAATAATTAGGACTTTTATTGCTTTCCACAACCCATTTGTAAATTTTTATACCCCATCCCCAAATTATGTAATAGCATAGGACATTTATTTTCCGTAATTTACCGCTTTTATATAAAATGCTAGTAATTTGGGTGTGTATGGCAAGATAAAATCAACCGTTAGAAAACCTTAATTACAAAGACAAAAATGCATGCAATCAAACACACTATTCACACGTGCACCTCTAGGGTAATCTCACTTGTTAGCTCAGAAAATAGTCATGTCCCTCAAATATGGGCATTTTAGCAAAGACCCTCGATAAAAAAGATCGTAGTTTGTTGTACCCCAAAATTTGCCCTCCCTTTTTCACAAGAACATTACAATCTCAGGGTTTTCTATGATTTTTAAGATTAGCTCAAGAATCGATCAAACAGACTTTTCTTTAACAGACAATCCAAAATTAGGGTTTTCTCTCGCATTTCTCAGAAGAAATTGAATCCTCGGAAATTCAGTTAACTGTTACATTGTTTTCACGCTTGTTCAAGTTTACTGGTTGTTTCTCAAAACCTAATTATCTGGGATAAGAGCTGAGACTTCTGTTTAGGAACATTAAGGCATCTTCTTGTTAGTGGAGTGAAATGTTTGCCAGTTAATGTAAATGCTTGTTTGTTTAGATTGCACAACGCATATGTTGTTTGGAATACTGATGCAAAGAGATTGCAGAGTTTTTATGGATTACTTGGATTTTAAGTCATCTGTATTGGAAATGGTGGAATGCAATTTCAGTCATTGTTTAATCAGGAATCTTAAATAAAAGTGAAAAGGCAAAGGGAAAGATTTGAAGATATTTGACAGTAGAAATTTCTTTTGGATAAAGACTTTTATTCATTTCAAATGTTGTTACAAAATTTATTTTGAATATTGTAAGTTTACAACTTATGGTATTTAAGATAATATTTGTTTACAATAAATGAAAAAAATAAATCTAATCTCCTAAGCTCCAATGCTCCCATGCTCAAGGAATTTTTTCTTCCTCTGCTTCCTCTATTGCCCAAGATGCATTCACCTGAAAAAGAAGAAAGAAAAGAAATCAGCACAGTTAATTGAAAAAATATTTTCAAATAGAAAAAGAAAGAAATCATCATTAAAGTTTTCCGACCGGAATCAGAATGTTATGTTCATCATATTTTATTTTCCTCTCTGCAAATCACAAGAAGATCACTCTTCTCGGTTCACAGAGAGAAAAATAAAAGATATAAATTGCAAGCATACAATTGGTTCAAATGCAAAAACATAGGCAAGTTGCAAGGCAAAGCAAAGTGTACTGCAAACTAAACCAAACTGCAGTAGTCAAACCAAGTTAGCAAGGCAAACATAAGCAAGCATGGCAAGCTAACTAAACAATGCATTAACCAAACTGAATGCAGAATTGTCAAGCATAGCAACTAGAAAAAGTACAATGCAGAAAGTACACAGTACAATAAATGCAGCAGGGAGATAAACCAAATTACAAGCCAAAGAGGCTTGTCCTAGCCATCATCACTTTCTAGCCAGCAAACTTTTCAGAAAGATATAATAAAATAAGCAAAAGTGCTTATGGGAGAGAGAGAGAAAGAGAGGACCTTTAATGAGAAGTTTTGCAGTTTGGCTAAGGCTGACAGAAGTTAACAAAAACAAAAGGAGATATAAAAGAAAACTGCATAACAGTTCAGAGGAAGAGGAAAAAATACCAAGTAAAAACCTGCATAACTCAAGCTTGCTCAAGTCTGTCAAAACTACAAACTCAAGCCAGCTCAAAACCTGCTTGTAAAAACCACAAACCTGCTTGCAAAACCACAAACCTGCAGCTTGCCCAAAAACAACCTGTAACCAAAAACTCAATCCCAAACTTGCACAAAACTTACAAAACTGCAAACTACAGTTTCAAAGCCAAGCATACTCAAGCTCAACAAACCTGCACAAAACTTGCAAGCCTGTAAGCCTGCTAGCACAAAACTTGCAAAATTGCAAACTACAGTTTCAAAGCCAAGCTTACTCAAGCTAAACAAACCTGCACAAAACTTGCAAGCCTGCTAGCACAAAACTTGCAAAACTGCAAACTACAGTTTCAAAGCCAAGCTTACTCAAGCTCAACAAGCCTGCAATTCCAACTGCAATCAGCTGCCCCAAGCAATCTGCAAACAACAAGCTGCAAGCCTGCATCTCAAACGGCAAGCCTGCATCTCAAACTGCAAAATCCAAACTCAAAGGCAAGCCAAACTTAAGTGAATCAAGCAAGCCAAGATAGCCAAAACAACAAAGAACCAACAAGAGTTTCGGATTTTATTCAACATCATCAACAAAAAAAAACAATACCAACTTCAGATTTTGTTCATCATCAACATCAAAACAAGGAGAAAGGAAGAGGTTTTCAGAAACTTCAACAAAGTATCATCATCACCAATATTCAAGGTAGAGAAAAACAACAAGTTTCAGATTGTGTTCATCATCAACATCAAAACAAGGAGAAAGGAAGAGGTTCAGAGTTTCAGATCTAAGATCATCATCAACATCAAAAAGGAAGAGATTCAGAAGCAAACAGTTTTCAGAAATACTCATCATCAAACAATCAGAGCCAAGAAGAGAAAGGAAGAGATTCAGAAGCAAAGCATAGTTTCAGAGTTTTCTTCATCATCAAAATCAAATCAACACATTCAAAAGCAAAGTTTCAGATTTCATTCATCATTATTAACAGAAAAAGCAACAAACTCAGTATAAATCAACATAGTGTTTCAGAAAATACATCATCAACATCAATAACCAACTAATCAAGGAAGAAGACAAAGATACCGGAAGCCAAAGCGTAGCCATCAGTTCTCCTCCGACCCCTAGCTTCCAAGGAGCGCCACCGGCCGACTCACCCTCCCTCTCTCACTTTTCGGAAGCAAAATGCTCAAGGTAAGATTTTTCTCAACCCCTTTTACTGCATATCAAACACAAAAGCCATATATTAAAACATGCAAGCAATCAATAAACAAACATTGAAACTGTAAAAACCCTAAAACGCGAATGAAACAAAATCGTACCATTCAAACAAATGCCGGGGACACTGTAAGAAGATAGAGAGTGGATGAGGGCGGCGCTCCGGTAGCTAGGCTCATGGAAGAAGAATCAGAAGCTCATGGCTTGAGAAATATGAGAGAAATGGAGAAGAAGAGCAAGAGCGGCGCCGCTGTTGTAAGCACATTAACCCTAATTCTGAGAACACAGTGTTGAACCCTAACAAAATGTTGTACAATCATTTCAGCTGGGCCCGTTCGCCCCAATTTTCCTAAGGCCCACTTTATTTTTTTGGCCAGCGTGCACCCCCCCCCCCCTTTTCCATTCAGTTTTTGTTTTTTTTTTATTCTATACCATCTTGGGCCAAATACTAAATCCTAAGCCCATCTTCTTTTTATTTTATTCTCTTCAAACCAAATACTTTTTTAATTATTTGTTTTCATTCTAAATAAATTATTTTCATTTCTTTTGTTAATAATAAAATTAAAAATGTATTAAAATTTTGTTTTGATATAGTTTCTTTTTAAATAATTATTACCTTTAATAAAAATACAAGAATAATCTTAAACTTTAATTCAAATAAATTTTCTTTCTTTAAAACTTTTTCTTTTCATAAATCATAAAACACAAAAAAATAACAATAATACTTAGTTTAAATTTTATTTGTTTATTTGTAAATAAATACATGCATCTCATAGTTCTTTGATTTTCCTTATTTTATAATTCGTTATAATTTTTACATGGAATTGCGACAGTTCGATTTGGTTGTAACACATATTTGGACATTATTATTCTGATGAGACTCATCCCCATTTGTAAATAATTGTACCCCCATCCCCGGATACTCTTTTGTAATAATTTAGACTTTAAATTCCCGCAATTTATTGCTTTCAATATACTGTATAGTAATTAGGGTTTGTATTCGAAGATCTAAAATCAATCGCTAGATGACCTAATACAAGAATAAATGCATGAAAATCAATACACAATTCACACTTGCACCTCTAGGGTAACTTCGCCTGTTGCCTCAGAAAAAGCAATCATGTCCCTCGAGTATGAGACACTCTAGCAAATGCCCCTTTGATAAACAAAGATCGTAGTCCCTCGATGACCCTCGATGTTGCCTTCGATAAAACGATCTCGTCCCTTACAAAATTTCTAGAGCGTCTCACAAGTTGCTTTTGATGATTGTATACGATGACCCACGCCTGTCCCGTTTAACATCCTAACACAAGGTTGTTCACCAAACACAATGGTGAAATAACACTGTCAAAAGGATTGAAAACATAAGAAAGATCTTTGAGTACAATAGGGTAGACAACTCTTAGTTACTTGATCAAAAGCTTGCAAAATATCCTTGCCATTTTCAAACACACCTCACAACACAATTTCAAAACAACTTTCAAAACATTGAAATATCTTTTCAATAAGACACACACCTTTGTATATATTCGAACAAGAATCATCACAAAAGTTGCCTAGACAAGGCCCCTCTTTTTCAAAGCATTTTCAAAAACTACACACAAAGCACCATTTCAAACAATTGAAAAGCAAAAGCAAGTGATCTAAACATGTAACTAAGAGCCCATGGAAAACCATGGATGAAAAGGGTGCTAGCACCTTCCCTTTTCATAATCTACCCCCCCGAACCCAAGAAAACATCTCAAAGGTCTTTCCTGTGCTTTTTGACCTTTCCTTTGGATAAAATAAAAATTCGGTGGCGACTCTTGCTAAACCGAACAAATGCGAACACAAACGCAAAACCTCAAGTCAGTTCTCCCACCGTATCACAGAACTGGCGACTCTGCTGGGGATCATTCTAAAAGTGGGGTTACCTTAGGGTTTTAGATCACCTTTACATGCTTACCTTGATTGCTTTGATTGCTTTACTTTTTAGTTCCTTGCTTGGGTTTGTTTTAAATCCTACACCCAGATTTGGGGACACCTTTTAGGTAAGTAGCAATAAACTGTGAGGGAACTGTGCGGGGTATACCGACATGGTTGAAGCAGTGGCTACGTTAGTGCGACGTATTTGTGAGTACCGGTAGCCTTTGAGTTAATCAAATAGAATACGGGGCCGCTAAGTGATGTTATGAAGCACTAACGAACTCTTAGAACCTTACTTGACCATCTTGGCCTTTTTAGGGGTAGTGAGATGACCGGCTTTGGTGCAGTCCGAAGTTGGTAGATACTCGATACTACACTCATTGAGGATTGTTTTCTTGGAATATTTTGGTCGCCAGTTAAGTGGATAAACCAAAACAATGAACACAAAAAATAATCCAGTGATATTGAGCTCCTTAGAACTCAGTTACTATTTATAGGACAGGTCGAGCAAACTAACTTCAAGAGGGTACTTACCTACAAACCCCATGCAAGCATAAACCTAAGGACTTGTTTGATTTGTGTGAATGTGATTACCTGTATATACACTTGCTAACTTTCGCATATCTGTACATAACATCATAACATCATACCATAGCATTTTCAATAACCATTTCAAGGATCTCGGGGGTCTTTGATGCAGGGTCACGTGGAACCAGACAACTACCAAGGGGCAAGAGGATTCATTTTCCTCTAAATACACGCCGTTGAAGATCAAGTACAACAACTTGAATCGAGGGCTATGACCCACTCGACATGGTGAGCTTAATTCTCGTGGAAAGACATCCACCAATGCAAAGTTCTCCAATCAAAGATGTTGATCAAAGATCAACCTCTAACATTTTCTTGTGTTTACCCCGCGAGACCCTTGAAAACATGCATCCACATATCATGCATTGTATCATGACAAGTTTTCCCTTTCAGGTTTCCTTATTCTCCTACTGTTTATTTCAGTAGAGATGGCTCTAAAGAGGACTGTCAAAGATATCCAGGATCAAAATGCTCAACTTCAAGAAATGTTCTTGAACCTGTCCCAGGGGTAAGAAGAAGTGAAAGCTCTCCTCACAAGGGGCATGGTCCTAGGGAATCCAGGCGGCATCAGGAATGATCAGTTGGAAGGGCTACAGATTGAGTTGGCAACAATGAAGATCCAGATGATGGGACAACTGGTGGGCCAGATGGCTCTCAATCAAGACCTGGATCAAAGACAAGAGGAGCTCAGGGTCCTCATCAACAAACTGCTTCAAGATAACCAAGTGGGGCAAACAACCAGGGTTGAAGATCAAGTTATCATTCAACCTCCTTTGAGACAAGAAGACAAGGGAAAGGCTCCTCAGCTTGCTTCAGGGTCACAAGCCCAGCAACAACCTCGCCAGCGTCAACGGGGTAATAGGCGTAAGTAAAATGCATCTGGAAGATATTTCAATGAGACTGACATACCATCATCTCTAATACTGGAATGCTTGTTGGAGGTCAACCTGACTGCTTTAAAGGATCCTCTTCGGAATCCCAATACCTATGCTCCTAGCTATCACCCTGACGCATTTTGTGTATACCACTCCTATAGTCCTGGACATGACACCGACGACTGTTGGGCTTTGAAAAACAAAATCCAAGATTTGATTGACAATGGAGTGCTGAAATTCATGCCAGATGGCGAGATGAAAATCTTCCGCTGAGGGTTCTCCACCTGAAATGACAAGTTCGAACTAAGAGACATTTGTTTCATTTGAATTTTCAAGTTGTAATTTCTTTTGTTATTCAAACAATTATCTGTTGATGTCAAACTCTGTTTCATTGATGCATTGCATATGTTTGTCTTGAATTCATCCATTCGTTTTCATTATTCTTGAATTATGCTTCCTGCTTTCTTTATGATATTTAACTATTGCAAAAAGTTACAAGTCTTTAGAGGGAGGATGACGAAACAATGCCATAATCTCATACAGTATGCTTTTGAGCAGACCTTACCGACGATGTACAGGCATTTCTTTCAAACCCTAAACACTGGAGTTATAAGGAATATAATCCCTAGTCAACCCCTTCGATCCAAAGAAGTAGAAGTTTCCTATTTTAACACAAATTGAAACCTTTAATCAAAACCTGGGGCAGGGTAGTCTCTCAGTTAATTCAAAAAGTGCATTTAGCCGCAAACTCTCAGTTCGTAATACAACGAATGACATCAAAAACATTCATTTGGAACCAAAAGACAGTGATGGTTCCTTATCTCGTAGGTAGTCATTATCTCTCAAAAAAAGAAAATCCCACTGGTTCAAAACCTACAAAGGAGGCTTAAGAAAGCTGGGGCATCCCGCTGACTGTAATCTCGAAAATAAGAACAGACAGGCAAAAATTAAGGATAATGAATTAAAAGAAAGAGGTCATTACAAATCCTCAACAAATGTTGCAAAAAATGTCTGCCTTCCAACAAATTCAACTTGTGTGGATCATCGCCAAAACGTCATCCCAAACTCGAATAGAGTTCGACGCACAATTAACTGAGTTAGGATTGAAGAACATTACGAAGAGCGGATGGGTACAAATATACTTTGAGCCTTTATCCTTTGTTTTTTTTAAAACCGTGAACCAAGCCACGTTACAACCCTTCAAAAGTCCTAATTGAAGCATGGGTTAGTTCGAAAGCATACTGTTACAAAAGGTATCCTGACTCCTGTAAGGCTTTGCTCTAAATCTTGATCTGAATTTTTCCTATAAAACGTTTTCTGCTAAAAAACGCATTTTTCAAAACTTCGAGACAAGCATAAACTTTGCATTATTTGAATATCGTTGTTTGCACATGTTTATTTGTTTGACAGCAAAGAAATTCACACAGTGAATGTTCGAATGAATGAAAGCTCTCTCAGTGAACAAAATCACTTCAAGTGGGATGATACTCCCGTTGCAAAAATCTCCTATCAACAAAAGGGGACTTGATATGATATAGCCCAGTAAACATGGGGCAGTCCAGTCAATATTTCAACAAATCACTCATGATCCAGTAACCTGGGGAAATCCAGTCAAGATTTCAAGAAATATCTCAATTACAGATTAACCTGGGGAAGTCCAGTCAAGATTTCAAGAAATATCTCAATTGCAGATTAACCTGGGGCAAGTATCCCTCACCATCACTTGGGGCATTAAAACGTCAATCTCATCAAAGGGTTACGTATAGTCCAAGTTTCCTGGCAGTGCCACAAACATTTGATACTAGGGGTAGTGACGAATCTCTCCGAAATATTTCTGAAAAGAAATTCAAGCATCCTCGAGAAGTTTATCACCTCTCTAGCAGACCAACAGTCACAGGTTTATTTCCCCAACACTTGTCAAGGATCTATTCTCCAAAACAAATTACACTTCAACGATATTCATGACATATGCAGATTGATCAGTGGGTAAAGATTCCTTCATCACCTGTTGAAAGTTACGGTCGTCGAAGATTCCTTCATTACCTGTTGGAAGTTACGGTCATCGAAAATCCCTCCATCATCCGTTTGAGTCAAAGTTAACTCAAGACCCTCTCTGTTTTGGTCAGATCGACACTAAGATCTCCCTGATTCTTATACTAGTGAAAGATATTCCGGGTTTTGATATTTCAGATAAATCTCTCAGTGAGTTATTCTGATTTTCTTCACTATCAGAGATGAATAATCCAACTCCTTTCCCCTTCACCAGTTTGGGATTTATTTTCCCCAGCGAAAGGTCGTCTTGAAAAACATTACACCTCTGTGCATCAAGACATCATACAACGCAATCTCATTTATTTTGAGAACATCATTGTTTGATATATGCCACTGACCTTTACCTTTCAGGAAAGGTACAATCAAATTCAAGCGAAAAAGCTTTTCTTCAGTCGAATTACTGACAAGTTCTTAAAGTTCGACAAAAGCTTTTACTTCAGTTGAATTACGGACAAGTTCCTAAATCTCAACAGAAACAACCCACCAGCAGAATAATGGACAATTGAAGCTCCTAAAATTCTGTTTCTCTCAAGAATGAAGACTCTCATCCTTGAAACCTCAGAAGATTGGTATACTCCCAAGCTCCTACCCTTAACAGAATGAAGACTCTCATCCTTGAAACCTCAGAAGATTGGTATACTCCCAAGCTCCTGATACCCTTAACAGAATGAAGATTCTCATCCTTAAAACCTCAGAAGATTGGTATACTCCCAAGCTCCTGATACCCTTAACAGAATGAAGATTCTCATCCTTAAAACCTCATAAGATTGGTATACTCCCAAGCTCATGATACCCTTAACAGAATGAAGATTCTCATCCTTAAAACCTCAGAAGATTGGTATACTCCCAAGCTCCTGATATTCCCGACAGAATGAAGATTCTCATTCTCAAAGTTGTATATAACCTGAATTTCTGATATTCCCGACATAATGAAGATTCTCATTCTCAAAGTTGTATATAACCTGAATTTCTGATATTCCCGATAGAATGAAGATTCTCATTCTCAAAGTAGAATATAATCTGAATTTCTGATATTCCCGACAGAATGAAGATTCTCATTCTCAAAGTAGTATATAACATGAATTTCTGATATTCCCGACAGAATGAAGATTCTCATTCTCAAAGTGGCGTACGACTTAATTTCTGAACTTCTTCCAAACAGGAATAAGCTTTTCCCAGAATCCCGAGCTTGTTCTCCAACAGGATAGCTACTCTTCAGCAGTACATCTACTCCCCATAGAGTTTTTACTTCCCGACAAAATCAAGATTCTCATCCTTGATTCTCCAGAGCTTTCTTTACTCTCAACATGAATTTGTCAGAGTTTTTAGTCCCCTGCAGATCGAAGATTCTCGTTCTTGACTCCTAAGTACAAATCCCCCTGGCAGAATGAAGATTCTCATTCTCGATTCTCCACAGAGTTTTCAGATATTCCCCGGTGAAGATCTCCTCAAAACGGGAATCCCCAGTAGATTGGCATACAACCCAAACTCCTGATTTCCCCAGCAGTGGTCCCAGGGCTTCTCATTCTCAATGATCAAAGGATTTTCAATCCCTAGCAGTAGTCAAGGATTTATTTTCCCCGACAGCGGTCAAGGATTTTATTATCTCCAGCTATCCAGGACTTATCTTCCTCAGCAAGACATCTCACCAGCTCACATACGCATACATTACATTCATACATCATAAACATTGATAGAACACATATAGTGCATCACACATTTCATGCAATATAACCTTGTGTTTCAACTAATATTTTACCCGTCGCAGGATAAGTTTAGCAAGTTTCAAACTTCAAGGATTTCTGAAAACAGTTTACGGATGCTTCCCAACATGGATGTTAATCTATCGCATGTTCAGCTCCAGGATTCTGAAAACAGTTTACAGATGCTTCCCAACATGGGTGCTAATCTATTGCTTATCCAGACCCCCAACTCAAAGATGTTCCAAACACGGATACCTTTCTGATACTCATTCTTTCACCTACGACATACAGTTCAACAAACATTCTTGGATGACATCTTTAAGCCCATCTCCGACAAGATTCTGTCACATCTCCAGATGACATCTTTAAGCCCATTCCCTCAACTATGCTTTGAAGAGTGCAAATTTATGGGCACTCTAGTGTCCAATCATCTTTTACCTTCGAGTCGCGAACGGAAAAATTGCCAATCTAACTCTTCAGGTTCAAGAAGATTGAACAGGGACAACTGTTGTACCCCAAAATTTGCCCTCCCTTTTTCACAAGAACATTACAATCCCAGGGTTTTCTCTGATTTTTAAGATTAGCTCAAGAGTCGATCAAACAGACTTTTCTTTAGCAGACAATCCAGAATTAGGGTTTTCTCTCGCATTTCTCAGAAGAAATTGAATCCTCAGAAATTCAGTTAACTGTTACATTGTTTTCACGCTTGTTCAAGTTTACTGGTTGTTTCTCAAAACCTAATTATCTGGGATAAGAGCTGAGACTTTTGTTTAGGAACATTAAGGCATCTGCTTGTTAGTGGAGTGGAATGTTTGCCAGTTAATGGAAATGCTTGTTTGTTTAGAATGCACAATGCGTATGTTGTTTGGAATACTGATGCAAAGAGATTGCAGAGTTTTTATGGATTACTTGGATTTTAAGTCATCTGTATTGGAAATGGTGGAATGCAATTTCAGTCATTGTTTAATCAGGAATCTTAAATAAAAGTGAAAAGGCAAAGGGAAAGATTGGAAGATATTTGACAGTAGAAATTTCTTTTGGATAAAGACTTTTATTCATTTCAAATGTTGTTACAAAATTTATTTTGAATATTGTAAGTTTACAACTTATGGTATTTAAGATAATATTTGTTTACAATAAATGAAAAAAATAAATCTAATCTCCTAAGCTCCAATGCTCCCATGCTCAAGGAATTTTTGCTTCCTCTACTTCCTCTATTGCCCAAGATGCTTTCACCTGAAAAAGAAGAAAGAAAAGAAATCAACACGGTTAATTGAAAAAAGATTTTCAAATAGAAAAAGAAAGAAATCATCATTAAAGTTTGCCGGCCGAAATCAGAATGCTATGTTCATCATATTTTATTTTCCTCTCTGCAAATCACAAGAAGATCTCTCTTCTCGGTTCACAGAGAGAAAAATAAAAGATATAAATTGCAAGCATACAATTGGTTCAAATGCAAAAACATAGGCAAGTTGCAAGGCAAAGCAAAGTGTACTGCAAACTAAACTAAACTGCGGTAGTCAAACCAAGTCAGCAAGGCAAACATAAGCAAGCATGGCAAGCTAACTAAACAATGCATTAACCAAATTGAATGCAGAATTGTCAAGCATAGCAACTAGCAAAAGTACAATGCAGAAAGTACACAGTACAGAAAATGCAGCAGGGAGATAAACCAAATTACAAGCCAAAGAGGCTTGTCCTAGCCATCATCACTTTCTAGCCAGCAAACTTTTCAGAAAGATATAATAAAATAAGCAAAAGTGCTTATGGGAGAGAGAGAGAAAGAGAGAACCTTTAGTGAGAAGTTTTGCAGTTTGGCTAAGGATGGCAGAAGTTAACAGAAAAAAAAGGAGATATAAAAGAAAACTGCATAACAGTTCAGAGGAAGAGGAAAAAATACCAAGCAAAAACCTTCATAACTCAAGCTTGCTCAAGTCTGTCAAAACTACAAACTCAAGCCAGCTCAAAACCTGCTTGTAAAAACCACAAACCTGCTTGCAAAACTACAAACTTGCAGCTTTCCCAAAAACAACCTGTAACCAAAAACTCAATCCCAAACCTGCACAAAACATGCAAAACTGCAAACTACAGTTTCAAAGCCAAGTTTACTCAAGCTCAACAAACCTGTACAAAACTTGCAAGCCTGTAAGCCTGCTAGCACAAAACTTGCAAAACTGCAAACTACAGTTTCAAAGCCAAGCTTACTCAAGCTCAACAAACCTGCACAAAACTTGCAAGCCTGTAAGCCTGCTAGCACAAAACTTGCAAAACTGCAAACTACAGTTTCAAAGCCAAGCTTACTCAAGCTCAACAAGCCTGCAATTCCAACTGCAATCAGCTGGCCCAAGCAATCTGCAAACAACAATGCAAGCCTTCATCTCAAACTGCAAGCCTGCATCTCAAATTGCAAAATCCAAACTCAAAGGCAAGCCAAACTTAAGTGAATCAAGCAAGCCAAGCTAGCCAAAACAACAAAGAACCAACAAGAGTTTCAGATTTTATTCAACATCATCAACAAAAAAAACAATACCAACTTCAGATTGTGTTCATCATCAACATCAAAACAAGGAGAAAGGAAGAGGTTTTCAGAAACTTCAACAAAGTATCATCATCACCAATATTCAAGGTAGAGAAAAACAACAAGTTTCAGATTGTGTTCATCATCAACATCAAAACAAGGAGAAAGGAAGAGGTTCAGAGTTTCAGATCTAAGATCATCATCAACATCAAAAAGGAAGAGATTCAGAAGCAAACAGTTTTCAGAAATACTCATCATCAAACAATCAGAGCCAAGAAGAGAAAGGAAGAGATTCAGAAGCAAAGCATAGTTTCAGAGTTTTCTTCATCATCAAAATCAAATCAACACATTCAAAAGCAAAGTTTCAGATTTCATTCATCATCATTAACAGAAAAAGCAACAAACTCAGTATAAATCAACATAGTGTTTCAGAAAATACATCATCAACATCAATAACCAACTAATCAAGGAAGAAGACAAAGATACCAGAAGCCAAAGCGTAGCCATCAGTTCTCCTCCGCCCCCTAGCTTCCAAGGAGCGCCATCGGCCGGCTCACCCTCCCTCTCTCACTTTTCAGAAGCAAAACGCTCAAGGTAAGCTTTTTCTCAACCCTTTTTACTGCATATCAAACACAAAAGCCATAGATTAAAACATGCAAGCAATCAATAAACAAACATTGAAACTGTAAAAACCCTAAAACGCGAATGAAACAAAATCGTACCGTTCAAACAAATGTCGGGGCCACTGTAAGAAGATAGAGAGTGGATGAGGGCGGCGCTCCCGTAGCTAGGCTCATGGAAGAAGAATCAGAAGCTCATGGCTTGAGAAAGATGAGAGAAATGGAGAAGAAGAGCAAGAGCGGTGCCGCTGTTGTAAGCACATTAACCCTAATTCTGAGAACACAGTGTTGAACCCTAACAAAATGTTGTACAAACATTTCAGCTGGGCCCGTTCGCCCCAATTTGCCTAAGGCCCACTTTATTTTTTTGGCCAGCGTGCACCCCCCCTTTTCCATTCAGTTTTTGTTTTTTTTTGTTCTATACCATCTTGGGCCAAATACTAAATCCTAAGCCCATCTTCTTTTTATTTTATTCTCTTCAAACCAAATACTTTTTTAATTATTTGTTTTCATTCTAAATAAATTATTTTCATTTCTTTTGTTAATAATAAAATTAAAAATGTATTAAAATTTTGTTTTGATATAGTTTATTTTTAAATAATTATTACCTTTAATAAAAATACAAGAATAATCTTAAACTTTAATTTAAATAAATTTTCTTTCTTTAAAACTTTTTCTATTCATAAATCATAAAACACAAAAAAATAACAATAATACTTAGTTTAAATTTTATTTGTTTATTTGTAAATAAATACATGCATCTCATAGTTCTTTGATTTTCCTTATTTTATAATTCGTTATAATTTTTACATGGAATTGCGACAGTTCGATTTGGTTGTAACACATATTTGGACATTATTATTCTGATGAGTTTCATCCCCATTTGTAAATAATTGTACCCCCATCTCCGGATACTCTTTTGTAATAATTTAGACTTTAAATTCCCGCAATTTATTGCTTTCAATATAATGTATAGTAATTAGGGTTTGTATGCGAAGATCTAAAATCAATCACTAGATGACCTAATACAAGAATAAATGCATGAAAATCAATACAAAATTCACACTTGCACCTCTAGGGTAACCTCGCCTGTTGCCTCAGAAAAAGCAATCATGTCCCTCGAGTATGAGACACTCTAGAAAATGCCCCTTCGATAAACAAAGATCGTAGTCCCTCGATGACCCTCGATGTTGCCTTCGATAAAACAATCTCGTCCCTTACAAAATTGCTAGAGCGTCTCACAAGTTGTTTTTGATGATTGTATACGATGACCCGCGCCTGTCCCGTTTAACATCCTAACACAAGGTTGTTCACCAAACACAATGGTGAAATAACACTGTCAAAAGGATTGAAAACATAAGAAAGATCTTTGAGTACAATAGGGTAGACAACTCTTAGTTACTTGATCAAAAGCTTGCAAAACATCCTTGCCATTTTCAAACACACCTCACAACACAATTTTAAAACAACTTTCAAAACTTTGAAATATCTTTTCAAAAATACACACACCTTTGTATATATTCGAACAAGAATCATCACAAAGGTTGCCTAGACAAGGCCCCTCTTTTTCAAATCATTTTCAAAAACTACACACAAAGCACCATTTCAAACAATTGAAAAGCAAAAGCAAGTGATCTAAACAAGTAACTAAGAGCCCATGGAAAACCATGGATGAAAAGGGTGCTAGCACCTTCCCTTTTCATAATCTACCCCCCGAACCCAAGAAAACATCTCAAAGGTCTTTCCTGTGCTTTTTGACCTTTCCTTTGGATAAAATAAAAAGTCAGTGGCGACTCTTGCTAAACCGAACAAATGCGAACACAAACGCAAAACCTCAAGTCAGTTCTCCCACCGTATCACATATTCCCTCGATGTTGCCTCTGGTAAATGATCTAGTCCCTTATAAAAATTGCTAAAACGTCTCATAAGTTGCCTTCTATGACTATATGATTGACCCACGCCCGTCCCTTCACATCCAACGATGGGGCTTCTTACCAAATCAATGGTAACGTAGAAACTTCTAAAGGAGGAGGAAAAGAACATAGACCTTTTGACTTACTCACAAATCAAAACCATTTCCACATTCACACTTTCAAAACATCTTCAAAAACAAAAATATTTTTGAACTATTTTCAAAACCAACACTTTGTATGCATTCTTATAGAGGCGAGAGTCATTACAAAGTTAGCCACAACAAAGGCATTTTGCAAAATATTTTCAAACTTACACCCACCACAAACATATTTCAAACAAAGCATTTTTCAAAAGTGATCTAGCAAGCAACTAAGAGCCCGTAGATAACTACGGAAGAAAAGGGTTCTAACACCTTCCCTTTTCATAACCTACCCCCCGAACTCAAGAAAACATCTCTAAAGGTCTTTCATGTTCTTTTCACCCTTTCCTTTATTGGATAAAAGAAAAGTCGATGGCGACACTTGCTATCTGCAACAATTGCGATAAAACGCAAAACACCCAAGTCAGTTCTCCCACCGTATCACACCAAGCTCTAGGGTTATGTTTCAATCCATAGAGAGTTTTCTTTAGTTTAAACACATGATCTGAATAAGTAGGATCAATGAATCTCTTTTGTTGTTCAACATATACCTCTTCATGCAAGTACCCATTTAGAAAGGCACTTTTTACGTCCATTTGAATTAGTTTAAACTTCAATAAACAAGCCACTCCTAACCAAATTCTAATGGATTTAAGTCTAGCAACTGGAGAAAAAGTCTCATCAAAATATATCCCTTCAATCTGACTATAACCTTGTGCCACAAGTCTTGCCTTATTTCTAGTGCAACTCCACTTTCATCAGTTTTTTTCGTGTACTTCCACCTTGTACCAATGACATTTGTTTCACTAGGCCTAGGAACTAAGTCCCAAAATTCATTCCTCTTGAATTGACTAAGTTCTATTTGCATGGAATTGATCCAGAATTCATCAGTTAAGGCCTCCTTTATATTCTTAGGTTCAATCTTAGAAATAAAGCAATAATTAGAAACAACCTCCTTTGATCTAGTAATGATCCCTTGATTAAGATTTCCTATAATGAGCTCTTTAGGATGATATTTATGAATTTTGATTGAAGGACCCTTACTGACTAAGTTGTTATCAGGTTCAACATTAGCAGTCTCAGTATTAGTGTCATCTTATTTCACATTTTCTGACTAATCATCCATCTGGAATGATGTTCCAACATTGTATTCAACATTATGATCATCGTATGTTCTTGAGTCATCGACCACAACATTTATAGACTCCATCATGACTTGAGCTCTGGTGTTAAAACTCTACAAGCTCTGATGTTTGTAGAGTAGCCAATAAATATACCTTCATCAGTCTTAGGATCCATTTTTCTTCTCTGTTCACGATCATCCAGGATGTAGAATTTACTTCCTAAAACATGAAAGCATTTAACTATGGGGTTCCTTGATTTCCATAACTCATATAGAGTATTTTCTATTCCATTCCTTAAAGTGACTCTATTGTCAATATAACAAGCAATATTCACGACTTTTGCCCAAAAATGATATGGAAATTTCTTTGCGTGAATCATGACTCTTGTTGATTCTTGTAGGGTTCTATTATTTATTTCCATAACTCCATTTTGTTGAGGAGTGATAGGTGATAAAAATTCATGACTAATACCTTTAGATGCACAAAATGCAGCAAACTTGTTGTTTTCAAACTCCCTACCGTGATCACTTTTGATCTTGACAATATAACTCTCCTTTTCTCTTTGAAGCTTTTGATACAGATCCTTGAAGACATCAAAAACTTCAAATTTTTCTCTGATGAAGTTCACCCAAGTGAATCTTGAAAAACCATCAACAAGAACATAAGCAAAGATTTTTCCTCCAAGATTTTCAACTTGCATAGATCCCATTAAGTTCGTATGTAGAAGTTTCATAACTTTTGGAGTGGTATGATGTTGAAGCTTTTGTGTGACATCTTGGTTTGCTTTCCAATTTGACATTATCCACAAATTCTTCCTTCATCAATTTTGAGATTAGGAATGCCTCTAATAGCTTCTTTAGACAGAGTCTTCTTCATGCCCTTAAAATGTAAATGCCCAAGTTTTTGATGCCACAAAGTAACTTCATCTTCCTTGGACTACAAGCAAAGGGAAGTATCATTGATTCCTTGAGGTGTCCACAAGTACCAATAGAAGAATAAGAATAATAGAAGAGAAAGGGTAGCGTATGTCGAAATGGATGAGGATGATTAGGAGGTGTATAATGATCCTATAGCTTTCGATGAAAGTGAAATTAATTTGGCCAAATTAAAACAAGGGCCACCTTATTCTTGTAAAGTTATTGTACTTTAGAACGATAAAAACCCCGCCGAACTAGAAAAGAAAGATAAATTCCTTAAGAGAACATGCACCTTTGACGTTACGAAGTGTGATGAAATTTTCGATTTGTTAGTTAGAGATGGCCAAATGATAATGCCACCTGGTGCTAAAATACCATTGTTAGAACAACGAAAGAAAATAGGTTTTTGTAAATATCATAATTTTTTAAGCCACAAAACCTCACAGTGTTTTATTTTTATGGATCTTGTAAAAAACACAATTAAGGACAAAATATTGAAGTTCAGAGACAAAGGAAAGCTCCAGATGAAGGTTGATTCAGATCCCTTGCAGGTGGGAGATGCCCATTATACTGAACCCACTGATATCAATATGGTCGAGGCTACTGAAGGCCTTCATAAGGAAAGCGCTATGGTTGAAGCCATTGAAGGTTTCAAGCAGGAAGTCAAAGTGACTAAGGCTACTGAAGGCCTCAGGGTAAAATTATAGAAAGCTAGGATTACTGATTATCCTGATTATAGAAAACACTCATGAAAATAAGGATAAAATAAGGGTTGCATATTCAATAAAGGATGAGAACTTGGTCGAGTTCGTCCATTGGTTTTAGAGGAAGAAATCAGAGGTGATGTTGTGCCCCATGTGCAACTCTATTTTCGATAGAAAGGCTGCAGAAAACATGGAAAAAGATTGAATTTCCAGTCGCAGAGGAAATAGGAAATATGTGCAAAGTCAATATGTGTTTGAAAAAATGGGAGTCCTTCGAAGGAAACAATATAAAGGAGCAAGTCTCCAGATTAATAGGCCATCAACTTTTAATCCCACAGTTGATGCCCCAAGGGGAAAATGGGTGAGGCCTGTTGAAAAGAGGGAGCAAGGTCAAGAGAAGTGGAGAAGTTTCAAGGTGGGTCGAGGATCTTCAACTTCTTATAAAAAATAATTCCAAATGTCGAGACAACAGACATTTGGATCTAGAAATTATAAAGGAAAAAATCCTATGTCTCAATCCCAATGGAGGAGACAATAGAGAAGAATAAAGATAGAGAGGGAAGCAACCAAAAGAGATATGGTGGAGTCCAGTAACAACCATCCCCAAAACAAAGAGAGGGGAAAATAAAGACAAATAATTAGGAGGAAGATGTTTTTGTCGAAGAAGGAGAAACCCAAAGAAACATCAGTGGAGCAACCAACACCAGATGACGACATTCTAATTGACGACTTCGATTCAGGTTCAGAGTCCTCTTTTAATATCTACTAAAATGTAGTATCTATGATACCTTTAGAGTATGATCAGGTAACCGAGGTCGAAGAGACTGAAGAGATTGACGAAGCAGAGATGGCCAGACACATGATAATGCGCTATTACATTATGAATAACAGATGTGTTGAAGGACATAATGCATTCTTTGAGAGACCTGATGAAGGAATGAAGAGTCACCTGAAACCCTTGTTCATCAAAGGGAAGGTCAAAAATACTGGAGTCAACAATATTCTAATGGATGGCGAGGAATTTGTTAATTTGATGCCACAATTCATGTTAAAGAGGATTGGAAAGCACGATAGTGACCTAAAGCCACATAATATGGTCTTGTCGAATTATGAGGGTAAATTTGGCCACACCTTGGGAGTAATTCAAGTTGATCTAACTGTTGGATCTATCACTAGGCTACCTATGCTTATGGTCATATCATCAAGGGCTAATTACAATCTGCTTCTAGGACGTGAATGGATACACGACATCAAAGTTATACCATCTTCGCTACACCAGAGGATCTTGATTTGGAGGGATGATGGGATAGAGGAGAATGTAGAGGCTGACCAAAGATATTATATGGTGGAGGTTAACCATGTGGACAAACGTCACTTTGACAGAAACTTGGCGAACATAGTGCCTTGTTACCCTACTGGATTTTCTTATATGCCTTTAGATGAAATGAAATGATGTCCATTTGAGTCCTTGGGTTCAATAATCCAAATCATATCAATACCCCACATAGGTAAAGGCCATGGAGAAGAAATAACATTGAGAAGATTTGAAGGCACATGAATCTTGTCAGCATAAATCTAACACTTATGGCATTTCCTTGCAAATTTGTAGCAGTCAGATTCCATTGTAAGCCAATAGTAACCTACCCTAAGAATCTTCTTTTCCATTGAATGTCCATTGGCATGGGTACCAAATGAACCCTCGTGGATCTCATGCATCAACATGTCTGCTTCGTGTCTATCCACGCATCTGAGCAAGACCATGTCGTAATTTATTTTGTATAACACATCTTCATTAAGGAAGAAGCTATCTGCCAACCTTCTCAATGTCTTCCTATCTTTGTTTGATGCACCAAGTTATGATTCTTGATTCTGAAGGAAGTGCTTGATATCATAATACCAAGGTTTATCATCTAATGTCACCTCTACTACAAATATATGAGCTGGCCTATCAAGACGTTAGATTGTAATATGAGGTACATCATTAGAAGAATTCACCTTCTACATGGAAGCCAAAGTAGCTAAAGCATCCTCCATCTGATTGTCGTGCCGAGGAATGTGATGGAATTTAACTTTATTGAAGAAAGGTAATAACCTTATTTCATAATCTTTATAGGGAATTAAACCAGGATGAGAAGTCTACCATTCTCCTTTAATCTAATTTATCACTAAAGCTGAATCACCATACACATCAAGAATTTTTAATTCGGAGATCCATAGCTTCCTCAAGACCCATAATACACGCTTCGCATTCTGCCATGTTATTGGTACAATCAAATGTCAACCTTGTAGTGAAAGGGATATGAGATTCATTGGGAGTGATAATCAAAACACCAATTCCTTTACCATAAGCATTCACAACTCCATCAAACAGAATATCCCATCGGGACTCAGGATCTAGACCTTCCTCTGGAAAAGGTTCATCATAATCTTTAACTTTAAAATACATCACATCTTCATTAGGGAAATCATACTTGACAGATTGATAATTGCCAACTAGTTGGTGAGCAAGGTACTCTGCCAACACACTACCTTTAATAGCTTTCTGAGTACAACATTCAACATTATATTTAGACAACATCTGCCAACAGGAAATTATTCAAGTAAGAGCATGATTTTTAAAGATATACTTAATTGGATCCATTTTGGATATCAACCAAGTAGTATGATTCAACATATATTGTCATAGACATTTTGCAGCCCAAGCCAAAGCACAACGTGTATTTTCCAGCGTAAAATACTGTGACTCACAGTCAATGAACTTCTTTCTCAAATAATAGATGGCACACTCTTTTCTTTCTATTTCATCTTGTTGTCCCAAAATACAATCCATGGAACCACCCAACATAGTCAGATAGATGATTAATGGTCTTTCTTCAACAGGAGAGAGCAACATAAGAGGTTCAAGCAGATACTCTTGGATGTTATCAAACGCCTTATGTCAATCATTTGTCCATACACAACCTTGATCTTTCTTTAGAAGCTTGAAGATCGGTTTATAAGTTGCGGTAATATGGGAAATAAACTTGGAGATGTAATTCAAACGCCCAAGGAAACCCTTGACCTGTTTCTCAGTTCTTGGTGCAAGAATTTCTTGAATTTCCCTAACTTTATCAAGATCAACTTCAACACCTTTCTGGCTAATGTAACACCCCTTCTAAATACCCCAATTAAAGGTAAAGATTAAAATCAGAGAAACAAAATTGCACGGAAGGGATGCCACAACACACATCACATTCCAACGTTTTTAAGGAAAAACGGACAGGGTATGTTTGAAAGTATAAGCATTCCAACACAAAACAAACATACCATAAATATTTACTTCATTCTCTCGTGCAAACACAACGGAGTTTCATAATTTCACATCATCTCCATTTATGGAGAAATCAAAACATAATTCAAGGCATCAAGCCATCATAATTCACATAAGCATATGTTATCAAGTCTCACATATACAAAACATCATATACACGAATAAGGATTATATACATCATAATCCAAATACAAAATAATCGAGTTCGACACTAAATAAATCCCCCCCATGTGTTACTACCAGAGCATCGAATCGGCTCTAATCAAAATAAAACAGATTGCAATCCAATGCATCCGTTAGCTAGCGCCTCGCGCTACCGTCCTCGGTACCTGCACAATGCCATCAAAAGCATTGGCCAACAAAAGGGTAAGAATTCCAATAATCATATAACATGTAATTTTAAGTAAATGAAATGGCAATAAATAAAGCAATACATAATGATCATGTTCATTTTATCACCTGTAATATCCTTACTCAAGGAATCCATTTCCAACACATTAACCATGTAAACCGATTATCCGAATACTCACATCCTTGGCACATAACCATAATTCAAACAACAACAATATTGGCACATAATCAAACACATCAACACACATACATAACATGCACAAATATACATGTGACTCACAACACGACTCAACGTATGCGAATGCGGTACCGACTCGTGGACCCAAGGTTCCACCACCTATATTTCCCTTCCGGATCAAGGTCACTACGTCTTTTCCCACAATAGGGTCACCGTCTAGATATTGTGGACCCAATGTTCCACCACCTATATTTCCCTTCCGGATCAAGGTCACTACGTCTTTTCCCACAATAGGGTCACCGTCTAGATATTGTGGACCCAATGTTCCACCACCTATATTTCCCTTCCGGATCAAGGTCACTACGTCTTTTCCCATAATAGGGTCACCGTCTATAAAATCATGTGAACCCACAGTTTCACCGTCTCTGTTTCAAGACCAACCATGCCATGCAATATACAATATAACCAATTCATGCAATTAAGATTCACAATAATCTTAACATACACATACCATCAAATCCAACCAATGGAACATCAACTATTGTACATGCATGCATACATATAATTTTAACAATCTCAACGTCAAGTAAAATGTATACAAACAAGTTACTTACTCAACCAAAACATAAACCATCAACTATCAACAATTCCAAATCGGAAAGTATATTTCAACATAAAGTCATTATCAATGAACTGGCATTACTCTCAATGTTTCTCATCGCGATCGAGTCACCGGAATGTAACTCGAACGGTTAAATTCGGGATTAAACTCAACTTATTTCATTCGTACTAAAATCGGGTCGATTCTTAAAAAGTCGAAATTTCGCAAAACGAACTTCACTACGTTAATCTACACGTCGGATTATGCTAGCACGTCAATTTTCTTTGAATTCGGAGCAACTTGCTCCGTCGACGAATCTACCGAAATCGAAACACAATCGGGTTCCAAAGGAAGTGCGAAAAATCAGAATTTTGGAGGCTACAGAAGCATCAACACGGGCACCCGTGTGCATCAACACGGCCCGTGTGGAAAAGCCACCAGAACGTGCAAAAATTTCTAAAGTCAGAGCATCAACACGGGCACCCGCGTGCAGCAACACGGCCCGTGTGGATGGACCTGCGTGAAAACTTCATTCTTTTGAGTTTTTCTCATTCTACCACCATGGTTTTCTTTCCCATTCAATACTCTTAATTTCTACAAGCTAGCACCTAATACACTCACAAACCATACTCCTAATCCAACTTTTCTAAACCATTCCAACAATCAACCAACAAAACCCTATAAATCAACTATCAATTTTACCCCCAAATCCAAAATATATCTATCAAAACCTAACAATATGAGATGGAGAATCAAACCCCTTACCTTGGTGTGGGTTTTCTTGAAACAAGATGATGAAGATGTTGCAACTCCAAACCTAGCTTCCTTTCTTCTCTTCTCCTCTTTCTCTCTTCTTTTCTTTCTTCTTTCTCTTCTTACCAACTAATCTTACTAACTCTCCTTTTCTATTTTATAAAACTATCCTTCTACTACTAACTTTCCTCCCTCTATCTTTCTAAAATTATAATTTGGCCCCAACAATTATTTAATTCAAATTATATCATATAATTCTATTAAAACCATATTACATTTAATTCATATTTATTCCATAAAAACTAAATTATACCGATAAATCAAACGAAGCCAAATACACACCAAAATAATATTACTCAAAATAGTATTTTATCATTATGAATATTTTTATTTCAAATAACCGAGTTAACATTTAATCAAAAACGGGGTGTTACAACTCTCCCCCACTTAAAAGATTTTCGGCCTCGAAAATTTTGACCAAAACGAACAAATCGGGACATGCCTACGCATTCGTCCACTCAATCCTTGCGTTAATTAAACAACATACAAAACACAACTAACACAAGGGCATCTCCCTAGCCATAACGTTTAGACAAGAACAACCATGCCGAGATGCGAAGCCCATACAATGCACTCGACAATCAACTAACACCCAACAACTAAGCAAGTCGCAGACACACCGGTTCGCTCGAGAACTAAACAAACAAGATCGATACCATCCTAACGTCTCAACCATAGAATTAGTCATACACTCGAACCGACGCCTCGGAAACGAGTCACCAAAGGTAGGAACATAAAGTCCTACGACACAACACCGACACCATCGCTAAAACAAAAACAACAAAATGGTTATACAAACCAAAACTGAAACAATCAGAAAGGATAAAACCACGCGTGCTACGCAAACACGAAAAGATGCCATCATTCACGCATAAGTACGAACTCAAGAATTACACTTGCAGTTATCGCTCTCATTCCAGAAAAATCACAAGGTCACATCGTCCTTGTAGATTACCAACGTACCACCCTTGAACAATACCAAGCTACCCAAACATAATTGAACTGCGACACACCACTCATCCTAGGACGTATACTGACGACTTGCGACTATAACTCACTACCCCAAATCCAACAATCCCGCATACTCGCTAAAACTCAATGCTCGATATCTAAACCATGCTGTGTCACTTTTATGCATAAGATGCCAACTGTAAAACAACTTGGTTAATCCTCAACTTCATAATCACCCAAAATGGATACGTTCAAAGCGTACACCCATCAAGACACCTCGCAACATCAGCTTCATCAACTCGAAGAATCACTCTTTCATTCTCGATTGATCAACGCCCGTTGATCCTCTTAAATACACGACATAGTTTGACCTCTTCAAATACTGTCCAAATATTTCACTTGTGAAACTTCGATGTATACACTTGACTTCCACGAAGTCTTCCCTTATAACAATTCAATTCCCAAAGTTTTTAAGTAATCACCATCCTCGCATCGTCGCAACGATTAATACACTGGTTTCTTATTCGAAACATCTCTCATATCTTTCAATCTTCTAAAGTGGTAATCCAAACCAAAACACTCTCTCAAGAACTCTACTCATCAATTTCGTCTCATACTCTTGAAATTACAACATAGTTTGGACTTAGAACCATAACATCAATTTCTATGGAATCCAACATGAACACCGTCGCGACCGACTTCAGTCACAAATAGAACATCTTCCTCTATAAAACATCAATCATCTTTAAGTACCTGTGGTTACCAAACCATCACCAAATTCCTTACCGTCAAGACTTATTTTAGTCGTGATCTAATAATCCACCGCGACCATTAGTATCCGGCGAAATCCATATGGTAGTAGTGAACGAATCCTTAATAACCTTCTGAGTTTAATCTCAACAAGCGTCTCAAAACAAACATGCAACATTCTTTCAAAATAATAAATCTCAAATAAGATATTCTTGGGTTATCCTCAATATCAACTTAATAAACTCAACAACAGACGAAGTCTCTTTATAGATCATACTCAACTTGAATTGTCTTCAACAATTCCAATCTCCTTGTCGTTAACATCTGTACCTATAAGGTTCCAATGATTATAACTGCATCAAACTCTAACTCCCGCATCCGATAATTTTCCATAAGAAAAATCAAATCGTTCCAAGGTAGTAATACACTTTTCCAACTCTATGTCGAAATACATCTTACGTCCAAAACAAAATATCACAACACGTCGCACCAGGTTCTTCAGTACAAAACAAAACCAAAATCAAGGCATTCGCTAAACTTTTCACCGGCTAAAACAAATTCGCTTCCCATTGCGAAGTCCAATTAGTGACTCAACCATTTCGGGTCAAAATACTCACGATCAATACCAACTCATAAAAAAATATCTTCCATCAAACTCACAAAGTTAACCATCCACAACAAAAGAACTTATAAACTATGAATTAGCCCCTTAAAGTCTTCGACAAGACACAAAATAAATCTTCGCGGAACTGTCCAAAATATTGCCGTCTAAGTTGCTTACTTAAGACACTCACGTCCAATAGTTCCAAAACTCCTTCTTTAGAGGACTCAACATGCACCAATCTAACTCCACTACTGATAACGCAACACTCGGATGCTTGCCACAATCCCTTAACTTGATGTAAACCAAATAATATCCATGAACACGAAACAACTCTTCAGCTACTCATGAGAGTACTGTTGGAACATTCCAAAATCTTACCTGACGCATTAGTCACACTAATGACATCAGCTTATACTCGCCCGGACCATACACTATCTTGAAAAGCATTGCCTGAACATCTTCAACCCTCACACTAACCCATAGGCAGCCAGACTTCAAAACGATCTCACTAAACACATAAACTCCAAATAACTGCTTCACTTAAATATCAATCCTCCGAAGCGGACACTCGTCCTCAACATCCGCTTCGTTCCTTGACTACAAACGGCACACCAACTTGGGTAACCTTTGCTCTTCTCGAACAACACAATCGGCGCACTCCACGGCGAACCACTCAAACAAACAAACTCTACTAAAACCAATATTCAAGTTGACTCTTCAACTCTAATTCAGAAACAAACATCCCTTAAGGATACTTCGAATCCCAACTAGTTCCAGAAACTAAATCCATCAAAACTTCACCTCGCACTACAGCGGTAATTCACTTACATTTCCACAAAAGGTTCCGGAAGAATCACAACAAGAAGCTCGCTTGCCAAAAATCTTATTTCTCACCAAAATCCAAATTCGCCCACAACTCAAGTAACCATGCACTGCCTTGTGCCAACTCATCTGCTTCACACACTATTAAGTTGGCAAGACAAGTCTATCCCAAACAACACAATTCTCGACTACCATCAACAAGGGATTAAGGATGATGAGTCCCTCAATTTGTCAATAGTCAGTCGACAATCATGAGGTGGCATTAACCATCGTTACCAAACCACAACAGCATCTTCAATCTTACCCCTCAAGCTACTTAAACATAACCATGCTTGAAGCATCAACTGCTCGACAATACTTACATCTTACAATCAGCGGTATACTGAACCAACCTCTTGCACAAAACTTCAGAGAAGAAACTTCTCCCCCACTTAATTCACACGTACCTCTGCAGACAACGAAAAGGAAACAATCAAGTACCGACAGTGTTTCACACACATGTCGCGTACCAAAAGGGATTAAACACATAAACAACCTGGCCGATAGACCGACCTGCTCTAATACCACTATTGTAACACCCCTTCTAAATACCCCAATAAAAGGTAAAGATTAAAATCAGAGAAACAAAATTGCACGGAAGGGATGCTACAACACACATCACATTCCAACGTTTTTAAGGAAAAACGGACAGGGTATGTTTGAAAGTATAAGCATTCCAACACAAAACAAACATACCATAAATATTTACTTCATTCTCTCGTGCAAACGCAACGGACTTTCATAATTTCACATCATCTCCATTTATGGAGAAATCAAAACATAATTCAAGGCATCAAGCCATCATAATTCACATAAGCATATGTTATCAAGTCTCACATATACAAAACATCATATACACGAATAAGGATTATATACATCATAATCCAAATACAAAATAATCGAGTTCGACACTAAATAAATCCCCCCCATGTGTTACTACCAGAGCATCGACTCGAATCTAATCAAAATAAAACAGATTGCAATCCAATGCATCCGTTAGCTAGCGCCTCGCGCTACCGTCCTCGGTACCTGCACAATGCCATCAAAAGCATTGGCCAACAAAAGGGTAAGAATTCCAATAATCATATAACATGTAATTTTAAGTAAATGAAATGGCAATAAATAAAGCAATACATAATGATCATGTTCATTTTATCACCTGTAATATCCTTACTCAAGGAATCCATTTCCAACACATTAACCATGTAAACCGATTATCCGAATACTCACATCCTTGGCACATAACCATAATTCAAACAACAACAATATTGGCACATAATCAAACACATCAACACACATACATAACATGCACAAATATACATGTGACTCACAACACGACTCAACGTATGCGAATGCGGTACCGACTCGTGGACCCAAGGTTCCACCACCTATATTTCCCTTCCAGATCAAGGTCACTACGTCTTTTCCCATAATAGGGTCACCGTCTAGATATTGTGGACCCAATGTTCCACCACCTATATTTCCCTTCCGGATCAAGGTCACTACGTCTTTTCCCACAATAGGGTCACCGTCTAGATATTGTGGACCCAATGTTCCACCACCTATATTTCCCTTCCGGATCAAGGTCACTACGTCTTTTCCCACAATAGGGTCACCGTCTAGATATTGTGGACCCAATGTTCCACCACCTATATTTCCCTTCCGGATCAAGGTCACTACGTCTTTTCCCACAATAGGGTCACCGTCTATAAAATCATGTGAACCCACAGTTTCACCGTCTCTGTTTCAAGACCAACCATGCCATGCAATATACAATATAACCAATTCATGCAATTAAGATTCACAATAATCTTAACATACACATACCATCAAATCCAACCAATGGAACATCAACTATTGTACATGCATGCATACATATAATTTTAACAATCTCAACGTCAAGTAAAATGTATACAAACAAGTTACTTACTCAACCAAAACATAAACCATCAACTATCAACAATTCCAAATCGGAAAGTATATTTCAACATAAAGTCATTATCAATGAACTGGCATTACTCTCAATGTTTCTCATCGCGATCGAGTCACCGGAATGTAACTCGAACGGTTAAATTCGGGATTAAACTCAACTTATTTCATTCGTACTAAAATCGGGTCGATTCTTAAAAAGTCGAAATTTCGCAAAACGAACTTCACTACGTTAATCTACACGTCGGATTATGCTAGCACGTCAATTTTCTTTGAATTCGGAGCAACTTGCTCCGTCGACGAATCTACCGAAATCGAAACACAATCGGGTTCCAAAGGAAGTGCGAAAAATCAGAATTTTGGAGGCTACAGAAGCATCAACACGGGCACCCGTGTGCATCAACACGGCCCGTGTGGAAAAGCCACCAGAACGTGCAAAAATTTCTAAAGTCAGAGCATCAACACGGGCACCCGCGTGCAGCAACACGGCCCGTGTGGATGGACCTGCGTGAAAACTTCATTCTTTTGAGTTTTTCTCATTCTACCACCATGGTTTTCTTTCCCATTCAATACTCTTAATTTCTACAAGCTAGCACCTAATACACTCACAAACCATACTCCTAATCCAACTTTTCTAAACCATTCCAACAATCAACCAACAAAACCCTATAAATCAACTATCAATTTTACCCCCAAATCCAAAATATATCTATCAAAACCTAACAATATGAGATGGAGAATCAAACCCCTTACCTTGGTGTGGGTTTTCTTGAAACAAGATGATGAAGATGTTGCAACTCCAAACCTAGCTTCCTTTCTTCTCTTCTCCTCTTTCTCTCTTCTTTTCTTTCTTCTTTCTCTTCTTACCAACTAATCTTACTAACTCTCCTTTTCTATTTTATAAAACTATCCTTCTACTACTAACTTTCCTCCCTCTATCTTTCTAAAATTATAATTTGGCCCCAACAATTATTTAATTCAAATTATATCATATAATTCTATTAAAACCATATTACATTTAATTCATATTTATTCCATAAAAACTAAATTATACCGATAAATCAAACGAAGCCAAATACACACCAAAATAATATTACTCAAAATAGTATTTTATCATTATGAATATTTTTATTTCAAATAACCGAGTTAACATTTAATCAAAAACGGGGTGTTACAACTCTCCCCCACTTAAAAGATTTTCGGCCTCGAAAATTTTGACCAAAACGAACAAATCGGGACATGCCTATGCATTCGTCCACTCAATCCTTGCGTTAATTAAACAACATACAAAATACACCTAACACAAGGGCATCTCCCTAGCCATAACGTTTAGACAAGAACAACCATGCCGAGATGCGAAGCCCATACAATGCACTCGACAATCAACTAACACCCAACAACTAAGCAAGTCGCAGACACACCGGTTCGCTCGAGAACTAAACAAACAAGATCGATACCATCCTAACGTCTCAACCATAGAATTAGTCATACACTCGAACCGGCGCCTCGGAAACGAGTCACCAAAGGTAGGAACATAAAGTCCTACGACACAACACCGACACCATCGCTAAAACAAAAACAACAAAATGGTTATACAAACCAAAACTGAAACAATCAGAAAGGATAAAACCACGCGTGCTACGCAAACACGAAAAGATGCCATCATTCACGCATAAGTACGAACTCAAGAATTACACTTGCAGTTATCGCTCTCATTCCAGAAAAATCACAAGGTCACATCGTCCTTGTAGATTACCAACGTACCACCCTTGAACAATACCAAGCTACCCAAACATAATTGAACTGCGACACACCACTCATCCTAGGACGTATACTGACGACTTGTGACTATAACTCACTACCCCAAATCCAACAATCTCGCATACTCGCTAAAACTCAATGCTCGATATCTAAACCATGCTGTGTCACTTTTATGCATAAGATGCCAACCGTAAAACAACTTGGTTAATCCTCAACTTCACAATCACCCAAAATGGATACGTTCAAAGCGTACACCCATCAAGACACCTCGCAACATCAGCTTCATCAACTCGAAGAATCACTCTTTCATTCTCGATTGATCAACGCCCGTTGATCCTCTTAAATACACGACATAGTTTGACTTCTTCAAATACTGTCCAAATATTTCACTTGTGAAACTTCGATGTATACACTTGACTTCCACGAAGTCTTCCCTTATAACAATTCAATTCCCAAAGTTTTTAAGTAATCACCATCCTCGCATCGTCGCAACGATTAATACACTGGTTTCTTATTCGAAACATCTCTCATATCTTTCAATCTTCTAAAGTGGTAATCCAAACCAAAACACTCTCTCAAGAACTCTACTCATCAATTTCGTCTCATACTCCTGAAATTACAACATAGTTTGGACTTAGAACCATAACATCAATTTCTATGGAATCCAACATGAACACCGTCGCGACCGACTTCAGTCACAAATAGAACATCTTCCTCTATAAAACATCAATCATCTTTAAGTACCTGTGGTTACCAAACCATCACCAAATTCCTTACCGTCAAGACTTATTTTAGTCGTGATCTAATAATCCACCGCGACCATTAGTATCCGGCGAAATCCATATGGTAGTAGTGAACGAATCCTTAATAACCTTCTGAGTTTAATCTCAACAAGCGTCTCAAAACAAACATGCAACATTCTTTCAAAATAATAAATCTCAAATAAGATATTCTTGGGTTATCCTCAATATCAACTTAATAAACTCAACAACAGACGAAGTCTCTTTATAGATCATACTCAACTTGAATTGTCTTCAACAATTCCAATCTCCTTGTCGTTAACATCTGTACCTATAAGGTTCCAATGAGTATAACTGCATCAAACTCTAACTCCCGCATCCGATAATTTTCCATAAGAAAAATCAAATCGTTCCAAGGTAGTAATACACTTTTCCAACTCTATGTCGAAATACATCTTACGTCCAAAACAAAATATCACAACACGTCGCACCAGGTTCTTCAGTACAAAACAAAACCAAAATCAAGGCATTCGCTAAACTTTTCACCGGCTAAAACAAATTCGCTTCCCATTGCGAAGTCCAATTAGTGACTCAACCATTTCGGGTCAAAATACTCACGATCAATACCAACTCATAAAAAAATATCTTCCATCAAACTCACAAAGTTAACCATCCACAACAAAAGAACTTCTAAACTATGAATTAGCCCCTTAAAGTCTTCGACAAGACACAAAATAAATCTTCGCGGAACTGTCCAAAATATTGCCGTCTAAGTTGCTTACTTAAGACACTCACGTCCAATAGTTCCAAAACTCCTTCTTTAGAGGACTCAACATGCACCAATCTAACTCCACTACTGATAACGCAACACTCGGATGCTTGCCACAATCCCTTAACTTGATGTAAACCAAATAATATCCATGAACACAAAACAACTCTTCAGCTACTCACGAGAGTACTGTTGGAACATTCCAAAATCTTACCTGACGCATTAGTCACACTAATGACATCAGCTTATACTCGCCCGGACCATACACTATCTTGAAAAGCATTGCCTGAACATCTTCAACCCTCACACTAACCCATAGGCAGCCAGACTTCAAAACGATCTCACTAAACACATAAACTCCAAATAACTGCTTCACTTAAATATCAATCCTCCGAAGCGGACACTCGTCCTCAACATCCGCTTCGTTCCTTGACTACAAACGGCACACCAACTTGGGTAACCTTTGCTCTTCTCGAACAACACAATCGGCACACTCCACGGCGAACCACTCAAACAAACAAACTCTACTAAAACCAATATTCAAGTTGACTCTTCAACTCTAATTCAGAAACAAACATCCCTTAAGGATACTTCGAATCCCAACTAGTTCCAGAAACTAAATCCATCAAAACTTCACCTCGCACTACAGCGGTAATTCACTTACATTTCCACAAAAGGTTCCGGAAGAATCACAACAAGAAGCTCGCTTGCCAAAAATCTTATTTCTCACCAAAATCCAAATTCGCCCACAACTCAAGTAACCATGCACTGCCTTGTGCCAACTCATCTGCTTCACACACTATTAAGTTGGCAAGACAAGTCTATCCCAAACAACACAATTCTCGACTACCATCAACAAGGGATTAAGGATGATGAGTCCCTCAATTTGTCAATAGTCAGTCGACAATCATGAGGTGGCATTAACCATCGTTACCAAACCACAACAGCATCTTCAATCTTACCCCTCAAGCTACTTAAACATAACCATGCTTGAAGCATCAACTGCTCGACAATACTTACATCTTACAATCAGCGGTATACTGAACCAACCTCTTGCACAAAACTTCAGAGAAGAAACTTCTCCCCCACTTAATTCACACGTACCTCTGCAGACAACGAAAAGGAAACAATCAAGTACCGACAGTGTTTCACACACATGTCGCGTACCAAAAGGGATTAAACACATAAACAACCTGGCCGATAGACCGACCTGCTCTAATACCACTATTGTAACACCCCTTCTAAATACCCCAATAAAAGGTAAAGATTAAAATCAGAGAAACAAAATTGCACGGAAGGGATGCTACAACACACATCACATTCCAACGTTTTTAAGGAAAAACGGACAGGGTATGTTTGAAAGTATAAGCATTCCAACACAAAACAAACATACCATAAATATTTACTTCATTCTCTCGTGCAAACGCAACGGACTTTCATAATTTCACATCATCTCCATTTATGGAGAAATCAAAACATAATTCAAGGCATCAAGCCATCATAATTCACATAAGCATATGTTATCAAGTCTCACATATACAAAACATCATATACACGAATAAGGATTATATACATCATAATCCAAATACAAAATAATCGAGTTCGACACTAAATAAATCCCCCCCATGTGTTACTACCAGAGCATCGACTCGAATCTAATCAAAATAAAACAGATTGCAATCCAATGCATCCGTTAGCTAGCGCCTCGCGCTACCGTCCTCGGTACCTGCACAATGCCATCAAAAGCATTGGCCAACAAAAGGGTAAGAATTCCAATAATCATATAACATGTAATTTTAAGTAAATGAAATGGCAATAAATAAAGCAATACATAATGATCATGTTCATTTTATCACCTGTAATATCCTTACTCAAGGAATCCATTTCCAACACATTAACCATGTAAACCGATTATCCGAATACTCACATCCTTGGCACATAACCATAATTCAAACAACAACAATATTGGCACATAATCAAACACATCAACACACATACATAACATGCACAAATATACATGTGACTCACAACACGACTCAACGTATGCGAATGCGGTACCGACTCGTGGACCCAAGGTTCCACCACCTATATTTCCCTTCCAGATCAAGGTCACTACGTCTTTTCCCATAATAGGGTCACCGTCTAGATATTGTGGACCCAATGTTCCACCACCTATATTTCCCTTCCGGATCAAGGTCACTACGTCTTTTCCCACAATAGGGTCACCGTCTAGATATTGTGGACCCAATGTTCCACCACCTATATTTCCCTTCCAGATCAAGGTCACTACGTCTTTTCCCACAATAGGGTCACCGTCTAGATATTGTGGACCCAATGTTCCACCACCTATATTTTCCTTCCGGATCAAGGTCACTACGTCTTTTCCCACAATAGGGTCACCGTCTATAAAATCATGTGAACCCACAGTTTCACCGTCTCTGTTTCAAGACCAACCATGCCATGCAATATACAATATAACCAATTCATGCAATTAAGATTCACAATAATCTTAACATACACATACCATCAAATCCAACCAATGGAACATCAACTATTGTACATGCATGCATACATATAATTTTAACAATCTCAACGTCAAGTAAAATGTATACAAACAAGTTACTTACTCAACCAAAACATAAACCATCAACTATCAACAATTCCAAATCGGAAAGTATATTTCAACATAAAGTCATTATCAATGAACTGGCATTACTCTCAATGTTTCTCATCACGATCGAGTCACCGGAATGTAACTCGAACGGTTAAATTCGGGATTAAACTCAACTTATTTCATTCGTACTAAAATCGGGTCGATTCTTAAAAAGTCGAAATTTCGCAAAACGAACTTCACTACGTTAATCTACACGTCGGATTATGCTAGCACGTCAATTTTCTTTGAATTCGGAGCAACTTGCTCCGTCGACGAATCTACCGAAATCGGAACATAATCGGGTTCCAAAGGAAGTGCGAAAAATCAGAATTTTGGAGGCTACAGAAGCATCAACACGGGCACCCGTGTGCATCAACACGGCCCATGTGGAAAAGCCACCAGAACATGCAAAAATTGCTAAAGTCAGAGCATCAACACGGGCACCCGCGTGCAGCAACACGGCCCGTGTGGATGGACCTGCATGAAAACTTCATTCTTTTGAGTTTTTCTCATTCTACCACCATGGTTTTCTTTCCCATTCAATACTCTTAATTTCTACAAGCTAGCACCTAATACACTCACAAACCATACTCCTAATCCAACTTTTCTAAACCATTCCAACAATCAACCAACAAAACCCTATAAATCAACTATCAATTTTACCCCCAAATCCAAAATATATCTATCAAAACCTAACAATATAAGATGGAGAATCAAACCCCTTACCTTGGTGTGGGTTTTCTTGAAACAATATGATGAAGATGTTGCAACTCCAAACCTAGCTTCCTTTCTTCTCTTCTCCTCTTTCTCTCTTCTTTTCTTTCTTCTTTCTCTTCTTACCAACTACTCTTACTAACTCTCCTTTTCTATTTTATAAAACTATCCTTCTACTACTAACTTTCCTCCCTCTATCTTTCTAAAATTATAATTTGGCCCCAACAATTATTTAATTCAAATTATATCATATAATTCTATTAAAACCATATTACATTTAATTCATATTTATTCCATAAAAACTAAATTATACCGATAAATCAAACGAAGCCAAATACACACCAAAATAATATTACTCAAAATAGTATTTTATCATTATGAATATTTTTATTTCAAATAACCGAATTAACATTTAATCAAAAACGGGGTGTTACAAATAAAACCTAACAACTTTCTAAAACAGACACCAAAAGTACATGTATTAGGATTCAAGCAGAGACGATACTTCCTCAAACACTGAAACAATTTCAACAAGTCTTCTAAGTTCCCTTCCTCAGTATGTGATTTTGAAATCATATCATCAACATATACTTAGATCTCTTTATGCATCAGATCAAGGAATAGGGATGTCACAGCCCTCTAGTACGTTGCACCAGCGTTCTTCAACCCGAATGGCATCACTCTGTAATAGAATGTTCTCCATGGTGTGATAAATGTTGTTTTTCCATGTCCTCAAGAGTCATCTTAATTTGATTATATTCATAAAATCTGTCCATAAAGGAGAAACTTTGAATTTTGATGTGCTATCTACCAACATATCAATATGTGGCAATGGAAAATCATCTTTTGGACTATCTTTATTCAGATCTCTATAATCAACACACATGCATACTTTTCCGTCTTTCTTCAGAACAGGAACAATATTGGCAATCCACTGAGGATACACTGATGTCACAAGGAAACCAACATCAATCTGAATTAGAACCTCCTCTTTAATCTTAACTGACATGTTAGGGTGAGTTCTTCTCAACTTCTGTTTGATAGGGGGACATTCTGGCCTCAACGGTAAACAATGCTCCGCAATATTAGTGTCCAACACAGGCATATCCTGATAAGTCGAAACAAAGATACCGACATACTCGTTTAAAATTCAATCAAATTTCTCTTCACATCAGGATGAATCAGTGTGCCAATGATGACTTCTTTCAAATTTTCTTCAAAACCCAAATTAATCGTCTCCAACAACTCTTTATATGGATGTATGGTATTTTCCTCGTGCTTAAGCAACCGAGGAACCTCTTCTGGGATTTCATCAAGTTCTTCTTCTTCTTCAACTACATACACAAGATATTCAAAGTTTGGAGACGGTGCAGGGCCATTATTTTCAACGGGTTTTTTTTAATTAATCCCGCACATATGATTATGCTTTAGAAACTGATAAATGCTATAAGAGATTATGCAGATTTATTTATTTATTTATTTTGAAGGGTGTTTTCTGATTACCGTTTTCCAAGAAAAGCAGAAAAATAAAAAGATAATTTGAAAATCAAAAATGACTTTTATTAATGATTTTAAAACTCAAAACAAAAGACACACCCATACAATATTACTTTCACCTTAGGGAGAGTGAAAGGATTTTGAAAAACAAGAAAGTACAAATTATTTCGATAAGTGAATGCTGCTGGGAACATCAACAGTGATCCAATTTTGGACTCTCACTCCAGACATCACAAAGTTTGACATTTCTTTCTCTGGTTCATCTTCAATAATGGCATCGACCTCTAGAGAAGTTGGATGGAGATAAACTGCAATGTAGAAGATATCCTGATATGGACAAAAAGAAGACTTTGGCTTCACTACTTCATTCTTGTCCTTCTTCGGAGAGAAATCCATACATTTCATATTCTTGTTTATGGGAAGATCAATAACATGTCCCCACACACTTCTAGGACCTTTCTGAATCACTTATTGAGCATCTTTGAATGAGGTGATGGAATCTTCACTCTTCTTAATATTATCAATAGATAGATCTTGGAACTGAGTTCCAACAACAGCTTCATCAACTTCCACAACACTAAAAGAAGACAAATGAGATACCAGCAAAGCTTGTTCACCATTCACAAACACCACTTTTCCTTCATGGACAAATTTCAATTTCTGATGTAAAGTGGATGTAACGTCTCTTGCCTCATGAATCTAGGGTCTTCCCAACAAGCAACTATATGCTGCAAATATATCCATGACCTAAATGGTAATTTGAAACATATGCAAACCTATGGAAATTGGCAAGTCCACTTCTCGAATGACAAATTTCTTTGAACCATCAAAAGCATTCACTATAATGCCATTGTGGCGCATTGTAGTTCTTTGATAAGTGAGTTTCAACAGAGTACTCTTTGGTATCACATTCAGGTTAATGCCATTATCTATTAGAACATTAGACAAGGCATCATTCTTGTAGTTCAGAGATATGTGTAAAGCCATATTATGATTTCTTCCCTCATCAGGAAATTCATCGTCACAAAAACTCAGATTATTACAAGCTGTAATATTTCCTTCAACACCATTAAATTGGTCAATCGACACATCCTACTCAACAAAATCTTGGTCCAAGAGCCTCATTAGAGATTCCTGATGAGCTGTATAATTCATCAACAAAGCTAGAATGAAGATCTTAGATGGAGTTTGCAGCAATTGATCCACAATTTTATAATCACTCATCTTGATGATTTTCAAAAGATCATCAACATCCTTTTCCATTGTAACGCCACTAGTCTTCCCTTCTACCTTCTTGGGTTCAACACTAGCTTTAACAATCTTCTTACCAGAGTTAAGACTCTGTTGGAAAGTCGGAGCAAATACACGACCACTCCGGGTCACATGGCTTGCTTCAACAATGTTTTCCACACAAGGCAAAGGTTGAATAGGAGCCTCCTTGCCATCTTCCAAAATAGTTTCATTATACTCGTAGAGGATAGCCCTATCAGACCCATATGGAATAGGACTGGGCAAACAAATAACTAGGGGAGTTATAGCATGCTTACTACAATATGCAACTTCTACGGGATTGGGAATGTCAAAGTGTGGCACTATAACATTCACCTTAGCCTCTTCAACTCTTCCTTTGTAAATAATAGTTTCAACTTCTGTATCAGACACACCCTCAATTGTTGACATCTCTGGACTTCTTTTTCTATCAGCAAGAATGGCTATTTCTCCTTCTTTAAACAAACCCAAGCTTTTCACCATATGGAGGTCAGCCCTCAAAGTAGCACAACCCCGTGGTTTCTTTGCACATTATGGACAACAACAACTAAAATTAATCAGTCCTTTTTGAACCCGATTTTCTTGTATTTCCACAAGAGTCACATTATTGAGCTCTTGAATTGTTGGTTCTTTAGTATACCTAGCATGTTCCTTAGAAGGAATTACTCTATCAATATCAGTAGCCACAAAATTGTCAGAACAATTTTTAATCATATTAACTTCTTCATACCCAGCTCTTGGTCTGATGATATAGATAAAACCCTCATCCATCATCTTCAGGAGGTCATTCTCACTTTATCACACCCATGAACATATCCATTGTAGACAATGCAACCTGCATGATCATGTGTATAATAACTGAACTCACAAAGATCAACATGAATCTGCACCAAATTACCTCTCACTAGGATTATATAAAAATCAAGAAATCTCCAAGATATCCAAAAACCATATTCACAACATTCCACCTCCATGCTTAGGTAACAAATTGGCTTGCACATTAGGACCTATATCCTTGAAGGATAAGATACCAGATCTTACTAGCTTCTGTACTTCATCTTTAACGGATAACAATTTTCAATACTATGCACTGGGGCTCCCTGATGAAAGGCACAATTCAAGTCATCTTTATAATACCATGGCAGTTTTTCAATAATGGCAGGAGAAGACCTGGTCAGAACTAGATTTGTTTTGGATTAGTGCAGGGTGCAAGGAATAATTCAGTATAGCTCATTAGGATAGGATTAAAAACTTCTATTTTTTGATTTTTCCTTTGGTTAGCTGGCCGTTGGGCCCTCTCAGACTGATGAGCAATAGCATTTGGAGTTACACTGACAACGAGAGTTACTACAACAACATGTTGTTGGTTCTGGTGATACTTTCTTTGGTGTCTACCTTATTTTCCTTGAACAAAATAATTATCTTCCACTTCCTTATTTTTGGAGAACCCATACACATGCTTTTTGATACCACGAAACTTTCATTCTTCGACAAACCTCTTTCTCTGACAGCTTCTTCTAGACGGACTACCATACCAACCGTTTCAGTAAAATCAGTTGGTGCACTTGCTACCATCTCCTTATAATAAAACGACCCAAGAGTCTTCAAGAAAACCTTAGTCATATTTTTCTCTTCCATCAGGGGTATCACCTGAACAACAATCTCGCGCCAACACTACGCGTACTCTTCAAATGATTCTTTGTCTTTCTGAGTCATAGTTTTCAACTGATCACGGTCGGAAGCCATATCCACATTATATTTGTATTTATTTACAAAGTGTTCACCCAAATCATTGAAATTACGGATATTAGTACCATCTAGACCCATGTACCATTTCAAAGTAGCTCCAGTTAGACTATCTTGGAAAAAATGGACTAGTAAACACTGATCATCAGTGTGAGTAGACATCCTTCTTATATACATCATAAGATGATCATGGGGATAATAATTTCCCCTGCATTTCTCAAACTCGGAGACCTTAAACTTAGCAGGAACCTTCATATTGGGAACAAAATAGAGCTCACTAACATTATGTCCAAACAATTCTTTTCCCCGGAGAGCATTCATCTCCTTCTACATATCATTAAACTGATTTTGCAAATCATCCATTCTGTCATAAAAACCTAAGGTTTCACTTATTAAAGCTACAACATGGTAGATTTCATCATTAACAACAAGGACAATGTGCACAACAGGCGGTGTAAAAACTACAACGGGCTGAACATGATGAGCAACTTGAGCAGTTGGATTATACCCTTCATGCATGTAATTCTCTGGCATTTCCCATGGATAACAACGTGGCATATGGAATTGAGGAATAGAAACAACAGGGGTAGCAGAGGCAGGTACTTACAGTATCTCAGAGATCATGATAGTCTGTGGCAGTTGAGTAGCATGAGGGGAAGGAGATGATGGAAATGGTGGATGATTATGTGCATCCACCATAGATTCCACCAAAGTAGTCAAGTTGGCCATTCCGGTTCTTAAAGCAGTAACTTCTTCTCTGAGTTCAGGATTCTCTTGTTCTAAATTGTCCATCTTCTTCTTGCAATTAGCCCGAGTATTGTAAGAGTGTCAAAGATTACCGACTTAACTAAGTAGGAAAAAGATAAGACCCCTGAGAAAAAACAATTATGCAAAATATGTGTGAAATGATGCATGGTATACAGTGCATGGTTTATTTTAGTTTTCAAGGAACTTAAGAAACTGTAAATTTGCAAATATCAAAGAAATAACACATTTGAAATACTGAATAATCTCATCTTATTAACACTTTGGAATGATTACAACTTTAGCATAAGTTTCAATAATCCTAAATATAATAAAATCTAGAAGTCTTAAAGATCCAAAACTAGAGAAGATCCATCTTTATGCTGACGCTTCCCTTTGAGCCTCCTAATCTGATCCTTCAACTGCCTATTCTCTTCCACAAACTTGTCGATGACTCCTTTCCATCCACCAGAAGAATGAAACATGTGAGAATAGTCTTGCTCACTAGGACCTGGATGAATGTTATAGGAAAATAAATCCTCTTGCTTTTCCACCATCTCCATATCATGTCGCTGAAGAATCTCGATTAGATCATCTTTCTTTTTCAACTGTGCTAAATATGAAACCTCCAAAGTCTGATACTTATTCTTCCGAGCATCCTTCTCTTGCTGCATTCTGATTAAAGCAAGTTTGAGTTATTCCACATCATCAAAAAGAGGAGGAGTAGGCTTCAACAAAATTATAGCTAATGTTTCTTGACGAGGATAAGGAATCTTCAATCGAATTTCCCTTGTTTGTACCCATCGAAGATGAGGATCCAAAGAAATAGCACCTCTTGGTCTTAAGTTTTCTCTTCCCTTTCTATGGACATGGCACCATGCTTTGAAAATATCTTCCTTAACTGCTTTGTGGTCTCCTCCCTCCTTGAGAATGAAACCACTAACATGAATGCTACTTGGTTTATCCTTTATTAGATATCCAAGTTGACGACGTGCAAGAACAAGGTTGTACTTAATACCTCCCTTTGTTCCAAGAAGAGGTACATTAGGAAAACTATCATAACTATCAATAATCTTCACTCCATAGTAGGCTTGGTTATACCACACAATGTCAGAATTAGTAAGAGCCATAATCTTCTGCAACCAACATGATTCATTTTTGAGATCCCAAAAAGCAGCAGATCGGGGCAAGTGTGAAATAAACCACTTGCATAACAACGATGCACATCAGATAATTATCACTTAATGATAAGAATTCCAAAGGTGAATAGAGTAATAAGCATCTCCAAGCAGAATGGGAACGATATTCCCAATCACGAAGATCCTAATAACATTAACATCAACAAAATTATTGACATTAGGGAACAAGAACAACCCATAGGTGAGTAGAGCAAAGATAGCCTCAAAAGCGTCCATACTCTCCATCCAAGCAAAAAAGAAGCTTTCTCCAACAAGAACTCAGTGAGTAAACCCCTAATACCTCCTTTAGTGGTCATATTATCCTTAATCTCATACTTCTTCAGGTGAGTAACTGCTTAATTAGTAATAGGTCGATCAAGCAAATGAGACTACTCCTCTAATGTTGGCACAAGCTGATAATCCAGAAAGGTGAAGTAGCAGTACAACAGATCATAAAACTGGACCAGCGTAGTAAGAATACCATCCCTCATGTTGACACTCATAAGATATATAAGAGCTCCATACTTCTTTCTAAAATCTCCAGGACTATTAATCATGGAAGCCAGACTCTTCAATTCTTCTATCTTAGGAATCTTGAAACTGTACTTCTGAGTTTTTCTCCTTCCAAAATCCATGTCAATGATTACTTGAGATTTTTGCAAAGATAAGTCTTAAGTTCCTTGAAAACTTTTTTAAAGAATGCTCATGGGTGCATGAATGCATGGTTATGCAACAATCACACACAAGATCACAAACATGGGGGGGTTCATAGGTTCGACGTCACGAGCATGAAGTCAATGGTACTACCCACAAGGTAAAGACTAATAATTTTTATCACTTGTAAAATAAGGTTCTAAGAAAATACCAGAGTCTACGCTCCTCTTTCAGATTTTACCAATGTCCCAATTTACTCGGTAATTAATAATATTCTCAAGAGAAACTCGTCTGAGTGCAGTATCACGTACCAACTACTTCTGGATTGCTCTGTCATAGTCTTCGCATTACATCTCCCAACTTCTCTGGCTCCCAGGTCGAAAGCAACAATGTCTTCCCGATTGCTCAGTAAACAAATACTACAGTCAAGGGGGCCTCCACTGAGCAGGGGATCTCATGCCAACTTTTTCAGGACTACTCCTTCAAAGCCAACATGACTATACCACCCATCACATCTTAAGTTTTCCCAAGCCCGAGTATAGGACTTCCAAGAGATCACCAAGCACCCTGAAAACCAGAAAAATTTAGACAAACTGGAAAATATACAATAAATAATAGCATATACACAGATAAACAAAGATAGGCTTAACCAACTTAGAGAATATTCTCTAGTGAAGTCTCCAGTTTTCTATAGCGGTAGAAATGTTGAGACTAAGCCATTGAATTGACTTAAGTCACAAAATCAGTGAAAGTCGCTACCTCACTTTTAATTTTTTACAAAGGAATAGGAAAAGAGTGAATAAACCCAAAGTAAAATAGATATCAAGGTAATGAAGTTGGTTATGCAAAGGGAAGGTATTAACACCCTAAACATCTAGTTACTCCGCATGAACATCTTTGAAAATCTGTGTATTTGGCTATAAAAGAAGTATTTAAAAAATGGAGGGGGGGGATGAGAAAAGATATATTTTAATTAATTTTTATCCGGAAAAACTACAATGAGCTTTGTGCCTATGTACCACCAAGATGCAATGATGAAATTAGAACCACGTAGTTCTTCTCAATTTTTTTAAAAGTTTTATTTGTTGGTTAATTTTAAGAGAGGAGACATCTCATCATATTCGAGTGGAAAATATACTCACTAACAATGTTTGTTTCCATCTGTTGTTTATTGCTTGTGTGGAATGTGTGTGCTTCCATGTTATGTTTTTATGTTTACTCTATTTTTCGTCAATTTTTGGCTAAAAAGGGTGAGTAAAGTGTTAGTGTTTTTGTTTGTCATGATGTTATGACACATATCTTGAAATTTTTATTAGCATGTGTTATACCCCAAAATTTGCCCTCTCATTTCATCAATATTTCTCATCACAAGACTCTTGGAATTCAAGATCAAGCTAGGGTTTGCTCTGCTCAAGACACCTCCTTGCATTGTTGACCTAAATTAGGGTTTGAGTTTGCACAGTGATGTTTTAACCTACAATGCCCAAAGTGACTTTCATACTTCATGTTGGACTCACAAGTTTGTCCATACCAAGTTTCAAGCCTTTATTCAAATTTTTGCTCAGTCAATTGGACAGTTGACCTAGAAATCAGTTGTATTGGGGAAAATGTCAACTGTGGCCAATTGACAGTCAAACCTCATGAAATTTTACCCACATCAACATTATGAACTCATATGAACCATTTGATCAAGTTTGGATCACAATTCCACAAGAAATTTGATCAGATCACCAAAAGGGCAAAATGGTCATTTTTAGGGTTTTGACTGTACAAAGGCAATTTTTGACTGTTTGACCTAGCCAATGGCAAATCAAGCTCAAACATGGACTCAAGGACTCAATGAAATTGTCTTGAACCATTCAACAAGTTCAAAAGATCTCAAATGCATAAGATTGACAGATGAATTTTCAGTCAACTGATCAAAATTTAACTGTATACTGAAAATTCAAACTTTGACTTTTGGGTCAAAATCAAGTGCCAAGGGTCATTTTTCATCAAGACATGTCAAATTATGAAATTATTTCATCAAGAAACCCAAAAATGCAAATTAGGGTTTAAAATGGAAAAATTTCATAACTTAGAAATTTTCTAAGTTATAAAATTTTCTTATTTTTTCCTAACTTTGTCCCATTTTTTCACCAAGATGAAAATGGATTCAAACAAAGCTTACAACATGAAAGTTGTAGTCCATCACAACGTATACAACTTTGATTCACAAAGTTTTCTCAAAAGAAGCTTGTATATCAAGTTATGATTTTTGGAACAAGGGTACCTAAAACTTTTAACTTAGAGAAATTTTGCCCTAGTTTAGGCAGGATTTTGACCCATCTTCTTGGCCATTTTTCACATAGTTCCACTTGGAGTTTCAAGTTTCATTTCAAAGATGGATTATAGCACAAGTTGCAAGCTTTCGAAATTGTCAAAGAACTCCTCAAACACCTTTGTGGTTAGGGAGAATCGAATGCTTGAACTTGGTAAAAACTCACTTTGCAACCATGGCCAATACATGTTCATACCACTGGCCAAATCTGACCTAGCTAGCTTGGTTCACAATTACAGGCCTCTAACCCAGTTTGTACTCAATAATTTAATGCAAATCCATTGAGCCAATGTATTGTATTGGTCATTAGGGTATTGTACACAAGTTTAATCCTTAAATGGAAAAAGCAACATTGCCATTTTTGCTTGAATTTTGCGTTATGTCAAAACATCATCCTAGAGCCTTGAACCATATCTTTTGCTGCAAACCAAATCCACTATTTGGAGGGACCATGAGGGTTGTATGCAGGGTGACTAGATGGCTTGTACAAGCCTATAACCTCACTTCCACTTTCTTGCTTCAAAGAGAAGAAAACTTGCCAAACACAAGGTATCTCACACATCTGATAAAACCAACTAAAACATAGTTGTCAAACAAGTTTCATACACCCTAGCAAGCCAGAAACACGAGTCCTTAACCACTAAAATCTCCTTGTGCATAAAATCCCCATTTTCTTGCAAAACAGGGCCAGTTCTGCATTTTGCAAGCCACCATCAAATTCCCTCGTGCGTTTTGTCCAAAGCTACTTCAAACACATTCCAATCAACCTGCCTGAGCTATCCAGATCATTCACAAGTTGTTGTAACTCCATTAACACACATTGTCATTTTTCTTTGGAAGCTTTGCAGGTTGAGTTCTGTAGCACGATTCAGGCCACCTCAAAACAAACCAGGCATTGGGAAAGGTTCAGTGGACATCAGGCAAGCTCAAAAGAACCTCAAACACCATTGGAAGTTGCTGCATTGTCCAGCTCGAAGTCAACTGAAACAGGTATTTCATGAACTTCTATCTCTCTATTTAGGAATAGTTAGACTTTGGTTTGTGAATGAAAGATGTTGTATTCATAGCCCTGAAACCATACATGTGCTTAGTTTTCATTTATATTAATCGTGCTAGGAGAATTTCATCCATGAACTTTCTGAAAAAACTAGGTTAAGAATTAGGGCCAGAGAAATTCTCTCTGGTCTTTGAGAGTTGGCTTAAGTTTTTTATATGGTTAGATTCGTTGTTTGATGCTCTACAAGTTTCATGTTATGAGTTTTGTCAAAAAAGCACAGAATCAGGAGATAGCAGTTTGTGTGGAAAACGCGCGTTTTTGTTTGAACTGAGGAAGAAGACGAAGTTGATTGGGTTGGGCCTGGTTATTTTTGCTTCTAACACTTGCATTTTCACTTCACACCCCCATGGCCCATTTCTTTGTATATTTGTCATTTTTGCATTTTTATTTTAATTCTGACTTTATTATTTTATGTCTATATATAAAAAATGCCAAAAAATTATTTTTATTTTTTTTACATTTATTTGGTATTTTTTTTTTACTAGTATAAAAATGTTTATATGCTTTTATATAATTTTGTTTAAATTAAAAAATAATACAAATAATACTTTTTCATTTATTATTTTTATACACATTTGAAAATATTTTCTTGAAATATATACATTTTTTGTGAATAATTTATTTTATTTTTATACACTTAATATATTTAATACATATATATATACATATACTATATTTTATTAAATAATTAGAACAAAAACACAAAAATAATACATTTTTATTTAATATTTTATACTAAAAATACCTTTTTTTATATACTTTTACTTTTTTGTACAAATTGATACATTATTGTATATAAATAATAAATAATACTATTTATTTAAGAAATTAGGGTTTTTGTCCTAAAAAACAAAAATAATTGAAATTGACTATTTATTTATTTATATTTCACATTAAAAATACTTTTTACATACATAAAAACTTTTTTTGCATAATACATTTTATTTAATATTTATTTATTGTATTTATTTAAATATTGTACATTTAATTGTTATGCCTTATACATTCAATTTGGTTGTAATAATTTAGAATTTAATTTCTTGTCAAAATAATCCCCTATTCAAATTTGTACCCCCCTCCCTATATCATGTTGTAATAGTGTAGAATTTAAATTCTCGCACCTTTAAGCTTTCAATTATGCCATGATTAGACTTAGAATTTGTATGCAAAAATCAAATTAACAAATAGTTTGACCTAATCCAAGATAAAAATACATGAAAAAACAAACACAATGCACACTCGCACCCCTAGGGTTACAATCCACTTGTTGCCTTCAAAAATGGGCCATGGTATGCATGTCAAGTGTTTTGGCAAAACAAAAAAAAAACAAAAGATCATAGTCTCTCGATGACGCTATCTGAGTTGCCTAAATAAAATGATCATGTCCCTCAAGAAAATTGCCAAAAATACTTGACACTATTGCTATCATGGTCTATATGATGACCCGCGCCTGTCCCGTTTAACATCCTAACACAAGGTTGTTCACCAAATACAATGGTGAAACAACATTGTTAAAAGGGTTAAAAACATAAGAAAGATCTTTGAGTAAAATAGGGTATACAACTCTTAGTTACCTGATCAAAACTTGCAAAAAAACATCCTTGTTATCTTCAAAACACACTTCACTACACAATTTCAAAACCCTACTTTCAAACATTGGAAACTTTTCAAAAGACAAAAACACCTTTGTATACATTCAAACAAGAATTATTACAAAGGTTGCCACAACGATGGCCTCTTTTCAAAACATCTTTCAAAACCACAAAGCACTATTTCAAACAATTGAAAAGCAAAGAAAGTGATCTAAGCAAGTAACTAAGAGCCCATGGATAACCATGGATAGAAAGGGTGCTAATACCTTCCCTTTCTATAATCTACTCCCCGAACCCAAGAAAACATCTAAAAGGTCTTTCCTGTTCTTTTTGACCTTTCCTTAGGATAAAATAAAAAGTCGGTGGCGACTCTTGCTAAACCGAAACATTTGCGAACACAAACACAAAACCTCAAGTCAGTTCTCCCACTGTATCACAGCATGCTGATAAGATTGTTCTACTACTAAGGAAAGAGTAGTTATTGTGGTTGCTTGATGTATGTAGCTATTTAAGGGGAGCATGATTGTCTATCATGCTTGTTTATGCTTCTGCTGCTACTACTGATGTGGTTGTGTGCAGGATGTCTTACCAGATGCTATAACATTCTACCTGATGTGCCTGATGTGAATATCCTGATGTGTAAGGTTGGTCTATCTTCTGGTGCATGTGCCTCTGATGTGTGAATTTGGGTAGTTCATATTTTCTAGAATGGAGTTTCTGGTGATTTAGGGATTCCCTTGAGGGGTGTACTAGTTATGTGTGACTGGGGGAGTAATGGAACTGTCTGATTTGTCAAGCTTTTGTACTATGTTGGAGTTGTGTTGTGTGATGTCAGACCACTAGTCTTGACATATTTTTATGTTGCAGTTTGTACAAATTTTACATGTTTCGATACACCCCAGACATGACAGTCATTCTACTAACTCATTCAGACTTCAACAATCTAATACAGACTAGATACGCTCCAGACACGGTAGCCATTCTATCTCTCATTCAGATTCAACTATCAACTTCAGATACAGTTCAGATACGCTCCAAACACGGATGACATTCTGGCCTTTACACCAGCAGTTTGATTCTCCCCCATGCAGTCGCCACAAAAGTCATTATGTCACTTATTCAGCTCCCAGTTACAGTTCCAGATACACACCAAGACACGGAAGTCATTTTGCTACTCATACAGATCTCAACTTCAGATACAATACAGATACACTCCAGACACGGCAATCTTTCTGATATTCATTCAAATTTCAAATACGGTTACAGCTCAGGTATGCTCCAGACACGGACGCCATTCTTTTGCTCATCCAGACTCAGTCTCCAGTTACAGTTCAAATGCATTCCAGACACGGATACCATTTTGATGCTCATTCTTCTGACCTACCATATTGCAATTCAACAAACCTTATTGGATGACATCTTTAAGCCCATCTCCAGCAAGATTCCACCATCTCCAAATGGCATCTTTAAGCCCATTTCCTCAGCTATATTTTAACGAGTGCCAATTTACGGGCACTCTAGTGTCCAATCCTCTTTTACCTTCGAGTCGCGAAAGGCAAACTTGCCAATCTAACTCTTCAGGTTCAAGAAGATTGAATAGGGGCAACTGTTGTACCCCAAAATTTCCCCTCTAATTTCATCAACATTTCTCATCACAAGACTCTTGGAATTCAAGATCAAGCTAGGGTTTGCTCTGCTCAAGACACCTCCTTGCACTGTTGACCTAAATTAGGGTTTGAGTTTGCACAGTGATTTTTTGACCTACAATGCCCAAAGTGACTTTCATACTTCATGTTGGACTCACAAGTTTGTCCATACCAAGTTTCAAGCCTTGATTCAAATTTTTGCCCAGTCAATAGGACAGTTGACCTATAAATCAACTGTATTGGGGAAAATGTCAATTGTGGCCAATTGACAGTCAAACCTCATGAAATTTGACCCACTTCAACATTATGAACTCATATGAACCATTTTATCAAGTTTGGATCACAATTCCACAAGAAATTTGATCAGATCACCAAAAGGGCAAAATGGTCATTTTTAGGGTTTTGACTGTACAAAGGCAATTTTTGACAGTTTGACCTAGCCAATGGCAAATCAAGCTCAACCATGGACTCAAGGACTCAATGAAATTGTCTTGATCCATTCAACAAGTTCAAAAGATCTCAAATGCATAAGATTGACAGATGAATTTTTCAGTTAACTGATCAAAATTTAACTGTATACTGAAAAGTCAAACTTTGACTTTTTGGTCAAAATCAAGTGCCAAGGGTCATTTTTCATCAATACATGTAAAATTATGAAACTTGTTCATCAAGAAACCCAAAAATGCAAATTAGGGTTTAAAATGGAAAAATTTCATAACTTAGAAATTTTCTAAGTTATAAAATTTTCTTATTTTTTCCTAACTTTGTCCCATTTTTTCACCAAGATGCAAATGGATTCAAACAAAACTTAGAACATGAAAGTTGTAGTCCATCATAAAGTCTATAACTTTGATCCACAAAGTTTTCTCAAAAGAAGCTTGTATATCAAGTTATGATTTTTGGAACAAGGGTACCTAAAACTTTTAACTTAGAGAAATTTTGCCCTAGTTTAGGCAGGATTTTGACCCATCTTCTTGGCCATTTTTCACATAGTTCCACTTATAGTTTAAAGTTGAATTTCAAAGATGGATTATATTACATGTTGCAAGATTTCCAAATTGTCCAATAACTCCTCAAACACCTTTGTGGTTAGGGAGAATCGAATGCTTGAAGTTGGCAAAAACTCACTTTGCAACCATGGCCAATACATGTTCATACCACTTGCCAAATCTGACCTAGCTAGCTTGGTTCATAATTACAGGCCTATAAACCAGTTTGTACTCCATAATTTAATGCAAATCCATTGAGCCAATGCATTGTCTTGGTCATTAGGGTATTGTACACAAGTTTAATCCTTAAATGGAAAAAGCAACATTGCCATTTTTGCTTGAATTTTGCTTTATGTCAAAACAGCATCCTAGAGCCTCGAACCATATCTTATGCTGCAAACCAAATCCACTAATTAGAGGGGCCAAGAGGGTTGTATGCAGGGTGACAAGATGGCCTGTACAAGCCTATAACCTCACTTCCACTTTCTTGCTTCAAAGAGAAGAAAACTTGTCAAACACAAGGCATCTCACACATCCGATAAAACCAACTAAAACAAAGTTGTCAAACAAGTTTCATACACCCTAGCAAGCCAGAAACACGATTCTTAACCACTAAAATCTCCTTGTGCACAAGATCCCCATTTTCTTGCAAAACAGGGCCAGTTCTACATTTTGCAAGCCACCATCAAATTCCCTCGTGCGTTTTGTCCAAAGCTACTTCAAACACATTCCAATCAACCTACCTGAGCTATCCAAATCATTCACAAGTTGCTGTAACTCCATTAACACACATTGTCATTTTTGTTTGGAAGCTTTGCAGGTTGAGTTCTGTAGCACGATTCAGGCCACCTCAAAACAAACCAAGCATTGAGAAAGGTTCAGTGGACATCAGGCAAGCTCAAAAGAACCTCAAACACCATTGGAAGTTGCTGCATTGTCCAGCTCGAAGTCAACTGAAATAGGTATTTCATGAACTTCTATCTCTCTATTTAGGAATAGTTAGACTTAGGTTTGTGAATGAAAGATGTTGTATTCATAGCCCTGAAACCATACATGTGCTTAGTTTTCATTTATATTAATCGTGCTAGAAGAATTTCATCCATGAACTTTCTGAAAAAACTAGGTTAAGAATTAGGGCCATGGAAATTCTCTCTGGTCTTTGAGAGTTGGCTTAAGTTTTTTATATGGTTAGATTCGTTGTTTGATGGTCTACAAGTTTCATGTGATGAGTTTTGTCAAAAAAGCACAGAATCAGGAGATAGCAGTTTGTGTGGAAAACGCGCGTTTTTGTTTGAACTGAGGAAGAAGACGAAGTTGATTGGGCTGGGCCTGGTTATTTTTGCTTCTAACACTTGCATTTTCAGTTCACACCCCCCTGGCCCATTTCTTTGTATATTTGTCATTTTTGCATTTTTATTTTAATTCTGACTTTATTATTTTATGTCTAAATATAAAAAATGCCAAAAAATTATTTTTATTTTTTTTTTACATTTATTTGGTATTTTTTATTTATTTTTACTAGTATAAAAATGTTTATATGCTTTTATATCATTTTGTTTAAATTAAAAAATAATACAAATAATACTTTTTCATTTATTATTTTTATACACATTTGAAAATATTTTCTTGAAATATATACATTTTTTGTAAATAATTTATTTTATTTTTATACACTTAATATATTTAATACATATACTATATTTTATTAAATAATTAGAACAAAAAACACAAAAATAATACATTTTTATTTAATATTTTATACTAAAAATACCTTTTTTTATATACTTTTACTTTTTTATACAAATTGATACATTATTGTATATAAATAATAAATAATACTATTTATTTAAGAAATTAGGGTTTTTGTCCTAAAAAACAAAAATAATTGAAATTGACTATTTATTTATTTACATTTCACATTAAAAATACTTTTTACATACATAAAAACTTTTTTTGCATAATACATTTTATTTAATATTTATTTATTGTATTTATTTAAATATTGTACATTTAATTGTTATGCCTTATACATTCAATTTGGTTGTAATAATTTAGAATTTAATTTCTTGTCAAAATAATCCCCTATTCAAATTTGTACCCCCCTCCCTATATCATGTTGTAATAGTGTAGAATTTAAATTCTCGCACCTTTAAGCTTTCAATTATGCCATGATTAGACTTAGGGTTTGTATGCAAAAATCAAATTAACAAATAGTTTGACCTAATCCAAGATAAAAATGCATGAAAAAACAAACATAATGCACACTCGCACCCCTAGGGTTACAATCCACTTGTTTCCTTCAAAAATGGGCCATGGTATGCATGTCAAGTGTTTTGGCAAAACAAAAACAAAACAAAATATCATAGTCCCTCGATGACGCTATCTGAGTTGCCTAAATAAAATGATCATGTCCCTCAAGAAAATTGCCAAAAATACTTGACACTATTGCTATCATGGTCTATACGATGACCCGCGCCTATCCCGTTTAACATCCTAACACAAGGTTGTTCACCAAATACAATGGTGAAACAACACTGTTAAAAGGGTTAAAAACATAAGAAAGATCTTTGAGTAAAATAGGGTAGACAACTCTTAGTTACCTGATCAAAACTTGCAAAAAAACATCCTTGCTATCTTCAAAACACACTTCGCTACACAATTTCAAAACCCTACTGTCAAACATTGGAAACTTTTCAAAAGACAAAAACACCTTTGTATACATTCAAACAAGAATTATTACAAAGGTTGCCACAACAATGGCCTCTTTTCAAAACATCTTTCAAAACCACAAAGCACCATTTCAAACAATTGAAAAGCAAAGCAAGTGATCTAAGCAAGTAACTAAGAGCCCATGGATAACCATGGGTAGAAAGGGTTCTAATACCTTCCCTTTCTATAATCTACTCCCTGAACCCAAGAAAACATCTCAAAGGTCTTTCCTGTGCTTTTTGACCTTTCCTTAGGATAAAATAAAAAGTCGGTGGCGACTCTTGCTAAACCGAAACATTTGCAAACACAAACACAAAACCTCAAGTCAGTTCTCCCACAGTATCACAGCGTGCTGATAAGATTGTTCTAGTGCTAAGGAAAGAGTAGTTATTGTGGTTGCTTGATGTATGTAGCTATTTAAGGGGAGCATGATTGTCTATCATGCTTGTTTATGCTTCTATTGCTGCTACTGATGTGGTTGTGTGCAGGATGTCTTACCAGATGCTATAACATTCTACCTAATGTGCCTGATGTGAATATCCTGATGTGTAAGGTTGGTCTATCTTCTGGTGCATGTGCCTCTGATGTGTGAATTTGGGTAGTTCATATTTTCTAGAATGGATTTTCTGGTGATTTAGGGTTTCCCTTGAGGGGGGTACTAGTTATGTGTGACTGGGGGAGTAATGGAACTGTCTGATTTGTCAAGCTTTTGTACTATGTTGGAGTTGTGTTGTGTGATGTCAGACCACTAGTCTTGACATATTTTTATGTTGCAGTTTGTACAAAGTTTACATGTTTCGATGTAGCTTGTGTTTTATGAATATGGTTTTATTCCTCTCTCTAGTTTAATTGTGCTAAGGTTGTTTTAGTCAAAATTTGCCAAAGGGGGGAGATTTTTAGGTCTATGGTTTTAGGATTGCTAGCATTTTTGCTAAAACATTCATGACATATATTGAGTAAGATGTCACAACTTCTTGACCAAATTGATACAACAGAGTGTGAGGTTATGTTGAAGACAAATATGCTGACAGATGTTGTGATAAGTTGTACCGGAACATCAGTACATGCTGTTTTAATTCTTGACAAATTTTATTTGATTTTGTGATATTTCTTTTTGATATATCACAATGATTTGCGCATGTCAAGAAGATTTAATCTGGAATAAATGATTTAATCTCCAGGTGTACATAAGTTTCTAAAATTGGATGTTGAGGCAATTTAGGAAACTTAATGTATTGTTCCAAGATTTAAGGATATTTTTCTAAATAATTGGTACAGCCCTTAGCTTGTAAATCAAGAAATATTTGGGTAAATATTTCAAAGCCCATGGACTACTGAGGATTATTTAAAGGGAAACTAAACCTAATGTATTTTAAGTCTTTCACTATTGTAAAGTTAGGGGAAGTTTAGATTCTTAGGTTTTGAGAGTCTTGTCTTTTTCTAAGTCACCCATGTATCTTTTGATACAGTGAAGTAGACATATTGTTACTTGATTGTGTATCAAGTTTTTGTTCTTAGTTTAAAGCTTTTAAGCAAAAACTAAGTATTTTTCTCACCCACAAGATTTTAAGAAAAGAGTTAAGTATTATTGTTTATTGGAAGTGTAATCTTTTGTTTTGATTCTAGTCACTGGTTTGTGACTGTATTTATCACTAAGGTGATTTGTAGGAAGTGAGAAGGGGATCTCATGTCTAGAAGGTTTCTTGGTAGAAGTTGCACAAGGTAGTGATTAAGAGAGAAGTTGTAAATTTGGATTTTTTAGGCTTTGAGCTAATGTTGTCATAGTGAATTTCCTACATGGCTTGGTAGCCCCCAGAGTAGGTGACGTTGCACTGAACTGGGTTAACAATCAGTTGTGTTATTTATCATTTTGCAATTTATTTCTGCATATTTTACAGTTTGTTATTATTGTTCTGTCAGTCACATGATGTTATAATATCTTTCTTGATATTGTGTTCTAATGTTGGACATCAGTATTAACATGTTTTAAATTGCCAGAATTTCAATCACCATATTTATATTCATTCCTAAATCATTTACTTTCAATGTCATTTTAACTCCATTTATAATTTTGTCAAAATTATTTACATTCTGCATATTTTACGCTCATGCACACTTTACATTTATGCACTTTTCAAATTGTCTTTGCATTATTGTCACTTTTGAGATTTTAGTCTGGTCGAAGTGTCAATCATCAAGAAAACATAACAAAATCAAGCACATATATTCTAGGATCAATCTAGTTGATCATGTAAGTAACCAAAATCCAAGGTAAGCAACTTGATACTTAGCTTTATTCCTTTCCATATTTTATTGTGATTAGTTTTGGTTCTAGGGTGAATGTTTATAAGATTGTGAATGTGGCATGCACTGTGATCAGTAAATTAGCAAGTGTACTAATTTTCCAATTTAGTAATAATGGGAAATCCCAAAGTATCGATCTCAATGACTGTGTATAATTATCGAGTTTAATTCATAATCAATTAAACAAAAACTTAATTTGGGGTTTTAGTTTTGAAATTGTCAATTAACGAATAAGAGAAATATAAATTGGCTTTTCACTGATAGGAGGAGCATGCTAGGGGTAAGTGTGTGATTTTCCCCTATAATAACCTTTACTCTTGATTTCTTCAACAAGTTCATTACCTTCAACTATCGAATCTTTATGTTGTTTTCCCCTAAGTCCTGAGTGGGAAAACCGTTGGTCCTTTATCCTAATACCTAAGTCCTCCGAGAATTATGATGAAACCAATCATTTATTCTATCAAGATTTTACTGGTAACCTATAGGGTATCCATAGTCCTAGGTGATATCTAGTATAGTCTAATCGTTCAAAATCCATAACATTGGCGGTCAAGCCCTATTTGTTAACTGTGAATCAATCCCTATTGGTTCGATAGGAAAAGCCTAAGAACATTGAACAATTAAGTTGAAAAGAAACTATTATATCAAAATCAAGAATTCAAAATCATTACATTTGCAAATCAGGGACACCCCCTAGCATTGGGGGGTTTAGCCTCTCACAGTGTTAAAAATAAAATCAATAATCAAATTAGACATTACAAAAGGTGTGGATTCTTCGATCTTCAATTGCTATCGCTCATCAAGTATCTTTGTCTCCAAATCTCTTGAAAACATAAACTTTTATCATTCCTAATCTTCTCCAGTCCAAAGTCCCACAATTCATCGTGGAAACACCTAAAATAGAAAAAATTCATTTAGGTCGGTTGGAAATACCCAAAACACTTTCACAGGCCAACTAATGAACAAAATAACCCAAAATACTAAAATTAGCATCGCAACCCAACACGGGTGCCCCTGTTGGACCTCTAGCAATGTAATTCTTGAGTTCTTGGTTCTAGCACCCTAACACGGGAGCCCGTGTCACATCCATGAATTCCCATATTCCTAACTCTCGTCCTGGCTACCATCCTGACACGGCCCGTGTCAGGTGACACAGGTGACTATGTCAGGCCTTATGTGGGTGGATATTTGCATTTCTTCTGAAACTTCGAGTTTTGCACAGGTTTGTCCCAATTTATTCTTTTGAACCTGAAAACATTAAAACACAAAACAAACCCATAAAAAGTGGTAAACTAAAATAAAACACACAATGATAAAATGAAATGATAACATAAAACAATGGTAAATGACTGTGTAAAAACCACTGATCAAACTCCCCTAAAGTTAAATTGTTGCTTAACCTCAAGCGACTATTACACAAACTCATGAACATCATAGCAACCCATTACTCATACGTGAGACATCCGTTCAAATTTATTAATAGGTAATTTTTCCAATGTTAACATGGCGCGAAGAGTTTGTGTAAAAACCTTTAAACTTCGAGCTTCCTCTTTAGATACATCTCTAACTATGATTTGTACATAAGTCTTTTTTTATTTTCCTCCTTTTTCATTTGGATAATCAAATTAAGGCAATGAGACTTTTTATGATCATCACACGCACAAGACTAATCAAGAAAATTTTTGTTCAAGCACCAAATAACCAGCTTTTTCTCCTTTTTAAATTCAGATAAAATTTTCAAAACTTTTCAGATTACATATTGTCCTTTTTGGACGATGTTTGGGGATCAACCCCCTTTGGGATGAATAACAGGGTGAGGGCTACCCAACTTAGCGAGATAGTTACCTTTTACCTCCTTTTCATCATTTGGTGCCAGCTTTATTTATTTCTCAACCAATCATACCTGCATGTAAATCTATATTATGCCAGACTGTAAAGATAAAGTACTCAAGGAGTATTTCTCAGGATTCAAGCACTATGGTACAAATCTACACGTTAGACTCATATCACTGTCACATTATTACGAACTTCTTACCCTCGAACAAGCATCCCTTTGTCTATATATACTATTCCCTATCTATATGAAATATAAGCTCTTGAGCAAAATAAAACAAAAAATTTTGCTCCAAATTTGGGAAGGAATTCTACTCGTGAATTTACACAGCAATTAGCATAGAACCAACAAATAACTCGAAAAGAAAAGCAGTAACCCCCCCCCCCCAAACTTGAACTAAACATTGACCCTAATGTTTCAGAACAAGCTCGAGAAGATGACTCACAAAGGGTAATGAAACACCAGCTGACGCCTCCTAGCTTTCACTAGTAAGGCTCCATTTTTATTACCCGCAGACAAAACGAAACAAACACAAAAATAAAAACTAAGTTATTAAAAGCGTGGGTTTCCTACCACAATTCAATTCATTTAACGTCATATGGATCAACCCGGTTTGTCCTGTTATGGGGGTACTTCTTCTTCTACACCTTGTTGTTTGTCCTTTCCGTTACCCAGAACTCATTCAGATCAAAAGTATCAACCCCTTCTTGCTTCCAACCGCTACCATCTTCTTAGGTTGGTGTTCCTTCTTCTTTCTCTTCTTGCCTTGTTGACTAAGCTTAGGACTTTTTATTAATGCCACCTGAGAGATTATACCTGAGACTTCTTCTGGGAGTGATTTTGAAATTGTTCTTTCTCCTTCTACTTTGACCATTCCAACTGAAGATTGTTTATTTCCACCTGCACCCTGCTTCTTGATCCCTAACACTTTCAAAGTTATCTCCTCATCAAATGATTTGAATGTCATATTACCTATCTCAATATCAAAATTGCATCAACTAGTCAGCATAAATGGTCGACCAAGAATGATAGAAGTCTCTTCATCTTCAGGTATGTCCATGATCTGGAAATCAATTGGGAAGACAAAATTTTCAATTTCTACTAATACATCTTCAGCTATCCCATATGTCTGCTTGATGGTGTGATCAACGGATTTCAATTTTGTCTGACTCTCACTTATCTTCTCAATACCAAGCTTCTTGAAGATGGATAATGGCATTAAACTCACACTAGAGCCAGAATCATTCAGAACCCTATTTAAAGTTCTGTATTTTATTGTGCATGGTATTGCCACTGATCCAGGGTCCTTATGCTTGACAAATATTTTACTCTCGGGTGCAATTGCACACAATCTCACCATCGGGTACCGATCCCTCTCCTTTTGATCTCTTTTTTGAAAGTACCTCCTTCATGAATTTCTTGTACAAGGGAATTTTCTCGAGTTCTTTAAAGAACGGTATGTTGATCTTAAGCTTTTTAAACAATTTAACAAATTTATTAAACTCTTTGTCTTTTGTGTCCTTCTTTGCCACTCGAGATGGATAGTCAACTTGATCACTGGTTTAGTCTTCTATTCAATTGGCTTCACATGTGATACCACTTCTTCCTGTTTTTTCCATCTCTCTCTCACTTCCAGATCTACTTCTATGATACTATCACCAAATTTTACCTCATCTTCTTGTCAGCAGCTTTCTGACTCCTTGTTGCAATAACATTCACATTCTCATGATTTTTTTCCTGATTTTCTTGTGCTTACAGAGATGATTATTGTGCAATCTATCACATTTTAACTTCTAAATTTTTTATTGCAACTGTGGTATTTTTGTGATTTCTCCTTATTTCTTCTTTAAATTTAGAGGTATGGGAAGCCATCTTTTCAATAGCCACCTCCCAATCTGCCTTTTGAGGAGCTTGTTGCTGCTGATCTTTCCTTGAGAAGTTAGGATGATTCTTCCACCCAGGATTATAGGTGTTAGAATACGGATTATTCTACTTCAAAATTTTTTCTCCTTAATTTGTTGTGGAGTTGCTAGACAATGGGAAGTCATGTGTGGTACACTACAAATTTCACAACCTGCCTTCTATGCCTGTTGAACCTGAGCTACCTGTTGAGTACCCATGTTCATTACTTTCAACTTTTTCTCCACTTCTGCAACAATTGCCTCTTCAATTTTTAGTTGCTTATTAACTTGCCACTTCAAATCAATCATTCCCTTTGGTTTTCAACCATGTTATATAGCTTCCCATGCTTATTTGCAACAATGGCTTCAATAATCCTCTCCACACCAGTGGCTGTTGTAAAGTTGGATGAGCCATCGACTGCTGTATCAATAAGCTGCTTTGTCTTCATTTGGAGGCCATTCAGAAACATCTGAATTTGCTCATTTTGATCCATGTTGTGAGTGGGGTAGGCTACTAATAACCTATTGAACCTCTTATAAGCATCACCTAGTGACTTTCCTTCCTTTTGCTTAAAATTCACAATATCATATCTTTTGCGAATATAAACATAAGTAGGAAAGTACTCATTAAGAAATGTCTTCTCCATCTGTTCCCAAGTAGTAATACTCCCAGCAGGTAATGAGTAAAACCAATATTCACCATCTTCAAAGTTCCCCTCAATCTTCAAAGTAGGACTCATGGTGAGGAATCTCTGCAAATGCTTATTGGCATCTTCATTGATCTTTCCGGTGAAAGATATGTTCTCAAGCTGGCGGATGGTTGAAGGGTGCAGCTAAAATTTGAAACAGTTACCGGTTGATTAACGATAGTCAACCAACCTATTGGAGAATTTGCTCCTTCATAGTCCCCAAGAATTCTCTCAGGGAGTGGTGGATCTTCAGCCATTGGTTTTTCCTTTTCAGACTCCAAACCAAAATGATCTGATGAACCTTCTGATTCGAGACTAAATAACCGAGCTTGTCTACGCCTTGTGTGAAAAGTCATTTCAATTTATGCATCAAAAGGAAATTCAGTTGAGGGTTTTCCTCGCATGCAAAGGTTAGAAAAAATCATTAATAACAAAAAATATAAAAAATTATAGAAAAGAAATTTTTGTGGCAGAGCAATAAAATTATAATTGAACTACAATTAAACTTAATAATTTGGCAGTCCCCGACAATGGCCCTAAAAACTTGATCAGTAAATTAAAAAGTTTACTAATTCTCTAATGTAGAAATAATGGGAAATCCAAAAGTATCAATCTCAAGGATTGCATACAATTATTGAGTTCAATTCATGTTCAATTAAACAAAAACTTAATTTGGGGTTTTGGTTTTGAAATTGTCACTTAACAAATAACATAAATATAAATTGGCTTTTCACTTATGTGAGGAGCATGCTAGGGGTAAGTTTAGCATTTCCCCCTGTAATAACCTTTACTCTTTATTTCTTCAACAAGTTCATTACCTTCAACTGCAAAATCTTTAGTTTGTTTCCCCTAAGTCTTTAGTGGGAAAACCTTTGGTATTTCATCTTAATATCTAAGTCTTTAGAGAATTATGATGAAACCAAGCATTTATTCTATCAAGATTTTACCGGTAACCTATAAGGTATCCCGGGTCCTAGGTGATATCTACTATAGTCTAATCATTCAAAAACCTTAACAATGGTGGTCCAACCCTAATTGTTAACCGTGAATCAATCCCTATTGGTATGATGGGAAAAGCATAAGAACATTGAACAATTAAGTTGAAAAGAAACTATAGCATCAAAATCAATAATTCAAAATCATTATATTTTCAAATCAGAGACACCCCATAGAGTTAGGGGGTTTAGCCTCTCATACTGTTAAAAAGAAAAGCAATAATAAAATTAGACATTACAAAAGGTGTGGATTCTTCGATCTTTAATTGATATCGCTCATCAAGGAATATCCGTCTCCAAATCTCTTGAAAGCACCAATTTTTATCGTTCCTAATCTTCTATAGTCCAAAGTCCTCCAATTCATCGTGGAAAATCCTCTAAAATTGCAAAAAATCATTTAGGTCAGTTGGAAATACCCAAAACACTCTCACATGCAAACTAATGAACAAAATAACCCGAATTACTGAAATCAATGTCACAACCCAACATGGGCCGTGTCAGGAAACACGGGTTCCCGTGTTGGACCTCTGGAAATTTAATTCTTGAATTCTTGGTTCAGGCACCCTGATGCAGGCCGTGTAAGCTGACACGGGTGCCCGTGTCACACCCCTGACTTCCCCTATTCATGGATCTCGTCCTGGATATCATCCTGACACGGCCCATGTTAGGTGACACGGGTGGCCGTGCCAGGCCTCGTGTAGGCGGATATTTGCATTTCTTTCGAAATTCCGATTTTTTTACTGATTTGTTCTGATTTATTCTTTTAAACTTGAAAAAATTAAAACACAAAACCAGTACATAAAAAGTGATAAATTGAAATAAAGCATGCAATGATAAAAAGAAAGGATAACATAAAAAAAGGTAAACGACTGTGTAAAAACCACTGATCATATTATTCTTAGTTTATGGCCAAAAGTAATTGGGTACATTTTTTAGGAGTGATGGGGGATGAAAACTCATGAGATATACATTCAGAAGAAAAGAATTCATAGAATCTAGAGTTCTCAAATCCCATTTTATGATCACTATGGATTCAAAAAAATTTTGCAATTTCTTTCAACTTCTCACGCTGCAAGGGTTGGCGTATATGCTTTAAAAAGTTGTAAAATTATCTATTTTTTCTGAAAAAGTCAACCTAAGTGTCCCTTGAGAAGTAATCTACATACACAAAGAAATATCTTCTTCCATAGGCTTTCCACTTTCATGGATCCCATGAAATCCATGTGTAGTAGCTCATGAACTTTGGAGGTAGTAAGATGTTGAATCTTCTTATGTGAAATCTCAATTTTCCCTATCTAAGAGTCTCCACAAATATCTCCTTCTCCAATCTTGAGGTTAGGAAGACAAATGATGGTTCTTTATGAGGCAATCTTCCTCATACTTATAAGACTTAAATTGCCATGTTTTTGTGCCACAATTTAGTTTCATCTACTGATCAATGAATTTTAATGCATACTCGTTTACTATTGTACTCCGACAATTCTATAGTTTATCCTTATATTTTTATTGTTTTTAATATGTTTTCTAAGTTTAGTTTAATTTTGTTGTTACTTTATATCAGTTATTTATTTTCTGAATAAGCTGTAATTCGAGACTTTCTCATTGTGCATATCATAACTTGCTGAGAGATGTCATTTGATGCATTCTAATATTCATTGGAAAGATACGATGAAAAGCTATAAGTTTCATGTTGAAGTCAGAATCCAATTCGCAGTGCAGAGGAGTCAAATAGTGCATTTTCATTCCAGACTTAGTAAAATAATTAGTTTTTGGGTCGTATTTATGTTTTTCAGGTTAACTGCTCTTTGAGCCCGATTTTATTGTATTATTTATGAAAACACACAATGCTATTGCTAAGTATTTAGTTTTCAGAATATTAGAATATACAGCCGCTAAGAATTTCATGGAGAACTAAACCATATGGTTGATCTACTAAATCGTGTTTCCATTAAGACTTTGAGGTTTTTATGTTTATCAATTAAATTTCTATTCTTTTTCAATTCTATTTTGTGAACTTCAAAAGCTTAATTCGATATTTCGTAGAGTAGTTATTATTAAATTCAATTGATTCATATTCCTGATCCATAATCGCTGTTAACATAGCTTGTGTTAATTCACGTAATTTTGACCATTTCCTTGGTTCAGAAAATATGGCGTAAATGATATAGTTTTGATAAGTGGTTTTTTCACCTTTTTTACCATTAATTTTACTTGATTTTTTTATTGTTTTTAATCACTTTATTTCCATTTTCCGCATTTTATGCTTTGGTTGTGTTTCTTTACCGTTTTCAAGTTCAAATAAATATTAAAGAAAGATCTTATAAAAAACCTTGAAGAATCAAAGAAGTTTATCCCAAGTTTCAGTGGCCTGCTACGGCCACCCATGTGCTTGCTACGGGCCGTAGTAAAAATCACATGAAACTGAGGTCTGCTACGGCCTCCCGTAGTACTTGCTACTGACCATAGCAGTCAAGACCCTGTTACACCATATACAAGGCAGAACCAGTGGTCTACTACGGCCACCCATAACACCTGTTATTGGTCATAGAAGATGTGCATGCTGATTTCAAATCTTTCCTTTTTCGTTGGAATTTGGCAATTAAGGGTGATTTGACTATTTCAGACCTGATTTTATTGTCCACTTGAATCAGAATTATTATGGGGATATGCAAAAAAAAAATATTTTTTCGATTTAAGCGAGTTTTAAACACAATTGGAAGAACAATTTGAAGAGGAAAAAAAAGACAACTATTGAAGATTGGAGAACACATAGACTTTGGTGGAACGCATATTTTTATGAACGGAAGCGATTGAAGATTCAATTTCATCTTAGTACTTGTAATACCTAAACTTTGTATTTTGTTTTTATTGAATATTATGAGTAGGTAAATCCCCCAATGCTAGGGTGTCCCTGATTCAAATTTGTGATGACTTTGAGTTTCTATTTGCAATGACAATGTTATTTTTCAGAATTAATTTATTCTCTTGATGTTCTTAATGCTTTCTCTTTCGGACAAATTTAGATTGATGTATGATTAACAATTAGGCTGGACCACTGTTGGTAATGTTTTCATGAGAATATACTATAGTAGATATCACATAGCACTAAGGATACCCTATAGTAACCAAATTATTCTTTATATAATAAAGCTTAATTTCATCAATAAATTTATATGGACATAGGAATTAGGGGTGAATGATTAAAGGTTTTCTCACTAAGGAATTAGAAGGAAACAACCTTAATAACTGGTGTTTATTATTTAAAATATGGTGTTGCAATATTAATTCAGATTTGTTACATGAATGAATCACACACTTTCCCTAGCATGTTACTCATATCTGTCAAAACTGCTTAGCACATCTCTTTACTTTATTCGCAATTATTTTTCTAAAGTAGTAAACCAAATCGAAATGCTAGTTTTTGTTTAATTGAACAAAAATTCAAACTCCATACTGATACACAATCCTTGAGATCGACATTCGTGGAAATTTCCTCATTATTAATACAGAGGAAGAAATAGTACACTTGCTATTTTACAGATCAATTTTTTGGAGCTGTTGTGGGGGACTTCCGAAATATAGAGTTTTAATTTTAGTTCAATTAAAATTTTGTTGCTCTGCAACTAAAATTTTTATTCCTTCTATTTTATTTACTAATCTATTTCTGATATTTGTATGTGAGGAGAATCCTTAGATGAATTTCCTTTTGACGCGGAAATTAAAAGAACTTTGCACGTGAGTCTCAAACAAGCTAGAATAGCAAGACTTGACTCCGAAGAAGAGAAAATATCTGTCTATTCAGATTCAGAGTTAAAAAAGAAATAGAAACTATGGATGAATATTCATCAGCACCTGAGAGACTCCTTGGTGACTATTATAGGGAAAATGAATTGGGTGGTAGGTTGGAAATTCTAAACCAACAGGTGAATGTGCCTGATTTTCAAGTTCATTAGAGCATATTTAATCAACTTGAGAGGAGACCTTTCATCGTAAAGGTAAATGAAGATGCTAATAAACACCTACAAAGATTTATGACTATGAGTATCTTCTTAAATATTAATGGACACACTGATGAAGCGAAGAAATTGAGAATGTTCTTGTTTACTTCAACTGAAGATGCCAAAGAGTGGTTTTATTCTCTTCCAGTTGGGAGTATTACTTTTTAGAAAGAGATGTAAACATCTTTCTTGAATGAGTATTTTCCACCATCAGTGTTCTTGAGAAAAATATATGATATCCTAAACTTCAAGCAGATAAAGGGTGGGTCATTAGGAGATGCTTACAAAAGATTCAAAAGGCTCATAGTCGCTTGCCCTACTAATAATTTGGATGAAACTAAACAAATGAACATGTTCGTTAATGGTCTTTGATTGAAGACTAAGTAGTTGATTAATACAGTAGTTAGTAGCTCATCCAACTTCACAACAGCCACTGGTATTAAAAAGACCATTGAAGCAATTGTGACAAACAAACATTTGGAGTTATATGGCAGGGGCATAAGAAAACTAGAAGGAGTAATAAACCTGAAGCTAGCTACTCAAACCGTTAAGCTAGAAAATCAGATTACAGCTAAAGTCGAAAAAATACTTAAGGCATATAGGGACCCAACATGTAACTCAAATTAAACCTGCTCAGACTATGAGTTATGAAATTTGTGGTGGACCTTATTTTTCTATATATTATCTTACGAGTGCAACAAATTAAAGAGACAAACTACTTGAAGAAGAATAATCCCTATTCGAATTTTTATAATCCAGGTTGGAAGAATCATCCAAATTTCTCATGTAAAGATCTGCAGGGAAATGTTCAAAAGCAGCACCAAGTTCTATAGATGATAGATTGAGAGGTAGCTATTGAAAATATGGTTGCCCAAACTTCCCAATTCCAAGAAGAGACAAGGAACAATCAAAGGAACACCACAACATCAATTAATAATTTGGAGGTTTAAGTAGGCCAGATAACATAACACGTATCACTGCAAGCACTAGGCAATCCAAAAAATAATGAGAATGCTAATGTTGTCACAATAAGAAGTTATAAAATTGCTAAAGATAAAGAAGAGAATGAAAAATATGATGACCATGTCATAGAGGAAGAGATGGAAGTGAGAGAAGATAAGAAATAACCAGAAGAAGTGATACCTTCCGTAAAGCTAACTGAAGAGAAAAATAAAAATGAGGCTAAGTCGGTGATTAAGTTACCTTACCCTCCAAGAGTAAGAAAGAAGGATCCAAAAGAGAAAGAATTTGAGAAATTCTCCACATTGTTCAGGAAGTTAGAGATCATCATGTCTTTCTTTGAAGCACTCAAGAAAATTCCCATGTACCATAAATTCATGAAAGCCGTAATATCTAAAAAGATGCAAATAGGAGATGGAGAAGTACCTTGTAATGAAAAGTGTAGCCCAATATCACCAGATAAGAGAATCCCAATCAAGCATAAGGATCTTGGATCTATCACATTTCTGTGCACTATAAAATATTGTACTTTCGAAAAAGTTCTCATTGAATCAGGTGTTAGTGTGAGCCTAATGCCATTATCTATTTTTCAAAAACTGGGAATTGGAAAGTTGAGTGATACCGAGACAAATTTAAAATTTTCTAATCACACCGTAAAACGGTTGTGATACGGTGGCAGAACCGACTGTTTATACTGGTTTTGCGTTTGTGTTTGCAAATGTTGCGGTAAGAAAGAGTCGCCACCGACTTTTCTTTTATCCAAATTAAGGAAAGGGTGAAAAGAACAGAAAAAGACCTTTTCGAGAATTTTCTGAGTAAGGGGGGTAGATTATAGAAAGGGAAGGTGTTAGCACCCTTTCCATCCGTAGTTCTCTACGGGATCTTAAATGCTTAGCTCATTTTTTAAATACCTCGTGCTTTGTGTTTTGAAATGTATTTGAAAATGCCTTAGTACAGAGATTCTCTTTATGATAACTCTTGTATCAGTCCTCAAGAGTGTTGATAAAGCAAATGTTTTTGAAAGTGTTTTTTTTTGTAATGTTTTTGTCTAAGTGTAAAAGTTTGTTTTGAGCAAGCATCTAACAACTATCTACTTGTAATAAAAAAGGTTCGTTCTTTTCCTCCTACCCTTTAGACAGTTCTATCCTACTATTAGTGAGTAGGTAGCCCTATCGTTGGATGTTTTAGGGACATTCGAAGGGACATTTTTATAGTCACAAAGGCAACTGGGCAAGAAGTTTTAGTAACTACCCTAGGGCTCTAAGATCATATTTTTACCTAGGCAACGTCAAAAGGGTCATCGAGGGACTTATGATCTTTTTGAACCAGAGGGTAGCCTCTAAAACCTCTCACATTTCGAGAGTTGTGACTATTTTCCGAAGGCAACCGAAGTGGGCGTACCCTAGAGGTGTATATGTGCATGTGGTTTATGTTTCAGTTATTTTTTATCTTTTGTGTTAGGTTTGCTAACGTTTGATTATTAGGCTCTTGTCATGCAATCCTATTAGTCTAGCAGTAATATATACAGTAACTTAAAGTGCATGAATTTAAATCTACGCTATTACAATGCTTCAGGGAGGGGGTATTTACATGTCCAAAAATGGGGGAAAGAAAATAAAGAAAAGTAGTAAAGGCCCCTAGTAATTATCTATTACATTCCATCAGCAGGTACATTAGTATAAAAAAAAGTGCAAAAATAATAACGCACGCGAATTTAAAATAACGTCTAAAACCCTAAAAAATTGCTAAGTAAAATAAGAAAGTCTTTTTAGTTTTTGTTTATTTTAAGAAAATAAGTTCTAAGTCTATTTAATTTTAATTTTTAAGAAAGATGTTAAAGTAATTTAAATTAATTAATTAACAAAAAAATAATTTTAATTAAAAAAAAGACTAGACCTAATTTTTTGTGATTTTGTTTTAATGTTAATAAAAAAAGGAAACAAGAAATAAAAGAAATAAACAAAACCAAAAGTAAGAAAATGAAAAGAGGTCCTTCAATCCCGGGAAGGAAATGATTCTTCGATCCTGGGAAAGATATGGTTCTTTCGACCCAGGGAAAGAAATTGTCTTCTTCGATCCAGGGAAGGAAGCTATTCCTTTCGATCTAGGGGAGGAAGTGATTTTTGATATAGACTTGCAAGACAAATATTAGCAAAAAACAAAAAGCATGATCTGGGTGTCGAACCCAGGTCCTTCGATCCTGCATACGTTGGTTCATTTAGGCCAGATCTACAGTATGAGCGTTAGAGATAAAAGAAAACAAAAGTGAACCTGGTGTCGAACCCAGGCCCTTAGCTTTGAATACAAATCGAACAGAGCTACATGATATCCTGAGCGTGAATCAAGCACCGAACAAACATTAATACATTATGAAACCATAGATATGAATTTGAAAGTTTACCAACGATGGGAGGTTTTGATTTGGCACTTTTGGGCGTTAATTGGCTAGTGCCTGGGAACGTCTCCTACATACTTCAAGGAGTGAATGGAGCGTTGTTGAAGATTCCTTCGATTTGGACCACTTATGATATTTTTGATAGCTTTAATATGGATTATGAGGCAGCGTGTGCGTGTGAGATAGTGTATGGGTGTAGTTTCTGAGCGTACGTATGTCGTCTCCAATGATTTTTTCTCCGCCCTTTGCAATGTGCCTTAGGCCTGTACTTATAGGAGTTTGAGGGGAGTGGAAATGTCAAGGGACAATCATTAACCAGACTTTGAAGGTAAAATCAGATAAATTAAATGATTGCCTTTTTTAGATTATCCATGCCATTTTGAAATGTTGAATGAACCTGAACATGTTTCACCTTCGAATGCCTTCAGGCCATGCACTTTGATTGTCCTTGAGTTGCCTCCTTCGAATGGATCTGGTTTCATCCTTATAGATCCTTCGATTGAGTCTATCTACATCAATTCAAATTGCTCAGATCTTTGATGACTCTGAATTCCAATTGTTTAGAGTTTTCCCTTATCAGAGTTTCTTTAATTAAGTCACCATCTGCATCAATTCGAATTTCTCAGAATTCTCTTCATTAGAGCATTATTCTTTTTGATGATTCTGAATTCGAATCTGTTCAGAGTTTCCCTTATCAGGGCTTCTTCGAAAGCCCCTCATATCTTTTCTCTTCGATTGGCTATGACTTTCTCCTCATGGATCCTCCGATGGACCCATCTATTTGCCTTAGCTTCTTGATTCTGGAAAATTCAAATAGCCCAAACGAGAACTTCATTCTGGCCATTCGAAGCCTCTTTTGTCATTTCCTTCGAATGACATTGCATAGGAGGCTTGGGCCTGGCAACATGTAGGACCAAGACTCATCATAAGACAAACTTGCTTACAATAATTATGTATCTCCTTCGAATGGACCACCTATATATCCTTCGACTGGACTTTTTGTGTGTCTTTCGAATAGTCCACATGTATGCCTTGTGCCTTCTTCGAATGGGCCACCAATGTGTATCCTTCCAATGGACCTTTCGAGTGCTCTTTCAAATGGGTCATATTGTGTGTCATAGTGCAGAAACTGTGTTGAGGGGCCTTGGCCTTGTGCATTGAAAACAAACATGGAGGAAGTCTTTGCCTTGTGCATTGAAGGAAATTATAGCAGAAGCCTTTGCCCTTGTGAATCCAAGACAAGTCTGAGGAAGCCTCTGCCTTGTGGATTAGAAGGCCAGTTGAAAGGAGCCTTTGACTTAGTGAATTAAAGACAGGCATGGAGAGGCTTTTGCCTAGTGAATCGAAGGTTGCATGTAGAGGCCTTTGCTGGTGAATCAAAGGGAACTTGTAGGGGTTCTTACCTAAATGAAACTTAGACCAAGGCTTGCTTGAAGGGGACCCAACGCTCAATCGAATTTGGTGGGCCAATGCTTAATCGAAGGTTTTTAGATGCCCAATCGAAGCTTGTGAGACAAATATTGCTCTAAGAGTTTTAAAAGTGCAGTCGAAGCTCCTTGTCCAGCTGCCAATCGAAGACCCTTTTGTTCCCCTGCCAATCGAAGGATATTGTTGACATGCCTTTAAAGTACACTTTATTCAGATGCCAATTGAAAGACACATGACCATCATTCAAAAAATTTCATTTTCTTTAAACAAGTGTTTGTAAACCGCCCATGTAAGAGAAAACCTTGGAAGACATGAGAGGTCAAATTTTGGGGTACAACAGCTGCCCCTGTTCAATATTTTTAAACCTGAGGATTTAGATTGGCTTTTCTGCCTTTCGTGATCTGAAGGAGGAAGATGATTGAACATTAGAGTGCCCAGAAATTTGCACTCGCATGAAGTAACACTGATGGTTGATGATGGCGGGAATGGGCTTACAGATGCCATTTAGAGAAGATGGCTGAGAGTCGTCAGAGATGGGCTTAAAGATACCATCCAAAGTAGATACTGACTTTATAAATGGTCCCTTTATGGGGAATTCTTGCTCCTGCTATCTGAGGAGGACTCCACTGGGGAATGTGGGCTTCTGTCGTTCTCCCGTTTGAGTAAAAATCTGTGGGGAATAGAGTCTAAGAGCTTCAGTTGTCCAAGACTCTACTGAGGAGCTATCTTTGTAGTGGAGAGATGGGAGTTTACTTCTTTCTGGTTGAAATCCAGGCTTCACAGTAACTTGCTAGGGATAAAAGAGTTAACCATTATCTGAAAATGTAATAAAAGATTCTGTGTAGGGCTGTTTTAGGATGAGTCTGTGTTAGTCTGCATCTGGAAAGTTGAGAAGGAATCCGTGTAAGATTGCTTCAGGACGAGTCCGTGTTAGACTGCATCTAGATGATGAGGAGGAATCTGTGTAAGATTTCTTCGGGATGAGTCCGTGTAGATAGTATTCCTGTCTAGTTTCAGGTGTTAATCTATAAATCAGCTGTTCGCAAATAGTTGTCTTGTCTGGTTTCAGGTATTAATTTGGAACTTGAAAATTATCGGTTGCTGAGATAGTTGTCCTGGCTGGTTTCAAGTATTAATCTCTGATCTGAGAAAGAAATATAGTTTTTCTGGCTTGTTACAAGTATTAATCTTCAATCTCCTTATGTAGATAGTTTTCCTGGCTTGTTACAGGTATTAATCTACATTTGGTCGTCCACAGATAGTTGTCCTGGCTTGTTACAGGTGTCAATATAGAACTTGTTTTTGTTGGTCGTTGAGATAGTTGTCATGGCTGGTTTCAAGTATTAATCTCTTACCTAAGAAAGAAAGATAGTTTCACTGGCTTGTTACAAGTATTAATCTTCAATCTCTTCATATAGATAGTTTTCCTGGCTTGTTACAAGTATTAATCTACAGTCAGTCGTCCATAGATAGTTTTCCTGGCTTGTTACAGGTATTAATATGGAACTTGTTTTTGTTGGTTGTTGAGATAGTTGTCCTGGATGGTTTCAGGTATTAATCTTTGACCTGAGAAAGAAAGATAGTTTTCCTGGCTTGTTACAGGTATTAATCTTCAATCTCTTCATGTAAATAGTTTTCCTGGCTTGTTACAAGTATTAATCTACTGTTGGACGTCCACAAATAGTTTTCTTGGCTTGTTACAAGTATTAATCTGGAACTTGGCAACATTGGTCACGTAGATAGTTCCCCTGTCTGGTTTCGGGAGTTCACACCACTTGGTCGTGTAGATAGTTTCCCCGTCTGGTTTCAGGCATTAATCTTTAACATGCTGTATAAGTTGATGGTGTTTGTCTGTCTGCTGATTTAACCTGAAAATATATAACCAGTTTCATGCGATGATATGATGTATAAATTGCATGATGCTCTCAAAATAAATGACATTGTGATATATGTATTTATGTTGCATATTCTATGATGTTTGTAAAATGATGCATGAGTGCAATGTACGAACGTGTCAGTTGTTCTATTGCAGTGTTGTTGAACTGGGGAAAATAAATCCTTGATTGTAGCTGGGGATGAAGATTGTATGCCCTTAGATTTTGTTTGAAGTTGACATGCTGGGAGATGATCTTCCGTTGTTATAGAAATATACTCTGTTGGGGAAGGTGAACTTTGTGAACTGCTTGGGGATTTTGTTGAAATTCTGTTGGGGAATCCTGAGAAGCTTGGCGACTTCACTGGGGAATCTATTTGTTAGAGCGGTAATTGGAGATTTTGCTCTGCCGGGGATATGAGAACATCTGACACCATTAGGCTGCATGCCGAAAATATGGCAGTGACCTTGTAGTAGGATGACTCTGCCTCTGTACCTGCTGGAGAAGGTATCTGTTGGGGAAAACATCTGCGGGGATTTTGTGGACAGCCATTAGATATTATCCCGTTTCTTAGAGTCATTAGTAACTGTCTTTCTGTTTTTTATACGTATATTTGTAAGCAGTAATCACATTCAAATGAATATGTTCAAAAGTAATCACTGGACGTTTTCGCAAACAAAGAAGAAAATTAAAAACAAATATTTTCGCACTTCCAAAGAAATAGCTTTGTATTAACTTGAATAAGCATTTTTGTACAAGGAGACGAACATCCTAGTAAGAGAATGTCGTTGTAAGAATGAAACTAATACCAAATAGCGTATAAAGAAAAATAGCTATGTGGAATAATCCCATTGGGTTCCCATTTTTCTATTGCCTTTATGTCTTCGAGCGTCTCATCTATTTCATTGCTCGTTCGAACTTGATTGGACTGATTAGTACCACTTGAGCTTGGTAGTTGATACTGGAGATTGGCTGTAAGGTGATCCGACGAGACATATTTATATGCTTTGAATCCCTAACTTTTTCCTGGACCTCCCTTTCAAGTTTTCAGTCCACAATGATACCCTTTTTTTCCCAAACCGCATTTTCAGGTTTTCGACTTGCTAGGTGTACAGTGTTTTTTTGTATATCCCTAATTTTTGCCCGAACCCTTTTGGTTCGCCGGGATGCCCCAATTTTTTTCCTAGGCCAGTCGACCTAGCGGGTCTTTGTTTATGTGTAGTATCTTTTAACAAAGTCCACGTTTACGGGGTGCAGAAGGTCGTCGCCGTCCATGGTGGTTAAGATCATGGCTCCACCAGGAAATATGTTCTTGATCACAAATGGATCTTCGTATGTAGGAGTACCTTTGCCCCTAGGATCACCTTGGGGCAGTATGATGCACTTGATTACCAGGTCACCAGTTGATATACCTGACATCTGACTTTCTTGTTAAAAGCTTTGCTCATACGTTTTTGGTACATCTGACCATGGCACACAGCTGGGAGCCTCTTCTCGTCAATCAGGTTTAATTGGTCAAAGTCGAGTCTGGATCCATTCGCCTTCACTCAGCCCTGCATCCTTTATGATCCTTAAGGAAGGGATCCAGACTTCAATGGGTAGGAAAACATCCATACTGTCTACCAATGAGAAAGGAGTTGCCCCTGTTGATGTGCGCATTGTGGTGCGGTAACCATGAAGAGAAAATGGTAACATCTCATGCCAGTCTTTGTATGTCACCTTCATCTTCTATATGATTTTCTTGATGTTTTTATTAGCATCTTCTACGGCGCCATTCATCTTCTACCGGTAAGGAGAATAGTTATGATGCTGAATCTTGAATTACGTGTAGAGCTCGGTGATCATAGTGTTATTAAGATTGGTACCATTATCCGTAATGATTATTTCTGGAATGCCATACCGATAGATTAGATTATGTATGATGAATCGAGCCACAACGTTCTTGGTAACAGAAGAAAATGAGGCTGCCTCGACCCACTTAGTGAAGTAATCAATGGCGAAGAGGATGAAGCGATGCCCATTAAAAGTTGTAGGTCTGATTTCTTCAATCATATTGAAGCCCCAAATTGCGAGTGGCCATGGAGCAGTCAAGACGTTTAGAGGAACCGGAGGTACATGTACCTTATCAGCATAGATCTGGAATTTGTGACAAGTTCGCAAATGTTGATAACAGTCTGCTTCCATAGTGGACCAATAGTATCCTTCCCGTAGGATCTTTTTAGCCATGGTGTGCCCACTAGAATGGGGGCCAAAGGTACCTTCATGTAAATCGGCCATAATTTTTTTCCTCCCTCTTGTCTACACACTGAAGCAAGGTAGAGTCATAATTGCGCTTGTAGAGGATCCCGTTACTGAGAAAGAACTTGGAAGAGAACCTTCTTAGGAACTTCTTATCATTGACTGAAGCTCCCTTAGGATACTCTTGGGCCTCGAGATATCTTTTGACTTCATGGAACCATGGTTTTCCATGACTTCTTCAGTATCAATCTCATGATAGTATGCGGGTTCATCCATCCTTTCAATAGTGATCTGATGAGCTTCATTATCTCACCTGACCTTGAACATGGATAACATTGTAGCTAGCATGTCCGCTAGTTGATTATCCTCTCAAGGAAAATGCTCAAAAGTGACTTCTTTAAAGTGTGGAATTAGTGTCAACACATGCTCTTTGTAAGGGATGAGATTAGGATGCTTTGTGTCCCATTCTCCTTTGATTTGACTGATTACTAAGGTCGAGTCTCCAAATACACTCAAGAATTTGATCCTTAAGTCGGTAGCAGCTTTGAGACCTATGATGCATGCTTCATATTCATACATATTGTTGGTACAATTGAAACATAGCCTAGCAGTGAAAGGAGTATGACAACCTTCAAGAGATATGATCACAATGCCGATGCCATTGCCAAGAGCGTTGGAAGCTCCATAAAAAAACATAGACCATCGAGATCCTTTTTTAGGTCCTTCATCCGATCCAGGTTCTTCATAATCAGTTACTAGCATGATGTTCTCATCCATGAACTCAAAATTCATGGACTGGTAGTCGTCCACAGCCTGATGAGCCAAATGATCAGCTAATACACTTCCCTTAATTGCTTTTTGGGTTGTGTATTGAATGTCATATTCGGTCAGGATCATTTTCCATCTTGCTATTCTTCCGGAGAGAGTGGGTTTCTCAAAGATGTATTTGATAGGATACATTTTAGATATCAATAAGGTAGTGTGAGTCAACATATACTATCTTAGTCGGCGAGTAGCCCATGCCAAAGCACAACAAGTTTTCTCGAGCAGTGAGTATCTTATTTCACAGTCGATAAACTTTTTGCTAAGGTAGTATATTGCATGCTCTTTTCAACCAGACTCATCATGCTGCCCCAGCACACACCCCATTGAGTTCTCTAACACGGTTAAGTACATGATCATATATCTTCCTTTGACCTGAGGCATTAAAATTGGAGGCTCTTGAAGATATTCCTTGATTTTGTCAAAGGCGTTCTGGCAATCGTCATTCCACTTCACCGCTTGATCTTTCTTCAGTAATTTGAAGACTGACTCACAAGTAGCAGTCAGATGTGAAATGAATATAGCTATGTAGTTTAGGCGTCCCAAGACTCCCCTAACTTCCTTCTTAGTGCGAGGAGTTGGCATTTCTTGTATATTTTTAACCTTTGCAGGGTCCAATTCAATTCCTTTGCCACTGACAACGAAACCTAAGAGCTTACCAGATCTTACTCCGAAAGTGCACTTATTTAGGTTCAACCTCAGCTTGTATTTTTTCATCCTTTCAAATAGTTTCTGCAGGTGATCAAGGTGCTCCTCTTCAGTCTGAGACCTAGCTATCATATCATCAACATAGACCTCTATCTCGTGATGGATCATATCATGAAACAAAGCTACCATAGCACCCTGATATATTGCCCCGACGTTCTTCAGCCCAAATGGCATAACTTTGTAACAAAAGGTGCCCGACTTTGTGACGAAGGTCATTTTCTCCATGTCCTCAGGTGCCATTTTGATCTGATTGTATATGAAGAAACCATCAATGAAGGATAATACCTTATGATATGCGGTTTTGTCAACCAGAACATCGATATGGGGAAGCGAAAAGTCATCCTTAGGGCTTGCCCTATTCAGGTCTCTGTAATCCATACACATACGTACCTTACCATCCTTCTTAGGTACCAGAACAACATTGGAAACCCATTATGGATAAGAGGTGACAACTAAGAAACCATCATTGAATTGTTTCATTACTTCATCCTTGATCTTTTCTGACATCTCAGGCCGTATGCGACGAACCTTCTGTTTCACTGGAGGGCAATCCTCTTTTGTCGGGAGGCGATGAACCACAATACCAGTGTCAAGTCCTGGCATGTCTTTGTATGACCAGGAAAAGACCTCAACATAGTCATGTAACATCTGTATTTATCGTTCCTTGACACTATGCTCCAAATTAACACCTATCTTGACTTCTTTCTTGTCCTCTTCAGTACCCAAGTTAACTGTCTCAACCGACTCTTCATGAGGTTGTGTTTCCCTTTGTTCCTATTGTAACAGTCTGCAAAGTTCTTCTGGTACTTCACAATCTACCTCACCTTCATCCTTGGCTTGGTAAATCGGATTTTCAAAGTCATAATGGGCAATAGCAGAACCGTTATCAATGGGATCTAGAGTGGATGTGGATCTGAAGTTTGATAAGTGGGTGTGTGTAAGAGCATAGCTGTATATTTTTTGATAAAGTAAAGAGGAAGAAAAGAAAAACAAAGAGCGTAAAATATGTATGCAAAATGTCCAATGTTTTATTAATGAAATAATAAAATGAAGCAATGACCCTCACAAATAGACCATTGTGCCCTGGGTAAGACACAAGGCTTTAAAGTTTCAATTGTTAAAATATTACATTTCCTCAAAAACAAAAAGACAATTACTCCTGAATAAAAGTAATATGGACGAAGTCTTTGGTCTCCCAATTGTTGAGTTCACCGCTGGAAGTTGGGAAGATCCACTTTTTCAAGTCACAGTCGTTATCACTATCTTCCAGAGCATTGACTCTATGGTTGCAAATCTGTAATGGTGGTCGCTCGACGCGAGCACGACGAACAACTCTCTGGGCTTCTGAAGTAAAACTCAAACCAAAACTGTCAGATTTATAAGGAATGTCTGGAAGTTGGCCCCAAATGGTACACCCACCTTCTTCAACTACTGCTTTGGCATCCCTAATAGAAGCCATCTTCAGCGGAGGTCTGGTAGCCTTTGGAGCACTGGTAGTAGTCTTAGCCGCATCAACTATCTGTGGCACCTCATCAAAGTTATGACAAGGGGTCTCGATGAAATCGCCCTCTATTTCAACATACCTGAAAGAGTTCAGGTGGCTCACCATGTATTCCTCCTCCCCATGGACTGTGATAATTTTCCCATTGACTGGGTACTTCAGCATCTGATGCACGGTAGAAGTAATAGCACCAGTCCCGTGGATCCAAGGTCGACCCAATAAACAGGAATAAGACGGGTGGATGTCCATCACATAAAAAGTGGAACTAAAAGCCTGAGTACCAACCTTGATATGGATGTCCACCTCCCCGTGCACCATTCTTATAGAACCGTTGAAGGCCCTCACCATAATGTTACTAGGCTTTAGTGTGAGTCCTTCGCAATCCATTATGTCTAGAGCATTCTTAGGCAAGACATTCACCAATGAACCTGTATCCACCATAACGTGAGCTAGGTTAGTGCCCATGCACTCAATGGAGACATGCAGGGCATCATTTTGTTTCCTTCCTGTTGTACCCCAAAATTTTCCCTCCCATTTATACCTAAGACATGCTCCTAAAGGTCCTCAATTGCTCAAGGTTGACCAAGAATTGATCAGAAAAATTCTCCTCCTAAGCAATGAACCTCTAACTAGGGTTTCACTTTTCATTAATATGTATGAGCTCAAAAGATCTCTAATGTTTTCCATTGTCATAATATGCCTTCAAGATTGCCCATGGCAAGTTTCATACCTTATACTACAAGTTTGCTCAGTCAGTTGCTCAAGTGTTGAAAAATCAACTATATTAGGTCAAAAGTCAATTCTGGCCCATGTACAGTCAAATTTCAATATTTTTGGTCAACATCAACATTTTCATGTAATATCCATCATTTGATCAAGGGTTGATCATGATTCCTCAAGAAATGCTCCTAATTTATCAAAAGTAAAAAATTGCTAAATTAGGGTTTCTATAGGAAAAGTCAACTAAACTTTGACCAGACATAACTTTCACATACTTCATCCATTTTTCCCCAACCAAAGCTCATTTTGAATACAATCTAATTCCCTACAAATTCTCTTTTTTCCTCAAGATTAAGAGATGCACCATTTGAAAGATACAAGCTCATACAGTACAAGTCATTTTCAGAAAGTCAACAAAATGCACTTTTTGTCAAGACCATTTACATCAAAATAATGTCTTCAAATGCAAAATTGATCAAAATAGGGATTTAAGTAGACATATTGGGCTTTCCAAAAATTCAAAGATCATCATCATGAGATAAAAATTGAGCATGTTATGTGTGATCGGTGGAAATAGAACTGACTATTTTAAAGCTGGTTCGCGAAATGTCGCGGTAAGCAAGAGTCGTCACCGTCTTTTATGTTCTCCAACATGGAAAGGACAAAAGCACAACAAAATTCCTTTTTCGAGATGTCTCTCGGTTTGGGAGGTAGATTTATAGAAAGGGAAGGTGTTAGCACCCTTTCTATCCGTGGTTATCCACGGGCTCTTAGGTACTTGCTCTTATGTTTTCAAAAATCTGTTTGCTTTTCAAGTGTGTGTGGGTTTTGAAAAAGTTTCGTTTGAAAAATTTCTAAGTAACTCTTGTATCGGTCCTCAAGAGTGTATGAAAAATTGGTTTGAAAACTTTTTGAAAGTGTCAGTGTGAAAAATTGTTTTGTTTGTTTTTGAAAGAGCAAGTACCCAGGAGAAATCTACCTACTCTAAGGAATTAGGCTGTGTAAGAGTCCTTTAGATAGTGCTATCCCACCATTGAGAGGTAGGTAGCACCATCGTTGGAGGTATTCGGGTCAACTCGATTATAAGGGACATGTGTGGTCACCAAAGCAATAGTAGAACACCTTAGAAGTAACCCTAATGTCCTAGATCCTTTTTTTATCCGAGGCAACTGTTTCGAGGCAACTGGATCTTAGACAGGAGGGCGACCCCTAAAACACCCTATACTTGACGACCACGTTCGAGGCAACTAGTGAGGCGTACCCTAGGAGTGGCATGTACATGTGTGTGGTTTTTCAGTTTATATTTATCTTTGAACATGTCATTTGTGAGCTACGGATTGATTTTATTTGTCATTTAGTCTTTCATGCATATTAACAGTTAATGATTGCGGAAAGTAAATTGCGGAAAATTGAATCTACGCTATTACAAGGCGTCGGGTATTTACATCGCCAAAAACAAACCCTTTAATTTAAATTGTAGAAAGTAAAATAAAGCAATAAATAAATAAAGTTCTAATTAAAGTTATTACATTCTGGAAGCAAGTACAATAATATGGAAAAATGGATCGCGTGCGGGAAATTAAATCGGATGCGAGTTTTTTGGGGTTTTGACCCCTTTTTTGAGAGAAAGTGATTTTTTTGGTTATTTTTGAATTAAATGGAATTAAATTAAATGAACAATTAAATTAAATTAAATAATGAAAATATTTTTAGATTTTTGAGTTTTTTAAAGAAATAAAATAAATTGAATTAATGTTAATAAAAACCTAATATTCTAAATTGATTTTAAATATTGCAAAAAATCTTAAAAGTTAAATCTAATTAAAGCTAAATTGATTAAATTAATTTATTTACAAAAATAAAAGTGATGAAGTAAATTTTAATAAATAAAATATATTTTTTTGTGTTTTTGATTTTATTAGGAAAAAATGTTAATTGGTTAGTGATTAATAAAAATAATAACGATTAATTAATTAAAGGAACATAATACAAATGGAGAGAGAGTTTAGGAGTATACGAGCCTGATTGGAGGGGTGAAACAGTTATTGACGTCATGTGTAAACTGTTTTGTTTTGGCCATTTGTGTTTTGGCTTTTGGCCATTTGTGTTTTGGCCTCAACGTTCCTTAACCTTCTCAAGATGTCTGCCTCGCCATGTATTGGTGTCATGTGCAAGCTGTTCTGTTTTGGCCATTTGGCTTTTGGCTTTTGGCCATTTGTGTTTTGGCCTCAACGTTCCTTAATGAACCTGCATGGGATCCTGTCTAAATCTGCAGTGTTGAATCTCATAAACACATTAAATAAATTACTATATATCATAAAATACAAATAAAGCCAATATATGAAGAAATTTAATGTTTAAGCCAATATGACATGTACGAATGATTATACCCTTTTGATCATGGAGATCAAATCAACTTTACCCCTACTGGAAAAGTAGTGACATGAATGCTTTTATTCCCTTTTGATCATAGAGATCAAGCCAGTCTTACCCTTACTGAAGAAGTAGTGAGATGTTGGTTTGTAACTGAGATGACTTGTTTGTAGTGAGATGTTGGTTTGTAATTGGGATGGCTTGTTTGTAGTGAGAGAGGGATTTGTAATAAGGATTTCAAGGTTTTAGGGTTCTTGAAAGAATTTTATATTCTGACAGTGTTGTGGCCAGGTTTTTTTTCTCTCTTCTCCTCTGGTTTGTGTGAAAAGAATGTGATTATATAATGGAAATTAGGGTAAAGAAAATGGGTTTTGAATGTGCAATTGGGCCTCCAATGTTCACTTGAGTTCGTCACTTTGCAGGCTAAATCGCAGGGACTTAAGTGCAATTTTTGAAGTTGAAATGTGAAAACAAAATGTAGCCGATATCGTGAACTAACTCCTGTCCGAAAATCGGCTCAATCGGATAAACGGTGAATTAGTTATGAATTTTTGAAGTTTCAGCTCAGACAAACTTATTTTGGGCTCCAGTGTCGACTCTGACACGTTCTTCAATAAAAAACTGGTATTGATCGGAGCATATTTTGGTCTCGACCTTTGAGGAAAAGTTGTAGATCTATGAGTCAATAACCTTGTGTAAAAATATGAGCCCAATCCGATAAAAATTGACCGAGTTATGAATTTTCGAAGTTTCGGCCCATATGAAATAATATTCAGCATTCAGGATTTTCGGCGCGTCACGCACTATGAGCAAAAAACGAAGGCCTTTTGAATGCCTTTTGAACTCAATACCTTATGTGAAAATGTAGCCAACTCAATTTGTGAAATTTTGGCGCCAGAACCAGCTCGATACGATGAAAATCGACCATGTTAGGATTTTCTGAACATGACGCAAATAAACTTCTGTCACAAATTTTCTGTATGAAAATACTTGATAAATCCACATTTTTGAAGACCTTATGATCGAAATTGGCTTCCATCCTTGAGAGATGAAAACGTAGATAATATCAAGACGGAATTTTGGCCACTGGAACGGGTTCAAAACGAGTCACGATCTTCAAGTTATGCATTTTTTAGCGCGTAAAAACGGCACTTTCAGCACACTTTTTCACCATATTTCTTCGAGAAAACTCACACAGCCGGATACCTTCTTTAAAGAATTGACTCTTGAGCCGAACCTAAATTTGAGAATATGTTATCAAAGATATCTTGGCGAAAGAACACCTGAATATGACGCGCCGGGTTGGACTTGTGAATTTTTCTTGAAATGTTTTGAGAAATATGGGAGGGCAAATTTTGGGGTACAACAGTTGCCCCTGTTCAATCTTCTTAGACCTGAGGATGTCGATTGGCTTGCGTGCCTTTCATGATCCGAAGGTGGAAGATGATTGAACAGTAAAGTGCCCAGAAATTTGCACTCGCATAGTAGAATAACAGCAATGTGATGTCGGGAATGGGCTTACAGATGCCATTTGGAGATATGATGGATAGGAGGATGGGCTTATAGATGCCATCTGGAGATGTGACAGAACCTTGTCGGGAATGGGCTTATAGATGCCATTTGGAAATGTCATGGATAGTTGAATTTGAATAAGAAATAGAATGGCTTCCGTGTCTGGAGCATATCTAGTCTATATTTAATTGCTGACGTCTGAATAAACAGTAGAATGACTACCGCGTCTGGGGTATATCCATACCGTATCTGAATGAGTGACAAAATGTCATCTGAACCTGGATCGTATCTGGAATGTATTTTGAATGAATCTGGACTAAACAATAGAATAGCCTGCGGGCCTGGAGCATCTCTAAGTTGTCTTTAGAAGTTTGAATCTGAATAAGCAACAGAATAGCGTCCGGGTCAGGAGCATCTCTAAGCTATATCTGAAGGGAAACTCTGAATAAGCAAAAGAACAACATCCATATCTGGAGCATCTCTAAGCTATCTCCGAGAGGGAATCTGAATAAGTATCAGAATGTAGCCATATTTGGGTCGCATCTGAACCATCTCTAGAAGGGAGTCTGGAATAAGTATCAGAATGTAGCCATATCTGGGTCGCATCTGAACCATCTCTAGAAGGGAATCTGGAATAAGTATCAGAATGTAGCCATGTCTGGGTCGCATCTGAACCATCTCTAGAAGGGAATCTGGAATAAGTATCAGAATGTAGCCATATCTGGGTCGCATCTGAACCATCTCTAGAAGGGAATCTGGAATAAGTATCAGAATGTAGCCATGTCTGGGTCACATCTGAACCATCTCTAGAAGGGAATCTGGAATAAGTATCAGAATGTAGCCATATCTGGGTCGCATCTGAACCATCTCTAGAAGGGAATCTGGAATAAGTATCAGAATGTAGCCATGTCTGGGTTGCATCTAAACCATCTCTAAAAGGACATCTGAATAAGCAATAGAATAGCATTCGTATCCGGAGCATCTCTAAGCTATCTCTAGAAGGAAGTTTGAATAAGCAAAAGAACAGCATCCATATCTGGAGCATCTCTAGGCCATTTCTGGGAAGAAACTCTGAATAAGAAAAAGAATAGCATCCATATCTGGAGCATCTCTAAGTTATCTCTGAATAAGCAACTCTGAATAAGCAACAGAATAGCATCCGATTCTGGAGCATATCTGAACTATCTCTGAGAAGAAATTTTGAATAAGCAAAAGAATAGCATCCATATCTGGAGCATTTCCAAGCTATCTCTGAGAGGAAACTTTTAAATAAGCAATAGAATAACATCCGGATCTGGAGCATTTCCAAGCTATCTCTGAAAGGGAATCTGGAATAAGTATCAGAATGTAGCCATGTCTGGATCGCATCTGAACCATCTCTAGAAGGGGATCTGGAATAAGTATCAGAATGTAGCCATATCTGGGGCGCATCTGAACCATCTCTAGAAGGGAATCTGGAATAAGTATCAGAATGTAGCCATATCTGGGTCGCATCTGAACCATCTCTAGAAGGAAATCTGGAATAAGTATCAGAATGTAGCCATGTATGGATCGCATCTGAACTATATCTAGAAGGAATCTCTGAATAAACAATAGAATATCATCTGTGGTTGGAGCATCTCTAAGTTACCTCTGAAAAGCGACTCTGAATAAGCAACAGAATAGCATCCGGTTTGGAGCATATCTGAACTATCTCTGAGAAGAACCTCTGAATAAGCAAAAGAATATCATCCACATCTGGAGCATCTCTAGGCCATCTCTGAAAAGCAACTCTGAATAAGCAATAGAATAGCATCCGGTTTGGAGCATATCTAAACTATCTCTGAGAAGAAACTTTGAATAAGCAAAATAATAACATCCACATCAGGAGCATTTCCAAGCTATCTTTGAAGAGAAAATCTGAATAAGCAAAAGAACAGCATCAATATCTGGAGCATCTCCCAGCTATATCTGAAAGGATACTCTTGAATAAGCAAAAGAATAGCATCCATCTCTGGAGCATTTCCAAGCTATCTCTGAAGAGAAAATCTGAATAAGCAAAAGAACAGCATCCATCCGGAGCATCTCCCAGCTATATCTGAAAGGAAACTCTTTAATCTCTTTAATGTAGATATGCCCTGGCTAGATACAGGTATCGAATCCATAATCCGTCGCTCACAGATATGCCCTGGCTAGATACAGGTATCGAATCTGGAACTCGTCGTCTACAGATATGCCCTGGCTGGATACAGGTATCGAATCTCTAAACTCTTCATACAGATATACCCTGGCTAGATACAGGTATCGAATCCACAATTAATCGCTCACAGATATGCCCTGGCTAGATACAGGTATCGAATCCGGAATTACGACAGTTGATAGTAATCATCTTTGGATTGACCTTTTTCCTGAAAAGGTAAAACATCAGTTGTATGCAATGTCATGATATATGAAATGCATGACGTCATGATGTTCTAAAAAATAAATGAGATTGTGTGATATGATGCGTATATGCATGTATCAGGATGTATAAAATGTGAAATCTTTATGAATGTATTTCGTCTGGGAAAATAAATCCTTGACGAATGCCGGGAAGCTAAATCCTGGGCTGATGTTGAAGAGTAGAGTTCTTCGTTTCCGCTGGGGATGATGATTGCAAGAATAACTCGGTAGGAGAAGATGACTCTGTTGGGGAATAAACTTGTCGAAGAGATTACTCTGCGGGGAATTACTCTGTGGGAAGAGATACTTCGCTGAGGTTTTGATGATAACTTCGCTGGGGATTCCGTTGATAAGCTCTGTTGGAAGATTTGATGAACTCCGCTGGGGGATAGGAAGAACTTCGCCGAGGACGATCTTTCCGTGGTAATTAGCTGAGGATAACCTAGTTATAAGCTTTGGTGGTGAATAAACTTTGAATAAAGCCGGGGAGACGCGTTCGTATTCTGTGGGGGATAAGCTTCCAGAATCTACTGGGGATAAGCTTCCAAAACCTACTTGGGAGACTTTTGGACTGTACTGGGGAAATGGCTCCACTGGGGGATATCTGGTATTCCGCCGGGGAACGATCTTATATTAAGACTTCCGGGGATGCTTGCTTAGGAACATCTGTATACTTCGCTGGGGAATATTGAGATTTTCTGGGGATACCCAACTTCCTTGAGGCTGACAGTAGACTAACTCTGCTTGGGGAGAGTGTTATTAACTTGCTAGGGATACTGTGCCTTTTCGGGGCTGATGGGAGACCAACTCCGCTCGGAGAGAGTATTGCTGATATCTGTCTTACTCTGCGGGGAGTGGAGGTATCCTAGTTACAATCTTCAACTGAACATACCCAGGTACCTTGGTGGACAGAGCAGCTCGATCGCTTGGACAACTCATATTTGCCCCAGTTTCTACGGGAGAAGGTACCTGTGGAGGCCTTGATAACTGTTGATTGACGAATCTTCTTCTGGTAGGCAAGTGACGAGATACCGGGACATAGTCGTACGCTTTGATCCCTAATTTTTGCCTGGACCGCCCTTTTGGGTTTTCAGTCCACCGGGATACCCATTTTTGCCCTAGCCGCCTTTTCAGGTTTTCGACTTGCCGGGTGTACAGATTCTTCTTGTTTTCAACCCTTATTTTTGCCCGAACCCTTTTGGTTCGCCGGGAAGCCCTTATTTTTGCCCAGGTGTGTCAATCTAGCGGGTCTTTGATTGTGCGCAGTATTTTTTCGACTATGTCCACGCTCTCAGGATGTAGGGAGGTGCACCTGTTGTTGTGTTTCCATGTGACCAGAAGATCTTCGTTTGATCAGGAAAGATTCATAGCTGGAATTCATGTCCAATGCCCCAAGTGACTCAGGCGAAGATTTTCCCCTGGTTATTTTAGCATTTGAGAGATTCTCTGAATCTTGACTTGACTGCCCCAGGTTATGGACAATGCTCATGCCGTGCCCCTTGATTGGGAGTGCTTTTGTTCATTAGATATTCTTCGTGCGAATTTCTCTGCTGTTCGAACAAATAATCATATGCAAACAAGGTTATGTTAAAAATGCAAAGCTTATGTCTGTCTTGAAGTTTTTTGAAAATGCAGTTTTCATAAAAACAAGTGAATTTTTGTAAACTGTGATGTCAACTCGTTATTTTACCGTAAGCCTTAAGGAGTCAGGATACCTTTCGTAACAGTATGCTTTCGAGCTAACCCATGCTTCAGCTAGGACTTTTAAGGGTTATAGCGTGGCCTGGTTCACGGTTTAAGAAACAAAGGATAAAGGCTCAAATTTTATTTGTACCCACCCGTTCTTCGTGATGTTCTTCGATCCTAAACTCAGCTGATCGTGTATTAGATCTTGTTTGAGTCTTTGTCCTGATATTATGGTGATGGTTCGGATATTAACAGTTTATTTTGAATAGGCAGTCATTCCTTTTTTTGGTTGAGGGTTTGTAAGACCTCTTTCTTTTTGATTTCGTTATCCCTGTTTTTGCCTGAACTGTTTCTTTTGTGATTACAGTCAGCGGGATGCCCCGGTTTTTGTAAGTCTCCTTCATAGGTTTTTACTTATTGGGCTTTTATTTCTGAGAGATGACGACTTCCTGTCTTTATGATTATATGAACCATAACTGTCTTTTCGTCTCGAAAAGAATTCTTTGATGCTGTTCGCTGTGCACTTGGATCAACTGAGAGAACTACCCTGCCCCAGGTTATGATTAAGGGTTTTAATTTTCGAAAAGAAAAACTCCTACTTCTTTGGCTCAAAGGGGTTGACGAGGAATTATCTTCCTTATAACTCCCGTGTTTAGGAATTGAAACAATGCCTGTACCTCATCAGCGGGGTCTGTTCAAAAGCATACTGTAAATTGTGGTATCGTTTTCGTCATCCTCCCTCAAGAGTCTTAGAATTATTAATCGAGCGTTGAACATCACAAAAAATGAAAGCAATTTTGAATATAATGAATACGAATATATTGATTCAAACAGACATATGAGATGCATTAATGGAATAAACAAGTTTGCTATGACATTAATTGTTTGTATAAGCAAAGAAAAATACAACTCATAAATTCAAATAAAACAAAAGCCTTTAGTGATTTGGCAAAGGAGCAGTGATTATGTTTGGAGTCTCTGGTGCTTCAAACTGGATTTCCTTGGCATCAATCATGTCTTGGACCTTGTTCTTCAGAGCCCAACAGTTGTCCGTAGTATGCCCCGGGCTATCAGAGTGGTATGCACACCTTTCGTTGGGATGATAGTTAGGAGCATAAGTGTTTGGATTCCGGAGAGGAGCCCTTAAGGTAATCAGCCCTGCCTTCAACATTTGCTGTAGCGCTTGATCTAGTGACATGTTGATCTTAGTGAACTGTCGTTTGGGTGTGACCTCCTTACGTTGCTGCCCCTGTCTTTGCTGAGCAGGCATAGGATTAGAGATCTGGGTTGCCCCTACATGTTGATCATGACGGCTCTTTTTACCATGCACAGCGTTGGACTCTTTTTTTCCATGGTAAGGCTTTTTGTGAGTATTAGAAGGTGTAGCTTCTTGAATCTTTCCAGCCTTAATACCAGCTTCAATTCTCTCCCCAGTCAAGATCAAATCTGTAAACCCAACAGAAGAATTCCCAATCAGATGGTTGAAGAAAGGACCAGACAGGGTCCCCAAGAACATATCAACGAGCTCACGGTCGGTCAGAGGTGGTTTCACCCTTCCAGCAAGGTCTCTTCACTTTTGCGCATATTCCTTGAATCCTTCACCCGTCCCTAGTGACATACCCTGGAGTTGGGTACGCGTAGGAGCGAGGTCGGAATTGTACTGATACTGCTTGTAGAATGCAGTAGCCAAGTCCTCCCAGTTACGAATACTGGCTCCATCCAGTTGATAGAACCATTCGAGTTGAGTCCCTGAAAGACTTTCCTGGAAGAAATGGATCCATAGATTCTTGTTAGCTGTATAAGGTTGGATCTTCCTTACATAGGATCTGAGATGCAGCTTAGGACAGGAAGCCCCGTCGTACTTTGCAAAAGCAGGTGCCTTGAATTTATGGGGAATCACCACCCCAGAGGATAGACCTAGATCTTCGAAGTCTAGGCCGGTCACTTTCTGTATTTCCATGGCGCTCAACCGGTCTTCCAGCTGTTTGTACCTGTCCTCTGCAGGAGGGTACTGTTCATCATTAAAATCCGTCTCGTTGTCAGAGACCACGGGACTAGGAACCTCTCTCTCTTGTGGGTTGTCTTTCTCTACAGATGGGGTAGTCAGCTCAGCCTTATTTTGTGATCCATTCCCAGATCTGCGTCTAGTGTTGAACAAAACAGTCCTCTTCTTCTTCTTCTTCTTCTTCATAAGCAGAGTCTTCAACTCCTGTTGACCCTGGGCTAGGCTCATAACCAACTCCTGGAACTGGGCATTCTGGGCCTGAAGGGCCTTGATACCTTGTTCAGTGGATGGTTCAGGATTCATAATGACTGCTGAAATAAACAGCGAAGAAGATAAGTGACCTGTCAAAAGGGTACATGTAATGCAATGATATGTATGATATGCATGCAATGTTTTCAAGGATCTCGCGGGGTAAACAAGAAAAATTGTTAGAATCTGGTAGCTTGATTGAAGGAACTTCATGTTGTTGCGAGTCCTTCTTCAAGAGTCAAGGCTCACCATATCGAGTGGGTCATAGCCCCTGACTCAAGTTATCATGCTTGGCTAGAGGAAAATAAATCCCCTTGCCCCTTGCTAGGCATTTGATTAATCATGACCTGCATCACAAACCCTTGAGATCCTTGAAATGGGTTAGTCCTTATGCAGGATGTATGCAATGGTATGATGGTATGATGTTATGTACATGGAGTGATATAAGTAAACCCTGTTATGAGCCCAGATTAAGGACTGTAAACAAAACCTGCAAGAAACTCGTGTGTCAGATAACAAGAATGCGCAAGTAGTTCAGATTTGAAGGCACACAAGTCACACAAAGACAACCCTTAGAGTTTAGGCCAGCATGAAGTTTGGGTACTACCCTCTTGAAGTTGGTGGGCTCAAAACCTGTCCTATCAAAAGTAACCGGGTTCTAAGGAGCTCAATATCATTGGGTTGTTTTCTATGTTCATTGTTTTGATTTAGCCACTGAACTGGCGATCAAAATATTCCAAGAAAGCAACCCTCAATGAGTGTAGTATCGAGTATCTACCAACTTCGGACTGCACCAAAGTCGGTCATCTCACTACCCCTAAAGAGGCCAGGATGGTCAAGTAAGGTTCCTAAGGTCAGTTGATGCTTCGCGACACCACGCAGCGGCCCCGTACTCTCCTTGACTTGACTCAAGGGTTACCGGTACTCACCAAAGTGCCACATCAATGTAGCATCTGCTTCAACCGTGTCGGTATACCCCGCACAGTTCCCTCACAGTTTGTTGCTACTTCTAAAAGGTATCCCCCAGATCCGGGTTAGGATCTATGAAACTCCAAAACAGGCCCACTATATTAAAGCAAACAAAGCAAGCAATTGAAAACATAAGAGTGGTCTAATCCTAAGGTACACCTCACTTTATAAGTATCCCCAACAGAGTCGCCAATTCTGTGATTGGTGGAAATAAAAATGACTGTTTTAAAGCTGGTTCGCAAAATGTCGCGGTAAGCAAGAGTCGCCACCGTCTTTTATGTTCTCCAACATGGAAAAGACAAAAGCACAGCAAAATTCCTTTTTCGAGATGTCTCTCGGTTCGGGAGGTAGATTTATAGAAAGGGAAGGTGTTAGCACCCTTTCTATTCGTGGTTATCCACGGGCTCTTAGGTACTTGCTCTTATGTTTTCAAAAATTTGTTTGCTTTTCAAGTGTGTGTGGGTTTTGAAAAAGTTTCGTTTGAAAAATTTCTAAGTAACTCTTGTATCGGTCCTCAAGAGTGTATGAAAAATTGGTTTGAAAACTTTTTGAAAGTGTCAGTGTGAAAAATTGTTTTGTTTGTTTTTGAAAGAGCAAGTACCCAGGAGAAATCTACCTACTCTAAGGAATTAGGCTGTGTAAGAGTCCTTTAGATAGTGCTATCCCACCATTGAGAGGTAGGTAGCACCATCGTTGGAGGTATTCGGGTCAACTCGATTATAAGGGACATGTGTGGTCACCAAAGCAATAGTAGAACACCTTAGAAGTAACCCTAATGTCCTAGATCCTTTTTTTATCCAAGGCAACTGTTTCGAGGCAACTGGATCTTAGACAGGAGGGCGACCCCTAAAACACCTTATACTTGACGACCACGTTCGAGGCAACCAGTGAGGCGTACCCTAGGAGTGGCATGTACATGTGTGTGGTTTTTCAGTTTATATTTATCTTTGAACATGTCATTTGTGAGCTACGGATTGATTTTATTTGTCATTTAGTCTTTCATGCATATTAACAGTTAATGATTGCGGAAAGTAAATTGCGGAAAATTGAATCTACGCTATTACAAGGCGTCGGGTATTTACATCGCCAAAAACAAACCCTTTAATTTAAATTGCGGAAAGTAAAATAAAGCAATAAATAAATAAAGTTCTAATTAAAGTTATTACATTCTGGAAGCAAGTACAATAATATGGAAAAATGGATCGCGTGCGGGAAATTAAATCGGATGCGAGTTTTTTGGGGTTTTGACCCCTTTTTTGAGAGAAAGTGATTTTTTTGGTTATTTTTGAATTAAATGGAATTAAATTAAATGAACAATTAAATTAAATTAAATAATGAAAATATTTTTGGATTTTTGAGTTTTTTAAAGAAATAAAATAAATTGAATTAATGTTAATAAAAACCTAATATTCTAAATTGATTTTAAATATTGCAAAAAATATTAAAAGTTAAATCTAATTAAAGCTAAATTGATTAAATTAATTTATTTACAAAAATAAAAGTGATGAAGTAAATTTTAATAAATAAAATATATTTTTTTGTGTTTTTGATTTTATTAGGAAAAAATGTTAATTGGTTAGTGATTAATAAAAATAATAACGATTAATTAATTAAAGGAACATAATACAAATGGAGAGAGAGTTTAGGAGTATACGAGCCTGATTGGAGGGGTGAAACAGTTATTGACGTCATGTGTAAACTGTTTTGTTTTGGCCATTTGTGTTTTGGCTTTTGGCCATTTGTGTTCTGGCCTCAACGTTCCTTAACCTTCTCAAGATGTCTGCCTCGCCATGTATTGATGTCATGTGTAAGTTGTTCTGTTTTGGCCATTTGGCTTTTGGCTTTTGGTCATTTGTGTTTTGGCCTCAACGTTCCTTAATGAACCTGCATGGGATCCTGTCTAAATCTGCAGTGTTGAATCTCATGAACACATTAAATAAATTACTATATATTATAAAATACAAATAAAGCCAATATATGAAGAAATTTAATGTTTAAGCCAATATGACATGTACGAATGATTATACCCTTTCGATCATGGAGATCAAATCAACTTTACCCTTACTGGAAAAGTAGTGACATGAATGCTTTTATGCCCTTTTGATCATGGAGATCAAGCCAGTCTTACCCTTACTGAATAAGTAGTGAGATGTTGGTTTGTAACTGAGATGACTTGTTTGTAGTGAGATGTTGGTTTGTAACTGGGTTCCTTAGAACCCGATTACTATTGCTAGGACAGGTTTAAGCCAGCTAAACTTCAAGAGGGTACTTACCTATGAGACTCCATGCAAGCCTAAACCTAAGGACTTGTTTTCTTTGTTTGTATATATCTACTTGTACAAGACATCATAAACATCATAACATCATACTCATACTCACTAACCATTTCAAGGATCTCGGGATTTATCTTTGTTCTGTTTTGTAGGACATGGATTCTATTCGCAGAAAAACTATTCAAGTCAACCTTGTAAGAATTCCTCCACAACTTAAGGAGCTATCTTCAAAGATTCCTGAGAACTCTCCATTCACCAAGAGACATGGTCGTCTACTCAACTTGGTAACCTCCAACACAGATGAGGATATGATGAAGGTGCTCTTTCAGTTCTTTGATCCTTTGCACCATTGCTTCACATTTCCCGATTATCAACTTGTGCCTACTTTGGAAGAATTCTCCCAACTCTTGAGGATTCCCATTCCTAATCAACTACCTTTCAACGGTACGGAAAGAGATCCAAAGCCAGAGGAGATTGCTCAAGCTCTACACTTGCACTCATCTGATATCACAACTCATTGGGAAACAATGAGTGGTGTCAAAGGTTTCTTAGCAAAGTTCCTGTTTGAGAAGGCCCAAAGCTTTTGGAATTCCTTAGACTTGCAAGCCTTTGAAGAAATTTTGGCTCTACTCATCTATGGGATGGTCTTGTTTCCAAATCCTGACCAACTCATAGATATTAACACCGTCAAAATCTTTATATCCCGTAACCCGGTGCCTACATTGCTAGGGGATATCCTACACTCTTTTCAGACATGCACAATGAGGAAAATAGGTGTTCTTATGTGTTGCACTCATCTCTTGGAAAGATTGTTTATTTCTCATCTTCCCCAGTCTGTATTAAAAAATGAGTAAGGTTCAAGGTGGTAACAAAGGTTGATGACGCTCAAACATTCAAATATTCATTGGTGTTCTCGATCCAAAGAGAATGTTATCATTACCGACCATTGTGGATAATTCCCTAATGTTCCTTTGCTTGGCATTAGGGGAGGAATCACCTACAACCCATGCTTAACCTTAAGGCAGTTTGGTTACGCCCGAAGGGATGGCCCGCACGAGATGCTGATTCAAGGTTTGGTATTCGACTACGACAACGACAACCAAGGTCTTCGACAGAGATTTATCCGAGCTTGGAGGATGCTAAACAAGGTGGATAGAAAGACTTTGGGGCACAAGAATTCCATCCCTCTTGAGCCTTACCTCAAATGGGTACGAACTCGCGCTCAGAGTCTTATGATGACTTACCCCTCCATTCTCCCAGTAATCATTGAGCCTGTCATGGAGGGAGACGTTCCATACACTATCCTACATCCTGAAATTCCCACATCTCTTGAATACCTACAAAGGGATTGGACACAACTAAAGGGGGAGCGAGATACTTTCGAAGCCCGATTCTACCCAAGCGAGAAGAAGGTTTTGCAGCTCACTAGGCTACTTCATGAGGAGTAGACTCTGAATACCTACATTGCACCAAAGAGGATGCGCACTACTTTTCTATCTTAGAGCTTTTGTATTATTTTTCCCAAGGGGCATTGATTTGCTTAAACTTTATCTTATTAATATAACGTGTGTTTACTTTTTGGCTAAAACAAATTTGAATCTTTGAAATCCTTGAAAACATTGTATATGCACATATCATTCATCATAACATAAACAGGTCTTTTGCAACAGGTCTCCTTATCTTCTTACTGTTTATTTCAGTAAGATGGATATGGAACAAACGGTGAAAAGAATCCAGGCTCAAAATGCTCAACTTCAAGAGATGTTCTTGAACCTATCCAAGGAGCAAGAAGAGGTGAAAGCTCTCCTCACAAGGGGATGGTCATCAAGAATCCGGAGGGCACCAAGGATGATTAGTTGGAAAGGCTACAAATTGAAATGGAAACAATGAAAGTCCAAATGATGGGACAAGTGGTGGGCCAGATGGCTCTTATTCAAAATCTGGTGCAAGGACAAGAAGAACTGAGAGTCCTCATCAACAAGCTTTGTCGGGATGTATGTACCCAAATGGGGAAAACATATAGAATTGGGGATCAAGTCATCATTTAGCCACCCATGAGACAAGAAGCCGGTTTAAGGGAGAGAAGACCTCCCCAATTGTCTTCCATGTCACAAACCCAGCAACCACCTCGTCAACAAGGACAGGGTAACCAAAGTAAACAGGTCCTAGCCATTAGGCAGTTTACCAAACTCGACATGCCTATATCGCAGGTCATACATCACCTGCTGAAGTTGAATTTGGTCACATTAAGGGATCCTCCTTTGAATCCAAATACCTCTGCTCCTAACTATCATCCCAATGTATTATGTGCATACCACTCCAATAATCCTGGGCATGATACGAATGACTATTGGGCTTTGAAAAATAAGATCCAAGACTTGATTGACAGAGGAATGCTGGAGTTTACACAAGATGGCCGGACTGAGTTCTTCTGCCGTCCCTCAAAGGCTCGTCAACTGAAGTGAAAAATTCAAACAAAGAGGCTTTTGTTTCATTTGAATTTTCAAGTTGTAATTTCTTTTGTTATTCAAACAATTATCTATTAATGTCAAACTTTGTTTTATTAATGCATTGCATATGTTTGTCTTGATTTGATCCACTCATTTTCATTACATTTAAACTATGTTTTTTACTCACTTTATGACATTCAACTCTTGCTAAAAGTTACAAGCCTTTAGAGGGAGGACGACGAGAACAATGCCATAATCTCCTACAGTATGCTTTTAAACAGACCTTGTTGACGATGTACATGCGTTCTTTCAAATCCTAAACATTGGAGTTATAAGAAAGATAATCCCTAGTCAACCCCTTCGAGCCAAAGAAGTAGAAGTTTTTTTTACACAAATTGAAACCTTTAAATCAAAACCTGGGGCAGGGTAGTCTCTCAGTTGATTCAAACGCGCGTTTAGCCGCAAACTCTCATTTCGTAATACAACAAATGACATCAAAAAATTTCCTATGGAATCAAAAGATAGTGATGGTTCCCTACCAAATAGGCAGTCATTATCTCTCAAAAAGAAAATCCCACTAAGTCAAAACCTACGAAGGAGACTTAAATAAAACTGGGGCATCCCGCTGACTGTAATCTTAAAACAAGAACAGTCAGGCAAAAATTAGGGATAACAAATCAAAATAAAGAGGTCACTACAAATCCTCAACAAAAATATATATATTGCAAAAAATGGCTGCCTTCCGACAAACTTAACTTGTTTGAACCATCACCAAAATGTCTTTCCAGACTCAATTGGAGTTCAAACGTACAATTAACTGAATTTAGGACTGAAGAACGTCACGAAGAACGGGCGGGTACAAATACACTTTGAGCCTTTATCCTTTGTTTCTTAAACCGTGAACCAAGCCACGTTACAAACCTTCAAAAGTCCTAATTGAAGCATGGGTTAGTTCGAAAGCATACCGTTACAAAAGGTATCCTGACTCCTGTAAGGCTTCACTCTAAATCCTGAGTTTGAATATTCTTACAAATTTTCTTTACTTGATAAAATGCATTTTCAAAACTTCAAGACAAGCATAAAATTTGCATTACTTGAATATCACTGTTTGCATATGGCTACTTGATTTACAACAGAGAAATTCACACAACGAATATCCAGTGAATGAAAGCTTTCTCAGTAAACAAAATCACTTCAAGAAGGATGACACTCCCATTGAAAAATCTCCTATCAACAAGGGGACATGACATGTCACTATCCATCACACATGGGGCAGTCCAGTCAAGATCCCAAGAAATCTCTCAAGAATTGCAGAGAAACCAAGGACAGGTCTCCATCTCCATTACTTGGGGCATTGAACGTCAATCTCAGCGAAGGGTTATGTACAATCAAACATTTTCTGGAAATACCACAAACATTTGCTGCAAGGGGTAATGACAAATCTCCCCAAAATTCTTCTCATCGGATGATTCCCCAGCAAGAGTTTAATCTCTGAAAACCTTTCCCCAGCTAAGACAACCTCAAAGAGTCCTCGAGGACTTTCCCCAACGAAGTTGTCACCTCTCTAGCAGACCGGCAACAGGGTTTATTTCCCCAACAAACTACAGATTCCCCAGTTTGAGTTTGCCTTTCCAACAACTACAAATCAAAACACCACAACTCCCTTTCACCAGTAGACTACTCTACAATCCCCGACAAGTTACTGTGAAACCTGGACCCGACCAGATATCAGTTCAAATTCGACCCCAGTAGAGCAACGGACAATCGAGACTCCATAACTCTTTTCCCAAGCAGGAATCAACACTCTCCAACAGAGTTTTCAATATTCTCCAACAGAGTTCTCCTCAAACAACAAAACAGGAATCCCCGGTGGAAATATTCTAAGCAAAGTTTGAAGACACACCAACGCTTCAACAGTATTTCAGGATTTAACAACTCTCCAGCATTTGTCAAGGATTTATTTTCCAAGACAAAGATACACTTCAATAAACACTTCACATTTCATACATGATAAGTGAATACGACACAATCTCATTTATTTTTTAGAACATCATGACATCATGCATTTCATACATCATGACATTTCATACAGCTAACCTTTTCAAGTTCAAGATTAATAATTGTAACAAGCCAGGAAAACTATCTGTGGGCGACTGATTGTAGATTAATACCTGTAACAAGCCAGGAAAACTATCTACATGAAGAGATTGAAGATTAACACCTGTAACAAGCCAGGAAAACTATCTTTCTTTCTCAGGTCAGAGATTAATACCTGAAACCAGAAAGGACAACTATCTCATCGACCAATCTTTTCAAGTTCCAGATTAATACCTGTAACAAGCCAGGAAAACTATCTGTGGAAGACTGATTGTAGATTAATAATTGTAACAAGCCAGGAAAACTATCTAAATGAAGAGATTGAAGGTTAACACATGTAACAAGCCAGGAAAACTATCTTTCTTTCTCAGGTCAGAGATTAATACCTGAAACCAGACAGAACAACTATTTCATCGACCAACCTTTTCAAGTTCCAGATTAATACCTGTAACAAGCCAGGAAAACTATCTGTGGACGACTGATTGTAGATTAATACCTGTAACAAGCCAGGAAAACTATCTGTGGACGACTGATTGTAGATTAATACCTGTAACAAGCCAGGAAAACTATCTACATGAAGAGATTGAAGATTAACACCTGTAACAAGCCAGGAAAACTATCTTTCTTTCTTAGGTCAGAGATTAATACCTGAAACCAGACAGGACAACTATCTACTTGACCATCATGAAGCAACCCTACACAGGTTCCTTCTCTTTCCAAGATGCAGTTTTACACGGACTCATCATCAGGCAACCCTACACAGGTTCCTCCTCTTTCCCAGATGAAGTTTTACACAGACTCATCATCAAGCAGCCCTACACAGGCGATCAAAGACCTCCTCTGGTTAGATTTTTTTCTTCTAGTTAATGACAGGCGACCAAAGACCTCCTCTGGTTAGATTTATTTCTTCCAGTTAATGACAGGCGACCAAAGACCTCCTCTGGTTAGATTTATTTCTTCCAGTTAATGACAGGCGACCAAAGACCTCCTCTGGTTAGATTCATTTGTTCCAGTTAATAACAGGCGACCAAAGACCTCCTCTGGTTAGATTTATTTCTTCCAGTTAATGATAGTCGACCAAATACCTCCTCTGGTTAGATTTATTTCTTCCAGTTAATGACAGGCAACCAAAGACCTCCTCTGGTTAGATTCATTTCTTCCAGTTAATGACAGGCGACCAAAGATCTCCTCTGGTTATATTTATTTCTTCCGGTTAATGACAGACAACCAAAGACCTCCTCTGGTTAGATTCATTTCTTTTAGTTAATGACAGACGACCAAAGACCTCCCCTGGTTAGATTTATTTCTTCCAGCTAATGACAGGCGACCAAAGACCTCCTATGGTTAAATTTATTTCTTCCAGTTAATGACAGGAAACCAAAGAACTCTTCTGGTTAGATTTATTTCTTCCAATTAATGACAGGCGACTAAAGACCTCCTCTAGTTAGATTTATTTCTTCCAGTTAATGACAGGCAACCAGAGACCTTTTCTGGAAACATGGAAAATGAGATACAGTTTAGATACGCTCCAGACACGGATTCCATTCTGATACTCATTCAGATTCAACTTTCTGATACAGTTCAGATACACTCCAGATACAGATGCCATCCTGATACTCATTCAGATTCAACTTTCAGATACAATTCAGATACGCTCCAGATACAGATGCCATCTTGATACTCATTCAGATTCAACTTTCAGATACAGTTCAGGCTCTGCAGACACAGACGCTATTTTGATACTCATTTAACCCTCAGATACATCTCAGATACGCTCCAGACACGGACTCCATTACGATGCTCATTCTTTCAGCTTACAAATTACAATTCAACAAGCATTCTTGGATGGCATCTACAAGCCAATATCTAACAAGATTCTATCATCCCTCTAAATGGAATCTTTAATCCCATTCCCTCTACCATCACATCATCGAGTGCAAATTTCTGGGCACTCTAGTGTCCAATCATCTTCCACCTTCAGATCACGAATGGCAAAACTCGCCAATCTAACTCTTCAGACTTAAGAATATTGAACAGGGGAAGCTGTTGTACCCCAAAATTTGCCCTTTCATTTTTCATTTAATATCTCACAAGATCTCCTTTGGTTCAAGACTTCACTAAGGTTGATCAGCTCAAGACATCTCCTTAAGCACTGATGACTGAAAATTAAGGTTTGAGTTTGCACAAGGACAAATGGATTTTTTATACCCCATTTGACTTTCACGGATCATTTTGGACTCTAAAGATTGCTCATGTCAAGTTTCAGGTCTTGGATCGTATTTTTTGCTCAGTCAATTGATCAGATGATCTAAAATGAGTCGTATTGGTGAAAAAGTCAACTGTAGCATCAAAAGTCAAACTTTGACTTTTTGGTCAACATTAAGTTTAAAATATCACAAGACATTCAAAAATATCAAGCTTGATCATCAAGAAGTTAAGAAAGTCAAAGGTCAACTTGAAAAGTCAAGATTTCCAAGACTTAGAAATTTTCTAAGTGTTTTTACACATGATAATTTCACCACTTCATGCCAATTTTTCGCCATGTTGCAAGATGATTCAAGGAAAACCTCCAATATAAAAGTTGTAGATCTCAATGAGATCTAAAACACTGTAGAGCAGGACTTTTTCTAGAAATGTTTGGATTTTGAGTTATAAATTCATGAAGTCATGGCATTTTTTGAATAAACACTTAGAGAATTTTTCAGCAGGTTTAGACAGGTTTTTATCCTAACTTCTTGGCCAATTTCCATCAAGTTCCAGTTTGATTTAACAAAAGTGGCCAACATGAAAGTTATAGAGGGTGTTTTAAGCTTTCCAAAACATCAAAGAGCATGAATTTATCGTATTTGAGCTAGGAGATACAAGGATCTGAAGTTGGACATTCATTCTTAATTTACAAGGCAGATTTGTGATGAACAAGGAACAAAATCTTAGTCATGCTGCATAATCTTCACTTTTCAGGCCTCTTGACTTGCAAATCTATCCATAATAAGATGTTTACACAATTGATTGAACCATTATCCAAGTGGTTCAAGTATTGTCCATTGCATCTTTCCATTTTTGGCACAAAGGCACCATTTCCATTCTTGCAAAGTTCACTTTAATCATAAAGTCAATTTCTTGAGCCTTTAACTTGTTGTTCTAATCACACTCAACTTCTACAAGTCAGAACAAACATGTTTAAAGTGATCAACCACTTTAAATTGCTTGTGTGATACGGTGGGAGAACTGACTTGGGTGTTTTGCGTTTGTGTTTGCAAATCTTGCGGTTGAGCAAGAGTCTCCATCGACTTTTCTTTTATCCAATAAGGAAAGGTGAAAAAACACAGGAAAGACCTTTAGAGATGTTTTCTTGAGTTCGGGGGTTAGATTATGAAAAGGGAAGGTATTAGCACCCTTTTCATCCATGGTTTTCCATGGGCTCTTAGTTACTCGCTAGATCACTTGCTTTTGTTTGAATGTGCTTGTGGTGTGGTTTTTGAAAGTATTTTGAAAATGTAACTTTGTAATGATTCTCGTTTCTAAAAGAATGCATACAAAGAATTTGTTTCGAAGAGAAACCAAGACCATTGTCGGCTGTAAGGCTAGCTACACACTCTTGAAACTGATCCGCAGAAGTTTCTTGAGGCACGTGCGCCGTCTTCAGTAATTTGATCAAGGCTTTGGCATGAGCCTCGGAACAGAGCAATAAGGCCAGAATGGAGATTTTTGAAGGGGTTTGCCCTAGTTTTTCTACGACATCATAGTCGCTTTTCTTAATTATCTTTAAAATCTCCTCCATTTCCTTTTGGGTGGTCTCGAGGATAACCAAAGTCTGAGCCCTCGTCCTGACTGGTGCTTCTTGGATCCCCTTACCTTTATCAGCAGTAACAACATAGGGTATAGCTTCGGGAGTAACAATTTCTTCAATAATTAGACTTCATACAAATATCTTGACTGGAATAGGAGCACTTGAGGGTCCGAAGATTGCCCTTGGAGGAGCAATCTCCAGAGAGAATATTATTCCGCTACGAGTGATCTTACTTGTTCCCGCAATATTTCCTATGTCAGGAGTTTCTTCATCGAAACTTTCTTAAACTGATTCGATCTGCTTAACACTGTAGTAGAAGATCTTTCCCCCATAATTCCACGGTATTGTCTTGTTGGACTCGTATGGGATAGGCCTCGACATAGTAATCTTCAGCGGTACAAACTTTGGATCGGGTGTAATCTTAACAGGTCTTTTGGAGACCTTGGAAAGATTGTCAGAAATGGTGATTATAGCAACATCATTTATTGGAGTATCAGGAGTAATAGGAGTAACAGGAGTTTTCTTGAAGAGGATTTCTTGAGTATCCATCAGGCGTTGGATGCCTGACTTCAATAGGGATAGTCGGATTGCATGGTCGAACAAAGGTAACAATCTTTTTCACAGCCTGACAAAATCCCGGCTTTAAACAGATTCATCTTGATCATTGGAAACGGAGTCATTAAGTCATCAACAACAGTAACATGAAGATCTTCTACAATAGCATGGACATTATGACCATGTTTTGGCATAGGAGCGGATATCACATTAGGTTTTTCGGGGGCATCAAACTCCACCTCCTTGGCATCTATTAAATCTTGGATCTTATTTTCAAGGGCCCAACAGTTGTTGGTGTCGTGCGTGCCCCACACTGTCCGAATGATATGCACACTTCGCATTGGAATGATAGTAGGGAGAAGAGGTATTTGGGTTCTTTGGGGCCTCTTTCAAGTTTGTAAGGTTTAACTTTAACAGATGAGGGAGAACCTGAGCAGGTGTCATATTAATCCGGTTGAATTACCGTGCAGGCCTTTCCACCCTAGTTTGGTTAGCTCTGGGTTGACTACTTCGAGGTTGATCGGCTGAGGAGTTCTGAATCATCACAGCCCCCACCGCTGGCCGGCGCTCCATTCTTCCTTGATTTCTCTAGGTGTAAACAGCAGAAGCTTCTTTCTTAGCTGGAAAGGTCTTCTTGATAGCGGCGGAAGCAGATGCATCCTTCTGAATTTTGCCGCTCTTAATGCTAGCTTCAACCCTTTCACCCGTCATAATTAATTCAGTGAACCCTGCAGATAAGCTCCCGATCAAGTGATTAAAGAATGGACCTGACAGGGTCCGTAGAAACATATCCACAAGCTCTCTCTCAGACAATGGTGGCTGCACCCTTCCAGCCAAATCCCGCCTCTACTGGGCATACTCCTTAAAGACTTCATTAGAGACCATACCCATACTCTGTAATTGAGTACGAGTAGGTGCTAAATCTGCATTATATTGGTATTGTCGATAGAAAGCAGCAGCCAAATCCTCCAAGTTATGTACATCAGATCTCTCAAGCTGATAGAACCAATCCAATTGCGTACCCGACAAACTATCTTGAAAAAAGTTGACCCACAGATACTTATCAGAAGAGTGAGGTTGGATCTTTCTGACGTAAGACCGCATATGCATCTTCAGACAAGAAAAACCATCGTATTTAGAAAATGTAGGCACTTTGAATTTAGGGGGAATGACAATCCCAGCAACCAACCCTAGTTCTTCGAAATCCATCCCAGGTACTCTTTGTACCTCCATGGCTGCCAGCCGGTCTTCCAGATTCTTATACTTATCATCTGCAGGAGGGTACTGCTGCTCAGAGTAATCTTCCTCCTCCTCTTCTTCTTCTTCTTCTTCTTCTTCTTCTTCTTCAGCTTCAGACTCGGAGGGCATTGCAACTCCCATTCCTTTACCAACCCCTTCATCAGACATCGAGGGGAAATCTAGGACCCTTCTAGCCTAGTTCTCAAACCTTCTCCCCAAAGGAGCTACACCTACTCTTTTCTTTTTCCTTTTCTTTCTCTAACAGTGCTTTAAGATCCTCTTGACCCTTTGCCAAGGTCATGAGGAGTTGTTGGAACTGTGAATTATGTGCTTGTAGGTCTTTGACCGCCTGATCTATATCCATCTTGCTGAAATAAACAGCAGAAAGATAAGGAAACCTGGTGTAAAGACCTGCTCATGCATATGATGAATGATATGTTATTCATGTAATGCACTCAAGGATTCAAAAATTAAAATTTGTCGTAAACAAAAAAGAATGCACGTCATATTAATAAGAAGAATTTGTTAGTACATAAATATCCCATGGGAAAAATATTACAAAATTATAATGTAGAAAGACATTGCGCATCCTCTTCGGTGCGATGTAGGTGTTGAGAGTATGATCTTCATGGAGTCGACGAGTAAGTTCCAAAACCTTCTTCTCACTGGCGTAGAAGCTGGCTTTAAAAGTATTTTGTTCTTCCTTGAGCTGTATCCAACTCTTTTGCAAATCCTCCAATGATGTTGGCATGTCAGGATGTAGGAGGGCGTATGGAACCTCTCCTTCCATAACAGGCTCTTTGATCATAGGCAGAATGTAGGGGTAAGGCATCATAAGATTCTGGGCGCGGGTTCGTACCCACTTGAGGTAAGGATCAAGGGGGATGTAATTATTGTGTCCTAGTGTCTTACTGTCCACCTTGTTAGGCATCCTCCAAGCTCAGATAATCCTTTGTCGAAGTCCTTGAGCGTCCTTGTCAAAGTCAAAAACCAAGTCTGGAATCAGCATGTCATGAGGGCCATCCCTTCGGGCATACCCAAATTGTCTCAGGGCTAAATAGGGTTTGTAGGTAATGCCTCCCCTAATGCCAAGTAATGGGACATTAGGGAATTCCCCACAACGATCAATGATGATGACATTTTCTCTAGACCGCGAACACAAATGAACATCAGAATGTGTAAGAGTCATCAATCGTTGCGACCACCTCAAGCCTTGTTCATTCTTCAAGACTGACTGGGGAAGGTGAGAAATAAACCACCCTGCTAGAAGAGGAGTAAAACACATGAGAACACCTCTTTTCCTCATTGTTCGTGTGTGAAATGAGTGTAAGATGTCCCCAAGCAATATAGGCACAGGATTCTGGTATATGAAAATCTTGACAGCATTCACATCTATAAGTTGATCAAGGTTTGGGAACAAGACCAACCCATAGATGAGAAGTGCTACAATCTCCTCAAAAGCTTGCAGATCTAGAGAATTCCAGCAGTCCCATGCCTTCTCAAACAGAAACTTTGCCAAGAAACCCTTGACACCACTTCTGGTTTCCCAATGACCTTTGATATCAGATGGTTGCAAGTGTAAGGCTTGAGTAATATCTTCATGCTTTGGCTCTCTTTCCGTACCGTTGTAGGGTAGTTGATGGAGAATGGGAATCCTCAGGAGTTGAGAAAATTCCTCCAAAGTAGGTACTAGTTGGTAATCAGGAAATGTAAAGCAATGGTGTAGGGGGTCAAAGAACTGGAAGAGGACTTTCACCTTGTCTTCTTCAATGTTGGAGTTAACCAAGTTGAGAAGTCTACCATGTCTTTCACTGAAGAGAGAATTCTCTGGAATCTTGGAAGTAAGCTCCTTGAGTTGAGGAGGGATTCTCACAAGGTTGACCTGGATTGTTTTTCTGCGGAGTGATTCCATAACCTACAAAACAGGAACAAAGATGAAGATCCAAACCCTTGAAATGGTTAGTGGATGCAAATGATGCTTCATGATGTTCATGATGTATGCACAAGTATATGTACAAGCAAATCACACAAGATCCTAGTTTCAGGCTTGCATGGGGTTTCATAGGTAAGTACCCTCTTGAAGTTAGTTGGCCCAACCTATCCTATAAATAGTAATTGGGTTCTAAGGAGCTCAATATCACTGGATTATTTTCTATGTTCATTGTTTCAGTTTAGCCACTTTACTGGAGACCGAAACATTCCAAGAAAACAACCCGTAATGAGTGTAGTATCGAGTATCTACCAACTTCGGACTGCACCAAAGCCGGTCATCCTCACTATCCCTAATAAAGGCCAAGATGGTCAAGTAAAGGTTCTAAGAGTTCATTAGTGCTTCATGACATCACTCAGCGGCCCCATATTCTCTTTGATTGATTCAAAGGCTACCGGTACCCACAAATATGTCGCACTAATATAGCTATTGTTTCAACCATGTCGGTATACCCCTCACAGTTTCCACAACTATTGTTATTTACCTATGAATGTTTCCCAAATCCGGGTAGAGGATTTCAAGCCCAAACAATAGAACCAATTGTAAAGCAAACAAAGCAAAACCAAGTAAGCATGTAAAGGTGATCTAAACCCTAAGGTAACCCCACTTTTTTAGATTATCCCCCAGCAGAGTCGTTTAGTTCTGTGATACGGTGGGAGAACTGACTTGAGGTTTTGCGTTTGTGTTCGCAAATGTTTCGGTTTAGCAAGAGTTGCTCCACCGACTTTTTATTTTATCCAAAGGAAAGGTCAAAAAGCACAGGAAAGACCTTTGAGATGTTTTATTGGGTTTTGGGGGGTAGATTATGAAAAGGGAAGGTGGCTAGCACCCTTTTCATCCATGGTTATCTATGGGCTCTTAGTTACTTGTTTAGATCACTTGCTTTTCTTTTCCAATTGTTTGAAATTGGTGCTTTTTGTGTGTGGTTTTGAAAAATGTTTTGAAAAGAGGCCATCGTTGTGGAAACCTTTGTAATGATTCTTGTTTGAATGTATACAAAGATGTATTGTCTTTTGAAAATATTTTTTCAATGTTTGAATGTTTGAACATTTGTTTTGGGAAATGTTTTGAAATTGTGTTGTGGAGTGTGTTTGAAAAATAGCAAGGATTTTTTGCAAGTTTTTGTTCAAGTAACTAAGAGTTGTCTACCCTATTTTACTCAAAGATCTTTTCCTACACATTTTTAACCCCTTTTGACAGTGTTGTTTTTACCATTGTATTTGGTAAACAACCTTGTATTAGGATGTTAAACGGGAAAGACGCGGGTCATCGTGTTGACCCATGATAGCAATATTGCCAAGTATCTTTAGAAATTTTTTGAGGGACTAGATCATTTTGTATAGGCAACCAAGATAACGTCATCGATGGACTATGATCTTTTGTTTTGTTTTTGGTTTTGCCAAGATAACTCAACATGCATAACATGACCATTTTAAAGGGCAACAAGTGGATGAAACCCTAGGGGTGCAAGTGTGTATTGTGTTGTCAATTTACATGCTTTTTTGTCTTTGTATTAGTCAAGCTATTTGTTTTGATTTTGGACATTCGCATACAAACCCTAATTCTCTAGCATGGCATATTTGAAAGCATAAATGCGTAAAATAAATCTACACTATTACAACATTTGATATGGGAAGGGGGATACAAGTTTGAATGGGGAATATTTGCAAGAAATTAAAACCCTAATATTTTACTATTACATCCAAATTGAACAAATGGTACAAATAAATAAATGGACAATTATTTAAATGATCAATTAAATAAATATACATAATATTATGAATATGCAAAAAAATGTTTTTGTTTATTTTTTATGTATGTAAAAGTATAATATTTAATGTAAAAAAAAAAGAAATAAAAAGATTATTTTTTATTAAGGGTAAAAATCCTAATTTTTCTTTTAAGAAAGTATATATATAATATATAATATATATATATATAATATATATATATATATATATATATATATATATACTATATATATATATATATATATATATATATATATATATATATATATATATATATATATATAGTATATATATATATATATATATATATTATATATATATATATATAAATATATATATATATATATATATATATATAATATATATTATTATATATATATATATAATATATATATATATCATATATATATATATATATATATATATATATATACACACGTGTGTATGTATATATATATATATATATAGTATACTATATATATTATATATATATATATATATATATATTATATATATAATATATACACACGGTGTGTATATATATATATATATACTACTATATACACACGTGTATATATATATATA